>JBAJHW010000020.1:0-1200000 GCA_037013535.1 Intellagama lesueurii | reverse complement strand
CCACCCGGCCCAAAAATAACACAGGCCCGCATTCCTTCCCGTTCTGGGGATCAGCTGTCCCGACACATCCTTTCCAGTGCATTAGAGAGCAAAAGTATGTTGGACGGAAAAATAATTCTTTTTGCCGAGGGAGGGGTGGTGGTGAAGTTCACGTCCCAGTTTTGCAGTGAGGAGCGTGGCAGAGATGGGCCCCTCTTATAGGATCATGGAGTTGGATGGGGGCCCCATAAGGCCATCCAGTCCAACCCCGTCCGCCGAAGGCAGGAACCCCAAATCCAAGCCAGTCAGACCAAAGGGGGTCCCGTTTTCTCCAGCGTTGGAGCGCTCATCACCACCTCCTGAGGTCACGAGTTCCCGTCGTACTGCTCGAACGGTTAGGAAGTTTTCCCTTAGCCCAGAGTCTTACCAGGGCTTCAGGGGAGGAGTGTGCATCTGAAAAAACAAATCATTATCCAGTGTAAAATTAATTAAGCAGGGAATGGAAGAGATGAACACCCCTTCTGAAGAACCTAGGGGGTGGGTTTGGATACAACATCATCATCCTTTAAATCATCATCATCCTTTAAAACGCTCATGTCCAAAATCAGGATAGCGAGGACGACAGAAGAGGAATTCAGAGAGAGACAGAAAAAAAGACAGAAGCAGGTCAAAGAGCAAAAATGTAGTGTTTTTTTTTCTTTTTTTAAAAAAGGAAGATTAAAATACATATTTTCAAACCCAACCCCCCCCCCCCCCCGGCATCCCTCCGTTTACAAATGGTTCGTTTCGAGCTAAGATCCCTCGAATTTGGGACAAAGTGATCGGAGAAGCCAGGTTGAAAGGGGAGGCGTGAGATAGTGATGCTCATATCAAATCGGAGCACGGTTTAAAAAAAAGGGGGGGAAAAAGTTTCAGAAACTCCAGATGGAACCAAGCAGGAAAATGAGAAGGAACGCCTACCCTTTGGGTTTTACCATCCTTTTGTCTTATTCTATCGCTGCCCGACATTCATCTGGACAATTCAGCACAATCCACAGGTTCGGGGGTCAAGCAGCACTACCGCCCCAGCACTTGGCCCCTCTGGTGCTGCGGCTATTTTACTGGGCATGTGTCAAAAATGTACCATTTTATTTTATTTAAAATTTTTTTTAAAAGGCAAATGGAAAAGAGACGGATCGCCTAGCCTCTTAACATAATGCAGGAAGGGGGAGTAAAGCTGTTTCCTTATTGCACGGGTGGGGGAAAAGAGCGACCCCCTCCTGATGTGCCTGGACTACAACTCCCATCAGCCTTGGCCAGCATAGCTGGAGGGGAGGAAGGCCGGACGGTGCATTTCGCCCATCTCACTTCACTTGGGTACGTAGGACAAACCTGTGAAGATCACACGAGCGGGCCAGGGGGCCAGCAGGAAATCAGGGCCCCCCCCCCCCCCGGTCCTTCTGTAGAAGAAGCTCATCGAAATCAACAAAATCAATCAATAAGCAACGACTAGAGATGGGTGCGAAACACCGGGGGGGGGGGGAGATGGTTGGTGTGAAACAAAGAGGAAAGACCGGGATGGCTGGAGCCCCACGAATTTCGCTGTTCGGCCCCCCAGCGACTCTCGTCAGGTTTCACTCTCCAGAGGATGCAGTCTGGCAACATCTGGAGAGGATCAGGCCTCCGCCCCCCCCCCATGAAAGCATGCTGGCTCTTCTTTCCTGTTTGCACATCCCGTACGCACATCTGCATCCCCCTCCCCCGGGAGTTGTGTTTCTATGCCGAGCCAGGAGAGGGTCTGTTTTGTTTCCTCGTTTGGGCTCGCTAATTGCAAATTCGCAGGCTTCCCGACCGGCAGCTGGTTGGGCTCCCACCCCCCTCTTCCCGGAGATGGCGTTTTTGCTCCGAAATGAACGCCCTCTCCTTTCTCCCCAGCTGAATACCAGCGCTCACAGCCTTCGCCGGCTCAGACAACGCCCCTCGCTTGCTTTTGAAAACGTGTGTGTGTTAAAGAATACAAAGACTCCCGTTTGCTCCCTGAAAGAGGTTTGTGGGTTGTTGTTGTTTTTTTCCTCCTGGGCATCTGGCTCCCATTCGGAAGTCTCTGATCGTCTCTATAAAAAGCAACTCCGTTAAAAAGACACAGCGGGACGGTTACAGGCTACAAAAAGGATTAGGGGGAACCCGGATCCCGCTTAGGGATGGGCGAAGGGGGGAACTGTTCTCTATCAGAACCTACGGGAGCCAAATTAAAAAATGAATCTCCTACCGTACGGCTTCGGGCTGCGCAGAAAAGACCCGCCCTTGGTAGAAATGGAAGGATCTCTGGAAGGAATCGGGGCCGGAGTTCGAAAGCAATACCTGACCCTCCTTCTTCACCGGATCTCTCCGCGGAAGACCGAAGGGTGAGAGCATTGTTCGAGGTCCAACCGAGCGTCCGACGGCAAACCTTGCACGCGTCGGCCGGGCCAGTGGTTCGGGAAGGCCGGCCCCCCCGTCGTCCGGCGGCCGGCCCTCGTTCCCCCCCCCCCCAAACCCCCGGCTCAGTGGCTGTCCACCAGCTTGGCCAAATCCTGCCGTAGTTCGCTGAGCTCGAAGATCTTCATATCCATGATCTCGGCCACCTTGACCACCTCGTGGTACATCTTCTCCCGCTCGGAGAGGGTCTCGGACAGGGACTGCTCCGCCAGGCGCAGGCGGCGCTCCAGGTCCGTGTTTCGACGCTCCAGGTCCTGAGGAAGAAACAAAGGGCCCCGAGTCGCGGAGGGCGCCGGGTTTTCTTGTGGCTCCTCGGGGGAAAAGGACCACGAGGGAAATCAAAGAGCACCGGGAGCGGCGCCAGACAGAGTGAGATCCTGAGTCTTTCAAGAGGAAACGGGACCCCCGTCGGTCCGATTGGCTTGGATTTGGGGTTCCTGCCTTGAGCAGACGGGGTTGGACTGGATGGCCTTACAGGGTCCCCCCTTCCCACTCCATCATTCTACAGTTCCGTGATGTACCACCGCTGGGCCAACCCCTGTCCCAGATCTGCGCTGGCAGAAGGCCACTTCGCGTACCCATGTTCACCGGAAGGCGACTCGAGAAAGCAAGCCAAGCCAGATGCGCCAGAGAAAAGAAGGGGAAGGGCCCAACGTCCCAGCCTCCCCCCCCCCAAAAAAGGGGGATTCTTCTACCCAGAGTTTTCCTCCACGATTTCTCACCCTCTTACCTGCACCTTCTGACGGGTCTCCTCGCACTCGTCGTCGGCTTCCCAGCAGCCTCCTTTCTGGCTCTTGAGCTGCTGAAGCTCCTGCATCGGGGACGGGGGGAGGACGGGGAGAAGGGAAAGACTTCAGAAGGGAAAGACTCCCCACCACCACCACCACCACCACCCCAAGAGATGACCTTTGTCAGTGGGGAAAGTCAGAAGGAAGGCCGGTGGTCGGCCCGATCCTGCAGACCGAAGCGCTCACCTCGTCTTTGGCTTTCACCAGCTGCTCCAGTTCCTCCAGGGCCGGACTGGGCTCCATCCTGACCTCGCTCGACACCTCGTGCCCTCGCTGGGCTTCCAGCTCGGCCACCTGTGGGGAGACGGAAGGGGCCGGAGGGCATCCGTGGGGCAGGCAGGAGAGTGAACAGAAAGGTTTACTCAGAGTGATGCGAGGGTGGACAAGGGGTAGGTTCTGTTTGCACATAAAAGTAGGACCCCCATATCCGTTGGATCAGTCTCCATGGTTTCCCTTATCCACAGCCTGAGAATATTAAAAATATTTTAAAAAACCCAAAAAACTAGAAATAGGTATTTCCACCATGTATTTACTAGAAACAGCCACTAGAGGGAGTGAGCAGAATACATAGCATGGTCTCTTCTTCCCTCTAGTGGCCAGATCTAGTAATACATGGTGAAAATAATTTTTTTTCTGGATTTTTTTTTACCATGCTAGCTATCTATCTATCTATCTATCTATCTATCTATCTATCTATCTATCTATCTATCTATCTATCTATCTATCCAGTGTTTGGTATTATCCGCGGTTTTCAGCATCAACGGGGCCCTTGGAATCTAGCCCCCTGTGGATACGGGGGTCTTCCTATACCATGAAGAGTTATGGCTCCCAACCCATACATGGCTGTCCTCCTGCTCCCAGCATCCTCTTCTGCCCAGCAGAAGTACCTAAACCAACCTTTTCCAAATCAGGAGCCCTCCAGATTTATTTTCTTATACATTTTACTTTTCCCCCGCCCCTCCCAGGAGTTCACGACAGTGTGGACGCCTCTCTGTTTTAAACTCAGAAACACCCCTGAGAAGTAGGTCAGAGGCCTAGAACAAGAAATCTCCCCAAAGGAAGCGACCCCTGCTGGTTCGGGATGATGGGAGTTGTAGTTGGAAACCTCTGGCAGACTCTTCCCTCCTCGTTCTGCTTAAGAAGCCGGATTCCGAAGCTGGGTTTTGTTCTCTTTTCATTTCTTCCTGGGGCCTTTTTTCTTTCCACCCTTCCTCTCATCCTACGAGCATCTTCTTCCAAGTTTCTTGAGGACTAGGAACCTGCTCTTGAGGTGCCTTGAAACCGGCTCCTTTTTTGGACCTGAAAACCAGGCCTCGCACGGCACAGTCTGCAAAGCCGTGGGTGTTTGTGTGTTGTGTGTGTTTTTGTTTTTTGTTTTGCTTTGGCATCGTGGGGAGTTCACCTGCTTTGCCTCCCCGGCTGCAGGAGGCCAATCTGGCCCAGATGGACCCGTGGTCTCCAGTCGGCAGAAAAGCACTCCGGATCTCTCCCCGAAGACACAGATCACGCACGGCACGGCTCCCGCTTCCCCGTTCCTTCCGCTCTGGTGCCTCCTTTTAAGACTGCCGGGAAGACGACCTTAAATGTCCGTACCTCCTCGTTTTTTTTCTTTTTTTTTCACCCTGCGCCCAGTCAGCCAGAGCCAAAGCATGCCAAGGAGGAGAGAGGCTGGCGGGGGCCGGATCCTCACCGCGCCGCCTGCCCACGCCTGCTGGCCGGAGCTCACAAAAGGGCGGGAGGCTTGCACTGTGGGGTAAAACCCGGCCCCAGAGGACCTGGGCCGTCTCCGGGGAGGGGGACCCGAGTTACGGGACTCGCTATTCACTCCGACTTAAGTCACACCGGTCACTCGACTCAGATATTTTCCCCCCCAATGATTCGGATTCGGACCCACACACCTGTTTTTTTTTCTGGGGAAGAAAGCTTGTTTTTAAATAGGGGCTCGAACCTGGGGCTTGGAACTCACACTCGAACTCAGGACCTGGACTCAAAAAGACTCACCCGTAGCCTCAGGGTCTCAGTCTCCTCCTGGTAGGCCGCCAGCTGCTTCTTCCACTGCTCCACGTTGGCGTTGGCCTCTTTCAGGGCAGCTACCAGCTTGTTGTTGTTGTCTTGCAGAGTGAAAAATTCGGCTTCCCACTGGACTTCGCACACGGAGCTGCGGGTGAGGGAAGGAGGGGGGGGGAAAGGGCGCCGAGCCTGTTACACCCAAAGCCCTTTTCAACCCTGCTTAAAGCAGCCAGCACCATTTCAACTTAAAGGATTTATTTTTTTTAAAAAGCAGGACCCCTGTATCTGCAGGGGGATCCATTTCAAGCCCCCAGCGGATGCTGAAAAATGCAGATAATAGTGAATGCTGTTGTACTAGCAAACACTCTGCACAGCATGGTCTTGGGCTCCCTCCAAGAACACTTGGGGGGCCCCCCCGTGGGAGAACCACTGCTCCCCGGGTCTCCCCGAGACGCTTACCCTTCGGAAAGCATCTTCTTGATCCTCTCCCGTTCCGTCGTCATCTCCATGTCGGCACTCTGGCTCCGGAAGAACTTGTCATCCCCGTTGGAGCTGATGATGGGGCTAGGCAGGATCTGTGGGTCAGGAGAGCCCAGGAGAAAAGAGGGTCAAGGAGGGGGGGAGAAGGGGTGACTCTCTGCCAGGGATGGGGAGTCACGTCGCGGGACCCGCCGTCACGTCGGACCGAAGTCCCACCGGCGACTCGACCTCGACTCCGGTTTCTTTTTTTTTCCCGACTCGGGACCCACCGACCCCGTCCCTTTTTCCTGGGGGGGGGGGAGCTTGTTTTTCATAGGGACTCAAACTCGGGACTTGGACCCGAAGCCTCAGACTTGGGGACCAAAGGCTCAGACTTGGGAGGAGCCCCCCCCCCCGGCCAAATCCAGGGCGATAAGAAAGATCGCAAAATAAAACTACAACCCTCCCTCCCTCGGTCAAAGTCTTATTCCCTTTGGGAGGCGTAAGCAACGCTTGCTCAGGACGCTTTGCCATCAAATATCCAAATTTCTGCAGCGCTTCGTGGAGAACTTTTTAGGAATCGTGCCCTGTGAGACATCGTGAGCCCCCTTTTTCCCCCTTCCTCCTGCAGAGTTCAAACCCCCCACCCCAGCTGTCATCCTCCTCGTCTTCCAGGCCTAAAGGACCGTTCACACTCCCGCCTCCTCATGTGCTGTTAATTCATCTGCAATCAGCCCCAGGAACACAGTGTCTTCCACCCCCCCGGATCCGTCCGTCCTTGTTGCCCGGGAGATCAGAGGGAAACAGGCACACAAACACACACCAGCCGTGGAAAGAGAACTTTCCCTTCCAGAGCCGGCCTTCTGGTTAGGCAGAGAGAGGGGAAAATTCTTACTTATTTCCTCTACCTTCCTCGTGTCTCCATCCCAAAGGGCAGGGAGAAGCACTTGCAGGTTTGCAGAAGCCACGACAAGGTGCTTGGCTGTGGCTTTTGGGCACCACGACTCAGGTGAGCAAGACTGACCCGACCTTGGTTACCTGCAAGCTTTATTATGCACTGTATAAGCCACATCGGCCATACACCAGAGACTCCGGCCACTGCACACCCACTCGCCAGCTCTTTCTCATATACAGCAAGATCTCCGCATCTGCGGGGGATTGGATCCAAGGGCCCCGCAGATACTGAAAACTGCGGATAATAGCGAACAATATACATAGCATTGTAAAAGAAAAAAAAATTCCAGAAATGCATATTTTCACCATGTATTACCAGAACTGGCCACTAGAGAGAGCCAGAGACCATAATATGTATTCTTCAACCATGAGACTACATGGTGTGGTCTCTGGCTCCCTCCAGTGGCCAGTTCTGGTAAATACAAAGTGAAAATACGCCTTTCTGATGTCTTTTTTCTTTTACGATTTTTTAATATTTTCATACCACAGGAAAGTGAAATTGTGGATACTGATCCCGCAGATACAGGGGTCCCACTGTATATTTCTCTGTATTTTTGACATATTGGGTGGTGTCTTTGCTTTTACTCTTTTGTTTCTTGTTAAGTTTACCGCTGCCGGTCTCTCCTCTTTCACTGGATACGGCCAGCTCATATGCTTAAGGGATGGATCTGATGCGGCCAGCTCAGTGGTTTAGCTACCTGGCCAGAGGTTGGGAGTTCAAATTCCCCCACGGGGGCCTCCTTGACAGGGGCTGGACTGGATGATCTCGAAGGTCCCTTCCAGCTCTGCCGTTCTAAGATGATGGTGACTGAAGGGAGGCACTTGGTATCCACAACCGTGGATACCGATCCCGTGGATACGGCCGTCGTACTGTAATGGCCATCAGAGAACACGCAGGACGCAGAAGTACCCCTGTCCTGTAATAAAACAGCCCCTTTGAACCCCGAAAACGGGGATGCTGTTTGGACCCCCTCACTCGGGGTACAGCCTGCGTGCTCTTCCTGCACAAGGTTCGAGACCAGCCGTTTCCTTAAAAAACCAACAACCGTGGATGATGGCGAGGACGGCTTCTCGGCTGCCTACCTGTTGAGAAGTCAAGCTGAGGGCAGGACTGGAGAGCTCGGTCTTGTCTTGGGACTTCTCCCGGGCCAAGCGGGCGGCTTCCTTCACCTCCTGGAACTTTTCTGCAAACTTTTGCCGCAGCAGAAGGCAGCAGGGGGGGGGGGGGCGGGAAGAAACACACACAAAAAAAAACCCTCAGTGGCCTGCCGAAGCTTTCCAAACCAGGGCCCACCGTGGGACAGGGGCCGCCCCGGGTGCCTTGAGCCCTCCGCTCACTTAACCCCCTGTCTTATTCACCCCCTTCCCCTTAAAATGGGGGTGGCCGCTCGCTGACGGCACGAAGGAGTCAATCTCCCCGGAAGAGGGGTGAGTCTTTGGAGTTCAACCCCCCCCACGGGGCCATTCGTAATGAGGGCTGGACTGGATGATCTCCGGGGTCCCTTCCAGCTCTGGCGTTCTAAGATCCTTTATTCATTTGGCCTTTAGCCACCCAGTCTCTGCTCGGCTCCAAAGCCTTCGCCCCCTCCTCGGCCACCGCTTCGGGTCCGGAAGAGGCTTCTCTTCTGTCTTTTAGTAAAGCTGGAAAATTCCACGAATTTCCCACTCACGGATTCCAATCCTGCCCTCTGGAACGGCGGGGAACAAGCCCGCTCTCCAAACTCTGTGTGCCACCAGCTCTTTGGACGTGCGAAAGCTGCCGCACAACAGTTTCATTTCCATAGTTCCGTACCCGTTTCTCCCCACCAATTAATAGGATTCTCAAAGCAGCAGGCAGAGCAATTAAAATCACGTGGCTTTAATTACAGTGCAGTGACTCAGAACGTGACGCGGGGACTTTGGAGAGCCAGGTTCAAATCCACCCCCGGCCGTGAAGCTCACAGGACCGTCCAAGACCGGTCCATGTGAATTCCCTCTCCCCCCCGCCGCAAAACCCCTCCCCACGCGGGGTTGGTGCGAGTTCAAGCACGGGGGCAAACCCGCCAACGTTGCCAGAGGCCAATGAAAAGCAAGCAAGCCATGGCAGGCAACGTGCAAGGCAAAATTAACCAGGGGAAACCACGGTGCAAAGGGGCTTTAGGGGGAAATTCAGATCCACCCCACGGCGGAATGTTGTTTCTACCACGAAAAAACGACGAGGGATGGGGAGGGAACTGATGAAGGTGGGGAGGGGCCCATTCAAAAGCCCCCTTCTGCACCAGACAGCAGAAAGATCTTGGAGGAAGATTTATAACTTCACGGAGTGACTCGAGGCCATTCACTCAGCCCGGCCAACCTCACAGGGCTGTTCTAAAGACATAACGCCCTCTCTGCTGCCTTCATCAACTCAGTGGAGGAATAGAAAGGCAAACAACACAGGAAGACCCCCCAATATCCGGGGGCAATTGGTTCCAAGACCCTTCGCGGATGCTGAAAAACGCAGATGATGGCAAATCATACGGAACGCTCGACGTAGCATGGTCTCTGGCTCCCTCGAGTGGCCAGTTCTGTTAACTTTGTTGTTAGAAATCTACATTTCTGGGAATTTTTCTTTTAATATTTTCACACCGTGGCGAAGCGAATCCGCGGATGCTCACCCAGTGGATAAGTGGGTCCTATTGTCTCTCAAGAGGAAAAGGCTCGGGTTTAGGAAGGCAGGCCAAGAGGAAAGGCCTCCCCCCCCCCTTGCTCCTCCTCGTGCCTGCCCCTTCTTACCTGCGACAGATGATGTTCGGAGGCGAAGCCCAGCCCGTAGACGGTGTTCGCCCGGCTGTCCGCCCACTGGCCGAACTTCTGCGAGGTCTTGGTGAACGTCATGTTGGGGGTGATGGTGCTGTTGATGACGGCCTGGCCGAACGAAATAAAAAAAGGGCAGTAAGGGGTGAATGGCAAACGAGACAAGCCACGCTTCGCATGGTTGCATGAATCGCTTTTAAGAAGGAAGGAAAAAAACGGGGCTGGGAAGAGCCGGGAAAGGAGAAAGGGGGTGAGCTAGAATCGGAGGAACCGGGCGTTTCGGCTCCCACCACGCCGTCCCGTCGGCCGTAACCTCTGGGGTTTCCGGGCGTGGGAACCCGAAACCTTCAGAAGGCCGTCCACCGGGTCAGTTTGTAAAAAAGCAGGAAGAGGAGGATGGCCACGTGGAATCCTGGAATGACGGCGTCGGAAGGGGGTCTCGAAGGCCATCCTGTCCAAATCCCTGCCCAAATCCCAGCCGATCGGACGGATGGGGGCCCCCAGTTTTCTCCTGAAGGCCTCCCGCGTGGGAGCGCTCCCCACCGCCCCCCGAGGCCACGGGTCCCATCGTCGTACTTCTCCAACAGTTAGGAAGTTTTTCCTATGACATTCAACCGACCTCTGGCTTCCTATAACGTGAGTCCGTCCTGACGCTTCCTGCACACTCTGGGAGGATGGAGGACGGATCCTGCCCCCCCTCCTCTGCAGGACCACCTTTCAAGGATTTGAAAAGTGCAATCTTATTTCCCCTCGGTCTCCTTTTCTCGAGGCTAAACGTGGTCCGTTTTCCCCCCAGTCTTTCCTCCTTATAAGGCAAGGCAGGAGGACATCAACGTACTCAAATCAAAGCCGCTAGCCCTCAGCGACTCGCCGCCGTCCGCGCTGGAAGAGAAAGGGGAGAAACGGCTTCTCCCGGGGCTCACCCACCTTGGTGCCTCCCACGCTGATGATCCGGTAGACATTGCGGGTCGCGTCGTAGAAGTACGAGACGGTCAGGGCATGTTTGCTCGCCGGGATCCAGTTCCTCTTGGTGGCCGGGTCGATCTGGAAGATGTGGGCCCTGGTGCTGAAAATCGGCTGCTCCCTGCCGCAGAGTTTGGGGAGGGTGGAAAAGCAGCAGCATGAGACCCCGAGGAGGCAGCAGGCATTTACACTGGACCCAAAGGAACCCCGGGCTCCCCTTGGGGATCTCTTCAGACCATGGATAAGTGAATCAGTGGATACTGAACCCGTGGATACAGGAGGCCCTGCTGTACTACCAGAAACCTACACCAAGGGGAACCTTCCTTTCGTGTACACCCCCCCCCCACACACACACACCCAGAATCAAGAACATTGTACAAATGGCCACAGGAGATATCTTTCTTCCAAAACCTGAGTATCAGGTCATTTTGGGGTCAAGACCGTAAAAATTGGGTCAGAACTGCAGCAGCACCGGGGCTGGCGTGACTTGACCCCGTTGGCCTGTGGGCCTCCTGGATTTGGTGCCCACTGTAACTTGCAGATCATCTTCAAGTAGCCGATAAAGACACTGTCAATGTAATGGGCATGAACCGCTGGTTTGTCAGTTCGTGCCGGTTCGTCGACTAGACGAATAGCAGTTTGGGGCTCCCCAGGTCCGCCTCCTCTGGCAGGCGCCCAATCAAGAGGCAGCGCCCAGAGGAGGCGGGTCAGGGAAGCCAGGGCGCTGCCTCCAAGAGGGGGGGTGCCCACCAGAGGAGGCGGGGCTGGGGAGCGCCGAACGGCGGTTCGGCCAGTCAACGAACCGCCACGAACGGACGAAACGTCACATCAAAAGGACCACAAAGCTGTGCCATGGTTTGCTTGAACTGTAACAGGCCGACAAGCTTAGAAATAAGGGAAGATGAAGTTAAGGTGTTACCTAATTGTTGACATTGGTTAATACTGATGGAGGCAAGTGGTTAGTCGACGGGGAAGAGATTAAACAGCCATCAATCATCCGGTTAGTACCGTCACGGGTCCAGAATCCCACTCTGGCCGAGACCCGGTGGGCGATTCATTCCCTGGTGGTGGAAAATATGGTTAGTTGACAAGCAAGACACAGGAGGACAAAGAAAGAACATAAAATATTATTATTTCTAGGCTGGGCAGAGCCAAAGATGTTCTAGGCCGTTCATTTGGAACAGAAATGGGCCTGAAGTGGAAAACTAGCCGTTCGTGACGGTTCCCACCGCGGGAAGGGCATGGGCGGGTATTTATTTATTTATTTATTAGACTTCTTATCCCGCCCCCCTAGACACAGTCTACTCTACACAGTATCCACCTTTTGCTACACGAAACGAAATGCCAAGGGGAAAAAACGTTCGGCCCTTCGTTCCGTTTCGGCAAAACAGGCTCCTCGAAGTGCTTAGCGAACCAAACTCCGAACCGGCCCGATTCGTCGGTTTTTGCTGGTTCGTGGTTCGATTCGTGACAGTCTCCAATCGGGAATGGTCCCCCCCCATGCCCCGCAACGGAGGAGAGAAAGAAGAGGAACCCCGAGCCCTCAGCAAATGAGGGTTTGCCGTCTCTCATCGGCTCTTGAGCAGTTTTACGCCGGGTCCCGACTGGCTTCGGAAGTGGGACTAACGAGAAGCGAATTTTTCTTGAAAAAGCGAATCATCTCTACAGGGAGCAGGGAGCTCCATTTTGGGCCGAGCACTTCTTTCCAGCATGGAGGGCTCCAGAGCCCCCCAAAGCTGACTTGGGGGTCTCTGGGGGGGGCTGCATGCACCATTCCCACCCTGGAAGGATGATGGGAGCTGGGTGGCAGTTTCATATTCCACCACCTGACACCCAAGGCTAATGGTCAAGAAACCAGGGATACGTCAAAGCAGCTGCTGGGCCTTTTCAGCTGCTCCGAGTCTTGCACGCGCAGGCGGGGGAAACCTCACAGTGTGCTGTGGCTTACGTGCCGCCGGAGCGCCGCGGCTGGGAGGCCGCGGAAGAACTTCACGCTCTGTTTGAGACAGCTGAAGAGTCCCTTACACAGAACTTACGGCCACCGGAGAGGAGGAGAGGGGGAGCGTGTGTGCCCAGATGGCGCCCAGGGCAGCGCTTGTACCACGGGGCGGGGGGATCGGCAGCCTCCTTTCCTCCCTGCTCTGTGAGACGGAGGGTTCCCCCCCCCTGCGTGCGCGCACCGGGTTGCTCCCCGAACAGGGAAGGAAAGCAGCCGTGTGGTGGAGCGCAGCCGTACAGTGCATCCATGCAACTTGCAGGAAGGGGGGGGGGAAAGGAAGCAGGGAGGCTCAGAATCGGAAAGACGACCCGTGTCGGTGACATTTCCAGGCGCGCAGCCCTGTTCGGTCTGTGCCGGCAGAATTGGTATTGTCATTGCTATCCTTCCCACCAAAGGATCTGGGTTCCAGATCTCCTTTTGTGGTAAAGCTCGCCAGGGACCCCTGGGTCAGTTACACACCTACCTCGTCGGGCTGTTGTGAGGATGCCGCACAGCGCAGGAGAGCCCCGGTTTAGTACCGTGACAAAGGGCAGCAAAGTTCCCCAAAGTACTTTAAGAAATTAAGCGGGACCCATTTGGGGTGGTGGGGGGGAGAGAGATTTAAAAACCAAACCAAACCCTTCCACTTCTGCCAGAGGGCCAGATCCATAAGTTGGTGCAACCGGGGGGGGGGGGGGGAGGGAGGGACATAGTTTCCTTCCATACTATTCTTATATTTATTTATTTTAGTCATTTGTACACCGCTTCACTTAGTGGTGTGCCCTATTCTGGCCAGCGAACGCACCCAACCGAGCCTTGAAATCCAAATAAACGTTTCTCCTTGTTCCCCAAACCCAATCAAATCTGGATGACGTGGGTTCAATGTCTTCATCGTCCCACGTGGGGCTAATGTCCTGGTGATAAAGTTTTAGCCTTTTATTTTATTTTTTGGTAGGGAGGCGGAGAAGAAAACGGAGGGAGGAAGGGAAGCGATCGGAGGAGAAAGATAATTAAGGGACGGAAAGCCGTCAGCCGAGCGAGGAAATCGCAGGAAACGGACCTGCAATGTCAGCGTTTCTTGGCTGCTGGCGGAGAGGTTTGGCCCGGGGCCACCCCTGGCCGCAAGACACGCGTGTGTGCGTTTCCCCCCCTCTCTTCCCTCCGCTTTTGCCAACGTGGCTGCCAAGCCATTTAAAAATAGCCACCGAAGGCTCTCGGGTCAGGCTCTCCGACCGGCCCTCCCCGGCACCCTGTTCGAGGGCCGAGGCTTCGAGGTCGGATGCACATCCGGAGGCCTGGCCGGGCCGGAGCTCCTCTGGGTGTGCGAGATGGACGGACAAAGAGAGAGAGAGAGGACGGAAGTCCACGTGGAAAGGATCTGCCCAGAGCCCTACGGATAAGAGTCCACGTGTCTCTTCCCTAGGCAAAGCACCGTCTGTCCTGGATTCCCCGGCTCTTCCTGCAACAACCACGAGGCCGAGGACACAGGAAGGGCGTTCGTTCAACCACCCTCGCCTTCCCATCTTGTCCTGGCCAACCGCCACAAATCCTCGGGGTGTGGGTGCCTTTCCCCCCTCAGTCCTCCATTCGTACAGTAGGCCCCCTACTTGCACCCAAAGGGAATCGTCTGCAACCCCCCGCGGATACTGAAAAGCGCGGGTTATAGCGAACCCTATTTTATAATAGCAAACGCAACATGTGGGATGGTCTCTGGCTCCCTCTCGTGGCCCGTTCTGGGAACGTCATCATTAGAAGTATATATTTCTAAGATACTTAATATTTTTAATTTCTTCAGACGCTGGAAAAAGTGAATCAGCGGATACTGATCCTGTGGATACAAGGGTCCGACTGGACTTCCTTTTCTTGGCCTCTCCTGCTCTCGCTTCTGTGACCCTTTTAACGGCTCTGCCCGTCCCCTTCCCTCCCGAAGGCTTATCTCCACGTCCACCAACCTATGTACACGTCATCCCCAGGAAATGATCGGGGGAAACCCGATAAGGGAACTGATTTAATATTCTACCTTCTTTCTCTCGCTCCCATCCTCCAAACAGCCCTAGGAGGTAGGAGAGGAGTTGACGGCCACCGTCCGTAACCAGCTCCACTGACTGATTTAACGGAGAACATTAACGGAGAGGAAGAATAAAGAACATGATATTTTCTACCTCCCGGGATGACCCTTTCCCTCTATTTTGGCCTAAAATTTAAGCCCTTTTGGTTATTTCCTAGGCCCCGCTGACCACCCCCCAGTGGTAAAAGTCTCAGCCTCAGGTAACTTTCTGTCCACTGCTTGAATCCTTCTTCGAACGGCATCTAAAAACGAACACCATGTGGCGGGCAGTTCCGCGGCTGAACCGCCCCCCTTTCACTCTCGCGGCCGGAAAAAAATCAACCGCCCCGGTTCGCTTCCATGCGGAACGAAGGCCCACAAAGCTTTCGAGGGTGTCTTACGAGTGCCGTTCAAATCCTGACCTCTCCAGGCCCCTTGCCGCCTGCCCGCCTGGCCCCAGAGGCATCTCGGTGACCAAAATAGCTTCGCCGGGGCGTCTTCAGCCCAACTTGAGAGCGAGGCCCGCGACTCGAGTCCCTGTAGAATCCTTGTCTAATTTCTTTTAAAATATTTGTATATTTCCATTTTTTTAGCTTCCAAGCCTTGTCTTTTTCAGGATGTCAGCCACCTGGGGTCCTTTTGCAGGAGAAAGGCGGAGTAAAAAAAAAATATTTTAAATGAACGAACGAATGCATGCACGAATGCATAAAACCCCATGGGGGGGGGGGTTTTACGCCTGCCTCCTGGACTCCCCCCGCTCGCGTCGGCTCGGCCCCTTTCCTCCCTCCCTCCTTTCCCGAGCGAGCGCAGAGCTGAACTTGGCAAGAGGCCTGGCTGTCTCGGATGCCGCAGCTGCTGCTCGCCGGCGACCGGAGAGGTTTTATCGCTTCGCAACCTATTCTGCGTTCCAAAAGTGACGGTGGAATGTGCGTTGATCCATGGACAACGCCACGTTCCCCCCCCCTCCACGAGGGCGGCGCGTTCCTGTCCTTCTGCTAAACCCGGCGTCCTTCTGCCCCAGGCGGGTCAGCTGCAGAGAGACCCGGAGGAGCCCTGCGGGAGAAAGGTCTCAGCCAGCCAGCAGCGCTGGGGAAATTTTTTTTCCTTAGCTTGTCAACAAGTCGGTCCCGACGAGGGGGGGGGGGGGGGGAAATCCAGCCTATCCCACATGGCTGGAATCCGGCCACTTTGGCACGACAAGCCATCTCGCCAACCCGCCGAAGAGACCGTGAGAGCAAGACGTGGTTTTGCGGTTGTATTTTTCGTAATTTCCCCCGACAGGGTTTGAGCCGGTGGCTTTAAGCTTAGAGATGGCTTTTGCAACCGTTCCTAATACAATTGGACTCCCGTATCCGCGAGGGATCAGTTCCAAGCCCCCTTGCGGATGCTGAAAAACGCGGATGATAAGGAACGCTCTCTATAGCATGGTCTCTGGCTCCCTCTTGGGGCCAGTTCTTGTAATGACACAGTGGAAATATTTTTCTCACATAGAATAGTCTCTGGCTCCCTCTTGGGGCCAGTTCTGGGAACTTCGTCTTTCGAAATATATATTTCTATATTTTCAGACTATGGATAAGTGTCTCAGCGGATACTGATCCTGCGGATACAGGGGTCCTACTGTAGACACACCCTTTTTGAAATACTGATACTCCAAGACAGAGGGTGGGGCAGCATCCTTCTTTGTTTTTAAGAGGGCTGTGCTGCCGTAGAGGTCCACACAAGCTGGTGTGCAAGAGATTGGGAGGCAAGCAAGGGTTCTAGTCCTCAAGGCGCTCGGTCCTGCTGACTCAGCACAGCGGCAGGCTGTGTCTTGTCCTGCCCAGTCTTGGCCCCATTTCCTCGGCTTTCAACGCCATCTCTCTGGCCGAGAAGGCAGCCTCGGGAAGAGAAAGCAGAAGTTTTGGTGTTTTGAAACAAAAAACCGGAAGGAAATGTGGTGTCTCAATTTCTCTTCCCGGGGACTTTTTGTGGAGGGAAGGCCTCTGGAAATAAATGCTTCTCCCCCCCCCCCTGGCCCCACAGATGGTCACCGAAGGGCCACCCCATTGGGATCGAGAGGGGCCGGGAGGCCAAGAATCCTTACGCTGGACTCTTTGAGTCCAAAAGCTGATCAGCGATTTCTCCCCGCTCTGCGGATCCTGTTCCGAAACTCTTCCCCCTAACGCCGGCTACGGGGTGGGGCTCCTCGGCCCCAGCAGGGCCGGACAGCCCGAGGTTTGGGGACTCTGGACGCCCGGCACGCTCCTTTCCCGCAACGTCGCGTCAGTCCATAAATGGCGCCACCCTGGCCCGATGGGAATGGCGGCTGCAAATACAGGAGGAGCCCCCGTATCCGTGGGGGAACGGGTTCCAAGGCCCCTGCGGATGCCGAAAGAACGCGGATAATAGAGAACACTATAAAACCGTGATTCAACTGGCCTTTCAAGAGCCCCGTTTTTCTCCCCCTGGAGTTTGGACGTTCAATATGATCATTTTAATTCACGCCAATAGGAAAATGTAACTATGTTATATGTTCTTTCTGAGTACACCCCAAGCCACTGATGCGCCACCCGAAAGATGCCTTAAATTAGGCAGTCCCCACTCTGAATTACACCGGTATCCATCGTAAAATTAATAACAATAAGAATAAGAATAATGAAAGACAAAACGTGTCTCCCACCGCTAGACCCCCATTTTTCCAAATGCTTGGATTTGCAAATTTGGGTCAAATGACGGAAGCAAGGACGTTACACCAAAAGCAGCTCCCTTTCAGAAATCCAGGGGGAAACACAGCCCCCTTTCTTGTGCGGACGGGCCGGGTTTTGAGACGACCGGCCTTCAAAGACACAGTGCTCCTGCCCATGGAGGCTCCGTTCCGCCGACAACAGCCGCCGACCCTTAACCGGGCCCCTCCGACCTCAGCAGCCCCTCCTCGGGGAGCCGAGCACCCGGACGGCTGCTCTCGGGGGGTGGGTGGGTGGGTGTAGGTTGGAAGGAGAGCCCCCCCCTCTTTTCCTGGCCAGGCCACCCACTACGAGACAGGGGGTGGGTGGGAGGGTGTCCTTCTCCAGAGGGGCCCCATCCTCAGCCCCTCCTGCACTGACTCTGCCCCCCCCCCTTCTTGGGATCTGTCCAAGTCCACAAACTCCCCCAAATTAAGCCGGCTAATTAGGATCCCTCCCTGGTTCTGCCCCCAGCGCTTGAGCATGGGCAACCCGGGCACTTTCTGGGGTGGGAGGGAGCAGCAGGGGACTCGAACCCAGGACCCTGGGGGCGATCAACAAAGGGGGGGGGTGTTCCAGCCACCCACCGGGGGAGGAGAGTGTGGGATCGGGTCTCCCAACCCAAACCAAGCCGGAACCTCCAGTGAGATCCACACCCCTGGAAAGAAGCTTAATGGGGGGGGGGGGGGAGAGGGTCTGCTTGGATTCCTCTCTCCCCCCCCCCCCCGGCCAGCCCAAGCCCCCATGGGGCAGCCGCCCGGAGACACGTGTCCGCCCCTGCCCACGTGCTGGGCGCGCCGGGGAAAGTTGGAGGGGGAGAAGCGCTCTCTCCCAGCCCCACCGGGAAGAAGGGGGGCGGACTTGGGGAAGGTCACGGCAGGGGGAAAAAAAAGGGGGAAGCGAGGAAGAGAGAGAGAGGAGGCGCGCCTCGCCCAGGTGGGAAAGGGGGGCAAGACCCCTGGGGGGCGCGCTGGATCCCCCCCCCCGGGGCATCATCCTCCCCGGGTCCAACGTCAGCCTCTCGCCCGCCTTTCCCCGGGGCCGGCGGCTGGGGGGGGGGGATCCCCGGAGAACCCAGGGCAGGGGGAAAAAGGGGGTCCCCGATCGCGCGCCCCACACCCCGCGCCCCCTTTCCTCACCCCATCGCCGGCTCCTCCGCCGCCCCGTCTTCGTCTTCCTCCTCCTCCTCCTCCGCCTCTTCCTCCCGGCTCTCTGGGCTCCTCCTCCTCCTCCTCTTTCTCAAATTGCCTCCGGAATCATCTCACTTGGGAGAAGGGAGCGAGCTCGGGCATCCTTTTCATTTTTTTAATTGCGCGCAGGGCGGGGATCTGGGTTAGGGAAGCGCTGGGGGGGGGGGAAAGGGGTGTGTGCTACTCCCGAGGAGAGGAGATGGGGGCGAGAGAGAGAGAGGAGAAAGAGATCGGGGGGGGGGGGGGATCAAGTGGGGAGGGATCTCCCCGCCCATCCCACCAGGATCGCGCCGGGAGGAACTTCCGCGGGGCGGCGGAGAGGCTTGGCGCGCGCGCCCGCCCGTGGGGAAAAGGGGGCGATCGCGCCCCCCCCCAGGATTTTAAGGGGAACCCCTTGGCTTACCCGATCCCCGGGTGGGAGGGATTGGGGGTGGGAGGGGGATCCCCGCCTTTGTCCCGATCCTCCTTGGGCGCCGCCTTTGTTCTCCGCTGCGCGCTTCCCGCGGCCGGGTCCGCTTCATGGTTTGGGAGGCTGAGTCTCTTTCCCCGCCCCCCCCCCAACCACGGGGGAGGGGGGGTCTTCTGGGGCGCCCCCTGGCGGGAGGCTCGGGACCCTGCCCCTTCCGGATCCGAAACCCCCCCCCCCCCCTCACCACCACCACACGCTCCAAAATCTGGAAGCGCAAGGATGGGTTTCCCTGCCCCACCGCGGATAGGGGGGCGCCGGGGCGGCATCGCCCCCAGACCCGCGGCCGGGAGCCGCGATCCAAGAAACGGGGGGGGGGGGGAAGGAAGAGAAAGGGGAAAGCCCTGTTTTGGAGGAAGGAGGGGCAGACTTGGGGTGTGGGGGGGGAACCTCAAAGGTCATGCAGTCCAGCACCACCAACAGCACCACCAAACCCACATGCAGATGGAACCAAAGCTGGAGAGCAGGCGGGAGCACCCCACACGTTTGGGTCAGGGTGGGCTTCTTGGGTCAGGATCGGGGATCGGGCCCCTGAGGACACAAAATGGGGTGCAATCGCTCGTACCTCTGAAGACAGGAACAAAATCCAAAAAAAGATCTGGATAGGCCGGAGATGGAGGTGGAAATGACAGGATGACATTCAATGGGGATGAGTGCAAAGACCTACACCTGGGGGGTGGGGGGAGAACCAAATGCACTGTTAGAAGATGGGGGAGACTGGGCTCTTTAAGGCTACGGCCGAGAAGGATCTTGGGATGGGTTGTAGATCCGATGAGCCAACAGGGCGATGCGGCTGCAAAAACGGCCAATGTGATTTTAAGAGGCGTTAACAGAAGTCTACTCTCCAAATCCCGTGAGCTGCTGGTCCCACCTCTGTTTGGCCCGGGTGAGGCCTCATGGAGAGCCCTGGGTCCCAGTTCTGGACACCCCACTTGAAGAAGGATGATGACCAAGTGGAGCCAGTTCAGAGGAAGGCAAGACAGGAGGATCAGGGGGGCTGGAAACCAAGCCCCAGGAGGAGGAAGGATGGAAAGAACTGGGCCGGTTTAGCCTTGGGAGAAAAGACAACGGAGGGGAGACAGGAGAGTGGTTTTCAAAGACTTGAAGGGCAGAGCAGCAGGGTTGGGCCCGGCCTCTGACTCAGCCACGGCATCTCGAGACCCCGATTCGGATCCTCGTGGGGACATTCGTGAACTCGGCTGAGCGTTTCCGGCCTTAAAAAGACCTCCCGGTATAAAAGTTCGGAGAGGACCCCTCCCGTTTCCAACAAGGTGGGACCCAGAACTCGGATCTTTTGCTCAGGTTCCTGCGGATGACCCAATTAATCTCATCTGCCATGTGCCCAATAATTAGTTTCTAAAACGAGCTGTCTTATGCCAGAGAGCCCGGGTCGGGGAGGCGCCACGTGGCCTACTTTCCAAGGTGTCTGGAGCGCACGACGGCGTGTTTTGCTGGTTCGCGTCGGTTGTAAAATGACAGCGCACAACGAGAGCAAAGGAGATGAAGGGCGGGTGCAGAATCGGAACACGAGACGCCTCCAGTCTTTTGAGCGCACCTTGTTTGAAAAGAATTCGCTGTATGCTTTTTACCCAGTTCGTGTTTAGAATTGCTAGAAATTAATAATAATAATAATAATAATAAACCATGTTAACCCTCCTTCCACACTCTTAAGAGGCTTGTCTGCTGCATCTCTGCAGGAATTCCTGCTCTGCTGATTCTTTATTTCCAATAATCCCACGCTAGGGTAAGGCGGACAATTTCTCCCGTGTTTTTGCTGGCTTGTCCAATGTGAGGCCAAGAGGCGGCGTTTCTGAATACAATGGGATCCCCTTATCCGTGGGATCTGTATCCACGGATTCACTTATCCACAGTCTGGAAATATGAAAATTAAAAACCCTAGAAATAGAGATTTCTAAAGGTGAAGTTACCAGAACCGGCCATGAGAGGGAGCCAGAGACCATGCGATGTATAGCATTTGCTATTAAAACAGCGTTCACTATCATCCACGGGTTTTCAGCATCCACGGGGGTCCTTCAAAGGGATAAACAAATTGCATTTTCATAACCGCACATGGAAGGGGTGTATTTACACTCAGTAAATTAAACAACTGTCGCAATTTCAGTAAGTTTTTCAGAGAGAGAGAGAGAGAGAAAGACCGCATGTGTGATGGTTTAGGGCTACTGAAATTTTAATGTGTTTTCCTGCCGTTAACACACAGAGACCCCGTCACTCTCCCACACCCGAAGGCTCCCTGGGTTAAAAATTTGATCCGGCACACACATGAGAGGTAACGGAAACCCAGGAGCCTTGGAAGTCATCTGTGGAGGGAGGGATAGAGAAGGAGAACCACCTTCTCTTTTCTTTATTAAATCAGTGTCGGCGGTAGAATAACAGAAAAAGAAGAAGACCCACTTTCCCCATGGGGAAATCGGAAACACCCTGCGCCGGAATCAGCAAGGTAGACAGAATAGAGCCCGACTTGGCCAAGGGTAATGAAGCTGATGGATGGCATTAACGCCCATTGGCAGCAAGGCAAAAGGAAGCAGGGTCCCTGTCTCCGCGGGGGATCGGTTCCAAGCCCCCCGCGGATGCTGAATAACGCGGATACGAGTGAACACAATTTTAATAGCACACAGTATGCCTCGCAGGGTCTCTGGCTCCCTCTAAAGGCCAGTTCTGGTAAATATGGTTTTTAAAAAAATTCCTGGGTCTGAAAGCCAGTTGTCATGGGGTCCTGTCGTCGTACCGCTCTAACAGTTAGGAAATTTTTCCTGATCTCCAGCCGAAATCCGGCTTCCTGTCGCTTGAGTCCATTCTGACGCGTCCAGCACTCTCTGGGAGGATGGAGGACAGATCCTGCCCCCTCCTCTCTGGAGGACTGCCTTTGAAAGGATTTGCAAAGTGGGGCCCGGCCGTGTTGCTGGCCTCGAACGTGGCCATCTCCTCAGCGTTTTTAATAGAGATGGCGACGGCTTACAAAATCTACGTCTCTGCAGGAAACAATCAAGCCTTCTTTCTCCCAGAGGCATCTGGGTTCTCGATGCTCTGAATAGATCGTCGGAGAAAAGAGGAGAGAGTGAAAAGAAAAGCCGCATGGAGGCATTCAGAAGCATCCAGAGTTGTGCAATGCACACTCTCAACTCTTTCTCTCTGTCGCTCTCACTCAAAGCCTCCTGGCTCAGCCTTGACGCTCAGGGCAAGGATGATGGAACACAAAGCAAATGGGGGGGGGACTTCCACAGCGCAGAGAGGCTGAGAACATATTATGCTCAGCAGGAAAGCGAGAGACTCGAGTGGAATCCTTCCCGAGCCGCGCTTCTAATTGCAATGCAGAGACCGTGTGGGTCGGCCACCTCGCCTTGAATGTTTTTTCTGTGCCACGTGGGGAAACGGTTTCGTGGGCCGAGCGGGCATGCTTTCCAAGCGTCTGTCTCGACAATCGGGCGGTTCAAGGATGCCGAGAGGAATCAGACACGAAGGTTAAGAGGCCACGTTCTGAATGCACAAAACAATGAAGGGGATATTTGGGGTGGGTGGGTTAAAAAGCAGCCCTGAAAAACATGCATTGTGCTTTAAAAAAAAAAAACCAGGTTCCCGCGGCTGGATCTTCAACAGACACTGGGGGAGAAAAAAAAAACAATTAACCAGCTCTCCAGCAGAGTTCTGGAAGCAAGGTCACTGTATAACAGCATTGTCTTGCAGAAGAATTTCTTTTGCGGCTGACAGAGAATCATGAAAGCCAACAAAGGAGCTAAAACTCCTAGAATACTGAAGGGCGCACAGAGTAAATTGATTTATATTACGTGAAACGTTGCAACGAGTAGGTGGCGCTGGCCGATCCGGTATTTATTTATTTATTTGGAATATTTTTACCCGGCCCTTTCTTCTCGAGAAGAAACCCAAGGCGGCTGACGTCACGAAAAGGACAATATTTAAAAGCTAAAAACAGTAAGGATACAAATACTAACAAAGGCTCAAACGCAGGGAACAAAATCAACCCCAAAACCACATTCAAAGCAACAAGGCACGGCCGTCCCTTTCAAAAACCCCACACAGACCGCCAGACACCCGGGGAAAGCCTGCCTGAAGAGAAAAGTCTTTGGCTGCTTGCGGAAGGACGGCAAAGATGGGGCCAGCCGCAGTTAGTAATCCAGCTGCCAGGTTTTGGATCCGGTGACGTTTCCAAACACTTTCCAAAGCTTTAAAATATTTTCAGACTGTAGAGCAGGGAATCCGCGGATACCGATCCCGCGGATAGGGGAGGTCCTATGGCCATGGCAAGGAAGATTCATTTGAACGATCGCCCAAGAGCTTCAAAACATTTGCAAGCATGAAAAATGGGGGGCAGGCCATCTCTGAGGAGGAAAAAAATGCCTTCTTTTTTTCCCCCAAAATGCCAATTCCCAACCGTGGTTGTTTTCTTCCAGGGAGGCAACAATGGAGAAAAATCAACATTGATTAATATCAGGCACCCGACAGGACACGGAGATGTAGGATTGGCCCTTTTTGCAGGGAGGGAATCCCAGAGATGCTGGAACTCCCTGCCACTGGAGGCCAGCCTGGCTCCATCTTTGCCGTCTTTCCGCAAACAGGCAAATACCTTTCTCTTCCGTCCAGCTTTCCCTGTGTGACTGGCAGCCTGCGTGGCGTTATGGAAAGGGACGGTCGTCCCTTACTGCTTTGACTGTGTGGCTTTGGCGTCGCTTATGCCTTTTAAAATTTGTTTGATCCTTTTTTTCGTATTTGTATACTCACCGTGGTTAGCTTGGATATTGTCTTTTAACGATGTCAGCCACCTTGGAGAAAGGCGGGGTAAAAAATGTCTTACCAGAGGCAGACCTGGAAGCAACCTGACGGTGTTTGAAAGGAAACACACCGGAAGAAACAGCAGGTTGGACAAATCCATGCCTGAATCGCTTGGGCCACTGTAAGCCTCAGTTGGCCGGAGAGAAACGTCGGAAAGGCTGGAAAGATTTGCAGGAAAGACGGACCATCGTTCTCTTCCTTCAGAACAGGACAGAGGGGGGGCAAAACCTCCAGGGGTTCCCGGACTGCCACTCCGAATCATCCTCACCCCGAGGGATGCTGACTGGAAAGGAGAATTGCAGAATGACAACGGGACCTGTGATTTCAGGAGGTGGGGAGTGGTTCGACACGGGAGGTCTTCCAGAAAAAAACTGGATCCCCGTCTGTCTGGTCTGCTTTGACGTGGATTCCTGCCTGGAGCAGCTTTTCCGGGTCTCCAGCCGAAATCCCGCTTCCTCGAGCCCATCATGACGTGTCCTGCGCTCTGGGAGGACGGAGGACGGATCCTGCCCCTCTCCTCGGCAGGACTACCTGTCAAGTCTTTGAAAAGCGCTCTGCTGTCTCCCCTCCGTCTCCTTTTCCCCCGAGGCTAAACAGGCCCCCGTTCTTTCCATCTTTCCTCCTTATAGGGCTCGGTTTCCAGTCCCCTGAACTGGCTCCAGTTGGTCAGCATCCTTCCTGAAGTGTGGCATCCAGAACTGCACCCAAGACTCAACCGGAGGCCTAACAAGGGCCGAATAAAGAGGGACGAGCACCTCGGTTGGGGGAGCCGTGGCCAGTGGCCATTACATCGAGGGAGCTGCAAGTCGAAAATGTTCGGGAACCAACGGGTTACGCAGAATACCTCTATTTTTCTCAACCCAACTAAAGCTACAAAATGAAAAAGATGATCTCCGTTTCCCCCCAAAGATGCCAGCTGATTGCTTTTATATATATATATATATATAAAAGCTTGCCATGGGTTTCTCGTCAGGCCACTCAGCTGCCGTGCGTGTTTTCCGAAGCTGGCAAATGTAATTGCGGGTTCAGCACACAACAAGACACAAAGCCTAGGGGTTAGGATCACAGGAAAAGTCTGACTTAAGAAAGAACCGCCGACGCTCTAGCGCCATTAATTGGTGACATCTACCCGGCAGAACGGCCTTACCATCGAGCCAAGACATTTTAAAACTGTCCTTAAAAGATTCCTCAATCTCCACGTTATCATTGGGCTCAATCCCCAGGAAATTATTCGAAACGGCTGAATAAAGCCACCGTCTGGGTCAAGAACAAAGAGACGTACTTTTGAACATCTCCGGCACAATTTATAGAAACATGTAAGCGTGCCGGGTGCGCGCAACTGGCTTCAGGCTATAGATAGAAAAACCCGCGTGAGAATAGATCAGACCTGCTCACGCTATCTAGGGCATGGCTACGATGGTAGTTTCACTCCGAACCAAACGGGAGTTTGTACGCACCGGTGACCTCCCGTTTTGGATCACCGCAGTGCCTTTACACACGGAGCGGCCCTTGGAAACGGCCCAAACAGCATGTGTTACAGAAGGAAACTTGCAGTAATCTTATCTACAGCTCCCTTTCTACGTCTTTTTGCTCTTAATAGATGGGCGGTAGATATAAATCAAATAAACAATCAAAGAAATAAATAACATACTTTTGCATTAAAAGGGAAAAAAGGTACCAGCTCCCGTTCCGTGTAGCTGGAGGCAAAAAGAGTTGTGGGCCGCACTCTCTCGCCTTCCCGGTACCTGCTATGATTTGCATGGAACTCTTTCTTCAGCACAGAAACCAGTGAGGTCCCATAACTAGAACTAAGGAAGTCGCGCTGCCTCGGATCCACACGACTACCCCCCCCCCCCCCCCCGTTGCAGAAACAAAGGTATTCTGGCCACTTCGTCTTTCGAAATACGTATTTATGGGATTTTTCTTTTTAATATTTTCAGACCGTGGATACGTGAATCAGCGGATAGTGATCCCGCAGATACGGGGGGGGGGGGGTCCCTGCTGGATCTGTCTCCGGGGCTGGGGGCCGAGGCAGACTGAAGAGGAGGTTCCTAAAGCGCTCTTTCTAAGCCAGCCTTTCGGTTTGGGCCTGGAGATTCAAAATACTGTATATCCCCAAGTGCTTAATTGATGTAATTAGCACTTGGCGGCCGTGACTAAGTGGGAGAGATTATCAGCTTGTTTCGCATGGCAAGGAGGCCACTTAGCAATCATTACAGAATCACGTCTCCTCCTTGGTTCAAAGAGACCATTCCTTCGCCTTGTGACAGCTTTCCTACGCCCCCTTAACTTCCTACTGAGGACGACCTATTTTTAAAAAAAGCAAAACAAAACCACCCTTCAGATAAACTCACATTTTCTATTCAAGATGGTAGTACTGTATTCTTTAACTGCCGGAAGGCTGGCTGCTTTGACCCTGAAAGAAAACCACGGGCCGAATCCTGCTTCTGCGCTGGGAAAGAGTCATGAATCTGATGCACCTCCTCCCAGGAGGGCAAGACTGGATACGAACCTTTTGCAACTTGCAGTAAGAGGATAATAGGGCCCGCCTATCCGTAGGGATTGACTCCAGGGCCCCACAGCGGATGCTGAAAAATGTGGATTCTAGCAAACAGTTTTAAGAGCAAATGCTGTACACTGCATGGTCTCTGGCTCCCTCGAGTGGCCGGTTCTGGTAATGACATGGTGGGTCTATATTTCTCTAGCCAACGCGATCCATCGCGTGGTCTCTGGCTCCCTCCTGTGGCCAGTCCTGGAAACATCATCATTGGAAACACACATTTGTGGGATTTTTCAGACTGCGAAGTGGCTCTGAGGATACTGATCCCGCAGAGATGGGGGTCCTACCGCGTTCGTGGGCCTCCTCGAGTTGCCACTTACTGCTGGATTTCCGTCACTGTATTTATTAGCTGTGCTCCTGGAGAGGAAGGAAGCCCACCGCAGGGACACACTCCGCCGCCTGCTCATCTGGAGGCAGGCTGTTTGGGTTTTCACAAGTCTGCCTTACACACACGCCTTTTTACTGGGCTGGGTGTTTTCACGGACGAATCTTTTTTTGCCATTCCTCGATTCACGATCTCCCCGTCCCATTAATTTCAACTCTAATCGGGCCAGCCCTTGGCCACAGAGCGAGGTCACACAGGGTTTCCCAGGGAGAAACTTACCGGGTCTTCGGCGGATCAGCTCCTCGGCTGAGGGGTGGGAACCTCCGATGGCTCGGGCGACTACCGTTCCTTTCCACCGGCCATCCATGCCCCCGGCCAGTGGGCGTTTCGGTCCAAACCATCTGCAGGCTGAAAGGTTCCCCGTGCCAACCTTAAGACGGTGCCTCCGGCTTCCTTCTCCCCTCTCCTCCGCCCCCCCCCCCCAGGCTGCCTCTTGAGTCCCCGTTGCTGGGTCTCCCTCCAGGGCCCTCAGCCCCCCAAAAACCCCGAAGGACCAGCATACAGGCTCTGCGGAGGACCGTGTCTTTTCATTTAAGCCTCTCGGGGCTTCCTTCTAGGTCCCACCACCCACGTGAGCTCTACGAGGAGAGGCAGGAGCATCTTCTGGGTTGATGCTCCTCCCGGGTTGACCTTCTTGAGGTCTTTCCACCGAAAAAGACCTTCAGGAAAGGCTTGGGCTGAAAAAAGCAGCGTTTGACGGGAGACTCTGCATACTTGACATTCTTCTAATGAACGTACAGTATTAAAAAGACTTCTGACGTGGTCTTTAAAACAACCAGATGGCTTTTTTTAAAAAAAGAGTTTGAATTTGGTGGTCTTTTCAATATCATATGTTCAACTGTGTTATAATACTTAATATATTGTGGTTTTTACTTATGTTAGCCTTGGGGGTCTTGCACTGTAAGGATGTGTAAAAAATAAATATACATATATAACTTTATTTATTGGTCAGGGAGAGAACTCTCTCTGCCTTTCCCTCACATGGTCCAAGTAATGGTGATGGAGTGTGGTGACCCTCCAAATATTGGACTACAACCCCTATTGGCCCTCAAGAAGAAAGCTAAGAATGGTGGGAACTGCAATCCGACAGCATCCAGACGTCCACCATCTGCTCAGCTTTGCTTCCGACGTATGCATGGACGAAGGAATGAACCACCAGGCATTGAAAGCAGGCTAAGAAAAAGCTTGGATATTTTTTCCCCCAAGTTCTGTTTATTTTGGGCTTTCAAAAAAAAAAAAAAAGGATTACATGCCGTTAAACACGGTAAAAAGAACTTTTAATTCAGCCGTCGGCTAACAAACTTCTACCAATTGCCAATACTGTTAAAACGCCACTGGAAAGGGAAGGGGGTGGTGGTGGGAAACACATTCAAAAATTTAGTGTTTCCAAAAAATAAAAATAAAAGGACACAGGATTGAGAGAGGGAGAGACTCCCTAAGGACGGGAGAGAAAAGGGTTCTTGGACGCTTGTAATCTTCGTGAGAAAGATCCTGAAAAACTAGAACAACAGAAAACCAGTGAATCGACAAGTTTCCACAGAGAAAAGTTTCAAAGATAGGTAGACAAATATATATTCCAAATGCACTCAGATGAAAAGGGCGCCTGCCGAAGCAGGTTTCAAAACCACCAAGGATCCAAAGCGCACAGATTCGAAGGCAACACTGGAATTTTGAAGTACTCGTGTTGCTCCGCTAACTTGGTGCCAAAACCTTCGCAAAAGGAAGGCTGGCTATCGCTATCTGGGAAGGTAGCAATCATTTCGTGCCATTTTTGCAAGAGTTCGTTCCCCCTCGACGCGGCTCTGGAGCAAGCTCAAATCCGCAGAGCCGCGCCGTCCCAAACCCAACAGAAACTGGGAGTCAAAAATCCCAGACCCTTTCCCCGTCTCTGGATGTCGTTCGACAGGCGCTTCTCCCCCCGGCCCCCCCGAAATCAGCATCTCGGCTGATGGGAGCTGGCGGGGAAAAGCAGACCCACAAAGTAGGAGAGAGTCTGTTTCGCTAGCTATCTGGATTGGTGCAAAGTATGCAAGTCCACAGAGAAATTGTCAACCTGGAAGAAGAGAGCGAGCCCCGTTGCAAATTAAAATGCAAACGAGGTCCGCTTGAAACACAGCAGAAGTGTGTCTGTTCGGCCCGCTTGCGGGCGTAAGAAACTAGCTTTCCAACTTATTACGGCAGAGAAAAAGTAACCGGAGAAGGACCAGACTTAAGGCCGTGTTCATTTATGCTCAGCAGGAGAAAAGATGCAGAATTTGCTCCGTTTTCAACGTCTCGGGAGCACGGCCAGTCTTCACCAGCCACAGAAGGGACGAATCAATCACTCTTTTGCTTCTTGAAAGTTATTTCCAGTCACTGCTACTGCCTTCAACGTGGCGCGCTTTTAGCCGGCGGTGCTCAGCGCCGAAAAGGCTGCGCCCCACCGCCCCAGCGCAGGGCTCCACAGCAAAAAGCTGCACGAAGGACCAAGAAGGGTGAGCGAGCAAGGAAGACATGTTACAAGGGCCATCGTGGGAAAAAGACATCCAGGGGCAAAGGGGGGGGTCCTCCTCCCTCATCGACGAGATAATAAAAGCAATTTTGCAGATAGACATAAGGAGAATGAATTATTTAGGACCGCCAGATCGTATTGGTGAGGAAGTACAGTAGGACCCCCCTATCCGCAGGATCGGTATCCGCTGTATCACTTATCCACTGCCTGAAAATATTAAGTAAAGAAACCTCAGAAATACGCATTTATATGTATTTCCTGGGTGTATTTGCCAGAACTGGCTACTAAAAGGAGCCAGAGACCATGCAGTGTATAGCATCTGGTACTTCCGTGGTTTTTGTCATCCACGGAAGGTTCTGGAACCGATCTCCCGCGGATACCGCGGTCCTGCGGTACGCATTTGAAAGGGTTTTAATTCCAAACTTAAGAACTGGGTGGGCAGTTCTTAAGGCTGGCGTCTCACGGGATTTTGGAATTTAGAATTTTAGAATTCCGAAATGTTCTCAAATGTTTTCAATAGATGAACCGGAAGTGTTTGCTGCCATCCTGCTCTTAATGAAAGTTGTTTTTTTTTTTAAAGGAAGAAAGAAACTATTTGGAACAGGGCGAGTCTCTTCAATCATCATCGCCCGATTCTTTACTGAGGTCCTGGCAACGGAGAACAAATCCAAACATTTTTTCCTTCCGAAAACATCAGAAGGGCTTTCTTGGGCAACAGAAAGGTCTTAGCAGAGGCAAAAGGCCATCAAGACGGCTTTAACGATTAGTGGAAATGCAGGTCTCAGACTAAACAGAGGTATATCTGGTGGATGTTGTTGACAAAGGTCCCGAGGTGTAAATCCCAGAAACAACAGGTGAGAAACAGATTAGCCTTGAAGGACTAACAGAATTCAGTTGGTACTTGCTGCTTACTTCCTCTTTAAACAACAACAACAACTCACACTCGGTGAATTGACTGGACAACAGAAACTGTAGGGTTTAACGGTACTCTTAGGCACAAATCAATTCCAAAGAAAATTTAACTTGAATTTCTGCAGCCAGAGGAAGAAACGTAGGTAGATCCTCTACTATTATCAATCCTTGTCAAGAGAACGCTTCTGATGGGAAGCAAGGAGGGCTGTTTCTTCGTCCCAAAAAGAGATGGCCTTCTCTTAGCGTGTTTGATTACGAACCTCCCCGGGTAATTCATGAATTTCAAAGGGAGGAAAAAAAGGGTCTCTGAATGGCTCTCTCACAATGCCCCTAACAGGGAGCAAGAGACACACCTTAGCAGAAAACATTACTCTGGCTTTTCGGAATGAATAAAAATAAAAAATGCACATTAAAAATCCAGATAGCCCTTATGTGCCGAGTCGGTGACTTAAGACCCAAACGACAAGTAAGCCTCAAAACTAACACCGGTATATACAGTAGGAGCCCCCCGTATCTGTGGGATCAAAATCTGCAGTTTCACTTCTCCACGATCTAAAAATATTAAACATTTTAAAAGAAAAGAAAAAAAAAAAGAAAAGAGAAATTTATATTTTCATGCAGTATTTACCAGAACTGGTCTTGAGAGGGAGCCAGAGAACAAGCTATGAATTCTTGTTGTTCAAGAAAACCCTCGTGGCCAGTTCTGGTAAATACATGGTGAAAACGTCTCCTTTCCTTTACCATGCGATCTATAATGTTCACTATTATCCACAGTTTTCAGTACCGGCTTGGAACCGATCTCCCATGGATAAAGGGGTCCTACTGTACTCCTCCCCTCAATTTTAACTCTTGCAGCAAATCAAAAGTAAAGCTACTGGTCAAATCCACACACTTACCCTACTTATTGGCTCTTTTCATATAATACATCTGGATCATTCTCTGACGGAATGTAGCAAAAGTATCTTCTTTCTTGTCTCCTGTTACGCCCAAGCCCTCTCCGGCAGAGGTAGAGCCTCTAATGGAAGCGATAATAAAAACAGAATAAGAAGAATATCAATATCACAATAAATGAATACATTAATTATTATTATTATTGTGGTATTTTGATCATACACTTCAGGGCCATAACTTTGCAAGCTATGGGAGTCTGTGGCTGCCTCCCCACCACCACAAAGATCTGTTGCTAATTAGCAAACTCAAGGCGCCAGCAAGGTGCTTAACGATACGCTCACTCATGCCGGTGGACGGCGCTGTTTTGGCAGCATAAAGCTCAGCCTTCGCCCTCGGGAGGAGATGGCTGGATAGCTCGGTGGGTCGGATGCTTGGCTGTGGAGTCAGAGGTTGGAGGTCTGACCTCCCTATTGCGTGTTGTGGGAGAAGAGCCAGCCCGGGTAACCTTGGGCAAAAGAGGCGGGGTTCCAGAGCACCAGAGGAAGGAAACGGTGCTGCGGGGTACAGCTGGACCCCCATACCTCCGTGGGGAATCGGTTCCAAGCCCGCCCACCCCCATAGTTCATCTCCTTCGGCAGGAAGAAGCACAGCGACAGACGGTGTGTCCCAAAAACAGTACAATTTAGACTTGCACATCCCGGCGTGAGCCCGATGCCCCGCGCGCAGCCCACAGCCCTGCCACGTACACTCGGACGGGCTCTTTGATGCCATCGCCGTGGGTCCCGAGCCCGAGTCCTTCCTTCCAGCCCATCTTCTGAAGCATCTGGAAGCCGATGTTCTTCTGGTTCAGCCGCTTGTGCTGGAATTCCAGGTCCTTCGGCTGCTGAAGAAAGAAGACGCGCCCCGAGGAGCGGGAAAAAAACGTGAAAAAGCAGCAGTGCGCAAGGGCAGGTTAAGAAAACAACCCAAAATCCAATGATTCCCATTTGTTTTTGGGAAAATATTGTGCAGTAGGACCCCCATATCCACGGGATCAGTATCCACTGAGTCACTTATCCGCAGTTGGAAAATATTAAAAGAAAAAATCCCAGAAATATATATTTCTAAAGATGAAATTACCACAACTGACCACTAGAGGGAACCAGAGACCATGTGATGTATATTGTTATAGAACTAGTGTTCCCTATTATCCACGTTTTTCAGCATCCGCAGGGGCTTGGAACTGATCCCCCGCGGATACAGGGGTCCTACTGCAAACAGTTGAAGCATTCACTATAAGAAATATCTTTAAAGTCTTTCTGCTGAATTTCCAGTCGGAGGTCATGCGATCTCAAAAACTCACAGGAAGGATACAATGAGGAAACTGTGCTGCCCCCCCACCGCACCTGCTCCCACTCCTGCAAGGTATACCACTTTGAGTTAAATGTAAAATAATAATAATAATAATAATTAAAAAATTCACTTTTGCCCCTTTTACCTTCTTATTTTTATACGACGAATAACCACGTGGCCGGTCATAAGCGATCTGGACCGGGTCATGAACTGAAAGGCAAAGCAAGAGGCTGAAGTCACTCGAAACGCAAACAGAACATGATAAGGAGGGGGGAGTACGGCAGGACCTCCTCGATTCACTTATCCGCTGCATGAAATATTAAATAAAAAACTTACAGAAATGTGGATTTATACATATTCCCACCCTGTACTGAACAGAAGCAGCCACTAGAGGGAGCCAGACACAAATGCTATCTACAGTGTTTCATGACTTCTGCGCTTTTTGGTATCCGCGGAGGGGCGGGGGTCTAGAACGGATCTCCTGTGGAGACTGCAATCCTACTGCCGTCTGCATGCCAGGAGGGCACCCCTACGAGGGAGGGACCAGGAAGGGCATGTGGAGGGTGGCTGGTCAACGGCAGCAGCCGTGGTTCCTAGAAGGCCAGGACTTAAGGCCAGGACCGAGTGCAGCCCCTGGGGGGGAGAGAGACGAGGGAAACGTATTTTAAGGAAATCACTGAACCACCCCCAGAATCTCCCAGACGCCGCAAAGCCTTCCTCGCCAGCGCGGGCCGCCCCTCTCCCTCCTGGCCCGACCAACTCACCTTTCGGCTCATCGATGAGGCAGACACGCTTCGAGGCCGGGATCAGGCCCACCTTCAAGGATTTGCTGCTGACCCTCTTGCGCCCGAAGGGGGTCCCCCGAGCAGGAGTCCGGGCGGGAAGCTCCGAAGGTCCGCCGGCGCCCTCTGCTTTGGCCTCCGTCCACCCCTCCGGCGGGGTTCCTGTGGTCGAGCCAGCCACGTCCGTCTCCGTACCGCCGCCTCCCTCCCCTTCCGCTTCACTGGGGCCCCCCTCTTCCTTCGACGGATCAGGGCTGGGACGGTCCTCCGACGCTTCTCTCCCGGTCTCAAAGTTGATCGAAGGGCACAACTCATGAACTTTCAGGCGGTAAAACCTGAAGGCAGAGCTTTCCTGGTCCTGCAGGAACCTGGAGGATTGACGTAGGGCTTTATTATCTGCCGTGACGTTTACATTCCACCAAAACACTTCCATTAAACTACAGTAGGACTCCCCTGCTCTGTGGGATCGATGTCCGCGGATTCATTTATCCGCTGCCTGAAATACTGAATAAGAATCCCTCAGAAATATGTATTGATACGTATTTCCAGGGAGTATTTGCCAGAACATCTCCTTCAGAAATATGTATTTCTAGGACTTTTCTTTTAATATTTTCAGACCAAGAGCTTCAGCGGATTCCGATCCGGCGAATGAAGGGGTCCTACTCTACCACGTTATTTTTTTCCCTCCCAGCCACTTGCTACTCGGCTCAGGGCCCGAACGGCAAAGTCAGCGGCTGCTCCCACTTCCTTCGCGAACGCAGGGAAAAGAGTCACAACGAGGGGAATCCTACTCACCAGAGATCCGGATTGTCGGCGCTGTTCTCGATGCTGAACTGCTCTATCTCCGGCCCAACCTCGGCAACAAACTCCGCCAGCTTCTGGGCTGTGATCATGGTTTTGGGATCCACTGGAGCACAAACAGAAGACAAGGGCCATTTGTGAGATAGAAAAAACTTAAGACCACCACCCCCGCCGTATCCACGGGATCAGCATCCACTGAGTTCACTTACCCGTGGTCGGAAAAGATTAAAAATATCTTTTTAATAGATATTATTAAATCTACTAATAATAGATTTTTATTAATCTATTATTAATCGGGGGGGTGTTCCTACTGTACTACCCAGATACTGTTCCAGGAGCCTTATTCTGTCCAAAAGGTACATTATTCTGAATGCTTTTCAAAGACGAGAGTCCTGGCACATCCCCTGTAACCCTTCCTGGTCTAGAGAAATCTACTTCTGATCAGTTTCCACTCCTTTCGAGAAGGTTTTCGGGGTGTTAGGAAGCAGTCTTCAGCGGGACGGGAGGATGATAGTCCCCTCCGCTCACAAGGAGCTCTGCACTCACGCAAGCTGAGGACTCGTATTCCCCACAGCCCTGGCGCTGCAAGTCACACAACCCTGCCTTACACGGAGTCAGGATATTAGGACATCAACCTCAGCGTCCCTCGCGGTGGATACCCGAATACCCACAGCCTGAAAATACCCTGATAGGTTCAGACTGTAGATCGTAAGTGAATTCGTGGATACTGATCCCGTGGATACAGAGGTCCTGCCGAACTTCATTTTCTAGGAAACTTGTTCCAAGGGCCGGAAACCTGCTTTGTGGGCAGAAAGTCAACAGCCCCCCATCTTTGACCCAAAAGAAAAGCAAAAAAAGGACCAGCCGCAGACCCTTTTCTGGCCAGAGTCCCTAAAAAGCTGGGGTCATTCAAAGGGGCAAGACAAGCCAGCCCCTCTCTCTCTCCCCCCACTCTTTGGCTTCACCCACCGTCAGGGAACTGACACTCCAAGGACTGTGACATCTCAGGGAGCTCCTTCGGCTCCGTCCCGCCTCCTGCAGGTTGGGCCTCTTCTGGGCCAGGCGTTGACGCGCGTGGGCTGGTCGCGTCCGATAAAGAGTCCGGTGGAGCAGCCTCGGCGCCTTCGGCTTCCTGGCTTGGTGGCGATGCCGGCGGCTGCTTCAGCATCGTTCCAGCGGAGAGCAGCGTCTGGGTCCCAACCGTGGCTTTCTTCCCTCTCCTGGCTCTGGCCGCCCGCTGCAGGATCCCCGGCTTCCTCCTTGCAAACAGCTTCTTTTTGATGCTGGCGATTTTCTTCCTGTATATCAGCGCTCGCACAGCATCGGCCATGCGCTGCTCGGGGCCCTTCTCCTCCTTGGCCCTCAGCCTCTCTGTCTCGGAGAGCTTCAGCTTGTAATACTTGTGCTCGAGGCTTTCCTCTTCGTGCAAAAACCTGGTTTGGGGCAGAAAAGGGACCGTTATTGAAGGAACCTCCGTGACTCCAGAGACCCAGAGGGTAGCGGGCACAGAATCATGTCCGGGAAGGGTCTGGGTCAGGTCAGAATCCAAAAACGAGCAGGACAGACCGAGCGGGAAAGGACACGGGACACGTGGTGGTATAGAAGTTCCAGAAATAATAAATAAACCAAATGTCAACCGTGGTTATCATGCAAGGCGAGGCTCCCACAAGGGAAAAGGTGCCAGGCATGCCATTCCTGAGCCCAAAGGGGGGGGGGAATAAAAAGATTATTTACCAATACTCAGGGTCACTTCTCAGCTCAGACATCTGTCTTTCCGTCAGCACACCCGAAACGATATCGTTCACTAGTTTCTCGACGGTCGCGGCCACTTTCTGGTCGGCCCGTTGCGGGGCTGTGCAAATGAAAAATAAAAGTTAACAACACGACAACTCGCAATACCAACTAGAAGAGCCCTCGGATCGCTTCCTGTTAGCCAGCAGACCACAGTTCCTGGAAAGAGGGCCCAGTACAATAATTATTTCATGGACTTCAGGCGAGCAGGACCCCATGATCCGCAGGATCAATATCTGCTGATTCACTTCTCCCCCGTCGGAAAATATTAAAAGAAAAATCCCAGAAATATATATTTCTAAAGATGACACTACCAGAACTGGCCACTAGTGAGAGCCAGAGACCATGCTATGTCTAGCGTTTGCTATTATCCACATTTTCCAGCATCTGTGGAGGGCCTTGGAACCGATCCCCCACAGATATGGGGGGCAGCAGCTACTGTATTCCCTTATCTCCTGGGAATATAACACGAAAAAGGACTTCTTACCCTTTGTCTTGGGCCTGGTTTCCTGGACGCTCTGGGGGCTCTGAGATGGAGAACTTGGGGCCGCCCTCTTTAAGCGCATCTGGTAGCCGCTCTTCTCCAGCCAGCTTCGCAAGTGCTCTATGTACTCTCGCCCAAACAAGGCAGAGGTGTCGAAATTCGGGAACAAGGTGGGTGAAGGGGCCGCTTCCTGGATGCTGAGAGCTTCCAGGATTTTCTCCTGCCTCTCCGAAGAGGCCAGGGCAAACGTCTGCCCGAGAAGGACCAAGGATTTGCGGCAGAGAGAAATCGTGGCTTCGAAGGCCTCCGCCATCTGGGCCAGGCTGCTGATGCTGTCGGTCTTGAGGCTAAGCTCGTAGGTGTTGCAGGCCATGAGCAGCGGCGTGGTGCTCTTCAAGAGATAGTACTGGAGCTTCATCAAAACCCGGTCGAACGGTCCAATCACCTCGAAGAAGGCATGCTTCGTCTCCATCACCTTGTTGTCCATGAGGAAGTTCAGGAAGGTGTTGTCCACCTGCGGCTTCCTCAGGGCCAGGTGCTGGATGTTCTTCATGCTGTACAGGCAAAACTGCTGGTGCTCGTACTTCAAAAGGCACTTGAACGAGGCCAGCATCTTGGCGCAGGTCTCGGTCTCCACCGTGAAGAGCGCCTGAAACTGCTCTAAACACTCCTTGTCCTTTTTCACTTTGTGGAAGCCAGCCCATTTAATGATTTCGGTCCCAAAGGTGGAGAAAACGTCCGTGGAATCGACGGGACCCAGGAACGGCATGTCATCCTGGGAGCGTTCGGCCCCTTTCAGACTCCGCGGGTGCAGGAGGTTCTTCTGAGCGCCCAGGCTCAGCAGCGGGCGACCCGACGAGACGGCTCGCTCCTCGAGGGGGTCTACTGGGGCATCCTCAGCCGAGGCCAAACTCGGAGCGCCCCACTTCTTCCCAGGGGAAGCCAGGTCTCCTTGAGTTGGCGCCCTCACATGGGTCGCCACGGCACGTTTTCCCCGCAGACCGCTTCCCCGCCCCATAGGCAAAGAGGAGCCGAAATCCCTCTTGGGAGCAAGATGATACTCCGCGTCGTAACCCGGACCCCCTCCGATGTCCTCTTCCAAAAGGCCCGGCGACCGGAAATCGCGTGAGGCTGTGCGGCCGTAATCCCGATCTCTAGAAGAAGGACCGCCGTAATCGATTTCCGTAGATGAGGCGTGGGGATAGTCCCGCTCGTGCAGAGAGGGCTGGAGGTAGCCTCGGCTCCAGGAGGGCAGCTGGGATAAGCTTTTCTCATAGTAGTTCCCTTCCTCCAGGTCACGGCTCCCGGAGGCATAGGAAGGGGCCGAATAATCGCCCCTCGACTCTTTCGCCCAGTCACTCTGGGTATATTTCCTGTCGTCACGGAGGTCCTCTTCCTCATCACCGTACGGAGTCTGGAGCACCGGCCGTGAATGAACTGCAAAAGGAAACAGAGGGTCCAACGTGACGCAGCCAGACGGTGAACTGGGGCTGGTCTCTGGGATCCCATAACCTCCCCGGTGACAGCAGCTCCGCCGGCTGCTGATCCATTTCCGGGCAGAATTCAAAGTGCTGGTTTTAACCTATAAAGCCCAAGGACCACGTCTCCCATGATGAGCCTGCCTGGGTGTGAAGATCATCCCGGGAGGCCCTTCCTCTCGGTCCTACCACCCTCACAGGGGCGTTTCGTGGGGACACGGAACAGGGCCTTTTCTCTGTGGCTGTTCTCTTGTCCCTCAATACTTTCCCCCAAAATTTGCTGGAGGGAGAGGCTGAGTGCTAAAGCAGGACTAAGGCGAATGGAAACAAACAAACAAAAAAAACCCAGAGAAATTACAATACACATAAAATGTGAATAGTTAGAATACGTCGGTCACCTAACGGAACATCCGAGGAAAAAAGAAACGAGAAAAGAAGAGCAAGAAGGAGAACCACGAGGCTGAGAAAACAAACAGATGCTGGTTTGCAGAGAACACAAAATCATCATTCACAGGCAGAAAGGTCACCAGGCCATCACAACTCCAATAAGGGAGGAACATAAAGAAGAAATATCATCAGGTCCTGAATCCAAAGTAGTGCTGCAAAAAGAGGGGAGTTTGGCCAAGGAACGCTACCTCTCAGCTGATGAAGCGCCTCGTTAAGGGGGTCACTTTGGTCCATTCGGTACCGTTTTGCCTTGGCCTGCAGGAGGGCGTCGAACGAGTCCTGCGCCATCCGTCGGGAAGCCATCTCGCCTCTGCAACCAGAACGTTGCTATTTTAATGTTTTAATCGAGATCTGTTGCCTGCTAGTGACCATCAGGTTTGTTACACAGCAGGGCCCCCTTATCCGCAGGATGAGTATGAACTGATCCACATACCTACGGCGTGAAAATATTAAAAATATGAGAAGAAAAATTCCCCAAATAGATTATCTTTGAATAATGAAGTTACCACTTAGTGGGCGCCCGAGACCATGCTATGTACTGCATTCCCTATTTATAACAGCGTTTGCTATCATCCGCGTTCTTCTGTATCCGAGGGAGGCAGGAGAAACATGTTCCTTCCGGCGAGGACCACCAAAGGGACCCTTTCCCCCCCGTGTCACCTTCCTCTCGCCTCATTTTTTACTTTTATTGTGCCTTTTAGGCTGTAAACTGTATAGGATATTTTGAATAAACGAATATTTATTTAATCTCGACTGCCCAGAGCGGTCGTCGGTCAGATGGGCGGTCTAAAAATAAAGGTATAAGTATAAATAGGATACTAAGGTATTATATGCAATCAAAATTACATATGTGTGTCTACGTAAGTCTATAAGCATATAGATATACATACATATATGCAAATTACAGAGATAAAAAATATAGGCTAATACACATGTATTAATTTAGGCATTTATTCAAAATATCTACTGCTTTCTCCTTGGTCTCTCGTTTAAGCTTAAATGGCCAGGAAATCCTTCACAATAATAAAATAGCTTTCCTTCACACAAGAGCTTTTCCCCCCACAGACCTCCCCCCCCCCACACAGGAGATTTTACACCCCCCTCAAACACGCATTTTCCGACGCACAAGAGGCTCCCCTTATCCGCGGGTACCGGTATCCACGGCTCCGCGTATCCGCGGTATGAACGCATTGAAAATATTTTCGAAATGGGAGTGACCCGAACTGGCCCCTGGAGGGGAGGGAGTCCAGCGGCCGCGGGTTCCCTCTGAAAACAGCGTTGGCTATCACCCGCGTTTTTCAGCATCCGCGGGGGGGGCTTCGGAAACGGGCCTCCGCGGATACGGGGGTCCCCGCCCCCCGGTCCTTTTCGTGAGGCACAGAGGCGGGATCCTCCCACCCCCGGCCTCCTCCTTCCCATTTTTCCCCTCACCCGGCGCTCCCGAAGCCAATCCAAGGGAAAGGAAATCACGCACCCGGGGGACCCTCAGAGAAAGCCGGACGCCATGGAGCCGCCGAAAGGCCCGGGACGCGCATGCGCCGAGCGGCCTCCACTCCGCGACCTTCTAGGAAAGACCTTTCTATAGTCTTCAAGATGGCGGAAGCCTCCCGCTTCTCCTTCCCTCTCCTGACAGGGTTCCGAGTCCCCGCCCCTGTCTAGAGAGCTCCACCCATCTCCCACCAGCCCGCCAAAACCAAGGCGCATGCGCTGTATGCTCCGCCCCGCCTCCTTTCTACGGCGCATGCGTCATACACGGGGCACTCAAGCTCGAGTCCCGAGAGAGTGAGAGAGGTCTAACGGCTTGCGGAATGCGCACGCGCGACATCCGGGAAGAGCCGGCCCACCCTCCGAGTACGCATGCGCTTTTTTTTAAAACCAAGTCGCTCCATAGGCGGGGTTGGGTTGTAGTTGGTTTTTTTTTTTTTTTTTTGGCGTCCCTTCGTACGGTGGCCGCGGGCAGCCAAACTTCGGGACTTGGGTGGCCAGCGGCTGCGCGTGCGCGTTGTCTTCAATCTGGCCGAGCTCGGAACAGGAGCAGGAGCTGCGCTTTCTCTCTCTCTCTCTCGGCTTGGCCTTAAAGGAGCGGCTACGGCAAGCGCCGAGGGTCACGCCAGGTAGGTCGAGGGCGGAAGGACGTCCTTTTGAAGGCGTGGGTGGGGCGAGGGCGCTCTGCAGATGCTCAGAGGCACCGTCCCCCTGGGTATGCAGGTTTGCTGCGAAGCCGGAATCTTTCTTTTCTTTTCTTTCTTTTCATTAAATTCATTCATTTATTTGGAAGCCGAGGGGGAAGGGGAAGGCACTCTGCCCATGCTCAGAGGCCTTGTTCTCCACGGCTGCTTTCGGGCCCCTTTGACTTGCCCTCCCCCCCAGTGGGCGTGGATCTCGAGCCGTGCCCGTGGGGTCTTTATTTAGAATGGGACATCATCATCCTCATCATCCTCTTAAGAACTGCAGAGCTGGAAAAAGGAATCAAAATTTTTGATTGATGTGTTGATTTAAAACGTTTTCCCAGCTTTAAAAAAAGGATTACTGACTGACAGAAAGGAGAAGACCCTGTTTTGAAAGCTGGGGGGGGGGATAAAAAAAGGGGGGGCTTCCCTCATTGAAAGAATCAATTTTAAGCTAAAAACCTCATATTTCAAGGCTCAAAACCACAAGGCTAAAAAGATTTTTTTTACAGGGTCAAGAAGACCGAGATTGTGCAAAAAATGGTAAAGAAAACCCAGCCGAACAACGTCGTTTTCATAAACCACAAAGCCCAGCAGCCCCATTTGAGACGGATGGGGACCGCCATACCTTCTTTTTTTCCAGCCGTCCCTCCTTCCTTCGTACCTCCGTGGTTCCCAACCATGGGGTGTTCTTGGACTACAACTCCCAGAAGCCTCCGCCACCAGCTGTGTTGCCCAGGATGAATGGGAGTTGTAGTCCGAGAACATCTGGGGAGACGAGGTGGGGAAACCACTGGCTTTTCCTTAGGCATCTCTCCAACATCTGAGCCCCTCGCCTTGAAATTTCACTCCTTTTTACATCTGTTTCCCTCTTTTCGTCCGAGGAAGCGATGCCGTGTCTCCTTGTCGTCACCCTTAACGACAACCCTGCAAGGGAGCTTTAGCAGACGGAGAGAAAGGGTGTCGTCGTTGTGGGTTTGAGCCTCGGTTTCTGCAGTTCTAGTCCTCCAACTTATATAATAATCTTAGAACGGCAGAGCTGGAAAGGAACGTATTGAGAGAAGATCATCGGGCCCGGCCGCTATCAAAGAGGCCCAGTGCGGGAATCAAAGTGCGGAGCCAGAGGTTGGGAGTTCGAATCCCCTTCCTTGACAGGGGCTGGACTGGATGATCTTAAGGATCCCTTCCAGCCCTGCCGTTCTAAGATTATCATAATTATATTATTATTGTTTCTTACAACTGATTGTACGCCAAGCCCTGTAAAGCTCAAGTAAGGTTGTGTGAAGCGGGTGGATTTGGACTCATGGAAACTCACAGTTGTTCTCCAGAAATTCAGAATTTGAGGAGCCCCTGCAACAGCAAAGGGGGAAGACCGTTGCCTGTTTTGACTTCTCGGTTGTGTCTCTCCTATTGCGGTGTGTAGCACACAGATGCAAAGTGACTCCGACATTTCGCTCGCCTGGAGCAGGGCCTAGCTCGGAGGCTGCACGGCCTAGTTCCGGTCTTGCTTCCTGTTGAGCGCTCAATATCATCATGGCTCGATTTCCTTCTGATGTGACCCCTCTAAAAAAAAGGACACTATTCTCCACCCGAATCAGTCTCCATGATTCTTTGGCCAAAAAAGGTTCTCCATTCTCCATTTCTTTTCCAATTTATTTTACCCCGAATGCTCAGTTGTAACAATCTTTCTGCATTTCCTATGCTGTATACTGTCTTGATTTTTATTCGTCTGCTTCCGGACTTTTGCCTGGGCCGTCCTCTCAATTCATGAAATCCTTAACATTTTGCGGTCAACGTTCATGTTAATTCCTTCTCTCTTTTTATAGTAGCCTGTTTTCAAAAATCTATTCTTCCGTGCTGGTGCATTAAAATGAAAACTCAGTGTGCCGTACGACGGGCATCCTCAAAGCTGTACGTTTTCCCCTCTTTTTTAAAAAAAGCTATTTTGGGACATCTCTATTCTAAAACCTTTGTTTCTCCTTAAAAACTATTATGTTGTATTTTAAGAACTTTACAATTCGGGCGTAAAGGCTGCTCATATCCCTGTGTTTCGGCTTCTGCAAGATGGAGAGCTGAATTTTCAGCCCCCTGCCCTCGAAAACACATGTGGGATGTGTTTTCGATGTCCCCCTGCCCTAAAATCAGCTCCCTGGGTCGTTGAGAGGAGAGCTTGCAGAAAGCACGAATTGGTGAAAATCGGGTGTTTGACCTTGTGGAAGTGAAAGGGATTTGCACCGATGTTTTCTGCATGCAAGTGCTGCTTTAAAAGGGCTTATTTTATCTACATGCAATCTACTATGTTTAATTTTTGCTCTACTGGTAGTTTCCGCGGTTCTAGAAGGGAGCCATATCGGCAGGGTGCAGGAGAATCAACAAGGACTGTAATCCTTTCTTAAAAGACTGATATATATATATAAATGCAGGCTATTTGGTGCACAGAGCAGCAAAATAAATACTACTTGTGTCCCCAGATCTTCTGTAACAATGCCATTGCAGAACCGCAGTAGTAGTAATCATCATCATTTTAGAACTACAGAGCTGGAAGGGACCCTCAAGATCATTCAATCCAGCCCCTGTCAAGGAGGCACAGTGAGGGATTCGAACTCCCAACCTCTGGCTCCGCAGCCAGATCCCTAAACCACTAAACTGTCCAGAGGCAAGAATAACAGGATGTGAAAAGTGGTTATGTTACGAACCGTTCGCTTTCGATTCTTGGACTGAGCGGGAGAGATCAGATCTCACTGAGCCACGGAACTCTGTACGTGACCTTGGGCCAGTCTCGCCTCTCGGTCCCTAACAGAGAGTGAATCTTGAGATGAATTGAGGAAAGAGAAATTAGAGGTGCTGGCTTGACCACAGAGGAGAAAAAGCAGCACAGCAGCGGCCCTAAAAATAGCACTGATGATGTGCAGACATTGCGGCATTGATAAAGTGCTTTCTCATTATTTCTCCATGATTAGAAAAGTCGTTCCGATGTAAAATTAGGGCATCTTGTTATTCCTTTAGTTAAGTCCTTGCGCGAGAGGAAAACCACACGGAAGTAACTTAGTTGACGACCCATCTCCTGCAAACGAGAAGATGTAAGCTCAGGGATGCAAGACTAGAAGCTTTTGATCCTGTTTCTGCATAAAGCCTTATCTGGATGCAAACCAACATGTCTTAGCTGTTTACGCCAACCAATTTCATATACTGGGGTTTTTTTCCAGCGCTGTACGAATTGGAGAATCGGGATCTAGATTAGAAGCTGTGCGGGACAAATCAACCTTTCTTCCTTGGTCGTTTTGAACGCCGCGACGCGCAGGAGGTTGCACCGGCTTGCAAATCTGCACGGGCGCCAGCGCGCGCCGATCAGAGCAGTTTTTAGACAAGACATTTCTGGGTCATTTTCCTCCTGCAGTGGTGACCTATCCGAGGCAGTCAGCCAAAGCCACTGTCGGCGCAGCTCAGCTCGTGTGTTTTTTTTAAAAAGCACATTCTGCAAAGATCATAAAACCCCGAGCCAAACAAGAAGCTCAGTCCTGCGGCACGTTTAAACCATTTTTTTCTCTCTGCAGGCCTGGATGTCGAGCGAAGGCAGAATGGCCGCGAAGCGGATCACGCAGGAAACGTTTGATGATGTGGTACAGGAGAACATCCTTGAGTTTGGGATGGATCCAGACGAGGCAGTAACGGAAGCCATTCAGCAGTTTGAATCTCAAGGTATGGATTTGAAGACATAATTTAAAGGGAAGGCTGCACATCCCCGGAATAATCATAAGGTGGGTCATTCCCCATTCCCTAGCAGCTTGGTTTCTTGGTGGATTACAGTTGGATCCCCCCGTGTTCATGGCGGATTGGTTCCAAACTCCCTGCAGTTGTTGAAACCCGCGGACAGTAATGAACGCTCTACACAGCGTGGTAAAAACAACCCCAGAAATACGTATTTTCACCATGTATTACCAGAACTGACCACGAGAGGGAGCCAGAGACCATGATGTGTGTTCTTCAATAACCAGCCTCTGGCTCCCTCTGGGGGCCAGTTCTGTTAAATACATCATGAAAATCTGTATTTTTAGTTTTTCTTTTTTTCTTTTTAATATTTTTAATACTTTTCAGACCCCCGGATAAGGGAAACCGCGGCTACCAATCCCACAGAAACGGGGGTCCTACAGTACATCTCTGTTCAATACGTTCTCCAAGAACTTCAAAGTGGGGATTCAGCTTTAAGTCCAGGAGAGGCTTAAATGTGTTAATCTCAACAGGGCTACCTGGGGCACCCACCCAGTTTTCTTCGCTTATGGCCGTGGGGTGGGTGCATTGGAAGTTGTCTGATTTGATTCGGTCTCTTCCAGGTGTCGATTTGAGCAACATAGTGAAGATGGCACCCAGCCCCTCCTCTGGGAACAGCCCAGAACAGAAACATGCCGTTCTGCAGGTGAGGGTCCAGGGTGTAGCACCGAATTATCATGATATATTAAGAATGCAAATAAAACCAATTTAAAAGCGTTTGGGAAAAACAGAGACTCACAAGAGAATACAGACAGCTTTTATAGTACTATAAAAGTGCGGTAACTACTTATATATAACTACTTATCTTTACTACTATTTTTACCTTTATAATAAAAGTAGAAGTAAAGATACAAATATGGGAAGAATCCAGAGCTACGGACGCTGGAACTTACCGTGAATTCTTTTACTCCTATCTGGAGATGGGCACGAACTGCCGATTCGGCGGTTCGCGTTGGTTCGTTGATCGGCCAGATGGGTGTTTGGCGCCTCGGAGCCCTGCCTCCTCTGGCAAGCGCCCACTCAGAGGCAGCGCCCGGAGGAGGCGGAGCAGGGAAGCCAGGCCGCCGCCTCTGAGTGGGTGCCGTTCGGAGGAGGTGGGGCTTAGAGGCGCCAAACCCCCGTTCGGGTCCTCGATCAACGAACCGGCACAAACCGCCGATTCGGGCCCATCTCTGCCCCCCCAGCCGGACGTCAGAGGACGGGAGATTGTCGGAAGGGAAGAGGGCGAGGCGAGGGACGTCCGTTCTGCTCATCCTCGGTCCTTTCGCTCCCTAGACTTTGGACGCCCTCCAGAAAGCCGTCATCGACGGTGACGCCGGCCACGTGGATGACCTCTTGGTGGCCTTTGCCCAGCATTGCCGGCAGGAGCTGGCGGTCCGTTGCCTGGCGGCCCAGAAGGGCGCCTGTCCCGCGGTGTTGGCTGCCGGCCGCCTGGCCCTGGAGGACCGCTGCTCCCTCCTGAAGGCCCTCCAGGCGCTCTCGGCGCTCCTCGATGGGCAGCCCGACCTTCTGGACGCCTCCGGGCAGGAGCTGGTGCTTCGGGTTTTGCAAGAGCGGCGGGACGACCCCCAGCTGACCCTGGCCGGCGTCCGGTGCGTCCGGCAGGCCTGCCTGAAGCACGAGCAGAACCGGCAGGACCTGGCGAAAGGGGGCGTCCTGGCCCTGCTGGCGGGGGCCATCGTGCGCCACGGGGACCGGGCCGACGTGGTCCGGGAGGCCTGCGCCGGGCTGCGCGTCATGACCTTCGACGACGACATCCGGGCGCCGTTCGGCCACGCCCACGAGCACGCCAAGAGGATCGTGGTGGAACACAACGGGCTGGGGATCCTGATTGAAGCCGCCAAAGGTAAGCCCCCCCGCTTCCCCCCCCAGGCTCTTCGTTTGGGGGGCACGTCCCTCAGCCCCCCCCCCCGCCTCCAGGTGCTGACGGAGATTCTGGCCACAGAGAGCACACGTGCTCTTACTCCCTGCCTTTTAAACCCATACACGTAATGAACAGATAAGGGACCGTAAGACCCCTGCCTCCACGGGGAGGCTGAAAAACGGAAGATGATAGCAAGCGCTATTAGAAGAGTGAACTCTACGTGGTCTCGGGCTTCGTCGGGTGGCCAGTTCTGGTACCATTTGTCTTTTACGAATTCCAGACCGCGGATAAGTGAATCAGCAGAGACCCTGATCCCTTTGGGGGTTGGCCTTTTTCCAGTAAGCCCTGCGTAAGTCCATCGTATGTGTGTTTTTGGTGGGTTTTTTTTTTGTAATGTTTTCCGCCCGGCTTCCAGCTTTCACCGAGGACTGCAACGTCCTGAGCGAAATCTGCGCCACCCTAGCCCGCCTGTCCGTCCGGAACGAGTTTTGCCAAGATATTGTGGACCTGGGAGGGTTGAACTTCATCGTGGCGCTCTTGGCCGACTGCATTGAACATCAGGTGGGTGGAGGGCCCGCAGTCTCGAACCAGGTACGGTCGCCCCTCGACGGGCAGCGCCTCCAGCCCATAACGGGTCTTTCCCCTGGCCTATTCCCCTGGGAATCAGGGAAGGTGAGCCGGTGGCCCGAGCCCGTGGCGATCGAACTCGGGTCGTGAGCAGAGGCTTGACCTCAGCGCTGCAGTTAAAGCTCCTGCTCGGTGCCTTCGGAAAGAGCAAGGAACGGTACCGTCGCTTTTAACGTCTTGGGGTTTGCTCTGCTTTGCTTCCCTCGTGGATTGATAGGAGCTGGTGAAGCACGTGCTGAGCGCCATCCGGGCCATTGCGGGCAACGACGACGTAAAAGATGCCATTGTGAACGCGGGGGGGACCGACCTGATCATCTTGGCCATGAGCCGCCATCTTGGAAACCCTCAGGTAGGGTGAGGCTGGGGGGGTGGGGATGGGGGAGGCGGCAGCTCCCCCTGGAACCCTTTCGTCCAAGGCAGCGCCGCGGACGGCCTCCTAACCGCGGGACCCCTGTATCCACGGACCCCTGTATCTGCTGATGGGCTTTAATCGTGGCTCTCCTTGCTTCTTCCCCTCGTCCACCTCCCGCCCGACGGCCAGGTGTGCGAGCAGAGCTGCGCCGCCCTGTGCATGCTGGCTCTCCGGAAGCCGGAGAACTGCCGCGTCATCATGGAAGGCGGCGGGGCCTTGGTGGCGCTGCAGGCCATGAAGACTCACCCGCGAGAAGTTGGTGTGCAGGTACGGCGGCACCGATCCCCCTTTCCTTCCCTCCCTCCCTGGAGGAACCGCAGCGACCTCGGAGCTCAAGGTAGCGGGGTGATGATCCCTCGGGGGTCCTTGGACTACCACTCCCAGCAGCTTCCAGCTGTGATTTCTGGGAGTGGTCATCCCAAGAACATCTGGATGCCCAAAGCTGGGAAGCAGCGGTCTATCCACCTTGGGTCAACCAGATGTTCTTGGATGACCCCTCCCAGAAGCCTTCCTCACCCGCTGTGCTGGCCAGGGATTCTGGGAGTGGCTGTCCAGAAACATCTGGGGGGGCCCCCGGCCTCGGTGACCTCTTTCTCTCTCTTTCTATCCCCCCCCCCCGCCCCTGGCAGAAGCAGGCTTGCATGCTGATCCGCAACCTCGTGGCCCACAGCCAGGACTTCTCCCGGCCCATCTTGGAGATGGGGGCCGAGACCCTGATCGCAGAGGCCCGGGCGGCCCACCGGGACTGCGACGACGTGGCCAAGGCGGCTTTGCGGGACCTCGGCTGCAAAGTGGAGCTGCGGGAACTCTGGACCGGCCAGAAGGGGGGCCTGGCGCGCTGAGCGCTTTGAGCCCCTCAGCGCTGGCGGTGTGTTTACAGACTTTGGAAGGGGGGCTTTCGGGGGGTCAGGGGAGGGAGAGAGAGAGGGGTGCCGATTCGAACACATCCAGGCCGAAAGGAAAGGGGGGGACGATGGGGTTCGGTGGCCTCTCCTGCCCCATGGGAAAGGGGACGTGGGCTGGTTTGCTACGGAGGAGGTGGGTTTTCGCCCTTGCCTTGCTATGCTGGCCACCCCCCAGCTGTTCTCTCCCCCTCTGCTTCCAGGCTAAGTCTTCCCTTGTCGCTGTGACTTTACATGGGGGGGTTCCCAAAAGCCGGCCTCAGCTAACAAACCGGGACACGCTCCCCCCCCTTGCCCTGCGGCCGTCCCGCGGGTGGCCGGTCCCGCCAATGCAGCAATGTCCTGATGATGGCGGGGGGGCCCTAAAGACGGCGGGTTTGCTTCTGCGGGATGCTTTCCTCTTCCTGCTGGCTTTTCGGGACTGTTTTGCTGCTCGATTCTCTCTCCCCCCCCCCCCCCGCCCTTCAATGCTGACGTTTGCTTTTGTGGATGTCTCCCCCCCCCCTTCCGCCCTCCCCAAACTGGCGTCCTTGTGTCATCACGTATTGTCGTTGAAAACCAAATGTCGTCCTTGTGTTGATTTCCGCCCGCTTGTCGGTCTCAAGGCTCCGATCCGGTGTGTCGCGGCTGGAGGTGGCGGGGATTTTGAAGGGGGGTGGGACTTAGGGTGTTCTTGGTGGCGGGGGGGGGTCTCGACCCTCTGAAACTGGGCTAGGAAACCGTGAGGGCCTCCCGATGCCGTGGACTCCAGCACGGGCAGTGGTTTGAGGATGATGGAGGCCGGACTCGTTGGGAGGGGGTGCAGGATCCCTCACCTGGCTGTTCGGGGGGACAGGCTTGGGGTGTGGAAGCACAAAACCCAAGTACAGGAGGACTCCCGTATCCATGGGGGATTGTTCCAAGCACACACACACCCCGTGGATGCTGAAAAACGTGGATTAGATGGAACTTTGTTTTAATAGCAAATGCTCTACCTAGCGTGGTCTCTGGCTCCCTCCGGTGGCCAGTTCTGCTAAACCCATCATTAGAATATATGTTTCTCGGATTTTTCTTCTAATATATCTCGATTTCTAATATATCGAGAAATATATTTCCGGTGTCATTACCAGAACTGGCCATTAGAGGGACCCTGAGACGGCGCTATACTGTTCATGCTCATCCGCGTTTTCCAGCATCCGCAGGAGAATCTACTGTACTGGGGGGGGGGATCCCTGTTCCCCAATTTAACGAGGCTGCTTTGTAGTCCGTCGGAGCAATTTTTAAAATTGCATCGTCTCCCTGTTTGCTTTTAAGTGAGGAGTACGGAACATAGTTTTTACCCGGGTCTGCAACGCCTTTTGGCCCCACTTTGGGCTGGTGGGGGATGGTGGGAGTTGTAGTCCCCACTGGAAGGACCACCCCTTGTGAAGACAGCAGCACCCTTTGCTCCCTCGGCGTATCTCGGAGGGTGGCTGGTTCGAATCCAGGGCTGACGGCAGGAACCCGTTCGAAAGGCGTTCGCAAGAGACGGAAAACAGGGCTCTTTTCCGAAACCAATGCCATCATCCTCGCCCTGCGGTCGAACCTTCAGCTGGACGGGACCGGCAGCTCCAAATCCCGCAAGGCGCTAGTCCCCATCGTGTCCGGCACGGGTGAGGCCTCCTCCAGGACGCTGTGCTGTAAGAAAAGAGGACCGCAGATACCCGCAAGAAGAAGGGGGAAATGGACGTTTTAATGGGGAATAATCAGTTTCGGCATAAACGATCCGGCAGGGCTTCCGGCAGGCATCAGGGTGGCCCTGGGTGGACCCGGCCGCTGCGTTGCGCCAGCCACAGCCTGAGCCGGTGGCTGAGGGGCCTCCGGCTGGGATCCAGTCCAGGAGGCGCTTGGGCCGGCTTCCGGAAGATCCTCCAGACCCAGGAAACGATGGCGTGGAAGCCGAGGCGGGAAGGCCTGGGGCCGGGGTCTCCCGAAGCCCCCGGGGCCGAAGTGGGGCTCCGAGCGGGCGTCGTCGGCTGAGGGCCGTCTTTTCCTTGTCCTTTCGCCGGCCTGACCTGCAAGAAGAAACAGAAGGCGAGGCACCTGGGAAAACTGTGGGACTGTTAACCGATAGAGGAGGACCCCCTTATCCGCGGGATCAGTATCCACTGGTTCACTTACCCATGGTCTGAAAAGAAGAAAAAAAAAAACCCCATATATTTCCAACAATGTCATTATCAGGACTGGCCGCTAAAGGACGCCAGAGGCCACCCTACCCGCAGAGAATCAGTTCCAAGTCCCCCGCAGATGCTGAAAAGCTTGGGTTATAGCGAACACTATACATAGCATGGTCCCTGGCTTCGATTTTCCTCTTTATTTTCCAGCTGTGGATAAGTGAATCAGCGGATACTGGTCCCGCAAGTAATGGGGGTCCCGCTCTGCGGATCAGGCGCTCAGGCGGTGCGTCCGCTTAGACCCTATCCGGAGCCCATCCCCTGTGGCCCGGCCGTGCTTCCCCGTACCTGCTTCCTCTCTCCTGCAGCCTCTGCCCCATAGCAACACAGGGGCAGGGCCCCTACTTTCTCCTCTGGGCTCGGGGGCAAGGACAGCTGGTCCCCGAGCAAGGGCTTCCGCTCCATCCTCGCGCTCTGCTCCTCCTCGTCCGCCGGGCTCCCTCGGTGTTTCTTCTTCTGGAGCGCCTTCCTGTTCCCGGCCGGTGCCGGGGGCGAGGGGCTGCTCCGGGGGCCCAGCCCGGACCCCTCTTTGGCAGCCCCCAACCCAGGCGGGGACCCTCCGGATGGCCGACGGGGCCCGGGGCCCCCGGCGGGGCTGCTTTCCCCGGAGGCCCTCGGATTCCGGCCGGGCCCTTCTGGTCTCCTCCCGGCTGACGCGGGCCTGGGGGCCCCCGGGGGCTGCCTCCGGGGTGACCCCGGTGGGGCAGCCGGCCGCTTCCCTTCTTCCCAGTTCTTCTTGGCTTCGGCCCTTCTCTTCTCTCTCCCGGTGGTTCCCTCCGGCCCATCACACTGGACGCCGGCGTCTCGGTAGCTCCCCGGGCCCTCGGGCTGCTCGTTGGGCTGGAGGCGGGGCAGCTCCTCGTACGTTCGGTAGCACGGGAAATAGCCGGTGGAGGCGGGCGATTCCGTCCGGAGCGCTTCCTCATCGCAGGGGGAAGGACCCTCCTGAGCCCCCGGGGGGCTTTCGGGACACCCCAAACGAGAGAGGGTAGGGCTGAGTTTCTCCTCCGGCACAAAGCTGTCTATCAAAGACACCTGGAAAGAAAAAAAAACCGCATTTGAAGGCAGGAGCAAGGCAGCGGAGTGGCAATCCGATCCAAGAAGCCGGCCGCTGGTCGCCCTTTCACCACCACTGGTCCATCTTAATCCATGTTTATTTTAATCAATTGTGGTTTTATTAGGGTGAACCGCCCAGAATAGTGCCTGAAACTGATCCCCTGCCGGTGGGGTGTGTGTGTGTGTGTTTCCTACTAGAAATGAAAACCATTTTTCAAAACGCCCTCCCGTTTCGCTCTTTCTCCCCACCTGATATTCTGAAGCTATACTGCACCTGCATAGAGAGGATCAATTCAGTGAAGGGGAGGTGTTAATAGCCACGAACCGCCCCCCCCCACCTGTTTCTCCCGTGTGAACCCGTGTTCTCTCCCGGGAGCCATGGCTTGTGGCCTTGCCGCATCTGGTGGTGGAGAGTTCCACGGGCCGCGAAGGGGGTCTCCTCACCTCATTCAGTCTGGGCTCCAGATGTTCCTCAGTGTTGTCGCCCGGTGGGGGCCAGAGCACCGCCTGAACCTCACACCCAGCATCGTCGCCGACGGTCTCCTGGCCCCTGACGGTCTCGAGGGGGCTGCCCGCGTTTTCGAGGCGCACTTCCTGGTCATCATCCTCCTCTGGCAGCTGCAGGGCCGAGAAGCAGAAGAAGTGGAGAAAGGCCGAGAAGGTGGGAAGACCTCCCCGGCACCCAGTTAAACCGCCATGGGGCCAAAAAAACCCTCGTCCCTCAATCGCCAGGGGCTGACATCGGAAAGGGGGTTTTTCCGGACGGCAACGGCCAGAATCTCTCCGCCAAACGTTGAACGCCGGCTCCTGGAGGCGAAAGCTCAAGCAAGCGCGTTCACCTACCCATCTAAAAACAAGTAAATTCAGGGGTTTCTGGGTCCCTTTGCCGTCTTCCTCTGGGTCGCAACGGGGCGCCGGGTCTTCCTCCTTGGGGACATCAGCCTCTCCGTCGCGGTGACCTTCGCCTTCCGTCGGCAACTCCTGGTTGAAAGACGGTACGTGGGGAGATCACAGAATCGTGGAGTTGGAAGGGGTCCCCGAAGGCCATCTAGTCCAACCCCCTCTGCTCAAGGCAGGAACCCCAAATCCAAACAGATCCGACAGAGGGTAGTCCCGTTTTCTCCAGCGTGGGAGCGCTGATCCCCACCTCCCGAGGTCACGGGTCCCGTGGTCGGACTGCTCTAGCAGTTAAGACATTTTTTTCCTGATCGTCCCCCAAAATCTGGCTTCCTCGAGCCCATCAGGATGTGTCCTGCGCTCTGAGAGGATCGAGGACCGATCCTGCCCCTCCTCTGGAGGACCACCTCTTTCAAGTCTTTGAAAACTGCTCTCCTCTCTCCCCTCAGTATGCTATTCTAATAGTGTTTGCTATCATCCACGGTTTTCCGCATCCGAGGGGGCTTCGAACCGATCCCTGGCGGATACGGGGGGTGTCCTTTCGTAATGACAACCCAGTGGGTTTCCTTACTGGGTTTCTCTCCCTTCCTTTGGCCCCACTTCTTACCTCCTTGAGTTCTCCTGGCCCGGCCACATTCTCACGGTCTTGCTGTCCGCTATTGGCACTCGGAGGGCTCACCGACCGGCCATCGCGTTGGGAACCAAGATGTTTTTTCCCAGCCGGGGTCTTCCTGCACACCTCCTCGGAATCGCCGATGTAGGTTTCCGGGAACTGGCCAGAGAGCAAGAAGAAGGAATTGAAAAAAACCACGGAATCATGGCATCAGAAGGGGGTCCCATAAGGCCATCTAGTCCAACCCCCTCTGCTCAAGGCAGGAACCCTAAGCCAAGCAGACCGGAGAGATGGGGGTCCCATTTTCTCCAGCGTGGGAGTGCTCATCACCTCCTGAGGTCACGGACTGCCGCCCCCATCGTGCCTCACCCCTGACCAGATGGCATGGGGCTGATGGGAACCGGAGTCCAGCCTACAGGGGTACGCTCTTTAAGGCACCATTCCAGAGCCGTCTTGAACCCCGAGATGGGATGGGAACGAGCCCCGCAACCCATTTTAATCCCCGTAGAAAGGCAATGAGCAGGAGACGACCCTTCCTTACCAGATTCCCCGACATTGGCCTGCCCCAGGTAAATGCTGAATATTATTTTCCTCCCTGAAAGGGTACTCTTGATTTTTTTTTCCCCCTTTAAATTCCTCTTATTTCTTTGTGGTGGGATTCAGGTTTTTCAATTTTTTCAGTCCGCGCCTTTCCTCCGGGTTCGACACCGCGCCATGGGGCAGCCGCTGAAACCCCCCACCACCCCCCGAGGCTTGGGTTCCCAACGGAAAAGCCAAGCCACGGTTCCAAGCTGACCTCACAAACGGACGCTGGGCGGATTCTCGGCTGGAACCCCTCCTCGGGAAGCGGCCGCAGACACTCCACAGCTCGAGAGAAAACCAAAGTTCCCCGCAAGGGCCCGGCGTTGCATTCGGCCACATTACTCATTACAAAAACCGTCCAAAGTAGTTAGTTACTTCGTCATGTAACTATTTTCTTTGTCATTAGTTACGTTACTATTTCCCATTCTGGTTTTTTTTGTGTGTGTGTGTGTGGTTTATTTTATTTTTTTAGAATCGGTAAAAGGCATGGGGAAAAACATCCACCTCTAAAAAAATACTATTTATTATTTATTTGTTATTGGATTTGTTTATTATTTGATTTATGGTTGGATATACCGCCCCCCATGAGGGCCGAAGCACTAGCTCAGGCCGTGGGCAAACAAGTTAAAAAATAACTACAGGAAAACACTAAACACTAAAATATCACACCCATCATCAAACAAAGTCTAAAAACTGGAAAAACCCAATGGTAACAGTAGATATTTGTACACTGAATCACTACTGTTATTATTATTTATTATGTTCAGTGACCAGGAAGATAAAAATACATTATTTTGATAAAATCACGTAATGTAAGATTAATAATAATAATAATAATGCCATCAGAGCTACAAAAAATGGCAATATTAGGAACAGCATACATACTGCATCGATATTTAACACATACGTAGGTTTTCAGTTAAAACCTGAATCTCTTATATAATACCAGTCAATTGTTTTTATAATTTTGACTGCGCCTGGCTTTATTTAATATGTAATAATAATAATGACCCTGAATCTGATTCAGTTAATTGCAGAACTTGAAGAGGAAATGTAGGATATAAACACAGTAAGCTCTCTCTTTACGTACTTATTCCATGCCAGGACCCCCTTCTCCACAGGATTGATATCCGCTGATTCGCTTATCCACGGTCTGAAAATATTAAAAATGTTAGAAGAAAAATCCTAGAAATATATATATTTATTTATTTATATATAAGAATGAAGGTACCAGAACTGGCCACGACAGGAAGCCACAGACCGTGCAATGTGTAGCCTTCGCTATTAGCATAGTGTTTGCTATTATCCGCATTTTTCATCATCCGCGGGGGGGCCGGAACTGATTCCCCGCGGATACAGGGGTCCTCCTGTAACACATGAAGGCAACATATTGAAACATGGATGAGAATATTACGTTCTTCCAAAAAAAAAAACCCCAAACAAACCAATATTTGACCCCTGACTTCCTCATCCCAATTAGCAGAGACCACAAAAGCAATTGCAACCAATACAAGCCTCCTGGCCCCGCCCACCTGCGGGGCGTGGCCACCCGCCGGCGAAACCCCGCCCACCCAGGCGGGGCTTTTCCCCGGGCGCTCCGAACCTTCCCCGCCCGCTTTCCTGCTGGGTTGCTTTCATTGGCGCGCGTCGCTGTCCATCCCAGGAGAGAGGCCCTGCCCACCTGGCCCGCCTCCCTTGCTCCTCCTTCCCGGCCGGGCCCGCCCTCTTTTTTCTCCCTCCCTCCCTCCCTCCGCGTTCTGTCCCCGCCTCCTTCTCGGATCGGCTGCGCGGATTGGCCGGGAGGGGGGCGAGGAAGGGGCGGGGCCTGGCCCGTCTGGGCCAGAGGAGAGCCCGAGAAAGGAGCGGCGGCGGCGGCGGCGGCGCTGGAGGCGAGAGGACCCGAGGGGAGGGGTGAGTTTCCCCGGGGTGGGGGGCGCGCGCATGCGCAGTGCGCTCTGGCTTCCCCCCCAATCCCTGCAGGAAAAAAAAAGGGGGGCCCTCCTCTGGAATGTGTGGGTGGGAATTGCCTTGGGTCACCCCCCCCAGGGGCTCCTGGACTACAACTCCCAGAAGGCTTAGCCCCCAGCTCTGCTGGCCGGGGATTCTGGGAGTTGTAGTCCGTCTGGGGACCCAAGGTTGGGAAGCACGGGCCCAGGGCCTTGGGTCACCCAGGTGTTGTTGGACTACAAGTCCCCAGAAACAACCCCCCCCAGGCCAGCACAGTGGGTGGCAGAGGCTTCTGGGAGTTGTAGTCCAAGAACACCTGGGGACCCGAGGAAGGGGGAGGGCAGGCGGGCTGGGGGTGGGGTTTTTTTGGTGGCCCTCCTTGGGTTAAATAGGGGGCAGGGAAGCTATTGAGTTAGGGGTCCTTGAGCCCACTTGGGGGGGAAAGGTTTCTCTTCCCCCTTACACATTTGAAAAAGTGGGTCTCCTTTCCCACTTTTCTGGGGGGCCCCGGAGAGGTGTTAAGGTCCCCCAACCTGGATCAGACCAAATATAACTAAATTACAAGGTGGGGGGGGGGTAGATTAATGCTCAGCCTGCATGCAAAGGGAGAGAAACCCAAAGCACGCTCTCTCTCTCTCTCTCTGTGTGTATTTACTTATTTAAAATATTTTAACCCGCCTTTTCTCCTTTACAAAAAGGATCCCAGGCCGCATACAACAAATTGCAAGGCAGGATTTGGGGAGAGAGCGATGGGACGTGTAGTTCCGGCAGGCAGGGATCTATGGCATTCCCTTCCCTTCATTGCACAGCCAGGGTTTGGAGCGGAGATTGTTGTTGTTTTTTTGCAAAACTAGGATCGGTTTTCCGTCTGTCCCCGCCCACGGCTTGAGATCCCGGGCAAAGGATCCGGGTGGGAGAATCCATGAAACTTCCAAGTTTCATCCGAGCAATACAGTAGGAACCCCCCGGATCTGCAGGGGCGCCAAGCACCCCCGCCTTGTGGATGCTGAAAAACGCGGATGACAGCAAACACTTCTTAAATAGCAAACCATACATATTATGGTGGTCTGGCTCCTTCTAGTGGCCAGTTCTGGTCAGATCACCTTTAGAAATATATATATATATACCTATATTTTATGATTTTTCTTTTAGCATTTTAAATATTTTCAGACTGTGGATAAGGGAATCAGCGGATACTGGTCCCACTGATACAGTATCAAAATAAGCCAGGTCATGAACCATCTGGCCTGTGGCGTCTGCCGGACTTGATCCAGCGATCAGACCAGGCCAGCTTGACCGGGGGGGCCCAGACGCCTTTATGTGTTTACCCGACGCATCGGCAAAAAAGCTCCCGATCGCGACGGTCGAAACGTACGCCGGAGGTGGGCCATGGGGCCCCATCACCCTTGGCTCGGTCTGATGGGAGTCGGAGTCCAGCTACCTCCGAAGAGCCGTGGGTTGGTCTGTGAGCTTTGTTCTCCGGCGAGAGATCTCTCTTGGCCCGTCGTCGCTGCCCCAGCCTGATTAGGCCTCTGGCAGAAATGTTTTCTCCCGCGGGAACAAGATAAGAGAACTTTGCTTCTGGTGGCCGGCCTTCGTGTCGCAGCAGCGAGCCGCCCCTCCCCTGGCGCTCTCTGAGCCTCAAATGTTTGAAGTCCATGGCGGGTCAGCTGCCTCTTGCCGGGCCTTGGATCTTTGACACACAAACTATTTTCGGGTCCCTGCCTTGAGCAGAGGGTGGGACTGGATGGCCTTATGGGACCCCTTCCGACTCTGCAGTTCTAGGGTTCTAGATGACCCTAACTCTGCCCTTGCACCCTCCAGTTGCTTCTTCCCCAAACTGAGTCCTAAAAGCGTAACAGCTGCCAAAGCTCAAGGTTCTACTAATATCGTAGAACGGGAGAGCTGGGTGGGACCCCAAAGGATCATCCAGTCCATCCCCTGTCAAGGAGGCCCGGGGGGGGGGGATCCGATTTCCGAGGGCTGTTTTGAACAGCTGGCCTGACCCCCCTCGGCACGCAGCAAAAACGCCTTGCCCTGGGCCCCCCGGTTTGCAGCCCGGCCGCTCGCCCGTCCCCACGGATCTGGGAACCCAAAATAATAATAATAATTAATCCAGCGAACGCCGCCCCCCCGAGCCTCCCCGAGCCGGCGGTGGGGGACCGGCAGGACAGAACGAACTTTCTCTTAATTGCATAGTTCTGCATGGCCTTCTCCGTCCGAGTGCAAAGCTTGCTGTGAACTGCTGTAAAATTGCTTACTAATTTGTTGAGGGAGGAGAGCTTTCCCATCCCAAATGTAGAGGATATTATTATTATTATTATTATTATTATTATTATTATTATTATTATTATTATTATTATTATTAAAGGCAGCTCACTATACTAAAGTTGTCCCTCACCGAGTTGTTTTCCTGCTCGTTCTGGCTGGGCACCAGCCTACATGGAGTGTTGGCTATTATATTAGTGTTTGCTATTATCCGCGTGTTTCAGCATCCGCGGGGAAGCTTGGAACCGATCCCCCGCGGATACAGGGGTCCTACTGTACTCAAAGGACTTTCCGCTTCTTACTGGAAGATAGGTGGGGGTTGTGCCTCCCTCCTCTGACAGATGCGGAAGACGCCACAGTAGAGACTCAAACCCGAGACCTCGCCATTGAGTTTGGTCACTTCCCAGCCGCCATATCGGTCTGCTCGGAAGCCGAACGCTTTCCTCCTGTCTTTCACTCGGGTGGCTTGTGATCCTGGCTGGGTGAGGCCCTCGAGTCCTGGGAACATTAAAATGTTTGCTCAGAGAGCTTCTCCCGATGGACTTTGCCCCGTCTGGTTCAAAACTGACCTCCAGGCTGGGGCCTCCAAAGGATTCTTCACCCCGGCCTCCCTCCTGCCACCTCGGACGGATAGCCAGAAACAGCTAAGTTGGAGGCCCTCCGGTAAGAGCCATTTAGAACGGCCGGATCACTCTGGGGTTTCGGCGTCTTGCTGCGGAGCCAGAGGTTGGGAGTTCGAATCCCCCACGGGCCCTCCTTGACAGGGGTTAGACTGGATGACCCAGAGGGTTCCTTCCTGCTCTGCCGTTCTAACATTAGTATTTTTATTATTATTAAAACCCGTTCAAGCCTGCCGCTGCATCGTTGTCCATGCTGTGTATCGCGCTGGCTATTATAATAGCGTTCTCTATAATCCGCGGTTTCCAGCATCCGCAGAGGGGCTCGGAACCGATCCCCCCGCGGGTCCCTCCGTCCTTCTGTACCCAGCGAGCTGTGATTGAAATCTGAGATGGTCCCTGTGACAAATGAGCTCAGAAGTTTATTTTAGAGCACGCACACACCCCGTGTGTGTGATTGACCAGAGTCTCCTATTGAAAAGATCACAATCCAGCTCTTCATGGCCACTTTTCGGGCGCTCCCTGGCCTCCACGATGCGCCCATCTGCCGATTAATTTCCTTTTTTATTCCTTCCAAAGCGGCGCGCGCCTGCCTAATCTCACGGGGAGGAAAAAAAGACAGGCGGGCCCCTGCTGTGGTTTCTGTGCGGAGATCTTCTGCTCCTTCGGTTTGGTCAAGCCGGCCAAGGGCTTAAGAGCGTCTCCGGTTTCGGCCTGGTCGCCTCACGGCCTCGCAGGCTTTCCTGATGAACCCTGAAGCCGGAGGCCCCAGGCCGAGAGTGGACTCTCGTTGTGGCTATTATTTCTCTCACCCTTTCTTCCTCTCTTAATCATCAGCCTCACAATCTTGGAACGGCAGGGCCGGAAAGGGGGACCCCCTCAAGATCATCCAGTCCAGCCCCTGTCCAGGAGTCCCCGTGGGGGGATTCGAACTCCCAACTTCTGGCTCCGTAGCCAGAAACAGACCCTCCACCCCTTGAGCTATTCGGCCGTCTGCTTTCTCGGCGTGGAATTTGGGGCAGGCGACGGCGCTTTTCCTCGGCGAAGGGGGTTCGAAAAAAGATCGGCCGGCGGCTGAATTCTTAAAAAGCGCAGACGGTATGGGCTGGAGATTAAAACCCCAGCTTGGCCGCCACAGCAAAGCGCTGGCTGGTGTTTTGTCGTTGCTGTCAGGTATCCGAGTCGTGTGTGTGTGTGTCTCCGGTTTCCTTTGTTTGGCAGGGATGCGGTTTGTCGTTTTGAAGGAGGTGCCGCTTTGGGCTGCGTTTGCTAAAGGACCGAGTTTGGCAGAAGGAGTTTGGCATCTCCTCCATCATCTGAGCTATGTATGCCCGACGCTCGGTTTCTTTCCTCCATCCGGCTGCCCTTCAGCACGGGAGGATGATGACCCCCCGGCTGAAGAGAAGCTCAGTTGCTACTTCGGTGGAAGGGAGGGCGGAAGGTCCTGCCAGGGAGTAAGAAGGATTGTCGTAGATCCCACGCCGAACCGGAGCCGGCAGGGCGATGGGGCTGCAAAAAAAAGGCCCATGGGATTTTAGGAGGCATCGACAGAAGTTGAGCCTCCAAATCCCAGGAAGGACTAAGTCCCCCCTTCTCTTCGGCACCGGTTGAGTCCCGGGTCCAGTTCTGGACGCTGCACTTGAAGGATGATGGTGACAAACTAGAGCCGCTTCAGAGGAGGGCAAGAAGGAGGAGGATGGGACTGGAAACCAAGCCTTAGGAGGAAAGAACTGGGCGGGTTTAGCCTTGAGAAAAGAAGACGGCGGGGAGACAGGAGAGCGCCTTTCAAAGACACCAAATCCGTTTTCATTTCTTCGACATCTCTTCCTTTTTCTCTTGCACTCCAGGAAGCCGGATCCCTTTCCGCGTGAGCCCGTGAGGCTGGAATGGGTAATGATCCAGCGCTGGAAGGTCACGTCGGTCTCAGACAGAAAGATGCAGAAGCCCGATTTCACGGACACCCGTTGCCGGAGGTGAGTCGCCGGGACCGGTGTGAGTGCGGCAAGTAGGGTAGGACCCCAGTAGCCGCGGGGGGATCGTTCCAAGCCCACCTGCTTCCTGCGGGTGATGAAAAACACGTTGTTTTCCACCGGTCTGAAAATACGAAAAATTACAAAAGAAAGTTTCTAGAAATATACATTTCTAAAGAGGAAGTGACCAGAGCCGGCCACAAGAGGGAGCTAGAGCCCATGCGATGGACCACGTTCGCTGTTAAAATAATGTTTGCTGTTATCCACATTTTTCAGCATCTGCGCGGGCTTGGAACCACTCCCCCGCGGATACGGGGGTCCTGCTGTATCGGGTTTGGAATTTTAAAAGGGCCAAACCTGGGGTCAAAACACCCTCTCCTGGAACTCTGACTCATCATCAGCCATCCCCTGCGGGTGGGTGTCTTGCTTATTCCTTCCTCCCTCTAACGTGGGTCTTTGGTTCCAGAACGTCCACGAGAGGAAGACACGCTCCTTCCAGAACTTGGTGTCTGGGGCGGTGGCCGGCGCCGTGGCCAAAACCGCCGTGGCCCCGTTGGACAGGACAAAAATCATCTTCCAAGGTATGATGAGAGAGGCAGGTGTCCCGAGGCACGCTCTCCGTCTGATCTGATGGGAGGGAGAGATTCCCAGAAATTTCTGGGGAAAATTCTGCAAATTTCTGCAGAAATTCTGCAAATTTCCAACCGAATTTAGGAAATACATGCTGCCGTCTGTCTTGAGGTGTTGTTGGCCCTGATCGCTGGAAAGCGGGCCACCGAAATGGCTCCAGATCCAGGGCCAAGGAAGCCCCTCAGCTTGTGGCGGTCAAAGACAGGGTGCTTTGCCAAGTGGGTCCAGAGGGCAACGTAAATTGAGAACAGGACCCCTGTATCCGCGGGATCGGTATCCACCGAGTCACTTCTCCGGGGTCGGAAAATATTAAAAACCTTAAACAGAAATACACAGCTTAAAACCTTAAAAGGCAATATTTAAAGCTGGAAACCATGAGGATGCAAAGCTTTTTGTGGGCGGAGAGTGTTGGAAGGAGAGGATTATAAGCATCTCCAGAGGGATTGCTGCGGGTTTCTCTTCTGACTCTCAGGAAAGCTGAGAAGTCCCAGATTTCAAATGTCGTGGGTGACCCAGATTAAAAGGGGGGGAGAAAAATAAAAATCTCTCTTGTTTGAGAATTAATCCGTGAATGAGATTTTCTTCTGGGAAGGGTTTGGATTTGATTCCTTAAAAATCCGCTTATCGCCGGTTTAGGAGGATCGGAAGCAGGAGTCGAGTGAGAGGAGATTTGGTGGCAGGATTCATACGGTCCTGGATTGATTGATTGATTGATTGGCATCGCTCACACACACGCACCACGTCTCCAACACGCTTCTCTCTCAGATAACAGTATCTCAGAACTGTTACAGAACTATCACGGGTTGGTTGGCTGCGGGTCTCGAACCCACGACGCTTGTACAATTGCGTCACTTCTCATCCTCTTTTCTTTTCCAGTGTCATCGAACCGGTTTTCTGCCAAGGTAAGCCAGGCCGATGTTCTCTCCTCGATAGCTCGGTTGAGCAGGTGTCTAACTGAGTACCATCGGACCCCCAGAGCCATGGGATTCGTATCCACTGATTCACTTATCCGCGGTCTGAAAAGATGAAAAGAAAAACCCTAGAAATGTAGATTTCTAAAGGTGAAGTGACCCAAACTGGCCATGAGAAGAAGCTAGAAACCACACTTTGTTTACAGCTCGTTATTAAAATAGCGTTTCCGATCATCCGCTTTTTTGAGTATCCGCGAGGGAAGCTTGGAGCCGACCCCCTGCAGATACTTGGGGGGGGGCAACGAGTGTTCCTACTGCACTCAATTAACAACTGCCCCACGTCCAAAGGCAGATGGCAATGGGAACACCTTGCCCTGGGGACAATGGTTTGAGGGGTCACCCCCAAGAGAAATAAGTCAGTAGGTTTCGGGGAAGGGGTGAGCGGTGACCCCCCCCAGTTCCCAGCCCATCTTCCTTCTGCTGCCGGCCGCCTGGTTGCCTCGTTGCATGCCGCCTGGCGGCCCCATGGGGCCAGGGGGTGGCCAACTGGGAACTCCCCCTCTGGGGGGGGGTTAATCCTGACCAGCTTCCCCGTGGATACCAGGACTCCTTCCTGCTCACACACCCCCCCCCCCGTTCTCTTCCAGGAGGCCTACCGCCTGATCTACCGCACCTACCTGACGAGCGGCTTCCTCAGCCTCTGGCGGGGCAACTCGGCCACCATGGTCCGGGTGATCCCTTACGCTGCCATCCAGTTCTGCGCGCACGAGGAGTACAAGCAGCTGCTGGGGACCTATTACGGTTACCAGGGGAGGTAAGAGTTGTCCCCAGGAAAGGCTGAGCGGGAGCCGGGTTCCCCGAGCGAAGCGCCTTCCTTTGGGGGTCAGACCCTTGACCCCCCGACAGCCCTCTCGACTCGCACAAGCCGTGGGTCAAGAGAGCCCGGCCGCCTGGCCCCGGGATTTCCTTTCAGACACCTCCTGGCTTTCAAATGGCACTAATAGCCGCAGGATCTGTATCCACTGATTCACTGATCCGCAGCCTGAAAATATTAAAATGTTGAAAAACATTAAGAAAAATCCTATATATATATAAGTTATATATTCCTAAAGGCAAAGTGACCAGAACTGGCCAGAAAAAGGAGGCGGAAACTAGGTTTTGTATAGCAATAACTAGAGGAATCTCTTTTCATGACGTCATGACCAAAGCTGTCCACTGGAGGGAGACAGAGACCAGGCTGTTTATAGCATTCACTATTAAAATAAGAGTTCTGTGTCATCCACGTTTTTCAGCATCCGCGGGGGGCTTGGAACCGATTCCCCGCGGATACGGTACACGCTGAGGGTGGGTGGATGTGTGTGTCTATTAATCCTCCCTTCTCATAAATGTTGTGTTTTCGTTTTGTTTCTTTGATACAGGGCCCTCACCCCGTTGCCGAGGTTCATCGCCGGTTCGCTGGCCGGCACCACGGCCGCCATGATGACATACCCGCTGGACTTGGTCCGCGCCCGGATGGCGGTGACCCCGAAGGAAATGTGAGTGGGGGACACACACGCGCGGGTGTGCGTACCATTTCCTGGCACTTGTGAAGCCGGACCCCCTTATCCGCTGGATCAGCATCCGCGGATTCACTTATCCACTGCCTGAAAACATTAAATAATTTTTTTAAAAGACAGAAATACATTGGAGTGTATTTACCAAAACGAGCCACTCGAGCGGGAGCCAGAAGCCATGCTGCGTATAGCGTGCGCGACGTCCACGTTTTTTCGGCCACCGCGAGGGGGGCGTGCTTGGAACCGATCCCTCACGGATACTGCCGTGAAGCGTTGAGGCCACAATTTCTACCCTCAAAATAAGAGTTTGAGGGTTCAAGGGGGTGGTTCTGGGCTACCCCTCTGCTGCTTGGCATCAAGACAAACCTTGGGATAATCCTTAAATCAGCAGGTTGAGCCGCGCTGGTTGTGGGTCCCGAGGGCTGCTTTTTTCCCCCCCTTCCTCTCCTCCCGGTCTACCCGTGAATGGCTGGCCGACCCTCTCGCCTGTGGAACTCATGTCCACCCCGTTTGGCCTTTCGCCCGCAGGTACAGCAACATCGTTCACGTCTTCATCCGGATATCCCGCGAGGAGGGGTTGAAGACTCTCTACCAGGGCTTCGTCCCCACGATCCTGGGGGTGATTCCGTACGCCGGCTTGAGTTTCTTCACCTACGAGACCTTTAAGAAGTTGCACGCAGGTAAGCCGGCCCCCTTGGGTTCTTTGAAGGAGAAAAGTGGAGTCAAAACATTTTAAAATGAATAAACCACTCGTTTTGACGTCTTCTCTTTTTCCCCGCAGAGCAGAGCGGGAGGTCCCAGCCGTACCCCGTAGAGCGCCTCGTTTTTGGAGCGTGCGCCGGCTTGGTCGGCCAGTCGGCCTCCTACCCGCTGGACGTGGTCCGCCGACGGATGCAGACGGCCGGGGTAATGGGCTTCACCTACGGGTCCATCGTCCACACCATGCGGGACATCATCCGCGCGGAAGGACTGGTCCGGGGCCTTTACAAAGGGCTCAGCATGAACTGGGTGAAGGGCCCCATCGCGGTGGGGATCAGCTTCATGACGTTCGACCTCATGAAGATCCTCTTCCGGAAGTGGGAGCACGGGGTGGACGTGGAGAGGTAGTGGCCGGTGTTGTGGCCGGCCGGCCGGGCAGGCCACCACGGAGGGGGTCCGCTGGGTCTCCCGTGGCCGGACCTCCGGTGGAACGCCTTCCCAAACCCAGCCAGGTTCTCCGGGTAGCCCTTGAGGGACCGAGGAGAGGGCATCTCTGTGGCACCCGTGTTCGCTATTTTCCCACGGAGCAATCCGGATATCTTCGGACCCAGGATCTCCCCCAACCGTGAACCTCAGAAGGCCATCGCGGCTCCTCGGTCTTTTTGGAAGCCTCGTCTTGCCAAACGCCGCGTGGGGTCCTTCGTTTCGCATCCTCCGTGTCTCGTGGTTTATATTCCTTTATTTTATTTTTTTCGGAAGAGAACTTACCCAAGATTCAAGAGGTGGGAACGACCCTACCTCCTCCACCCTGGTGTTTTTTCCTTTTTTAAGCCATTGGTTTTGTTTTTTTAGAAACCTGAACAAAGGGTCTCCGGACCCCCCACCAGACTCTTAAACATTTCATTAATCATCACTTTTTGCACATCGGGCCAAGTGGGCCGGCGTTAAGGAGCGAAACCAAAGACATGGAGTCCTGTTTCCGTGTAGGGTGGATTCCCCGAAGGAGACAGGTCTTGGAACTCTTGATGCCTCCTGTCTGGAAAGCTCCGGCCTCCGAAACATGATCTCAACCGGCAGGATGATTGCTTTTCGGAACGAAGCTGGAAGTAAACACTTTTTTAAAGGCCGTGGGATTTGGAGCGAAGAGCCTTCTGTGGAAAAGGGGGTGTCCGAAGGACTCCAACTCCCGGCATGCCTCAGTTGCTCGTTCCAGGTGGTGCTGTGGCCTTACAGAGACAGTAGGACCCCTGTATCCGCGGGATCAGTATCCACTGACTCACTAATCCACGGTCTGAAAATATTAAAAATATTTAAAGAAAAAACCCCTAGAAATATAGATTTTTAAAGATGAAGTTACCAGAACTGGCCACGAGAGGGAGTCATAGGCCATGCTATGTATGGTGTTCTTTGTTATAATAGTGTTTGCTGTTATCCGTGTTTTTCAGCATCCGCGGGGGGGCTGGAACCGATCCCCTGCAGATATGGGGATCCTGCTGTACAAACCCCACTTCACTTGAATAGCAAGGCGGCTCCGGTCTCCAGCCTCCCCCAAATTGGGTCAGCGTCCCGAAGCTACAATGGGATGTGGCCGAGGAAACGTTTGGCTGCCCTCCGTGGGTCGATCAGACTACAACACCCCTCCGTCGGCACACGATGGGTCTAATAGTCCAAGAGAACAGGAGGAGAGCAGGGGGTGGCGTTCCCCGGAGGAGTGAGGGCCAAAAAGGGTGAGGAAGCCCTGCAGGATGGGGGCGAGGGGGAGCCTTCCCTGACCTGGCTGGTCGGCGCACCCTCCCTCCCTCCCTCGATCACTTGCAGAGAATTTTGGCCGCATGTTTGGGAGGCGAAGGGAGCGCGTGGCTTAAAATAGCACCCGGCCGGCCGGCTGCCTGCCCTTGAGCGTGACCGGACGATGGGTCGGGACAGGTGGCCGTTGCTGCCCTCCACGGCCGATGCCCGGCGAGCCTCCCCCTGCGCCCTTCGGAGCCCCACCGGTTAGGCCACGATCCGGCTGCGGCCTTGGGCACCCCCGGGGTGGGGTGGGTGAGCAAAAGCCGTCCCGGCGGAGGGGCTGGCGCTGCAGAAGGCGGCCTCTTTTTTCACCCACCGTGGATGACCAAAGGCGGGGGGGGGGGGGCTCTCCGTGGGTCAGGAATCCTGTGCATGGGGGGGCGGGGTGGCAGAGAGGCCGGTCGGTGGCCAAGGAAGTTTTTCTATCAAGGTTTATAGCAACGAGCATTGTAAAAAGTGGCTTCAAGAGAGGAGGTATATTTAATAACAAAAACCATTTCTCCAGACTCTGTGATGTGCGCCTGATTCCCCCCCCCCCCCCCGAGATTTTGAGGATGGGAGATCTCTCTGTGGGACAGTTTGGTGCTTGGGGCCGGGGGGGGGGGGAGCAAGGGCAATGAGGCCTATGGGGTGCGCCCTGAAGAGGGCTCAGGGCTCAGTGGGGCAGCGTTTGCAGCTTGACCCCCACATGCCACGGAGGGTCTAAAATGAACCCCCATGTTGACCCAGGCCCAAAAACACATTGGTTGGGAGCCCCCGTATTCGCAGTATCTGTATCCACTGGTTCGCTTATCCACGGTCTGAAAATATTAAAAGAAAAATCCTCTAAATATATATTTCTAAAGTTGAAGCCACCAGGACTGGCTGCAAGAGGGAGCCAGAGGCTGTGCCGTGTCTCGTGCGGGGGACCTAAAATTGGATTTACAATAAAACCTGGCAACTGGCCGAGATCCCTGCACCTTCCTAGGGACACACTCTGATAGAACAGAATCCAGTCACAAATCGGCATCCTTTTCTAATGTATTATCAACTCTTAGAGAACATAAAAATTGATGTAAGTTGTTGAGAGAGAGAGGTAATCCGGTAAAATCCAGTAGGATCCTTGTATCTGTGGGATCAATATCCACTGATTTGTTGAACCACGGTCTGAAAATATTAAAAATATCAAATAGAAAAATCCAAGAACTAGTTTTCTAAAGGTGAAGTTACCAAAACTGGCCACAAGAGGGAGCCAGAGAAGAATCTGTGTATAGCATTCCTTATCCACATTTTTTCAGTATCCGCAGGGGAGATAGGAGTCCAGGAGTTTCCTCTCCAAGCGCTTCTACATCGGGGCAAATAGAAATGGCGCAGGTAAAACCGTTTTCCATGCCAGGTAGCCGCTGAGGAAGCCCCGGGTCACAGGATGGTGACCCGTCGGCCTCCGTGGCCAGAAAGGGACGTCCGAGGCCATCCTCAGCAAGGGGGGGGGGGGGCGGCGGAGGCGGCTATTCAGGACCAGAGTCCCCGGCGGTTAGGACGTGGCCAGGTGCTGGTGGAAATAGAGGCCAAACAGGGCGGCCACCACTTGGCAGACAGACACCCACCAGGTGAAGAACGACAGAAGGCCCCGGTAGAAAAGAGGCGTGAAGAGGGCGCGCAGAGCGCTCAGCGTTCCCGTGATCTGCTCCACGGCAGCCCGGACCTCATCCGTTCCGGCCTCGTTGGAGAGCTGGGGGGCAGGAGCTGCGTCGAGGGCTGGGGAGGTCAAGGCAGGCTCCGGATACAGACCCCAGGAGTATTCACCTAAAAATAAATAAATAAGCAAAACGGCAGAGGAGAAGGGGTTGGCCCCAGGGAGACAAATTCCAATTAATACCCGGCGACATCATGGAGAAAAACTAAAAATAACTTTTAAGCCTTGTGCACCAGGAAAGGAGGGCTTAAACCCCTGCAACATAGGGTTGCAGAAATCACCCAGAACTAGAGCTACGAGGTAGGCAATTTTAGGATACAGTGGGGCACCCTTATCTGCGGGATCAATATCCGCTGATTCACTTACAATCTGAAAATACTGAAAGAACTACAACCCCCCCCCCCCCAAAAAAACCCCACATATATTTCTAAAGATGAAGTTACCAGAAGTGGCCATATTACATCGCCTGGTCTCTGGCTCCCTCTTGTCACCAGTTCTGGTAACGTCATCTTTAGAAATGTACGTTTTCGGGATTTTTCTTTGAACATTTTAAATATTATCAGACCGTGGACGAGTGAATCGGCGAGAGACTGATCCCGCAGATGAGGGTCCCTGCTGTAAATAAAAAGAAATGTTGAATTGTCTTAGAGGAAGAAGACCGGGAACTCGACGGCTTCCTTACCAAGAGTTTTGAGAAGGAGCGTAGAATGGAAGGTGAGCAGGATCGGGGCCAGGTACTGCAGGCTGATCACAGTTACGTAGCAGTAAATCCGGGTGATCTGGAAGAAAGAAGGAAAGAAACCGGAACATCGCCTTCGGTAGGAAGAAAATAAACCAACGGAGACTAACGTGTTTATTTATACGAGTTTTTGCTTACTGCAACCCACTGGCACTGGGATCCCCGGGGGGGGGGGGGGGCTGGTGCAGGACACTGGAGAGCTGGGTTCGAATCCCCACTCAGCCAAGGAAACTCACTGGGGGAGTGGAACTGGTAAAAGGACTCCTTAATTATCTCATTTACCTTGAAAGCTCTATTAGGGTCACTAGAACACACACACACACACACCGCTGGTTCAATGTGTGAAGGAGACAAGCATCCGGCCAACAGGTAAAATAATTAGCTAATGGAAAGCATTGATGACTGAGACCAGCAGGATCAGCATCCACTGATTCACTTATCCACAGTTTGAAAATATTAAAGATATTCAAAGAAAAATCCTAGAAATATATCTTTCTAAATATTAAGTTACAAGAACTGGTTGCTAGACGGAGCCAGAGACCACGATATGTAGAGCGTTGGCTATAAAACCAGTGTTCGCTATAATCCACGTTTTTCAGCATCCACGTGGAGGGGGGACTTGAAAGTGACCCCCCCTGCAGATACCGGGGAGGGGGGGGGGCTACGGTAGAACTCACAAATAAAACATCTCTTCCTAGAACATGCATCTAGGGCTTCAACCACAAATTCTCATCTGAAATGCCATTTTGATGAGATGTGGGAGACCAAGCACCGTTACCTTCCGCTGTATCTCGAGGACCGTGATCCGGCCGGCCTCCCGCTTCATCCGTTCCACCCACCGCTCTGCCAGGTTCAGGTAAGCCTGGAGGTGGTAACGGGTGACCGCCAGGCGCAGGAGGCACAACAGCACAACGGTCCAGAGGCGCACAGAATTGTACGTGGCGTCGGACATGCTGCGGGGAGGAGAAAAGGCACCAGTCGGTGGTTGGGTGCGAGTATTTGAGCCATTACAACCGGGCCAGGGTGTCCGCCAGGAAAAGGGAGCAGAGGAGAGATCTGATTGGAATCGGTGTGTTCTGGCAAGCCGGCTGCCAATCCTACAGCACCGTTAAACTGGAAGCACGATTGAAGAAAGAAAAAAAATACAGCAAGCTTGCAGGTCGGGCGTCACTCGACAGAAAGGAGATTCCTCATGGCCACTTACATCTGGACCGTGTCATTGCCCATGGGAGCTTTCAGCAAGAGATCCCGGGAAACGGGCTTGATCCACATGAACACCACGATCACAGGAGCAAGGAAGCTGGCGTGGAGCAGCAGCCTGCAGGAGAGAGAGAGAGAAAAAAAAAAACACATTGTGTTTTGTGCCTGCACACAAATGCGCAGAGAATACTCTGTGGTGACTGCCTCATCTCAGAGCCATAATCTGCATTTTTCAGCAGGTGCAGGGGGGGGGGGGTCTTGGGACTGATCCCCTGCAGACACAAGGGGCACCCTGTATTGTTGTTATGTAAATCAAAATCCCTCCAAAGTTTAATCAGTTCTCCAGCCCCTCCCCCCTGCCTTGGATCTGAAGCCGTGAAGGTTTATTACGTAACTGGACCATCGGCCGATCGGCGGTCATCCTGAGGGCGTCCAAATGGGTCTGAGCCAGCCGTAGTCCCGGGAAGGTCAAACAGCCCCCAATAAACGAGCAGAGCCCCACAAGCACCAGTTTGATGGTCAGCTTACTCACAGGGATCCTGGAGGAGAGGGGGGGGAAAGCAACGCTGCATAAGGTGGGAAGGGGAGAGAAAGAGTCAAAAGGAATGTTTCTGGAAAAATCCAGATTGTGAATTTGGAGTCAATTCCAAATGACTTTCTGAGTGTCTCAGTTTAGGAAGTAAAGGCCATTTGTATGCAGCTCAAAAAATTACTATTCAAAGTAATAACTTATTGCATATGTTCCCCAAAGTTCAAAAGGTTGCTATTATTTCTGCTCTAATTTTAAGAACGACCGCACGACCCTCGTATCCACAGGATCAGTATCCACTGACGTCATAGGGCTAACCTCCCTTCTTCTCCCTACTAGAAATGTCTAAAAAGTCAGAAGTTACTCAAAGCGACTGCATTTTTTTGCAAAGAGCAGGTGTAGACGGAAGCGAACTTCGATCCGTGTTGAAGACTCACGCCTGGAAAGGCTCCACTTACGTCCACTCCCATCCTTGTTCCTTTAAGAACAGCTCCATGTTCTCGTGGACGTTGGCCAGCCCTTGGCAGAGAAGAAAATAAAATGTATTGGTGGGTTGGTTTATTTCAAATATATTTACCCCCACCCCAGGCGGCTTACAAAAAAGGCGGTTTCAAAGGCACTGAGGGTCCGGGTTGAGCCGACGGGCTGCCAGCTGCCGACCGGAGCCTACGCTCACCTGCGTGAAGGCCCAACTCAAGGTATTTTTCAGGGACGACGAGGACCAGCATGGCCACCAGGAGGAAGAAGAAGGAGAAGGCCAGGCAGACGGAGCGCTCGCCCCCCTCCGTGGAGCGGAAGTAATGGCGCATCACCATGGAAAAGATTTTGCTGGAGGCGGGCGTTAAGGAGACAACCCTGGTGACCGGGGTACCCTTCTTCTGGGGAGGCCGAACGGTTTCCATTTAAAATCTGCATTTATTCGGAAACATAAGCACCCTCGCCCCGACCCCTTTTCCAAAACCGTTGCCCAGTTCAAAAAAACAAAAACATGCCTTCCATTGAGTGGAGCTGGAGGAGAACAGAGGCAGAAAAGCAGGCTGTGGGAAAGTGGGGGAAACCCAACTGGACCTTCTTATCCACAGAATCTGTATCCACGGATTGGAAGAGTAGACCTTGGGTCTAGATGGGTAGAAGTCCAATAAAATAAATAAGACAAGCGGGCCATAAAGGTAATTAAGACACAAACGGCCACGAGGGCGAGGCCAGGAGTGGAGGATACACGGAGAAGATGACCGTCAGGAGGCACCAAAGGATTCCGATGTTGGCTTCCGCCTGGGGGTCCACCAGGCAGTAGTAGGCTTCGGTGAAGAGGTAGACAAGGGTGGCGTAGACCCCGAAATCCACGTACCACTGGTATTCCAGGAAATAGCACAGCACTGAGCACAGGAAGGAAAAAAACAAGGTTATTAACCGTCCAGGGCTGGGAGGCTTCCCGTCCCACCCGGGGTCTCCGTTTTGGGCCATTTGGCAACGCCGCGAGCATCGCCAAGCCAGGGGGAAAAAGGCCGGTTTGGAAGAGGAAAGCCAGCGCGTCCCCGCCTGGCCCGAGAAAGGTTCGGCCGCGTTTGGGACGTCCCACCGCCTTCCCCGCCTGTTTACCGAGGGCGTCCACGGCCGTGATGGGGCTGCTCTCCAGCCGCAGGTCGATGTCCCTGGGAACGGAGGAAGGCTTCTCGTCCGTCACCCCGTTGATCCGCCTAGAGAGGGCCGGAGAGACAAGCCCGGCATCAGGGGTCCTCCTCAATCGGGCTTGGGGCAGGCCAAAATAGGAAACGGAGAGGTCGGGACAGGAGGACCCCCCCCCCATCCCGTCCCGTCTCCGCGGGATCGGCACCCGCCGATTCCCTTTTACCCACGGTTGGAAAATCTTGAAAAATATGACAATAAGAATCCCACCCATATGTATTTCTAAAGGTGAAGTTATGAGGACCAGACACTAGGGGGAGACAGAGACGATGGTATGGGTAGCGTTTCCTATTATCCGCATTCTTCAGCATCCACAGGAAGGCTTGCAACCAACCCCCTGCGGATACGGGGGGGGGGGGGTTCGGTCTACTGCAGACGAAATTCACCTGCCCGTGGGCACTCAATCCCACAACCCTCTCCAGCGACCCACCTCTCGCCCGGCCAGTGGGGCAGCCAAGGTGGCCGAAGGTTCAAGCCCCCCCCCCTCACTCACCGGTCCCTTTTGCCCTTCGGCTTCGGCTTGCCCGCGAGGGCCAGCAGCTCCTCTTCGGACGGGTGCTTGTAGCGGTAGAGGCTGGCAAGAGGGAGAGAGAAACAAACGAGCCCGCGACTCAACCCCCTGCAGCCCCTTATCCGCGGGATCCGTATCCGCGGATTAACTCTACCCGCGAAAAATGCTAGAATTCACCATTTCTAAAGATGAAGTGACCAGAACTGGCCCGGGAGGGAGCCAGATACCGTGTTATGGCTCCTGTTTGCCCTTAAAAGGATGTTCTCTATTATCTGCGTTTTTTAGCATCCGCGGGGGGCTTGGAAGCGATCCCCTGCAGATACCGGGGGGGTGTTTCCTGGTGTTTAGGGTCACAGATTCGGAGAGAGCCTCTCCCCCCCCAAGCTGGGTACTCCGTACTCCATGCTCCACTCCTCTCTCTCCCCCTTCTGACCCTCTGCTACTGGCCGCACGTCCGCCTCGCCAGGGTCTAGTACCTTCCATTGCACAGCAGCCACCGGGAGAAGGACCAGTGGGGGGCCATCTTCTGCATGACGCTGGCCACGAAGAGGGAGGCCACGAGCTGGACCCCCATCACCGCCTGTGCCCGGGGGAGAAGAAAGCACGCCGGGGGGGGGGGGGTGTCAATATATATAATATATGCATTTATAATATATGCATATATGCATTTAATTATATGCATTATATAATATATTATATATATTATATACTGCATATATATTATATATATTCCATCAGGAATAATGACGGTATTATTGATCCATAATTATAATGATGAGCTTGCTGGATAGCTTAGGGGGTTGGGAGTTCGAATCCCCCACGGGGCCTCCTTGACGGGGGCTGGACTGGATGATCTTTAGGGGTCCCTTCCAGCTCTGCCATTCTAATTTGATGATGATGATGATGATTCTTAATGGGCTGGAGAGCTCAGGGGTTGGGAGTTCGAATCTCCCACAGGGCCTCCTCGACAGGGGCTGGACGGGATGGTCTAACAGGGTCTTTTCCAGCTCTGCAGGATGATGATGAGGATGATGACCCCCCCCTCCCCAGCCCCACTTCCAGCCTCTCCCCCCGTGCGGGCCCAAGGCAAGACTCACCATTTCGTTCAAGGATCTCCAGCCAAAGAGGGGGAAATAAATTAAAATTAAAATTAAAGGCTCAAAAGCACGTTGCAACCTTTTTTTGCAAAATGAGGCAGGGAGGAAAGACCCCCGCGGTGATTGACAGCCCAGGAGCCAATGGGGAGGCGCGGAGAGGAAGGCGGGGCTGCTTTCCCCCTTTTCTGTTCTATTTAAAGCACCAGGGCCACCTGCTTCCGGTTCTCAGCCTGCCAGGCGTGGTGCATCCTGGGACTTGTAGTGTTTTTCTCCTTTCCCCGAGTTCTTCCGCCTGAGTGGGCAGCCAGCTGGTTTTACATTCGTGCTGGAGGGTGCTGGAGTTTTTCATTAGTGGATTTGTGTGTCTGTGTGTGTATTTTTACAGTTTTTGCAAAGTTTGAGGGCTTGCATTGCTGGTCTATTTCGGCGTTATTGTGTTATTTTTTTTTTAATGCCTGCGTTTGCAACCCTTGGAAACTTTTGCAAGCCTTTTGGACGTGGGTGGGTGGGGCTGGCTGCAAAAGTAAAGCAGGGCACCGACGAAGCAAAGCTGGTATAATTCACATCAGGGGTGCACAGTAGATTCCCTTATCTGCGAGGGATGGGTTCTAACCCCCCCCCGCGGATGCTGAAAAACGCGGATTACAGAGAACGCTTGGCACGGCATGGTCTTTTGCTCCCTCTAGCGGCCAGTTCTGATAATGACAACATGGAAATGTATTTCTCTTACAAATGCACGGTGTCTGGCTGCCTCGAGTAGTGGTAACTTCATCATTAGAAATACTGCCTATATTTCTAGGGTTTTTCTTGCAATATTTTTAACCTTTTTTAGACTGTCGATCATTGAAAAGAACAATCCCAGAAATATATGTTTCTAAAGATGAAATCACCAGGGCTTGGAACCAATCCCCCACAGATATTTGACATATTCCAATGTGTTGTTTATCATGGTTATCGTTATTATTATTTAGCTATTTCCCTTCATGTTGGTTTGAACTTTCCTGTGATAAAGTACGAATGAACCACCCGCTGCCGGTTGACGTCTCTGGCTGCAGAGCCCGAGGTGGGGAGTTCGAATCCCCCACTGGGCCTCCTGGACAGGGGCTGGACTGGATGATCTTGAGGGGCCCCTTCCAGCTCTGCCTTTCTATTACCACTGGGTCCGTTATGGCATGACCTTCACCATCATAGGGGAGATGTGTTGGTACGGTAGCCTCCTCCGTGCAGCTTAAGCATCATCCTCCGACCGGCTTGGCACACATACACACCCCATTCGCAGGAGTCAACAGCACCTTAGAATCATCCTGCCATGGACCCCTTAATCGCCTCCGGCCAACCCCTTGGCCCTGAAGCACCTTCACCCCACGGTGGACCTCCCCATCCAAGCCTGCTGGGCTCAGCGCCGTCTGCACCTGTTGGACAGCAACGGGGGGGGGGGGGGCTTCTGGCCGCTGTCTGTCTTTGCTCCGGCATCCGAGAGGAGGCCCCCGCCAGCCTCTCTCTCTCTCTCTCTCTCTCTCTCACACACACACACACACACACCCCCCACCACCACCACCAACGTCTCCGGCCTTCTGCCATTCTTCCAGGAGCGCTGGGGAACCGAGGCCGGCCCAGCCCGCAGACGGGGGTGGGTGGGGGGCCCAGGGCTTCATGCCCCAGCGAGCAGCTGGCTCCGGGCCGCGCATGATGCACGAGGCTGCGCCCCCGGGACGGCTTTAGCATGACAAAGCCGGAGGGCCTGTGAAGGGCCTGCTCTTCAGACCTCTCCCCAAAGGTCCCTGAATGGAAACTTTGGGATTTAGCATAACAAATTGAACACCCAGTCCTCCCCCCCTCCAAAGCCCCCCCTCCTCCTCTTCTCTCTCTCTGCCCTCTTCCCCGAAAGCTAGGCCTGGGGGTTCGATTCATCCCTCCTTCTGGACCAGGTTCCTCGGGTCTTGGGGATATTCCTTTCTGGAATAATTTATTTCTGGAAAGTTTTCAGATCTGCTAGGAAACCACATGTGGCAAGGAGGGAGTGCGCACGCAGGGTCTCCTTCCTGCTGGGAATTGCTACGCCAATTGAATTTGGCTCCGGGCGGGAAAGGAGGTTCTGACCATTTCCAAAACGTTTCCCGACATTCACACACAGAGAAAGAACTTCGGGGGTCCAAGTAATGCATCCATGCAGGAGGAAGAGAAACGGACAGACCAGGAATCTCTTGGTTTTGACCGGCTGGGAGAGATGCTTGTTATCATCATGGCCTTAATGCCAGGTGAGACGGCAGGTGCCGTGTCTATGCGTGAGAACCTGTTACGATCGTTTAGGGTCCCTGATCCAACAGTTCCTTCGTTCATGGTGTTTGTTTGGAAATAAAAAGTCCGGCGAGGTGGCATTGCCCAGGAGAACGTGGCTTTCTGGGTAGATCTCATAGCCTGTGGACAAGAGAAGAGGAAGATTAGGGACACGGTGATGGACTGTCATGCTTGTAGATCTGACATGATTCTGGAATGCTCAGGGTTCACTGGAGCGTAGAGTTGGAAGGGGTCCCCTAAGGCCATCCAGTCCAACCCCCAGCTCAAGGGGACACCCCACTTGAAGAAGGAGGCTGACCAAGTGGAGCCAGTTCAGAGGAGGGCAAGAAGGAGGACCAGGGGGCTGGAATCCGGAGCCCTGTAAGGAGGAAAGATGGAAAGTATTATGCAGGTTTAGCCTCGAGAGAAGGAGGCGGAGGAGAGACAGGAGACCACTCTTCAAAGACTTGAAAGGCCGCCCTACAGAGGAGGGGCAGGATCTGTCCTCCATCCTCCCAGAGGGCAGAATACATAATAATGTGTTCAAGGAAGCCAGATTTGGCGTGAAGATCAGAAAAACTTCTTAACAGTTAGAGCAGTACGACAACGGGACCCATGACCTCAGGAGGGGGTGAGCACTCCCACGCTCGAGAAAACGGGACACCCATCAGTCCGATCTGCTTGGATTGGGATTCCTGCACTAAGCAGGGGGTTGGACTGGATGGCCTTCGAGGCCCCCTTCCAACTCCATGATTCTTGGATTCTAGGAAGTAGCCAACCTTCCTTGAATGGCTTGTTGGGAGTCTGGACTCATAACCGAGTCCAGATTCTGGGGAATATTGACATTGGCTTCTCTGACGCTCCCTGGCCAAGAAGCTCAACACATGTGTATTTTCCAGTTTACTAAGGCAGGTCTCTTGCTACCTGAACCTTACTTTCCAAAATATGGTGGGGTTTCTTGGTCTCTGTTCCTCCCGCTCATTGTCCTGACCGGTGCGCCCACCCTTTTTCCATCCAGAAAGGCCCCAGACATGGTCTGCATACATTTCACGAGAAGGCGGTCGCCCCATCTGCTTCCAGACGGCACGGCAGTCCAATGAGCCCCTGTCTCAGCCATACCGTTTAAGCCGTGAAGATGGGTGACCAGCCCGTGTCTGCGCAGCCGACGGATCTCTTGAAACCGCCGACAGAGGAGGAGCGTTTCCTCCCCCCAAATTTATGCCGAGCTGGGAAAAAGATGTCCGTTGTCTGGACATGCCATCCTCGAGGGGCCCGTTGTCTGGGAAGCAGAAAGCAAACACAAAACACACACACAGGGACGCCGGGCAGCCAGAGCTGAACCCCACCAACCTGTAGCTCCTCCTTAGAAGGACGGGATGGGGAGCCATGGTGGGACACACTTATTCTTGGCCCTCCATAATACTCAGAGAAGGAGTCGGGGGGCTTGAAGGTAGACTGCTCCTGTACCTTCAGGCTCCATCCAGTGACACTAGAGGAGAGCGGCTGGCTGACGTCTCCGTCTTCCCAGTCTGGAAAGTCAACAACCCTGGTGGCTCATCGCCCCAAACAACGGGACCGCCTTCCCAAAGGAAGGGATCTCCCCAAGGTTGCAAAGGAGCCACCAAGAATCACGTTCATGAAACCCACCTTCTCAACTTTGCCTCCTTCTTCCTCTTGGGAGGTTCCTTTCCTGGAACGAGACCCAGAAAGGATGATGGAGAGTCAAAAGGGCAGAGGGAGGGGCCGGAGAGGGAGGGAGCGAAGACCGACATAAATATTATATGGTAATTCCCTCGGAAGGGGTTCAGCTTGTTTAATGGCCCCAGTTAGACAAAGCCTACATTGAAGCATCCAGGCAGTGGCTAGACAAGCCCGGCTGTTCTATGGGGTGAAGAGGGTGTTGGGGGGGAAGGGGGGAAGGACCCCAGCATGAAGGTCAGAGGTACATCCCCCCCCCACCATCCTTGAATTATTCAAACTGGCCATTAAACTCATCCAGTTAACTTGGTCGTTGGGTGAGACATGGGCCGATTGCAAAGTTGGGGTGGGGGAAACATTCATTCATTATATTTATACTTCCCTATTCCTCTAACGAGATGCAGAGAAGCGGACGGACTGGTCCGTTGAATCTCAAATGTCAGAGCCGTAGGACCCATTTATCCGCAGGATCAGGATCTGCTGATTCGCTGATCGGCGGTCTGAAAATAATAGAAATCTGAAAAGAAAAATCCTAGAAATATAGATTTCTAAAGGTGAAGTTCCCAGAAGTGGCCACGAGAGGGAGGCAGAGACCAGGCTACGTAGAGCTATGAATAGAGAGAGAAATATAGGGTCTCTGTTTCCCTCTAGTGGCCAGTTCTAGTAATGACATGGTGGGAATGTATTTTTCTAGCAAATACTGATCGCCTGGCCTCCAGTGGGAGGGAGTTCCACAGTCTAGGAGCAGCCACCGAGAAGGCCCTGTCCTGTGTCTTCCCACCAAACCCTCAATGGAAACTGCATCCAGGGGCTGGAAAATGGTTAATTTAAATTAACCGAAAGTTTCCTGGTTCACCATGCATGTTCCAAGACTTCCCGGCGCTTTCCCTTGTCCTGCAGAAGTGCAATCTGGATCCTAGTCGCCCCCTTTCACAGTGATCCAGATGGTCTCTTCCAGCTCAGCAGTTCTAAGATGATGATGATGATGATTCAGAAACACCAGGCACAGTCAATCAAAATGATCAGAATACAGACTGGTATTACACAACAGATACAAGATGATGATGGTGATAAAACAGAGCCCAAGGGAACCTTAGAACCTGAAAAGGGACTGGAAGCGTCCGACCCCCGTAAATTAATTATTTCCAGTGCTCAGAACTGGTTTATGCTGGTGCAACGATGCCAACAGGATTTTGCCCAGGTTTGGAAAAAAAAAGAAGAAGAAGCCAAGTTTGCTCTAAAAGCAAGAAGTTCTGAAACTACCCGTGAAAAAATGCTAAGGCAAAAGAATAAAGACTGAGAAACTATAAAAGTCATGAAATGCAGAACTCCAGAATCCTTCTGCCACATTGTGAGAAACAGGGAGTACGAGAGGACCCCCGTATCCACGAGGGATCGGTTCCAACGCTCCCCTCCCCCCAGCGGATGCTGAAAAACGCAGATTATAGCAAACACTATTTTAATGTGCAATTTGAAGGCTCGTGTGCTTTCAGTACCATCAACCATGGCAACCTTCTCTGGAAAGAAGTTCAGATGCCTCCAGTGGCCAGTTCTGGTAATGACATAAAATAAATATATTTATCTAACAAATGCTATCCACTGCATGGTCTCTGGCTCCCTCTAGTAGCCAGTTCTGGTAATGACATCACTAGAAATATGCATATACAATATACCACTAGAAATATACATTTCTAGAAATATACACTAGAAATATACCACTAGAAATATACATTTCTAGAGTATATTTCTAGAGTATATGTATATATATACATATCTAGAGTATATATATGTACTAGAAATATACATTTCTAGAAGGTTTTTCGCTCTCTTAACATCTTTAATATTTTGAGGCCGTGGATAAGTGGATCCATGGATACCGATCCTGCGGATAAGGAGGTCCTGCTCTGCATCCCAGGAACAGCTGTGCCTCTCAATTTTGGCTCAAAAAGAAAAAAAGGGGGGGACACTTTAGTTTGGTTATCATATTTTTATAATTCACCAAGTTCTTTAGAGTCGGAAGAGAAACAACGTTTTTTAAAATTATTTTACGGTCGGGTGACCCGCTCAAGAGAGAAATAACTTGAAGTTTTTGAAAAATGAAAGACGGGATTTTCAGATCCAGACCTGCTGTTATGCACGGGGGTGGTGGGGTGGGGTGAATATGACAGAAACGCATGGCGCGCTGTTGAGCAGGAGATGGGTTTATACGTTCGGTTCTCTAGCTTTATGAAATCATATCCACTCATACAGCTAGATAACCAAAGAGAAAAACCGACCCTCGAAAAACGGACGTGTGCACCAGCCGGCCATGCGTTTTGATGCTCTTATCCCACAGGTGCAGCTGGCGTTGGAAGGCATTTGCTCTTTAGTTGTGTCTTCACACGTGGAGGGGGAAAAAAACCCTTCATCCCCATGAACCAGGAGAGGTCCGTTTCCTCGGGGGGGGATAAAGAACCTCCCAAGAATGACATGGAGAAGCACAGGACTATTTAAAGCAAATAAAAGCTTGCCGTGAAAACACCCATGTGTTTCTCTGTGTAAGTTCTTGGGAGCCTCTCTTTTCCTTTAACCTCACAGGGAGGTTGTTATTATTTTGATGATTCGTTTTGTTAGTTTTCGGTTGGCAAGTCTTGGGTCCCGAGTCCCCAGCCCCAGGTTCGAATCTCTATTAAAAACAAGCTTTTCTCTATTAAAAAACAAGCTCCCAGAATAAAGGGAGAGGGTGGGTGGGATCCGAGCCGCGCATCGAGTCCCCGGCGTGACTTAAGACCGGCTTGACTTCGAGTCCTGCATCTCGCGTCCCCTCCCTGTTACCTCACTAGGTGCTCTGGTTTGTTTGTGTGTTTTTTAAAATAAGAACATCTCCATATGCAAGACGCAGCATTGATTTTTATGGCGGTTGATCCCAGGGGTGCTCAACCTCTGTTTCCCAAAACGCCACTGGGGTTGCGCACCAAAAAGGCTGAGCTGACAAAAATGCACATCGGGGGGAAAAATGCCTATGGAACCGCTACCTCCAGCGTTCTGCAGATGGCCGCAGCCAGAGACCGAAGCCACTGAGCTATCCAGAAGCAATCATCATCCTCGTCGTCTTAGAACGGCCAAGCTGGAAGGGACCCCTAAAGATCATCCGGTCCAGCCCCGGTCAAGGAGGCCCAACTCCCGACCTCTGGCTCTGCAGCCGGAGACCCTAAAACACAGAACTATCCAGCCTATATAGGCTGTCGAGTCTGAATGACTTATAGGGACCCTAAAAGGGCTTTTAAGGCAGTGGAGACATTTAAGGAGCGGTTTTATCCACTCTACGCCCCCGGCGAGCTTCCGTGGCTGAGCAGGGATTCGAACCTGGGTCTCCAGAGTCCATCACTCCATCCTCTACACCACCACACTGGGTAACCTCAGATTGCATTAGACAAACTAAAACCATCCTTATTTATAGGATTCGCCTCCCAGGACAAGATGAGGAACGGATTCCCCCAAGTGGAGAGATGCTTCTCATCTCCTGATGCCCCCCGAATCCAGACGGACAGGATGGGGCCCTTTCACTTCACATGCTATTAAGGGTTTTTCTAAGCTGCCGCTCGGATCGTGGGAGAAGGGGGGGTGTTCTCTAGTCCGATCAACAGAATTTTGGTTTTTAAAACAGTGCAAGAAAAGGGGGGGGGTCAAAGCAACAGGTCTGGGGACTCCGAGTCACGGGACCCGATGTCAAGTCGGACTCAAGTCACACTAGTGACTCCACTTTTAAAATTTATTTCATTGACTCGGGTTCGTCTCGTGACTCAGAACCCACTCCCCCGGCCCTTTTTTCTGAGTTGAAAAGTTTGTTTTAGACTTGGGACTCAGGACTCCGACCCACAGACTTGCCAACATCCCTGGAGAGCAAATGAATACAAGCATGTGCAAGGGGCTGAATCGAATTTCACGTGCATGCAGAAAAACACACACAGACACGCACAATTAATTAAAGCAAAGGAAAACTTCGCAAGCCAATATCCTAGAAAGAGAGTGTTACAAGCATCGTCTTGCTTTCATCTTCAAAGCCCGGAAACCCCTCTGACCTTCTTCTCCTCCGATGGCTTAACCGTCCGTAAAGCCACCGTTCCGAAGAAGGAAAGATAAAACCGCTTTTCCTTTTCTGTAAAAAGTCGAAAATCGTCGCCCGGCTCTATCCGCCTCGGAAAGCGAACGAAACCTTTTAGGGTTGACAGCTGTCTCTTTGCTCAAAGTGATGTTACAGAAGAAATGAAAGAAAACATCCAGGCCTCTCAAATCCCGACACAGAGAATGGCATTAGTTAACCCTAGTTCTTTCTTGGAAGGATGCAAAGTTTGGCCCCCCATAAATAAGTACAGCCATCAGTATTTTAATGCATTTATTGATTTCATAATGTCTCTTCCACTTTTCCCTGTGCAGCGGCAGACAACGGCTTTCCCCCGAAAATTGTTAAGGAATTTTGGAATCGGCGGAAAAACCAACACCGTTTCTAAACAAATGCACCTTTAGTTCAAACTGGATATTTCTCTCTCTCTCTCTCTCTCTCTCTCTCTTTTTAACAGCTGGCTTTGCCCATTTTTTTTTTTACCTGCACAGGGACCAACTCTTTCCAGATTCACAAAAACCAGACCGACAACCCTTTTAACATTGCACGGCAGAGAATAGAGTTGGGAAGAGTTCTCTACTTACTTGCCTTTCGCCTGTCTCTCCCCTTCGTTCCAAGAATGCAGATGCGTCTTCTTATTCTTCCAAACCAAATTTTCCTTTCCGAGGCGTCGCCGAGCGCGGGCCGGAAAGAAAAGGAATAGGAGATAAAAACGCATGTAATGGGGATTTTTTTCATCCCCCTCCCCAAGTCCTTTTTTTTTAAAAAAAAGTTGCTGGCTTTAATTGTTTTGCAGCCGGTCTGCCAGGGACCCAGAAATGATGTCCGGGCTTCCCACTGGCCTGCCGCTAAATCCGAGTGATTCAGAGCCGCTTTTGGGTGGGCAGGAGGGGGAAAAGAGAGGGGGGTGCGTGTGTGTCTGGGAGCTGAAGCCTGGGAAAAAAAGAGGGTGGGATGGGAATAGAAGACAATACCAAACTAGGGGGCAAGACGACAGCCTTTCTATGCAGGGCAGCCAGACAGGGTCACAGGTCACTCCCCAAAGCCACCGTGATGTCACTGCCATGTGGGGCTGCCTATTGAGAGACAAGTTTGCACGCCACCGGCTCCCAAGTTAGAGGTCTGGGTTGAAATCTGTCTCCAGGACCCACACAATACCGCCCCTTCTCAGCGTCTCGTCTTCTTTCCAAGGGTGATCCCAGAGACTCCCCAAACAGTCTTTCCCGTCCCACACGGCAGGGGAAAAACATGGCCTTTATTCGCACTGTTTGAAGGGATGGCAAGCAACGGGCTCAGAACCGCAACACAGCCCTGGTTTTGGCGATGCGCGGCAGAAGAGCTTTCGAAAAAGCAAGCTAAAAACAGAGAGAGATCCCAAAACTTCAACGAGAGTTAGGAGTCTACTTCTGTGCTCAACAGATAATTTTTGGGGAAGTTGAGCAGGGAGGGGAAAACCTGGGCTCGTCGTTCCCGCGCCGATGACAGATGCAGAGAGAGGATGCTTCTGGAGCAGAACCGACCCTCTGTTGATGCTACCATGTCTGAGAGACAAATAATAAGAATAATGTATTCTCGAAGGCTCACCAGAGCACAGACAGAGTTCTGGCTCCTGTCCTCTGAAGAGGCCGGCCACAGAGACTGGCGAAACGTTAGGAAGAACAACCTTCCGAACACGGCCAAACAGCCCGAAAAACCCACAACAACCAATAAAAATAATCTTAGAATGGCAGAGAAGGAAGGGACCCTCGAGATCATCCAGTCCAGCCCCGGTCAAGGAGGCCCAAGGAGGGATTCGAACTCCCAACCAGATTCCCTAAACCCTTGAGCTATCCAGCAGTCCAGCAGCTGTTAGCTAAAGGAACAGAGGAGACTCAAGGGGTTCCTGACGAGCTTGTTCCGAGATCTTATTTCTCTTCTGCTGTTTGGTGTTTTTTTTTAAAGATAAACTTGTTCTGATCAAGGGAAGTGTCTGTTTTGCTCTCATGGCAAGTACAGTAGTGTCCTCATATTCACAGGAGACTGGTTCCAAGCCTCTTCCCCGCGGATACTGAAAACCGCGGATTATACCAAACCCTATTATAATACCAAATGCTATAGATAGCCTGGACTCTGCCTCCCTCTAGTGGCCAGTTCTGGTAACTTCAGTGTTAGAAATATATATTTATGAGATTTTTCTTTTCATATTTTCAGACGGTGGATAAGTGAATCAGCAGATACTGATCCAGCAGATATGGGACATAGCACGGTCTGTGGTTCCCTCTAGTGGCCAGTTCTGGTAACTTCATCTTTAGAAATATATTTCTAAGATTTTTCTTTTAATATTTTAAATATTTTTTTAGACTGTGGATAAGTGAATCAGCGGATACGATCCTGCAGGTGGTACCAAAAGCACGTGGAGTGAAGAGGGAAGCTAAGAATCTTGGAATAGTGACAAAAGATATACATGGAGAGGAAGAGTCTGCTTACATTTAAATATGTTCTAATACGAGTGAATAGTTCAAGATTTCCCTCTCAACTTACTGGGAGAAAGAAGATCAGAAAGGTTCAGATTTCCATATTTGAAAATCTACTATCCATCGGTATTTTTACAAATGTATCTCTCCTTCTGTTCTTAGCTTGCCTCTCTCCTTATTATCAATCGGCCTTCTGAGATAATTTAAATGTTGATTGATTGATTGATTCATTCATTCATTCATCCATCCATTAATTCAAAATAGATTTACCCCACTTTTCTCTTTAAAAAGACGCATTGAAAGGACAACAGTGAACAGCCGAAACCAAGACGTATACAAATATTTTTAAAATAATTGTGTTTTTTTTAAGCTTTAAATATTGTCTGTTAATGAGGTAAGCCGCCTCGGGCCCTTTTTTAAAGGAGAAAGGCGGTGTAAAGACATTTTAAATAAATAAATCAAATGAATTCGTTCTGCCCACCTCTCCGAGCACTCGGGGTTCCCCTGAGCCAGCAGGAAAGCAGGAACTTTTAAAAATTCTTTTGGGGGAAAATACTCTGAAATCTACAAATGCCACATAGAGCCAGAGATCCAGGTTTTAAACGTTCAGCACCACGGACAGAGCACTCTGAAACCGCCGTCTTGTCTCCCAAGAGTTTTCTATCACCCTACATGGTTTTATCTTTTTAAACCATGGATAAGGGAATCAGTGGATAATGATCCCGCAGATAAGAGGCTCCTACTGTTGTTTTGTGATATAGTAAGACCCTTCCGTATCAGCGAAAGTATTTTCTAAAGGAAGCTTCGTAGGCGGCAGGAAGGGGGAACTAGTACAATCTAATTAAGTTTTTGTGTTTGTGGTGGGAGCAGACAGAAGATGGTTTCCTTCTGGGTAACAAACAGAGCCAGCATTTCAAGGTGAAAATTGTGATCAGGGGCATCATGGGCCCCTAGTTATTGGGGACCCCACAGCGAAGAGGACAATCAAAAAGGGGACAAAATCTTTATTTAAGTTGCACAGTTCCTTAACCGCAGGGAAGTAAGATTTTTGCCACATCCTTGAACCCTCTACTTGGTTCATGCGTTGCAGGGCCCATGAAAGAGGAGAGAACATGTCCCCTGGTGGCAATAAAGAGAGATCCACAAGCAAACCAAAAGCACACCCTTTTAAGGATCTGGGTCTCCTTAAACGACAGTACATTGGTTTTACAACTTGGGGGCAATCTCGGACTTCTTGCTCCTGTTTACTCCCACATCTTCGTAGCCTAAACGCTGGGTGACTGTTTCCGAGTCCTTCGTGTCTCCCTGGAGATATCGGGGTTTCCTTCCACCTCAGTCACGAAGTGGGGACTCAAATGAGCAGCTCCTTCAAGTTCAAGCGTGTGAGGGGCGCATTTCCATAACAAGGATGGTCGTGGGGTGAAAAAAGGTACCATACGCAAGCAAGGTGGCGGGGAGGCCAATAACTTCTTGGAGATGGAGAAAGGGAGGCACAGTGCCCCGGTGACTTGCCGTTGCCATAAGCAGGAAAGCATAAAGAACGTTTGCCAGGGATAAGGTTTCAAGGGTCGGCTCCTTTTTTCTTAATGCCCCGAACATTTCAAAACAATCCCAAATCAAATATGGCGCCATGTCCGGTTTCCTTAGAGGTTTGATCTTCGACAGACCCCGACGGCTGGAGCTTAGGCTCGGAAAAAGAAGCCAGGATAGGATGGCTATTGAGTGGAGGAAATTCGGCCACCGCATCCCCAGTCTTCCGGGTTCATACAACAGAAGCATTGAGAACTTGACAGAAGAGTATGGGTCTCTCTCTCTCTCTCAAAAAAAGAACATTATTCCAGAAGCTTTTAATATTTTCAGACTGTGGTTAAGGGGATCCGTGGAGAGGGATCCCGCGGATACTGGGGTCCTACTGACTGTCTGTCTGTCTGTCTGTCTGTCTGTTGCCACTCTCTTTACCAGTCATGTATTGTGGGTTGCAGTGGACGTGTGGGAACCCTGAGGTGTTCCTCCGCCAGAGGAAGGAATGGGTAAGGGTAAGATTTAGAAAAATCATCCCCCAGGCGAAAGTCTATGGGGACGTCACTCAGGGGTGGCAGGAAAGCACAGACGGGCTTCGGGGCCATGGCGGCACAGCTGTCCGAAGGGGAGATCCGCTCCGATTTGACCCCGACCGAGGGTTGTGAGGGAGGGGAACCATGTGGCGCCAGAGTCCGGCCACTCATTCGCCCCCCTGCCCTGTAGGTGAAAAAGGAACATGGAAAAGATTCAGTATAAAAGAGTGATTCCATTTCAGCAGGTCGTGTGAACACCGTTTCCTTACGACCTCAGCACCACCCAACGACCCATGCCTTCCTCGTTAACCTGCTCCCGAGCTACTCCCTCCATGGAAAGGTTATAGTGGGACCCCCATATCGGCTGGGGATCGGTTCCAAACCCATGCGGATACTGAAAACAGTAGATAATAGCAAACACTCTGTGTATAGCATGATAAAAGAAAAAAAATTTCCCATGCATTACCAGAACTGGCCACTAAAGGGCGCCACGAAGCATGCAATGTATTCTTCACTAAATATTCATAGCACGATCTCCGGCTCCCTCTAATGGCCAGTTTGGGTAATGACATGATAGAAATATTTCTAGCAAAGGCTATACATAGTCTGGTCTCTGGCGCCCTCTCGTGGCTAGTTCTGGTAACTTCCTCTTTAGAAATATACATTTCTAGGATTTTTGTTTTGAATATTTTTCAGACGGCGGCTAAGTGAATCAGTGGATACGGGGTGTGTGGGTGGGTGTCCCAGTGTATGCCTCCGAGCCACATGAGGGAAGCACGAAAACTCTCCTGCCGAGGTCCTCTCGGCGTATACGGCATCCCCTCCCTCCCCGAGAGGCTCTCGGGACTTCTGGCCCGGGTGTCGTGCCCTGCCTCGATCCCGTACAAAGTGTGCCTCTGCTGGCGAGGGCGGGAATTGAATCTCTCGAGGGCTCCTGCCTTCCCTTCTTGACCTCTTACCCCAGGGCCTGGAGGGTGATCACAGCCTCGTCTCGGTGCTCCCATGGAGCCGTGGGCTTGGCCTGCACGCCGGAGGCGGGGGATCGGCTCTCCTCCGGAGCAAACTCTGAAAAGGCAAATCCATGCGGTCGGGAGGAGAGGAAGAAAGCAAGAGGAAATCACGATCCTTCCTTTCCCAGTCTTCAGTGGGAGGTTCTGCAACCTCGCAGGCTGCTTTGGGAAGGAGGGACGTTTCTGGGCTGGAGGGGGGAGTGGTCCATCACAAACGGCACGAACCAATCGTTCCTTCTCTGCCTTGAAGAGAGTCCCGCCTCTCCGCCCAGTGTCTTCTTCCCCCCCCCTTTTTTGTCCGTTGGAAGCTGTGAATCTGGTGAAGTCTTAGTTAAAAGCAGTCACGTCTGTCGGTTGGCCGTTCGAGCTGTTCAATCGTAAGTAATGGAACCTTTTGTTCTGTCTCCTGTGAATGTCTCGGAGTGAGTTTTTGAGACTTTAAGGGGGGTGATGGCAATCACTCTATGATTCTAAGTGCTAGTGGATGAGAAAAAGGGGTGGACTGCTCTGGGGAATGTGACGCTATTCAGCTCTGTGAATCCCTGCACTTCAGCTTGCGCAGCACAAGAAATTGAGCCAAAATTTCAAAACACGGCAGCGTCCTTTATTCCTGAACCGTACCTGAGGGGCCGGAGGAAAGGAAGGAGTAGCCCGGCAGACCGTGACCTGGGAGGCAGGGGCTTCGTGTGAGCAGCACGGGGCTCCTCCCTTGGAGGCCGGAAGGAGCTGAACCCTGTGGGGAGAAAAACCAGGAGACGGGGGGTCAGGTTGGGCCAACCTGGAGCTTAGAGAAAATATGTTCCTGGGGACTAAAACGCCCACGACCCTCAAGTCCACCAAGGCTGGTTTATCTGGGAGCACTCCTAAATCTACCATTCTTTTAATATCCTTAATATTTTCAGACTGTGGATAAGGGAGTCCACGGATACTGATCCCGTGGATACGGGGGTCCAACTGTACTTCTCTTGACTGTAAAAAGGGGGGGGGGAGAAACACCCTTTCCCGCCCTTGATTTATGGGTTTCCTGGTGGGTTTTGTTGGGTTTGGCCAGCAATCTTTCCGGGACGAGAAGCATGCCCAAACACTCATCCGGACTCACGTTTGGCCCTCGGGTGTTCCTGGCGCAGGACCGGGGCCCTTCCATCCAACGGTGATCGGCTGCCCCGTGCAGTGGCGGAGGGGTTTTGCTCAACACCGTGTGTCTGAGCTCGTTGTGGGGGAAGATGGGTCCCCTGATACCTGCAGGAACAGAAGAGAGGCCAAGCCCAAGCTGGGGATGAGAGACGAGCTCACACAGAGTGTGACAAAGAAAGTAAATTTAAACAAGCCGCCGTTTATGGTTTATTGAGCCATTTTGGGGGGACATTTTACAGCAGGACCCCCCTGACCCAGGGGATCCATATCCACTGATTCATGGATCAACGGTCTGAAAAGATGAAAAATCTTTTTTTAAAAAAAAGATTCCCAGAAAAATATATTTCTAATGCGGACGTTACCAGAACGGGCCACTAGAGGGAGGCAGAGACTATGCGATGTGTAGACTCACATAGTCTCTGCCTCCCTCTAGTGGCCAGTTCTGGTAACGTCCTCATTAGAGCATTTACTATTCTAATAGCATTTGCTATAATCCACCCTTTTCAGCATCCGTGGGAGGGGGGGGAGGTCTTGGAACCGATTCCCTGTGGATCCAAAGGTCCTCTTTTATATTTAATCCAAAAAGCCATGCCTCTCATTTCATCCATGCACACTGAGGCCTTGGCATGCCAGAACCCCGTTGTCTTGTACAGTTTCAGCAAGAGTCGCCCTGAGAAACCTACCTGTCGCTTGAGAGCGTCTAGAAACCAGGCCGTAGGGTTTGGGGAGAGCAGGCGGAAACGTCTGTGGAAGAGGGGCATCCCCAGGGCTGTTTGCCCGCTGCTTGGCCCCAGAGAGGGGAGTTTCTGTGGGGGCCCCCTCAAGACGAGACGAAGACGTGGCCGGCTGCAAGAAAGACCAAAAGGACAAAGAGGTTTTAGAGGGAGGGCAGTCATCAGGAGGTCTCGAACTCATCACTCAGAAACCCAAGCGCCTCGTGGTGCCATGGTTCGATGGCAGCACTGCAGTGAAGCCTCTGCGCACAACCTCAGTTCGATCCCGACAGCCCTAAGGAGCCAGCTCAAGGTTGACTCAGGCTTCCATCTTTCTGAGGTCGGCACATGGAGTACCCAGGGACCTGGTGATCTGGAAGGAAGTCTCCAAAGCGACCAGTTCAGCGGTTACTCACCCTAAGCTTTGGCGGTGCCAGCCTGAGACCCACACTCTCACCAAGCTGCCTCGGATACCCGGTTGGTCCGGAAGCCTCTCTGACGTCCGGCTCCAGGCCTTCAAGGCCCACACCCTTCCTTTTCAAAGTCTGCAAAGTTTGGAGGACAAAGCCAAGGGGTGGGTGGTTTACGGAGCAGGATGGACTCGCCGACAAAAAACAACAAACCGAAAACCAACCCCTCCCCCAAGAAGAACTACAGTAGGACCCCCCCTTATCTGCAGGATCAGTATCCACTGATTCACTTGTTCCGCGTCTAAAAAGAAGAAAAACATTAAAAGAAAAACCCTAGAAATATATATTAATAAAGATATATATAAAGATATATTTCCCTGGGGAATGAGTTCCAAGCCCCCCGCGGATGCTGAAAAACGTGGATTATAGAGAACACTAGTATAACAGTAAATGCTATACATAGCATGCTCTCTGGCTCCCTCTAACGGCCAGTTCTAGTAACTTCATCATCAGAAATATATATTTCTAGGATTTTTCTTATAATAGTTTGAATATTTTCACACCCTGGATAAGTGAATCAGCGAATGCTTATCCCTCGGATACGGGGGGTCCGACTGGATTGAAGCAGCAATGGCCTAGTGGCTAGATTTCTGTGCCAGATGGACTAACGGAGGGTCTCCAAGATTACCGTATATCCCATTTTATCAACTGAGGGTTTTACCTCCAAGATGTCCGAGTTTGTCCGGCTCTCGTGTGGCTCGTTGTACTCGGTGTACTTCAGGAGCACCTTGTCCATGTCGGTGCTGGCGTACTGGAAGAGGCGGTTGGTGCTGTTGAAGATGATGAGGGCAATCTCACAGTCACAAAGAACGCTGAGTTCGTAGGCCTTTTTCATCAACCCAAACTTGCGCTTGGTGAAGGTGACCTGGAACCGAGCGGAAGCAAGACACAGGGAGCAGTTGACCGGTTGGATTTCCAGCTAGAAAGGACACCTGTGGTTTACGACATCCCTCTGGATCCCCAGGCGCTGCGGAGCCCCATCTCTGTTCCAAGCCCCCCTCCCCCGTGGATGCTGAAAAACACGGATAATAGCAAATGCTATTTTAAAAGCAAAAGCTATCCACCGCATGCTCTCTGGCTCCCTCTGGTGGCCCATTCTGGTCACTTCCTCTTTAGAAATCTATATTTCTAGGGATTTTTTAAAAAACATTTTCACACCATGAGTAAGTGAATCAGCCGACACGGATCCCACGGATATGGGGGGTCCTACTGTACTTGCCTATGTGCCAGGGTGGTCCCTGCGGGGAGAAACAGGAAGCCGGAGTAGATGGACCATTTTGTTTAGGTCAAACTGAATTTTCTGACAGATGGCAAAGGGGAACCTCTCTGTACGGCAGAAGTCTACCTCGGTGAGTGCCAGAGAAGAGAGCTAAGGCAGGAGGGCTGCTGCTTGTGGGCTTCCCCAAACTTTCCAGTACTGGACTGCTTTTAAAACAAGATAATCAGAAGGACCTTTGAGCTGGGAGCTCAATCCTTCCCCCGTTTCCCCTTGGTAAAGAAAAGGCCACGCACCTGCCTGTTCCGCTGGTCTGAAATCCTGCTAATCTGGATTTTTTTCCTGCCCATCGTCCTTCAGTGGAGAGGAACGTATTCCAGAAGACAGGAAGAGTCTTTGCGGGAGAGAGAGGGGGGGAAATTGGGATTAAATACACGGAACACACAAGAGCTTTCCCACTGATTAAAAAACTGTTGTTTTTTTTAAAAAGTTTGGGGCACCTCCGTACTAAGGATTTGCACCGGTTTCAAACCATTTTAATGCTGCCGTTCCCAGGAGAGCAGCCTCGAGGACTCTTTGTTCCCAGAAACCAGTTGAAATCCTTCGTCTGGACGTACCAGGCTCTCTTTTGCTGCCACGGAAACCCACACAAGGCCACGACCCCACGGCCACGCCAGTACCCCTTGGTGAGTTCCAAAGGAGTGCCTTCGGAATGATCTCCCCTTCCACTCGCTCGAGCAGCGGCTCCCTTTCTCGTCTTGTGCGCACGCGTCAGACTATATTTAGTGGGTCGGAACTCGTTTTTAAAAAGGTGGCAGGAAGCGGTGACGAGGTTCCCAAGACCCATCGCAGGGTCAAATGGTGGAACCACCCACGCGGGGCCTGACCGGCTCAGGGCCTTTCCACGGGTAGCTCGTTTTGAAAGGAAACTTGAAAAAAAAAAAAAAATATTCCGGTCGGAAAGCCCCTTTCCGGAAATATTTCTAGATCTTGAGCATCATCCTCCGCAAAAGTCGTGGACCTCCGTTCTCCAGAAATTGCAGCACCGGTTTTATCAAAAGGATAAAAGGATAAAGGTTTTTTCCCCAGGATAAGTTGTGGCCGCCTTACAGAATTGAGCTGAGCCCACTCATTCTGCCCTGCCAGCTGTATCAGGTTGTTTCCCCGTCACTCCTAAAATGAATAGGTGATCTCTAGTCCTTCCTGTGGCTAATATATTCAGCCTGGCATGCGACGGATCTTGAACTGTGTAGAAAAAGTACATTAGGACCCCCTTATCTGCGGGATCTGTATCCACTGGTTCACTCGTCCATGGTATGAAAACCTTATGTTCCTAAAGGTGGAGTTACCAGAACTGGCCACAAGAGGGAGCCTGAGACCAGGCTATGTATAGCATTAGCTAGAGAAATATATTTCAACAATGTTGTCAAATATGGCAGTGTGTGTGTGTGTGTGTGTGCGATCCCGTGGATACGGAGGTCTGACTGTATTAAAACAGAGGTCAGACCTCTGTCTCTCAGGGAAGCTGCAGCTGCAGGTGTATTGCACTGTGTTAGGGGTCGGACCTTTTTAAGGAGAAGGCAGGATAAATATATTTTAAATAAATAAATGAATGAATAAATAAACAAACAGAGCCATTCTAGTTTCTTATCTGAGTAGGGCATTAGGAATACGGCAAAGTCCTCTAATGACTCAATCTGTTACCATATCATGGGATTTTTGACTCTCAAAAAGTGGCCCCAACGTCTATATATACACTCCTCTGGTTTTTCACTGTCCGCAAACTGACACCTCACAAATTCTAGAATGACAAAGAGCGAAAGTGGCCATTTTATTTTGGGGGCATCGCAGTTCCCCATTTGCCGTTCCAGTCGCATCGGCCTCTGACGGAAAGATCCTTTTAGTGCCACCAGAAAAGGTGCACCCAGTCTTGCGGAAAGATCAAAGAAGAAGAAGAAATGTAGAACCTCCTAGCTCAGGGCAGTCTACATCAAAGCACCAGATTCTGGGGTAAAAATAACGCAGCAATTCTCATCGGTTCCTCGCTGAGTGTCCCAAAAACATCTGGCGGGATCTTGTCCGAGGTGCCTCGCTCAGACTAGATGGATCTTTGGTCGGACCCAGGATGGTCTCCTTATTTAGATTATTCAGAGCAGCAAACGCTCTCAAGAGTGACCAAGAGCAGCCCAGAAACACACACACACACACACACATTTTCCAAAATAAATCAGCCCACTGCAATCATAAATGCTTAACTCCAACCAGCAGCAAGAGCGATGCTATGATGCCTGAAACTCGATTTTACGAGTGATCGGATCGTGAAGTGAGAACGGGCCACGGAGGTCATCCCGTCCAACCCCTAACACCGTGCAATCAACGTGTAGCTGCAGCCACCCCGAGAGACACAGATCTGTTTCCATACGGCAGGACTCCCGTATCCACAGGCTCAGTATCCACTGATTCACTTACCCACGGTCTGAAAATATTAAACAAACTTAAAGGAAAAACCCTAGAAATATCTATTTCTAAAGATGAGGCTACCAGAAGTGGCCACAAGAGGGAGCCAGAGACCAGGCTATGCACATTTTAATACGTATAATATGTATATTATAATCGTTTTGCTAGAGTGAAGCGTTCAAAGCTCTGAGACAAGATGAATGCATTTCTCCATTCCATATCCTAGGAAAATCCCAGCCTGTTTGTATATATGTATATATGTATATATATATATCTTTTGTTTCAATCACTCTTAACTTCTAAGATTTATTTTATTTTTTAAGATTTATTGATTGATTTTACTTATTTCTAGGCCACCTTTACTCCCAATCAGGGGACCCAAGGCGGAGGATGATATAAAAAAGAATAGAATTAAAGGCATAATGTTAAACTTAAAAAAAAAACCCACACACATCATTAAACTAAACACTAAACAAAATCCAATTGAATTATTTTTAAAAGGGTAAAACATTTAGAATTTGCATTTCGCATCCTTTTCCGATTCTCACGGCTTTGAGTCATATTTGTTCGGGTTGGGATCTGATCAGGCCGGAAGTACCTCATTTTAAAACTTTACAAAACTTTAAGTTGGGTGGGAAAGAGATTAAAAAGGAAAGAAAATTAAGTTACTTAGCAGTTTGAAGAGAGCCCAAATCCACAGACAGGCAATACTAAAATGTGATATATTTTTAGCCGCTTGATAAAAGCGCTTAACCGATTTTAAGCCTCTTGAAGTATATTTTAGAGACTCTTGGTCTTATTTCCAGACCTATCGTTGCTGAGTTGTATTTTACGCCAGTGTAAACCGCCCAAGATTACTCTGCTACCCTAATGGGCTGGTATATAAATTAAGGAACTAAATAAACAAATATAAATGATCAGGCTTGATTATTTTTTTATAACATTTTTATCCCGCCTTTCTCCTAACCCAGGGCGGCTGACACCGTTAAAAAGCCAATAGGTAGAAGCTAAAAAACGTAGGTATGGTACTATTTAAAAAGGCTTAAACAAGGATTACATTAAAAACAGTAATAAAATAAATACTGAAGCACATTTAAAACAACAGAGCACCACCACCAGATGCACCCCAAGCTGGCAGGACACTATTTTATAAAATTCCGTTTTCCCACCACCCTTTCCTAAGGCAATCCGTTTTCTCTGTCATTTCCCCCCCCCCTTTCTTTTCTTTCTTTTGCTTCGCCCTGGAGGGCCACCTCTGAGCATGTACAGAAGGCGTCCTTTCTCTAAAAATACTTCCAAAAATCAAGAATATCTCCAGACCCAGATCCCCAGCTCTTGACCTTTCTCGGGTTTGTAAAGACCCCAAAGGCTCGGCTATGCCTTCAAACTGACCCCCCCCACCCCCACCCCCCAAAAAAGCATCCTTTCCTGTCCATTCATTCCGTAGCGATCCAGAGATCTGCGCTCAGGTGCGCCCACCTCACCTGCCTCTCCGCCGCCAGGTGGGGTCCAGCCGCTTCCAGCAGGAGCCCGCGGATAATTCCGAACCCCCTCCAAGCCGCCCGAGCCCACAAGCCTCCTCGTGCAAAGAAGCGTGGAAACAATTGCGAGGCATCCAACTTAAGACGATTTTCTTTGGTTGCCAAAGGCGGCGCGGGAGGGTTTCATTCAAGCCGGGCATGAATGAAAACCCCGCCCCAGGACTTGAATGGGGTTCTCTTTGGCCTAGCCACGCCTCCTGGGCTCCTCCTGATTGGCTCTGCTGGCTGGGGGTCGTTTGCATGCGCCGGCTGATTGGCCGAAAAGAGCCCCCTTTCCTTCCGTTCAGGATGCTTTTTTAGCTCCGCCCATAATTTTATTTTATTATTGAATGAAGTCGCGCCCCACACCCTGCGCGCATCCCCGCGCGGTGTTTGGATTGGTCCTGCGTGCAAACCCCCAGGAGAGAGAGAGAACCAGCGGTTCCCAATGTGGAGCAGCCCAGATGTTCTTGGACTACAACCCCCATCAATCCTGGCCCGCACAGCTGGGGGCGAAGGCTTCTGGGAGTTGTAGTCCCAGAACATCTGGAGTTTTTAGGTTCGAGACCAGTGGTTCCCAGATGTTCTGAGAATAAAAATATGAACAGTCACAATGACAGGGTGATGATAAACAATGATAAGTGGTGAATAATTTTATTATTATTATTATTATTATTATTATTATTATTATTATTATTATTATTATTATTATTATTACTACGGTTGGGTGACCAGCTAAGTGGTGAATAGGATGTTATGGCTCAGACTGAGAGTAAACCCAGCAGTCTCTCTGAGACTTCCATGTGTCACGACGAAATTAAGTTCCAGCAGGTCTGGTTTAACACATACCCAGAATCCAGCCCAATCCATAACTATGACCTTGTTATATTATTAATAATATTTATCTATTCATTAGGTTGTATGGGTCCCTTGGGTCCTTTTGGGGAGAAAGGCCGGATAGAAATATTTTAAATAAATAATACACAATCACCTTCATTCAAGTTCACTTTTCTCCTGACCCCCAAATCTCTCTCACACACAAACACACAGACACATGGGTTCATGGGTTGCCACGCGACTTCTCCGGCCGTAATCCTTGGGGGGCTCGAAGCCCGGGTTCCCTGGGGGTGGTTTTCGTGTTTACAAGGCCTGGTGGCGGGGAAATGATGCAACCTGAATCCTCGGTTACGTGAGAGAAGGTGGCAGGGGGCCCAGAAGGCCAGGAAAAGCAGGAAAGCGAAGCAGAGGGCCTCGGCGGACCTGTCTTCTTGATCCTTTTGCCCCAGAAGGGCCTGGCGCACAACTCCTAAGAAGAGTTTATTTGAGAGGCGGGCAGGGTCCCTCCTCTTCAGGCTCAACCCACACTGTTTCAGGAAAGACCCTTGCGCCCAGGATGATGGGCTTTGTGCTCTGGGAGGATGGAGGACAGATCCTGACCCTCTCCTCTGGAGGGACCACCTTTCAAGTCTTGGAAGAGAGCGATCCTCTCTCCCCTCGGTCTTCTTTTCTCCAGGCTAAACCCTCCCCAGTTCTTTCCAGTCTTTCCTCCTCCTAGGGCTTGGTTTCCAGCCCCCTCCATCATCCTCTTTGCCTGCCTCTGAACTGGCTCCACTTGGTCATCCTCCTTCTTCAAGTGGGGTGTCCAGAACTGGAACCCAGGACTCTCCAGGAGGCCTCCCCCGTGCCAAACAGAGGTGGGACCAGCACCTCGCGGGATTTGGAGGCTCGACTTCTGTCCATGGATCCTAAAATCGCATTGGCCTTTTTTGCAGCCGCATCGCCCTGCCGGCTCCTGTTCAGAATTGGATCCGCAACCAACCCCAAGATCCTTCTCGCTCGTACTATAACTGAGCCCAGCATCCCCCCCTCCCCGTCTTGTAACCCTGCATTTGGGGTCCCCCCCCCCCAGCTGTAGGACTTTGCACCCACCCCTGTCCAATCCCACTCCGCCCTAGGAGGGTTTCCGAGGCTTGTTCAAAGAAAAGTGAATCATGGTCACACGCTCCCCCCCCCCCCGCCCCGCGCCAGGACTCTCCCTGGCTGAGCCGGGATTCGAACCCAGCCCCTCCACGCCCAAGCCGCACCCTGGCCGCCCTCCCGCTGCGGGTCTAGAGCGCCCCCAAGCGGCGGTTCCCACGCTGGGCTGTCTTTCCCCCGGCAGGGCTGAGCGAGCCGCGGTTGGGCGAGTCGCCCGCCGTTGCGCGGGGCATCGGCGGGGAAGGAGGGCGCCGGGCCAGCCGGATTCCCCCCCTGGGCGGCCCCCCAAGCCCGCCCCCCCTCCTTCCTTCCTTCCCTCCCTCTCTCCCTCCCTCCCTCCCCAAAGCCGCGTCTCCAGAGGCGATGGCGGCGCTCTCCGCCTACGGGACGCGCACCATGGGCACCCTGATCCTCTTCGGCACGGTGGCCGGCCTGATGGCCGTCCTGGCCTCCACGCTCCTCTTCCAGATCCAGGCGGGGAGCCGGGCCGGGCCGGGCCGGGCCGGGGGGCTGCCGGAGAGCGCCCAGCGCATCCTCCGGCCGCTCTCGGCGGTCCTGGCCGCCCTCTGCCTGGTGCTCAGCCTCACCTGCCTGGTGCTCTGCCTGCTGCACGCCTACTGCGGGGCGGAGCGGGGCCCGCCGCCAGGGGGCGCCGCCGGGCCGGACAGGTGGGTTGCGCGCCGCCGCCGCCGCCGATGATGGGGAAGCCGCGGATGGGGAAGCCGCGGATGCATCAGAGGCTCCATCCAGACTCAAAAGTCTGCCCGTAAAACTAGATCTGGAAGGAGCAGAAGCCCCTTCTGCCAGAAGCGCGACACCCCACCCCCCTTTGCGCTTGCTGGCCTCGAATCTCCCGGCAGGAGGGTCAGGTTAAGTTTTATTATAGGGCCATAGACCCATAGAAAAGCGAGCGTCATGCAAGTGGGGTAGAGCCCAGGGGGCAGGATCTGGCCCGGCCCAGGCTCACCGCCACAAAAGCCGCGCAAAGTTTGGCCAGCGTCGAGGGCTGGGAGTCCTAAGTTATTTCCTAGGCTGGGGGGGTGGCTCGGATTCAGCACACCCTCGGCCGGCCGAGGGGGGTCAGCGGGGCGACCCTCTGTCGTCTCGGCGAGGGGAGGTGGCACCCCAAAATGTCACCAGGACGCCCTCCGATTTCTGCCCTCCGAGCAAGCATTGTCGGACGATTCTCCACTTTCTGGATTTTCCGGGCTGGCCTGCGGCACCCCCAACGGCCGCCCAGGCTTCCAGGTTTGCCAGCGCCCAGTGGCCTTTCTCTCTTTCAGGGAGAGAGAATGCAACCCAGCGGACTGAAAGGCCTCCCCCCTCATTAGGGCTCTCCCCCACGTCCCACTTCTCTCCCTCCGCTGCCGCTGTCATGACAAATTAGCCCTTCGGAGATTCTTTCCCCCATTCTCTTCCCCCTCAACTCCACAAGATTGGCAAACCAAACACACACACCCCCTGCGAGCAACAAAACAAAGATCCTTCTATTCTCCCGGCCAACGCAAAGCCAAGGCCTCCCTCGCCCCTGGGACACCGGCCGGCCGCCAAGCTGAAGAGGGCCGTTTGCCCCACAACCCAGCCCCCTAAGTCCTGGTTCCCTTGGCCCTAGAGAGGGGCCGAGGAGAAGGCAAGACAGGAGAGTACAAGGCAGAGAGGGGGTTGCTTTGCACAACATAGAACAAGAAACTGTAAGCACGTGCAAAAAGTGAGTGTCTCGTGCAAAGAAGTGCCAAGTGATAACGGTGGGATCTTTCCTCGTTGGTCTCACAGGGGCGACTGGTTCCTTCTGGACAGCCGTCAGGTGCGGCACGTAGCTGTCGGTTTGTTTTGCTGCGGGGTCTCGGCCTACCTATCGGGTAAGTCGGATTTTTCCTTTTTAATACTTTTTAACTCTAGAGAAGGGAATCCGCGGATACCGATCCCGCGGATAAAGAGATCCCACTCTATTGAAGTGGCCTTTCCACTTACCATCCCTGGCAGGAAATGCAATAGGAAACAGTCCACCGTATCACTTATATATTAATTAAAAAGCAACGGAGACCCAACCTTGATGACTCCTTTTCCATATTTTAACTATATGAGACAATTGGTTTGAAACGCCAACTCTGACCTTTATGAAAATCTTTAATTCTCTCTAGTAATCTGAGGTCAATACGTTAGGATCTCCCCTATCTGCACGATTAGTATCTGCTGATTCACTTATCCACTGTCTGAAAATACTAAATAAAAAACCCCCAGAAATCCACATTTATGAGTATTTTCTGGGTGTATTTATCAGAGCTGGCTACTAGAGGGAGCTAAGAGAAGATGCCATAGATGGTGTTTCGTATTTCCACGTTTTCCGGCATCCACGGGGGGCTTGGATCCCATTCCCCGTGGATACAGCAGTCCCACCGCATTAAGCTTTACCGTTTTTTCCTCAAAGGTGATCTCTTGAAATAGAGTCCAACACCGCTTCGAGGTCACTCAAAGCCACATCAAGCTCATCTTTCTGTATCTTTGCTGATTAGAGGTCGTAACAGGAAGGGATGGTCCAAAGCCTTGAAACGTGGATTTTTTTTTTCCTGCTTCTCCCTTGCAGCCCTTTCCATGTACATGCTGGTCCTGTTCGAAATCGAAACGGGGATCTCGGGCGCCTGCATCCTTTCCTCCGGCATCGTGGTCTTGGTCCTCACCGTCACGCACGCCCTCATCCGGTCGTCCAGAACCGCGCCGGGCAGCCAAGGAGAGTTCTCGCACACCCTGTACGAAAACGATTCCGTCTGCGCCAGCGAGGCACCGACGGCTCACCTCAACAACGCCAAGACTGTGGTGGCGCCCAGGTCCCGTCCTGAGATCCATCGCGAGTTCTCCTACCCGTCAGGCGTGGAGGCCAAATCCCGTCTGACCACCCCTGGGAGCAGCAATCTGGCCTCCTCGGGGAGCGGAGAGCCGGCCTCGGAGAAAGAGGGCGTCTCTCGGATGCACTGCACTCTGTCGGCAGAGTCGGCGCTCCTGAAGGTCCACGGAAAACCGTGGGATGGGGTCACGCGAGAAATGAAGAATGCCATTTCCCGGAAACCTGTAGGATCCGGGAAAGATTCAACCTTGGTGTGAAAACTCGGCGTACGAAAGAGTCGCTTCCCTGCCGAACGCTAGATCCAGGCTTCTGCAGCCCGAGAAGGAACAAGATTCCCGCGTCCACCCAACCTCTCCTCTAAAAGCTGGTGGAACTCACGGCCACAAGCTGGGGTGACCAGGCCTGACAAGGGGATTCCCAGGACAAAGGTGGGCGATCAATGACCCAAAGCAAGTGAGATGTTTCAGGAGCCGTTCGACCAGATCCACCTCCCCTGTGAGTCGCCGGGAAATGTTTTGCAAAAATCTGCGCGAGCGGCTGTCTTTTAATAAAAATAAAAACCAGATTTCGTTCTGCCAACATCACTTTCAAAACGGGTGTGAATTAATCCCGTGACTCACGCCGATTTCTCTTTGTCATCCGAACGGCCCATTTTAGCCTTTATTCCAAAGCAAAGCTTCAGAGTGCATGTTTATTTATAGACATATACATTTATATACATAAGACACCATACTCTGTATTACCAAACCAGCTTGATAGAGAGAATTTATTTTGCTTGTCAAAGAGAGGTACGATAGGAACTCTGTGATCCACGGGGAGACCACTTCCAAGCCCCCTGTGGATGCTGAAAAACACCAATGATAGGGAACACTATTTTAATAGCAAATGCTTTATATAGCATGGTCTCTGTCTCCCTCTAGTGGCCACTTCTGACCACTTACTCTTTAGAACTACATCAAAAATATTAAAAGAAATACATATCCTTCAAATCTATTTCTAAAGGTGAAGCTATCAGAACTGGTCACTAGAGGGAGCCAGAAACCATGTTGTGAGCATTTGCTGGTAAAATAGCATTTGCTATTATCCACGTTTTTCAGCATCCGCAAAGGGGCTTGCAACCAATCCCCTGAGGATACGGGGGTCCTACTGCAGCAGAAACGGTGACAATAATAATGTGGCTATAAAAGTCTCGCAGATTAAAGAAGCAATCTCCAACTCCAGGCCCTTCTTCCTGACGAGGCTGACGGATCATTTAACTCTGTTTTGCAGGCTTGGTGCAAATGTCTTCAAGTGGCTCAGTCTTTCTGGCCCGCCCCCCTTCTGATTCAGCCCCGCCTCCTGCCACAAGCCCCTCCCCATCTCCAGAATGCTCCTCCCCTTCCAAACTGGGGTCTGGCTCTAGCTTTAAAAGGTTCTCCCCATTAACAACAAGCCATGCTTTATCAATGAGGCTGCAGGAATCCTTGCTTTCTCTCTAGCCATCCCAACGAAACCATAAAGAAAACTCAGCTGCCCCTTCCTCCAACCTGCTCGGAAAATCCTCATGTCCCGTATTTCTCTACAAGCATTTCACAATCATTGTTTTTCCACTGTCGGCCGTTATCTTTCCAGAGACTTGATATTCAGATTAACGAGAATAATACTGGTGTTAGTTTTTTTTAAAGAAAAAAAATGGTTCAGTGTGCGTGCCAGGAGGCATCGCTGGGCGAGCAGACTGCAGATCCATCGAACGCTCTCGTGTTTCTATCCGAACTGGCGGGTGGAGGGTGTCACGATGCTTCCCAGTTTTCCCGAGCTACCGGCGGGCCAAATTCAGCCGATCCTTAACAGCCGTTGCATGCCGGAGAAAGCCTTCAATGCTCTTGAAATACACACCACTGTCCTTCATGTTCTTGATGGCACTGGAGCAGGAGAGAGCAGACGGTCAACGTTATGGAGGTGATGGTGGTGATCTGGCTACTACAGTAGGACCCCCCCCTGTATCCACGGGAGATGGGTTCAAAGCCCCCCAGCGGATGCTAAAAAATGTGGATAATAACAACAAACACTATTATAATAGCAAACGCTATACAGAGCATGGTCTCTGGCTCTCTGTAGTAGCCAGTTCTGGTAACTTCATCTTTAGAAATAGATATTTCTAGGATTTTTCTTTTGGTAATGTTTAATATTCTCAGACTGTGGAGAAGCGAGTCAGCGAATACTGATCCCGTGGATACGGGGGTCCTACTGTACCCGTATGGCAATAATGGAGAAGATCTTTCCGTTTCTTTACTTTCTCCATCCCCAGCAGCTGGGTTTCTAAGCAGGAGTGCTGGGGTGTAGGTATGAACACGAGTACCTGCAGGCATACTCTACGGTGTAGATGGCTCCTTGGCTCTGTTCCTCCCAGCTCTGCATGTCAGCCTGCAAAGACAGAAAACAGACGAACCCTCGCTGGTTTGGGGAAAGTAAGTCAGACCCCCATGAATCACCTTCGCTAACTCCTTTAGGCCACTTCCCCATTGGTTCAGACAATTTACCTAAATTATAAATTGCTTTACATTATAAATTACATTAAATTAAGTGATGAATTAAACTAAAATTATAAATTAAATTAAAATAAACTTTATTATTTAATTTATCATTTAATTTAATTCACGGGGTCCCTTCCACGTTGTCACAGAACTTACCTTATGCTGAGCCAGTTCTGGGAGGGACCGCCTGACGTGCTCCTGAAGCCGATACAAAGCGACCGAAGGTTCGTTGGCCAAGACGTACATGCTCTCCGTGAATTTGTCCGTCACTAACGAGATGAAGACATGTGATTTCCCCACCCACCCTTTTATTTCTTAATACGGTACTCGTGTTAAAAAAAAACACAAAAAAACAATTTTGGCCTCTAACGAGGTTTCGGTAGACGAAATTACAGTCCATGCAACAAATAAAGAGAAATTTAAAAACTGAGCTGGAGTGATTAGAACCCAGAACTGGCAGAGTTCCTTTTCGAGACCCAAACAACTAGCATTCTAGACCTCGTGGTCCCGAAAAGTAACTTTTTGAGATCCTGGCTAAAAACCCAACACATAGGTCAGTGGTTCCCAACTTTGCCCCCCCCCCCAGGGACTACAACTCCCAGAAGCCCCTCGCTGGGCTGCCTGGGGATGCTGGGGGTTGTAGTCCCAGCTTACCTTTGGGGGGGTGACCCCTGACCTGAAGAACTCAAAGAGAAATCTTCCTTAAGTTCCCATAAGGAGGCTAGGTGGGAAACGTTAGTAACTCGTTACCTTTCTTCACTTTCAGCTGCATCTCCGGCTCCTCCATGGCCAGCCCTTTTCAATCAGGAGAGGGAGGGCGTGGCGGAAGGAACCCGCCCGGAAGTGAAGTCCTGGCGGAGCAGCCACTTCCGGGAGGTCCGGTCCGTCGCTAAAAGCAGTCCGATGTGGAAACTGCGAACAAAGACCAAAGGTTCCTAGGTCGCTTTAGGTTCCTCCTCCCAAAAATAGGAGGCGATGAAAAACCTCCAACGTCTCCCGGAGGGGAAGACCCGGAAGGGCGGCTTTTCCCCCTCCCCCCACTTCCGGTGCCGGAGTTCTGAGGAAGAGCACTTTCGGGTCGGTAGGAGGGGGGCCAGGGCTTGGGGGGGTCATTTCCGGGAAGGAAGTCCCTTCCGGGCGTGGCCGCGGATGAGCGGAACCGGAACCCTTCTCCCCGCCCCCTCCCACTCCACCCCCTCGACCAATCCCCTTCTGCCCTCTGGCCGGGAGAGCCAATCCCGTGGGCCGACGAGCGGGTATTTCCGGTGCCCCTCCCCCTCCTTCCGGTCGCGGGGCTTGGTAGGCCCAGGAGGAGAGCCTCCCCCGGGCAGCTCAGGTAGACTGCTCCTGCCCCACGGGGCTCGTCGGGCGCCCCACCCCACCCCTCTCTCTTCCTCTGGCCGCCCGAGCCAAGGACGATGGGCTCTGGGCGTTCTGTTCCCGTCGACTACAACTCCCAGCAGCCTCCGCCACCAGCTGTGCTGGAGCCAGGAGTTATGGGAATTGTAGTCCAAGAACCCCTGGGGGGGGCCCAAGGTGGGGGAACCCCTGGCCTGGAGCCTCGGGTCCCTCCCCTCCAGCTGTTCTTGGGACTACAACTCCCAGAAGCAGCGCTGGTCAGGATTTATGGGAGTTGTAGTCCACGAACATCTGGCTCACCCAAGGTTGGGAAACCGCTGGACCTGAACCTTGGGTCCCCAGATGGACTACGACTCCCGGAAGCTTCCACCACCCGCTGTGCTGGGGCCAGGTGTGATGGGACTCGTAGTCCAAGAACCTCCCGGAGGGACCCAAGGAACTGGAACCTTGCCTCCCCAGAGGTTCTTGAACTACAACTCCCAAAATTCCCCAGCCAGCATGGCCCAAAATTAACCCAGTGCGGATTATGGACCAAAAAAGCTTTTTCTCCAAAGGTCCTCCTGGACCAAAGCTTAATTAGGATTATCGAAGAGAATCGTAGAGGCAGGACCTCTCGGGGCCATTCAAGCTGAGACCTCAGGAATATCTCTGCAAAATGTTTAGTTGTTTTTTAAACACCATTTTAGAGATTTTTTTTCAAAGCCAAGCCACCAAGTTTTCTGCTCTGTTGTTGAAATCCTGTCGTTTCTCAATTTTTCAGGACCCGACGAGGACCGGGCGCACCACGCATCCGGCATTTTGTCGGCGCTGGCATGTCCTCGGGAAGATCGCGGCAGAAAAATGACTCACATCGCCACGGCGAGAGACTTGGAAGGGTCTTCTAGTGATGGGGATGATGACGACACAATCATCCTGCAGTTGTATCCGCACTCAGAGAGAAAAGATGACTTGCCTGCTGAGGAAGGCGTTCCGGTTTCAGACGGTAAGTTGCTAACGTTGGAATGCGGATGGTGAGAGAAGCAACATATGTCTGTTATCATAATTTATGCGTTATTTTTCCTTGTCTCTTGTCATTCTTTCAGAGTGGAGACTTAGAACAGTGGTTGTAGGACAAAAAAATTAAAAAATCTGAAAACCCCGTCTTATTTATTTTTATAGCATTTTTTTTCTCTGCTCCGCGGCTGGAAAAGCTCTCAGATTTACCTGCCTGCCCAGTTAAAAAAACCAACATAGGCCTTGGAATTATCCATTTATTATTTGCTTGTTTAAAATGTATTTACTCTGCCTTTCTCCTTTAAAAGGACCCCAGGCAGAGAATTCCAGAGTCTGGGAGCCGCCACCGAGAAAAGGCCCTCTCTCCCGTCTCCCCACTAAAGGCACCTGCAAGGATGATGGGACCGAGAGGAAGCCCTTAACATCCAGGAAGGCTCATAAAGGGGGACCCGGTCCTTGAAACAGCCTTGGGCCCGAGCCGTTTAGGCCTTTATAGGTTATCTGTTTATAGGAAACCTAAAACGACATCTCACCAAGGGCTGGAGGCTGGAGAAGGAAAATGAGAAGCTTTTGGTCTGGTTTCATAGTCTGGGTAGACGTGCCTGGCAAGCTTTCTGGGTTTTATTTTCTCTTCCGAAATCCAGGTAGTGGGATTCTCAAGCATTCGACCACCTTGACGAATCGGCAGCGCGGCAACGAGGTCTCTGCCTTACCAGCCACTTTGGACAGTGAGTTCCTTTTAATGCTTGCAAACGGAATTCTTTTGAATAACGCAGCAGCCGATTTCCATGGATGCCGATGGTCTCAAGTGGAGGTGGAAACGAGGGAGAGGGTGTAGAAGGGGATTAGAAGGCATTTGAGTAATTGCTCGTTACTAAACCACTGCAAGAAACGTGGGCCTTTCCTTCCTTCCTTCCTCCCTCCCTCCCTCCCAATTTCTAATCTATTTTGGAGAAAGGGGGCTTCTGTACTCAATTCCTTCCCTCCGGCCCTTTTGTGTCTCCCAAGTCAGGAAGGATTAGTTGACCTCAAGCCGATCTGTGTGTGTGTGTGTTTGTTTTTTTTAAAAAGAATTTCGGCTCCAGGATTGAATGACCGAAACCGAGAGTTGTAGCCTTGCTTTTGCTGCCTTTTAGAGCGTGTTTTAATTCTGGATTATTTTGTCTGTCCTGGCTTCTAAGCTCTGTCCGTCCACCAGCTTGCAGCCCAGGGCGAGTTGCTCCTGTTGAAGGAAAGTCTACGAAAAGGTGAGTCATGCGTAGACCTGTCGCCGTTTCTCACGGCGGCCTTTTTTCTTTTCTTTTCTGGAGACTTAAGCGGAAAATAGCCGTCTGGAAGGAATGCCGAAAGAGGTCAGAGAGGTAGACTAAACCGATCTGGAGTGGATCCTTAATTCTGTTTCTTCCCACCTCGCACCAGTTACTACATCTTACTTAGCCTAACCAGAGGTGGGAACCCATCTTCTAAAAAAGGGACTTCTTGTGTTGGTGGCGAGGTTGCTGCCGCTGCCTGGTGATTATTGCCACTCCTGTTGGGAGTTTTATTGCTTCACTGTCAGCTTTAGAATCTTAGAATCATGGAGTTGGAAGGGGTCCCATTATCGTACTGCTCTAACAGTCAGGAAGTTTTTTTTCTGATCTTCAGCTGAAATCTGGCTTCCTGTCACTTTAGCCCATCCTGCACTCTGGGAGGATGGAGGACAGATCCTGCCCCTCCTCTGTAGGACCACCTTTCAAGGATTTGAAGAGGGCTTTCCTGTCTCCCCTCCGTTGTCTTCTCTTAAGGCTAAACATGCCCAGTTCTTTCCTCCTTATAGGGCTTGGTTTCCAGTCCCCTGATCATCATCCTGGTTGCCCTCTTCTGAACTGGCTCCAGTTTGTCAGCATCCTCCTTCAAGTGCGGTGTCCAGAACTGGACCCAGGACTCTGGAGGAGGCCTAACCAGTGTCAAATGGCCTAGTCCCTCGCGGGTTTCATAGACTCAAATTCTATTTATGCCTCCTAAAATCCCGTTGGCCTTTTTCTGCAGCTGCCTCACGCTATGGGCTCCTATCGTCTTGGGCAGATTCTGTTGTTCCGGCAAGCCGACTTTTTATTTTATTTTAATTTCAGGCGAAAACCTGTTAAATAAAGCCGACGAACGAGGCTTCACCCCGTTGATGTGGGCGGCAGCGTTTGGGGAAATTGAGACCGTGCGCAGCATGCTGGAATGGGTGAGCACGCCGGAGCCAGGCAGCCCGGGGGGGGGGGGGAATTCATCCTTGCCTTCACCTGGGGCGTCCACCCTGTCTGTTCTCCCTTGCAGGGTGCCGACCCCCACGCCCTTGCAAAAGAGCGAGAAAGCGCCTTGTCTTTGGCCAGCACCGGAGGGTACACGGATATCGTCCTGCTCCTGCTGAAGCAGAATGTGGACATCAACTCATACGACTGGGTAATCCTTCATGGTCTCGTGTGCCGATTCACCTCTCCTTAGGACTTTGTGGGCTTTGACTGAGCGGGTTGTAGCGAGAGGAGAATGACCCTTGTCTTCCTAAGGCCCTGGGTAGACCGAGGCCTTAGGAATGACCCCGGGTGGGCCAGTGTTGTTGTGGGTGCTGTCAAGCCACCTTATAATGACCCGAATCATGGCTTTGAGGCACAGTAGGGCTCCCTTATCTGTGGGATCGGGAGCCGCGGTTTTGCTCCTCTGGAAACATGGGGGGGGGAAATTAGAAATATGTTTTTTCACGATGTATTTATCAGAACTGACCACGAGGGGGAGCCAGAGACCGTGCTGGTGGCCAGTTCTGGGAATGACATAAAAGAAATATATTTCTGTAGCAAATGCTATCCACCGCACGGTCTCGGGCTCCCTCTAGTAGCCGGCTCCGGGAACTTCATTATTTGAAATAGAGATTTCTAAGATTGTTCTTTGAATGTTCTCCTTCACAGAATGGCGGGACCCCGCTTCTGTATGCTGTGCGTGGAAATCACGTGAAGTGCGTGGAAGTCTTGCTAGGTAAGTCCTCTGCCGGGTTGGCTGTGGGAAGCGATAGGAGCATCCAGCTGAGCGAGACATCACGGCCGAGTCAAGAATGTGATAAGCCTCCGCAGGATCTCAGTGGCGCCCTTTGGAGGGCTTGACACACACACACACACACACACACCCGTCTAACAGCTGCGGCGCAGCCTTTTTGGCTAAACAAAAAGCCGCGTCGCTGCCGTGTAGAAAAGGATCTGGGAGGATCGAGGAGAGGTCCTGCCCCTCTTTGGGTGGGGATGACGGACCTGACGTGGTCGGTGCAGGGAGATTCCCGACTCACTGGGTGCTTGAACCCGTCTCTCCCTCCCGGCTCGTCCAACCCATTCAGCCACTGGGTCAGCTCGGTCTGCACCGACCTCCGTTTTTCCTTCTGTGTTACTCCAGGGCGAGGTGCCGACCTCACAATCGAAGCGGACTCGGGTTACACGCCGATGGACCTCGCCATGACTTTGGGACACCGGAAAGGTACGTTCTTGGATCACAAGCGTGCGTTTCTGTCACTCGGGGGGGGGGGGGGGATCACGTCAGTTATTTGATGCCGGCCAGAAGCCTCGGTACTTGAATGAACTCATCCACAGTCTGAAAATATTCAAATAAAAATCCTAGTAATAGAGATTTCTAAAGATGAAGCGGCCCGAACTGGCAGCCAGAGGAAGCCAGAGACCGTGATAGACGTCACATTTGGTATTAAAATCGGGTTTGCTGCCATCCGCGTTTTTCATTATCCACAGGGGGCTTGGCACTGATCCCCGACAGATACAAGGTCTAGCTTAATATCTAAAGTCAGGAAAGTTGAGCTGGCTTTTTATTTACGTTTACATTTCTGGTGAGCACAGAGCACTGTCTGTGGCTTTCCTCCACCTCATCCTCCCAATATCAGACCAGGCTGAGAGGGAGCGAATGGTCCAAGGCTCTCCAGAAGACTGAATGGAGAGTTTCCACATCTGCACGAGAGTTGGGGGGAAAAATATCCGAGCGAGCTTCCCACCTTTAGGCGGCTAGCGGTTCTCCTCGGGGCGTCTTCTTTTGACTGCTCCGTCATGCTGGATCCCGAACGGGCGTCCATACGCATGCAACAAGCATTTTTAATTTCTTGTTTTCCAGTCCAACAAGTCATTGAAAAGCACATCCTCAAACTGCTGCGGAACAAGGAAAGCGAGGAGAAGCCGTAGGCGAAAGGGAAGCAGGGGGAGCTTCCTATTCCCCTCACTGCATTTTCTTTTTTGCGGAAATACGTCGAGCGTGGCAAAGCCGGGGTCGGAGGCTTCCAAAGATGGACCTTGAAGGATGCGGAGGAACGAAGCTTGTTTGGAGAAGCGCCGTTCCTCGGGAAAGTGCCACGGGTGTGCTGTTTTACTTGGCAAGATCAAGATGGCGCGCTTCTAGTCGGGGTGGTTAGCCAGTCTTTCTTACGATGTCTGCCAAGAAGCCACGCTGCACACCAGGAGGGAAAAGCCAGTGATTTCCTTTCTGCGGCACTCACGGGTGGCGGAGGTATGTGTGGTTTTCCTTTGTTGGCCAAAGAAGACTCTTTTGTTTTCCGCATCGCGCCGAAACTTTGCACACACAGTCCTTTCTTTTTGGAGTATTGGAAAGGGACCGATGTGTTTTCAGATAAGCCAAAAACTTGGTTCAAAGCGCCTTGAATGCCGGCTTGTTGAACACTTAACTCACTCAGTCGTGAAGATGATTTAAGGATGATGAGCAAGGAGGCCTAGAGACTTCTGTAAAATTTCCGTGAGCGGCCTTTTTTTTAAATGATAATAAAAAATCGGGTTTGTTCTGTGAATGCCGTTTTCAAAACAGGCTTGAATCAACCCACGGCTCATTCTGATTTCCCATCATTTCATCCTTTATCACAAAGCAACATTTCAATAAGTGTGTGTGTGTTTATCTTTGAAGATAATTGAATGGGTCAACACACTTATCCCCAGTCTGAAAATGTGAAAAGAAAAATCCTAGAAATATAGATATCTAAAGATGAAGTTAACAGGAGTGGCCACTAGAGGGAGACAAGAGACTTTTAAACTAGTGTTTACTGTTATCCACGTTTTTCAGCATCTGCCGGGGTTTTGGAATGGATTCCTCCGTAGACATGGGGGTCCTACTGTTACATAAACACAGAATGAGACCCAGGGAGTATCACCAAAATAAAATCCTGTTTTGGGTTTCCACAGTTAATTAGAGAAAAGATAGGAAGCTGATATCCTGAGTCTTTGAAGAGTGAAAATTTTTATTTAAAAATTCATTGCCCTTTTTTATTTCGGGAAGACCTTGGCAGTTAATTACAGCAAACACTATACATCGTGTGTGGTCTCTGGCTCCCTCTTGTGACCAAGTCTGGTGATTTAATTAGAAATAAAGATTTATGGGATTTTTCTTTTAATATTTCAATTATTTTCAGACTGTGGAGAAGTGAGCCAGCAGATACTGATCCCGCGGATAAGGGGGTCCTACTGTACACACGAATATGCACATTTTATATGCCCGAAGGAAGGGGCAACATTTTTAAAGGCCCGAGCGTCTGCTGTATCCCTAGAATTGGTTTAACGACAAGCTGTCTCCCCCCCCCCCCCCCCAACCTCGTTAGAACATCCAAAGGTCCATCGAGGCAGAATAAATTGTTGGAAATCTTGACCAAGAGTTGTCCAATTTATTTTTTGAACAGATATTTAAGTAACAGATAACAGTTCTTTTACAGTCATGAGGCATGCTTACGCTGACAGGTGGAAGGATGATGGCTTGGGGGAAGGAATCAAGACCTCGTGTCTTTGAAACAAACTTTAGTAATTCACAGTCCCTCCCCCCAGTCCCACAAGTAGCCTGCATTTTCAACACACCTTCAACACAACCATGACAGCCTTCCCCAAATAAACAAAACTACAGTAGGGCCCCCATATCCACGGGAGTTTGGCTCAAAGCACCCTGCGGATCCTGAAACCCACAGATAATAGCAAACGCTACATATAGCATGGTTTTAAAAAATCCAGAAATATGTATTTTCACCATGTATTATCAGAGCAAGCCACTAGAGGGAGACAGAGACCATGAGTTCGAGAGCAAGAATACACAGCATGGTCTCTGGCTCCCTCTAGTGGTCGGTTCTGGTAAAACGTGAAAATACATATTTCTGGATATTTTCTTGTAATATTTTCAGACTGTGGATAAGTGAAACCGCAGATACAGGGTCCTACTCTCTTGTAACTGCTACACTATTTCTGCTTCAAAGTGAGTTTTAATTTAAAGTGGAATGTGACGGACATTTCCCAGGAGCAGAATTTCACAGGGACCTTGAAGCAGAGCCTAACGTGTCTGGGGACATCACAAATTAAGTGCTGCGGCTTTGCTCAAAGCAGACGTGACACCACGGCCGTTTTGCACGCGGCTCTTTGAAATTAAAAAGGAAGCAGAGCGCCAACAGGAAACCTTGCTAAACAGCATTATGTAACATTTTTAACGGCAAAGAGACCACCCGATATAGTTGAATTTTAAGCACTGGCTGATTACGCGGGTGCCTCTCTTCTCTGTTAAACGGCTTGCATGGAGCTGCCAAGGATCCGTCTTCTCATGGGTGGCAACAATGGTACCCTCGTGTTCGGACCACACCATTTAAAGATTAGCTGGGTTGTCTTTTTTCACGGTATTCCCCCCCCCCCCCCGGTACCCAGAGAACAAGCCTATCATCTGGAAAAAGCAAAGCTAGAACCTACAGGAGGACCACGGTCTGAAAATATTGAAAGGAAAAAAACTAAAAATACGTATTTTCACAATGTATTTACCAGATGTGGCCACTAGAAGGAACCAGAGACCACACTGTGTCGTCTTGTTGGTGTCCGGCTCCCTCTAGTGGCCAATTTTGCTAATACATGGTGGAAATTTTTTTTTAAACCATTTGGTGTACAGCGTTTGCTATTATCCGTGGTTTTTCACATCCGCAGGGGGGCTTGGAACCAATCCACTGTGGATATGGAGGTCCTCTTGTAAAAGAGAAAGGATTTCTCTGGCCTGCGTAACTCAGCTACGAGAACCCTTCAAAAGAAGGCACAGAGGCACCAAAGCCCCCCCAGACTGGTCTGGTTTTCCCGACGCTGGCTCCTAGCCTCTTTCTTTCCCTTACTCCTAATGTGAACAATACTGAAAAGGACACAGGAAATGAACAAACAACCAAAAGCCATTCACAACATCGGCATCGAGGACTGTTGGGGGGGTGGGGGTCGTGGTCGGATTCCTCCTTTCAAGGCGGCAGCCACCAGCACCAAACGCTTCTGAACCGACGATTTCCTTTCTTGTCCGGGGCAGCTTGCTTCTTGAGATTATTGCGTCCGTAGCTGATAATCTAGGAGAGAACAGAAGAGCCATCTTATTGGGGACGCCTTCTTTTCCATATTAAAAAACAAAACAACCCCCCCCCCACACACACACCAAAACCAGATCATGGAAACCCACCGCATCACTCTTGTGATGAGGCACGGCCATGGGGGACCCCCCCCCTTCACAAGCCGAGGAAGGAGGTGCGTTGCCGAAGCATCTCTTTACATACCTCCGTTCTGCGTGATGTAACGCACCCAGGGCAACGCCTGATAGCCACTTTTCTCAATTATTTTTAAATAGCGGACCTAGAACAGGAGGAATACGTGAGACTGGTTCTTCTGATTGAGCCCAAATTCCTCCTGCATCCGGTTTATCAAGAGGACGTGAGCAAAACTGTACTCTTTAAGCTCACATTCTCTAGCAACCTATACAGTAGAGTTTATTGCTTCTGATAGTGGAGGCGAAATACGGTACGACCCCACTCCCCAGATGATTAATTTATCCATTGCCTGAAAATACTAAACAAAAAAACCTCAGAAATACCTACAGTCGGTCTCCCATATCCATGGAATATCGGTTCCAAACCCCACCACCACCACCACTACGGATGCTGAAAAACGTGGATGATAGTGAACACTATTGAATGCAGTACATGGCATGGTCTCTGGCTCCCTCTTGTGGCCAATTCTGGTAACCTCGCCTTTAGAAATATATATATTTCTTGGGAATGTTTGTTTTTAATATTTTCATGCAAAAGATAAGGGGAACCGTGGATACCGATCCCACGGATACGGGCCCCCCATGCTAACCAAAACCTAGCCGGGGCCAACCGAGAAGTCTAGACGGTGCCTCACCTGGATTCCAGAAGTGGTGAAATACGGGATTTCGAACTTAACGCTGATGGGCGGCTTCCCCTCCTTGTCTTCTGCTTCCACGCTTGGGAGTCCAAAATGGGCCCGCATGAGGTACTCCTTCCCTCCCTGCGGGAAGCCGGACGTCAGATCGCACCTTTTCGCCACCCACCACCACCCCACCCACTCTGGCAACCACGTTCTCTGGTTGTCCCGCGAGCAACTTGGGAATGAGTCACATGGACAAATTTGGAGACCATATTCATCCCTTTGCAAGACCCGAGCAGGTCTGAGCTACCCATATTTCCCCCCCCCCCCAAAAAAAATGAGGACCGCTCCCTGACTTCTTTTGGGGTACGAAGAATCCTCTAGAGCTGTGTTTCCAAAGCTGGGGGTCCCAAAGTGGTTTTTTTTGGGGGGGGGGTTTTGCTTTACAGGCATTGTAGCCTCTTCTAAATAATTCCTTCCTTGACCTTTCTGGGTGGGGTATTAAAGTTAGCCTGGATGTATATAAGAAACGGGCCATTAGGGGGAGAACGAAGCCTCTACTTTCGGAGAAGGGGTGGCTTCGCCCCACTAAAAATGCCTTTTTAGGCACACGTGGTGGGTGTCGCAGGCGACCTGGCGATTATAAAAGGGGGTCCCGCCTCAAAAAAGGCGAGAGCGATCCACTGGCTGCGTAAACGCTATTTCGCCCCGAAAATGGCATGAATAACCAGTTACACCCCCAAAAGGTAAACTGGCCATCTCCAAACAGAGGGGGGGAAATGAGAGGGCCTCCAGAATAAAGGTTTCGGGGACGTCCAATCCACGGTTCACTCTTTCTCCCATTGCCTAAGAAGGACCAGCGACTCACCCTGGGCTTATTGAAAACCAGCTTTTTCCCCCCCGAGAAAAAAGGGAGGGATGGGTGAGATCCCAAGTCATGAGTCGTGTCTTAAGACATTGGGGGGGGGGGGGGGGAACACGAGTCGAATCGCTGGTGGGACTTGAGTCGAGGCCCCCCTTTTCCCTGCGTGGGACTCACCGGGAAAGACTTGATGGACCACACGATGGCGCTGTTCTCCGGCACCCACTTGACGCTCCCCACGGTCGTTTTGAACTTTGGGGAGTCGGCATCGTTGGGAACCGGGATGTGGATCTCCACGTTGTTGGCCGTCGAGCGCCGCTTGAACTGACTCTTCGCCTGGAAAAGGTGGCAAGTCCCCAAAGTTAGCATTTCAGGCTGACTCTCTCTTTTCCTCGCCTTGGGGTGTAGACTGTAAAATCTATCTATCTATCTATCTATCTATCTATCTATCTATCTATCTATCTATCTATCTATCTATCTATCTATCTATATCAACCTACCTGGCAGAACAAGGCAACCGTTAATGTTTAATTTCATAATTAACAGAATCACGGAGCTGGAAGAGCCGTCCGGTCCCACCCCCTGCTCAAGGCAGGAACCCACATCCAAGCAGATTTCGCTCCCCTCCCCAGGTCCTGTCGTGCTGCTCTAAACGTTAAGAACTTTTTTTCTTGACATTCAGCCTCAATCTGGCTTCCTGAGGCTTGAGCCCATGATGACGCCTCCTGCGCTCTGGGAGGATGGAGGACAGATCCTGCCCCTCTTCTGGAGGACCACCTTTCAAGGATTTGAAGAGCGCTGTCGTATTATCTCCCCTCGGTCTTCTTTTCTCAAGGCTAAACAGGCCCAGTTCTTTCCATCTTTCCTCCTTAAAGGGCTCGGTTTCCAGTCCCCTGATCTTCCTTTTTGCCCTCCCCTGAGCTTGCTCCAGTTGGTCAGCATCCTTGCAGTTTCTAGAACGACCCAAGACTCCAGAGGAGGCCTCGCCAATGCCAAATGGAGGGGGGGGACCAGTACCTCGTGGGATTTGGAGACTGGACCTCTGTTAGGGGCCTCCTAAAATCGCATTGGCCTTTTTTGCAGCCGCGTGGCCCTGCCGGCTCCTGTTCAGCTTGAAGTCTTCTTAGCTGGAAGAACATCCGTAGCTTCCCACGTCCTCATGATGCCACCCCACTGCCACTCCCGGGATCTCCCCGAAAGCCCTCTGGAGTTGTGTGGCAGAGGTGGAAGAAAGAAGGTTCCAGACATTCCAGCCGGGAAACCCTGGGTTTAGCCCTTTGGGTCTGGGAGTGAAGAACGGCACTTCGGCGTCACCTGCAGGAGAGGCTTTCAAAATCCCTCCGGTCACAACGCCTCCAAGTGGGTTCCAAGACGTTTTCTTTCGGCGATTTTGAAGAAAGCCACCAAAGAGAGGCACTGGTGCGAGAGGAGCCTCCGGATTCAGAGGCTATTTATTTTTAATTTTGTTTTCACTGATAACGCTTGCACAAGCCAAGAGGGTCTTTCTTACAGCCACCACCCTGGACGCGACTCACCTTGATCATGTACTCGATACGGCTGTGGGAATGCTTTTCAATGACTGACTCAATCCAGATTAGAGGCTTTACCTGCAAGAGAAAAACAGATTACAATAGATGGGTTTTCATACCTTCAAGAGAAGACCAAGGATTTCTCCTCCCCGCCCCAAAGGACCTGGGGTGGACCACTTCTCCAGCTACAGAGATACAGTAGGACCCTAATATCCGTGGGGAATCAGTTCTAAGACGCCCCCCCCCCCCCGCAGATACTGAAGACCGTGGAAGTAGAGAACCCTATACATGGCGTGGTCTCTGGCTCCCTCTAGTAGCCAGTTCTGGTAAATACAAGTTGAAAATGCATATAAATAAGTATTTCTGGGGGGTTTTATGTAGTATTTTCAGGCAGTGGAGAAGGGAATCCGTGGATACGGATCACACGGATAGGGGGTCCCACTGTATTTGCCTGATCTGAAAACAGCTCCATCCTGGAGAGGGTTAAGAGGAAGGGATGGAAACAAAAACGTAGAGGCACCAGCCAGCCCCTTATTATTACCAATGCAAAGAAATTGTTATTTTTATTTACACAAAACAATACATTTATTTACAATACAACCTATTTCGACTGCAGAGCGTTTGCAGCGGTCATCACACTTGAATGCTAGACCGGCCCTCGAACCGCCACGGCATGCCGGCCCCCGAGAAACTTACATGAGTATTAAGGCGATAGGACATGAGTTCAAATTCCCCGTCCGGCGGGATGAAAGAGATGGTCCGGTCGTTCTCAAAGCGCGAGAGACGGACACACTGGTGGAATTTCACGTCTTCCAGCTCCACGGATTTGCTTTTGCCTCCTGTCGGGGAAAGCAGAGCGAAAAGGTCCCGGGGGTTTGGTGAAGGCGGCTGAAGCCGTTCGGAGGAGAGACACACACACTCGCTCACGCGGGCGACATTCTTGAGCACAAAAACGACACCAGCCGTATCTCAAGATCTGGACTTGGAGACAGCTGGGCAATCATTTCCCATTTCGGTTCCTCTGAGAAGGAGGAAGGAAGGAAGGGGGCGAGGGGGGCAGACATACTCACGGCCAGTGTTGTCGAAGAGAACTTTGTCGTTTAAGCCCAGACGGAGTTCTGGCATGCCGGAGAGGAACACCCTCATTTTGATGGACCCCACAATCTCGCTACGTAGGACATTTCCGTTAGCGCTCACCTGAATGGTGGGAGGAAGAGTCTTGAAACCAAGATCCCGACAAGACAAAACACTGAGTATTTTTCTGTATCTGCCTGCTTAGCCGCCCCTGGTGCTCGCTGCATTTTAAAAAGGGAGTGGACCGTCTCAAATAAAGAAGACAAGTAAATGCCCCTTTGAGGAGGTACAATAGGACCGGGGTATCCAGAAGAGATCGGCTCCAAGCCTGCCCGTGGATGCCGAAAACCGCGGAAGCAGCAAACGTTAAACATGGCATGGTCTCTGGCTCCCTCCAGTGGCCAGTTCTGGTAAATACATCCTGGAAATGCATATAAACACAGATTTCTGGGGTTTTTTTAATTTAGTATTTTCAGGCAAGCGGAGAAGGGAATCGGCAGCTATGGATCCCGCGGATAAGCCCCCCCCCCAACTGTACACAGCAACGGGATCCTCAGACGTCGCTGTGGTTCAACTGATCAAGCGCTGAAGAGCGGAATGTGGCAGTTTGGTCTTTCCACTTTAAAAAGCAGGATGAACACAACTGGAGGCCGCCAGAAGGAAGGGTGTGACATTTTAGTTAGAAAAGAGACAGGGTGAGCACTACAAGCAATGTTTTAACCACTCCTTTTTTGGCACACAGAGAGACAAACACAACAGCTGGATAAGTTGGGGTTGTGTTCAGCGTGAACTCTCTCCCAAGATAAATCTGTCCCTGTTTTCCTTCTGCATTCATTTAAAAAAAAAAAAAGATTTTCTGACTCAGTGTTTACATACCAAAAGATTCACGGATTCAATGACGTCCAGGAAAACCTCGTTTTTCCGGTATTTGATCCCTTCCGACCTCCACGACACAGCGTTGGTCACCGTGGCAGGTGGACGCGGCGCTCCGGTTTCCAGCTTATGGCCTTCTTGCGTTATATACCTTGATGTGAACAAGGACAAGTTGGGGGTGTCAAAATCTGAGCCATAGAATGCCCCAAAACAGGTCTAAAAGCTTTACTTCCAGTAACTCTGGAAGTACCTTTTGCTACTTGGTTGCCCAACCACCAGATACGTACTCTTGCAAGATCTTGCTGTCCGTGGTCTGGGGGTAGCCAAAATCCATCAACTCGTCCAGGAGTTCATAAATTATCACAAAGTTATCCCGAATGCTCTCTTCTTCCAACTCCTTGAAGTATTCGGAAAAAACCTGAAACACGGAGGTTGGAAAGGAGCGTAAGGTTTCTTAGGCTCAAATAGCTCAAGGAGTTGTACCTAATAGGAAAAGCACATTTACAACTCCCTGAACGCTTTTGTACAAGATGAAACACAACGGACGCCTATGCCATTGTAGTCTTCGAATCCTTAGGCTGCTGTTTCCTAGCAGCGAGATCTCTTTCTGCCTGTCTTTCACCCACCAAGCCCGCCGAATAATCTGTATAACCTGAATACTTATACTGTTATTTCGATCCCTCCGGTCAAACGACTTCCACCAAATCAACACGCAAGTACAGACAGTAACAGATACAGAGTGGGGTGTGAGTTCGACAGACGCCTTGCTGTCAGATTAAAAAACGCAAATACAAAAATACGAATACCTCCACTGAAATACTTGGTTAAAAACAGAACCTAAGAAGATTAAAATGAACACACCCTTCCGATAAAAACGTCAAATTGTTTCAATTCATTGTGTGGGTCTTCGAATACACTTGCTTTAACTCCTGGGCAGCCAGGGCGAATCTCGCCACTCTGCCTGTTATGGCTTTGTGAACATCCGATGACGGATACATGGTTTTATTGCGGTCGCTTTGATCCAGTATTTCTTGTAGCAAAAAAACACTTTTGTCCTCGGTCCAGTATAGAAGGATCAGTGCAGTAAATCAACGTTGCGTGTCCTCTACTGTTTGTGCTTCCCATATACAGAAGTGCAGAATAGAGAACCCCTCACAGTCTAAACTAGCCAATGAACGCCACGCTTACCTGAACCACCTTGTATAAAAAGGAAAACACCAGAGAGACACACGCATTCTTCTTAGAGGTTGCAACCACTGGGACCCTGTGTTAAGGAACTTGCAGTGTTTTATGTATTATTATTTGCTTATTATTGAGCGAATTTGTTTATAGTAGGGTAGGATCCGTGGTCTGAAAATATCAAAAGAAAAATCCCAACGTATGTATATTTTAGCCATGAGGTTAAAACTTCAAACCTGCTCCTGTACATCTGAAGATCAACGACCTGGTCAACTGCAGGGCTATATGACAGTAGGACTTCCACTATCTGCCGGATCAGCATCTGATGATCCACTTCTCTGCTGCCAGAAAATACTAAATAAAATATCTATTGATGTGTATTCCCAGGGTCTATTTACCAGAACTGTCCATTAGAGAGAGCCAAAGACCACATAACGCACAGTGTTTGCTATTATCCACGTTTTTGGGCATCTGCGGGAGGGGGCTTGGAACCGATCCCCCCCGAGGATCCCCCCAGTCCTGCCGTGTTCTCCACCCATTAGGTCAGCCAAGGATACGGTACAAGTTGTTGTGCTTAATCCACATAAAGCGAACCCCTCCGTGGGCTAAGATGGGGGACAGCGTCCCTTCTTCCTCCTTCTCCATAAGGATGGGCATGAAATGCTCCACTTCCGACATGTCCACATCTCCGCGGTAATTTCTGCAGATGAGGACCTAAAAATCAAGAGAAAGCAGGAGGGGAGCCCGTCAGCCGCGGGTTCAACGTTGTCACTTCTGGGATCCACCAAGAGGTCTGTTTGTGGCCCGGCGGGGAAGCATCCTGGGCCTTCACGGGGGGTGGGGGAAGAAAAAAAAAAGGAAGCAAGAGAAGAGGCAGGATCCGAACCTGGAGCCTTTTTTTTTTCTTACCTGTGTGTTTCCTGGGAGTAACATATTTTAAAAAATGGTCTTTTCATTGTTGTCAGCCGCCTTTTAGGGAGAAAGGTGGGGTACAAATGTGTTAAGTCGAACCCGGCAATCTTGTGTAAGAACATTGTCTATTGGCTTCATCATCATCATCATCATCATCATCATCAAGGTTCGGTTTCTTTCATTGAGATCCTACCTTTCTTCCACTGCCAGGACCAAAGGCGGCTCCCAACAAGATTTGAAAAGCCTGAAACCAGCGATTCCCGCCCCCCCCCCCAACTTGGGTGACCGAGATGTTCTTGGACTACAACTCCCATACACCGCCGTCACTGGGTGGGCTGGCTGGGGGGATCATGGGAGTTGTAGTCCCAGAACCACTTGGGGACTCACGCTTGGAGGCCACTGTTCCCCCCCCCCCACCCCACCCCCAGATGTTCTTGGGACGACGACTCCCATCGATCCCGGCCAGCCCAGCTCCTGGTGAAGGCTCATGGGAGTTGTAGTCCGAGAAGGTCTCCCGGCCTGAGACGATTTTTTTGGGGGGGGGAGGGGGGTGTTTCCTTTACGGCCAGGATTGGCGCAAAGCCCCTGCGACGCCCCTCAGGGGTAGACTGCGCCTGCACCGGGAGGCTCCACCACTCCTCCCCCCCCCTCCCCCGCTCACCTTGCCCTTGAGGTCCAGCACGTAGACGGCGCTGGCCGACATCCCGAGCGCCTCCAGGGCCAACCGGGACCCACCGGCTTCCTCCGCGGCCTGCACTTCCGGCCAGGCCTTCCGTCCGGTGAAGCGGCCGCTCTGGCCCGATACACGAACTCGGAGAGCCAGCTTCCGGCCGCCCCCCTCCCTCCCTCCCCCCCTCCGGGGGACGCCTCCGCCAACGGGCGCCTTCCGGGTTCCTGAGCGACGCGGCGGGCGGCCAATGGGGATTTTTTCCCCTCCGTCCTTCCTGCTCGGCGAAGGGCGGGAGGGCGGGGCGATGGGCAGGCAGAACCAATGGGAACCGGAGCTGCTCCGAGGGACAGCGACGCGGGCCAACGGGAATGGGAAGGGGGCTAGACGGGCGGCCGCGGCGGCCAATGGCGAGCCGGCTTTCCGCGCCCGCCCGCCCCTCCGTCCCGGGGCTTCAGGAAGATGGCGAAGACTTACGACTACCTCTTCAAGCTGCTCCTGATCGGGGACTCCGGGGTGGGCAAGACGTGCGCGCTCTTCCGCTTCAGCGAGGACGCCTTCAACGCCACCTTCATCTCCACCATCGGTGCGCCGTCGCCATGGCAACCGCCGCTCCCCCCCCCATACGCCTCCCTTATCGGCGGTCCCCTCTCTACCTGCGGAATGACAGCCTGCGGGCTGCTATCCCACCGGTGGGGAAGGGGGAAAGAACGGGATCCCGACCTCGCTGTCCCCTCGGGGCCCGCCGGCCTCCTGTTTCAGAGGAGGTTCGTAGGAACGGCGGTCCCCGGCATCCGCGGGGATAAAATCCCGTCCCCCAGCCCCTCCCCTCGCGGATGCCGGAACCCGCGGATTCGAGACAACGCTCGACCTGGAGGGCCCTCATCATCCCCGCCCTTCCTCCCTACGACCCTCGAGGCTCTTGGAGAAGCTCATAAACGGCTCGGCTTGATGAAATTAATCATCTTCCATCATCTTCTTTGGCAGGCATCGATTTTAAGATCAGGACCATCGAGCTGGACGGCAAGAAGATCAAACTGCAGATATGGTAGGAAAAGGCGGAAAGAAGAGCCCCCTCAAAAGCCTCTCTGAGGCCCGTGGGTGTTCCGGGACTACAACCCCCATCACTCCTGGCCCCTCCACTCCTGGGTGGAGGCTTCTGGGAGCTGTAGTCCGAGAACAACCGGGGAGCCCGGGTTCTAGTCCAGGTTCTCATGGACTACAACTCCCAGAAGCCTCCACCGCCCCACTGGGCGGGGCCGGGATGTATGGGAGTTGTAGTCCAAGAACATCGGAGGGGGGCGAAACACTCCGGTTTGGGGAACCCCCTGGCCTAGAGCCCTTCGGACGGTACCGTTTAGGGGCCCCCGACCCACCCCGGACGGGGCTTGAACTTCTGAATTGTTCTGTCGGCCACTCGTCACCTTGTCTCGTAAAATTACCCCCAGGGATACGGCAGGGCAGGAGCGCTTTCGGACCATCACGACCGCTTACTACCGAGGAGCGATGGTGAGTTCGCGTCTTCGTTGCTCTGTGGCCGGGACTGAACCGCTTCTGGAATCTGCTCACTCCTTCAAAGGATCTGACTCGCTTCCGTTGTCCTGTCGCACTGCCTGAGGCATACAGGAGGACCCCCCGGGATCCGCAAGGGATCGGTTCCAAGTCCCCCCCCCCGCGGATGCTGAAACCCGTGGAAATCTGGAACGCTATACATGACATGGTCTCTGGCCCTCTCTAGTGGCCAGTTCTGCTAAACATACCCTGGAAAAAGCCCATTACTTGCTATTTCTGGGTTTTTATTTAGTATTCTCAAGGCAGTGGAGAATCAGCAGATACCGATCCCGCGGATAAGGGGGTCCTACTGTATCCCATTACTATACTTGATTTGGTTGCAGCTTTTCACCTTTTCCTTTGGCTGCTTCTCTTCAGTTTCCTCGGACCTCAACGTTGGCACTCAACTTTTCCTCCTCTTCCTGTTTCTGCGCGGAACCTGTATTCAGAGTTCTAGATTTAAGCCTTACCCTTGCTTCTCTGTTCCAGCTTTCTTTCTTTCTCCCTCTTCAATCCAAACGATCCCTTCTGCTATAAGCTGTCCCACTGATAAAAGTGTTTTTTTTTTCCTGTGCCTTCTGTCCGCCATCTTTCTGATCACGTTTACCTTCCTTTTCGAATCCGTGAAGCCCGAAAGACCTTCCGCGGTGGATGTTCCCATCCTTGCTTTGTTTTTTTCTTCTTCTCTTTTTGTCCTTCAGGGCATCATGCTGGTCTACGACATTACCAATGAGAAATCGTTTGAAAACATTCGGAACTGGGTCAGAAATATCGAAGAAGTAAGGTCCCCCCATTCGGAGACTCTACTCCTCAATTCGGTCTTTGGCATTTTCCGGTGAAGGCGATCACATGGAAATTCTTCCCTATGCCTGAGGCTGTGGAAATATTCTTCTCCTACACTAAGTAGACAGTACAGTAGGACTCTCCTATCCGCAGGAGAGCAGATCCAAGTCCCTCAGTGGATTCTGAAAAGTGTGGATAATAGGAAACACTATTCTATTAGTAAATGCTCTACATAGCATGGTCTTTGGCTCCCTCTTGTGACCAGTTCTGGTAAATACATCCCAGAAATACATATAAAGAGGTATTTCTGGTTTTTTTCATTTAGTTTTTTTCAGCCATTGGAGCAGTGAATCAGTGGATACTGATCCTGTGGATACGGGGGGGTCCTACTGTACCATAAAAGTTTTTGCTTATGAGCTAGTGGAATTGCTGTATCATTTAGTTAACGATAGGAAGGAGGTTGCCTCCTTTTAAGGAGAAAGGCGGGGTAAAAATATTGTCGATGAATGAATGAATGAACGAATCGGCTTTATAGATGAGTCAGACGTTTGGCCGTTGCTCACGAATGAGGCCAAGATCTCGTTTCCTTCCCAGCACGCGTCGCCGGACGTAGAAAAAATGATCCTCGGAAACAAGTGTGACATGAACCACAAGCGTCAGGTTTCCGTGGAGCAAGGGGAGAAGGTAAGAAGGCGGTCCTTCACCCACTTTTGAGGTTTGGGTTAAGCCTCCCGACTTGTATTGAGATGACTCCAGGAAAGCACAAGAGTCCAAAAAAAAAATGTTCCTTTTATCCAGTTATTATCTTAGATCGACCGGGAGCCTTTCTCAGCGTCGGTTTCCTCAGCCACCCACCTTGAGATGAATATTGGGGCGCAAGGAGCTGTAAACGCAGCGAGAAAAGGCACGCTCGGTCCCAGATCCCGCTGTGTGTCACTGATTCGGGTTCTCCCGTTATTTTTTTTTCTCCTTCCAGCTGGCTATGAGCTTTGGGGTTAAGTTTATGGAGACCAGCGCGAAGGCGAACATCAATATAGAAAATGTAAGTGCAGCCTGCGGGATCAGTATCCGCTGATTCCCTTATCCGCGGTTTTAAAAAATATTAAAAGAAAAATCCTAGAAATATCTATTTCTAAAGATAAAGTGAACAGAACTGGCCACTGGGGGGTGACAGAGACCATTCTAGGTGTCGCATTCGCTATTAAAACAATACCCACGTTTTTCAGTATCGGCAGGGTGGCAGTGTTTGGAGTCAATCCCCTGCAGATACGTGGGCCCGACTATTTTAGAAATCTGTTTTGTAAAACATTTTCTGGTCCCGCCTGCCCATACGCATTGAAAGCGTGACCTAATCCTGCGTGGGTTAAATCTCTGGTTTTGAATTAAGATTACTTGCGGAATGCACAAAAAGTTCTTTTATTTCCTGGTCCTGAAAATGATATTTTTGGCTGTCTCTGAACACAGCCGCAGGTACTGAGAGAGGGCGGTTTTATCAGAGGAGCATTTTTAAAAAAAACATTTTTGTATTCTTCAATTTTAGGCATTTTTTACTCTTGCTAGAGACATCAAAGCAAAAATGGACAAGAAGTTGGTGAGTTTTCACCGCCGAGCGTGTTCTTCCTTTGACGTTTTCCTAAAGCTCACAAGGCCCGCAGACGCGTGAGCAGGATTTTTGCTAAACGTAGGGGTCTGTTCGCCTGACAACCCACCTCAGAACGGCCTAAGCCCTCTAGAACACAACTAGACATCCTGGAGAAAGATTTTTGGCTGAATTCAGGAAGAAAACCAGTGTGACATGGCCACCGGAGAAACCTCAGGGTCTCCCCCAACCCAGCTGTCTTCCAAAATAGCGGAACAGTGAAATTTGCTATTTCTGCGCTGGCCAAATAATTTATCGTCTTGTTTCTCCCTCCTTTACTCACTGAGGAAGAGAGAAAAACACCACTGTTTTTTTAACTGTAAAACTGACCCACAAAGTAAGCAGATATTTCCACCACTGGATTTGGGTCCCTGCCTTGAGCAGGTGGTTGGACTGGATGGCCTTACGGGTCCCCCTTCCAACTCCGTGATTCTAGGGCTTTTAACTCCTGTAAACCTCTTTATTTTTTAGGAACTCAATAGTCCTCAAGGCATCAGCCAGGGAGTCAAGATCAGCCCCGTCCCGCAGAAGAAAACCAGTTTTTTCCGATGTGACCTCCTCTGAGGATGTGGCCTTACTGGGAGCTTCTTCTCAGCCTTTCCGGGTTGCACCTGCTTGCAGACGGGTTCTGGATCTGACCCCCCCCCCCCCACACACACACACACACGACCTGTGGTCAGCACCAGGCCCGCTACTACGACAGAATGAAGAAAAGCAGCTTTTTTTTCCCCAAGTGATTGACTCACCTGCCTCGGGCTCGCTTCCGCCCGCCTGAAAACGTGGGTGGCTCAAGGATGTGGGTCACGAAATCGGGAACTTTCGGATCGAATTTCTCCCTCGCTCCGGGAGGCCTTTGATTTGGCAAAAGGCCGCTGGGGGGCGGAATAACTGTAAATCTGTGATTGAAAGAGATAACGGGATGTAGAAACGGGTACAGCGTTGAATTTTGTAACGGATCAGCACATGCCTTCTTTCTGAAGCCAGAAATCTCACTTGTCCTTTGCGTGGAGGAAAGGCCGTCCTCTTCGCCGGCTCGGGGTACTTCTTCTAGACACTCCCATTTCGGAAGTGCCGTCTCGAAATAAAATTTATTTTTGTAGAGAAACCAAACGATGCTCTTACCTGTTTTTTGAAGGGCAAAGGTGCCCAGAGCAGAATAGCTTCAAGGTTCCCCCCGAGGAGGCCACCCCTTTCGCAAGGACTGATTCGAACTCCCCCCACCGACACCTTATTTGCTGAGCTATCCCGCCATTATAAAGGGAAGGAAAACCCCGGGTTCAAATTTGTTTGCAAGCCCTGGGTGTGTGTGTGGGGGGGTTTGTTTGCTGACTTTCCGGTGCAAATTCTTGCTCGGCCATGGAAACCGCTTGGTGGGGCGAGAAAAGGAAGGCCGCTCGGGGGGGGGGGGGCGGGCAGAAGGCACACGATCCAGGTGATCGTCTCGACCTTGGGAGCGATGGCACGGGTGCTGAGCTTTCATCATCATCATTATTACCATCATCACGTGGCTGTCCAGTCGATCCTGACTCCCGGCCACCCTTTCCGGGGTTCGGCGGGTAGAGAAGACGGGCCCAGAGGTGGTTTTTTCCCCCCTTCCCTTCTTCCGGGGGGGTTGGCCCTGGGACAACGATGGCACCGCTTTTGCCCAAGGCTGCCCAGGCTGGCTCAGATACTCAGTGGGGAGATTCGAACTCCCAACCTCTGGCTCAGCCCTCGGAGCCCCACCGGAGAAGGTCCTCTCTCTCTCTCTCTCTATATATATATATATACACACACACACACACACATTTAAACTTTTTTTGTAAAATATATGTGTATGTATATGTGTGTGTCTGTATTTATATATATATATATATAGAATTATATATATATATATATATATATATATATATATATATATATATATATATATATATATATATATATATATATATATACAATAATGTCTGTGTGTGTGTGTATAGAGAAGAGAAAACAAAAAGTGTAAAAAAAATACAATAATAAAATGTAAAATAATAAAACAACAAATGATTAAAAAAAAGTGATAATAGCAAAAATAAAGGGGTGGTGCCTATATAAACCCTATTTTACACTTCATTTTACATTATTTATAGATAGGTGTGTTTGTGTAGCTATATCTGTAGTGTTTATACACCGTGTTCACACACACTCACACCCACACCCACCTGCCTTTCTGGTCTTTTTCTCGCCATCTCGCAGGGAAATCTACACGTCTACCTTTTCTTCTTTTCCTATCTCTACCGACCGGAAGTCCCCGCCCGGAAGGGCGGAGCCGCTCTGGGCGGGGGACGTTGCTCTCGATGGCAGGGGAGGCTCCTCCTCCCGCGGCCCGGAGGCCCCGCCCACTCGCCTGCTTTCCTGCCTTCCTTCCTGCCTTGCTTCGCTCGGAGGCGCTCGGCTCTTTCCGCCGATCCGGAGGGCGTCGGGGCTCGCCGCGGAAGCCCGGGGATGTCGTCGGAGTACCAGGCCGTCCAGCGGGGCGCGTTGCGGCTCAAGGGGGGCGCCGAAGGGGAGTCGGCGGCCAAGCGGTGAGGGGTCCCCTCCGCCGGGGGCGGGGCGGGGTTCGTTGGAGGCGCGGTTGCTGTGATCCGCGGATAGGAGCGGCTCCTCCTTTCCTCCGAGCGGTTACGCCCCGCCCCCTTCCTTCACGCACTTAGAACGGTTGGGGGGTTGCGGGAGGGGGAGTCCAGCAGGGCCCCCTGATCCGCGGGGATCCCTTCCAGTCCCCCCTCCCCGCGGATACTGAAAACAGCGGATTAAGCGAACACTGTCCTCCTTACGGTCTCTGGCTCCCTCTAGTGGCCAGCCCTGGTAGCGTCACCGTTAAAAAAACTTTTTATATTATTTTCTTTACTTATTTATTCAACTTCTGTACCGCTCATCGGGCTATGGAGGTTTTAAATATTGTTTAAAACGTTTTATCACGTCTTAATTTCATTTAAAGGACTTGATTGGCAGCATTGGTTTACGCTGTTGATTGTGACCCACCCAGAGCGACCTTGGGTCTGACGGGCGGTCTAAAAACCAACCAACCAACCAACCAAATAAATATTTCTAGGGGTTTTTAATATATTTATATATATATATATTAAAGATTTGCAGATAAGTGAGACCAAGGATGGGAGAAAAGTATTTTAATCTACAAGCCTTGCAGTGGGTTTTGTTGTGTCCCCCCCCCCCCCCCCGCATGCGCACGCGAGGCAAGGCCGTTGCCTGGCCAAAAAGGTTCATGTCTGTTCTTCTGCAGGAAGAAGAAGAAAGGGAAGGAGAAAAACAAGATCGTGGATCAGATTGTGAGCAGCAAGATGCAGGAGGACGAGGAGAAGAAGCGGGCTTTGGACAAGCGGACCCCGGCACAGCTGGCCTACGAGAAGATGCAGGAGAAGCGGGTAAGCCGGCGGCCGGAGGTGCCAGCGTTTGCAAAAGACACACACACACACACACACTCCCCTGCCTGCGTGGGGTCCCTCGACCCCCCATCGCCCTGACCTTCCCGACCCCTTCTGGGGACCTCCCGGCCCTCCAACGCGGCTCTCCCCACTCTGGAAGGTAGAGGAGTGTAACGGACGGGACATTCGGACCCACAGGGTTCTCGCCAGCTTGGAAAGAAATTGCCCGCCATATTCTGCACAGCCGTACCTCTCCGTATCCGCGGGGGGGGGGGGGGGGTCGGCTCTGAGCTTCCCGCCCTGCGGATGCTGAAAAACGCAGATGGTTGCGAACGCTATTTTAAGAGCCTGGTCTCTGGCTCCCGGTAGGGGTCCGTTCTGGTAAACTCATCTTCGGAAATATCTATTTCCGGGATGTTTCTTTGCATATTTTTAGGGCGTGGATAAGTGAATCAGTGGATACGGATCCTGCAGATAAATGTTTCCTGCTGGAGACGTTTTCCTTTTGCTGTACTGTCCCCGGTGACCTCCTTACCAATGAATCTTCTAAGGCACTTGTGGCTTTTTGTCTTCCTTAGGACGCCACGAGCAGAACCCCATTAAGCGTTCCGGACGGCCCCAAACCCCATAATTGGCACGAGAACCACAAGCCCGGCGTTCCCCCCCCCAACCCCGCCTTGCTCATCACAGGGCCCGGGCGTTGGGTTGAGCCCCGAGGGCCGTAACGTTCTCTCTTTCTTCCTTGCAGCAAATTGAGCGGATCCTGAAGAAAGCTTCCAAAACCCACAAGCAGAGGGTTGAGGTACGTCGACGTGACCATGGAATCGTAAAAGGATTCCGTCATTGCATGTCCTGCACTCTCTGGGAGGAGGGAGGACGGATCCTGCCCCTCTCCTCTGTAGGACCGCCTTTCAAGTCTTTGAAGAGCGCTCTCCTCTCTCGCCTCCGTCTACACGCCCAGGTCTAACCCTGCCCGGGTCTCCCGGTGGCCCTCCTCTGAACTGGCTCAACTCCTGCTAAATTAATCCTTAAATCCCATTGGCCTTTTTTTGCAGCCGCAGCTTCTCTGTCGGCTCACGTTCGGCTTGCGATAAGAGCGGTTTTGCAGGAAACCTAAGGCTCTCCTTAGCAGGAAAGAGAAGGGAAGGAAAAAATGAAACTGTCCTTAAAAATTCAAACACAGATTTTGAGTGACTGGACGGGACGGGGTGCCTATCACTGCTCCTAAGGCCATCTTCTAACCTCAACAAACAGTTTTCCCATTATGAAGTTGCTCTTAAGATGAACGATCAAGGGGTGGCTGTTCTCCTTCATTCCCCTTTTTTCTTCCTTAGGATTTTAACCGGCACTTGGATACCTTAACGGAGCATTATGACATCCCGAAAGTCAGCTGGACGAAATGAGCATCCACGCCGTTCTCGCTTGTTCCTGACAAAGCTTCGGCCGGGATGTTTTCTGGAGAGAGACGGGGGGGCGTCCGCCCTCTGGATGCAGCGCGGCTCGCTTCTGGTACCCTGCTGTCCTCGTCGGGCTGCCTTAAAATGGCATTGTTCCACTTCTGTTACAGTCTATTGCGTTGTCTTATCGGGGTGCGGCGTCTTGGCGAATTATAAACCAAAAAAAGGACCAATGCCTTGTTCAGTTTGTGCAAGATTCTGTTGGGAATTGCATGGGAAGAATCACACAGACACACACACACACACACCCTTTTTTTTTTAACCCCCTTTGGCTCAGTAAATTTCCACAACAGCTTAATTGTTGCATTATGATGTATGTGAGTAAAGAGAATATTTGGGGCGGGGGGGGGGGGAGGTGGAAGATTTTTAATAGCAGGTTCCTATGGTCTGGTGAGACCTCCTGATAAAAATAATGGATGACTGTGCAGTCCTCTTGCCCATGACTCGAGAACAGCGGGACCCTCCGATCCGTGGGGGATTGTTTGCAACCCCCCCGCGGATGCTGAAAACCATGGATAATAGAGAACATTTTTAATATCAAATGCCACACATGGCATGGTCTCTGGCTCCCTCTCGTGGCCAGTTCTGGTAAGTTCACCTTTAGAAATATATATTTCTAGGTTTTTTCTTTTAATATTTTCTTACTGCGGATAAGTGAATCAGTGGCTACCGACGGCATGTAGTCTGATACAGGGTCCGACGACATGCAGATTCATTCGGGGTGCCGTTCTACAGTTTCTGTGGGGTGTGTGGGCATAGAAACAGACCTCCGACGTTAGAGGTGAAGATCTGTCTTCCTGTCTCTGGGGCAGTTTTCCTGCCGAGGGTGGGCCTGTTTCTGGTGTTAGTGGGAAGAGTGTAGATTCGGTGCACAGCGTGGGGGAAGTGGAACGGGGATCGGATATGCAGCGTCCCCCAGCACACAAACCCCTTCATCGGGAAAGGCTGAACCAACTTGGGCTCAGGAGGTGCAGCTTTCAGAAACCTTAAACTCCCGTATTGCTGGCCCTAGATATTTGAAGGATGAGTGTTGTTCCAGGAACAAAGAGTGAGAGGGGATGTTGAAACAGTGCTTCCTTCTTTCCACGTCGGTTCAACGCCTGCCTTCGCTCAAAGAGGCTTTCCTGCTTGGGAGATCTGTCCTCCGTCATCCCCGAGTGCAGGACACGTCACCGTGGGCTCAAGCGACAGGAAGCCAGATTTCAGCTGAAGATCAGGAAAAACTTCTTAACTGTTAGAGCAGTACGACAACAGGACCCATGACCTCGGGAGGAGGTGGCGAGCGCTCCCACACTGGAGAGAATGGGACCCCCATTCGTCCGATCGGCTGGGATTTGGGGTTCCTGCCTTGAGCAGGGGGGTGGGACTGGATGGCCTCAGAGGGGCCCCCCAACTTCAGCAGTCAAGGATCTTATGAGATGTCTTGCACGCTTTAGTGCATGCGGAAGAAAGCAATGAGACAAAAACGGGTGTTGCAAGATTCCGTCACGACGACCCAACATTTTAATACAAATCCGTTTTGATCTTTTGTCTCCACCTTACAAAAATTTAATAAATACAGGAGGTTTTTTTGTTTTTATTTAAAAAAAAACAACACCACCAAGAAGCTGGGTTTTTTTTCACCCCCATCAGAGCACAACAGAATTTAAAGAATTTACCCATGAGTAAGCTCTTCTCCCATTTCCCGTATCTTTAAGGAGATTGTCATTTGGCACCTTTCTGTAAACTAGGAAACCAGATCCTGATGTGGGCGCTGGATCGTGGAGGCATTATAAGCCTTACACTTTTGGCAAGAAAACGTTACTTGTGGTTTTAAGATGTAAAGCAGGATCATTTTTACCTAACCCTGAAACTTGGTGGGGAGATATTCAGGGTACAGTTTTCTATATAGTAGGACTCCCATATGCACAGATTGGTTCCAAGCCAATACTGAAAACCGTGGATTATAGTGAATGCTATTATAATAGCAAGTGCTATACTTAGCATGGTCTCTGGCTCCTTCTCCAGGCCAATTCTGCGAATGACATCATGGAATTATATTTCTCTAGTGGACACTCTACAGTAGGACCCCCGTACCTGTGGTTTCACTTCTCCATGGTCTGCAAATAATAAAAATATTAAAAGGTAAAAAAATCCAGAGAAAAAAATATTTTCACATGTATTACCAGAAATAGCCACAAGAGGGAGCCAGAGACTTGTTAGTCAAAAATCCACTGCACGGTCTCTGGTGCCCTCTTGTGGCCTGTTCTGGTAACCTCATGGTTAGAAATATATATTTCTGGGAATTTTTCTTTTAATAGTTTTAATATTTTCAGACCGTGGATAAGTGAGTCAGTGGATACCGATTTCACGGCTGCAGCGGTCCTGCTGTACTAAGAAGGCTTAGCAACCTTTGACTCAACATGGGTACATCTTATCCAGTTTCACACCAGGCTTGTCGGGTACGGCAAGATTAAGAACGACAACGGGGGAAAAAATCCACAATCCATTGATGCTCAAGGCCTTAACAATTAAATCGGGGGAAGGCAATGATTTGGTCCCTTGTCTGCTCGTCGTTGCATGATTTAAGAGAGGAAGGGGGGGGGGAGTTGAAAGAGGAAGCTGCCGTTCGAAGCACCGCAGGCATCATCATCTCGGTCTTTGCAAGTTTCGTGGTTTTGCCGGAGATTAGATGCTGCCCAGTTCGCTGAGGGTTTGGTCCAGGGTCCGGTGCAGCGTGAGGTTGTCTCCTTTGGCTTGAGCGAGTTTTTCTGGCGAGAACAAATGTGAAGAGTTTTGCTTTTTCAAGAAAAAGAATAAAAATTCCACCAAAGATTGCTGTCTATTCCGTACATTTCCTCTAACCGAACCATTTCTCAGAGGACCAAGGATTTGAAAACGGGGAATCCGCATGAGCGAGAACTGGCTTTACGGGCTGGCATGGTGGGCCGGATCCTTGGGGAAAATCCACTAGGAATGGGAAAACCCACCGCTCCCATGAAGCATTCAGATAAGCAAGTAAGAGGACAGACATCATGATGGACAGAAAATGGAGAGAAGAACCAGAGTGACAGCTTTTTTTTAATTGAAATCGGTTTTCATAGGGGGGGGGGAAAGGGGGGGGGGGAGACCAGCCAACTTGTACATAGAAACGAAAGCGCAGAAACCGGATCCTTACTGGGAAGGCAACGGAAACGAGGCCGCACCCAGCTTCTGCATTTACAAGGAAGTCATGTCATTAAGAGCGTGGTCCAGCTCCTCGCTGATGGCTTTGTACTTCAGCTTTTGAGCGTACAGTTCGTCTGCGGGAACGGACCGCGAGGGGGGCGAGGCGCAAGGGTGGCCCCGGCGAAAGCAACAAGGCGGAGCCGGCAGGCCGGTTGACGCCACAGAGCAGAGGCAGAAGGAAAAGAGGGAAGGGAAAGAGAGAGAGAAAGAGAAAAAGAGAAAGAAGGCGTAATTAAGCATGCAAAAAGCCGACACGCGTTTCACCAAAGAAAACCTTTTTGGAAAGCAATATTCAGCCATTTTTCAGGACTTCCGAACACGCAAAGCTGCTTACTTCCGCTGTCCCCTTAATCCCGAAAATTAATTCCTAGTAGCAAGATGCATTACTTAGCTCGCCTAAAACTGGGCCATTTATGGTGACTCTCAATCACACTCTGCTGAGCCTCCATCTGAGGGCAGGAAAGAGGCTTCCTGAAATACAGGACGCCTGTATCCGCGGGGGATCGGTTGTAAGCCCCCCGCGGATGCCGAAAACCGCGGACTAGAGAGAACAGTATACCTAGCATGGTCTCTGGCTCTCTCTAGTGGCCAGTTCTGGGAATGACATCATAGAAATGTATTTCTCCAGTTTATACTATACATACGGTGGACTTTAGCTCCCTCTAATGGCTAGCTCTGATAATGCCACCATAGAAATATATTTCTCCAACAACTTCATCTTTAGAAATATATATTTGGGGGATTTTTCTTTTAACATTTCCAGGCTGTGGATCGGCGGATACTGAGTCCCCGGATCATGGGGTCCTACTGTAATTTAAATTAAACACAGAGAGCAGGGAAACTCTCCCTGCGTCCACGGAGGGCACCCCCCCACCCCACGCTTCCCCCTCTTCCTCTCTGCAGAGGCGGGAGGCCAGGATCCCGTCCAAGGGAGCCTGGCGCTGAGTAGAGAAGGCTGAAGAAAGGAACACGAGAGAATGAACAGCAGCCGGGGAGAAAAATAGATCAAGTGCCCAGCCTTGAATGGAGGTACGGCAGGAAGCAGGAGCAATGAAGCCAAAGGGTATGAGACTCGGAAACCACCCACCCTATCTGTCCCTTTTCTCTTGGGGAGGGGGGGAAGCTTGTTTTCAAGAGGGACTCGGACCCAAAAGACGGGCCGATATCCTTGAACCCTCGTGGAGCACCCGTGGCCGCTGCTATGGCATGCCCATCCGCCCGCCGGCACGGCACTCGAAAACAGACCCCACCAGAGCTTCGGGAAGGCTCTGTCCTTACCTTCCAGGTCGTCGATTGTCTTTTCCAGTTTGGCCACCGTCCTCTCGGCAAACTCGGCCCGTGTCTCGGCCTAAGAAACGAGAAGGGGAAAATGCCGAGCCACCCCCTTCGTCTTTCCCCCACCACCACCACGTCTGCCAGGACATGCCTCCCCCCCCCCCCCCCGGGCCCCACACCTCACCTCTTTCAGCTTGTCCGTCAGAATCTTGATTTCCTCCTCGTACTTGTCTTCTTTCTCGGAGTACTGCGGAAAACAAGGTGGCGGCGGATCAACGCCAAAAAGGAGGTGGCATGCCAAAGCCGCCAGGGCTGGCGCTGGGAAGGGAAACGCTCTCCGTGGGCTCAAAAAAAGGGCCACGAAGAAAAACGAGCTGCCAGCTGAAGAGCCAGGTCGTGGGTTTTATTTATTGATCTGTGGGACTTCCAGACCGTCTCTCGGACCGTCCTGACTATGTACACAAAATAAGACAGGCTCGGAAACCCATGGGGAAGGGAACGCACCCAAGAGAAGGAAGCCCGTTGCCACCTCCTGCAAAACCTCGAGCGGCTTCTCTCGCCGTCCTACAAAACGAGCATCTCGGATCCCAAACGCCGGCCTTTGGCCTTCCAGAGAGTCACTCACCTTCTCGGACTGAGCTTCGAGGGACTTCAAGTTGTTGGTGACATTTTTCAGCTCCTCCTCCAGGTCGCTGCATTTCCTAGCCGCGGAGAAGAGGAGACGGGAAAAATTAGCTCTTCCCCCTTTGCCAAGTGGCTTCGCGCCTTACGTTCAAGGAGAAGCTGCTTTTGAGGCTTTGGGCCCAACTCAAGCACACCCCGGGAGCCGATAAGGAATACAGCGGATAGCCAACGCTATCTGTATCACGGTCTCTGGCTCCCTCTTAGGGGCCGGTTCTGGAAACGTCATCTTTAGAAACATATACATCTAGGAACTTTCTTGTATCGGTTTTTAATATTTCCAGACTGTGGATAAGCGAGTCGGTGCATACTGATCCCATACTGAATCGTCCGTCCCACGCCAGGGGAATGCCACTGATAAAAATACGAGGTGCGTTCAAGCTTCGCCAACAGACTCAGCCCGAGCGGGAGACCTGAACCTCACGGAAACCCCGCCTGACTAAAGGGAGGAGGCAAATCTTCATTTTCCTCCTCCTGGCCCGAGGACCTGCGCCATTTTTCTTGATCAGAACGGCCCCGAACGGCCTGCCGCTTGGGGCCTTGGGGGGGGGGGGAGGCGGGTGTCCCTACCCTAAAACAGGCTGCTTCACTTAAGGCTCTGGAGCACCGGAGGGGTTGCCCGCTTGCTGCCTTTCCTACGCTTGAAGGACAGAGAAAGGAACAGTGGCGATGCTCCGTGCGAATCCTACGGGGAGAGCTCGCTCGCCGTGTCACTCTCTACAGAAGTGAGGGCTTCAAAATTCCTCACTCCGGTGCCTCTATTCTGCCGAGGCCGCTTAAATAAGCAAGAATGGGGGATTCAGCGAGCGTTCTCCTCGGTCTTGGCCCGAGATGCCGTCTCTTGGGCAATTCCAAGATTAATCCAGCTGTTTTCTCTCCCTTAACCCCCCAGCCACGTACTCCAACTCAACTCACAATTCAGACACTTCGGCCCGTTCTTCGGCTCGTTCCAGTTCTCCTTCCAGAATGACCAGTTTACGGGCAACCTGCAGGAGGGAGTAAGCACATTTGCGTCTGACCCTCCGGCCCAAACGCCCAGATCCACAAGGAACATCTGGGTGCAGGAGTCCCCCCCAGATGTTCTTGAGCTGCGGCTCCCAGAAATCCTGGCCGGCACAGCAAGTGGCTAAGGCTTCTCGGAGTTTGTCGTCCGAGAACATCTGGGGGGACCGAGGCTCTGGGTCTCCAGATGTTCTTGGACTACAACTCCCATAAATCTTGCCCAGCACAGCTGTGGGTGGAAGTTTCTGGGACTCATAGTCCAAGAACATCTGGGAGCCCCGAGGTTGGGCATTATTTGTCTGTGGACTAACACAGTGCTTAAAAAAAAAAAAGATAAATAAATAAATAAAGGGAAAAATTCAAATCAAACCTGAATCTCCCGTCAAAACGCTATCAAGAGTTGGCACAATTTAAGTAATAACTCTTTTGCAACATACGTAGCCAACGAAACATTGGAACGGTGGTTGGCAGGGAGAGAGGAAGCCGTAAAAAGAGGTTGTTGCAAGTTAAAAAAAAATAAAAATAAAAAGATCAAGAGTGGTAATAGAGGCTCTGGATACAAGCTTGCGAAAATTAAAAATAAATAAAGCCCGCCCGCCCCTTGCTGCTTCTTTAGCAGGGAAATAGGTTTGGAAACACAGAAGCAAAGCACAAAATAAAACAAAATAAAAAGAGTGTCTTTGTATCAGGGCCGCCGACTCATTCATCTCCTTGACATTCTTCTCAAACCGCAGACGTTGACTGTCTTACCTCCTCATATTTACGATCGGCCTCCTCGGCGATGTGCTTGGCTTCCTTTAGCTGCATCTCCTGAATCTCCATCTTCTCCTCGTCCTTCATGGCCCTGTTTTCAATGACCTTCATCCCTCTGCCGAGAAGCACCAAAAAAAAAAAAGTCTTTCTCAACTCAACGGACCCTTCCAAAAGTTTTTTTCTCCAGGCAGGCCCTAAAGTCCACCCCCAACCCGCGGATGCTGAAAAACACAGATGATAGCAAACGCTATTTTAATAGTGAATACTATCCACTGCGTGGTCTCTGGCTCCTTCTAGGGACCAGTTCGGGTACCTTCATCGTTAGAAATAGATCTTTCTAGGATTTTTCTTTTAATATTTTCAGACGGTGGAGAAGTGAATCCGTGGATACGGATCCCGCGGATAAGGGAGCCCTACTGTCTTCTAATTGGTTCCCTTGTGTGATAACTGTCCGCCCCTGGTTTTAATCTGGTCGTGAGCTGCTTCACAGGCCGGGTTTGGGGAGAAAAGGAGGGTGTGTCTCCAATTAATGAATTAAGCAAACGAGTTATTCTGTCCCAGCCGCACACAGACTCACACACACAAACACCCATGTGCCTGTTTCTGGAGCTTACTGGGGCAACTGGGGTAACATCCACCTGAATGCATGGCGAACCAGCCCAAGCCATCCCCGATGGGAACAGCCGAAACGCTGTTTCCGGTACCTTTCGCTTTCATCCGCCGCCTTCTCGGCTTCCTCCAGTTTCTGCAGAGCCGTGGCCAGGCGTTCCTGGGCCCGATCCAACTCCTCTTCCACCAGCTGGATTCGGCGGTTCAGGGCGGCCACCTCCGCTTCGGCCTGCACACACACACAAAAAGGCAATAAAACGTTCGCCCGTTGCAAGCATGCAACTCAAGAGAACCGGCGCGTGAGCAGCCCCCCCCCCAGCGTTGCACCCCCTAACTACCCGTGAGAGTAAGGATTCCCCTTCAGCTTCAGGACTGAATTCCATTTCGGGGCCCATCGCAAAAGAAAAGGAGAAAAAGTGGGGGGGAAAGGATGTAGGACTCCCCTATCCACGGGATCCAGTATCCGCTGACCCACTTCTCCGCTGCCTGAAACCACTCCATTAAAAAAAATCTCAGAAATACACATTTATATGTATTTCCAGGGTGTATGGACCACAACTGGCCGGAGACCATGTATAGCGTTCCGTACTTCTGCATTTATTTGTTTATTGGCATCTGCGGGGGAGGGCTTGGCACCGATCCCCCTGTGGATACCGCGGTGACTCAGGAGGCCTGGGTTCGAAACCCCACTCGCCATCAAACTCACCGGTTGTGCTCACTCAGCCTGGCCTACCTTGCAGGAACGTTGTCACAGTGGGCAGGACTTGATTACATCCACGAAGGAAGACAACCGTGTCGGCTGCCTTCCCTGGAAAAAAAGGCAGGATTTAACCCGCCACGGAATGAATAAAACCCCACGGGGAGGGGTGGGCATCTGAGGTCATCCTGAACGAGGGGAAGTCTCCCCGAACCGATCTCTCCCCCCTAGAACATTCCTCCCCGCCAGGGCCGGGGCTGGGGGTGTCCTTCCAAAGCCAAAGGCCGCCGAGAGCTCAGAGCCGGCCCTACCACGTCGCCACGGAAAGCAAAGAGCCGGTCCTACCTGAGAGCCACAGAAAGAAGAAGCGGGAAGACAGGCGAAGAGAAGAGGAGCCAATTCAGAAGAGGGACAGCAGAAAAAGTCCTTCCGGTGGTTAAGTCAACCGGGCCCGGGGCGGCTCCGTGTCCCCGGGGCTCCTCTGGAGAAGGGGGTCCCTCGTCCACGACTTAAGAGGAGACCACGGCAGGAGGCGGTCCGAGGCAGGGTGGCCGAAGGCGGCCGAGCCGGAGAAAGTGCCAGGGGAAGTGGCCGGGTTTCTCCAAGGAAGGAAGGAAGGAAGGAAGGGAGGAAGGAAGGAAGGAAGGAGCTGATGATGGATAAGAGGAAGGAAGGAAGGAAGGGGGCAGACAAGATGGAAGTGCCTCGGGTCTCGCCGCAAGACTGTCTTCGGGAATTTCCTGCAGGGTGGCAAGGGAAGCGCCCTGGCCTGATGGAAAGAGGATGATGATTCACCGGCACTGCCCTGGCTGAGCCCCAGGAGCCGGGGGGGTGTGTGTGTGTGTGTGTGTGAAGGGAGCCAGGCCTCCTGGACCGGCCGGGGAGCCAACGCCCTGGATTCAAGGGGTCTCCTCCGTAGCAAGACCTCTGGGCTTCTCATTGCAATAGGGGCAGAAATGAAGGGGAGGGGGGCCCCCTCTCTCTCTCCTCCCGGCTGACCCCGAGGCAGCCCCCCCAGCCTCCAAAGTCGGGCCAGCCCCCAGCCCGCCCGGGGGTGGATGATGGGAGGTGCAATCCAAAAGCCAGCATCTGCAGGGGAGGAAGGGGGGGGGAGGAAGGGGAAGTCGCCGAGGGAGGGAAGGGGGGAGGGAAGGACGGAAGCGGGCCCGGGAGGCTCCGGCTCGAAGCCACCGCGGATCCCGGGATCGCGAGCGGCGGCGGCGGCGGCGGGAGGGGGGGGGACCTCCTCACTTGCTCGCGCTCTTGGCGCTCCTGGTCGCGCTGGCGCTGCAGGGCTCGGGCGCGCTCCTCGGCCTCGCCGGCCTCCTGCTGCAGCGCCTGGATCTTGCGCTTCACCGCCTCCAGCGAGGTGGCGGCGGCGGCGGCCATGGCGGGGCGCGGGTCCGGGATCGCGGGCGAGGCGAGGCGAGAGGCGAGAGGCGGGCGAGCGCCAGAGGCGCAGGGAGGAGTCTCTAGACCGCTGCGCCGCGGGAAGGGCGGACCCCTGACGTGGCCCAGAAGGCCACGAGGGAGGGAGGGAGGAAAGAAGGGCCCGCCCGCGATCCCTGAAGGAGGCGAGCCGGCCCGGACCTGGCCTAGGGCATCCAGGTGGTCCTGGCAGAAGGAAGGGCAGGATCTGGACCTCTCTCCTCCTCCTCCTCCTCCCGGAGGGCCGGGCCCATCCTCCTCCTTCACTCAAGGGATAGGAAACGGGATTTAGGCTGAAGGACCAGGAAAAAAAAACTTCCTAACTGTTAGAGTAGTACAACGATGGGGGAAAAAGACGGAGAGGACGCCGGGGAGCGCTTTCCAAAGAGGTGGAAAAGGTGGTCCTGGCAGAAGGAAAGGCAGGAGCCGCCAAGACCCTCTCCCCTTTGCGTTTCCACAGCTGAGCAGGAATTCGAACTCAGGCCTCCTCGCACCTGGCCCATCCCTCTGTCTGGCACGCCCCTGGGCAGTGCCAGGTCTCCAGGTCTCTACTCGAGCACCCCTCCCACCCCCATATTCCCCCCACATGCCCCCACCCCCGGCCCCTCTTGAACCCTCCTGTACATACGTCCGTGGCTTTCTTCTCGGCCTGCTCCAGCTTCTCCTGGGCATCTTTCAGGGCCTCTGAATATTTATCCAACTCATCCTCGGTGCCCTTCAGCTTCTTCTGCAGGGCCAGCAACTCCTCCTCCACCTGTGCGGAAGTCAAAGGGTTAGCAGAAAATACAGGTGAAATGAGAAGGTGGCCCTTCGACCGGGGGGGACCTCCTACGGATGAACCTAAAAAAATGTTTGCTTGCTTTTTTTTTTTGGCACCCACACAGTCTTCTGCAAAGCACAAAGAGGAACAGACAACGTCACACGATGTCATTTTACCCGATATATAAAGCAGGACCCCCGTATCCGTGGGATCGGTATCCGCGGAGGCACCTGTCCACAGTCTGAAAATATTAAAAGGAAAATCCTAGAAATATATATATTTCTAACCATGAAGTGACCAGAACCGGCCACAAGAAGGCGACAGAGACCATGCTATGGATCGCCTTCAGTAGAGAAATAAATTTCCACAAGGTCGTTACCAGAACTGGCCACTGGAGGGAGCCGGAGACCATGCTAGAGAGAGTGTTTGCTATTATCCACGTTTTTCAGTATCTGCAGGGCACTTGGAACGGATCCCCTGCCAATAGGGGGGTGAGTGGGTTCTGCTGTATCCGGATTTCATCCCAAATATAGACAAAACAATCCAACATTGGAAATAAAGGGTTCGATCAACACTTCTGAACTTAGAAAGGTTGGCCGAACCGGAAGGCATTAAAAACACAAGGAAAACACAGTATGAAACGTTCCTTTTTAAAACATCCCCTTGGTTAATTTCGGCAGGAGAACATAAGTTTGTATTTGTTTGTTCCTTTTTAATCTATGTATATTTATGTTTTTAAGCTTTAATATTGTCTTCTGATGATGTGAGCTGCCTCGTTATACTCCTTGTTCTTAACTTCAAATACCGTCTTGAACGAGGTAAGCAATTATTTATTTATTGAAAGCAATAAATAAATAAGTTGTCGTGCGGACAAAAGTGCGGGGGAAGACGAGAGGAGGATCTAAATGCGACGGCTTATCATTGTTCGGATGCAAACGAAGTTCCACGCCAGGGAGAAACGGAGTTGATGGCATTCCGTCGGCAACGTCAGCAGCCGAAATATGCCACCCCGTTATCTCATCCTCGCCTGTCCCCTTGCCCATATAAATCCTTTCCACTTTCCAAAAGCAGCTATTTATATCGTGCTGAGCCAGATAGCAGGATTGGTCCTCTTCTGAACAGAATTCCTGATCTCGTGGAGCTGGCTTGTGATAATAGAGCCGGCGGTGCCCTTTGGCAATGGGAGAGAAAATGTCCCGTTCTTTTGTCTTTCGACGTCCTCGGAAAATCTGACCCAAGAGAAACTCAATCTGCTGTTGGAAATAAGTCAGATTCTAGGCCTGGCCCATCATGGGGAAGCCATCCGTGTCTCCCCCCAAGAGACCTCATCAAACGTACGTCTTAATGGAGTCAAGAACAACATGAGCAAAACCCTACAGAGTGGCCTCACAAATCGCAGGGAAATTATTCTTTCCAGCTGGCGTGGAAAATTCTGGGAGCTGGAGTTCGAAACAGTCCCTTTTCTGGATTCCACGTGTCCAAACCTCAACTCAGTCCCACCTGAGATGCAGGAGAGGAGCTGGCTATTTGTGGAATATCCGGACAACGTCGTTCTTAAGCTTGGAGAGCATTTAACATGCACAGCTGAATTGAGGACTCGGGACCCGGGGTCAAATCCCTACCTGGCACTGAAGCACCCAAACTGACCCGAGGCCAAGTCCTATTCTTCTGGCTTGGTCTACCTTACAGGGTTGTCGCGAAGACAATGTTCACGGGAGCCTAGGGTTGGATACATCACCTTGATCTCTTTGTAGGAAGGGTCAGGGTATCATTGTGAGGCTAACTGGGGGATGCTGGGAGTTGTTGTCCCGAAAAGCGTTTCCCAAGCTGCCCACGGAAGGGAGGGAGGGACGCCCAGGCCCCCAGCCACGAGACATGAGTGTGTCGGTGAAAGGATTGTGGGTCTGTTCCTTAAAAAAACAGGATGAGTCCCTAAAAAAGACCCCGTCTCCTGTTTGCAGCTCAGGTGTGGCTGGCCATCTATGGAAGTCCTGCTGAGAAGAGAAGCCAGAAAGCCAGCCAAAAGGAGGGAGAGAGAGAGGAAAGCGATGCCAGTCAACCTGGCCCAAAAGATCAGCATTAAATCCAGGTAGCTGGCAAGCCGTGCTTTCTCTCCAGGGCAAATGACTGCAAATAAGCACCTCTTAATCCTTTTCTACTACATACAGCCATGATCTCATTGTCTCTTCCACAGCCAGCTGTTCAGTTCTCCCTTGGGTCTTCCCCCGGCCGCTTGCGTTTCGGGATCTGGGAAGCTCTTGGCGTGATGTTCAAAACAATCTCTGTCTTCTTCTATCAACACTCAACCGTTTGCGGGAGACGCCACCGTGGGCTCGAGCGACCGGAAGCCAGATTTGGACCAAAGATCAGGAAAAACTTCCTTTAAAAAAAACCCTAATTCCCCCCCCCACCCTCTCCCAATGATCAGGCTTCGTTGGACGAATCGTCTGTGAAGCTGAGCCCCTTAAGGAAGGATCGGTCAAAAGGCATCCCCCAAACCAGTGGGCACCCCAAAAGAAGATCGCGATTCCAGGATTACAGGAGGGGGTGGGAGAGGAAATCCTAAGAGAAACCAAAGGGGTGATCCATCCTAGCTCCCCTTATTTTGGGGGTGGGGGGGACCTTCGCTGAAAACAAGAGGAAGATTTCCTCCTAGTAGACACGGAGCTCAGGAAAAAAAACTTCTCTGACTATCAGGGGGGAAAACTTCCTAACTGTTGGAGAAGTACGACGACAGGACCACCGGAGGCCTTCAAGAGAAAAAATGGACCTCCATCTATCAGATCTGCTTGGATCGGGATTCCTGCACGAAGCAGGGGGTTGGACTGGATGGCCTTCGAGGCCCCCTTCCAAACCCGTGATTCTCGGATTTCATGATTCTACGGTGTTTATAAGTAAATTCACCCGGAGAAGTCAATTCTCCCCCATCGCCATCCCCCAAGAAGCCGTCCCGTCCCGGCCTCCTCTCTCCCACCTGCTTGCATTTGTCCTCGGCGGCTTTCTTGTCGGCCTCGGCTTGTTCGGCTCGGTCGATGGCGTTCTCCTTGTCCAGCTTCAGCATCTGCATCTTCTTCTTGATGGCCTCCATCGTCGCGGCCGGAAGGAGAGGTTGTCGGAAGGAGAACCTGGGAACGGAGGAGCTTCTCGGACGGCAGGCGGGCAAATGAGGGGCCTCGGGCAGTCCAGGAGAGTTTTAAGCCTGCTGGCGGGATGGTCCCTGGTGGCCTCCTGTTTTTTTTTTACAGGCAACCTTTCCGAGCGATAAGCTGGAACAGACACGGGGGGCCCCAACCTCGAGCCCTCGGTCCTGGCCTTATTTGGAACTCGGCTCCTTTAAAGAGAGAAAAGCACTGTTTCCTTTTTTAACTTCCCGACAGGAGCCAAGCATGGTTTGGCCATGTAGGGCTTCTCCTTCCCCGTGAGAACGAAGCCAACGGGCCCACCTGGGGCAAACGCCGCAGGTGAAACTGGGGGAAAAACACATGAGTGTGGCCTGCAGTTAGAACAATCAATTTTCTAACCTTTAGGAGCCAGAAGAACGGGATGTTTAGGAAAATAAAAAAGAAGACGGAGGGGAGACAGGAGAGCCCCCTTCAAAGATGTGAAAGGTGGAGGGGCAGGATCCGTCCTCCGCCGCCGCCTAGCCCTCAGTGCTTGCCCCCCTCCGTTCCCTCGACACTCATTCCGACATGGCCACACAAGGGTTGGCCATGTCCCTTGGCCGGGGGGAAATGGATCACATTTCTCCAAGCTTTCCAACCCCGGTTTCCCTTTTGGTTTCTGGCTCCCCGGGGAGGACGGGACAACATCTGGCACAGTCGGGAGGTTTGGTCCAAAGTGGCACAGAACGGCTGCATCGAGGAGCGCAGGGCAAGATTTCTGCAAGAGAAGGCGCACCCCTGGCGGCAGCATCACATCCTGGGATCCATGGAGTCGGAAGGGGGCCCTGAAGGCCATCCAGTCCAACCCCCTGCTCAATTCCACCCGTGTGCACGGCTGAGCAGGGATTTGAACCCGTCTCTGCTCCGTTCTAGTCCTCCAGGCAAAACACACGCACAAGAGCCATGTTGAAGACTGTTACAGTTCAATGTGAGCTTCCCTGGACCAAAGCCGTCTTCCTCGGACGTAAGGGTGAGGCGACAGGACGGCCCTATTGATACGTGTCCCCACAGCCAGATACAGATAACGGGCAACCACTAATTAAGAAAGGAATAGAGAAGGCTATCAAGCTATGAATCATTTCTGGTATCATTTGTGAGCCTACATGATAACAATAGCCATGCTGATACATGCAGAAAACTTGGGAAATCTATATACACATGGTAATGTTGGAGAGCTCAGAGGCTACGGAGCCAGAGGCTGGGAGTTCGAATCCCCCCACAGGGCCTCCTCCCACCCACTTGGGAAGTTTGCTAATTTGGACCCGATTCTGGTTGCCCTTTTCCCCCCTCGATTCGGCCTGTGCCGGCGGGTTATCTTGAACGGAACAAGATAAAAGACAGCTTTGTTCATGCAGAAAAGCCCTCGGCTTCAGAGGTGGGCCATTTCTTGTGCCACGAGGGGGCAGAAGCGACACACGCCTGACGCCACGGCAAACAGGCCGCCGGAGGAAATGGGTTGGTTGGGTTTTAAATGTATAGAATATAACTGACCGAATTTGTGCAGAGCAGTTTCGAGCACAATGCGACCAGAGCGGAGTAAACATGGCATTCTCCCTTGTGTGTGTGTGTGCATTTGAAAGTAAATAAAAGAATCACCTGGTTTTTGTTAAGAAACAGCTTTTGCTGGTTAAAATACACGTCGAATTGAATAAACTCACCGTGTTTTGCCCTGTGGGTTCTTTATATATAAACTTGGACTCAGCCATGTTAATATATTCTCCTTGACAAACATTGTTCCTCTAATGGAGAACTAATTAATTTAACAGCTCAACCCGCCAGCTTCATCCTAACCCTGTCACATCTTTGACCCTCTCAGCTAAACCATATCCTTTTACACATTTTCCCCTATCTGATCTTTGTCCTTATCTCGTATTTTGCTCTATCAGCTATCGTTTTTATCTTATCACATTCTAGTCCTTCCTGTATAAACACATGTACACATAAATGAGTTCCTGTCTGTCGGATCTGCTTGGGTTTAGGATCCCTGCCTTGAGCAGAAGGGGTTGGACTTGATGGCCTTCGAGGCCCCCCTTCTGACTCCGTGATTCTAGGATAAGGAATAAAAATGCTAGAAAAAGTTGATGGTTAACAGAAGAATCCGGGTTAGGCGTTGGACGAAACCAGTAAAAGGTAGTTTACAGAGTCTTCCAGAGGTCATGAATGAATGGCACTGATATGAGTTCAAAGAACTTGACGATGCGGCCATACTTGTTTGGATCAACGGCCGAGGAATAAGTTATTTTAGAGACGATTCGAGGGGCGGTGGTGAATCAGGGACAAAACCCCTTTTGCAAAGAAATCAAAACGCCTTGTCGAACCCATAAGGCTGGAAGATTTATTTTAGCACGGCGGTTCCCCAACCCGTGTCTGCAGATGCAAGAGAGTCTGGCGCCTTTCGGGGTGGATGGGGGGTAGGGCTTGAATAAAGTAGGATGCAGGAAATTAGGAAATAATCGTTAGCGCTTCTGATGAACTTTCAAGGTTCCGCATTGGCAGTGCAGGGCCGAACTTTTGCCTTTTCTCTTTTAAGAGTGACTCTGTTCTCACTTTCTCTTGTAAAGAGGAAACGGGCTCCAGCCTCTCGCCAGCGGGTTGCAACAGTTGGTTTTACCATCCAGCGTCAGGATGTGTGTGTTGTTATAATGGTCGCAGCTAGCCTTTGGCGCTGACGTTTGTCCTCGCCTCACTATCTCCCACAACCACCTACGCGATGATATGTATGTTCCTGAACATCGAAGGCTTCAAGAGGGGTCCACCAACACCTCTACCATGACAGACAGTCCTAGAGTCATGGAGTTGGAAGGGGGGTCCCCGTAAGGCCATCCAGCCCAACCCCCTTTGTTCAAGGCAGGGATCCCAATCCGAGCAGATCCGACAGAGGATGGTCCACTTTGCTCTTGAGTGCCTCCAACCCTGGAGCGCTCACCCCCTCCCGAGATCATGGGTCCTGTCATTGTACTGCTCTAACAGTTAGGAAGTTTTTCCTGATATTCAGCCTAAATCTGGCTTCCTGCCGCTTGAGCCCTTTGTGTTGCGTTGGTGTGTGCCGTGAAGTCATGTCTTGACCCTTAGGTGCTCCCGCACAGGGCAGATGGCAAAACGTTTCCCAACCAATTTTGGGTGGTGGGCTAAGTAGGCTGAATACCCGCTGGGCGACGTCATCCCGGCCCGTGACGGACAACGTGGTTCCTTCTTAAGCTCCCAGGATGGCTCGTTCTCTAGGGAGGATCATGGGCCAGCGATGCTGATTTTTCTAGCAAGAATGACCTGGGTTAGGGTGCACCTTGGTTTGCCACGGAGCAGAGGGCCGGTTGCATAATTTCTCGCTCCGTCTCAGGCGCCCAAATGTGTTCGGCTAACCTTGTGGCTCTCACTCAGATCATCCTACTCTGATAGGGTTCTGAAAGGAAGCAACATCCCAGATTTTTGCCCGGGCCGGAGCAGAACGCTCAGAAGCGCGGCCGGATCCCCAGGCGGCTTGATTCTGCAAACCACGCGGGTGCACAGATTTGCAAAGGCAAAATCCACCATCCAGCTGTCCCTTGTGGCACTATCAACAGGAAACATCTTTCGCGAAGCAGGAAGTAGGCTTTTGTCATTGGCCGGGGAAGGGAACATGACGAGGATTCGCTCATCCTATCAGGGCGAATATATTTTAGGAGCTGTATATATATATATACATAAAACCTTGCAGCCAGAGGGTGCACAGAAGGAGCGCTGGCCTCTCGCTGGCTTTACCGGGGAACCATGGCTCAAAAACCCAACCACTGCTCTCCCCGTTGGCCTTGAGGGGTTCAAAACCACCTCCGTTAATTTTCCTTAACGGTCGAGACGCCTTTGCTTTCCCTGTCGTGAACAAATCATGTTCCTCCATTGGCCGATGTTGGTGCCCGGGCCCCTCCGGGCCTAGCCGGGCCCCCAAAGGTGCAAAAAATGAAGAAATCAATAAATTACAAGCCGACGAAGGAGTGGGTGAACGGGGTTCCCTCTTCTCAGCCTTCGGGGCTGTGCCACAGCTTACACCGTGGGCCTTTTGTTTCTGGGATCTTTGCAAAAACAGGGGCAGGCAAGCCCTCCTTGCTTTGATCTTGGCCAACATCCCTTGAGTCGGGTTGTGCCACCGTTGTGGTCTGTCGAAGCCACACCCTTCTGCTTTGCTCTCCCCTATCAGCGGTGGGAACTCTTCTCCGTGCGGTTACGAAGGGGTTGTATCTTCTCAGTTCTCAGAAGCAAAGATAACTCTCGGGTACCAGCTGGGTGAAAACACCTTGTGTTGTTTTTTTAGAAATTATATATATATATATATATATTTTAAAGAAGCCCTTTGATCTTCCCCAGCGATCAAGATGGGAGCAAAGCAGGCTTTTCATGTGAAACGCCTTGTTGGTTACCTTACAGTAAACGTTGATGCAGGAACCTTCGATGTAAACAGTTTCTCTTTCCTGGCGCTTGTTCCTGGTGCTGAGCGTTGCATTTGAAGTCTCATCCCCAGCACCTGATGCAGGGTGGGCATGTTTTGAGAACTTGGTGAGCAAATAAGCCTGGATTAATTTATTTTTTAAAAGCCTAAAAAACAATTGCAAGTAAATGCACAGTGCATGAATTGTTTTTTTTCACAGTTACCCGTTTAAAAGAGGCACGAAGGTTGAGCCCTGCACCCTTAAACTATTTAGCCTCCTTTTAACAAAGAGGTCTGTAATTAACTGCAGATGCCATAGGAAAACTCTTGAGCCTCTCAGAAGCCTGGCCACCTGTTCTGGGAGGTCTGGACACATGTCGAAAATCTTCTGTTTCCATATGTCCTGGAGATGACAGGGACAGAAGGACCCGCTTATCTGTGGGATCGGTATTCGCTGATTCACTTCTCCACAGTCTTGGAAAATATTAAAAATATTAAAAGGGTAATCCTAGAAATACATCTTTCTAAAGATGAAGTTACTGGAACTAGTCACTAGAGGGAGCCAATGACCATGCTATATATTAAAATAAGGTTCACTGTTATCTGCGTTTTTCAGCATTCGCGGGGGGTCTTGGAAACAATACCCCGTGGATATGGGAGTCCTACTGTACCACTTTTTTGTTGCTCACCTAAAACAGGCATGGACTTTTAGGGAACACCCAGGCAGGGTCCTCTCCCGCACACAGCCCTCCTGTGTTGATTGCAAAGTAAAAAAGTTTAAGCACAACAGTTTTGACCGGTTAGCTCTGGTTGCTAAAATGCAGAATCCGGCGTAACCGGAGAGCATCCTCCACTTCGGAGCACCTTACAAACGTACTCCAGCATGTTCCAAAACCCTCTGGAACGACAGAGGGAAGGACCAAAACTCCTCACAGATGTCACGACGCTGGATTTAAGCCTTCAAGCACGCTCTTGGGACATAGCCAGAAAAAGGATCCAGTCATTTTTGCAAGGCTGTGGACTTGAGACATGGAACTCGCTGTCAATTGGGACTTAAGTCGCACCAGTAACTCGACTTGCTTTCTTTTTCAGTGACTCGAATTCGACTCGGATCCCACCCACCCCTCCCTTTTGCCTGGGGGGAAAAAGCTTGTTTTTAATTTCAAAAAAGCTTGTTTTTAATAGGGACTCAGACTCGGGACCCGGACCCCAAAGACTGGCCAACATCCCTGAGTTTTTGTGCCTCTAAGTCAGCGGCGCCGTCTCCATCATACCCAAAATGACCAAGGTTGCATTTATTCCTTTCCAAATGCACACGGGCACACGCCCTCTGACCTCACGCACACACTCAACTGCATTAAAACCCACAACCTGGGTGAGAAATCGACGGGCATAATAAGAAATAATCTTCTTTTATACGAGGGCTCGTGGCTCGACCTGGCGAGGAGCCAGCAATCCTATTTCTTGGGAACCAGTGTTTCCTCTGCTCTTCGGCCCCGTGACCCCACCACAGAGCGACACCTCAGGAACAAATAAAACCCCAGAAATTTAAAAAAAAAAAAAACAAGTTGGAAACAGCCAAATAATGCTGTGTTTTTTTTGGCATCTGGCTTCAGTTTCAAAACCACTCAAGAGGCAGGCTATGAAACTTGCGGCTCTCCACAGCCATCTGAGGTTTTACTGATCGACTGTTATGCTAATAACAAGTTTTTAGAAAGATAAACCACAGAGCATGATGCTCCTCCAGCACTGCTCCAAGATCCATAAGGGTGCAGCCGAACAATGGTTGAGCGTCAAGAGTTACCATGGGCAGCCGTCGGCTCTAAACTGCAGGGAGGTTCGAGTTTCTGAAGGCTGAGGACAAAGCCATACCAGGGAGCCGAAGGAAAGATGCTACGACGCTCTTGCTCACCGAACTGTGACTGTTGTGCCCCTGGTCGCTTCTTGTTGCTTGTGGATGACCGACACAGAAACATACACACATACACGCACCCTTGGGGTCTTTCCGGTCAGCCTTCACAAGCGAAAAACCGGGGGTTTCTGGGCAACGGTGCACCACGTATTTATTTATTTAATTGATTGATTCAGTTTCTGTACCGCCCATTCGGGCCGTTCTCGTCACAATAAAACAGAAACATGGTATAACACGGTGCTCCAGATTAAACCAACTCAAATAAAATGGCAAGGACATATACAGTTAAAAATGAATTAAATTTTTTTTATTACCTGACAGATAATAATCAAATAATATTAGAATGGCCGAGCTGGAAGGGACTCTATGGATCATCAATTCCAGCCCCTGTCAAGGAGGCTCAGTGGGGGATTCGAACTCCCAACCTAGGGCTCTGCAGCCAGAGACCTAAACCATTGAGCTATCCAGCAGTTCAGCATATAACCTCTGGCTTAGTCCCCTGGGAGATGAGAGAAGATGATGATATGGCAATCCACTTTCTCTGCAAACCCAGGGCGGCCATAGCTATCAAAGGCATACATGGAGCCTTTATAAGAAGTGCAGAAAAAAAGAACCACAGCCTTGGTTTACAAAGGCAGCAAATTAAATTCTAGTTGTAAAACCAGGCAAAAGAATCAGTTGGGGCCGGATGGAGAGATGTTTATCTTGCCTTCGAAACCTGTGTGAACCAACAGTGACAATTAAAACCAGCAGTTCGCAAAACTCCCGGGTCAAAATCTTCTTCAGAAAAAAAAAGGGTGCAAGAAGGATAAAGAAGATAAAATAACCCGTGCATCTCGGGTCAGGGAGCTGAAGATGCTGAACCCCGGGAGAAGCCAAATCAAGGAAATGGGCCTTCTCGGTGGTGGCTCCCCAGCCATGGAATGAACTGCCCCCCAACATCTGCAAGACCCCTTTTCTCTGGAATCTCTAAAATTTTATTTCGGCAGGCTTTTCAAACCATTCCTCCTTAAAAGCCCCGCTTAGATTATCTGCTTAACCTCTACAGCCACCGCCTGGTTTTATCTTATATCATTTTTAATTGTTGGTTGGTCATTTGTAGGTCCATACTGTTTGTACTGTTCAGGGTGGACACCGCCCGGAGTGACCATCTGCCAGATCCCTCTGTGGGGCCGTCTTTAAAAAAATGATAGCAAACGCAATGACCAACCTGGCTAAAGATGTGTGTTTTTGTTTTGTTTTTTTAAACAGGGGAACAAAAGAGGAATAACTTAAGTATATCCAGATTGGATAACAAACCGCTGGATAGCTCAGGGGGATTAGGGCCCTGGCTGGGGAGCCAGAGGTTGGGAGTTCGAATCCCCCACTAGGCCTCCTTGACAAGGGGCTGGACTAGATGATCCAGAGGTTCCCTCCCAGCTCTGAAGTTCTAAGAGGAGGATGATTATATCACATATACACCTTTCCCCTGGGTGTGTGTGGAACGGGTCAAACCACTCCTTAAATATCTCACTTACCCTGAAGGCCCGATTCGGGTCGCTCTGGGCGGGTATCGACTCGACGGCCCAGAGCCACCACCAATTCCGTGGAAGTTTGAAACAGTCGGAAAACACGAGGAGCCGTCAAAGCGCCGGGGAAAGAGGGGCGCCTGTGTTTCCAGAGGGAGGCCAGGTATTTATTCAGCTGGCACCGTTTAAAAGCCTAAGGCACACATGCCGAAGCTACGCTTGCGGTCAGCGTTGGGTATAAAAATACTGCTGCCTCCTTTAGTCTGTCAATGGCTCCCTCTGTAATTCTCCTTCCGAATAAAAGGAGACGCTTATTTCTGGCCGATCGCTGCGGCTTCTGGAGGAATGCTAAAAACGGTGCGGCCCGTCCGGCAAGGTCCTCTGGCTTGGCCACGTTTGGTGGTACGCGGTGCCGTGAAAAGCCTGTGGTTATGTGTCTTTGGGATCAAAGCCTTCTGGCTGGGCATTTTTTTTTCTTTTTCTTTTGAACGGAGAGGCCTCCTGCTTGTCCAGAGCCCAAGAGCCGGATTCGGGCAGAGCGCAGCCCGGTTGATACACCGGAGGCTCAGCCACGGCTCCGTGGTCCCTGCGATGGTGGTGCCTTTCCTGGCCCAAAGGGGCTCCTCTTTCTCTCCAGAGCATCTTTCTGGGGTGCTAGTGGGAAGCAGCTTGCACTAAAGAGGACTGCCCCCCCACTAATAACAACAACAATCATCATCATCTTAGAATGGCCAAGCTGGAAGGGACCCTCGAGATCATCCAGTCCAGCCCTCTCAAAGAGGCCCGGAGGGGGATTCGAACTCCCAACTTCCGGCTCCACAGCCAGAGACCTCAACCCGTGAGTGATCCAGCAGTTCATGAAGGATAATAATCTGGGTGCGGAGCCAGAGGCTGGGAGTTCAAATCCCACACACACCCCGGGCCTCCTTGAGAGGGGCTTGATTGGATGATCCAAAGGGTCCCTCCCAGCTCGGCCGTTCGAAGGGGATGATGACGGCCATTCCCGGAGTCACAGGCCCTGCATTTTGCAGGCCTTCGAACTCCGGCGTGTTTTTTTTCCATCACAAGACCGAGGAAGCCGAGGAGGTGAGAAACGCTCTCACTTCCCCACACTGGAAATAAATAAATAAATCTGAGTGCTCCTTCGTGCCTGAACCCCCCCCCCCGGGAAGCATCTCTAAAGATCCCTGTGGAGTCCAGAGACTCTCCGCCATTGGCGTGCGGTGGGAGGGGGCCCCGGGGAAGCATCCTGGGCCTTGGCGGGCTGGCAGGCTGCCCACCCTCGGCGCCTTTCCAAAGATTTCAGTTCGGGACTGACAAAACGCTCGGGTTGTGTTATTTTACACACACACACACACACCCGTCCTCTGTGCAGCACTTCGGCGGTGGATTCGTCCCAGGTTTCTGCGCGCCAGGCCCGCGTGTTCAAAGGAAGCCGAGCCGAGCCGGGTTTCCTGAACGCCTGGAAGAGGAAACGCTGCCATCAGCAGGGGGGGCTCGGGTTAAAAATAACTTGGGTATATAAAGGCTTCGGAGGATCCCCTCGCACACTCGCCGCCAGGCTCCCGGCGGCTGCTAGGCCAGGCGCACTGCTCTCCCGCCGCGTTTAAACCCCACGAGGGCCGTGGACGGGTGGGGTGGGGGGTCGGTCCCTGCCGAGAGCAAGAGGTCCACCCCTCCCAACTCCCCCCGTTCACCAAAAAGAGGAAATCTCCCCAAAATCCATCCCTTTCTCCCTCCCTCTCTCCCAGGTAGTGTTGCTCAATAAAATAAGAAACATTGTGTTCAGATACAAAGGAGGAGCTGGGTTACTGTGTTTCCAGGAACAGTTGGAGGACGTGTTTAGAGAAGCACCGGAGGACTGGAATGACGGCATCATCGTCGCCAACATCTGCTCTTCAGAGGGCCCAGCATCCCTAGCTAGACCGCCTTGCCAGGGTCATTCGGGGTCACGGGTGAAAAGGGTTATGTTCGTTCCGTGGATGCTATGTGGCCGGTTTGTGGTGGTGGTCATGTTGATTTTCAATCACCATTATGTTTGATTTTTTTTTTTAAGGTGCCAAAGGTTTTCTTGGCCTTCTAGCCAGATGGGCGGTGTAGAAATCGAAGAAAGAAATACAAAATAAATAAAACGAGGCCCTTTGTTTGACCCCCACGGGCAGCAGCAGGAGGAACCAGAGACGATTGGGTGACATCAATTTAGAGATTTATTTAGATCACAGCAGATAAAACGGGGACATAAAACGTTGGATCTGATTAACGAGGAGGAGGGTTAAGAAAACGAAGGCAAGGCCCGGGAATTGCCGTTACAGACCGGACACGAAAGTAGGGAGAGAATTCCAGCCTTGGGAGTTGCTGGATGGGGACGCTGGGTTTGCGAGCCACATCCGCCCCTTCGTGCCCACCCAGATACACTGCTCTTTCCTAGAGAGGCTCTATTCTTGGCTTTAATAAAGAACTGGGTTTCCTACTGATCACTTAAAGCTCTTCCTAGCCCCCAAACCCTGGGGATCAGGGGGGAGGGCTCAGGATCTCCCCTCTTATCTCATATGATGAAAGGAGGGACCCTTTAATTCAGGCAGCTATGGGGCAATGGCCTGGCCTCTGGGGAAGGCAGTTTTATGGCTCCCCCCCCCCCCCGTTTTTGGGCGTTCATTGCTTTTTATTTACTCACATTTTAATATTACAATTTGTTTCATTGTGTTTTACTTCCATGTTTCTGTGCCGTCCGGTCTGATGCCTTGTCAGATCCTCCCTAGCCAGCTCCCTTATTTTATTTAATTTGCCCTAGGACCCCCGTATCCGCGGGACTCACTCACCCACTGACTCACTCATCCGTGCCCTGAATATATTAAAAAGATTAAAAGAAGACAACCACAGCAACACATAAACCTGGCCTCACCAAGCGCACAAAACGGAACCAACCCATTAATGTGAGCATTTAAAAACTGAATGGAGGGATCCCCAGCCAGCCCTAAGAAGAACAGGGACGTGTCAATGTTAATTTCCACTTTGATTGTGTTTGTCTTGTTTTGATGTTATGACCAACGGTGGTAAACCACCCAGAGTGGCCATAGGGTGAGATGGGCGGTATAGAAACCAAATAAATAAGCAGAGATAGAGATAGATAGATAGATAGATAGATAGATAGATAGATAGATAGATAGATAGATAGATAGATAGATAGATAGATAAACGAAGGGAGGGATAGATGGATAGATGGATAGATAGATAGATAGATAGATAGATAGATAGATAGATAGATAGATAGATAGATAGATAGATAGATAGATAGATAGATAGATAGAATTAAATTAAAGAAAATTTAAAAAAGGAACTAGCAATAAGTTCTACTCCTTTCAGAAAGGAACAGATAAATCAGCTCCAAAACAGGCACGACAGCCTCAGAGGGGAACAGAGCTCTTTCGCAGGTCCGCAAGAAAAGGATCGGAAGGTCCATCATCCGCTCCTCTCGGCATCATCGCCTGTCCGCACGAGGGAGCAACCCCCTCTCTCCCCCCCCCCCCTGGTTTTCTTTTTTTCGGGGAGGGTTTTTTTTTTTTTGAGTCTCCGGAGATCGCCCTGCCAGCCAGCCGTCCAATCATCCTCATCATCCTCCAGAGCCGCGGAGAAACCCGCGGCCGGGCTGGAAGAGGAGACGCTCCCCGGGGGCTTTTTTCAAGGTCTGGCAGAGGGGAGCTCACCCGGTCCAGCCCCGTTCAAAGGAATGCGCCGCGCGGGACTCGAACTCCCAACCCCCCCGAGGGTCATCGGGGCAAGGAAGGAGCAAAAGCGGAGCGGAGCCCCCCCAGGGGCTCGGGAGCCAAGATCCAGGGGCCCCCCCTTCTCTTGGGCACTCTGGACATGCTCAGAGGCACCCCCGCCGGACCCGCGACGCGCAGGGCTCGACGGCCGGCCGGCTTGTGGGCCGGCCTTCCCGGGGCCGCCTTCCTTTTTATAGCGGGGCTAAATTTAGGCCGGCCCCCAAGCCGGGGGGGGGGGGCGGTCGGAGGGGCGGCGGGTGGTTCCGACGGCTCCCCTCCCCTCCCCTCTCCCTGCCCCCGGGCGGGACGCGCTTCCTGCGGGGCCGCGATTGGCCTGCCCGCCGCCGGGGCGCCTCTTGAAAAGCGGCCCCCTCGGGCCGGGCCCGCCACACGCCCGCCCCCGAGCCCGGAGCCCCGAGCCCCGAGGAGAGGAGAGGAGAGGATGGCCCTCCGCGCCCCGAGCCTCCCGTCCTTCGCCTCCTTCTGCAAAGACGGCCGCCCGGGAGCCCCCCCGACGGTGAGTTGCGCCCCGTTATCCGCGGAAGGAGGGAGGGAGGGAGGGAGGGAGGGGGGCCCCCTCTGCACATGCTCCAGAGCACCGGCGCTCCCCCCGCACCGGCCGGGCTTCCCCGGGGGAAAACGGCCCCTACCCCCGTGGAAGGCGGGGATCGCGGACTCGGGGGGAACCGACGGCTGTCCAAGGCGGCGGATCCCACCCCCCCCCTGACCCCACCAAGTCTCTCGGAGGGGGGGGGGAGGTCTCTCTGGCTCTCTCTCTCTCTCTCTCCCCCCCCCCCCGGCCCCGCAAGTCCTGCCACACACACACACACACACTTCCATCCCATCCCCGGGGAATCTCATTTTTTTGATCCGGAGGCGGACTCCGACGGGGAGGAAGCCCTGACCCGTGTCAGGGGGGTGCATGCAGAAGTTGCAAAACGGGGAGGGGGGCGGGCATTGGGGGGGCCTCCCCCTTCCCTCCCTCCTCGTCGGGGTGGGGTGGGGATCCCCGGGGGGCGCCCCCCCTCCCTCCCTCCCCGACGGCCCCCCCGACGTGACGCGGTTTTTCCCTTCTCCCCCCCCCCCCCCCGCACAGCGCTGGCCCTGCAGCCTGGACGCCCCCCCCGCCGCCGCCGGAGCCCTTCGCCTTCCCGGCCTTCCCGGCCTTCCCGGGCCCCCCCGCCGCCTCCGCCCCCGCCTCCACCGCCGCCTCCGGGCCGGACGACGAGGACCTCAACAGCGTGCTGGAGCTGATCCTGGCCTGGGGCGGCAGCGAATACGGGGGCGCCGCCGATAGCGGCTTCTACGCGCCCCCGGCCCCCCCGCCGGAGAGCTGCTGCTACGCCGCCGCCGCCGCCGACCTGCAGGGGCGCTTCTGGGTGGAGGCCTTCAAGGCCGAGCCGGAGGACCGGGGCTGCTACGGGGGGGCCCCGGTCAAGCGGGAGGCCGGCGGGCCCCCCACCCCCGCCGCTCAGCCCGGACGGCCTCCAGGGGGCGCCCCTGCTGCCGCCCCCCTACGGGCCGCCCTTCGGGGACCCCCCGCCGATGCCGGGGCCGCCGATGCCGGGGCCCTACGGGCGCCCCTTCGAGGAGGCGCGCGGCCCGGGCGCGCTCCCGCCGCGGGGGCTGCTGACGCCGCCGGCCTCCCCGCTGGAGCTGCTGGAGGCCAAGCCGAAGCGGGGGCGCCGCGCCTGGCCGCGCAAGCGGAGCGCCGCCCACACCTGCACCTACCTGGGCTGCGGCAAGACCTACACCAAGAGCTCCCACCTGAAGGCCCACCTGCGCACCCACACCGGTAAGGCGCTCGCGGGGGGCCCCGCATCCGCGGCGGCGGTATCCGCGGGCGCCCCTTCCCCCCGACGTGGCCGCAAATGGGAGGCACGTCGGGCCAGAGGAGGCCGCGGATACCGAGGCCCCGCGGTTGCTCTAGAACGGACTCCCCAGGGGCCACCACCACCACCAGAGGGGCGCCTGCTGGCTGGCGTTTGCAACCAGAGGTGGCGCTGAAGCCGGCCCTTCTTGGACTACAACTCCCAGAAGCCTTCGCCCCCCGCCCCCCCCCCCCCGCGGTGGTGGTTGGGATTCCTGGGAGTTGTAGTCCAAGAACATCTGGCGCTACCAATGACTGGGAATCGGGGTTTGGCAACCCAGTGTTCCACGACACCCTGGCGACGGGGAGCCTAGTAACCCCGAGGGGAGGGGGGGGGAGGAAACCAGGGGGGTCAGCTTTTGCTTCTCCAGATGTTTCGCACTCGGCACTCCCACGGAGTTGCGCCTCGGGGCAGGGCCCCCAAATGGAGAAGTGAATCTCCTTGTGAATGTTAGCGGGCCCCCACACACCCCAGCCCGATTCGTTCTGTTTTTCTTTTCTTTTTTCAGAGGGCAAAAAGTTTATTTCTGGGTTTTTTTTGGGGGGGGGTGTGTGTGAAAGGGACAGGGTCCCAAATTCGAATCCTCCGCTTGGCTCCCTTTGTTGCCCTCCAGGGTGGGTGGGTGGGAGTCAAAGGACGAAGGGACCGGGCTGTGCAGGGGCCCGAAGGCCTCATGGCCACCCCAGCCAGCCAGCAGGTCTAGTGGTCACAGAGGCCCCCAAAAGCCGGGGAAAAAACAGGGGGCTCGGAGAGGGCCCAGGGGCGGGACGCTGGGAGTGGCGGTTCGTGGTGCAACCGGTGCCTGATCGCCTTTGTCTTTTCCTCCCCTCGGTCCAGGCGAGAAGCCCTACCAGTGCAACTGGGATGGCTGTGGCTGGAAGTTTGCCCGCTCGGACGAACTGACCCGGCATTATCGCAAACACACCGGGCACCGGCCGTTCCAGTGCCACCTCTGTGACCGGGCCTTTTCCCGCTCGGACCACCTGGCGCTGCACATGAAGAGGCACATGTAGGCCCTCCCCCCCCAAGGACCGAAGAAGATGATGAGGATGATGCTGGGGGGGCCAGGATCGTGTAGCTGGTACTACACCGGCCCATGCCGGAGGGGCACTCCAAAGATGGGCACCGACCCCAGGAAGCGGCTGGCGCTCCCGTGCTTCCTGAAGAGGCTGACCGGCCGTTCTCTTCCAACCGGGGAGAATGGGACTTATTTATAGGACGCCGAACGAGGCAGGACAGACAAAAGGCCACGGAACATTTTTTTTTAAGGGTTGGAGCCCCATAACTCTGTTGTTCCAGAGCCCTGTGGCATCTGTATGCTTACCGGGTTTCTCCGGGGCATAAGTTTTCGGAACGGTGCCCTGAAATGTGCACCCAGGTGTGGACCTCTTCTCGTGGCTTGGAACGTGGCCTGATCCGTGCAATACCCTCGCCCGCCGCCTTCCCTACACTAGGACGGCAAGACTGGAAGTCTTGCAAAGACTTGTAACTTTTAATGTATAAGAAGAATTGGGTGTAAATACTTGTAAATAGTTTTATATGGAAATGGAACTCGTCAGACCGGAGGCAAAATGGTTTTGTCTGGTTTTTAAAAAAAAATATTTGCCGACTTCTTTTTTTAAAATAAAGGGGGGGGGAAACTGATTTAAAAAGACTTTTCTAAAATAAAATAATGTTGAGTTGACACATATGCTTTTTTTTCTTTTAAACCTCCTTGGCGTTAAGGGTTGACGTTGCAAGAACCAGGCCCATTATGGCGCTACAGAAGTGCCCTAGAAAACTCACCAGGCGGGCAACACACGAGAAAGCCCAGCGCTGAGCATGCCCCTGAATCATTCAAAAAGCAACCGAAAGGCTATCATTTAAATCCCATTTTTAGTTTATTCGCTTGCTATTTTTACCAGGACCTCAGATCTTTTCCAGATGTGCGTACAGCTGTGCCAGCCGGTCGGCAGTTTGGGTTTACTGGGGTGTATTCTTTAAACGAGGAAATTTAAACACTACATTTCGGTAATTATGAAGTCATATTTTAGTGCAGGATTAGGGTTTTTATCTCTCTCTCTCCCCCCCCCCCCCCCGTCCTCATTCTCAACTGCCTGGGGACAAGAGCAAGCATCCTCTATGCTTTTCGGTTAGCCTAGTAATTTCAAGAGCACATACACGCAGCTACAGTGACTCAGGTTTCTAGTCTTCCGAGACAATCACACTGTCCATAAATGGTCTCCACCAAGGTTTTCGGTTCCCACATTTTTCTGTTTTTTTTAAAACCAAATTTAAAAGTCTCAAAAACCGTGTTTCGAACCCCAACCATGTTAAGTGCCTTCTACTTTGCAACCAGAACCATCTTGCCGATTCTCTCACTAAAATCAAAGCTGAAGATTAAAATAATAATAATAATGAAAATTAATCATGTGGATGATGGAATATATAATAATAATCTTAGAACATCAGAGCTGGAAGGGGACCCTCGTGATCATCCAGTCCAGCCTGTGTCAAGGAGGCACCCTGGGGGATTCGAACTCCCAACCTCTGGCTCTGCAGCCCCAGACCTTAAACCTGTGAGCTATAACAGAAAGAATATTTCCAGACTGAGGAACAAAACAAGGAGGCCTTTTATCTACAGCTGTCTTTGCTTTGAGAACAGAGCCCTTAGCAAACGCAATGGGAGATCATGAAATAAAAGGGAATAGAGGATAAAGAAAAGAATTAAAGTGAAGTTATTCGCAGGCAACGCCTTATGAACCCCCTGAAGAGCCAGTCAAATCTATAAAAAATGCCAACAAAAACAATTTGAAGGCATCACAGGGTTGGGAGCGCATCAGACGCTATGTTAATCCATGACGTGAATGAATGACGGATTTGAGAGTCCATGGGAAGATATGATTAGGTAGGACTCGGGATCCGTATCCCTTTGGAATTGGTGAGACATTGTAAAGCAAAAGTAAATTTCTAGGATTTCCTAAGCGCCCGGGGATCCCCTCGGGAACGGATTCCCTCCACAGGGATCCCCCTTGCTGGCTTCCGGCTGGGGGGATCAGAGGCCATAAAACGCATTTTCTGGGCATAGGAAGGGGGACAAGCTGGAGAGAAGGACAGGGGATCTTAAGTAACTTTGGGGGATGAGAACCCCCCCCCCCAGAATACTCCTAGCTAGCAAAAGGCAGTGGGTCCAAAGGAACCAGCTTTTCCAGCTTCTGGGTAGGGTCCAGATACCGTGGCTCAGCATCCCCTTCTCCGCCGTGAATTTGGTCCATGGTAGCCACGTGCCATGAAGTCAGTTCTGACTCACTGAGATTCTTTGGGGGGTTTTTAAGGGAGGGAATACTCCAAAGTGGTTTTTCCCCTCCCCTTCTTCTGGGGTTGCCCTGGGACAACGGGGTAGCTTTTGCCCAAGCCCCCCCCCCCCCCGCCGGCGGCCTCTACTCTCCATGGGGTTAACCTTTAAATGGACTTCCAACCGGCTGGCCGTCGTGGGCCGCACCGTGGTGGCAAACTCCGTGATGTAACCCTCTGCTCAAAGAAATCCTTGCCAATAGACATGAATCGGGGCCGCCAGAATGCAGTGCTTCCCAAACGGGGGTCCCCCAGATGTTCTTGGACTGCAATGCCCAGAAATCCTGGCCACCACAGCCAGCGGTGAAGGCTTATGGGAGTTGTAGTCCAAGCACATCTGGGGACCCCCCGTTTAAGAACCACTGCGGATCCCCCTGGATTCTAGGATCAGGAACGGGGCAGAGAAACGGCTCCCATGGCAAGATCTCCACCCCATGCAAAACTTTTTATAAACTTCTACAAGATGGAGCATTTATGTGGTTTGCGCTGAATGCTCAAACCTCTGCATCGGTTTTTTTGTCTCGACAATATGTTATCGGAGGTGTCGCAACCCGATCTGCAAACATCACCCCTGATGCAAATCATCATCATCACCTTAGAACGGCAGAGCTGCAAAGGGACCCTCGAAATCATCCAGTCCAGCCTCTGTCAAGGAGGCCCCGTGGGGGGATTCGAACTCCCAACCTCTGGCTCCACAGCCGGAGACCTACACCACGGAGCTCTCCTGCAGTCTGCATTGGTGACATTACTGTACGGGCTGCCTTCTTTCCCCGTGACCCTTTTCTAAATCTCCGGCATGCAAGTTGTATTTTCCACAGAGAAGTGGCAAACACAGGGGGGATGTGTCTCCACCGTGACCACCATAGTCCTTCGTCGGCCCCTCCCTTTGCAAGCAAAACATCTCGGTCGGGAAGGGCAGAAAAGGAAAAAGGTATTTAAGATTTATTTCCGTGCATGTTCATGGCTCCCACAATTGCACGCTTGCAGAAGACAGCCGAGGAGTTTATTTCGGGCTGCTGCAGAAATAACCCCCGTCTGCCGTGAAGCGCAAAAGTCTGCCTTTGCTTGAAGGCAGAAGGAAATAGACCTGCAAGCCAGTCTGAGGACAGCTCAGGTCCGGGGAAGGCTCTGGGGTGTCAAAGTGAGACTGTCGGATCCTGGCCGCCGATGGGCGTGCATGAAAAAGGCCACCTCTCTCCGGAGGCTTCGGGCCAAATGCTGGGGGGGGACGGGGGACAGGGCTGCGCCTGGCACCGTCAATGCAGACCAGGGCAGGATGATGGGAGAGATAGTCTCCCACGAGGACCAAGAGACAGGCGGGTCTCTCCAAAAAGAGATTGGGATCAAAAAAAAAAGGGAGGATTTGTATCCCCAGGATGTAGAATACATCATCACCATCATCTTTAACCTACAAAGCTGGAAGGGCACCTAAAGATCATCTAGTCCAGCCCCCTGCCCAGTACGGGATTCGAACTCCCAACCTCGGACCCTGCAACCGGAGTCCTCAACCCCTGAGCTCTCCGGCAGTTTATTAAGGATCCTCATCCTCTTAGACCGGCAGAGCCGGAAGGGACCCTCGAGATCATCCGGTCCAGCCCGTCAAGGAGGCCCCGTGGGGGATTCGAACTCCCAACCTTGGGCTCCGCAGCCGGAGACCCTCAACCCCTGAGCTTGCCAGCAGTTCCCTACTTCTGGGTAAAACACCCAACGTGTTTCGGCCTCTCGGCCTTCTTCAAGGGTGTGTTCCTTAAAGGCGAATTCGCTCTTTCTCTGCTCATTCGGTCTGCAGCCAGCTCCATTCAACGCGTGGACGTTTTCCCTGAAATAAAGATTACATTTACTCCCCCCTGGGACTTCCGCTCCGTCTCTTTTTCTGACCTAGATTTCGGTGGATGGACCCGATCCTTTTGTTGTGGTGCAAAAAAAGAAAAAAGAAAAAAGAGATCAAGAGCGAGCCACCCAGAGAGTCCGAAATGCTCCGAAAGAGGTAACCTTATTTTCATTTATTAAGATTAAACAATAACATTGCTCTTATATGCAAACAATCAGGACGACAGCACGGGTTCAAATCCAGCACGGCCGCTCCCCCACTGCTCCATCCACACACACACCCATAATGACCCTACAATCATTATTTCAGTGATGATAAATATAGACGCAGTCGCTGCGTGGTTTTGCCTTTCGGAGAAAACGCCAGGATCCAAGCCAACGCCCCCCCCCAAGACCCGATTCGCCCAGTGGTCGAACCCCCAAAGTTTCGTCAAGGGCCAGGCCTCCACGAACCCTTCCGACCCCCTCCTGGCCCTACAAGTCGGTAGGAACTAGCTTTTATTAGCGGGGCGAGGAGAGCGGAGCCTCTGGAGCCGTTTTTTGGGGGGGCCTTGTCGTCCCCCCTCTTCCCAAGAGCGAAAACTGACCAGCCGTTCCTGGAAGCCCAAAGGAAGACCCCCTTTGCCTTTTTTATGTGGGTCCGAGGAACCTCCCACCCCACTGCAATGTCTGACAACCCCCCAAAACATTTAAAATAATAATAATACTGGAAATGAACTTCTAACCACTTCTACTTTCATGCGTGGCATCTGTTCAGCATCTGGGACCCAGCCGGGTTGCCCACCCTTGCATTAAAACCAAGCAGAACAGAAACCCAGGTGAAAGGAAATCAACAGAGAGAAGGACCCCCCCCTCCCACCTCCTCCTCCCTCTAAGCTGGCCATTAACAACGCGGCCTGGCTCAATACCCCCCCCCCCAAAAGAGAGGAGTCCAGGTGATCACGAGATACGGGGCCAAATCTTGTTTTTCCAAAGACCCCCCCCAAGAAAAGACAGCCTCGTTCTCGGAAGCCCAGTCCTCCTTTCGAAGGGTGGGGGATGGAGGAGAGAGCAGGCGTTTGGACCGGTGGACGCGGGAGGCCCCTGGAGTCCAGACGGCTTGCAATGGCAAGACTCACGATCGGCAGAAGGAACAAACACAGCAGGACCGCGGATACCGAAAAACGCGGATGATAGCAAACACTATACATGGCGTGGTCTCTGGCTCCCTCGAGTGGCCGGTTTTGGTAAACACACCCTCGGAAGACGCCTAAATATGTATTTATGGGTTTTTTTGTTGTTGTTGAGTATTTTCAGGCAGCGGGCTAAGCGAATCCGTGGATACCGATCCTGTGGATAGGAGGGTCCTACGGTAACCTCTGTGGAAAAGAGGGTGTGTGCCACGTGGAGTGACCGGGGAGCCTCCCCAAGCGACAAGAAGCCCCATTGACAACCTCAATACAGGAGGGGAGGGAATATTCTTTCTACCCCCCAATAAATAATATTCCGGTTCATTTACTGGGTAGACATATATTGAGTAAGTCGGAGTCAAAGCAACATAGGCTGAATCGGAACACGGTCCTTTTTCGGCTCAAAAATGTTAAGACATTCGGTTGCGGGTCACGGTTGGAAGTTCTGCCATTCAAAAGGGTTAAGCGCAAATTAATTTGATGAGCATCAGGCAGAAATTCTACCCACAAGCAACACTCATATATATGTAGACAGACAAACACACACAAGCTATTTCCGTGTTTTTCATCATCTGCGGGGAGGGGTCGGAACGAATCCTCCGTGGATACCGAAAAATGCGGATGTCTGGAATGCTATACAATGCATGGTCTCTGGCTCCCTCTAGTGGCCCGTTCTGATAAATACACCCTGGAAATACACATTAAATATACATTTCTGGGTTGTTTAATTTAGTCATTTTAGGCAACGGGTAAGTGAATCAGCAGATACGGATTCTGCGGATAGAGAGGTCCTACAATATACACCATTTCCGTATGTACAACATATGTAATTACATTCTACAGTATAACGGGAAGCCACGAATGAGGGCTACAGGAAATCTATCCTGTTTTGTGTGTTGTGTGTGTGTGTGTGTACACACACTAGTCTGTGCTAAGGAATGACAGGCTAAGAGGCAGTCAATGCAAATAACGAAGTTCTATACAATACAGCAATTTAAAAAAAATTCTACAAACTTACATCTCTTTGCTTTCCAGCCTGGACCGGAGGGGGGTTGGGGGTCCAAGTCTCGGGTTCGAATCTCACACATTTTTAAGGAAAAAAGCGGGATCTGCATCGCCTGGAACGACCGAAGGTGCTTTGGGTCTTGAGACGCTCTCGGCCTTTATGGGAAAGGACCCTCTTTCTCGTTGAGCCCCCCCCCCCCGGGCCCGATTCTGAGGCCAGCCCGTGGCCAGGGAGCGCCACCGAAAGTGGACAGGCTGCCCAATGGTTTCAGAGACCTGCCCGCTTTTAGCTGCGACGGCTCGGCTGCCCTCCGCCTCTCCGCTCCCCCGGGAAACATGATCTAAAGATGCCCGAAAGCCAGCGAACGCCTCGGCCACAGAATCATGGGGTTGGAAGGGGGGCCCCTCTGAGGCCATCCAGTCCCACCCCCTGCTCAAGGCGGGGACCCCGGTTAAAGCAGATCAGACCAACGGGGGTCCCATTCTCTCCAGCGTGGGAGCGCTCCCCGCCTCCCAAGGTCATGGGGTCCCGGTGGTCGTACTGCTCTAACAGTTAGGAAGTTTTTCTGTGATATTCAGCCGAAATCTGGCTCCCCGTCGCTTGAGCCCATTTCTGATGCCTCCTGGACTCTGGGGTGACGGAGGACCGATCCTGCCCCTCCTCTGTGGGACCCCCTTTCAAGTCTTTGAAAAGCGCTCTCCTGTCTCCCCTCCGTCTCCTTGCCTCAAGACTTTTCTCCTGGACAGCTCCTTCTTTCGGGAAAGGGGACCCATGCTCCCCCCACAAGACGCACGAAGCTTTTCATCATGCAGAATTATTATTATTATTACCACTGTCTTTTTTCTTCTTCTTCAGGCAACGTACACACCCCAGGGCCCATCCTCAGCTTCAACGTACACCGTTTCCCCCTGGTTTCGATATGAATCGGTGCTCGTTAAATAACCGCTCTCCTTTGAAGAGACAACACGCGCCGTTGGTGCCGCTCGGTTTCCTGGTAAGCAGCGAGCCCTTGAGAAATCAGGGGAGACGGAAACGGGGCAGGAGCGATTCCTCTCGCCGTGCTGTCCAAAATCCTGGCCCGTCTCTGCACCCCCATCATCCCCCCGAAAGATAGAAAGACCCCGTTGCCCAGGGAGTGTGAGGTCTCCACGTGCGACGCCGTATCGCCACACAAAAGGACAGAGAAAATCGCCCCAAACGTTTCACATCGGGGTGGAAGCCAGGCTTCGTTGGCCAACTCAAGAGTCTGGAGTTTCTTTCTGATGATAATCAGAATATATATATATATATATATATAAAAGGCCTCTCTGCTTTAGACCCAGAGGCCAACAGAAAGAGATTAAACCACACTTAACTACAGGATAAAAGCAAAGCATATCACTTTATGGAAACCACGCTTCTTGTTTTCAACTCGGGCGTGTGACGGAGTGACAACTGCCAGCGTCGGGTTCATGGAGGCAAACCATGCGCAAGAAACGCCGGGGTTGCGTTTGGTGGGTCGGGGTGTTCTCCGTGGCGCTGGGTTCCCCCCCCCCCGGCGCCGGCGAGCCCCCCCCCCGGCTCAACGCCGGTCGGGGCCACCAGGCGACTCTGGACCCCCGAGAGGTCCTTCCAGTGCCCCAAAGCGTCTCGGAACGAGTCTTTTCTTAAAAGGAGAAAAGAAGGCAGGACGAGAGGAGGGGACGCCCGAGACGATCAAACGCGGTTCTTCGGTCCTCGCCGGAAAAGTCCCACCGAGGCCGTCGGACTTATTTGGCGATCGAACGAGAAACAAGGTGTGTGTGTGGGTGGGTGGGTGGGTGGGTGGACGATGACACCACCGAGAACCTAGGAGGGGTGCCGGGGTCTGCTCGGCTGGTTGGCCCACCCCGTGGCTTTTAAGGAGTCGGCATGTCGGCCTTACTGAGGGCGATGGCCAGCTCCAGATCCTCCTGCTCCTGGCGTCGCAACCGAGCCAGCCTCGCCTGCTCGGCCTTCTCGCTCTCCCCGCTTGGCCCACGCCAGCTGCCGCTCCTCATTGCCAAGCTAAAAAGAAAAAAGGAACAAAACGGACATTCGGTTAACTGACCAGGAGGGGGGGGGGGTCAAGGGGGGGGGTACCAAACACCATCAGGAGGCAGAGACATCGGCCGTCAGCCCCCTGCCGTGATGCCCCCCCCCCCTTCCATGACTCCTGGAAACGGAGAAAGCCCTGCGGGACCCCGTATCCGCCGATTCACCTATCCGCAGTCCGGAAAGGTGAAAAAGGCAAGTCTGGTTGCCGGGGCTTTGCGGCAAAACCGGGTCGTGCCGAAGCCCCTCCTGATCACCAGGAGGCAGGGGACCTCTCTTGAGAACAGAATATGAACCATAGATCCTTTATCTCCCCCCCCCCCCAAAAAATAAGCCCCGTGAAAAAGTAACATCCAAGCCCCAAAACACGCATTTGTGCCAAAACAAAACCACACCAGCATTCAGATTTGATTTAATATTTTCAAACCGTGGGGAAGTGAGTCAGTGGATACTGATCCAGTGGATAAGGGGGACCTACGGTACTGTCTTCGTTTCCAGGAGTCACGGAGCGGGGGGTGTTGTGGTGGGTGGGCACGGCCATTCTCTTGGTCTCCAGTTGGCGTTGGGTTACCCCCGCAACCCAGGAGAAGATCGGACCACCGTCTGTCGGACCTGCTTGGATTTGGGGTTCCTGCCCTGCGCGGGGGGTTGGACTGGATGGCCTTACGGGTCCCCCGTCCACAATTCTAGGACTCAAGGGGCTAGCAGGGGGACACCACCTCTGTGTCCCCCCCCCCCGTGAATCCACACGCCACGCCTGATGGGCTACGGAAGGGGGCTTCACAGGCGCCCGAGTACCCGCCCCGCTCCGTCCTCGTTGGCTTTGGCGCCAATTCGAAGATCCCAAAAGGGGAGGAAATCATTCAGACGAGTGATTTTTCTGTGTCAGGCAAGCAGCCCTCCTCGCTACCACAGAGCTGGCAGGAAGTCGGGCGAGAAATCAGGGCGGGCGGCTTCTTCCCGGATCTGCCCCCCGCCCGCCTCTCCCTTCCCTTCGATGAGGGATCAGCCCCCCAGGGAGAAGAAAAAGCTGCTCTGTGTGCAAGGCCCCCAGAAAGGAAAGGCTCCAAGCTTGGCACGCCTCCTGTTCGGCTCACAGCCCCTGCCTGGGGGGATAAAATGGGGTGCGGGGGACCCCCCAGCCTTTGCTGGGGAGCACAAAGAGGGTGTGGGGGGGGCAGCCTTGCAGTCCGACTCCCGGCCCTAGACCGTCCTTTCCTCCAGGTGCCGAGTGCGATTTGAGGCCAGGAACCGACGACCACAGGCTCCCGGAACAGGGAACTGGTTCGAGAGGCAAAAATAGCGACGATTCACGTAGGAAAGGGAAACGCACATCTTCGCACACTTCATCCTCATTGTGAGGTCCAGTTTTCTCCGGGACGTCTCCAGCGTGGGAGCGCTCCCCACCTCCCCCCCCCCGAAGGTCACGGCTCCCGTCATTGTGCTGCTCTAACCATTGGGAAGTTTTTCTGTGATCTTCAGCCGAAATCAGACTTCCTGTCGCTTGAGCCCATTCTGATGCCTCCTGCCCTCCGGGAGGACGGAGGACGGATCCTGCCCCTCTCCTCTGCAGGGACTGCCTTTCAAGTCTTTGAAAAGCGCTCTCCGGTCTCCTCTGAGTCTTCTTTTCTCGAGACTAAACCCAGTTCTTTCCGTCTTTCCTCCGAAGGCTTGGGTTTCCAGCCCCCCCGATCCTCCTTTCTTGCCCTCCTCTGAACCGGCTCCGGTTGGCCCTCCTCCTCCGTCAAGCACGGCGTCCAGAACTGGACCCGGGACCCGAGCGGAGGGCCTGATCCTGGCCGGGAGTCGTTCGCACAAAAGAGGCATTCGGGAGGCAGAGAGGCTGAGAAGTTTAAAAAACCAACAAAACAATACTTTCCAGAGGCCGTGATGTTTTTCTGGAAAGGATTTCACAGGAGGGTCCCCATGCCCAAAGCATCTCCAAGCGGCAGACAGAGATCCGGAGACCAAAGGCAGAGCCTCCCCCCAGCCAGGAAAACAGGGGTACCAGCGGGCAAACCAGCCTCTCTCATAAACGCCATCAGAGACAAACTTTTTTTTACGGATAAATAAGGCCACTGCAATACAGGAATAGGAATATACAGCTAGGGCGACCGAGGGAGGGAGGGTGGGGAAGACAGCACGAGGGATGAAGACACAGGCGCTGGGGATGGAGGAGAGGAAGAAGAGGAGGGGGAAGCCGAAACGGGCAGGACCCCCCCCCCCGAGGGGCCAGACGCGCCCGCCCACAAGCAGCGCAGAAGGAGGGGTTCGGGTTCAGAGAGAAGGAGCTTCACTTACAGAGCTGAAGTCCGCAAACCCCAGGGAAGAGTCTTTAGTAGGTTTACTCGGAGAGGAAGGAGCAAAGAGGTCTCTTCCACTAAACAGATCCCCAAACCCTTTCTGAGTCTGAAACGGGTCGCGGCGGTCGGCCCCAAACGGCTGAAACGGATCGGGGGCCGCGGCAAAGTCGGAAGACCCCGCCGGGCCGACGGGAGGGCTCTTACCTGGAAAAGGTGGGAAACGGGGGTGGGTGGGTGGGGAGAACGACAACAGAGGAGAGGAAGAAACAAGAGGAAGAAAGGGGGCTTAGCAAAAGAGCCAACCCTCCGGCCGGGGTGTGTGTGAAACACCCACCCCCCCCGGACCGACCACCAAACTTGCCCCCCTCTTCCCGTCCGTGGTTTGGGGACCGGCTGGACCGACACCTGCTTGGCTCTTCCCAGACATCCATCCATCCATCCATCCATCTATCAGCTCCTTTCTTATCTATCTATCTATCTATCTATCTATTATCTATCTATCTATCTATCTATCTATCTATCTATCTATCTATCTATCTATCTATCCCTTCCATCCATCCGTCCACCCGTCCTTCCGAAATATTTTTATCCCGCCTTTCTCCTCCAAAACTCAAGGTCTCTAAAAGGCCCGACTGAAAGCTGAACACAGAAAGTACACGAATATTCCAAGAAGCACAAACGAACCCCGAGAAACGGTCATCTCAAGCAGGAGGAGAAACCTGGTCCTTAAAGAAGGGATGCCAAAGAATTCATCTACAAATCATTCTCGGGTAGCCAACGAGGTCCTGCACGCTTTGAAACGTTTGCACAGAAACTGGGAAAAACTCAAAGAAAGGGTGGCTGAAAGTATTTGCCAAGGATTCGAGGGGGGGAAAGCAACACCCCCCCCCAAAGGAAATGCTAATATTTCTCTCTCAAGAGGATGATGGAGGGGAGCCAAGGCACGTTGGGGACGGGTTTTTTAATGCAGAATTATATTAATCACTTCGCGGTGTGGCTTCTTTTTTTGGGGGGGGGGGAAGAGAGAAAAAAGCAATTTTTTTTCTTCTTTTCTGCTTCTGCTCCATTCCCGGCGCCGAAAGCAAAACAGGGCCCCAGGCTCAGAAAAAAAAAAAAAAAAAAAAGAAGAAGGGAAAAAAAACAACAACCCACAAGAGTTTCAGCAGTTGCCCAAGTGGTGAACACAAACCGCACCAAGGCCTCACTTCAGCAAAATAAAGATGAACAACATGATTTACCGCAGCAAAGGCGTGCTCGGCTCCACCCAGGGCGCGCACAGAGCACAGGCGAGACTTGCAAGAGCCGGTCCCTGGGGAGTAAGCCCCCCTCGGCACTGGATCCGGGGGGCTTATTCCCACCTTTGCACCCAGGAAGAGCCGAGCGCCTCGGTCGGCACCCGGGAGGAAGGAGGGACGGCTTTCCTACAGACGCCCCGAGCGCAGATTCGTGCACAGTCCCCAAAAATCAGCTTTTTTAACCCTGCATGGGGGGGGGGTGTCACTGTTTTCCTTGCAACCTCTCTTCGGCTCAGACCGGCAGGGGATCTCGGCCCGAGCGACCGTCCTTTCTGCTCGGCGGGCCCCGGGACAGCCCCCTCCGTGGGCAAAGCCGGCAGCCTCCTCGCTTCTAGGGCGCGCAAAGGGCCGGATCCCGCCACGCCTGCCGCCTCACGGCCAGGTCCGCCCTTCCCCTTCCAGTTCTCTGGCTGAAGGCACGCTCCGGGGCTGTGAAAACTCCTCCTGAAAAAACCCATAGATCAAAACAGGCCACGACGCTTCAAGGCGGACCGTTTCCAAATCATGCACCGCTTATTTGCAGGGCGACCGCGTCACCTTAAGCACTTCACATCTTCCAGCTGCATCGCGATCCAGAGATAGCGCATGAAGCGTTAAGAGACGTTGCCAAAGCTATTTGAGGCTCAAGGCGCCGGACGGTCCATTTAGTAGAATTTGGGTTGTGAATTAGATCCATTAACCCCAAGAAAGGACACACGGCTTTCCACCGTATATAGGATTTGGGTTTATGGGTTCACTTATACATAATGTACACTCCATTGGACGGTTAGCTGTTTCTAAGCTGAAAAGTTACTTGGATTCGTTCTCAGTTCCTATTCCTAAAATGTTGATAAAAGAATTTAACCCCTGGCACGGCTGGCCGGACGGATAGACAGACCCGGCCAGCCCTCGTTTCTGCAGCCCCAGGCCAACCGCCACGTCCATCGGGACTGGACCCTGTGAGGCGAGAGGAAGAGGGTGGGATGAGCCCCCAGAGGGGGAAAAGAGCGGCCTCCGTCTCCTCTACACTCTTCCATGCCAACGACTCCTGACATACGGGTCAGGCTGCCTCTTGAGTCCCGGGACCAGTTCTGGACCCCTTCCGACGCTGTGATTCTCGGATTCAAAGAGAACATACCCACCCGGAATAGCCCTCTCCTCGCTCGGTCCATTTCGAATTCTGCCCTTTCTTCGCTCCCAATGCCGTTAAACCTTTTTCAGACCTCGCGGGTGGACCTCCGTCCCGGCAAACTCCCGGCTGGCTGGGAGAAGGGACCCATGGCAAAGACGCCGCTCAGCGCCAACTCTGCCGGCTGGCACGGGAGCGCCTTCCAAACAGGGAGCTGCAAAAAAAGGCCTTCCTCCCACCCGCTGGAGTGCTCCTGGCTTTGGAGGCTCGGAGGCGCCTTTCGCCTGGCCCGAGAGCCGTACGAGCCTTTCTCCCCGGCTGCCTCCCTCCTCTCGAGATGGGGTTTTTTGCTTCGAGGACAGAGAGGAAGGAAACCCGTAGGTCCCCAAAAAGAGGGGAGAGAAATTAAAAGAAGAAATGAACAAACCAAGCCGCGAACCAACACAACTCTTCGAGGCCTGAACCTGAAGAAGGGTCCTATGAAATCTGAAAGTCTGCTGAGCCTGGAGAAGAGTCCTGTGAAATCTGAAAGTTTGCATACACCCTCTTGGGAACACGGGCAGGCCTGACAGAGTTGGCACGACGAGACAGCGTCCAAAGGGACCGGCGCGCACCCTGAGTCACGTGGGCGAGCTTAAGCTTCATCATGGAACTTCTTGACAGTTCAGCCACTGAGAAAAGAGTCACCCCGTGGCGTGAGAACAGAGCCCAGGCCCTCGCCCAGAAGCGAAGGCGTTAACCACGGAGGCAAAGCAGCCAGATGCCAACTGTGCAAAAGCGGCTTCTCGCCGAAGCAAGGCGCTTCTGGCTGCAAAAGGCCACAAAAATACCATAAGGCTCAACACCGCTCGCTGCAAAAAGTTGTTATATATTCTAAAAACCCGACATCTCGTTGCTGGATCGCTCAGGAGGTTGGGGGGTCGCTGGCTGCGGAGCCAGAGGTGGGGAGTTCGAATCCCCCCACGGGGACTGCTGGATGGGGGGCTGGGCTGGATGATCTCGAGGGTCCCTTCCAGCCCCTGCTGTTCCAAAACGATGATTAAGAATGGCTCTAACGGTTGAGAGGTTTTTCCCGATCTTCAGCCGAAATCTGGCTCCCTGTCGCTTGAGCCCATCATGACGTGTCCTGCCCTCTGCGGGGATCGAGGGCGGATCCTGCCCCTCTTCTTTTGAGTCTTTTTAAAGCGCTCTCCTGTCTCCCCTCCGTCTTCTTTTCTCAAGGTTCAACCTGCCTTGTTCTTTCCATCTTTCCTCCTTGGTTTCTGGTCCCCTCGTCGTCCCGGTGGCCCTCCTCTGAACCGGCTCCGCTTGGTCAACCTCCGTCTTCGAGCCCGGCATTTGGAACGGGACCTGGGACTCGAACGGAGGCCCCACCAGGGCCGAATGGCTCTGAGCAGAGCGAGGAAAAGCAGCTTTCCCTCTGCCCAGGCTTCAACGCGTCCTCCATCAGGTGATTCTCCCCCCCCCCCCCCCCGGTCGGGAAGGCCCGGACGTGGCTTTCTCCACCACCGAACGTGCCCAAAATGGCATGCACACCAACACACCAACAGAGAAAAAAACCCCAGGATCAGTCCTGTGCAGAAGGAAGACCATTCCCAGGTTTCAAAAAAACTGGCATTTGAGGACATTAGATGAGGCAGGGCAGAGGGCAGGGGCCTGGGTAGAAAGGGGGGCCAGAGACTGGGAGTTCGAATCCCCCACGGGGACAGGGGCTGGACTGGATGATCCCAAGGGTCCCCTTTTCCAGCTCTGCCGTTCTAAAAGTATTATTCTTTATCAACGGAGAACGGCCGCAAGAAGGGTGCTTAACCCTGGATGCCTCTGTTTCAAACAGGGAACGCTTCTCAGTGGGGACGGGCCCCGAGCCGTCCCCGGTTCGTAGGACGAGACCCCTCCCTGGCCACGGCCAAGGTCACCTGCCTGCTAAAGGTTGCTCTCCGGGTGAGGAACCTGAACTCTGTCCCTGGTTACTGGCAAGCAGCACGCCAGGGGAGGAAGTGGCTCTGGGTGGGTCCCACAATGGTGGTGCCAGGAGCACTGAACTGGTTCACAATCACTGACACCCACACAGAGACTTCCTGTGCTTAGAGAAAAATACCAAAAAGAAGAAACAAAAATTAGAAAAAAAAAACAACAACCCGGTTCTTCTCTTTTGATGCTCAACAGCTTTTACCTAGAAGCTACTCTGCGGTGAGCGCTGACAGATCCTGAGCAAAGAAGGAAGGTTTTCAATCTGCACTCCCCATAACCGGTCGATCTTTCTAAGGAAGCCATCTTAACCGATCCGGACAGATCCTGAACGCAAGGAGGGCCCAAAAGGGTCCACCTCCGGAGGCGCTCTGAAGAGTCCCCAGCCGTGCCCCGGCTGGCATCGAACCCCCTTTAAGCACGTTGGTTGTTACACCTCCTTGTGACACCGGACGCGCTGAGCGGGGCGCGACCGAGACCCCGGTTGACGTTCACCGGCGAAGGGAACCCTAGTCCAGCTCATGCGCAGGGTTAGAGCAGGCCAGGAAGGGCTCGAGCGATAGGTAGCCAGATTTCGGCCGAATATTGGGGAAAAAAACTTTTTGGAAGCTGACGAGTTCTATTACGATGATTATAATTCACTTATCCCATGTTCCCAAGGAGGGTGTTTCCTCGCATGTCCCCCCCCCCCCCCCCCCGAGAGACGAGGCAGACTTACCACTGGATGGTTTCGGCCTCACAGGCATGCTTTTCTTCGGCGGGAGGGCGGGAGTGTCTGCTTTGCCCTTGAAAGGGTCGTCTGGGAAACCAGGCCCTCCGAAAGAGGAGGAGAACGGATCCGAAGCCGGTGGCTGTAGGAGAAAGCGTCATGTTTAGTCTGCGACACAGAGACCCGCGGAGGGAGAAAGGGGACTCCCGGAGGCTGGGGAAAAAGGAGCAAACGAAGCTTCAGTCGTTAAGCCAGCTGGGCGTGGGAAGGAAGCTAGGCACGAACCGGGCAGGAGACGGGAAACGCTTTGCTCCGCTTGGAAGCCGGTCTGCCCTCAACGTTTGTATGGAACGAGGAATCCCAAAGCGGTCAATTCAGCATCACTGATAGCAATGCGTAGGGTCCCATAATTTTTTGTTATGTGGTTTCATTCATTCATTCATTCATTCATTCATTCACTCACTCACTCACTCGTTCGTTCGTTTCATGCATGCATTTTGTTGTTGTTTAGTCGTCAAGCTCGTGTCCGACTCTTCGTGTCCCCATGGACCAGAGCCCGCCAGGCCCTCCTGTCTTCCACGGCCTCCCGGAGTTGGGTCCAAATTCATGTTGGTCGCTTCGGTGACACTGTCCATCATGCATGCATACAATCGTTCAAAATGTTTTTTTTTAATCCCATCTTTCTCCTTAAAAGGACCCCCAAAAAACCATCGTTAAAAGACAATATTTCAAGCTCAAAAGCAGAAAGTCTACCAATCCTAAGAAAGGATGAAAAGAAATACGGGGCTAAAAGAAAAAGAGAAAAGAGAGATCAGTGGGCTGGAGAGCTCAGGGGGTCGAGGTCCTCGGGCTGTGGGGGCCAGAGGTTGGGAGTTCGAATCCTCACTGGGTCTCTGAGAGAAGAGCCAGCCTGGGTGGCCTTGGGCAACCCCAGAAAGAAGGGAAGGGGGAAAAACCACTTCTGTGTGTATCCTCTACCGAGACAGCAAGGGTGGTCCTCCAGAGGGAATCGGGCCAGCCTAATTTAGAGTCCCTCTGAGCCCCCCAAGTGTAGCGATACATCTGTTTCAGGAGAATAACCACTGAAAGGCACCCAGACCGCTTGGTCTTAATCTCCCTGCTGCCACCGCCAGTTCCCCGACGATAGGGGCATGGAGGAAATCAGAAAAGTTGGCTTCCTCTGCCTCATGTGCCTACTGCTGTGGTTCTCAACGCCTTGCCCTGTATATTCAGGAACTGTCAGATCGCTCAGGGGTTTCGGCATCCGGCCGAGGAGCCGGAGGTTGGGAGTTCGAATCCCCCACGGGGCCTCCTTGACAAAGCGCTGGACCTGGATGATCTGGAGGGTCCCTTCCCGCTTGGCAAGTCCCCTCGTGGATTCGCTTGCCGCGTTCAATGTTCAGGAACTTATAAGGACCAAACCCTTTGCTCGCATAAGGAAAGGAACATGTTAAAAAATTAAGGAAAGCCATAACCGGGGTGGGGTGGGCACAAGCAAACACTGCAGACGAGACCCCAGGGAGAGAATCCTAAATATAAGGAAGGAGGCAGACGTCAGCTCGGTTACAAGTCCGCTGCACCACAATTCAGCTACCCTAAGGAGACGGGAAGGTAAACCATGTCGGTCATATATGCCCTATTCGGGTACCTCAATGCTGACGCACATCTGTAAAACCAGACACTTTGTCCCAGTGTTAACCCTTGTGTATGCCTTTTTATGCAGAACAAATAACTAAATAATCATAATAAATCTCTTTCGGAGGTGGGTGTTCTGTTTGTTCCCCCCCCCCCCCGCCTTGTGGGGACTCGGGATGGGTCAATTAAGGCGTTCAGACACCCATTCTTGCAGAAAAGGGTGGCCCTTTCTTTATTGTTATATTTTGATGCCAATCAGCCAGGTGCGTGGCCCCGCCGGACATCCCATTTAGCATCTGCGGGAAGGAGGCGGGAAAGAGCAGGTCGGGTCCGGACCGGAAATGGTTCACAAGGAGCACAAGGCTGCGAGGGAGCTCGTTCCTTCGAGGACGAAATGAAGCAGCAAATTTAAAAACACACACACACACAAAGGCAAGCCGGCGTTTCTCAGACGTCCGGAGCGCGGGGGGCTGAAGCCCTCCCGTAATAAAACATAGGACACACACACACACCCTCGTCTCGGGCAATGACGGGAACGGCCGGAGAGCAGCTCACCTTCGACATGCGGCTGAAATCGGCAAAGCCTTCGGTGCCGCTGGTGCCGCCGCTGAAAGCGCTACTCCCGAAGGCGTCAAGCGTCCCAAACGGATCTGCAACCGAAAGGAAGGAGGGCTATGGCTTTCCGATGGGCTTCCTTTCCATGCCGGCAGACGACGAAGCGTCCAAACCTCCCCCCCCCCCATGACGCTGCTTCTGCTTCTCAGACTTCAGCAGCCGTTACTCCTCTTTTTGCTCTGCCCTTTCCAGTCCCCCCCCCCCCGGCAGCAGTGGTAGATCCACTGCAATTACAGTGGGGACCCCCGGATCCGCGGGATCGGTATCCGCGGAGTCGCTTCTCCACCGTCTGGAAATATTAACGGTATTAAAAGAGGGGAAAAAATCCTAGAAATACACATTTCTAAAGATGAAGTTACGAGAACTGGCCGCCCGTGGGAATCAGCGGATACAGAGTCCGTGGATATGGGGTTCCCAAGGTACTTTACACTTTGGAGGTGGGGTGGAGGGCAGATCCGTGTCAGGAGAGCCCCCGTGTCCTTACCTGGGCCTTTTGAGGAAGAGGCGGCGCTCAGGGACAGGAAAGGATCGCTGTGGTCGAAGAAGTTTGACTGAAAGCACAGAAGAGAAGATCACAAAACGCAGTTTTGTCTTTCCCAGGAGTAAGGAAGAGGATGACGCACAGACACAGACGCACAAAGATTCGGCCCTTTAGAGACACACGTGGTCTAGACGCAGCACACATTCACATACAGACTACTGCAATCCACCAGAACAGGAGCGTCCCTTGAAGACTGTCCCAAACCTTCCGCCGGTTCGAAAAGGTACAAACCAGCAGTTCGGTGGCCAGTTCCTTTACGGCAGAAGCCCGGGATTGGATGCAACAAACCGGGACGAGCAGCCGAAGTGACGGTTTGCCGAGCCACAAATAAAAGAGAAGCCCAGAGCCCTTCCTTACTTTGGAAGGGAGCGTGGAGTTCTGCAGGAAGGGGTCTGAAGTGAACGGGTCGCTTTTCTCCGGCTTCTTAAAGAAATCTTCGGGGGCAGAAGCCTGGAACGGGTCGCTTTCTTCAAACGGATCCCCTCCGAACGGATCTAACAGGTGGGAGTCGAAGGCGAGAACTTAACATGGAGGTGGAAATGGTCACGTCTTGCAAAAAAACCAAAAACCATCCATGTATTTACCCGAACTGGGCACTCGACAGAGCCAGAGACCACATAATGTACAGCAGGACCCTCGTATCCATGGGGGATCGGTTCCAAGCCCCCCCGTGGAGGATGAAAAACGTGGATGATAGCAAACACTATTATAATAGCAAATACTACACATGGCACGGTCTCTGGCTCCCTCGAGTGGCCAGTTCTGGCAACTTCACCTTTAGAAACACGTATTTCTATCATATTCCTTTGAACAATTTTAATATTTTCAAACCGCAGATGAGTGAATCCGTGGATATTGATCCCCGCAGATACGGGGTTCCTACTGTATCGTGAACGATACTTCCACAGTTTTCGGCAAGCCCCATGGAGGCGGGGGCTTGGAACGGATCGAACTGTTCTGTTCTATTGAACTTTTATGCAACTTTTACGTAAAAAAAAAAATAAGGATGGGGGGGGGGAAAGGACCTTCGGAGCTTTGAAGAAGAAGCAGCCAAGCATCGTACCTGAAGCGGCCAAGGGCTGATCGGCGAAAGGGTCGTTCTGGAAAGGGTCATCTAGGCCAAGAGGAAAGAGAAGGGTCAGCGTTGACCGGAGCCACCCGTGATGGGCCACCAGAGAGAGACGCTCCGGCGGCTGTCACTTACTGCCTTTGAAAGGGTCTGCTCCTTTAAAGGGGTCCTCGGTGTGGAAAGGGTCAGGGGGCAGTTCTTGAGCGTGGCTGCTGAATATCAGGGCCTTGTTCTTGAATGGACCCTCCTGGGGGGAGGGGGGGAGAAAAAAGAATACCAAGGTTGAGACAGAAAGCAAATCTCTTTCCGAAGCCGTTCCAGGATCCACGTGCCTCAGGAGCGGTCTCGGCCCAAAGCACGTGGCCAACAAGGATCGGAAAAGGGGGGGAGGCATGACCAAGGGGTGAGCGTGGCCCACGCAGTCTACCGGGCCGCGCCAGTTCTGGCCCGTTTCCAGATCCGGCCCACGGTCAGTGCCGGGTGCGAGGATTTCCTCCCGCAGAAGGCGCGGCGGCTCCTCACCAAAGCCCCGAAGCTGCTCCGGTCTTTCTGCGAACCCCCCTCGCTGAGATCCGCCAGGTTCGTCATGCTACCCCCGTGGACGCCGTTCAAGGCTTCGTTGTATTGGTCGATGCTCTGGCTGGCCTCCACGTGGCTCTCCTGCAACCGGGAGAGTTTGCTCCTCGCCTGGACAAAGACGGAAAGGACCGCGAGGGATTTTATTTCTACCTTTTTAAAAAAATATATTTTTACTCCCACCTTTCTCCTCGAAAAGGACCCATAGGCGGCTTACGTCGTTCGAGGGACACTATTAAAAGCTCAAACCAGTATTCAAAGGTTAAAAAGAATGAATAAAGTTGCATTAAAAATGCTAAAATCCGAAACAGAGAAGGAGACCAAATTATATAGGATGTATCTCCGAGGAAGAGAGGAAGCTGGGCCCAAGAGTCACTGGGTATCCAGCGAAGAGGCGAAACGGGTTATCAGAGACTCCCTCATTACCTGGTTGATTTCTTCCTGGGTGGATTTCAAAGATTTGATGATGGTCTCCAGCTGCACTTTCCCAGCCTGGATGCTCTGCTCCAGCTGCGTCTCTTCCTGCTGCAGCCGATTCAGTTCGACTTTTGCTCGGCCGATATCGTCTTCCTGGGACTTCAGATCCGATTCCTGGGATTCAATCTGCATCTTCAGCGACGTGATCTGGAACAAACACACCGGGGGGGGGGGGGTGACCCCCACGGAGGCATGTAAGCGGTTGGAACTACAAACCCTCAGCTCAGTAGGACCCCGGTTCCGATTCCCCCGCGGATGCTCAAAACCACGGATAATAGCAAACATTATTTTAAGAGCAAATGCTTTACACGGCATGGTCTCTGGCTCCCTCTCGTGGCTAGTTCTGGTAACTCCACCTTTAGAAAGATACGTTAACATTTTAAAACATCTTTTAACATTTTTAATACTTTCAGCCCGTGGCTAAGCAAATCTGCGGATGCTGGTCCCGCAGATACTGGGGTCCTATGGGATATTTTCCCTATCTGAGACCACCCAGCCTTTTTTAACAGGGCGTTGCGGACAACAGAGAAACCATGTTGCAGGATCAGCCCAGGCTTGACCCGGAGGAGAGGCATTCTCCCACGTCCGCCCCCCCCCCCCGGAAGAGCAACAGACCCCCAAGACGGGCCCGCTTCCCGGACTCACCACTTGTGTCTCCTCGTGGCATTTCTGCTTCACGTCGCTCAGCATGTCCTTGAGCTTGGCCTTCTGCTGCTCCATCTCGTCCAGGCGGTCTTGAGCGTCTTGCTTCTGAGCTTCCAGGTCTTGCAAACTGCTGGTCTCCCGGTCGAGGTCGTTCTGCAGCTCCTGCCGGGGCGGAGAGCCCCCCATGGGGGCGAAAACGGCTCGGTGGCAGGAAGGACAGCCGAGGGCCGGACGCTCCCCTCTCTCTCTCGTCCGGCTCGGAAGGGGATCGATCGAGGCAGGAAAGGCTCGGCAAAGCCTTTTCAAAAGCCACCCGGCTTTTTTTTCTCCTCTATAACAGCCCTGCCCAGCGAATGTTTCTATCATGCCTTTCACAGAATCGTGAATTCGGAAGGGGCCACGGAAGGCCATTGGGTCCCACCCCCTGCTCAAGGCACGGATCCCCATAAACTGTTTTTTCAAGGCGCTGACTCAAGAGATCCGAGTCCCTTTGCGGCTTGTGCCCCGGGGCTTCCTCACGCACGACACCCCCCCATCCCGGTCTCACCTGGACTTCGCTGGTTTTCTGACGGATCGCTCCTTCCCTCTCTCGAATTTCTTGTTCTAACGAATACTTCTCTCTGGAAGGGAAAGATCTTCCGTGAGAAATAACGGTCCGTCTCAGCCAGCGCCGTCAAAACGTGCGGTCTGAGTCCTCTTGCCGGTATTTGGGGGGGGGGGGGGGAGAGATTGGAACAGCAGCCGTTATGCTAATAATCTTAGAAGAGGCGATTTGCAGAAGAGCTGAAGTTCCACTACGGACGGGCCAAACAGGGGGGGGAAAGGGACTCCGTTCATTGCATGCGGCAATCGACAATTCACGCGTGGGAGGACAGAAAGAAATTTTTCTGCCGAGGTCTGATGTTGGATTTAGAGTGAAAAAGAAAAACGGGGGGGGGGGGGGAATTGTCCTGTTGAAACGATCTACTACAGAAGGAGCCACGGGATCAGTATCCACTGATTCACTTATCCGGGATCTGGAAATATTAAAAAATATTGAAAGAAACATCCTAGAAATATATATTTCTAAAGATGAAGTCACCAGAACTGGATACTAGAGGGGATTCTAGGTGTAGCATTTGCTATGATCCGTGTTTTTCGGCATCCACGGGGGCATGGAACTGTTCCCCTGCGGATACGGGGGGTCCTGCTGTAGAGTTGTTACACAGAACGACGCCGGAGTGCAGCAGCTTAAAGAGGAACACCCGCCGACAAAGCCGGAAGGCCAACAGAAATGCTGACGGTGCACGGCCAGCCGTCGGGCAGAACTCTGCACAGAGAGACGGCTGTTCGGAGGCGGGCTCTGCACCACGTGAGGGCCAACCTGCTCAAGGCCACATACCACCACGGCCACGTACCTTTGCAGCTGCGCGATCTCCTGGCTGATATCGTCCAGTTCTTTCACGCCGGTGAATTCCCCCGATCCTACGGAACTGGAGCTGTCCTGTCAAGCAGCCAACGGGTCCCGATTAAACCTCCAGGTAAGCCGCCCACAGCCCCTGCTAACCCCCTCCCATGTCCAAAATCCAGGAGAAGCGGGATTTCCCCCCCCCACACACACACACCCCAACCCATCCAGACAACAGGAAAGACTCCGGTGTATGATCCCCCGATGGCTCGGTCCATGGGATGAACGAACCCAACGCATCTTCCCGCCCATGATTGTGACATGCAAAGCAGGAAGGACGGCTGGAGGAAAAACGAAACTTAGGGAGCATCGGAAGCAGCGAAACCAGACGACGGAGCAACAGATGGAGGGGAAAGAGACAGGGACGAAAAGCGTGGAAGTCTCAGGCCGCAGGATGATGACAAAACCCGCCATGCTAGGACCAAAACTCCAGGTGATTCTCCTCTGGCCCTGGTGCCTAAAATTATTTCAAGGCGCTCGGGACCAGCCGCAACCCAACCTCCCCTTTACTCATCGGAGGGTGGTGGTGGTGGTGGCATCGCATGATCTGGATGGGGGTGGGGGGAGACAATTTGGATGGAGAAAACGCACGGCCGCGTAAAGAGGATGCTCCCTTTTACTCACGCGCCGCATTTCTGAAATGGCCATGATCTCAGGTCCTACAGAGGCCAAGTAGCCTGAAAGAGTCTGGAGGAGAAAAGGAGGAGAGGAGACAGAGCTGAGGCGCCCACCGGGGGGGGGGGGGGGGGAGAGAAAGGATCCCCGAGGGATGGAGAAGGGAGAGACCGAGGATTCCCTCCAGCACAACATGGGACACGCGGGCAAGAAACATCGCTCTCCCCATCCTAGAGCGACAACCGCTCAGACCGAGAAAGAAAGGAAGGAAGGAAGGCAGGCAGGAAGGGAAAGACAAGGAAGGAAGGAAGAGAACGGTTTTGCCAGATTTTTTTCCCTCGAACAACCATACCAGGGGTCTTGGGACTCCCCATTCCAGCTCGAAACGACCCTTGCCAAGCCGAACCGGGAGCACGAGCCTTCGGGGACAGGCGCCCGGCTTCCGAGAGGAGGCGTAAGGGGGCTCACCTGGACGGGGGTGGTCCTTTCCGCCGGGGGAATCATGTCCGGGAGCAACACCTGGGGCGGATCAACGCCCTTGCTGACCTTCTGCTGAATGAGGTGCATGGCCAGAGCAAACTGGTCTTTGTTGAGCTTCCCCGTTTGCCTCGTGTCGGCCAGCGCCCTGCGAGAGAGAGGAGCCGTGAAGGAGGGCCTCCCTCGGACAGGGTGCCCCGTGGGGAACGGGAACGGGAGAGATCGCACGGGCACCAGGAAGGCTCTGAGGCTGGATCAGACCCAAGGTTTCTCTGGTCCGGCATTCGGGTTGTGCCGGGGCCCACCCGTGGTCTGCTGGCGGCCCCCAAAAGCAGGATCCCAGAGCAAAAGATCCCACCGACAGCCTGAACCCCCACCAACTTATCCAACCCCCTTATAAAGCCGTCCCCGCTGGCAGCCGCCGTAACACCCTGGTGGCAGTGAATTCCACAGGCCCCCGCGGGGCGGAGAAGGCCAGAGGAGAGCGAGATTTCCTTACCAGATGTGGGCTAAGACATTCTGGGAGAGCCCAGAGTGCATAAAAATATCCTTCACTTCCAGGCCGCTCACAAAGCCGTCCATGTCGAGATCCGTTTTCAGGAAAATCTCGTCGTAGCGCACCTTGTCCCCGAGGGGCACCACCCAGTTGGCCGAGGGCTGAAACGACACCGCAGTCTCACGGAGGCGATCGGCATGATCGGCCCAAGGGCGACGAGGCCGGTTCATCGCGAACACCCTCCCACACAAACACCCCCCCCGCAAGGACGCCCCCCTCTCGAAAGCCGGGCAGAAAGCCTGCAGGTTGTAACACCTTCCGATCGTGCCAAGCTCCCTTGACTCCAGAAGCATCAATAAATAGACAAAGATTAAAAAGGAGCAAATAAGTACAAGCTTATGTTTCCCTGTACAAATTAAACAAGGGGATGTTTTAAAAGGGAGCCTTTTACACTGTGTTTCCCTTGTGTTTTTAACGCCTTCCGGCTCAGCCAACCTTTCTGAGTTCAGAAGCGTTGATTCAACCGTTTATTTCCAATTTTGGGTTTTTCCGACTGCATTTGGAACGAAACCGGGAGACGGTAGGACCCTCCGTATCCGCGTGGGGATGGGTTCCAAGCCACCCCCCGCGCGGATGCTGAAAAACGCGGATTATAGGGAACCACATTTTAATAATTAATGGTAGACATAGCAAGATCTCTGGCCCTCTCCAGAGACTGGGTCTGGTAATGACATTGTAGAAACCTATTTCTTGAGCAAACGCTACACGCGGCATTGCTTCTGCTTCCCTCTAGCAGCCCGCTTTGGCAACTTCATCGAAATATCTATTTCTAAGGTTTTTCCATTCAATATTTTTAATACGTCGTGGGAAAGTGTGTCCGCGGAGGCTGAAACCGCAGATACGGGGGCCCCCGGCCCAGTTCTCAATGCCTCAACACACACAAAGAGAGAGAGAGAGAGAGCCAGGATCTGGACCCACCTGCGCCTGCTTCAAGCTGTGCTTGGGGGACAAGCTCCCTGTACTGTTGAGGCTGTTCACGCTGCCGTGGGACGGGGTGGAGCGCAGGCTGTCTTTGGGGGGCGGGCTGGCAGGCAGGACCGGCACCGCCCCGGGAAACAGGGCCGCCTTCTTCCGCTTGGAAGGTGGGACGAGCGACGGGGCCAAGACAGAGGGGACCGGCTCCTTCTCCAGGGCCCGGTAGACCAGGTGCATCGCCTGCAAGGCCCAGAGGGGGGGAAAAGAGGGCTGCAGAGGGAGCAAGGAAGGGGCAGCCTCCAGCGTGAGAGATCAGGTTGGCCCGGGGGAACCCCAGGAAAGCCGGAGAGCCCTAGAATCCTGGAGCGGGAAGGCGGGCCTCGAAGGCCATCCGGTCCACCCCCCCTCCCTGCTCAAGGCAGGGACCCAAATCGAAGCAGATCCCACTGGTGCTGATGAGGCTCGGAGGCGCTCCGCACCCCCAACCCTTCAACCAAACGGCGGCGGACTAGAAACCTACCACAGCAAACTCGTCTCGGTCCAAATGCCCGTCTTTGTCGATGTCGCTGAGGTCCCACACCTGGAAGCACAAAGTTCCAATTACAGAAGAAACAAGGAGGCGTGGCTCTCAGAAAAGCAACGGCAGTAAGACCCCCGTATCCACGTAACCACTATACACAGCCTGATCTCTGGCTCTCTCTAACAGCCAGTTCTGGCAACGTCATTGTTATAAATATATATTTCAAGAACTTCTTTAAAGGTATTTTCAGACCGTGGATAAGCAAATCAGTGGACACTGATCCCACGGATATGGGGGGGTCCTACTTGACTGCATGTTACTGGAGCACATCAAAACGTTAGCTTTGCTCGCTGTAACCAACTGAGCTAGTACGCACGGGTCACGTGGGGCAGGTCACACTTGGGGGGCGGGAGAGACCCCATTGTGAGCCACTCTTACCAAAGCCCCATGCCTTCTCTGGACGAGCGAGGGCCAGGGGTGGGCGGGATGCAGCAGGGGGCAGAAGGAAGGGGGGTCAGTTCGACTTACCCTCCCCAGGACATCAAGAGGTAGCTTGGAGTTCATTAGTACCGGCTTCACTTTGTCTCCCGAAAGCAAACCGTTGACCGGGAGGAGACTTTCAAAAATGCCATCAAACTTGGCTCGTTCCTCCACCTGGTTCACAAGACACAAACCACAAATTATTCTTTAATTCTCTCAGCAAATGTTACGAATCTTCGGACCGCAGGCCAGAGGCGGCTTTCCAAATCTGGACCGTGGGAAGGTCGGGACGTGGAGTTCGGCATTATTTCCGGGCTGCTTCGGGACATGATGGGTCCCTCATTCATCCCGAGACCTTGTATCGGCCACAACAAATGTTTCGGGAAAAGTTAAAGGTGGGAGATAATGACGGGGCGAAAAGGAGAAAGACTAGAAGTAGAGTCAGGTCCCGGTATCCGCAGAAGATCAGTTCCAACCCCCCCCCGCGGATAATGAAAAATGTGGATTACAGCTAACGCTATACATAGCATGGTCTCTGGCTCCCTCTAGTGGCCAGTTCTGGCAACTTCACCGCTAGAAATATTTACATTTTTAGGATTTTTCTTTTAATATATTTTTAATGGGAGGGGGGTCCTACAGATACTGTAAAAGCAAATGTCATCTGGGCAACCACACGGTGCCCATGGGCTAGTGTGTCTGCGGCCCCCTGAGGTTCGGGCTATAATCCGGGGCCAATGCCTTTTTCCCCAGGTGACATCCCATTCGGGGCAAAAGCCAAATAACTAGCTCAGATAAAGGATCGTCTCTCTTGCATGCTATAACCAGCAAGACAGGAGCGGTGGGGACTTGTCGCCGGAACCCGTTTAGGGATAGAGCCGAATAAAATTCAAAAATAAGAACAGAACCGCGTGCCGGCGTTTGCGGGCAAACGGGTGGCAAGCCATGACTAACAATCGAATCGCAACGGGAGCGCCTCGGGGCAGGGTCTTATGCTTTGCAAGAGCGCCCAGGGAGGGAGACCAGAGGGGCCACGTAGGCATAAATAACGAATATGTTCCGCCTCTTGTTGTCGGAGAACACACAACAGAGCCAAATTCGGAAGCCAAACGGAAACAACGAACACATGGACCCGAAGCTCAACGCAGACAGGACAGGATGCTCATCCCTTGACCACTCACTCTGACGGCCCAGTGAGCATCCGACGAAGACATCAGGAGCGGGCTCGTGCTGTCGGGCTGAAAGGACAAATACAATACGTCAAAGTCCACCACGCAGCTTCCTCTTCTTAATTACGGTACGACCCTTCTCTATCCGCAGGGGATTTGTTCAGCGGATGCTGAGAAACGCGGATGATACTGAACGCTCAACACAGCACAGTCTCCGGCTCCCTCTGCTGGCCAGTTCTGTTAAGTTCACCTTTAGAAATACGTATTTCTAGGATTTTTCTTTTCATATTCTCAGACCGTGGGTAAGTGAATCAGTGAATACTGAACCCGTAGATACAGGGGTCCTGCGGTATTTTATCTCTTTATTAAGGCACTTGTAGCCTGCATCTCCTCCCATGAGCTCAAAGTGGAGGCAAAGAGGGTGCTCTTCTCCCTACTTCATCCCCACAAGAAAGAACCCGGTGAGATTAGGGGGCCGAGCATATGGGTCTGGCCCGAGGCCGCACGACAAGACCCATGGCTGAGTGAGACTCCCTAAGGCTAAGCTCTTTAAACCCTCTACGCACAGTTGTCTTATGTTTCAGACACATAAAAACATTCAGCAAATGCCACGAGCCGCAAAGTTTCTCAACACCAATAAGGACGGACGGGAAAACCCTTTGAAGGGGTTTTTTTGACTACAAATCCCATGCGTCTCCGTTCTGGAAGGTGTACTGGAGAGACAAACCCATTCCAGATCCTTAAATGTGACTCGCCCGGGAGAAAGGCCTCACACGGAAAGTTTCTGGGGCCTTAGCGCCACCAGAGGAAGAAAGCTCTGAGCTCGGCCTTGAGCAGGAAAAGGAAGCTTGGGTGGAACGAGGCCGAGCCGGGCCTTAAACTTTCCAGGATCAGGCCTTTCTCCCAGGCGAGCCACAGTCCAGGGCCCGCCATGCATTCGTCTGTCAAGCCGGACTCCCTGAATGGAGATGTACAGGAATGTTTTCGGACCCCTCGCGAAAACCCCCGTGGCATCCCATACAGAAAAGGGAAGCTTTGATTCGAATCTTTTTTTAAAAAAAATGTCAATGCTTACGAATTTCGGAGGCGGGCAACGGCACGCTGAGGCTGCCCAGGCTGACGTCGTGGCCGCTCTGCGCGCATGCCACCAGCCGCAGCGCGATGAAGAATCCCTGGGGGCGAAAAGAGGGGGAGGGAGGGAGAGAAGGGCCCTCGGTTCACCAGGTTTCCGAGAAGAAAAGACAGCCCTCCCACAGACTGGCCAGCGTTTCGATGAGCCTTGGAGGGGACTCCGTCAAGTGGGCAGACGGGGCGAGAAAAACCCAGGCGTGGGGAGAAGCCTGTCTCTTAGAGCCGACGGGACAGGGAGGGAGGGAGGAAGGAAGGAAGGAAGGAAGGAGCTGATGATGGATGGATGGATGGATGGATGGATGGATGGATGGAAGGAAGGAAGGAAGGAAGGAAAGAAGGAAGGAAGGAAGGAAGGAAGGAAGGAAGGAAGGAAGGAAGGAAGGAAGGAAGGAAGGAAGGAAGGAAGGAAGGAAGGAAGGAAGCTGATGATGGAAGGAAGGCTCACATACCTGTTTGTCCAGGAATCCTTTGCCTTCGGGATCTGCCAAGTCCCATATCTGAGGAGACACAAATTCAACACCGATACATCCAATCTATTCTGGTTCTTCAGCCCTGCCTCGTCTCAAGGGTGCAGGATCCTCGTGTGGCCCCAAGAGAAGAACACTGGCCTTGGGCCCACCCAAGGTTCCCATAAGATATTTAGATTGTGTGTTTTGCATCTATAAAAATATTTATTGTGGCTTTTAAATAGAAAGAATCCCCCCGATCCGCGGGATCAGTATCCACTGATTCAAAGCACATGTCCCTTAGGGTCTGCAGAGCCAACCCTCCGCTCCCCATCCTCTTGGCATTAGAAAGATCCGGAAAGGACTCCCGATACCCACCAGGCGGGTCTTCGCCCAGAAGCGGCAAACAGTGGGTTGGACTCTGTGTTTCGGGGGGCTCTGTGTGTGTGTGTGTGTCACACTTGCCCCTTCCGGGGGATCACGCCCAACATACCTTCCCAAGAACAGCGTCTGCCAAGCCCGACTTCTTCAGGAAAAGGGCCGCGTCGCTGGCTCCGATTCGCCCGGCGCCGGCTGGATCCACCTGCGAAACGCATGCCAACATCTGAGCGGAGGTCCCACCAAAAGGAATAGGTTTCTAATGGCGGCAGCGGCAGGGGGGGGGGCAGCCCCACTGCGCTAGGGGGCTTCCCTCCCAAATCCCACTTCTTCCCTTGCCAACTGGTTTTGCTTTTTCGTCACGCTCGGAGACCCCCCCCCCCCGAGGACGGCGGGAGAGGCAAAAACCCGGCGGCCCTTACCTGCTTATAATAGGTCTCGTACAACGGGTTCGTGGTGGAGAGCTGGGCAGAAGAGAAGAGGGAGAAAACCAAGGTGAATCTCAGCCCCGCAGCGGACAGGACCGGCCAGAGCCCCCTGCGATGGAGGAGGCCGAGCGCCACGGCCCGGGGAGACACCGACCAGAGCGCCCCACCCCAGGCTTCGGAAGGCATGGGGCAGCAGGAGAACAGGGGCAGAGGATGGGGTGCAGAACGGACCAGGGCCCCCCCATGCTCCTCAGACGGGGTTTGAATGTGGTCCCAGATTCCTTTGGACGAATCCAACCAAAATTTTTTTTTAAACATTCCCCAGCAAACATAAAAAGCGAATCCTTAAAACTTCCTAGAGTGGATTTAATAGGATAACTGAGTTGGAAGGGGGGACCCCATAAGGCCATCCAGTCCAACCCCCCCTGCTCAAGGCAGGAACCCGAATCCCAGCAGACCGGACAGAGGGGGGGTGTCCCGTTTTGTCCAGCGTGGGAACGCTCGCCCCCTCCTGAGGTCTGGGGTCCCATTGTTGTACTGCTTTAACAATTAAGGTTTTCCCTGCTATTCTGCCCAAATCTGGCTTCCTGTCCCTCGAGCCCATGAAGACGTGTCCTGCCCTCTGGGAGGATCGAGGACGGATCCTGCCCTTCCTCTCTGGAGGACCACCTTTCAGGTCTTTGAAAAGCGCTCTCCTGTCTCCCCTCCATCTTCTTTCCTCAAGACAAAACCTGCCCAGTTCTTTCCGTCTGTCCTTTTTTCACGTGGGTTACACGAGACTTCCCAACTTTTTGCATCGAGAATCATCCCTATCGGACGGGTCTTCCGATTCCCTTTCTTGACCCTTTAGGGTGGTCCGTCCCACCCCCAAAAGACTTATCCAGCAGAAACGTGCACCCTGGTCTTACCAAAGCTACCCACCCTCGGCGGCCCACCCCCCCTTCTTTGGCCTCTCCCACCTCCTCCGAGGAGCACCACCAGCTTTTCCTTATCTCAGGCAGTCGGAAAAAGGTGCCGCCGTGCGGGCATTCTGCCCGTTCCATGCAGTGACTCGCCCTTCGCCGGCCTTTCGCACCATTGTCAACGGAGAGAAGAAAATTTTTCTTTAAAGTATTCTCCAAGGTCAATGATCACCACCTCCAGTAAATTTAAAAGGTAACCCTTCTGCTTCCCCGGGAAAGGACATCAGATAATTAATAGGGTCGCCCGTGTTGATCCGCCGGAGCGGTTCGGAAGCCAGCCGTCAAAAGCAGTGCTGAAAAAACTTTCCACTGAGCCCAGAAACTCGGCACGGGATTATTATGGGAACAGGAAAGGTTAGAATCCAGAAATTCCAACCTCCACCCAATTAAGCGTGACTGGAGTGTCAGGAACACAAAAGCCATTACACGAGATTTCAAAGACGACCCGGGAGCATTCCCTTCATACGTACAAGCAGGATCCCCCTTATCGGCGGGACCAGGATCGGCTGACTCACCGATCCTGAAAACGTTAAACGAAAAATACCCCAAACGTGTATTTCTAACGATGAAGTTACCAGAACTGGCCACCCGAGGGAGCCAGAGATCATGCTATGTGTAGCGTTCACTATAATCCACGTTTTTCAGTATCCGCGGGGGTGGGTGGGTTTGGGGCCGATCCACTGTGGATACCGTGGTCCCACGGTCCTCCACGTTTTGCCACTGAAGAGGGTTGCAAATATTTTTTCTGGGGGGGGTTTGCTTTATACGCTCTGTAGCCATTGTTAAATAATTTCTTCCTTGGCCTTTCGGGTGGGGTATTAAAGTTAGCATGGATGTATAAGAAACGGGCCATTTGGGGGAGAAAGAAGCCGCCCAGAGTAGACATTGTCTAAATGGGCAGGATAAAAATCTAATAAATAAATAAGCCTTTACTCTCTGAGAAGGGATGTCTTTCCCTCATTAAATATACCTTTTCAGGCAAACCCGGAAGGGGGCTTGCAGGATTCTCGGCTCTTATATATAAAAAGGGGTTGGAGATTCGAAAAAGTTGGCGAACGGCTGCTCTAAGGCATTCTCCGACTTGCTCCCTTGCAGGAAACGAAAACGGGCCAGGGAGAAAGCTCGAAGCCTTCTGCTGGCACGTCCGTTTATTTCATTTTCTCCGAAAAACTGGATGCAAGGGGCTGAAAATCGTTCGAAATAAAAGCAGCAAGAGGCCGGAAGGAAGGGAGGAAAGCCAGACGGATCCTGCCCGTCCTTCTCTCTGGGAGCTTGGGATTTATGAGGGCTCCCAAAAGGGACGCAAGGCTTCCCCCCCCCCCCCCCAGCCATCCACCCAGGAAAGCTTCTGAAAAGAGCAATTCACAAGCCACCGGCTGCGCGCGACGGCTCGCCATCTGGGCCGTGCCCAGCTCCGGCCTTTCCTGCGCTCCGAGCCAAGACGGAGCGGCTTTCTCTCCGAGATGCCAGCCGCTCAACTTTTTAGGAATACCAATCAGCTCCGGCAGAAGCCGCATTCAGGGCTCTGAGGACTTGGGTCCCGGTCCAAAAAAAAGGGGGTGGGGTGGGCTGGAAAACCGCCCTTTGGCAGCGACGGGCGCTCGATCCCAACACACGCCACAGCAGAGACCACGGCGCACACACTGCCATCCCACGCCTTCGCTCCGAGACCCACGGATGATGCTCGGTGCAGATCCCCCGTTTCATGGCTTGCCCATCTATGACTTGCTGCGGAGCCCGAGGTTGGGAGTTCGAGTCCCCCCCACCGGGCCTCCCGGACAAGGACTGGACAGGATGATCTCGAGGGTCCCTTCCAGCTCCGCAGATCTAAGAGGATGATGCTCTACGTCCCGCCTCCCATGGGGAGACCATCCACCAGGAATCGGTAGTGGCCCCAAGGCGTCTATCCGCGTTTCCTGCGGATCTACACCAGACTCCCTCCCTCCTGGCCTTCAGGAAGCGGGTAAAACCCAATTGGTTTGAAGAAGCTTTTAGAAATATTTACCTTACCCCTCTGACATCCTCGTAGATCCATGGATGGGTTACTGACTTTGATGGGCTGTTTATATAGATATATTTTCTGGGTTGTTCATATTTTTGCTGGATCTCATCATTTACGTCCTGGGGGGTGGGCGGAAGGGGTCGTTGGGTTTTCAACCGCTGTCAGCCGCCCGGGGTAGTGCTTCGGCACTACATGGGCAGGATATAAATGGAATGAGTGAGTGATTGAATGAATGAATGAATGAATGAATGAAATATAACCGTGGCGACCACGGCACGGCCAGGCTCATGAACTGCAACGAGATCCCAGAGCCCAGAAGCAAAAAAAAAGGGAAGCGAACGAGCCGCGCTTCTCCACGAAACCAGGCCGGGAGCGGGTTCGCCCCGGAAGAGGGCAGAGAACCCCACCCCGGTCGTGACACGGCACATCTGTCAGGCCGGCACCGTCACCGAGGGAGGCTCCTCTGCGCTCCTTCCCTTCCTGGCCGCACAGCTGGAAGGAAAGCCTCCCTCCCGTCTCCGGCACGAAACCCCCCTGAGGCCAAGACCACCCGCCGGAAAGGGGAAAGAGAGAGACGGCCGGCTTTCCCTCGCCCTGCCCTGGTCCAGCTCGGCCTGGCTCTTTGGCTCGCCCTGCCCGGGGGGCCCGAACTAGGCCTTGGACCTCGACCAGACTGTCCGTGAAGCATCTTTCACCAGGCCCAGTTGCCGGGCGGATGTGTGTCCCCCCAGAGACACTCCGGTCCCCATCACTTGGGGACCCGGCGATGACCTTCTTCCTTGACTTTTTGGGTTTTTTTTTGGGGGGGGGGGGAACATTAACATCAGCAGGTCTGTGCCGGTAGGAGAAAAAGGCCCAGGGAGGGGTGGGGGGGGGGGGAGAGATAGAAGCCTCTATTTTCCAACTTTACCCCCTTAAGAAGGTCTTTTTTTAAATGCACACACACACACACACACACACACACACACACACGGCGGGGGGGGGGGAAGACTTGGCGATTAGGAAAGGGGGGGCTGTAAGGACGTCATAGGATGACCTGCCGGCCCGTCTCACCCCCCCTCCCCGAACCCCCCCCCTTGGGGCAACAGGAGGGCTTCGATGTTCTGCCAGTATACCCCTGCCCTGCTATCATCATCATCACCATCATCAACATCCTCCTCGTTTATCCTTCTGTCAAGGCCCCCCCCCCCCGAAAGAAAGGTGAGCCTCTCGTCCCGAAGCACTCCCCCCCCCCCAAGTCAGAGAAGGTGCCTCGGCCCCAGGAGGGGGAAGGGGCCTCCCCACCTCTAGGGCGGGGGGGGGGGGCAGCCCTCCAGCCAAGGGGGCCTGGGGGGGAGGGGAGGCCCCCCCTGAAGTGCCTCCGTAAAGAAAAGGGGTGGGGGGGGCTGCACCGACCCTCACCCCGATCCCCTCTGATGGGGAGGCCCCTCCTGCTCCGAGACCCCCCCCCAAGGAGCCACCTTTCGGGGACACCCCCTCCCTCCCTCCCTCCCTCCCACATCCCTAGCGCTGTCCTGTCCCCTCTTGGGGGGGGGGAGAGAGGGGGGGCTCTCCCCTCCCCCTCCCTTCCCCACCCCCCCTCCTAAGACCCTCCTGGGCGTGAGGGGGGGGTCTCACCTCCTTGCCCCTTCGCCCCCCCCCGGGAGGAGGGACCCCGCCTTAGGGGGGGAGGGTGGGGGAGGGGAGCCCCCTCCCCTCCCCTTGTTTCTGCAGGGCGGGGGTGGGAGCGGCTTTTCAGAAGGGCCCCCCCCCCGAGCCTCTCCCCCCCCCTGCCGGGCTCCAGCCCCTCCCTCCTCCCTCCCCCTCCCCCCCCCGGCCTCCTTCCCCCTCCCTTACCTGCGCGCCGCCGCCGCCGCCGCCGAGGGGTCCGAGCGCCGCCATCTTCCTCCTCCTCCTCCCCGGAGGGGCGTGGCCAGAGGCGGCCGCGGGAGGGGCGCGGCTTTCGCCCGGCCGGCCCGCTGATTGGCGGAGGCGCAGCAAGCGCTCCCCCTGGCGGCCCTGCGAGGGAAGCGCCCGCCCGGGGAGCGAAGAGGCGGGGGGGGAGGGAGGGAGGGAGGGAGGCGCGCTCTGCAGATGCTCAGAGGCACCCTTGGCCCGCCGGGATCCTCGGGGCTCCGGGGGTCGTCCTGGAGGGAGAAGGGCTTGGGGGTGGAGTCCCCCCGCCGCGGAGAGGAAGGCGCTCCCCTTCCTTTTCCCTTTGCCTCCGGGCACCAGTGGAGCGGGGACTACACATCCCATCATCCCGGGCTCCTTTGGGAGCAAGGCGCCGCCTGGCCACCCCTTGCTCGTGGCCGGAGGTGGGCTGCATTTCCCTCCCACAGGTCCCCCCTCCTTGCCTTGTGCCTGGGGTCTGCATCCTCACCCAGGGGGGATGATGATGATGATGATGATGATGCCCCCCCGAAACTTACAAATAGCCCTAAGACAGGTAGAGGTGGTGGAGCCCAGCCGCCTGGCACTCTCTCCCCCGCCCACCTACATCATCATCATCATCATTTTAGATCTGCAGAGCTGGAAGGGACCCTCTAGAGATCATCCAGTCCAGCCGCTGTCAAGGAGGCCCAATGGGGGAATTCGAACTCCCAACCTCTGGTTGGCATATATATCCCAACCTCTCCTTTTCATCCGTGAAATGCAACTGGACCTGAACCGGATAGGAATTTCAAAACCAACACACATTTATTGAACATTTCCAGAACTTGGTCACAACTGAATAGACCTCCTTCCGTGTTGCTTTGACAGCTAAATCCCCGGAAAAAGACTTCTCCACCAACCGCTGGAACAAAATAAACATCACCCCTAACGTTGAACATTTCCTTACGAGCGATCTTTTGTTACAATCGAAGGGAAATCAGAGCTCCTCTTTTTGAACCGCACTCCCCGGTGGCTTCTTTTTCTGGGGCCTTTCCTTCTTCTTTGCCGTCCTCCGTTTCCTCATCTTCTCTTCCTCAATTTGCTGCTGATTCATCTTCTGCTCCGCCTCCTGCAAGATTGAAGAGGGAAAGCAGGAAGAGAACCGACGTCAGGATCTGTCCTCCATCATCCCAGAGTGCAGGAGGCGTCATCATGGGTTCGAGGAAGCCAGATTTTGGCTGAAGATCAGGAAAAACCTCTTAATGGTTAGAGCAGTACGACAACGGGACCCATGACCTCGGGAGGCGGTGATGAGCGCTCCCACGCGGGAGGCAATCAAGAAATCAAACAGATCCGTCTGTTGGATCTGCTTGGGTTTGGGGTCCCTGCCTTGAGCAGGGGGTTGAACTGGATGGCCTTATGGGGGCCCCTTCCAACACTTCTCGGATCCTGGGAACCAAGTGAAGGACAGCCACGGCAGGAATGGCAGAGTCATGCCTTGAAACAGGCCCGGGTACCTGAGTCTCCCTCCACGTTTCCTCGCCAAAATCTTCTGCATATTCTTCGTCGTCCGTGATCAGGAAATTATCAAAAATGGTTCCGGATCTCACCTGCAGTTAGGGAAGAGAAAACAGCATCTTGATATAGTAAGAATGCGGGATCCCTGGGGGGGGGGGGATTGGATCCACGGACACCCCCCTCCGCAGATGCTGAAAAATGTGGATTATAGCAAACGCGATCCATCGCATGGTCTCTGGCGCCTTCTGGTGGCCAGCTCTGGTAACGCCACCTTTAGAAATCTATATTTCTGGGATTTTCCTTTTCATATTTTCAGACTTTGGATGACTCGATCGGAGGATACAGATCCCGCCGATACAGGGGTCCTACTGTGTGCCTTGATGTGGAGGGGGTGGGCCGGAGAGCCGTGGCCCGTCGGCCCCGTGGAGAGTCAAAGGAACGAGAAAAACAGAACGCCACCGACCTGCCACAGGTCCAGCCCGATGACGCCGATGTCCTCGTAGACAGAAAGGCTCACGTCGGGCTCGTATTCCGGGTTCGCAATTTGAGGATGGGGCCAAGCGCCTTTGTATTTGGGATTCGGGATTTTCCGGGCCCGCCACTCGCCCTGGAAGAAACCACGCCGGGTCAGAGGAAGGAGGCTTCCCAAGCACCCCCCCCCCCTCAAAGCTGCCTGGCGTGGAAAGGCCCCGTACTCTGTACAGTGGGTTTGGCAGGAGGGGCGGCTGCCAGTCGCCCTCCTTCGCCTCCTCCCAGCCTTTCGGTTTCTCGGCGCTGGTGTCCACGAGAAATTCCGGAACGTCCCAGTCCTTTCGCGGGAGAGTAGAGCCGGGGGCGGGGGGGGGGGGAGAGAAAGAAAGAAAGAGAGCCGTTAAAATTAAATCCATTTTAAAAAGTAGATGGGGCGAGGGCTAAAGCAGCGTGGGTCCAGAATAGGGCCAGAGGAGCGAAGGGAAGGAATGAAGATCCGCATCTCTGCCCGATCCTGGCCGTGGGTCCGGGTTTGTTTCCATATCTAGATTCAAGGTGTGGGTTTTGACCTATAGAGCTTTGAAGGGTTCGGGACCCACAGGACGCAGTGGGTCGGCCCGTCGTACCCGCGCCACCGGGTTAGGGCTAAAAGAAGGCAAAGGCGGATTTTGAAAAGGTATTTGGGGGGGAAATAAATGTTCTCACTGTAAGAGCGCCCCAAGAGTGGATCAAATGACCGGAGTAGAGAGAAGCTCTATTCGCGCTGGAAATCTTCAACCTCCGGCTTGCATCGGCATTTCTCGGAGCTCACCTCCGGCTTCTGGTCTTCCGGATCGTCCACCTCAGCCTCCTCCTCCCAGTCCTCTGGCTTTTCCACAGCCGGGTCATCGATGGTCCTCGGAGGCAGCAGATCCCAATCATCCTCCAAGAGGCCGGATGCCACCACTCGGTTGTCGATCTTCACCTTATACGCGTGGTCCGGGTTTAACACCAAGGTGTACAAATGCGTGAAGCCGTCCACCTGGGCCGAATCGGGGAAGGGGAGAGAGAGGCCGTTGGGCGTCATCATCGCAGACGCGGGCAAAAGGCCTTCCAGGAGGGAAGGAGGGATCTGCCCCCGATCTACTATGGGGCGGCACATAAGCACCACATTTTGCTTTGCTCTCCGGGAGGAACCCATGAACGACACTAGGACCTCTGTATCCACGGGATCGGGACCCACTAATGGACTTATCCGGGGTCTGAAAAAATGAAACGTATTAAAAGAAAAATCCTAGAAATACCAGGGGACCCGCCTATCCACGGAATCCATATCCACTGATTTACTTGTCCGCCACCTGAAAACATTAAAAGAAAAATCCTTCAAATGTAGATTTCTAAAGATGAAGTTACCAGAGCTGGCCACTCGGGAGGGGGGGGGCTTGGGACCGATCCCCTGCAGAGACAGGGGTTCTACCCCAAGGTTTCCCAGCACTTACAATGCAGCGAATCGGCTTCTTCACGGGATGAAATTTCTTCTTGTAGTTTAAAATGGCGTGGACTTTTTTTGTATCAGAACCGCATATATCGGGCCCTGAAAGACAGAACGGTCAGCTAGGGGAAACACAGTAGCTAGATTTTCGCTGACAGATCTTGCACACCTGATTGAAAAAAAATAAAGAAAATACACCCACACCCCCACACCCCAAAAATACTTTAAAATACTAAATATACACAGACAGACAGTTTTATGACATGCCTTGAGTTATCTCCATTTAAATGAGCTTACCAAACATGACATAGTACGGAGATTCACCACTCATGTTCTTTTGATCAAGGCTGGAAGGGAAGATTTTCACGTATCCACCACCACAGTCGATCCTCTGCTCATGTTTCACCGTATACTGAATCACTAAAGGTCTTCCTTCATTGCTGAAGGGTTTAAATCGTGACGAGATGGCGTAGAACTTCAGATCCTCACTGGTCTGCAGACCTAGGACACACGGCACACGGTGTGTGACGCCGTTTTCGACGCCTGGACCAAAACTGCGGTGCATTTTGTCAATTAAAAAAAAAAACACTACTTAAAAAAAAAAGAAAGCCACTAGGATTTATTAAAAGGAATCACAAAGTACAGTAGGAATGCTGTATCCATGGGGGGATCAGCTCTAAGCCCCTCTGCGGATGCTGAAAAATGTGGATTACAGCAAACGCTATACCTGGCATGGTCTCTGGCTCCCTCTAGAGTCCACTCCTGGTAAATACACCCTGGAAATATAAATAGGCAGTTCTGTGTTGTTTTTTTACTGCCTTCAGGCAGCGGATAAGTGAATCAGTGGATTCATAAGGGGTCTTAGGGCAGAAAAACGACAGCACCTATAATTGTTTAAAATATGGCTTGCAACGCTTTGGATTTTAGACCCTGGCCTTATAAAGGGGGGAATAGCTTTCCCCTCTTAACCACATGGCTTCTCTTGGGCCCTGTCTGCGCTTCGGCTGATGACTGTGTTCCTCTGATGCGCCAAATGAATGAGCAGCTGGCACTTCCACCTCTTTGCTGGCGGTTTCCCAGCGTTTGCAGTTATTCAGTGCCTTCCCAGAGGCTTGGACGCTAGCCGTTAGGCCTCGAAGAGGTAAAAAATCCAGAAATTTTCATTTTTTTCCCCCCCAGGAACAAACACACACAGATTCATTTCCGTTTTCTTTTTTTTTTTTCTGGAATAAAATGGACATTTTCTGAAATTTTACCTCTCTAGTGAAGGCCTGATGTTGGCAGGGGCTTTCGGGGGGCCCCACTCCACCCCAGAACGTGCCCTGAAAAACCCCAGGCGTTTGCATTTGGCCTCTGCGTTGAAAGGTCTTCCCTCCCTGACCCTGAGTAGAAAGAACCAGGACTGGAGCATCTCGGAGACGTTGCCCAAACCTTTGTCTAAGTCACGGTCGCCGTAAAGCTTCCCGGCGGCCAGTCTGAAAGTCCCATAGTCGGACTGGTGCTGGGACGGCACCCACCGTGCCTGCCACTTGCCTGTGAAAGAACGAGAAAAAGCAGGGTCACCCGACGGAAAGACCTCCCGGGGCTGCTCCCGGACCCCGAAACGAAGGGTCTGGTAGGAGGAGGCTTCCCCAACAACCACCAAGCGCCTCTCCTTGGCATCGGGGCAGGCTGGGGGTGGGTGGGTTCTGGTATGCCATCTGGGGGGGGGGATGCTGGCATCCGAATAACATCTGGACCCTAAGCTGGGGTCTGCAGCTCTGCAGACACAGAGCAAACCCAGTATCCGGGTGCCCACCCTGCGGATGCTGAAAAACGCGGATTAGAGCAAACGCTATTTTAATAGCTGGCGCCACCCATCGCGTGGTCTCTGCCCCCCTCTAGTGGCCAGTTCGGGTAAGATCCCCTTTTAAAAAATGTATAGATTTCTAGGATTTTTTTTATTTCAAGGTTTCTAATAGTTATTTATCCACCCCGCCCGTTGTCTTTTTTAGGGGCCCTTTTAATGATCCAGCCCGCGGATTAAGTGAATCCGCGGATACCAATGCAGCGGTTATGACGACCTCAGGGCCGCCTGAGGGAGGAGAGGGCGAGTTCCCACGACCTCTCCCCGCTACATCCGGGCTAGGGCTGAACACGTGTCCCACCTCCGTCCAGGAACTGTTCCGGAAGTAAACGGCGCCGCGGGCGAGAAATGGCGGCTCGAGGGCGACCAGCCAGGCGACGGCCAGCAGCCCCCACAGGCCCATCGGGACGAGAGGACGGGGACGACGCTCCCCATTGGCCGCGCGGCCTCTCACTCCCGCCCCGCCGAGGCGCCCATTGGTTCCCGGAGCAGCTCCCACCGCCCCCTCCTCCGGACTGGCCGCTCCTCATTGGTCCTTCCCTTCTGCGGGGGGCTCGTCGCCAGCCCCGCCCTTCGCCGGGCATCCATCGCTGATTGGCTGCCGCGGCTTTTCTTTTTGCCCTTCCTATCTCTCTGGTCTCGACCGCTAAGAAGGATGCGCGTCGCCCGCGGGGGGCGCCAGCCAATCGGGAGCGAGGGCGTGAGGCGCCGTCGGGGTTGCTAAGCGACGCGCAGGGAAGGTGGAAAATGGCGGCGGCGGCGAGGAGGCGAGGCGGAGAGAGCGCGGCGCTCGCCCGGGCTGCGGCTCAGCTGAGCGGGAGGGGCCGGCAGGTGAGGGAGGGAGGGGCTGGTGGGCGTGACGTCACGACGCAGCGAGCGCGTCACTTCTCGGGGACCCCCTTGGGCCCCGCCTTTCCCTTCAGACTCCGCCCCTTGAGGGGAGGGGCCGCCAAGCATGGAGAGGGTCCCCTCCTATCTGCGGGATCCGTATCCGCGGATCCGGTTCTCCGCTGCCTGAAAAGGCTAAAATTAAAAAACAAAATCAATAAAGTGGTAACATAAATTGCTGATGCCAATTGATAAATAATTAATTATTTATCTTAATATTCATATTCTGGCAGACTTTCCCCCCCTTTTTCCAGCCCTCTTGCTGCGTGTCTGTCAACGCAAGGGAAGAGGGCCCCTGAGCATGTGCAGAAGGCTGCCTGCGCCTTGGGGGGGGTGTATGGGGTGCAGGGGCCGGCGCTCGTGGGGGTGCGGGTGCGAGTGCATGCGCTTGCCCCGGCCCTACCCATTCGTTCCCCACGACGCTCGACAGGCCGTTCGCCTCAATTTGTGTCGGGGGGCCCCCGTGCGAATCCTGCAGAAAAAAACGCCCACCCCTTTCTGTGTCAACCAGAAGAACATAAACCCTTTTTCTCTCCTACCCCGAACCTCTCGGTCTCGAAGACCTGGATTCGGGGCCCGCCGGGTGGACGTCGCCTCGAGGGACCCCCCGAAAGCGCCCCATCCTCCCCGAGCGGAGACACTCCCCCCGGACCGAGCCGGGCAGTTTCGCCGAGCCTCCTCCGGTCGCTGGACGAGTTGTTTTCCGGAGCGTCCGACCCGCCGAGCGACATTTCCACCGGCAGCGGTGAGTCGGTCTGCTGCTCTCCTCCTCTGAGCAACCCTCGAAAGAGGATTCCCGCTATCCACGGGACCCGTATCCGCTGAACCACTCACCTTCGGCCTGAAAAGTCTAAATAAAAAAAAACCCAGGAATACGGATTTATATATGTATTTCTAGGGTGCATTTGCCAGAACTGCCCGTGCAATGGGTAGCGTTCGATATTTCCACGTTCTTTGGTGTCCGGGGGAGTGGGGTGGGGTGGGGCTAGGATACCGCAATCCAGCTGTAAACTGAACTGGCGCCGAAACCTTAAGGTTCCTATTTAATTGTTTCGGATACAAACGGAGCGTTTGCTCCAGGGCTTTGCAGCTAAATTTCCTGGCTTAGAACCGGCTGCTGCAGGCGAGTGCCGAGTTTGAATGCTTTCCTGCTGGAATTGCAAGAAAAGGTAGACGATCCGGGCTAGGCAACAGCGAGGAAACCCCGGCTCCTCTTCCTCCTCCTCTTAAGCTGAGCAAAGCGGTTTCTGTAAGGTAAAACGACTCGGGTCTTCCTGAGGTTCCTTCCTTGCCGAGTGTCCGTTCTCCCCTCCTTTGCAGATTTCAGAGTCAACGTTTTGAGCCTGGATGACTTGGCGCCCGCTGTGGCCTCCCGGGCGGAAGAATTCAAAGAGGTAAGAGCCAAAGACTGTTGGACCCTGTATCCGCGGGATCAGTATCCGCTGAGTCCCTTACCCGGCGGTTTAAAAATATTAAAAAGAAAAACCCTAGAAATATATATGTCTAAAGAGAACGTTACCAGAAATGGCCACTAGAGGGATCTAGAGATGGTGCTATATATAACATTCGGTGTTTGCTGTTATCCACGTTTTTCAGCATCCGCAGGAGAGCTTGGACTGATCCCCCACGGTTATGGGGGTCCTGCTGTCTTTTTTTCTGCTAAGACAGACTTTTAAGCCTCAGCCTGTTAAGCGGTGCAGTTACATTCTCACCAGTGTGACGCTTTCTCACCCAACATGCTTACCCAGGTGACGACAGCGGAGGGAACCGGAGAGCCAAGAAACGAGCCAGGCGCGGTCCCAATCCCTGCCGCCACCCAGAGCGCCTTCAAGGTGTGGCGTGCCTTCTCGGAAGATGCCGGGAGCCTGGAAGACGAGGCGGCCGAGGATCTGGGGGAGACCGACATCTCCGAGCGGTTGAGCGACGCCTCTGTAGGGGTTTCCCTGGACGACGTGGCGAGGCCCGGCGGCCCCGAATATTCAGAAGACTTTGAGTCTTACCCCTCATCCGCCGCAGCCAACGATGCCGAGGGTCCGGCTTCCTCTTCCGAAGAGTTATGGGGCCATCGGGAGGCCTCTCCATCATCTAGCCCCTCTGATTTCTCTTCCCCTGGAAGCCCGGAGCCCCGGAGGAGGCGATCCGTGCGGGACAAAGCCGTGCAGACGAGTTCCTCTTCGTTTCCTCACCAGGATTTGCACGGTGAGTCAGCCAAGGGTTGGAAGGGGGGAGCTTAAGGCGTAAAGCCTCTTTTGGGGCCAGGGGTTCTACATAGCCCGTTGGTCATGACGTGCCTTGGTGCCTTCCAGCCCGCCTGTACACAGCGGACGTCCCGTTGATGGGACAGACCCCAGGAGGGAGAAGTGCAGGAACCTCGCCGGGGGTCAGCCACTGCCCGAATCCGGACGTCCTGGAAGGTATGATCTCTTCCTGACACCTGCTGAGCCACGCTGACTAGAAACAGAGGAAGCGATGGTTTGCTCAGCCAAATCCTGGGTCCAACCTGTAGTTTTGGTTCAATGTCCTGAAGCAGGAGCCCCATATCTGTGGGGAAGCGGTTCCAAGCTCCTCTGTGGATGTTGAGAAACGTGGATAATAGCAAACACTAGTCTAATAGCAAACACTCTACATCGCACGGTCTGTAGCTCCCTCTCGTAACCAGTTTTGGTCATCTTTAGTAATAGATATTTCTAAGATTTTTAAAAAATATATTTTTAATTATTTTCAGGCCGTGGATAAGTGAATCAGCAGGTACTGATCCTGCGGATACAGGGGTCCTGCTTGTTTTTGTGTCTGTGTGTTTTTTGTTTTGCTGTCAAATTTTGCTGCAGTGGGGGCTAAAATTCTAACTGAACCTAACGAGGTCTACGTCGGCTCAACGCCAATGGGCAATTCTGAGGGTTCCCAGGGTGGCCACTGACCTGATCTGCCCGGGGTCTCCACGGGAGAAAAAGGCTCAGCCTCCAAGCCCCGATTGGGGCAGCAAAAAGCAGGTCGGAGCCAAGAGGCTGGGCAGCGGGGTTTGGTTTTTCAAGGACTTTGTGGCGCTGCGGGGCAGGACGGGTAGAGCGGTCAGCTAAGCAAGGCGGCGAGAGCTCGCCTTCTGCCGAGTGGCCCACAGCTTTTTTTCTGGATAGGGCCAGGGGTTGGGGCCGGGTCTCACCCTTTCCACCCCCACCCCCAAGGCTCGTCTCCTGCCTCCTTTTCTCTCCTTTCCAGTGGGGACCACGTCCAGTCCGGCCGTCTCGGCTCTGAACGAGCTGTTGAAACAAAACGTGCTTCTGATCTGGCACTTTGTCGAAGCCAGCCGGCACCTCCACGCCTCCGTGGTGGCATCGCTGGAGGAGGAAAAATTCCACTACCACACCCTGGAAGAAGCCAAAACGGTAAGCTCCACAGTTCCCCTGTGTGTGTGTGTGTGGCTGTGTGTTTGTTTTTGGTAATGACAGTAGGACCCCCGCATCCGCTGATTCACTCATCCGCGGTCTGAAAATCCCCCCCCCCCCCCCAAATCCTGGGTTCCAACCTGTTTTGTTCCTTTGCAGTACATCAGCCGCCACAAGCCGCCCCCTCTGACCATGGAACAAGCGTTGAGAGAAGTGGAAGAGCAGGAGCAAGGGGGAGTTTAGACGCCACAGCCCTTCCTGAACCAGGCGGGACGAGAGCCAGCCGTTGCGTTTGAACGGAAAGGTGGCTGCTGAGCTTTCAAGACGTGCCCGGTGGTTTTGCAAGCAGGACTGTGCAATACAAAGAGAATCAAGTACCACCGTATTGGGAGGCGTGCGCATCGCCTCCCCCGGGGTTTCTGAAGAAAGGCCAGAACCTCACGAGAACCTGCAAACAGACACACTCCCAGGGACGTTTCAGCTTTCCAGCCACAGATGGGTCACTTTGTGCTGGAGATAAAAATCTGTGTAACTTTTCAGCGCTGGAGATTTAAAAACTAAATTTTGCAAGGAAACGGAGACCAACGGCTCCCTGCCCTCTCAATAAACCTCATTGCCGCGTAGGAAAAACATCTCTTTATTGGTAAGCAACCGTAGGTACAAGGCGGTGGCCGAGTCAGACGCAGGGCGGAAGGGCGACCGACAGGGGGGGGGGGCATGGGTTCCACGGGCAAAGTAAGTCATCTTACAACGGCTGCACCACCTCGCCAAGCGGGTGGGTCGCCAAAGGGAGCAGAGGAGGCAAACGGCGCCTCGGGTTCCTCCGGAGAGCCTCGGACCAGCGGGAGCCGACCGTCTCAGGGCACCCCGCCAGCTAACGGAAAAGGGAGTTTTCAGGAAGTAGGCAGGGAGTGAATCGGGAGGGGAGGGTGTTCGGGAAGAGTCTGCCTACGGCCCTCCCTTTCACTACCCCAAGAGTATATACAAAAATATAAAAAGGCCTGCATTGTGTGGGGTTTTTTTGTTTTGTTTTGTTACAAAGCACTGAATATTTCAAGTGGCTAACCCTCTAGATGGAGATGTGACGTTACCAGAGGTGTCTCGGGGGGGAAGGGGGGTTAGGATACACAGCCAGGTCCTGATTCACTTGCCCGGTGCTCGGTGGCCATCTGGCTGGCCTCCTTCTGCTGGAAGCATCATTAGCCTTCAGGAGACAGAAACACAGCGGTATTAAAATAAAGAGCATGCGGAGGACAATCATCATCTCAGTTCAATGGCCTGAGGGGGCAAACCACCACCACCTCGTCGGTATTCATGCCAGATGTTTAATTGTTAACAAAATATTACAGGAAAGAAGGGAGCCTGGGCTTTCTCCAACCTAAGGGTTTCACGCAAAGGTTTCTACACAAGGGTCGGGATCCTGTTGTGTCAGGGGGCCGTGTGAGGATCCTTCCGCCCTTTTCTCTTCCCTGTTGGGATCGCACGGTTTGGAAAAAAGGTGGCCAGGGGCCCAGAGGGAGGGGGGAAACCCTTGCGCGGTTACCCCTGTGGCTCAGAGAAGGCCATGGGGAAGACTAAACGGCTGCGGAGCCAGAGGCTGGGAGTTTGAATCCTCCCCTTTGCCTCCTTGACAGGGGCTGGACTGGATGATCCAGAGGGTTCCTTCCAGCTTGGCCTCCCCCCTCCCGGCAGCCCGCGAGCTGGTGCAAACCCGTCCCTTACTTTCATCTCTGGCTTTCATCCGGGCGATGAAGGAGTAGCTTTTGTTCCTCCGGTAGTTCTCGTAGGGGTCGTCCAGGGTCACGCCCACGCCCTTGTACTGATCCCATTTGTCTCGGATATCCCCGCCCTTGATCGGGTCCTGGATCCCTTGCTCTTTGGCCCCCAGGCCCCCGGATCCGCTCCACCCTGAAAAAAACGGCAGAACCGAGTGGTCACTGGCAGAGATACGGCCCGAACACCGAGCAGCCATGGAGGCGCGTCCGCTGTGTCCGCGCTGACAGAGGCTGCAGCTCCTTCGACTCCAGGGGACTAAGGATCCGCTTTGTCGGCCCCGTCCGTCTTACCCATTTTCACGAGCATCTGGTGTCCTTTATTCTCCTCTCCGAGTCGGGATTCGGGGATGGGAGGACCCGAACTGGAGCCCAAACCGGCTGCAGAGCTACAGGGGGAAACGGAGCAACTAAGCACTGCAAACTTTCCAGACCCCAATCCCTGAAGACCGAGAAGGGAGGAATAACCTGCTGGGAAGTCCTGCAGTTTCAGAGGCAAAGAAATATCCCAAGAAATATAGATTGCTAATGTCGCCGAGAGAGGCCCGGAAGGAAAAAACAAGAAACCGGGCCTTCTCGGCGGTGGCTCCTCGCCTTTGGAATAAGCTCCCTCCTGAGATTCGCATGGCCCCTTTGCTGGGCATTTTTAAAACCCAACTAAAAACTTGGATGTTTAAGCAGGCCTTCCCTCCAGTCACTATTTGATTTTTTTTTCTTTCTTCTCCTTTTTCTTTTCTTCTTTTTCATCTTGAAATATTGATTTTGATGTTATATATTGATTTTATATTGATTTTATATTTAAATTGTCTTGTTTTTAAATGTTGTTAGCCGCCCAGAGTGGTCAGCGGACCAATTGGGCGGGATATAAATACAATAAATAAAAAAATAAAGTTACCAGAATGGGACACAAAAGGGAGACAGACCGTGCTAGGTATAGTGTTCACTATTAGACCAGGGTTCGCTATTATCCGCATCTTCCAGCATCCACGGGGTCCTCCTGTGAAATCGACTTCCCTGCTTCCCCGTTCGCTTGGGAGCCCAGTTCGAATTCAAGCACAAGGGACTCGAACAGGGACTCGGAAGATGTGTTTGACTGCCCCGTTAAGGCTGTTTTTCGCAACCTTCCCGCCCGCAATCTTTGAAGACCAGCAGAAAGAGCCCAATCTTACGGAGGTGTTTGACTGCGGGATCGGGACCGGCGGCGCCTTCCGGGCGAGTAGGATTTGGATCGGGACCGGGACCGGGACCGGCTTCGAGAGGACCGGGACCGGCTCCTGCTCCTGAAAGAGACGGAAGCGAGTCGAGGTGGAACGTTCGGAACGCAAAGGGGAGATTCGCTAGCGTTGGCCAGCCCCGAGGAGGATCAGCTTGCACACGCTCGCAGAGACCAACGTTTAAAGTTTCCCCGACCACGACGGACCCGGGAGAATGAGCCCCGCTTCCCAGCTGCGCCCCCCCCTTTCCTTTACCTGGACGGCGACCGGGAGTAGGATCGGGACCGAGAGCAAGACCGGGACCGCGATCTCGAGTACGAGCCGGAGGACTTCGAAGACCTCGAGTTCGAGCGGGACGACGAGCGGCCGCGGCTTTTGGATCGGCTGCGGGAGGGCGAGGGGCCGCTGGCATGGATGGAAGAAGAAAGAAAAGCCGTGATCCCCCTTGCTGTCAGGCTACCAGACCCAACCCCATCCAGTTTCGGAAGCTAAGCCTGGTTGGCCCCGATTAGTCGCTGGATGAAGAGCAACAGAGGAAGTTAAGAGTTCTCCCGGTACGGCTAGGGAAGAAACCAGGCCCGAAGCCCAGGAAAGACGCCGCTGCCAGTTAAGAGTCGGCAACACCAAGGCTAAGGGGGATGAAGAGTCAGGCTCAGCATACGGCAGCCTCCCACGGGCTCGGGCGCCTTGGTTGTCTTCCCCAGCCGTGGAGCAACGATACAGACCGGCTCCTTCAGCGCCACGGGGTTTTCCCCGCCTAGAACGGAGCTACACCTCACTCCTCAAATAGGGGCGAGCCAGCCTTGCCCGCCATTTTCGGCAAAAAGCGCCAGGAAGGGGGGCTCCTACCTGTTTCTTTTCTCCTGTCCTTTGCGCCGCCGGGCTCTCATCTTCGCTCTGAAGAACTCGTACAGCCCGTTCTGCTCCCAGCCCTCGCTGGGACGGGAAGCCGAGCAGGAAAAAAAAAAGAGAGAGAAAAAAAGGAAGGAAGATCAGTTCCCTCCGCGGAGAGTCAGGGCACCATTCGCGATCAAGGGGGTGTAGGGAACCGTTTGTCGCCACCAGAAGCCACGCAGACGGCCCCGAAGCATACCTGGAAGTGGCTAGAAACCGACTCTTCCAGCCGGGAGCCCGTCGGCAGGGTCAGACCGGTTGAAAACCATGCCCTGGGAAAGCGGAGAGTCCCGGCGAATACGGCCTCTTACCTGTTCCGGGGCCTGTCATGGGAAGGCGGGCTGTAAAAAGCTTCCACCGCCGCCAGGAGCCGCTCGCTGGGGGGCATGGGGGGCGGCAGGCGGATGTCCTTCGGGTCTAAGGGCTTGTACTCGTGATCTTCCAGCTGAAAGGAGGGAAGCCGCAGTCACGTTGTGGCCCCGGGGGGTGGGGGGGTGGGAGGCGTGGATGCCATGCCACGGCCCCTGGAGCGCAAGACGAAGGCAAGAGCGGCGAAGCAAAGGAGCCAGGATACAACCTAGCTGCTCTCCAGGGGAAAGAGCCAGGAAGCTGAGAGAGGTCAGGGCATCCCCCACCCCAGCCTCCCGGGACAGACCCACACGCCTCCTCGGCTCTTCCCTCGGGACCGCTTACTTTCACAAGCGGCGCCATGAGTCCCGCGGGGAGGTCGAAATACGGGACGTTGGGCACCAGGCTGGGGTCGTCGTGGTTGACGTGAGGGGGCCCCTGCCGGCGCATGTGGGGCGGCTGGCCGTTAAATCCGTGGGGGGGAGGCCCAAAGTCAGGGTGCTGGGGCCCGCCCCACGGGGGGTGCTCGCTGATCCCAGGGTGCGGCATGCGGTGCCCGGGGTGGTGATGCGGGGGCCCCATCTCTGCGGAGAAAAAGAAAAACGGTTGAAACCTCCGGGGACTTGTGGGCAAAATCCATGTTGTTGTTACCAGAGCTGGCCATGAGAGGGAGCCAGAGACCACGCTACGTAGAGCGTTCAGTATCATCCACGTTTTCCGGCATCTGCGGGGGGGGGGGGAAGAGTTTGGAACCGATCCCCTGTGGATACGGGGGTCCTACTGTACACCATGGGCTTTTTCTCCCTTTACCTTGACAGCCGGGCGCCCCAACCGTTTGCAAGAGCCAGCGCGAGGTCGTGGGCTAGGATTTCGGGAGAGCTGGTTTCACACAAACCGACTCAGCCGAGGTAACTCACTGGGAGGCGGCTACCGTTAGCTCCGGCTCCTCAAATGTCTCACACAGCTCGTATCAGAAACAACAGCAGACGAGAGGGGCCTCAGGGTCAGAGGCGGGCCCGCCTGACGCCGCCCTGCTGACAGGGAACCTCACGCCGCCTACTCTTCTGCCCCAGAAGCACTCACCCTGGGGGAAATCCCCCTGCGGATAGTCGAAACGGTGCGGATACGGGGGCCGCTCGAAGGGGTGCCGCGGGGGGAAGTCGTCCTGCATGAAGCGCGGCGGGAAGCGGTTGAAGTTGTGGGGGTGGGGGGGCTGGTTGAACTGGGGGTGCTGCTGGTGAGGGGGGAAGGGCCCCCGGAAGTGGGGCGGGCGCTGCATCCGGAAAGGGGGCTCCCTCTGGCCCCCGGCCCCCCACGGCGGCTGCTCGTGCTGGTTGTTCCAGGGGGCCTCAAACTGGTTGTTCCACGATGGGTCGGGCTGGTTGTTCCAGGGGGCCTCGCGCTGGTTGTTCCAGCCGGCCTCCCTCTGCTCGTTCCACATGCCTTCGTGGTTGCTGTTCCACGGAGGGCAATGAGGGGGTCCCTGGTGGTGAGGGAAGGGGGGCTGGTCCGGAGGCTGCGAGAGGAAGAGGAACAGAGGGGCCCGTCAGCGAGAGGGAACCAGGGAGGTGGGGTGAAAAGCACACGCCCTTATTCAAAGTAAGCCCCACAACCCACATCTCACTTCATAAAATTCATTGGAAATCACAATGGAGGCCAACATAATTTTCCCGTGGTTGTTCTCTATTCGTGAGTGTGGCTCGCTTAAAAGTCCCTCAACGACCGCAGCAGAAGGGGTAAACTCTTAATGAAAGTTAAGTGGACTGTCCCCTATGTCGGGGGCCAGGGGGGTGGAAAGCCATCATTAATGACTGACCTGTTTTAAATGCGCTCTGTCTTCAGTTTAGACAAACCGTTTGCAAGCATTTAAGCCAGCCAGTTTCAAACTGCTTTAAACGCAGTGTCTTTCATTTAAAGAATGCGAATAAGGGTGTCCGTCGAAAGCTTCCTGCTGTGGTGAACCGAGTATTTAAACGGCGCAAAGCGTGCAAGAGTTCAGTTCAAACCCTTAACGAGCTGCCGGGACACTGCGAGGTTTTGTTTCACAAACACGAGTTAAATAAGCACGCTGACCCGGACCGTGGTCTCGTTGCAAGAAGCGCCGAGACAGAGCAGCGCTTTGCCCCCCCCCCCCACAAGAGGGAACGACCCCAAAGGAGCAGGGACCTCCAGGCCCCCTGGACAGAGCCCCCCAACCCCACACCCAGTACCTGTTGCTGGCCCCAGGGGGCCACCGGGTGCGGCTGATCAAACCAGGGCGGTTTATTGGGAGGCATGTGGTCGTGAGGCCCAGGCCCGCGCGGTCCAGGGGTGGCAGGATCAGAGCTGGCACTGCCTGCCGCTTCGTATTCGGTGGTGCCTGCGAGCGGCAGGGGAGTCTTCCCCTCCTCTGAAAAGAAACATACTGGCTTGAGAGAGGGTTGGGGGGGGGGGGTCGCCGGGAGCTGCTGTCTCAAACAGACCCCTGCTTGCAGCCCCATTTCTGAGCCCGTTCGGTCCACCGGGAGGCTGAAGATCAGGGAAAACTTCCTGACTTAGAGCCGTGTGACAACGGGACCCATGACCTCGGGAGGGGGTGAGTGCGCCAACACTGGAGGTATTCAAGAGAAAACTGGACCACCGTCTTGTCCGATCTGCTTTGACTTCAAGATTCCTGGATTGAGCAGGGCGGTGGGATTCGACGGCCTTATGAGACCCCTTCCAACTCCATGATTCTCAGGTTCAATGATTCTACAATTCACCAGCCCCAGGACCCCTGAGTGGACTCATGGGGGGGGGGGGGAGAGCAGGAAGGAAACCCCAAGTTCTACGAGAGCGGCGGGCTGTACCTCCTTGTGCAACGGGGGCGGCTGGAGGAGGAGCCGGGGCAGCCGGCTTCACCTCGCTTTCCAAAGGAGGAATTTGAAGCTGCTGTTGTTGTTGCTGCTGCTGCTGTTGTTGTTGTTGTTGTTGTGTGAGGCTGTTGACAAACTCCTCGTGCTGTGTTTTCAGAGTCTGGATCTGCTGCTGGAAAGCCACTTGCACCGGTTGGACCACGCTGGCGTACTCAGTGATGAGGGTGGCCTGAAAGCACCAGGTGGGGGGGGCGGGCGGGGGGGAGGAGAGGCAGGAGAAAAAGGAAACACAGGTAGGAGAGTTACGGTCATTTCAGGCCACAGATGATCGATGATCGATGATCTATCTATCTATCTATCTATCTATCTATCTATCTATCTATCTATCTATCTATCTATCTATCCACCTGATTTATATGCCACCCATCAAGCCAAAGGCCACTCTGGGGGGTTTACAACAAGGAACAATCAAGCTATAATAACGCATCACAAAATGATGCATCTATAACTTATACAACACAAACGTTATGCCCTTAAAATGCATACTACAAGACAGTAAAGATCTTATAGTATGTCGATGAGTGAGTGGATAGTGGTTCTGCGGATACGGGGGGGTTCCTACTGTAATTAATTTTTTAGAACGGCCTACCCAGTGACTCGAAAGGTTTTATCTGCCTTTCCTCGCAGGTTTCGGGACGTATTCAAAGGAGAGAATGCCGGGAGAGCTTCTTGCAAAAGCCCGCTCTGATGGCTGGGCCTACGGACCGTTTTCCCCTCTCTCCCACCCGGCGGGGGCCTCGGGCTCTGCTGCCCAGCCCCTGGGCCTCTTTTCTTACCTGATACTGCCCAAGTCCAAGCGCCGGGCTTTGTAGCTGCTGAATGATGGATTCGTCAAAGTAGCCATTTTTCTCCCACAGCTGAAGGAGCTGTGGGATATCCAGAAGGGGAGGAAGGCTGTTATTGGGCAGGCTGCGCTTGAGGGGAGCGTTCATGAGGACACCCCCCCCTCCCCGCCAGACCTCTCTCCCCACCCCCTCAGAAAAGGGCAAGCCCATCCCGCTCACCCTGGCGATCTTCTGCTGCTTGTCTTCCTCCACAGCCAGGAAGCTGGTGCAGTAAATGGGCACCACCACCTTCTGCAGGGCGGCCAGGAGGTCCCGCTGTTGCTTCCGCTGGCTGAAAACAAGGGGTGGGAGAGAGAGAAGGCAGGTCACCACCGAGGAGACCACAAGCCAAAGACTCAAAGAAAGCGAAACCAGGCCTGCCTCTGAAGCAGTCTTTCCCCCACCCCGTGGATGCTGGAAATAGCAGATAAACGAAGCACTAGCTTTCTGCTTCTTTGGTGTCCGTGCGTGGTTGGGAGGGGGAGCCCTGGCCAGTCTGGCCAAAGGACTGGGCTTCCTGCTCTCCTGTCCGCAAGGGAGGTGTCCCTGAAACCAGCACAGGGGAGAACATGGCCTTGCTAATTTCAGACTATGGATAAGCAGATCCGTGGATACCGATCCCGCCGATACGGGGGTCTTACTGTTTCCCCTGAGTGCAAGGTGATGTACGGGATTCTTCTCCTTCCCGTTTATTCTCCCAACAGGAACCCTGTCAAGGGAGGCCAGGCCCCAAGCGAGAGGGACCGGCCCAAGGTCAGCCCACGAGTTTTTACAGCGCAACTCGAACCCGCATCTGGACCTCCAAAGCCCTGGTCCAGCTTTCTAACCACTGCTCCACACCATCTCTCTCCAGGAAGTCTGGCTATCAGCTGCGGGGCTGGCCTGCCCCCCCTGTCCCCCCCAGACCCCATACCAAGCAGACCCCAGCCCTTGGGGCCTCCCTCGCCCCGTCGGCCCCCCGCCTCACCAGTGGTGGAGCACGTCGTTCATCAGGTAGATTAAGTGGAGCCGGAGTTCGAAGTGGGCCCCTTCCGCTGTGATGCGGTTCCGCAGGTGCCCGGCCATCAGCTCACAATGCTGGGGGGACTTGGCGTTGCTAAACATCCAGTTTTTGCCAGCCTGGGGGAGACACAACCCCCCGCCCCGGGCCGTCAGAGGCAGGATTCGTTCGTTCGTTGGGGATTCGAACTCCCAACCTCAGGCTCTGCAGCCGGAGATCTAAACTGAGCTCTCCAGCAGATTTCACGGTGTTTTCCATGGTTCTCGAATGGGGACTAAGAAAATGCAAATTCTAAACCCGTTTCTGCGAACAAACGGGAGCCCTTTCGAAAGGCATAATTATAACAGGCACCTGCTTCTCCTTGAGCTCGAACCTCGACCCTCCCCAGCTGGCTTGCCTCCCACTTACGGAGATGGCGTCCTTCGTACAGGTGTCGATGATCGGCTGCAGTAAGTTGTCAAACTCGTTCACGTCCAGCTGAGTTTCTTCTAGAACCTTCTGCATCTGCTGCTCGACGGCCAGGGCGATCGCCGAGGTGATTTGCTCCTAAACGGAGGAGGCAAGAGATCTGAGCACAGCTCCAGGAGTGGGGAAAGGGGGCAGCCCCAAATTTTCCCTTCTCAGAAGCCTGCACCCCACTGGTATCCCCTGGAGACCCCACAAAGCTCGGCGGGACCGGCTCACCTTGCCAGCCACTGCCAGACCTGAACCCGAAGGCAAGCAGTGTGCCAACCTGGGCCAACCTTTATCCCTTTAAATTACTTGTTTCTTAAATTATTTCTCCTTAAAAAGACCCCAGGCGGCTTAAACCATGAAAGAGAGAAAGAACCGCAGATCTGCGGTGTGGCAGGGAGAGACTCTCAGCCCTCAGGATCCCCCCCAGGAGCTGCATGGGGTTGCCAAGTCAGGACAGGAGCAGAGCCCAATATACTCCAGGTGTACAAAAATTGGGTTGGGAAAATAATTAGCCCTTCTGGGACGCTAAATGGGGCAGGGAGGGCCTGCCACCCACTGGAACAGTGAACCACGGCTCCTGGAGACGTCTGGGAACAGCCTCACACCACTTTTTGCTAGGGAAAAATACTGGAGGTGGGGGTATTGCAAGACTACATAGCCCATCTTCTCTATCCATGCCAATAGCCCCATGGCTGAATCTCTTGCCTCTGAGCACCCCTCTCATCCCCCATCGGCTCAGGCAGGGTTGCAAGCCTATTATCCACGATCGGACCCAAAGCCCTTGGTCTCCGCAGTCACGCAGGAGAGAGCCGAGAGGCACCGTGATCCCCCGAATAAGAGTCTCTGCTCCGCCTGCCCTCCCTCACCTGTCTCAAAGCCAAGAGGTGCTGCTCCTGCTGCTGGAGGTTCCACTGGCTCTGCTGGATCAACTCCTCCATGGAGGGAGTCCCCTGAGGAGTCGAGAGGGGGGCGGCGGGGGCGGCGGCCAAGGGCGGCTGGGGCATCGCTTGGATGGGCGGGGCAGCCTCGAGGTCCTGGCTCTGCTTGCACAACACTGCGGAGAGGAGTGGGAAGGAAGCACACGTGAGGGAGTCCAATCCGAACCCTCTCAGGTCCAAGCATCCTCCCCCCCACCCCACCCCCATTCTGCCAAGTTCGTGACGGACGTCTGCTGTTCCTGCCCCCCCCCTTTATCCTCAACAACCACCCTGCGAGGGAGGCCTGGCTGGCAGAGGGTGACGCAAAGATCTTGACACAGCCCACGGGAGATGCCCAGCTGCCCAGAGAGCAACCAAGGGAGCCAGCAAGGACCCAAACCCCAAATCCCCCCCCATACCCAAATGCGCTGTGTAACTGGGGCGATCGGCAGCATCACATATGCAGACACCGCCCTGCCTGCCAGCCTCCCCCCCCCTCCACGAAGGCCGGCAGGACTCACACTGCTGCTGCTCCAGGGCCAGCTTGTACTTATAGTAGCCGTAGAAGTCACCCCCAAAGAGGAACGAGAACTTGGGGTTCTCCTTCTGCTTTTCCATGGTCATCTTCTCGAACTCGGGGCCATTCCGGGCCACAAACTGAGCCAGCTTGTCGATGACATTGCGCAGCTCCTGGTCTGAGGGAGAGAAAGGAGGCAAAGGGGTGTTTTTAAACGTTCCCTCCAACTCGCGCCCCTCAGAGCCTCGAGGGTGGGCGGTCCTGTCCAGCCCCATGGATGAAGCCGCACGAAACGCCTGGGCGTCCAAGGGCTCCGAGGGAAGACACGCGCAGGCAGCCTCGAGAAAGGGGGGAGGGAAGGATCGGCTGCTCCAGCAGGATCCCCCCGAATCTGCAGGATCAGTATCCACGGATTCACTCAACTGCGGTCTGAAAACGCTAAAAATGTGGGGTTTTTTTTTAAAAAAGTGTCAGAAATGGATACAGCTGATTCACTCAGCCACTGTCTGAAAATATTAAAAGATAAATAATAGAAATATATACAGTTAGGACCCCCTTGTATCTGTGGGAGCGGTATCCGCTGATTCGCTTATCCGCGGTCTGCGAAGACTGAAAAACATTAGAAGAAAAAATCCTAGAAACATATCTAGTAGGGCCTCCTTATCCTGAGATCGGTGTTTGCAGATTCAGTGGCCCGTGGCCTGAAAATATTAAGAGAAAAATCCCGTTTAAATATATATGTATATGGGGGGGGGACGCGGGGCTCTGTAAGGCAGGCGTCTCTGGAGGGAAAAGGGGGTCCGAGGGGGGGAGGAGGAGGCGAGGGGGGGCTGGGGGGGCTTTAACCCGAAATTTCCCTTTCCCCCCCCCCCCAGCCCTTCAGGGGCGCCCTTTGCCTCCTTTATGGAGGGGGAGGGGAAGGGGCGTGGGGGAGCCTCTGCCCATGTGCAGAGTGCCTCCCCTTCTTTCTCCTCCTCCTCCCCCCCACGCCCTTCCTGAGGGGAAGCAACCGGAAACAGACCCTCTCCCAGGAGGGAGGGGGGAGGGGAAAAGGAACCCCCTCCCCCCCACCTCGAACCCCCCCTCCCCCACCTCGGAGCCCCCCCCTCCCAAAGAAAGAGGTCCGGGGGGGCCCTCACCCTCAGGCGGCGGCGGCAGCGGGGGCGGCGGGGGCATCTCCATGGCCGCCCGCGGAGGAGGAAGAAGGCGGCGGCGGCGTTGAAAATTGAGGCGCGCCTCCCCGAGCCCGACTAGGCCCAGCCCGCCGCCAAGCGCAACCCCGGCGTCGTAAAAGCAGGGCCCGTTCGCGACGGCGTCGAAAGGCGCCTGCTTCCCGGCCTCCTCCGCGCGCTTGGCGGCCGCGTCGCCTTAGCAACGGGAGCCTTCCTTTTTTAAATTCCGCTCCTGAGGGGCGTGGCTTAGAGGCGGCGGGGGCGTGGCTCAGCTCTCTTCTCCTGGCCGCGGGCACCACCTAGGGGGCGTGGCTGGCTCCCCCGGCCACGCCCACTCCCTCCCTGCTGCAGGGAGGAGCTCGAAGCCCGCTCCGTTAACCGTTTCGTGCCCAGAGTGCAGTCCTTAATGGGCGGCGGGCACGACACGTGTCTCCGGAAGCGTTCAGACGAACACCTCCAAAAATGTACGCCCAAAAAGCTCGCACGAGAGCCTCTAAGGGACGCCCCGGGAAGCAGGTCAGGCTAAGTCACCACTTCTGTGCCAGAAGGGCTGTGTGGCATAAACAGACACACAACCACAAACACACAACCACACACCTTTTCTCTTCTGGGCCTTGGTGAGAAGTGGATAGCTGACCATGGGGCAGGGTGGGGTGGGGCAAGCGGAACATAACCTTAGAAGTGCACGAAGGGACCCTAAGGGTCATCCAGTCCAGCCCCTGTTAGGGAGGCCCAGTGGGGGGATTCGAACTCCCAACCTCTGGCTCTGCAGACAGATGCTGAAACCCCTGGGCTATCCCACAGTTCTTCATCCTGACCCAAGACAGCCTGGCGGCCGTGGTGGAAAGGGCACGAAGGCCATGTGGGATTTGAAAGGGCAAGCAAGAGCCATTGACTTTACAAAAGACCCCGCTCTCGATTTCTCCTGGCAGGCCAGTTCTGCTCTCTCTGAAGGCAGGGGGTATTTGAAGCCCGAGACGCTGAATCGGAGTCAGGGTGGCGCTACCGGAGAGGATATTGGGGGGGGGGGGGAGAAGTCAGAGACAGAGGGAAGAGGCCGAGAGGTGAAAAATAGGCCAAAAAAGGTTGATTTGAGCTGCCGGGAGTCATACTCGAAGAACCCCGGGGGGGGGGGGGGGGACGGACACCCAAAGTTGGGAATGACTGGACGAGGCTCCCGACCCAGAACACCGGCCGTTTCCCGAACAACCGAAGCCACGAGAGCCATTTCAACTCGGCAGAATCCCGCTTTATTTACATGTTCCATATTTAAAACGCATAATTACAACAGGCCTGGGCTTTCTCCAAGTTTTTTAAGTCTGCAGGCTTTTTAAAAAAAACACACACACGCACACACAGGTGTCCTGTGTACATGACGACCCACGTTTCTAAAAGTTCGCCTTCTTTAGGACAGGAGCGCGAAAATATATACACCCATCGATCCGGATGAAGCCATCCACAGACGCCAAGGAGAGAGAAAATGTAAAATTTCCGAAAATTTCCATTTTTCCCCAGGGAAAAAAAGAAAGAAAAGATTGCAGGGATCCGAGGAAACGCCTTCCTGGGGTGCAGGAGACCGACGCTCCCTAGCAGGGTCCCGCTTCCAAGGTGCGCCGGCCACCCCACCCCCCTGGGAGCACCAACCGCAGGCCCTGAGCAGGAGACAATTGACCAGCAGAAGGCTTGAGAAACCCCAGCTGAGCCTAACCCATTCAGCCTGGCTCCTGGAGCTTCCCCAGCTTGAAATTTCAGTAGGACCCCCGTATCCGCGGGATCAGCATCTGCTGACTCACACGGATCCACCATCTGAAAACGTTAACACAAAAACCCAAGAAACAGGGATGTCTAAAGGTGAAATTACAAGAACTGGCCACCTGAGGGAGCCAGAGGCCACGGTATGTGTAGCATTGGCTATCATCCGCGATTTTCAGCATCCACAGAAGGGTTTTGCCACCGGTCCCCTACAGATACCGTGGTCCTCTTATACCCCCTTTTTTCTTTACCTGGGCAAACTAGCAGCAACAGGATTAACACACGGGGACACAGAGAGGTGAGCTGTACATTTTGGCTCCTGTCGGACAACCGATCGATGCAAGATAAGGAGCAGGTAGCTCCAGGAGGAACAGAAGGACAATAAAATAAAATAAAATAAAATAAAATAAAATAAAATAAAAAAGGCAGAAGTCAGCCAGACCAGCAAACGTACTGGCAGGAAGGAACGTAAAAGGATTGACTATAAATTAAAATACGGATTCCCCAAATTTGATATCTAGAGCGGCGGAAGGCTTTAAAGTAACTTCCTACAAAATTTGAGCAGGAGAAAGAAGGAAATCCACAGCTTCTCAAGCTCCTCCTGTTGTGCTACATTCGTAGTAGACTTTGCTACAGTAGGACCCACCTATCCGCGGGTTCAGTATCTGCTGATTCACTTATCCGCTGGCTGAAAATATTAAATAATAATTTAAAAACCCAGAAATACCTATTTATACTTAATCCCAGGGTGTATTTACTAGAGCTGGCCACTAGAGGGAGCCAGAGGCCATGCAACATATAGTGCGCGCTACATCCGCGTTTTTCAGCATCCGCGGGGGTGCTTAGGACCGATCCCCAGTGGATACCGCGGTTCTAATATATCCCTAGCAAATGTTTCTACTCAGGAGGTGCCTCTTACTACCTGCGGAAGACAAGGAGCCCAAAAGGTTTCCAGAGATCATGATTTAAATAGGAAAACGGAGTGCTTAAGAGCCATGTTTCAATTTGCCGCCCACCGCAAGCAGCAAGTCCCAAACGGTACATGATTATTCCTTTCTTAAAACAAGTCGGTGCCGTTGTCCAGCCCTGAAACAAGCCGAAAGGAGCTCCAAGGGTTGTTTTCCCCCGGCCGCCCTTTACAAGACGACGCCCCAGCGTCAAGAGACGAGGAGCTGTTTTCACACAATCACTCACAAGCGCTACAGAACACACAAACAAACCACGCGCTGCTCCTGAGCCCCCCTCGAGGAAAAGGGGGCCCGGGATCTGCTTTCGTCCCGGTTTACAAGCTAATCCTACAGCTTAAGGAAAACGCAGTAAGGCAGAGTGTCCTTCGAAGATCTTAAAAGGAAGAGGAGATGCGTGACACGCTTCTGTTGCAGTGGGCAAGAGGAAAAATCCGAAGGCGTCTGGCTGCCATAGCGGCTGAAATTGGAAATTTCGGCTCAGCCGGCTCAGCGGTTGCTTCCGCTTGGTACGGAGGACCATCCAACCATCCTGTTTCTAACCCTGATGCCGCTGGGCACGTACGAAGAGAGCCGTTCCTCCTCTGGAGTCTCGACAGGCACGTGGGGGGGGGGGGGGCACGCACACGCGACAGGCCGTCCCAGATCGACAGCCTGCGCCTCCTCGCTAGATATCGTAGCGGCTGGCGCCGTACAACGTCGGGTAGTTCGGCCGGCTGTACTGGAAGTGATCCACGAGGACGCCGCCAGCCCGGCTTCCGTACGGGAAGTCCCCTTGGCGGGTAAAAGAAGCCAGTCCGTTGTGAGACTTCTCGGCTCCATGGCCGCGGAGCGGGTCCAGGTTGACCAGATCCCCCGTCGTGACGGGCAGGAGCTGCTTCTTGGCTTCCCGGTTCGCGTCGTATTTGGTCTGTAAAAGAACGATGCTTTGTTAATTTTTTTTTTTTAAGGACTTAAAAAATTTAAATAAGTTTGTTCTTTTTAATAAATGCATAAATAAATCACTTAGCGGCTCTCTGCGCATGCACCACACCGACCTTGTTGTACAAGAAGACTCCCAGGATCGCGGTCATCATACCCAGGACGTTGGTGCCGGTGACGGGGTTCCGAAGCATGATCAGGGAGACGGTGATGACGGTGATCCTTTTCGTGGCGTTGGCCACCGAGTAACTCAGCGGGCTGATGAGGTTCAGGATGCTGAAGGCAATGACGTTCTGGGCGAAGTTGCAGAAGCCGCTGATGGCCAGGAGGAGAATGATCCACGGCCAGTGAGCCATGGAACTCTGCAAAAGGGGAAAAGCAGACCCTGGAAGAGCAGTTCGCCCGGCAGGAGGCAGAGGGATCACCCAACGGAAGAACCCTTCCTCGCGAGGAACCCCAGCAACCCCCCCCCCCCCAGAAATCGGTGGACCTGCTCCTGCAGAAACATGATGTAAGTCCCCCAGGAACTTCAGAGCAAACCTCTCCTGGCTCCCCTCCTTCCATTTTACTCAGACAGGAGAAAGATTTAGGATATTTATTCATTCCACTCCATTGTCCATTGAAAGATTTCTGTAATCCAAGGACTCAGGAGGTCTTCCCTATCTGCGGGATCAGGATCCGCTGATTCACTTCCCCGCTGCCTAAAACGACTAAATGGAAAAACCCCAGAAATATATATTTATACACATATCCAGCACGTATTTCACAGAACCGGACACGAGAGGGGGCCAGAGACCACGCAGTGTATAGCGTTCAATACTTCTGCGTTTTTCAGCATCCGCGGGGGGACTTGGAACCGATCCTCGTGGATACTGCAGTCCTGCTGTCCCAGCGGCCTGAATTTCCCATTATGCATTTTTCTTAGTGCTTCCAGAAACGGGAGGTTTGCATCCACCGGGGACGGCTCACTCCCCTTCGGGATCCCAGAAGAGACCAAGCGCTCACCCTAAGCTGAGCGAGACTTACCAAGTCATTCTCTACGAGGAAGGAGGAGAGATCGACCAGAACCCACGTCGGGATCATGAAGAAGACGGCATGGCACCCGAGGATATTCAGAAGCCGCAGATGATGAATTCGTGAATCTCTCAATACCTGGAGCAAAAGCGGGGTCACAAAAGAAGCATGCACGCATAACACACACACACAGCCTGAGGCCCACCCGGCGAGACGCAGAAGGGGTACCTTTTTGGAAAAAATGTTCTGCAGGGAGAAGCAGAGGGTGGCCGCCAGGGCGCTGAGCAGCCCCCAGGTGTCGAAGGAGAGCTCCGTGACGGTGGCCAGGAGGACCCCTCCGATGATGGGGATGAGCGAGAGGTACACCTGCAGAAAAAAAAGGGGGAGAACCAGTTTGGGGTTTTCCAAGGGGCTCCCTCTGAGCCCCGTTTCCCCCCCCCCCTTGGGCCACGAAGGAGAAGTCTAGCTGGCTCTGGGACGCCCCCATCCCCTTACCTTGGTGGTTTGCTTCTCCTTCATGATGATCCGGGAAAGCAGCACCACCCAGATCGGCATGGTCGCCTTAACTGCAAGGAGAGGGAGGGTGAGAGCGAGCACCGCAGCCGGGGAAAAGACCCGAGGAAAGGCGCCCACGGGTAGCGCGACCCGGCTCCGGCTCACACACGCCCTCCCCACACGCTGCCCCGTCCACTTTCTGTGTCCGGCTGGCTTGATTCGCACCCGGGAGGCTGGCAGGAATGGGACGGCGAGTCCAATCCCGCCCGTCGGAGTTGACCACCTCTTGAGCGGAGATTCGAACCCAGCCCCGGTTGAAGCCTTAGTCTGCCCCTCTTTCTCTAAGTCCCTTGCCAGGGCTCAGGGGCACGATTCTTGTGCTTAGGAGCCTAGCCGGTGCTTCGCGGTGCCCGTGACTCAAGAGGGGCCGTGAAACCGCAGTCGGACCCCCTCCATCCGCGGGATCTGTATCCGCTGATTCACTTCCTTGCAGGTTGAAAATACTACATAACCCAACCCAACCCCGCCCCCTGCAGATAATACCTATTTCTACCTATTTCCAGGGTGTAACTGCCCGAGCCGGCCACTAGGGGGAGACAGAGGCTAGCGTCCGTTCTTTCCGCGGTTCCCAGCATCCGCGGGAGGGTCTTCTTTTCTCAGACCCATGGCCAGAAGGTAAGGCAGGGCAGAGAGGGGGGCCTCTGAGCCAGATGCAGAGTGCAGCCCCTCCCCCACCCACCCCCTCTTCCTTTTCCGCGGGTGTGTCCCCCCGTATCGGCGGGGGCGGGGCTCACCGGTGTGGGCGTAGGAGACGGGCACCCGCCAGAGGGAGACGTGGGCCGAGACCGAGGCCAGGTACTTGCCGAAGGCCAGCGGGAGGATGAGCCGCGGGTACGCGCGCGGGGGCAGCTGGGCGGGGCCGGCGGCGGGCACGCGCCAGGCGCGCAGCAGCGGGGGGAGGAGGGCCACCAGCCCCAGCACGTGGCAGAGCGAGACCGTCACCGGCCGCGGGAACGCGCCCAGCAGCACCTTGTTCACCACGTTCCCGCCCGCGCTCAGCGCGTACCAGGCCAGGCACAGCGCGGGCACCCGCAGCACCCCGGGAGGGGGCGGGGAGGGGGAGGAGGGGGAGGAGCCGCCCCGCGGGGACGCGCCCGCCCCTCCGCCCGCGGATAACGGGGACGCGAGAGCCGCCGCAGAAGCAGCCGCAGCCGCCGGAGGAGCAGGAGGGAGAGAGAAAGGAGGAGGAGGAGGAGGAAAGGGCGACGAGAGCGCCATCCTCGGAGGAAGCCCCGGCTCTGCTCGCGTCACCAGCCCCCGCCGCGCTGGCCCGGCCCGGGGAAAGAGGGAGGGGGGGGCTCCCCGGAATGCGTCACTTCCGTCAGGCCGCCGGAAGCGGAAGTCCGCGGCTACGGAAAGCCGGCAGGGAGGAAAAGGAGGAAGAGAGGCGGGGGAGGCGGAGAGAAAAAGGGACGCGCCTGGACTACCAAGCCCAGCCTCCCCGACCCACCCACCCACCCACTGGGGAAAGGGGAGAAGTCGGGACTGCAACTCCCAGAAACCCCCGGGAATGGGAAGCGGAAACCCGGCCCACCGGAAGCGGAAGCCCGGGCCGCCGGAAGAGCCTCCACTGGAGAAAGCGACTCTCCTGGACTACAACTCCCAGCATCCCGGGCGCTCAAATTTCCCTTTCCTTCTCCCCCCTCCCGCCCAAGGCCGGAGAGGGAGGGGCTCTCTTTGAGTACAGCGGGACCCCTGTATCCGTGGGACCGGTATCCGCTGACCCACCTCCCCAGCGCCTGTAAAAACATCCTAGAAATATACGGGACCTAGATTGCTAAAGACGAACCTACCGGAACTGGCCACCAGAGGGAACCAGAGACCTTTCGACGTAGAGCGTTCGCTGTCATCCGCGGTTTTCAGCATCCGCTGGAGGAGGCGACCTTGGAACCAGCCTCACGCGGATACGGGGGTTCTACCGTCCATGGGTCTTGTCTCTTTGGGGAGCCTGATACCTGGACTCCCCCGTTCCTACGTCGTGACCCTCAACTTTCCCAAATGCTCCTCTCTGGCTCTCACACACCATCCCTGCCAGGTCGGCTGGTGCCATGCCTTTCTTTACGACCACGGGCAACTGAGGCATGGGCGCATCTTTACAGCAGCTGGGAGGGCCTCCCTTGCTCTTTTCTAGGACGTCAGCTCCCATACCCTAGAAATATATGTTTCCAAAGCCAACGTTACCAAAACGGGCCACTCAAGGGAGCCCCGAGGCCAGGCAGTGTGTGGCGTTTGCTATCATCCGCGTTTTTCAGTATCTGCGGAGGGAGGGGCTTGGAACCAATCCCCCAACCATTTGTAAGGGTCTACACAGCTTGAGCGGAGCAGCTGAGGAAAACATGTGCTTGCTCAACAGCCGGACCCAATGCAGGAATCGGGGCTCCCGTTCCCGCCCCCCCCCCCCCCGCCCCGTCCCCGCTCGGGGTTCTCTCCTGTGTCTCCAGCTAATAAATATTAGAAATGGATGGCGTGGCTTGTGCAAACTTTTTTTTTTTATTTCCACATTTATATCACAATGTGTCCACTGAAAGGACCAATAGCAAAGTTGCTCCCTTCTGCGCCCCTGGGAACACAGAAGTCTAAAGTTACTGTACATTCACTAAGGCTGTTTTTGCAGGTCGCTTTTGTGATGGATTTCCATAAGGCAAACAATATCTAAAGGAATGGTAACGAGTAGATTTTCCAGCATACAAACAGGCTTCAGGTCGTTCCCCCCTTTCACTGGACCATTTACAAACGAGTAGCACCCTCCGGAACGGTTTGGATTTTCCTTCGTTAAACCAAAAAAAGGGGGGGAAAAGGAACTTTCTGAGCCAACGCCTCCTGAGGGGGGGGGGGGAGAAACAGAAGGGGAGCGGGGTCCTGCCAGGAGAACGGTCAACCTTTTTTTTTTTGCAAAATGAAATCAGACTCGGCCCCGTGAAAGCCGTGGGAAGGCCGAGCCAAGGGTGCGCCTCTCCCCTTTCCAGTCCTCCCAGTGCGCGCCCACCATCCTTGGAAGCCAGATTTCTGCATATATTTTTTTGCAGGGAGGTGGGGGAGCTTTTGAAGAGAGACGCAATGCCAAGAACTATCCCTACAGTTTTGCACAGTTCATCTTGAAACACCTCACGGCCGTGGTTTTGTTTTGTGTGTGTGGGTGGGTTGGTTTTCGAAAGAAAAGCAAATCAAGACAAATAAATACGATTCCACGAACTCTGCATGAAGGTTCTGCTTCCACCATTCTCCCCCCCCCCCCCCACCTGTCCTGGCCCTGCTCTCCCCCCGTTTCCAGCCTCCACGAAACTCCGGAAAAGCTTCCACCACCCGAAAACTCACACCTGTTGTGGTTTTGTGTTCTGAACAGCGGGCTTGCTAAGAGTTTAAAACTCTTATTCCCCCCCCCCCTCTTTAAATCAAAACTTAGTTATGCCTCTCTTCGCATAGGTGTTAAGTCAACTGGTAGCAGCACTTCACAAACCAAAAACAAAAAAAAAGGAGGGGGGAACCACATTTTTTAACAGGGAAGAAGAAACTGCCAGTGTCCAGATGGCTCTCTTACGCACACGCTCTTTCCTGGGTGAGCCTCTTTCAGCCTGATGGGAGGATAGCATTGGGGGGGGGGGGAAAGGGGGGCCCAGCGCCTGCCCCGTTTCACTAACCTGCCCGTGTAAAAAGCATCCTAGCAAAACTGTACTCAGTCGAGGCAGACGTAAGGCAGAATGTTCAGGCGCCCGTCGTCCCCGTGGGGGTCGAGCGAGATGCCCTGCGTCCAATCATACCAGTTACCCTGTGTGTCGTAGCAACCGTTCACCCCCGGCCAGGGGTGGTTGGTGATGCGGTCGAGGTCCCCCTCCGTCACCTCCCGGGTCACCCCCGGCAAGTCTGAGGGTTTACTGTGGGGAGCCAGGACGTGGGTCTTCCGGGCTTCTCTCCTAGTGCTTTCCTCTTGCTTTAAGTATTCGGACATGAAATAATGAGCCCCCGGAGTCTGCACCCCGGACGACGAGAGCAAGCTGCTCTGCCTGTTCAGGTAGGACTGAATGATCTCGTTCCGAGACAGCTCTTTCCAATTCGTCTGCTCAAAGGGGCTGTGCAGAGGGGGCTTGGGGGCCGGCTTGCCCGTGCCTGTCCTGGGGGGCTCGGCCAGAGCGGGGAGGTCTGCCGGCAAAGAATCTCTTTGCGCCAAGGGCTTGATCTCGCCCGTCATGGGGTCGAAGGTCAGCCGGCGCTCCTTTTTTAACCGCACGGGCTTGACGCCCCCTTCGAGCCCCTGCCCGTCCAGGTTGACCACGTAGTCCTTCGGGCGGTACTTTTTCTTCTTCTTGCTGTCGGACCCGGAGGCCGCGCTGTCGCTGTCCATCCTGGAGGCCTCCGGGGAGAAGCCGGCCAAGGGGGCGGAGGACTCCCCGGGGGGAGAGGCCTCCCCACCGCCAGGAGAGCCACCCACGCACAGGCAGAGCTGGTTCTCGGGGGCGGCCTGTGGCTCCGGGCCACGCAGGGAGGGGTCCGGTACCACGGGTTGAGACCCCTCCAGCCTCTTCGTGGGGGGCGGCGGCGGCGGCAACACCTGCAGCGGAGAAGAAGGGGGCGGTGGTGACGACAAGGGCCCTGCGGCCGAGGCATCCAGAAGAGGGGGCCTGGGAGAGCGGGCAGGGGTCCCACCCTTGGGGGAATACGTGGTATGCTGCCGAACGAAGGTTTCCAGCCTCAAGTGCCGAGGGCTGAACGAGGAGCAACGGGGGCTCCTGGCCTGCCCGGCGGCCGCAGACGCCACCTCCTCCGCCTTCTCCTGCTGCTGCAGCACGGCGGTCTTGAGCAATGAGGAGGGGCCCAGCGGCTTGAACAGTCCCGGAGAACTGGTGTGAGGCCGGACTGCGTTGATGGGGATTTTGCTGGGCTTCTCGTTCTCGCTGGGCTCCGCTCTGCTGACTTCGGGCGCCGAGGAGACGTTCCCCTCCGGAGGGCTGGGGAAGCTATCGGGGCTCCCCCCGATGCCGTTCGTGGGGGGCGAGGGAGAGTTTTGTAATACTTCATAGCTCACTTTGGAAACTTTGGCAAGGGGCAGGGGTGGCCCCGGGAGGCCGTCCCTGGTCTCGCCTTTCCGCTTGCGATTCCCTGCTTTCGGAGAGTGCAGCTTCTGGATGTCGTTCCGGCTCTTGGCCTCTGGAACGGGCTTGGGCCCCACCACGGCCCCCGGGGGCGTCTCCACTCGGCAGTTGTGGGCCCCTCCGTTGGCGGACCCGGGGGCGTTCGGGAGGCCCCGCAAAGCGGCCTCGCTGGGCGTGACCGGCTCGATCAGCTTCTGCCAATTCCGCAGCAGCTTCTTGGCCCGCTTGGCCAGCTCCTCGTTCTTGGTCTTCTTCCTCACATCGTTGATCAGCTTCCCCAGTCGGGTTTCCTGGATTTGTAAGTAAATAAATAAATAAATGAGAGAATGAGAGAGAGAGGTCTCTCCTCTCAGAGCTGAAAAGAAAGCCATACAGGGTAGTTCCAAAGAATCACAGAATCATGGAGCTGGAAAGGGGCCTATAAGGTCATCCAGTCCAACCCCCTGCTTAAGCAAGGAACCCAAAGCCAAGCAGATCCAACAGACAGGGGTCCAGTTTTCTCTTGAATGCTTCCAGTGCTGGACTGCTCACCCCCTCCCAAGGTCATCGGTTCCCGTTGTCGTACTGCTCTAACGGTTAAGAAGTTTTTCCCTGATATTCAGCCAAAATCTGGTTCCCTGTCGCTTGAGCCCATTCTGGCGCGTCCTGCATTCTGGGAGGATTGAGGACGGATCCTGCCCCACCTCTGTAGGACTCCCTTTCAAGTCTTTGAAAACAGCTATCCGATCTCCCCTTTCACTTCCTTTTCAGGGTGACATTTAAATGGTAAGTAGGGGTTCTAAGAATACTGTATCTAGTGCCTTGGAGTGGGTGGGTTAATATATATATATATACATGATTCCAGTCATTCTTTATCTTGTTACTTGTTTAATTATATTAAAATGTTTTAATTTGATCACTGTGTCGTTTTGGCTTGGTGCAAACTGCTTGAATCGCTTATGGAGAGAAAGGTGGCATTAAAAAAAAGAAAGAAAACAGAACAGAAAAAAGAAAGGAAAGAAGCAAAGTGAAGCGAAGCAGTGGAAGTTTCACTTGGCAGCATGAGAGCTTGCAATACGAGTTGATAAAATTAATCTCCTAAACTCTGGCAGGCGGCGATTGTGTGAAGCTTTCCTGGAATTCCCCCTTTCCAAGCGATCACATTCAAACAGGGCATCACCGCCCTGGGAACTTAAGGGTGTCCCGACTCAGCCCAGCCAGCTCTCCAATGCTGGAGGGCCTTCAAGGGAAAACTGGGCCACCACCAGTCAGATCTGCCTTGGTTTGTATTCCTGCCCTGAGCAGGGGGTTGGACTGGATGGCCTTATGGGGAACCCTTCCAACTCCGTCCTTCTAGGGCAGGAATCCCCCAGGCCACTGCGTGGCTGTCCCTAGACTAGAGACATGAAGACACGCTGTCAAAACTCACCTCGAGGGCCTCTTTGGTGATGGGGTATTTCTCCAAGCTGGAGATCACTTCTAGGACTGCAACCATGTTACGTATCTGGGGAGGAACAAGAAAAGAGAGAAAATGTTAAATACCACTCAAAAGAGAGGTCCAAATCCTTACCTTTTAAGCACACCGGGCTGTGCTCATGAAGCTGCCACTTCTCACCCGGGACCTCTAAATTAGGTGTGCGATTCTGTGGCCCTTCAGAAGTTCGGGGCCTACAACCCTCAAAGATATAGCCAGCGCAGCTATAGGGCAAGAGACTGACAGGAGAGCACTCTTCAAAGACCTGAAAGGTGGTCCTACAGAGGAGAGGGGCAGGATCTGTCCTCCATCCTCCCAGAGTGTGCAGGACATGTCAGAATGAGCTCAAGCGACAGGAAGCCAGATTTCGGCTGAATATCACAGAAAAACTTCCCAACTGTTAGAGCAGTACGACAGCGGGACCCCATGACCAACGGGAGCTCATGATTCATTCCACTGTGAGGCAGAGCCACAATGAATGAGCTCCTACGGTGTTAGGCCTGGTGTCCATCCAGCAGTGCTTTGGTGCAAAGTAGAACCCTAGAACCATGGAGTTGGAAGAGGCTTCTCGAATCCAAACCCCTGCTCAGGGCAGGAATCCAGATCAAAGCAGATCCTCTAACTCCATGCAAGGAAAGGTACATGAAAGAACCCTCCCAGGATGTATCCCCTGTCCTACAACAGAGCCCTCTAACTTATAGGATTCAAAGCTTCAAAAATGGATGGATGGACCAAAAAAACAAGAGCAAATTTCCCTTAGAAAAAGCAAGGTTGTCTTGTGTCGACAAGAAAGCAAGGAGACAAGAGCTCGCCTCCGAATCCTTACGGAGCAGGGAACACACAAATATGAGCTTCACTTTTGTCAAAACGTTGCTGTAGCACAGGAATCATACCAGCCCAAACGGAGAAGAGCTTGAGGATCTGTGAAAAGATGAGGAAAGCAAGACAACGTATGTGGAAATCTGTTGTCCTGGTATGGAAAGGCCATTTGGGGACACCGAGGAGAAGACAGAGAAGCAGCTCCTCTGTTTTGTGTGTCTGTCCATAAAATCATCCCGGCTAGACTGCTGTGGGATCCTAGCAGCGCAAGCGGGATCCAAACTAGTCTCTGGTCCTCGTAACCTGAAATCTGCAGCCACAGAACCACACAGCCATCTTATACACCCACAACTCCGTGCGAGTCGAGGGCCTATTTTGATGGTTTCTCACAGAGGGGGTTCTGACCGGGGCCAAAATCCTCTTGCACAATTCTGCGTACATAACGCACATCTGCAGAAGTGGTCGGGAAAACTCTAGCAGGACAGAAGTGCTACTCACACAGTGCTGCGGCGGCATGCATCCCGCACAACCGTCGCCACAGAAACCACGCAACCCAACAGCGCAACGGGGGCTGCGTGTGTGTAATGCCCAACACGCTTTTCAGGGTCTAGTTTTTAGGTCATGCCAGATAACAAACAGGCCGCTGTGTGTGATATACTCTGAACACTTCAGACGTAACGTATAAATACGAGAAGGGACGGACAAGCGCTCTGCTAGCAAGACCTGCAGAGGAATTAACTAAAGATGGCTAAAGCGGTAAAGCCAAGCAGTCTATTTAGGGAAGGACAAGTTACACACACACACACACACCCCAGAGCTTCTAAGGAGAACAGAAGCTGGACCGAAACCCAGAAGAGCCACACTTTTGCCATGTTTCCATTCAAAGTCCAAAGCATCTGTTATTCGAAAGCATTCACAAAAGCACGAACCAATCCTTCCAACATGTGAAAACAAACGCTTTGGGGGGTGAAGAGCATCGAAAGGTGCGACTCCAGAAGATATGCTCCTCTAGCTTTAGTCGTAGGAGCTCAGAAGTAGCTTGTAATAAAAAGCTGTAGGCCTCGGCAGCCTCTGCTCCGTACAGCCCCAGAAGCCCCTGCATGGACTCCGGGCTACCAAAGAGGAATGGCCGATAGCCGCAGAAGGAACCCCCCAGGGATGCTGCCACACTGAACGAGCTCAGCCCAATGCCTCTGCCTCCCTGCTTTGAATTTCCTTGTAATTTACTCACATTTGTTTCTGATTTACTATCATTAGCTCTCACAGGTACACTTCTTTACCCTGGGAATTCCCTGCACGAGGAATAAAACATTGAATGCACTTCTCTAGCACTCTTTCCCACAAGCCTTATTTTCTTCCTGTGGGGAGGAGGCCGCCTCCTGTCTTACTTATATTCCGGCTCATTCCCACAAAAGACGTATAATATATACACCACAGAAATACAGAATGTCATTGTATCTGGGCTACTTTTTTGCAAGCCTGGCCGTCTTGACCTCCTTCTGAAACCGTGGCCAACAGAGCCCTGCAAAAAAAAAAGGTGTGGAAAACCAGCTACCACCCCCCCCCCCAAAACCTGCCACTCCAACCTCACAAGAAGCTAACAAAGTTATTTGAACAAAGGAACTTGCCAATGATCTGAAAAGTGTAAAAGCATGAAAACAAGCTCTACAGAACTAGCAAGGATTTGGACCAAAATCTCACTGGCTCAGAGAGCCCACCCCTCCAAAAGGAGGTCAACGACCCATTTAGATCAGCGTGGGTCAAGAGAAGGGTGGCAAGGCAGTGCTTCCCAGCCTTGGGTCCCCAGATTTTCTTAGACGTCAGCCCCCAGAAATCCTGGCCAGCACTGCTAGTGGTGAAGGCTTCTGGGAGTTGTAGTCCGAGACGCCTCTGGGGAGTCCAAGAACGTCCATCTTTGTAGGCTCGGGGAGGGGGAGAAAGGCAAGACAGGCGAAAGAGGTCACAGCACAGAAAGAACCGGAAAGGAGAAAAGTTTTGCTTCACAGAGGAGGCATCCCGAAAAGCTGCTTCTCCTCAGGAGAACTTGTTTGTGTTTATTGGAACGACGACTTCTGATGACTTCTTCGAGAAAGTGCCTACTGCAACTGCCTTGAGGGAAGAGAGGAGAGGTATCTGCAGGGGAGAAGCCCCCCGAAAGCAATCAGTGGGGAAGGGCTTGATTCCTTTCTCATTTCGTTGGTGACGAAGGTGGGGGCGCCCAACTGGCCCACTGGCCACGCAGACAAAATAAAATCGTGTTGCTTATAGATAAGACAGACGGCTTGCCTTTTGGCCTGCCCTTCTTGCCTTTTACACTTACACACAAACGTCCAGCCATGTTCGAAAGTTTGAATCACATTAACTGAATGGGCTGTATGGCAGGCCAGAAGATAGATCTTTCTCGTTCCTTTTCTGGCCTGGAGTTGGAAGATCTGCTTCGATTTGGATTTCTGCCCGGAGCAGGCGGGAATCAGTCTTCTTGTATAATAAAATAAGGAAGGTAAGCTCTGTTGGTCTGAGGAGGGGATCCAGGACATTTTGTGTGTGTGTGTGTGGATAGATAGATAGATAGAGATAGATAGATAGATAGATAGATAGATAGATAGATAGATAGATAGATAGATAGATAGATAGATAGATAGATAGATAGATAGATAGAAAGAAAAGGTAAGAAATGCAGGTAGACATCTATTTATATCTATACACACACATATACGTGTGTGTCAAAATCACATGCTTTTACTTTGCTATCTAACTGTACATATGTATATAGGGGTATATGTATACAGTATATATTCTGCCAGGAAAAGGGCACGAACCTTCCAACCTGGGATCCTCTCTCTCACACACACAACTTATATATACAAGTAAAAGGTAAGAAGGGCAGGCAAAAAGACAAGCCACGGATGTGTGTGTGTGTGTGTAGATTACACACAGACACACAGTCATAACGTGCATATATCTTTACACACACACACACATATTATGGTTTACCGCAAGATCCCAAACTTTCCAACCCAGGACCCTCAAACACCCTCCCACCCCCATCATCCCCACCCCAGGTAGTGGGACCAGGAGGGAGGTGTGTGTGTGTGGGGTCCTTCCTCCCACTCCCCCCATCATCCTTCCAACCAGATGCCCCCCCCACCCCACCCCCTCCCCTCCTCCCCTCCCCCCCCCGACTCACGTTGCTGTGGGGGTCGATGGCCTGCAGCAGCCGGTCCCTGATCTGCTGCGGGGAGGGTCCCGGAGCCGCTGTCATTGCCTCCCTTTTGGGGGGGGCGGGAAGGAGGAGCCCCGGGCCCGGTGGGGGCGGCGGAGACGGCGGGGGGTGGGTGGGCCAGAGGAGGGGGGCCCTTTTTCCTCCTCTTCCTCCTCCTCCCTGCCTGGCCTTTCCTCCTCCTCCTCCTCCTCCTCCGCCCTGGCCGGTCTCTCTCTCTCTCTTTTCTCCCTCCCTCCCTCCCCCTCACTCGCCGGGGGGCCACCGGGGCCTCATGTTCCGCCGCGCTCTCGCGGGTCCCGGCGAACCGCGGATGGCGAGGGACGAGGGCGCCTGAGGGAACCGACCCGGGCTAGGCCTAGCTGGGCCCCGCGGGGACCCCGGGGGGGGGAGGAGCCCCGGCCCGGTCTCCGCTCGGCTCGGCGCGACCGGGACGGAGGAGGAGGAGGAGGAGGCCCAGCTCGCTCCCTCTCGCTCCCTCAACTGTGGGCAGGAGCCAGCCCTTCGCGGTGCATCCTGGGAGACGCCCGACGCCGACGGCGGCGACGGCGGGCGGGCGGGAGACGTCACCGCGCAGCCGCGTCGCGTCTGTGACGTCGCGGCGCCCCTCCCTCCCGCCCGCCCGAAGGAGGGAAGGGGGCGGGGCGAGGGAGGCGCAAACAGCCTCCTCATCTTGGCTCTGTTTTGGAGAAGGAGGGATTCTTTTCTCCGGCGCATGCGCCCAGCGGCCTCCGCCGCCGCGCGCATGCGGGTTTGGAGGAAGGCGGGGGAAAATGCGGAGGCCGAGAGGGAGGGGGAGGGAAAAAAAGGCGGGAAAGTGGGAGGCGCGAGAGGGGCCTCGTCACCGCCTCCTCAGGTCTCCTTAGACTGCAACTCCCAGAAGCCTCCGCCGCTAGCTAGGCTAGCCGGGCTTTCTGGGGGTTGTAGTCCAAGAACGTCCAGATAACCCACCCAGGTTAGGAACCACGGGCCTAGAACATTAGGTCCCCGGATGTTCTTGGACTGCAACTCCCAGAAGCCTCCGCCCTAGCTGTTGCTGGCCAGGCATGCTGGGAGTTGTAGTCCAAGAGTCTTTCCTTTTTCTTCCTCATGTGCCCAAAGTAGGACAGCCTTTAATTTCACCCTTTTTGCAAAAAAGAAGGAAAGTACCATTCTGGTCTCTGAAGATACTGGCCTGTGGCTTGCCTCATCATCCTTGAAAGGAGCCGTGCAGAAAACAGCAACTCTATTTTGAGGAATAAAATGGACCCCCATGGAAACCCAGCTTTTTCAAGAAAGAGGAGCAATAATTCTAGTTAAATTGTTTCTTGCATTAAATCTCGCTAGAAATTACATTTCCCGGTCCGGAAAAAGCCAGCGCACACTTCCAAATAAATCATCTTTATCGGCTATCGAACAGCTTCAACAAAAAAAAGCTTTTAAAGTTCTGTTTAAGAAATGAATAAACCAGAAACAAAGCCGTAGACGGAACTCGGTGACAAAGCATCCCTTTTAATACATCCAAGCAGGCTAAAATCCGACACTAAAAAACATGGCATGTTTTATTTCCACCAATACTGGCAATATTTCTGTCTGAAAGTCATCCCTTCGTTATCACACGGTCTAAGTTCGCCAAAGAGTTTTACGATCCAAATAGCCTAGGGGAAAAGAAAAGGAAAATTAGTCACCAAACCTTTTATTGGGGTTTATTTATTTATTATTATTATTATCACTATTTATTACTATTATTATTATTGTGAGTTGTAGTAGTTTTATTTATATGCCGCATTTCTCCCAACAAGGGACCCAAGGCGGCTCACATCATTAAAATTAACACCATTAAAAAAATTATAAAGTTATTTATAAACTCCCTACATCAAAAGAAAACACAGATTACACTGAATAGCATTATAATAGCTAATAATATTCATAGCATGGTCTCTGTCTCCCTCTAGTAACCAGTTCTGGTAACTTCATTGTTAGAAATACATATTTCTGGGACTTTTCTTTTAAACTTTTTAATATTTACAGACTGTGGATAAAGGGGGTCAGTGGATACTGATCCTGCAGATACTGAGGTCCTACAAATGCCAAAACCAAGTTTAAGAGACAGGGAAGGATGGTGTTACTAGTGTTCCCTCATCCACCTACTTACAAAATCATGCAAAACATCATGAAGATATTCCATAGAGCAATGAATATCCGGAAGTATCTCAGACTCAGCAGAAACTCCCTGATATTATCACCTAAGGGGAAAGAAAATCTAAAATAAATGAAATGCCACACAGCTCCATCATCACCCCAGAAGTATTACTGAGGCTCACGGCAAGACTAGGCTACAAGGTACAAACTGGGAATTCAGTCCACTTAAAAGCATAAAATGGTCCTGGATTTTTGCATTTCTGTCTCCGATGCTAGCCTCCAGATAAATTTTACTTAATTAAAATATTGATCTTCCGCTTTTCTCCCAAAGGATCTAAGTCGGCCTGCCATACGTATTTAAAATAAGTCAAGTTAAAAGCTGAATAATAACCTATTACAACATCGAAAAAGCATTAAGCGATCGTATTAAAAACTCTGAATACGAACAACATTAAAAACACACGTAAAACACAGAATCAAAGGCTCCTTTTTTTAAAAAAAACCCTTGGTCAAACAGCTGTTTAAAGGAAAGCCTGCCTGATGAGGAAGGTCTTTTATCTGCTTGCAGAAGGAAAGCAAAGATGGGGCCCAGTGGCAGGGAGTTCCACTGTTTGGGAGCAGCCACAGAGAAGGCTGTGTCCCCATCAGATGCACCTTTGAGGATGATGGGACTGAGAGAACGGCCTCTCTTGATGATCTTAACACCCAGGCAGGCTTATAAAGGGAGACGTGGTCTTTGAGATAGCCTGGACCTGAGCCGTTTAGGACTTGATGCTTTCTTAGAGCATCTTCTACTTAGACGTATGTACAAATCATTGATAATTAGACTAAATTCTCAATTGAAATAAAAAAATAACATAGGCAGAACCCCCTCTGAAAGGCAGCGGATTGAGCCGATGCGATGGATTCCCCCACAAGAAGGCACAATAGAATCTAGATGCAATTCTTACTTAAAGGAGTTTAATTTGGTGCTCTGAGACTCTGGAACTCCCTCCCACTGGAGGCCAGGCTGGGCCCCGTCTTGGCTGTCCTTCTGCAAGCAGATAAAAGACCTTTCTCTTCAGGCAAGCTTTCCCTGTGTGACTGGCAGCCGAACACTGGGGTGTTTTTTTTATTTGTTTGTTTGTTTTTAAATGAGTTGCTGTGCTCTGTGGTTTTTAAATGTCTTTTTTGTATTGATTTTATCGTCCGTTTTTAATGGAACTGTTGTTTTATTCCTTTCCCTATTCCCTCCTATTCCCCACTTGCTGTTTTCAGATTTTAAAAACGGTATTTTCATGGCCGAGGCGGGTCCTTTTAAGAAGGACAGGCAGGGTGAAAATATTTTAAATAAATAACAACGTGAAAGCTTGGAGCCGATAACACCTGTTGGCCTTCAAAGGGCAAAAGCTTCACTGGGGCTATTTCGGCGGCCACCGAAACCTTCTTACCTGTTGTTGGTTCTCTGATTTCTTCACCAAACCCTTGACTTTCCTTCTTCTTCCTAGGAAAAAAAGACACGTAAGGATTTATTCCAGACGCCAGAGAGCACCCCGGTGTGTCCCAACGGATGGCGAACGGGAGACGTCCGTAAGGGAATCTGCCCAAAACTTTTGGATTTTACCCCGAAGAGCAGGTGAGATGATGATATTTTTTTTCCCCTAATGGTCTATCAAGGGGTTCTCCAACTCTCGTGTGTTTTGACCACCAGCGTGCAGGGTTGGTTTTTATTTCGTCTTTCGGGAAGCTGGGTCACATCGAACCCCTTCGCCTGATCCGAGGAAGTTGGCTCTCGAAACGAGCCGTTGTCCAACGCTCCCGACCCGTCCTCTTAATTAGCTGAAATCTGGGCCCGTTGACGAACCCCTTTTTCCGGGATCGGAGCCATCCCGTTCCTTGGCTTCGGACGTGGAGCCTTGAGGGAAACTCCACGTGTCCTGATCCCCCTGGACCAGCCCTCCCATCGTCCCCCAAAGAAGCCACCCGGGTTTCTACCATACTTACAGCCGGAAGTTCAAGACGGCTCCAGCATTAACCAACAGCGTCCTAATTTTTTGGGGGGTGCAAAAAAAAGAATTAGCAGGGTTTTTCTCAGCTTTCCACCTGCCCTCCCCGAATGCCTTAAAAACCAGTACTGGCGAAATTTGGGTGCCCAGATGTGCTTGGACTAAGACTCCCAGAAATCCTGGCCAGCACAGCGGGTGGTGGAGGCTTCTGGGAGTTGTAGTCCGAGAACATCTGGGGACCCAAGGTTCTCTAGACCAGTGCTTCTCAACCTTGGTTGCCCGGGTGATCTTGGACTACAACTCCCAGAAATCCTGGCCAGCCCAGCTCGCGGAGAAGGCTTCTGGGAGTTGTAGTCCAAGAACACCTGGTTGGGTACCAGAAGGCCTTGAACCCTGAGCCAAAGAGGGGGGGGGGGAGGAATAAAGCAGAGGCTTTACCCCACGATTCTCCGGGTACCCCCAGTCCAAGGCTCCAGCCCCTCTTCGCCCCCCACGCCCCGCACTTTGCACTGCTGATAGCAGGCAGAAATCCGGCGGGTGCAGCTTTCCCCAGCGCTTGCCAAGGGGGGGGGGGTAAAGGTGAACCAGGGTTGCTTTGCAAGCCCTCCTTACCCGAAAAGCAGCAAATCGCCCAACATCCTGCCGCTTCCAGCCTCCCTGGCCGACGACAGCAGAAACGCTCAGCTGATCAGGAAAAGGAAGGGACGGCGGCAGCGCCTTTCCCCCCCCCCGCCCGTTCCCCTCTCGGCCGCCAGGGGGCGATCGGCGGCCGCCGCAGGCCACGGCACGGGTGGGCGGGGAGCCGTGTTCCTAGACCACGCCTCCTTCTCGGCAAGCCCCGCCCATCTGGGGCTTGAGAGGCAAGCCCCGCCCATCCGGGCTCCTCCCCCTCCGCTCCCTGCCCGGGGAAGGCAGGCAGGCGGAGGAGGCGGGAGAGGAGGGTGGCCGGTGCTGGTGCTGCGCCCGGTCGCGCTCCGGCTGCTGCTGCTGCTGCTGGTGCCGGGGCCGGTGGTCGAGCGGGGGGGGCGGCGGCGGGGGCGCCATGGACCTGGTGGGGGCGCTGGAGGTGGGCGACTTGGCGGCCGCCTTCGCCCGCCTGCCCGTCTTCCCGGTCTTCGACCTGGGCTACTTCGTGGTCTCCATCCTCTACCTCAAGTACGAGAGAGGTGAGCCGGCCCCCGACCCCGGGGAGGGGAGGGTGGGAGGGGAGGGGGGACCCCCACAGCCCCCCCAGCGGGCCCGGGTCTCCAGCCCCTTGGGCCGACCCCCCCACACACACACACACACCGACCCCCCGAGCTGAGGATGAGAGAAAGGAGGTGATGATGGATAAATGGAAGGAAGCTGAGGATGGGTAGAAGGAAGGAAGGAAAGGAAGGAAGGAGAGAGATGATGATGGAAGGAAGGAAGGAAGGAAGGAGAGAGATGATGATGGAAGGAAGGAAGGAAGGAAGGAGAGAGATGATGATGGAAGGAAGGAAGGAAAGAAGGAAGGAAGGAAGGAAGGAGATGATGATGGAAGGAAGGAAGGAAGGAGAGAGATGATGATGGAAGGAAGGAAAGAAGGAAGGAAGGAAGGAAGGAGATGATGATGGAAGGAAGGAAGGAAGGAGAGATGATGATGGAAGGAAGGAAGGAAGGAAGGAGATGATGATGGAAGGAAGGAAGGAGAGATGATGATGGAAGGAAGGAAGGAGAGAGATGATGATGGAAGGAAGGAAGGAAGGAGAGAGATGATGATGGAAGGAAGGAAGGAAAGAAGGAAGGAAGGAAGGAAGGAGATGATGATGGAAGGAAGGAAGGAAGGAGAGATGATGATGGAAGGAAGGAAGGAAGGAGAGAGATGATGATGGAAGGAAGGAAGGAAAGAAGGAAGGAAGGAAGGAAGGAGATGATGATGGAAGGAAGGAGCAGATGATGGATAGAAAGAAGCAGCAGATGATGGAAAGCAGGGAGGGAGGGAGGAAACCGGCCTTTCTGCCCCCGTTTCCGGGGGGGGGGGGGATTTTGTAATTCTGGGGCTCCAGGAGAGGGTTTGAGGGTCCCAGTTCAAAGGCTGGAGGGGGGGAGGGCTGGTGGTGCAGCAGCACCTTCTTTAAAAAGAAACCGAGGGGTGGAGCCATCATCCTTCCCCTGCCAAATAAGCATTGAGGCAGCTGGGGCCCCAGGAGGAGAAACCTGAGCCCCCCACCCCACCCCAAGGCTTGGAGGGACGACGGATGCCACCGGTGCTGCTGGCTGGCTGGCGCGGTTCTCCTTGAAAGGGCAGGCCGGGCGCCTGGAAAGGCTTAAGGGCCGATGAGCGGGGCTGGCTGGGGTCATCGGGGGGGGGGGGGCGCCCGCCCAGGGGGTTCATCCCGCCGTCGCTGGCAGACTTTTCTCGGACTGCTGGAAATTGGGTTTCCCATTCAGTCAAAGGCTTCTGTGGCACCGAAAGGAAAAACCCTCCATCACAGAGTTGGAAGGGGACCCCCTAAGGCCATCCAGCCCAACCCTCTGCTCAAGGCAGGAACCCCAAATCCAAGCAGATCGGACAGATGGGGGTCCGGTATTCTCTTATAGGAGCGCTCACCCCCTCCCGAGGTCACGGGTCCCGTCGTCGTACTGCTCTAACCATTAGGAAGTTTTTTTTCTGATCTTCAGCCGGAATCCGGCTTCCTGTCGCTTGAGCCCATTCCGACGCCTCCAGGAGGATCGAGGACAGATCCTGCCCCTCCTGTTTAGTCTTTGAAAAGGGCTCTCCTGCCTCCCTTCCATCATCTTCTCTCAAATCTGCCCAGTCCTTTCCATCTTTCCTCCTTCTAGGACTTGGTTTCCGGCCCCCTGATCCTCCTCCCGGTTGCCCCCTTGCCTGAATGGGCTCCCGTCTGCCAGTATCCTTTTGGGGTCCAGAACCGGGCCCTGGATTCAAGAGGAGGCCTCACCCGTGCCAAACAGAGCAGTGGGAAGGAGGGGGGAACTGACCAGGGAGTTGCCGACTTGCGATGATCGGTGTTCATTACGGGTGCTTTGCGGAGGGCCAACCCTACGCCGTCAGTGGTATTTTTAGACGACGGCAGAGATATTGCTTTCAGCAAGAAGGGAGGGCCTGGCGTTCCTTTCGGGGGCCCGTGGAAGAAGGAGCAGCTGCTCCGGAGTATTAGGTGTTGCTCGGATTGGGGACATGAACCGGCCGAATCCTGGACTCCGGATGAAGCGTGCTTGTACCCCAATTCCCGACTCTGGCCCTTGCTGGGGTTTCCCAGAAAGTCACACACACACACACACACACCCTGTGCCAAACATGTACTAGTCACGTGCCACAACTCCTGGTGTTTGGTCCTAGGTCAAGCATGGAAGAGATAGAATAGGACCCCCTATCCACTGGATCCGCATCCGCTGATTCATTTTTCCACTGCCTGAAAATACTACATAACACACACACCCCTCAAAAATAGGCATTTATATGTCTTTCCAGAGTGTATTTACCAGAACAGGCCACTGGAGGGAACCAGAGGCCGTGTTATGTGTAGCGTTGTCTCTTATCCGCGTTTTTCAGCATCCGCGGGGAGGATATGAAATCTGGGCATTTGAACATAACTCCTCGCTCTCCTCTCTTTCCAGGTGCTGTGGAGCTCTCTCGTAACAGCCCCGTTGCCTCCTGGGTCTGTGCCATGCTGTACTGCTTCGGCAGCTACATCCTGGCAGATCTTCTCCTGGGCGAAGCCCCCATTGACTACTTCAGCAACAACACCAGCGTGCTGCTGGCCACAGCTGTCTGGTGAGCGCTAGCAATATCTGGCTGAGCCCCAAGCCTGTCCTTGCTTTGTGTGTGTGTGTGTGTGTGTATGTCGCTCCGCAATGTTCTGGGGCTATCCGCCTGACTCCTAACCCTTCTGTTTTGAACCCAGATGAAGGAGGCATAAATGTTACCCAGATTAAATTACAGTGGGACCCCTAGGGGATAACTATCCGCTGATTCATGTATCCACTCCTCTGGAGGATTACCTTTCAAGGCTTTGAACACTGCTCTCCTATCTCTCCTCCGTCTTTTTTTCTCGAGGCTAAATGTGCCAAGTTCTGGCCGTCTTTCCTCCGAGGGCTTGGTTTCCAGTCCCTTCATCATCCTCGTTGCCCTCCTCTGAGTTTGCTCCAATATGTCAGCATCCTTCTTGAAGAAGACTCAGGATGAGGCCTGACCAGTGCTGAATAGAGGGGGGGGGGGAGAGTCCCTCATGGGTTCTGGAGACTGTCATCCCCATGGATCTTCCTCCTCCGTTTATGAAAACTGTCTGGCGTCGAAACACCACGCGTTCTCTTCTGCTCTTTCAGGTACTTGATCTTCTACTGTCCCTTGAACCTCTTCTACAAATGCGTCAGCTTCCTCCCCATTAAGCTCATTTTTGTGGCCATGAAGGAGGTGGTCCGGGTTCGCAAGATTGCCGCAGGGGTCCACCACGCCCACCACCATTACCACCATGGGTGGTTCATCATGGTCATCGTTGGCTTTGTCAAAGGTAGGCCCTGGGGTTTGGGGAGGGTGAGCCGTCACCCATGGTTGGGCCTCTACAAGGTGGCTCTCTGTGCATGTGCAGAGACACTCTTCCCACAAGGAGTCCTCTCAGTTTAGTATGGACAGTAGATTCAGGAGCTACACTTCTGAATCTCCAGCAAGGGTCTTTCCCATTGGTCTAGATGGGCAGGGTATAAATCGAATAAATAAATAAATAAATAAATTCTCTTCAGCCATAATTGGCTGGTTCTTCAATCCCCACCTTAAGCCAATGGATAATTCACACTATGCCCAGTACCATAGGGAATATGTTGGTTTAGATTATATATTACAGTAGCACCCCTGCATCCATAATTTCACTTATCTGCATCTAGAATATTAAAAATATTAAAAGAAAAAACAACCTAGAAATACATATTTTTATGCTGTATTTATTAGAACTGGCCACTAGAGGGAACCAGAGACCACGCTATGTAGTCTTGTTGTTGATTTACACATAGCATGGTCTCTAGCTCCTTCTAGTGTCTAGTTCTGGTAATACATGTCAAAAATATATATATTTTTCTTTTACCATACTGGATATCTAGTGTTTGCTGTTAATCACGGTTTTCCGATCCGCGAGGGGACTTGAAACCATGGATATAGGGTTCCTGCTGTATTCATGACTCCCTTGAGTGGGGGGGAGCTTTAAAAATGTTTCGGCCATGACATTTTCAAGTCTTCCTCTAAAATCATAAATGTCGGTTACTGGCCTGATTTTAATTCTTGTTCAGAGCAAGATTGCTGGAATTCTTAGGCTCAGGATTCAATGATTCCCTGCACTGACACATCCACCCACGTTGGTGTTCAAGAGAGAGACAAAAGGGGACGATTCTTCTTTCGTTTTGCAGGTTCTGGGGTAGCCTTAATGTCCAACTTTGAGCAGCTGCTAAGAGGCCTCTGGAAGCCCGACACCAATGAGCTTCTCCACATGACATTGTGAGTAGAGAGAGGGGGCAGCTCGGCTCCTTCTGGCCTCCTTAGAACACACGGCTTGCAATGATGCGCTTTAAGTATTGAACATGTAAACAAAGCACTTTGAAATCCTCGGGGCTTCGGTGGTTTGGAAAACGGCCGTTGTTCTGGGTTGGGAGTCGGGGTGAGTCTCTGCTCCCAACGCACTGAATTCATTTTCCCAACCTGGGGTCTCCAGATGTGCTTGGACTACGACTCCCAGAAATCCTGGCTAGCACAGCTGGTGGGGGAAGGCTTCTGGGAGTTGCAGTCCAATAACATCTGGGGACCCCAGGTGGGGAGACACGGATGCAGAGGAATAAATACGCCGGCCTGGGAATCAAAATGGGGAAATTAAGTCCGTCTGTTCAACAAGATACCTGCATGGAACAGATACCCCCACACACACCTGCTCCGAACTGGGTTTTTCTTTTCTTTTTTTCTTTTTGCACACCTGCAATGATGCTCTTTATTCTTTTGCAGTCCGTCCAAAGCCAGCCTCTACGGGGCGCTGCTCTTCACCCTCCAGGAAGCCCACTGGCTGCCGATCTCGAAAGCCACCCTCATCTTCTTCTTCACACTCTTTATGATTGCCTGCAAGGTGAGCCTTTCTGGGGTGCGTCAGGCACAACGCCCGCCCTGCAAGGTAGACACCGAGGGAGCAGGGGCTGCGCCTCGCTGTCTGGACAAGCCCCAGACAAGGAAGAGGGTTCCTATAAGAGAGAAATGAGGGAGAATCTGGGGTGGAGCCGGATTGGTGCTCGGAGCCCATCTCTTCCAGATACGGGGGGTCCTCCTGTATTTCCTCTGGATTGCACGAGGGACTAATTAATGCAAATCAGCCCAGAGCTTTTAAGAGATTGGAGCACGCAGGATGCGCTAGAGCAGCAGGAAAGGGGAAGGAAAAGAGCAAGGAGTCATCAAATAGTGGAGAAGAAATTGCTAGTGAACGTAGCTCTGCTGGAGCTATGCCTCTGGACGGCTACAGCAGAACAACCTTCACAAGCTGCACACAAGACAAGCTGCAAATTTCCGCTTCTCTCCCTCCTGACCCCTGTGAGGCTGGCAAAAGCAAGCTTGCCCGGCTAAATGGGACTCCCGGGGGGGGGGGGGGGGATTGCGCTTTTTTTTCCTGCTGTGCAGCCGCCCCCTCGGGGAACAGACGCGAAACCCGCCCGAGGTGGAAAGCTCTTAAGGCCGTTCTGAAGCAGGAAGCGAATGGTTCCTTAAAGACTAGAGAGTTTTGTGGGGCCAAAACGTCTCGCAAACGCAACCCCCCCAAAAAAAAGTCCCCTTGCTGTGCAAACAGTCATTAACGGAACCCGTTCTTTCCCGGCCGCGTAGGTGTTCATGACGGCCACGCACTCCCACGGCTCGCCCTTTGCCCTATTCGAAGGCGCGGCGTGCTCCATCCTCTTCGGCTCCACCACCGGTGGAGGCCACGAGGACCACCCCCACGATCACCACCACCACCCCGAGACGACCCCTCCCTCGCCACCTCTCCTGCCCGCCAAGTCCCGGGAGGAGCTCAACGAAGGCACCAGGAAACGGAAAACCAAGAAAGCCGAATGAGCGTGAAGAAACCTGAGGATCTGGCCGGGAAAACCACAAGTCAACAAACAAACAAACAAAAAACGGAGAAGCAACCGTGCGCCACACCTTGTGGTCGCTTGACCCCCCAGGGACATCTTACGGACTCAGTGGCCGAGGCTGCGGTGGGATCCGGGGTCCTTCAGCCCTGCCTGCTCACCCAACCTTCCTTGACCCCGGTCTTTCGTAACCTCCCCAAAGGAGACTGCGCATCCTTCGCCGTGGGGTGGGCGGGCTTCACTGAACGGCCTTTTGCCGGGAGGGTGGGAGCCTGAGGGCAGGGGGAAAAATCATTTATGAGTAGACCGATCCTTGGGTCGTTTATAGCTGCCAACCTTTCCGGGCTTAAGGTTTCGGAGAGCTGCCGGGTTTCCGTTGCCGAGACCCTGGGAAAAAATGGGGAAAGGACCCACGGACAAAAGCTGACGGTGCAGCTTCTTTGCCGGGATGAGGATCCAGAAATGCCTTCCAGGGAATGCAACTCAAAAGAGGCCCCGGTTCCCCACAGACTCCCCTTTCCCATTTCTCAATGGCACACAGGCACACATACCAGCAACGAAGCGGTCACCCCCAACATGCCACGAAAAGGATGGCCGGACCGGGGGGTGGGTGGGTGGGTGAGAAATGTGTGAAAAAGGGCAAAGAATCTCACTGGCCAGGACTTCAGAGAGCTTGTTCTGGAAATTAGGGACAATACAGAGTTAGATGACAGTAGGACCCCCGTATCCGTGGGATCGGTATCCGCTGACTCACTTATCCGCCATCTGAAAATATTAAAAGGTAAATCCTAGAAATATATATTTTTTAAAGTTAAGTTATCAGAACTGGCCACAAGAGGGAGCCAGAGACTAGGCTATGTATAGCATTCGCTATTAAAATAGAGTTCATTATTATCCGCTTTTTTCAGCATCCACAGGGGGTCATGGAACCTAGCCCCGGCGGATAAGGGGGGTCCTACTGCATATGAAGAGTGGAGTGCCTCTGAGCATGCAAAGAGGACTTAGGCAGTCCCCCCCTCCTTCAATCCCTGAATGCAGAGCGGCCGTAGGACCTTTGGCTGTAGTTAAGACTTTGCCCACTATTTATTTATTATTTATTTATTCGATTTATACCCCGCCCAGGTTCGGCTTTGTTTTCGAATAATCTTTGTCTCCTAAAGCACGGCTGGAGAGCAAATCAGCCACCAAATACTGAAAGAAAAGTCCCTGAGCAGTGGTTTTCCCAACCTTGGGTCCCCGGAGGTTCTGGGACTGCAACTCCCAGATGCCATCACTAGGACTGGCCAGGATTCCTGGGAGTTGTAGTTCAAGAACCTCTGGGGACCCAAGGTTGGGAAAACCAGGGCTCCAGTGAAACCAGCCGGCCTGCCCTCTTTCTCCTCCCGGCCCCAGCCTCCTCCATGGTTCACGTTTCACATCAATTCCCATCACTCGCTCCCCCTGAAACTCTCCTTCCCTGGAAAAATGGGCGCGGAAAGCTGCGATTTGGCAAACCGGGCGGTTCTTGAAATAAAGGGTCTTGTGATTCCCACGGAGGCTTCTGTGTGTAATTTTGTGCATCTTGGTCTCCACCTCGACACGGCACTAGGTGAGGGTCGTAGAGCGGAGTCCTCGGCGGGCGGTGGTGCTAGACCCGAGCAACGTGTTTCATCCTGCAAGGCTTCCCTTGGCCGTTCTTCGGGTTCGGGGGCCCCGGTTTCTCAATGGACGCCCAGATGGGTGTTGCTCCCCGTTGAGGAAGGAAGGGACACGTCGGGACGGGGGGGGGGGGGGGGACCAAGGTTACCAGGAAGCGATGCAGCAGTAAACTCTTGCGGGAGAGAATAGCGCTGCATCGCTTCGAGGTTGAGTTTTTCCAGAGACATTCACCAGGCTTTCCAGCATGGCTTTGAGCACAACCGCCTGGAGCAGAATGTCCCAGCTTCGTCCGAAACCCTCCGTCAGCATCTCCCCGCCGGGATGAGCACCCAGCAGCCGGGCCGGCCGGCACTAAATTTAGCTGCCGATTTAATCCTCAAGGCAGCTTCAGCTTTGCTGCATCACTCCGGGTCACGCTCTTCTCTTCCCTCCCTCTTCGGGGAGCTGAGCAGCTGCGCTGGCTCTCCCCTTGGAGCCGTCCGAGGGGAGGCCGAGGACAAGGGAGAGTTATTCTGGGTCACACGAGGGGCTGGCGGTGGGACAGGCACCGGGAACCCTGCTGGAAGCCGACTCACGGCCTGTCCACACTGGCAGATAGATCTGGATATGGCTCGCTGGCGGCGCAAGTTTGGATTGGGAGCCAAACGACAGCACCCGCATGGCTTTCTACTTAGATAGGTCCACCCTGTCTCTTTCTGAGCTGTCCTGCGCCTTTCTGGCACACCCCTAAGGCATGCATTATTTTTTGGGGGGGGCTGATCCTAAATAGCAGGGATACGGGCAGGTCTTTGGGGTCCGATTCCCGAGTCCGAATCCAAGTCTTTGGATCCGAGACCCGAGTCCGAATCCAAGTCTTTGGATCCGAGACCCAAGTTCGAATCCAAGTTTTTGGTCCCAAGTGTATGATTCTTTGGTCCCAAAGGCGAGTCTTTGGTCCCGAGTCCCTATTAAAAATGATATTCCCCCCCCCCCCCAGGGAAAAAAAAGGGAGGGGTGGGTGGGATCTGAGTAATGAGTCTGAGTCATTAGGAATAAAAACTTGAGTCGGGTCACTGGTGTGACTTAAATCTGACGGGACAGGAAGTCACTCTCCAAACTGCTGGACTATGTCCGGATCATCTCTGAGCTTAGGAGCACACCCCCTATTTAATCTGGATATTAATCACAAAGTGAAGGGAAAGAATATAATCAGTGAGAGTCACAGAGAATTAAAAACTAACATGTGTCTCTCTCCTTCTCTGGGAACTGCTCGATCGCTCAGGGGTTTAGGCATTTGGCTGTGGGGCCAGAGGTTGGGAGTTCGAATCCCCCACGAGGCCTCCTTGACAGGGTCCGGACTGGACGATCCACAGGGTCCCTTCCAGCTCTGCCGTTCTAAGATCATCATCATCATCATCATCATTATTAAATCCGCCCTTTAATGATGACCCAGAACTCCCAGCTGATGGGATCCCTGTCCTGGTGCCACAGTGCCCCCTAGTGGTCAATTAACACCCAAGGCGCTCCGGCGGCTTCTGATGCCAGTTTCACCTGCTTGGATAAAGGCTGGACTTGATGATCTATATAGGGTCCCTTCCATCTCTGCCGTAGGCGGCCGGATCCTGCTCTTGTCTTTTATTATTATTATTATTATTATTATTATTATTATTATTATTATTATTATTAAAATAAAAAAAAAGAAAAAATAACGAGTTTACATGCCATGATTGCATATCAAGAGCCTCTGACGTCGGTAGACATGACATACTCTACATTTGAAACTAAACGTACGATTCTGTGCTTCGGATTTACTTGGCCTTTTGAAGGACGTGCTCTGCTCATCCTCAATTTTATCTTATTCTTCCTCCAATTTTTTTTACTCTTTTAACCTCTGCTTTCCTGTTTACGCGTATTTTTACGGCAACCTTTCTGCACTATTTGTTTAAAGAATTTATCCACTCCCCCCCCCCCCAGATTCTTTGCTAGGTCTTCGGCTGGTCCTGCTCTTGTCTTGAGGCGCTTCCGCCCGCGGGCAGGGCAGGGCCTCCGAGCGCCACCCGCTGCCAGCCTGGGATCAAGTCCCTACTCGCCAGGCAAGGCGCAGGCTGCTTCCTGCCCGTTTGCCAACACACCCTTCTCCTTCCTAACCCCCTCTTTTGCTTTCTTCCAGGGCTTTGTCTGCCCGCCAAGGGCCCTGCAGGCAAACGTTCAAGGACCATCCGGCCCACCGACCCCCCCCAAGGGTGGCCAAGGGGTCCCCTGGGCGTCTCCGATCTTTCCAAGCCTCGGATCATCCTCTCCAGCCGACAGAAAGGCGGGCAAGCGGGCTGGCGGCCGGCCGTGAGCGATGCACACCAACCAGCTGATCAAATACACCTTGTTCGCCTTCTGTTACCTCTTCTGGGTGAGTCGGGCCCGCCGGTGCCCGGCTCCTGGGCATTGACACCTCCCATGGTTCTGGCAGACTTAACAGGGAGCCTGGCTGCCAGGAGGGAGCACCAAGGTGCCATCATCTGGCTGCGGAGCCAGAGGTTGGGAGTTCGAATCCCCCCAACGGTGCCTCCTTGGCAAGGGGCTGGGCTGGATGATCTCGAGGGTCCCTTCTAGCTGTGCTTAAAAAGAGAGAAAATAGGGCAGTGGTTTCTCTTCTCGTCCCTCCAGGTGGCCAGCGGACTGATGGTGGCCGTGGGGATCTACGCCAGGCTGTCTAAGGAAGCTGGTGAGTGGAGGGGTGGCCCCGTCTTGTGTGGCATCAGGCAAACCTGTGATGTCTCCCTGTTAGCCGCAGCTAAGGAGGGAGGGATGGGAAGCCAAACCGCTCTGTGGAGGGGAGAAAAACCCTGCAAATCTTCCCATTGAGCAGTTCAGGGAGAGTCTAGCTCTGGACGGCGCTCAGCCGGCAGTCTGCAGTTTTTGCAAAACATTAGATTTGCAGGAGCCAAAGATGTTTCAGCCCTGGGGTGGCAAAACAGTGAGTTTTTTTGTTCAGAGTTTGCAAAAATGACAGCAGGACCCCTGCGTCCGTGGGCAATCCATACCAAGCTGCCCCACGGATGCCGAAAAAACGCGGATGATAGCAAACGCTCTCCATCGCCTGGTCTCTGGCTCCCTCTCGTGGCCCGTTCTGGGAACTTCCTCTTTAGAAATGATTTTTTTCTAGGATTTTTGTTTTAAATATTTTTAATATTTCCAGCCGGTGGATCAATGAGTCTGCCGAGACCGATCCCGCAGATAAAAGGGGTGGGTGGGTTTGCTGTTTGTCTACTATTTTCCCAAACTGGCCGAGGGTTTGCTCTGCAGTCGCACGGTTTGTCTCGACAAACTTTCCCCCGCGAAAACGTTCAGCAGAGCCTCCGTCTCCTCTTGGCCGGTCTCTCACGACGCTTCTCCATCTTCTCCCAGGGGCGATGGGCTCCCTGCTCTCCGACCCCTCCGTGGTCCTCTTCACCGTGGGAGCGCTGACCTTCAGCACCACTTTTCTGGGTTGCCTGGGGGCGCTGAGAGACGTCACCCTCCTGCTAAAAATGGTATGGGAACGACTGTGGACCATCCCGGGTGGGGTCAGGGGTTCCTCCTGCCTCTCCTTTGGAGGACGGGGGGAAAATGTGCATGGGGTGAGTCGAGGCCGATCAACAAGGTCTTGACCCGGCCTTTCTCCCCCCCCCCCCCCCCCAATTTCCAGTTTGCCTGCATCTTGTTCCTCATCTTCGTTTTGCAAATCGTGGCCGCGATTCTGGGTTTCTTCTTCTCCGGCATGGTAAGCACCTCCTATATGCTCATTAAAAAAATTCTGCCGTATACCCATGTTATTTCCGAAAAGGTGCTCAGAGAAGCATATTTAGACATAGGTATAAGTAAATAAATAAATTCTGCAGGGCGTCATGGTTTTCTCACCTGAACAATGTCCTAGAGTTCTATAAGGCATCCCCTAAGACTTTTCGGGATACCCTGTTGTTTTTTCCTCCCCCCCTACCAGGTGATGGAAAAAGCATCCTACCTGATGGGCCAGGCCATCTCCCGCTATCGCGACAATCTTGACTTGCAAAATCTGATCGACTACCTCCAGAAGAAGGTAACAGAATGAGCGACCTCGTTCCTGGAAACAAGGCCGTTTTTCTGGCCCCGGAGATTCAGAGCTACAGTAGGACCTCCCGTATCCGCGGGATTGGTATCTGCGGAGTCCCTTATCGACAGTCTGAAAATATTAAAAACATTAAAAGAAAAATCTCAGAAATATATATTTCTAAAGATGAAGTTACCAGAACTGGCCACTACAGGGAGCGAGAGACCATGCTATGTATAGTGCTTGCTATTGAAATAGTGTTTGCTATTATCCACGTTTTTCAGCATCCACTGGAGGGTTTGGAGCCGATCCCCCGCGGATACTGGAGTCCTCCTGTATTTCTAAAGGATTTCTTAAAGATGATTTTCTTTAAGACAAGAGAAGCGGGAATCACACCCACGTCTTCTTGAGCTGTTCCTCACCTTTGCAGGTTTGCCAGACGGGTTTCCCGCCGGCTCACTGCTTTTTGCCCCTTCTCTTCCCCAGTTTGAATGCTGTGGGGTCCACTCGTACAGAGACTGGTCCCAGAACGTGTACTTCAACTGCCAAGACGGGAACCCCAGCCTCGAGCGCTGCGCCGTGCCGTTCTCTTGTTGCCTGCGGGACAAAGAGGTGAGGAAAGGAATTTTCAACATGTTCAGACCGTGCATAAGGGAATCAGTGGATACGGGGGTCCTAGTATCATTTGTGCCTCGCTCTCTCCCTGCAGGCTATTCTAAACACAATGTGTGGCTACGGGACGCAGAATCTGAACTCCTGGCGGGCGGAGAGCCTGGTGTACACGGAGGGGTGCTTGGAGAAGATGGCTCACTGGGGTCGAAGCAACCTGCTGCTGGTGGCCGGCCTGGCCTGTGGGCTTCTGATCCTGGAAGTGAGTGGCACGAAAACCACCCGTAAACTCAAGAGAGGGTTAAAATCTTTGAAAAGTTGCTGATTGGCATTACAGTGGGACCCCCTGGTTCGATGACCTCCAGCGGATGCTGAAAAACGCGGATTAGAGTGAACACCCTACCTAACACGGTCTCTGGCTCCCTCTCGTGGCCAGTTCTGGTCATTCTCTCTTTAGAAATACTATCTATTTCTTCGATTTTTCTTTTTAATATTTTTAATGTTTTTGAGACGGTGGAGAAGTGAATCTGCGGATACCGATCTCGCGGAAAAGGAAATTTTCTGAGCTTCAGGGGATTGGGGGGGGGACGCCCGCCTCCGGCTTCATCCTTCCCCCGTTCCTTTCCAGGTTGTCGTCTTCTCCTTGGCAGTGATGCTGATCTACCAGATCGATTTCATCATCCGGAAGCGGAGGAGCACGAAGCGTGGGAGGCCGAGCTGCCCAGAGAAGAGATGAAAGATGGGGGGGCGATGGGGAAGAAGTTGTGGGGAGAGCCGGAGACCCAGACCCTGGGGCTGGGTCTCCGTGCATTGAGAGGAACTGTTTGCCTATTCGAGTAGGACCTGTCCTCCACAGTGTGTGTCTGTGCGTGTCTTTGGTACTAAGTCCCGAGTGCGAGTCTTTGCTCCCGAGCCCCAAGTCTTGAGTTCCTATAAAAAAAAACAAGCCCCCAGGGAAAAAAAAGGTGGCCTCCGAGTTGCAAGTCGAGTTCCCCAGTGCCACTTGGACAGCAAAGTCCCTCGACTCGAGGCCCCCCTCCCCGTGGACTACAAAGCCCAGCATGTTTGCCCACTCCTGGGTCCAGCCGTGAGCAAGACAGCGGAAGACATTTTAAAGGGATTCATGACCTGCGATGTTCGTTGATCCATTAAATGGGCAGAAACGTTAACATGGTTTCCGGTTGTTTGGTGGTCGATCCCTGTGTGTGTGTGTGTGTTTGTGAGCGCGCCACAATTTTTAAGTTTCTCTCCTGGGCCATCACGTCGCTTCCGACGTACAGCCTCCCTAATCATCAGGGTTATCGGCCAAGTCCTTTCCTGAGCCGCCGTTTCTCACGTCTTGTGAAGAAAAGGTTGTGGCTTCCTTTGCTGAGTCTATCCATCTCCTGTTTGGTCTTCCTCATCTCCCACCGTCATGGGAAGAGGAGACAGGGGAGCCCAAGGGACTCCGGGGTGGGTGGGTGGGGTGGCCTTCCTACCCCCGTCCCATGGCCGTGGGGTGCACGGAACGGTCAGAAACCACCTCTCCGCGTGGTTTGGACTTCAGGTCCCATCATCCTGGAACGCCAGCCATGCTGAAGCCTCCAGAGGGCCAAACGTGTTTCTCTGAAACATCTCTCCTTCTTTTGTTTGGGTCCCCACCAGGTGTTCTTTGACTACAACTCCCAGAATTCCTGGCCAGCACAAGTCAGGGTGAAGGCTTCTGGGCCTTGTAGTCCAAGAACACCTGGGGACCTAAGGATCCAGACCACACCTTCACCACCTTGGGGTCTTCTAGTTATTATTGGACTACAACTCCCAGAAATCCTGGCCAGCACAGCTGGTGGCGGAGGCTTCTGGGAGTTGGAGTTCAAGAAAAACCCGGGTGGGTTTCCCTCCCACACTTAAACAGGGAACCACCCTTCTATCCTTTTCGTACCTCTCCGCGGCCTTTTCCCCCCGCCCCGCCCCTGTGCGTCTGCGCACGCGCATCCTCCCCTGGGCCAATCCGCTTCGCCCTGTGCGACGCCCTATCCCTTCCCCCGGCCTTTCGGGAGGGCTGTGCTCTTCCGCTGCTCTCCCGGCTGCCTCCCTCCGCCCGCGCTCCGAGGGTTCCGCCCCTTCCTCCAACCCCCCTCCGTGCGCGTGACGCAAGACGCAGGCCCGCTCCGTGGGTGCGTGCGTGCGTGCGCGCCCCCGGGTGAGGAGGGGAGGCGGAGGAGCCGCCGCCGGCGGAGCCCCAACATGGCGGCGGGCGGAGGAGGAGGAGGCGGCGGGGGAGGAGGAGGCGGCCCTCCCCGGGGGAGCAGCGGCGGCGGCGCCCCCTCGAGGTTGGGGGGCCGGGCGGGGGGGGCGCCCCCCGAGAAGCTGCCCGTCCACGTAAGTCTGGAGGGGCGTTCCCTCCCCCCACCAGAGTGACCTTTGCCCTCCTCCCCGCCCCCCTGACACTTTGGGGGGGGGAAGGGGGGACTCCCTGTGGGGTCTGGAGGGTGGGGGGCCCACTGCCCCCTCCCCCTGGGAGCTCAGGGACCCCCGTCCTCTAGGAGCTGATGGACCCCCCCTCCCCATGGGAGGTAATGGAGGGACCCCCTCCCCAAATAAGGGACCCCCCTCCCCATAGAAACTAAGGGACCCCCTCCCCATAGAAGCAAATGGAGGCCCCCTCCCCATAGAAACTAAGGGACCCCCTCCCCATAGAAGCAATTGGAGGCCTCCTCCCCATAGAAACTAAGGGACCCCCTCCCCATAGAAGCAAATGGAGGCCCCCTCCCCATAGAAACTAAGGGACCCCCTCCCCATAGAAACAATTGGACGCCCCCTCCCAATAGAAACTAAGGGACCCCCTCCCCATAGAAGCAATTGGAGGCCTCCTCCCCATAGAAACTAAGGGACCCCCTCCCCATAGAAGCAAATGGAGGCCCCCTCCCCATAGAAACTAAGGGACCCCCCTCCCCATAGAAGCAAATGGAGGCCCCCTCCCCATAGAAACTAAGGGACCCCCTCCCCATAGAAGCAAATGGAGGCCCCCTCCCCATAGAAACTAAGGGACCCCCTCCCCATAGAAGCAATTGGAGGCCTCCTCCCCATAGAAACTAAGGGAGGCCCCTTTCCCATGGTCGGTAATGGCCCCCTGATCAAGAGCTCGCCCCCCCAATCCCACTGCCCCCCTTTTCTGCCTCCCCCAGGTTAAGGTAAGTCTCCCCCCCCCCCCCCGGTTGCCCCCTTTCCCATCCAAGGCAAAACAAAAGTTGAAGCTTTGAAATAATTGCCTTTGGGTTGTTGCAACCCGTGGGGGGGGGGGGGCTTTCTAAGGCGAAAGGCGGGGCGAGACAGTATTTAAAAGAAAATAATAATAAGTGAATTAAAGGCAGACCCGCCCTGCCCCACTCCTCCCAAGAGGAGAGAGTTTAAGATAAAGATCAGGCAGATTTAATTTCCTTTTATCCTTTCCAGAGGCTTGCCTTTGCCACGGGGAGTCGAATGGATTTGTTTTGCTAGTTTTCCTTTTTTAGCTTTTAAATTGGTTTTATTCTGGGGTTTTTGCATTCATAAGGTGAGGTTTTTAAAAAATAAATACGACCCCACTTTCAAGGCCCAAGAAGTCAATAAATATTCGCAATCCTGAAATGAGATGACAGAGAATCAAAAATAAAAAAAGATGCAAGTCAGTGCGAACAGCAGCACGAACGCCATAAAAGGAGTCACGTTCAAGTCCGGAGCCCGAGGTTGCGAGTTCGATTCCACCGCGGGGCCTCCTTGACGGGGGCTGGACTGGATGATCCAGAGGGTCCCTTTCAGCTCTGCCGTTCTAAGGTGATGATGTGGGATTCCTTCTTCCAGCCCAACAGAGAAACCAGAAACAATCAGGGAGCCCCTACAGAAGACTGGCGAGTTATTCTTTAGTTCATCTTAGAGGTGTTTGCATCATCCTACCTGCTCTCCCTCTCGTTACCCCGGACTCATCCAGTGGCCATGCCTTTTCTCGTGCATTTCCTCTGCTTCACGTCTCGGCTTTTTAGTCCCTAATGGGCGCGTTTTACGACCGCGGCCTCAATCCAGGACTCAAAGAAGCGGCTGGGGGTGTTGTGTGGGTGTGACGTCAAGGGTCGAAAAGTGGGAGAGATGATGGTGCCGGAGATGGGAAGCTGCCCGGCTCTCCCTCCCTCATCCTGAGCAGGAAGGAAGGCTGCCCTCCGAACGACATCGGGGTGAGCTTGTGGGTAGACACAGGGCGCCTACTGTAAGCCTTGAGCTTATTGGCAGAGCGTCCTTCCTTCCTTCATGGTGGAGTAAAGAAGAAGACTTCCTTACCTCACCGGATGGAGCTTCCTCTGAGCTCAGAGGAGCATTTGGCTCTCTCTGGGGCTGAGAACTGGCGGTCGCCCTCTGCAGAACGCTTGGCCCGTGGTTTGGATCGAGTCTCTTTAGAATTCATCTTTGCAGGGACTGATGCCGAGGTTGCGGGATTCGGCCCTGACCTGTTATTTATTGATTTATTTAAAATACTTGTGCCTTTCTCCTGAAAAAAAAGAACCTGAAGCGGCTGACGAAAGCGAAAAGGCAGTCTTTAAAAGCTAAAAACAGTAGGGACGCAAGTGTTAAAAAAAAAAAGAATTAAACAAGGGTGGTATTAAGAACAGGCAATGAGATCATTACTAAAAACACAGTGAAAAACAACAGAGCACAGCCGTCCATTAAAAAAAAAAACCACACACATTCTCTCTTGATTCGCCACAGGTGGAAGATGCTCTCTCTTACCTGGACCAGGTGAAGATCCGTTTCGGCAGCGACCCAGCCACGTACAACGGGTTCTTGGAAATCATGAAGGAGTTCAAGAGCCAAAGGTAAGATAAAGCCAGGGGGAACCTAGAATCACGGAGCTGGAAGGGGCCTCAAAGGCCATCCAGTCCAACCCCCTGCTTCGCTTCCAAAATCTGAAAAAAAAAAAACCAACCCTTAGCTGGTTTCCCCAAATCAAAGAGGGTCAGTCCCTTGGGGTAGATTTCAGAACTGGGGGGGAGCCAAAGTGGGAGGGTTGGAGCTGCCTGGAGGAAGCCGAAGGTGTGACTCTGGTAGATTCTCCTTCTCCTTTGCTCGGGGCTGCCTCACCTTCCTTGTCCGTCACGGCCTCCCATTTGGCTCCCCAGCATCGACACCCCGGGGGTCATCCGCCGCGTTTCCCAGCTCTTCCACGAACACCCGGACCTCATTATCGGCTTCAACGCGTTCCTGCCCCTCGGCTACCGCATAGAGATCCCGAAGAACGGGAAGCTCAGCATCCACTCGCCGCTGGCTGGCCAGGTAGGTGGACGGGATGGGTGCCAGCTGGCCAGGCCTGGGGTTGAAGCCGGCCTGGTCATGGGGAAAGGCCCCGAGCCGGAAGAACAGGATGGAAGGCCTGCAGAGGAAAAAGAACAGGGTTTTATTTAGGGTCCACCACGGACTCTGAAGCAGGTGCGAGCTGATCCCGAGGATGCTCCTATCCGCTTTTTAAACTTGATGCCAGCTTTCTACACCGATTTATGTTTGCTGACCAGCTCTGCCGTCTGAAAGAGTCTAGCCACTCTCAAATAAAAGAGCCATAAATACAACAGGGGGGCCCTTATCTGCACGATCGGTATTCACTGATTCGCTTATCCACGCCTTGGAAATATTAAAAGAAAAATCCTAGAAATATATTTATTTCTAAAGATGATGTTACCAGGACTGGCTGCTGGAGGCTAAACATGGCTAAGAAGTGGCCAGCGTTGGTGCATGCCACGTCTGAAGTCCAGGGGTGGGCAGTACAACCATCTCATGTTTGCTAAATCCCCTTTAAATATTGTGCTCTTAATGATGTAAGCCATCCTTTTAAGGAGAAAGGCAGTAAAAATACTTTCAACAGAAGGACCCCTGTATCTACGGGGGATCAGTTCCAAGCTCCCCCGCGGATGCTGAACAACGTGGATGATAGCAAACTCTGTTTTAATAGCCAACGCTATACGTAGCATGGTCTCTGGCTCTCTCTAGTGCTCAGTTTTGCTAACTTCAACTTTAGAAACATCCCTAGGATTGTTCTTTTTAATATTTTTAATATTTTCGAATGGTGGATAAGTGAGTCAGCAGATACTTGTCCTGCTGTAAATAAATAGGTCCCGATGCTGCCCTCTTCTGTCCTTGCCAGGTGTCCCTAGAACCGGCTCAGAGCCCCCTCTCTAGCAGCAGCCTGATGCTCCATTACTGCCAGGAAAACGCCTACAACCACGGTGACGGCCCAGAGGACCTCCGGCAGCAGCCGTTGCCGCCCCCACCCGCCCCTTCCAAGGACGACAAGCTGCCGATGCCCCTGGAGTCGGACTCCGTGGAGTTCAACAACGCCATCAGCTACGTGAACAAGATCAAGACCCGGTTCCTGCATCACCCGGAAATCTACCGGTCCTTCCTAGAGATCCTTCACACGTACCAGGTGAACGGGCCGCACAAGGTGGGGAGCCACGCCGGAAGTGGAAGACCTTGCGTGGCGAAGGGCCGTGGGTGGGTCGGGGTCCCCCTGCCTAAGTCTCGGACTCACACTGTCCTCCCGAGCAAGGGAAGGGCCCGATTCGGCTTGACTCCAGGCAACTCAATGCAGTAGGACACAGGAGGAAAGAAGGAAGGATTGTACAGTTTTCCCCGCGGGTGAAGACCTGCCTTCCCGTTCAATTTTTGTGCTTGCTGCCGTAGGCGAGCGGAACTGTCTTGGGGGGGGGGTACCCATAGAGCCCCCCCTGCCAGGGACACCTCCCCCCTTGGCCTCCCAGTCTCTTCCCCTCCCCCTTTTCCGACCAGGTGGGGCACCGCCATCATCATCATCCCCTGCGGTCCCCCCAGCTTTTGCGCAGGGAGGCCGAAATCCCCCACCGAAGGCTTGGGTCCCTTCCCGGGAGAGCTTCGCGCTGAGCCAGGCCTTTGTTTTGCAGAAAGAGCAGCTCGGCACGAAGGGGCGTCCCTTCCGGGGCATGTCGGAAGAAGAGGTGTTCACCGAGGTGGCCAACCTCTTCCGAGGCCAGGAGGATCTGCTGTCGGAGTTCGGGCAGTTCCTTCCTGAGGCTAAAAGGTCGTTGGTACGTCCCCGGCTGGGATCCTCGTGCCTGGCCAGCCTGGAAAGGAGAGCGAGGGGCAGGGGAGGAGGGCTTCCTTGAGTGAGGGGGGGTGTTAAAGGTCTTTATTCTGCCCCCAAGGCCTATTGACAGCTGTCAGAGCCCTCGAAGCAAATAGCGTGGGACCCCCATATCCACAGGTTCAGCATCCGCGGGCTCACTTCTCCAGCTTTCCAACCAGGGCCTCAAAATCTCCTCCCCTTGGCTTGTTCTGACCCTTCCCCTTTGTTGGCCTCAGTTCACAGGAAACGGGCCGTGCGATCCGAACTCGGCCCCCAAACTGGATCACGAGAAGCACCTGGAACACAGTAAGAAACGCTCCCGGCCCCTTTTGCTGCGTCCCGGGCCGGGCCCTTCTAAGGTACTGAACCAGAAGGTGGCGACGCGGAGACTCGAGGGGCAGCTTTTGCTTTCCTTTGGGTGGCCAGAGGGTCAGCCGGTGGAGCTGCCGGCCACCCGTGTGTCGGCCTCTGAACAAGAGGGTCGAGCGTGATAAAACAGTGATTGAGCGATGATGCATGGGTTCCCCAAACTTCTCTCATTGCGTTTAAACGCCGTCCCTGAGCATCTTTTGACCACGGTCCAATTTAGGGTGGCTCCTGCTTGCGTCCAGCGAGCTGTTGAAATAAAGGGCAGCCTCGGGGGCCCCAAGGAAATAAAACACAAGTGCGAAAATAGACCCCTAAAAAAAAAGAACCCCATCATCGTACAGTATACGAGTGTTTGTGGCTCAAAACACCACTTGGTCAGGTTCGTACCCGCGCGAAGAACTGAAAAGCCCAAAATGTTTGTGGCAGGATGGGTTTCGCCAGGAGCGTTGCCCTTCGATGTAAAAACCCAGAAGGCCCACACTCCGTGGTTCAAGGTGCCCCAAAGCGGTCTTGCTTCCCGTGAAGTGGTTTCAGAACAGTCTCAAACCGTAACACCCTGCTTTTGTCCTTTGGCGAAAAGGAACTTTCCAGACAGTGTCCATTTTTGGCTACGTGGGATGCGCCGTTTTTTTATAACAAATGGAAAGTGGGTTGAAACCAGGGATGCTGGCCAGTCTTTGGGTCCGAGTCCAGAGCCTCCCCCTCCGCCAATTTTTTTTTTAAAAAAATCCCTTAAACTTCCAGGCTCCTTTGTGAGTGTACATAAACTGCCGATCTAAATTGCTTTTTCTCCTCCGGACAGAAAAAGATCAAGTTGCGAGGGACGAAGGATCTCTCGGTGGCCACGGTGGGCAAATACGGCACTCTGCAGGAGTTTTCCTTCTTCGACAAGGTTCGTGGGTTGAGCGCGGAGGGGAGCCGGAGGTTGGGAGTTCGAATCCCCCGCTGGGCTTCCTTGGCAGGGGCTGGACTAGATGATCTTGAGGGGGTCCCCTTCCAGCTCTGCCATTCTAAGGCCGTTATTATTCTGAGATCCCTGTTTGGCAGGTCCGTCGGGTCCTGAAAAGCCAGGAAGTCTACGAGAATTTCCTCCGCTGCATCGCCCTCTTCAACCAGGAGCTGGTTTCGGGCTCGGAATTGCTGCAGCTGGTCACTCCTTTCCTGGGGTAAGAGTTGTTACGGTTTGGGTGGGCCGGAACCCCGTATCTGCGGGATCAGTATCTACTCCTTCACTTCGCCACTGTCTGAAACTATTAAAAGGAAAATCGTAGTGGTCTCCGGCCACTTAGAGGGAGGCAGAGGCCGTGCTATGTAGAGCATTCGTTATTAAAATTGTTCGCTATGATCCGCGTGTTTTTTCGCATCCGCGGCAGGGCTTGGAACCGATGCCCCGTGGATACAGGGGTCCTCCTGTATTTGCAAGAGAGGAAAGGCAGCGGGGAGAGAATGGCCTTCAATTGCTGTTGGAGCCCAGATAGAGGAGGAAAGGTGTTTTCCGGGTGTCTTGGGTGGCAGGGAGTTCCACAGACGCTTTCATCTCAAACCCTTTGGGCTTTTTAGAAGCGGTGGCCTTTAAAAAAAAGCCCAAAGATTTTAGATTCAAAGCGTGCCCGCCTTGCCATCGGAGCCCCGGGAGGACGAAGCCGTGTTCGCAAACCGAGCAAGGCTGAGAGTTGTTCCCGGAAGACGGACGGTCCATCTTGGGAGGGCCGAGAACAGGTGGGAGTCCTTCGCTCTGCAGCCGACCCCCGTCTCTTGTATTTCTCTTCCCTTTTTACTTTCCAAGGAAATTCCCGGAACTCTTTGCCCAGTTCAAGTCCTTCCTGGGCGTGAAGGAGCTCTCCTTCGCCTCCCCCATGAGCGACCGCTCCGGGGACGGGATGTGCCGCGAGATCGACTACGCCTCCTGCAAGCGCATCGGCTCCAGCTACCGGGCGCTGCCCAAGACCTACCAACAGCCCAAGTGCAGCGGCCGGACCGCCGTGTGCAAGGAGGTGGGGGATTCCTTCCCCTCACTGCGCTTCCGGGTCGGGGCCCGCAAGCGGTCCCAAGAGAACGGGGCCCTCTGGAGCCTTCCTGGCCCCGGGGGGGGGGGGGGAGAAAGGAGCCCCCGGGAGGCCCCGCCGGCCAAGCTTTTCCTGAGCCTTTTCGTCCCGCAGGTTCTGAACGACACCTGGGTCTCGTTCCCTTCCTGGTCGGAGGATTCCACCTTCGTCAGTTCCAAGAAAACCCCCTACGAGGAGCAGCTCCACCGGTGCGAGGACGAACGCTTCGAGGTGCGTCTCCTCTGTGGGGTGGCCCGAAATCCAGCCGGGGGTGGGGGGTGGTCCACGGCTCTGCGGATCGCCACAGCCGAGTCGACCTCTCGGCCCGAGACCCTGAGGAACTAGTCGGGACCCTCCTGGTTGGCCGACCGAGCTCAGAAAGTCACACCGGGGAGGAGCAGGTTGGAATGACAGTGGGACCCTGTATCTGCGGGATCGGTATCCGCTGATTCACTTATCCACAGGCTGAAAAATATTGAGAAAAAACAAAAAATCGTAGAAATGCATACTTCTAAAGATGAAGTTATCAGAACAGGGCACTAGAGAGAGCCCCAAACCACGTTATGTATAGCATTTGCTATTAAAATAGAGTTTGTTGTCATCTTGTTCAGCATCTGCGGGGGGGGGGGGTCTTGGAACTGATCCCCCATGGATACGGGGGGTCCTGGTGTCGTTCGTGGGCACCGTTCGCGGCAGTCCTCATGGGGAGAACAAAGCAGCCGACGAGGTCAGCCGGGGGCTTTGACTCCGGCTTGCACGGGGGAGCGAGACCCTTGGGGATGGCTTTCAGGAGGCCTGGGCTTACCTCCCCCCAGCTGGACGTGGTTCTGGAGACCAACCTCGCCACGATCCGCGTCTTGGAGAGCGTGCAGAAAAAGCTGGGCCGGATGTCCCCGGAGGATCAGGAGAAGTTCCGTCTGGACGACTGCCTCGGGGGAACCTCGGAGGTCATCCAGCGCCGGGCCATCTACCGCATCTATGGGGACAAGGCCCCTGAGGTCATCGAGGGCCTGAAGAAGAACCCTCTCACCGCCCTCCCGGTGGTCCTGAAGAGGTAACGCACCCCTCTATCCCTCCCCCTCTTCATTGGTGAATCCCAGAGGTTGGGAGTTCGATTCCCTCACGGGGGCTGGACTGGATGATCTCGAGGGTCCCTTCCAGCTCGGCCGTTCTAAAATTCTTAGAAGGATTGCAATTTATGTGGGAGACCCTTGCATTTTGGGGGTGGGGTGCCTCTCACATAAATTGCAGTCCACATCTGCTAGGGGTTCTGTCCCCCGTGGAGACAGGAGTCTCTCCCCTTCAGACTCCTTGCCCTGCATGCCAAGAGGATGATGGAGACAGGGCCGGACGGGAGGGTAGCCTTGAGGACTGAGGTTCACAACCCTAGGGGTTGTCGTGTGGCCCCCGTTCTAGGCTGAAGGCCAAGGAGGAGGAGTGGCGGGAGGCCCAGCAGGGCTTTAACAAGATCTGGCGGGAGCAGTACGAGAAGGCCTACCTGAAGTCTCTGGACCACCAGGCGGTGAACTTCAAGCAGAACGACACCAAGGCGCTGCGTTCGAAGAGCCTGCTGAACGAGATCGAGAGCGTCTACGACGAAGTGAGTGCTGAAGGGAAGAGCTCTGGGAGGTGTTTTAGACGGCAGTTGCCAGGCCTAGATTTCCCTGCTTTTCGCTCGCCTGGAGCAGGGCCTAGCTCTTCTCCGGCCTTCGCTTCCTGTTGTTAATGTCTTGCGAAACAGGACGGGAAGTGCCACAGGGCTTCCTCTCTGTAGAGCCGAAGGGCCCCTTTTTTTCACCAGCACCACAGGAAGCAAAGGCCGGAGAAGGCCGGGCCGCCTCAGAGCTAGGCCCTGCTCCAGGCGAGCAAAATACGTTGTACCTGCAGGTAGGTGTTTGCGGTCTGCAAAACTCCCAGATTTGGGCCAAGGGAATTCTAGGCTTTTGAGTGGGAAAAACACGAGAGAGCGCCCCCCCCCCAAGTTCTCTCTGTTTCTTCATTGGCCCCTCTGTTTTCTCTCCAGCACCAGGAGCAGCACTCTGAGGGCCGGGGGGCCGCGAATGAGCCCCACCTCATCTTCGTCTACGAAGACAAGCAGATCCTGGACGACGCGGCTTCGCTCATCACCTACTATGTGAAACGGCAGCCCACCATCCAGAAGGAAGACCAAGCCACGATCCGCCACATCGTCCAGCATTTTGTCCTCGAACTCTTTTTCTCCCACCTGCCCGAGCAGCCGCTTCCCGAAGAGTCCCCCAGCGAGGAGGAGAAAGGGAGCCCGAAGGCTCACCCCCTGGACGCCCGCGACTTGCGGCGGAGGAACGCGGCCGGCGCGCCGCCCGGCCCCGCGGAGAAGGCGCCCGGCCCGGGGGAGGCGCACGAGTTGCGGAAACGGGCCGCCGCTCCCTCTGTGGCCGCGGAGGAGAAGCCGCCGGCCGTGGAAGGCCACGAGCTGCGAAAGAGGAACGTCCCCCCGCCGCCGCCCGCCAGCCCGGCGAAGGAGAAGGGGAGCCCGGAGAGCGTGGCGCCGCCGTCGGCCGGATCGCACCGCTCCCTCGACAACGTCTACACGCTCTTCTTCGCCAACAACAACTGGTACTTCTTCCTCCGCCTCCACCAGACGCTGTGCTCTAGGCTTCTCAAGATCTACCGCCAGGCACAGAAGCAGCTGCTGGAATATCGGACGGAGAAGGAGAGGGAGAAGCTGTTGTGCGAAGGCCGGAAGGAACGGGCCAGCGACCCGGCCATGGAGCTGCGGCTGAAGCAGCCAAGTAAGAGGGGGCCCCCCGGGCGGCCTGGAAGAGGCTCAGGGAGGGACAGGGGGGTGACCGTGCTGGGGTTGTGCCAGGCGGGACACGCAGGAGAGTCCCCTTCTGTCGTCGAGGCAGGGGGCGGTCTGCAAGCGACGTGCGCTGCTCCTGTGCGTTGTGGTGGTTTTTTTTTTCTTAACCTGAAAAGCTCCCTTGCACACAGAATGCTAGAATCACGGAGTGGGAAGGGGGGGCCTCTGAGGCCATCCAGTCCCACCTCCCCTGCTCAAGGCAGGAACCCCAAATCAAAGGAGATCTGCCCGGTGGTGGTCTAAGTTTCTCTTGGAGGCCTCCAACGTTAGAGCGCTCACCACCAAGGGTTCCATTATCATACTGCTCCAACAGTTAAGAATTTTTTCTTGATATTTCTGTCTAAATCTGGCTTCCTATCACTTGAGCCCACGGTGGCACGTCCTGCACTCTGGGAGGATCGAGGACAGAGTGTGTTCCGAAATGTCTTTTGGACATTTTTGCTTTTCCCCGCCCTGGGAGTCTCCTCCTCCAGCACTCTCTCTCACTGTCTCAGCCGTCGAGTCGCCTCCGACTCGTGATGACTCTGTGAATGAGCGATTCCCAAAAAGCCCTGTCCTCAGCCGTCCAGCTCTCGAGGACCTAGGGATTGGGACCGGTTGGGTTTCTGTCTTGCCTCTCTCCTGCAAATGGAACTTAAGGGGACCGTGTCACCCTTTGAGCCATGTTGGCTTGTGCTGAATGCCGTGGCATCTCCAAGCCTGGCTTTAAAAAAGGCCGCCAGAGAAGGTGCCCCGTAATCTCTCGCCCCTGAACCCAGTCCGTGCTCCCCATCCGTGAGATTCGTGTAAGCCTAGGCTTGCAGTTCGACCCACGGAACCGGCAGGTCTGCTCCTTGGTCTCCCCTGTGTGGGTTAATTTGCACACACACACACACACGGCACCTTTGTTACCCGAGCCTGGCTGGGAGAATCACCTTGGCATTCCTCGGGGCACCCTATAGAGGGATCTGGGACAGGAGCAGGACGCTTTGTCTTTGAGTCATCCTCCTCCTAGAACGGCAGAGCTGGAAGGGACCCTTGAGATCATCCAGTCCAACCTCTGTCAAAGAGGCCCCGTGGGGGACTCGAACTCCCAACCTCCAGCTCTGCAGCTGGCAGCCTCAAGCCCCCCTGAGCTCTCCTGCAGGCTTTCCCGGTGACGCCCGGCGTGTCTCCCCCCCTCCTGCCCAGGTGAAGTGGAGCTCGAGGAGTACTACCCGGCCTTCCTGGACTTGGTGAGGAATCTCCTGGACGGCAACATCGACCCCGTCCAGTACGAGGACACCCTGAGGGAGATGTTCACCATCCACGCCTACATCGGCTTCACCATGGACAAGCTGGTGCAGAACATCGTCCGGCAGGTGACAATGCGGGGCTGCTCTGGGAAAGGCCGGAGGGCGGGGAGGGGGGGAAGGCTCAGAGGCAGTGCGTGCGGTGCGGGCAGCCGGTCTTTGGGGAAGGGGCAGCCCTGTAGGGACCCCCTTGTGGATGTTTCGGGGGGCCCTGGCAGGGGCGGCCACCGTCGCCTTGCCTCGAGGCTGGCGGACAACGTGCCTAGGGGTCCACTTGATCCCGGCAGCCTTTGCTTCCCACATCGGTGGTAGCGTAGAAGAGGGACGCCTCGTGTCCCTGAGCCAAATCTGGCTGCCTGAGGACCCTCCGGAACGGCCCGCGCTCTTCTGTCTGGCGTCTTACATGTGGGTGTGCAGTGGGGGGAGGGGACTTGTTGCCCCAGACATCAGCTGTGGCACTCACCTGGTCCGTTTTTTCCTTTTTTGCCCTCCTTCCTCCTCTTCCCGGCCCCGGGTCCCAGCTGCATCACCTGGTGAGCGACGACGTGTGTCTGAAGGTGGTGGAGCTCCACCTCGCCGAACGGAAGCACGGGGCGGCGGGCGGCAACCTCTCCTCCCAGTGCGTGCGGGCCGCCAAGGAGACCAGCTACCAGTGGAAGGCGGAGCACTGCATGGCGGACGAGAACTGCTTCAAGGTACGACGGAGCCCCTCCTGGCGCACCAGGAGGTCCCCCCCCCATTGACTTCTGTGCCTCCCCTTCCCTAGCCCGCTTCTTTGATGTCGGGTTTGACGTCTCAGTAGACAGATCTTTATACAGACTTAAATTACGTTACGTTACGCTTTGCTATGTTATGCTACTTTTTTTTACATTATTTATGGTTTGGTATGTTCTGCTCTGCTCTGTCTTGTTCTATGCTGCGCCATGTTTTGTTACTCTTTGTTATGCGACGTTACGTTCTGTGCCGTGAAGTCAGAGCCGACTTCGCACCCACCCTAAGGAGGGCTTTCGGAGGAAGTGGGATATTTCCCCAGTGAGTTTCCAGGGCTAAGCAGGGATTCGAACCGAGGCCATCATCCTGCTATCCCCCACTCTACACATGGATATACAGACTTGAGGAAGATGAAATGTAGTGGAAATGCTCCGTGTGCCTCCGTGTGAAAGGGTTCCCCCTCTTGGCAGGTGATGTTCCTCCAGCGGAAGGACCAAGTGGTCATGACGATTGAGCTGCTGGACACTGAAGAAACCCAGACGGAGGATCCCACCGAGGTCCAGGTGGGTCTCCGTCAGCCTGCCCGTCCAAAGGGTTTAGGGGCTGCCGCACCCCTGAGCTGAATGTTTGGGAAGAGCAGCCGGAGGGGGGGGGGGAACATCCTGGTCTCAGACGCCCTCTGGCCAGAAATAAACGTGCCCGCCTCTCTTCCAGCACTTGGTAAATTACGTGGAGCAGTACGTTGGCTTCGAGGGGGCCCAGGACAGCCAGAACGAAGGCTTTCTCTTGAAACCCGTCTTCCTGCAGAGGTGGGTTGCTCTTTTGACGTTCTCCTCCTCTGCTGTGGGTTGGAACATGCGCTGGATAGGAGCCTTTCTCCAGAGAACGACGCTTCTCTCATGAGAAGAAGCGAGCCGAGCTCCCCCGTGCCGGGGTGGGGGGTCCAACCCTTTCCATCCCCGGTGTGGCAACGATCTACTCCCCTCGTTTCTTCCCCCCGGTGGGTGTGACGCGTCTTGGCCCTCTTCCCTTCTCAGGAACCTGAAGAAATTTCGGCGATGGCAGTACCAGCAGGTCCAGGCCTTGCGCCACAAGGCCAAAAGCTCGTGGAAGCAGCTGATCGGCGTGGAGAGCGCCTGCAACGTGGACTGCAGGTTCCGGCTGAACACGCACAAGATGCTCTTCGTCATGAACGCCGAGGACTATATGTACCGCCGAGGGGCCCTGTTTCGAGCCAAGCAGGTGGGTCTGTGGGTGACGCGGCCAGGTTCCCGGGGGGGGGGGGAGATTCCAAAGCCCTCGGTAGGGCTTAAGCAAATCCGCGTCCTACTGTAACATTTCCTTCTGCTGATGTTCCCGGCGCCTTTCTCGTTTCCGTCTGTTCGGTGACCTCCCCGCTGCCTTCGTCTCTTGCAGGCCCAGCCGGTGGTCTTGCTGCGCCACCACCAGCGGTTCAAGGAGTGGCATCGTCGCTGGCTGGGGAGGCACGTCAGCCGGGAGGCCTCCAAGCTGGTCCAGGACTGGCTGATGGGGGACGACGACGGGGATCTGGTCCCCTGCAAGACCGCGTGCGAGACGCTCAGCGTCCACGGGGTGCCCGTCAGCCGCTACCGGGTCCAGTACAGCCGCCCGCCCACCTCCCCCTGACGTCCCACCAGCCTTGCCCGCCACGGCCCTCGTGGACTCTTGGAGCCGCCAGCATTTCACCTTGGGGGACTGTGACGGCGGATTGACCTCTCCCCCCCCCACACCGCCTTGTGCCACCGATGGGCAGAGGAGGGGCTCCGTGGCAGGACAAATAGTGTGCGCGCGTTTGTCAAAGGTTGGGATTGAACTGCAGAGGAGCAGGGCCAGGAAGGTGGGAGAGTCGGAAGTTTTGACTCGCTCGGAAACCTCCCGAGGATCCAGGGAAGGGGGCCGGCGGGCTGGACAGATCCTGCCACGGAAAAACGCACTGCACACCGTTCGTGTCTGCTCGCCGTGTGCCGAAGCTGCACCGAGGCTTTGAAAACCAGGCCTTTTCTTCTTTTTTTCCCTCTCTCCCTGTGGGCTGCCTGGATTAAGACACCAGTGCTCACCCCCCACCCACTATGCCCCACTGCCTTTTGCTCTCAATTCCAGTTGTGCAAAAAAAACAAGACCCTTAAAGTAACCTCCCGCCTGCCTGCACCCCTTCTCCTTCCACCGGCCGATGCTTTCTTAGAGGTCGAAGAACGTACGAACGATCGCCGGGCCCTTCCCTTGCTCTCAGCCTGGCGGGGCGGAGGGGGGGGGGGGCTTCCCTGCCATAGTCCTGAGGATGATGGAAAGGATCCATTTCCAGAAGAGGAGGCTGATGCCAGGGGGGCAGAGGAGGCCTGCAACGCAGCCTGATGGGCCGTGGTGGCGGGCGTCTCGTATTCCGCAAGCCGTTGGACCAGGGACGAAAGCCCTTTATTGCCTCCTCGGACGAGCCACTGTTCCCCGGGACCTCGATGCCATTTTGAAGTGCACGGCCTTCGACACCCCCCCCCGAAACCGTCCACCCCTCCGTCTTCTGCCCCCCTCCACCCGAGAACTGCTCCTCCCCGATACCCCACGTCCACCTCTTCCGGCGGTCCCGAACCGGGAGCCGTCCGCCTGTGCCAAAATTTTGCGAAGCGCCTCTTCCTCGGCGGTGGCCACGCTCGTGGCTTCAACATGTGTTTTGATTTGAGGGCGTTTTGAAGTTTGAGAATCCGGTTTCCTCCCTCCTTCCCTCGACCTGTTAAAAAGTGTACTTCAAGCCATCTTTACGTGTCCTTTCTTTGATAAGTCGGTTCGTTTATCATCCGAGCGGACAGAGCGGGGCCTTCTCGATTCCTACGGGGGGCCGTTCGGGAGGCCCGTTTGAAGCTCGTGGTCCGTCGCTGGACCAGCTCATTCTTCTGCTTCCCCAAAGGATTTCTTGCTTCTTCTTCTTTAAAAAACAAAATTGATTTCTTTCCGCTTGTATTTGCTTTGCCAACTCTCTGAATGTAGTTTTTAAACAAATATTTATTTGCACACATCAAGTAAAATAAAATATTAATTTTAAAACGCCGAGAGGCCCTCTGGCTTCATCTCTGGCTGGACGCGGGTTCGCTTTGCGGTCCTGGCTTGCGCAGAGGAGAACGGCCCTAGAAGCAGAGGCCGACTCGAGGCTTACGGCCAGAGGTTTAATTTTGTAGCCTGGATGCGATCCGTCAAATGTGTTGGATTAGCATCCTAAATACGGCGTGAGTCTTAACTCTTGAGTCTACATGTGAGCAGCAACAGTGCGCTGTAGGGAAGCTGCTTGACCGTAAGCATTGGATCTGGGCCTTTTATACAACGGGTTTAGTGATGTCCCCTGATTCTGTGGGCTGGCAGTTTTAGGGAACAGGTAGCACTGTGAAATTAAGTTGACATCATCCTCCACTTACGGAGGCAGTGAAATCACAAAGGTTGGGAGTTTGATGCCTGCTTGGGCCTCCCGGATGATCTCGAGGGTCGCTTCCAGCTCTGCCGTTCTAAGATGATGATGTGAAACATCCCAATTAGGGCTGAGTTGTTTAGCTGGATTGCTCCGGGGTTTACGGTCTCCGGCTGCAGAGCCAGAGGTTGGGGGTTCAATTTCCCCACTGGGCCTCCCTGATCGGGGTTGGACTGGATGACCTCAAGGCTCCCTTGAAAATGTAAGATTTCTATCGATGTTACCTGCAGTTAAGGTATTTCTCTTTGTTGGAAAAAGCATCCGGCGAGCACGCCACTGCCCGGGGACAACATGGCCGATGTGCAAAATGCTCGGTCCGGGAGGTCAACTTTGGAGGAAGCCCACAGGATGAGTGCTTCTCAGAAAGGCCCCATCGAGTGACGGGAATCTCTGGCACTTCCTTCGCCGTCCCCCTCAAGGGCCGCCAGATGTAATTTCCGGGATGCTATCGGTGGCGGCAACCAGGATCTTGCGGTGGGGCTCGGAAAGGCTGTGTGCCGCAGATCAGGGCTGTCGAGAAGAGAACCGGGAGCTCCTTCTGGGTGTTCGCTCAGCACCAGGAAGGATGTGGGGAACCAGCACAAACGCATCCATTTTCCTTTTAAAATAGAGAGGAACGTCTGCGTACTTTGGAAACGGTGTCTCCTCTTTGAAAAAGCAATAGCTACAATTTCTAAGAGGCGGAAAGCATCCTCGTTTTTAAAAGGAAGCGGAGTTTCTCATTGTTAATACCCGGGCGTCTCGGTTTTACATTTTCTGGGATATGTTCAAAGCTCGTTTGTAAGTGTGTTCGTCGTCGTCGTCGTCTTAGAACGGCAGAACTGGAAGGGAACCCCGAGATCATCCAGTCCAGCCCCTGTTTAAGGAGGCCCTGTGGAAGGATTTGAACTCCCAACCTCGGGCTCCGCAGCCAGAGATCTAAACCCCTGAGCTAGTGAGCAGTTTGCCGCATTTATGCTCGAATGAATTACTTTTCTAAAGCAACTTTCCAAATGTTGGATCCCTAGTAATATTCAGAGAGCAGAGGGGAGACCGTGTGTCTGTTGAAGCGAGGAAAGAAAAGCGTCGTCTCCGGATGAATTTTCTCCCCCCGGGGCTCCTTCTCCTCTCTGCTGGGTTGCCCTCGTCTCTGGCCAGAGACCCCGAGAGGGCTGGCTCCTTTCTCCTCCCCAAGGCTTCTGCAAGAGGCCGGCTTTGGTCCCGGAAGCGTGGGCTTCCTTTTTGCAAGAGCCAAGACCGGCAAGGATGGGCTGGCGTCTCTCCGGGAATCCCAAGGCTCGGGCAGGAAATGGGAGGTTGCACTGGCAGGGCGATCGGACGGGACTGGCTCGCTGAGGCACCAGACGGAGCTGGGTGGATCGGGCCCGAGCATGCCGTTGCTGCTGCTGCTGCTGACCCTGCTTCTCTGGTGTGGCCGGCAGAGGATCGAGGCAGCCGTTTCTGACTACGATGGTGAGTGACCGGTGGCTGCAAAATGCCAAATCCCTCTTGGTGGCACAAAGACCTCGTGTGTGTGTGTGTGTGTTGAGGAGCGTCAGCGGCTCCCTCCCTGGTGGCATGACGGCTTTTCGATGAAAAATGCCATTTTTTAATTTTTTTTTTTTAAATAAGGGTTACTTGTGAATCAAGACACATTAAGATATAATCTGGCGATCGGGTGTCGTGGACGGTGTGGGCGGAAAAAAAAAACCCCCAGGTGTTGCATTAGCACCGGATCGTGGCCATCTGCCATCTTTAGGGTTACAGGAGGGCCCCCGTATCCGCGAGGGATGGGTTCCAAACCCCTCCTGCGGATGCTGAAACACGCAGATGATAGCAAACGCTCTCCTTAACATGGTCTCTGGCTCCCTCTAGCAGCCCCTTCTGGTCACCTCCTCTTTCGCACTACATGTTTCTAGGATTTTTCTTTCACGATTTTTAATAGGTTCGGGCTGTGAACCCGCAGATACCGGTCCCGCGGATAAGGGGGCCCGGCGGTCTTTCATTGCTCTCGTTCTCCGTTGGCCACGTGGGCAGGGTATTTCCTGACGACTTTTTAAAAAGGAACTTCTCTGGGGTCTCAAGGGTGCCACACAGAGATGCACATGGGGGGGGGGTCACAGCATCCCTTGGGGGGGGGGAATTGGTAGCCGGTTCCCGCATCCTTGCTTGCCCATGTAGCTGGAGGGGGGACGGGGGGGGGGGAGCCACAGCACCCACTGCCACTCACACCTCTCCCTTCGCCCCTAGACTACAACCCGAACGGGACGGACGACGGCCCGCCCGCCCGGCGGGACGGCCTCTGTCCACGGGCCATCCCTGCCGACGTGGTGACCGACGGGAGCAACTCCACCTTCCTGATCCTTCCGGAAGCTTCCCGGGCCGCCCTGGGCAGCCCCATGACTGTCGTCCTCCTCCCCGCCTTCTACACCCTCGTCTTCCTCGTGGGCCTGCCGGCCAACGCCCTGGCTCTGTGGGTGCTGGCCACGTGGGTGGAGAAGCATCCGTCCACGGTGTTCCTGATGAACCTGGCCACGGCCGACCTCCTGCTTGGGCTCCTCCTCCCCCTCAAGATCTCTTACTACTTCTTGGGCAACCACTGGCCCTTCGGGGAGGCCACGTGCCGCTTCACCACGGCCGCCTTCTACGGGAACATGTACTGCTCCGTCCTCCTGCTCGCCTGCATCAGCGCCGACCGCTACCTGGCCGTGGCCCACCCCTTCTTCGCCCGCTCCTGCCGCAGCCCGGCCTTCGCGGTGGCCACCTGCGCCGTGGTCTGGGTGGTGGCCCTTCTCTTCGCCCTCCCCTTGACGCTCTTCCGGCAGTCCTTCCCCGTCCACGGCACCCAACAGACGCTGTGCCACGACGCCCTGCCACGGGACCAGGAGGCCGAGTACTACTACTACTACTTCGTCGCCCTCGTGGCCTGCGGCTTCCTGGCCCCGCTCCTCGTCATCGCGCTCAGCGCCGGGGCCACGCTCCGTGTCCTGCTGAGCCACAGCGAAAAGTACGCCACCGCCGTCAAGCTGACGGCGCTGGTCCTGCTCTCCGTGGCCGTCTGCTACACCCCCAGCCACGTCCTCCTCCTGCTCCACTACACCCGCCCTTGCTCCCAGGCCACGGGGACCCTCTACGTGGCCTACATGGCCAGCCTGGCGCTGAGCACCTGCAACAGTTGCATCGACCCCTTCATCTACTGCTACGTCTCGGACGAATTCCGGGCCAAAGTGAAGGGGAGGCTCTTTGGGCCACGGAAAAGCTCGGCCATCTCCCTGAAAACCTCCAAGGAGACCTTGCCTTCCGGGAACTGCCTCCAGGATCCGGGACTGGTTTCGAGGAGGGAAAAGGCAGGGCCCCTGTAAATTCCTCCTTTCAAGTTCATCCCCAAAACAGGGAGCGGGCCACGGGGTGGCCAAACCCCTGAGGCAGGGCGTCCTCGGGTTGAACCATACCTACCCTGGTCTCCGGCTCTCTCCGGTGGCCAGTTCTGTTCATCCAGGGTGAAAATCCTTATTTCTGTATTTTTCCCCTTTCTTTTTATAGTATAACGTTCAGTATTATCCGTGGTTTTCAGCACCCGTGGGGGGCTTGGAACCAATCCCCCGCAGCTATGGGGGCTCTCACTATATAAATTTAATAAATAAAAATGGATACCTGCCTACATCTAACATTGCGTTGGTGCTGGGGGGATGGGTGGGCTCATTTTCACCTCTTCCACCCTGCCGTCCCGCTCAAGACGCCGGAGAGACCCTCTAGCGAGGGTCTTGGGGCTGGACTTGATGCTCTCACGGGTCCCTTCCTGCCCGGCAAGTTCTACGCCCGTCCTCAACGCTCAATAACGGCACGACGGTCCGCTGGCTTCGCCACGTTCCGAACCGAAAAGCTGCATCCGCGAACAGACGAGGGACGGAAAGGAAGTCCAAGTTTAGAAATCAGTTTTTAATAAAATATTTTATCAGCCTCTCCATCCAGTCTCTCCTGCCCGAGGCTCCCACTCACGAAAGCACCGGTGCAGAAGCCAAACTCGGTCTCGCGACGTTCAAACCAGGCGCGGGGCATCAGGCTCTCCCGACGGCATGGCCGCGAGAGGCCAACTGGCCGAGGGACCCAAGCTCCGTGCCGGCGAAGCGTCAATTGCCTGGGTGTGCGAGGGAAGAAAGGGCGCAGAAGCCTCGGGGGGGGGGGGGGAATGGATCGGCCACCGAGAAAGTAAGGGGCGGAGGGTGTCCACCGACCGAAGCAGGCCTGTGGACGTCTCTTGTGGGATGAAGAAGGGTTGTTTTGAAATAAATACGAGGAAACCACTGATTCAGAGTACAGTAGGACCCCCGTATCCGCGGGATCAGGATCCACGGTTTCGCATAGCCTGAAAATATTAAAAATTTTAAGAGTCCAGAAATATGTCTTTTCAGCATGTGTTACCAGAACTGGCCACTGGAGGGAAGCAGAGACCCTGCTATGTAGTCTTATGGACAAACACATAGCATGGCCTCTGGCTCCCTCTCGTGGCCAGTTCTGGTAATACACGTTGAAAAGACATATTTTTGGACTCTTCTTCTCATGTTATGTATTATCCATGGTTTCCACCATCTGCAGGGGGCTTGGATCCAATCTCCTGCAGATATTGGGGTGTGTGTGTGTGGTCCTACTGTATTCTCAATCAGAGCTGCGATGAAACAGGAGGGGTGCACAGCAGTAAGAAATCTTAAAAATATTAGTTGCATTTTCTCTTCTCTATAAATACAGCCCTGGGGCACCAGCATATATCTTTTTTTTTTTTTTTTGTACAAAAATGTCAAGGCGGAAGGAAGCGTTGCAGTTCCTGTCCTCCACAAGGTGGGCCTTGCACTCCGGCCGGATCTTTCCATCCGTCCACGTGAAGCCCGACTGGGGCTGAAAAGCAGGAAAACAGCCCGGACGGGGCTCAGCGGAGGCTGGACAATGTGGGGAGAGGTTCCGAGCCCTTGCTCTGCCCCAGAGCGGCTGGCGGTACACGGTGGGGTAACGGGCGCGGCGGGCAAGAGGGTTGAGAGCAGGAAGGGGAGTCGTCTTCGGTTGAGTTCAGTTCAGCTGCAAGACGCACCCGAGGAAACCAGGCGTGGACTCCAGGCGGGGCTGCCTCTACTTCCGAGTAGCAGAAGGGTGAACTCCTATGGGGTGGGGGTGGGGAAAAAGCAGAGCGAGAGGCTGGAGACGAGAAGCCAGAAAGTTGAAGGTGTGTGTGCGAATCAGTACTTTCAGAAGTTACCCTTCCGAGTAGAGTAGGACCCCTGTTTCCACAGGGCTGGGTTCCAAACCCCCTGTGGATACTGGAAAGCGTGGATAATAGCAAACGCTATTTTAAAAGCAAGCACGTTCCATAGCATGGTGTCTGGCTTCCTCTAACGACCAGTTCTGGTAATGACCGTGTGGCAATATATTTTCTCTAGGATTTTCCTAATTTTTAACGATTTCGCACCATGGACGAGTCAGTGGATATTGATCCCGCAGATATGAGGGTCCTACTGGGCCATTCTAAGGCTTTCCCAGCCAGCACACCTCCTGGAGTCCACGCTGGTGGGGAGAATGGGTTTTGTCACTTCCCCAGCGCTGGGGTGGGTGTTGCCGAGCCACAGGGACCACCCCCACCCTGTCTCTTACCGTTCACGCCCCCGTGGTCAAAGCGAGGGCCTGTGGCCTGTGGCCCTCGTGCGCCACCGTCCCCGTGGATGCAGTGACCTCAAAGGCGTCTCCCTCCGAGGCGTACGGGTCCACGTCGTACTCGTACGAGTAGTAGAAGTCGAGCTGCTGGGTGGGCCCTTCCTCTGCGTGGCACATAAAAAAAGGGGGCGGAGGGAGTTATGCCAATTGAGGCACGAGTGCGAAACCCGGCACCCTTCCGGGATCCGGCTCTTTCTCGGGATTCCAGATCTCCCGACTCCACCCCTCCTGAGAAGCGCGTTCGCTCAGGGCGCCGGTGTAAGCATTGGCTGGATGGACTGCTGCGATGCTGCCTCCGTGTTGGGGCTTCCCTTGGAGACGACGGCAGGTCCAGGCGGGCGGCGGGTGTGAGCCCAGCGGATCCCATTTCGTCTCCCCTGGTTGCCCGTCGCGTCCCGGAACCCGGATCGAGGGTTTGAGGCTCCCGGGCGAAACCCCACCCCACAGTTTGGGGCCCTGCCCCGATAAGTAAAATCATCCCCGGTGCCCTTTGGGTTTTACGCTCTCCGCGGTTTGAATCTGTTCCTGTTTGGAATGTGGTTTTTCCCCCCCTCTATCTCCGTCGATTTTTTTGCAAACTGCCCGGAAGAGCGCATTGCACTAAGGCAGCAATATAGAAATCAAAGAAAGAAAGAGAGAAGCCAGACCCGGCCGCCTGCCAGAGCTGAACCCCCTCACCTGTGGGTACCTGCTGTTCCCCACGAAGTAGATGGAGGCTGTGGAAGGGAGTCTCTCTCTCTTCCGGTGTGTTTCTGGCTGTGAGGAAGAAGACACGAAGAGAACAGGTGGATCAGGGCCCCCGACGCCAGCGGTTCGCCTTATCGACGGCGCCTAGGCTGCCCCGCCACAGCAGCCATGGCGGACGGGGACACGAGACAGTGAAATCTTTTAATTTTTTCAGATAAGTGAATCAGCGGATACGGGGTCACACAGTCATTTTATGGGGTTTTTTTGATGTTGAGCATCTTGTTTTTAATTCTTTCTTTTTTTTTTAATGTTGTGAGCTGCCTCAGGTTCCCCTTCTCGGGCAAAAGGCAGCCTATCAATCAAACAAATAAAGGAAATAATTGCTGTTGCTGAAGAGTGGGGCTCCCGTCAGGAGAAAGAGAACCGGATCGGGGCCCTCGGAGAGCTCTCCGAGCGTCGGGGGGGGCGTCGGGCCCGTTCCCCTGCCCTCCCCCTCCAGATGCCGGGGGGGGGGGTGTCTCCCGGGGGCCTACCCGCCTCGCACTGCGCCATCGGGACCTGCTCGATCTGGGTGCTGTTCCGGCAGGCGGCCACCTCCATCTGGCAGAGGTTCGGGTAGAGCTGCCCGTCCGAGCCGCACACGGGCTCCCCGTCGTAGCCGCAATCCCGCGAGCACATGCACGGCTCGAAGTAGGCATCCTCCAGACAACCCAGGACGCTGTTGCAGGGGCCGGTCTGCACAAAACCTGCAGGAAAAAAAAGGGGGGGGACACCCGTGCGAATCTCCACCACGTCCCAGTTACCGATTTCCGGCCCCCAAAGGCTCCTGGCGGCTCGTGCTCCTTTCGGGGTGGGCGCCAGAGAACCCACAAGAAGGGGCCGCAGGATTGGTGGCGGGGCCTCCCGAGAAAGCATCGGCTGGGGTTTTTGCAACCTCGTAGGCGGCCTTTGGCGGGGCGGGACCTTCCTGGGCACCCCAACCTGTCCATCTAAGCCAGCGCTAACCCATCGTTCCTTCCTTGCTTCTTGAGTTCCAAAGAGAGCCCCGCCTCTCTGCTCTGTGTCTTTTTCCCTCTCTAGAATCTGTCGGAAGCCTGTTGCTGAAAGCAGCCACGTTGGTTAGTTTGCTGTCTGATCTGATCGCAACGGTAAAGAAAACGGTGTTTTGTTTTGTTTCCCCCCTGCTAAGGTCTCAGCGTGAGTTATTGAGGTTGTTAAGTCGAAGAGAAAAGCGGTGGTCTGCTGTGGGGGACTTGAAGCTATTCTGCTCTGTGCAACCCTAGAGGAATTGAACGACCAATTCAAAATGCTGCAACGTAATTTGCAGAGTGTGATGGCTTTTATCTCCTGTCCTTTTTTTTGGTTCAGGGACTCACCGACCCAGTGGCTGGCCACGCTCTCCACCTCGTTGCACATGGGGCCGTCACAAAGCTCCCTGGCCAAGGGGCTGGTTTCGCTCACGTTGTAGAAGCAGGTGGCTTCAAAAGCTGGAGCGAGAAAAAGGAAAAAGCAGGCGGTGAGGGGCTGAGGCTAGTGGTCTTCGGGTCCGAATCACGAGTGCGAGTCATTAAAAAAAAAAATCGAGCCGAGTTGCGGGTGCGAATTAAGTCAGATTCGGCCACCCGTCGCGCGCATGGGCCAAGGCAAGGGCCCCGGAGAGGGTTCAAGAGGGAGCCGGATCTGCTCACCCGGCTCGTAGTAGTCGTAGACGCGGACAGGCAAAGGGGCCGTCTTCCCCATGATGTATTCCCGGAAGGCCACGAATTTGACGCAGGTCACGCACTGGCTGGGGATCTGCAGGCACAACGCACTCGGTGAGGCCTCGGGCGGCGAGGGATTGGGGGCGGGCGGCCCCTCCGAGGGAAGACGCGGCTCCCCGGAGGCAGGCGGAGACCTCGGGAGGCGAGGACAGGTCCCTCCGGGTCGCTCTGGCTCACCTCGTCGAAATAGAAGAGGACTTTGCGCCCAGAGACCTCGTATCTCTTCAGGCCCGTCTGCTTGTTCACGAGGAGCTGGCGGGGAGGAAAAGAACTCGGCTCAGCCTCTTCTCCTAACACGCCGCGCTCCGGCGCCTTTCCTTCTTTTCCGGAGCGAAGGTTTTTATTTCCCGAGACAGGAGGAAGCAGATTTGAACTGCAAACTAATTTTTTTTTTAAATAGTCATGATCTGAGAACGGCAGAGCTGGAAGGGGACCCTCGAGATCATCCAGTCCAGCCCGTGTCCAGGAGGCCCCAAGGGGGATTCGAACTCCCAACCTCAGGCTCCGCAGCCAGAGACCCTCCACCCCGGAGCTCTCTAGCCGGTCTTATTTAGGGCTTTTATTCCATAACTCGCGCTGGCTGTGCTCCCATCGCCCAATCAGGCGCGGCTTTTGCTCACGGGGGCTGCGCCGGCCGCTCTAAGTGCGAACGTGGCGTCCTGGGGTGTCAGGAGAAGCCTTACCTGCTCCAGGCTTTCAAGATCTGCTTGGAAACCGGAGAACAGAGGCACCTCCAAGACGGCCATGTTGGACGAACCGGAATGAAGCCACCTGTCCCGGGACAGACAAGGGTGAGGGCAGAGGGAAAGAGCGGGGGGGAAAAAGACTGAGGACAACCGGACCTCCATATCTGCAGGATTTGTATCCTCAGTTTCACTTATCCACGGACTGAAACTGAGAAAATTCCTAGAAATATATACGGCAGGACCCCTGTTATCTCCGGGGGATCGGTTGCAACCCGGCCGCCGTGGATGCAGAAAAATGCACATGGTTGCAAACGGTATTTTAACAAAGAACACCCTACACGGTGTGGTCTCCGGCACCCTCTCCTGGCCCATTCTAGTAATGACATTGTGGAAATATATTCCTGTACAGAACACTGTGGTTTCTGGCTCCCTCAAAGGGCCAGTTCTGGTCACTTCATCTTTAGGAACATATATTTTGGGGATTTTTCTTCTAATATTTTGAACGTTTTCAGACCGTGGATAAGGGAATCAGCGGATATCAACTCTGCAGATCAGGGGGGGGTCCTACTGTGTTTTTAAAGAGGAAGTTACCAGAAATGGCCACTAGAGATGGAGGAGGTGTCCGGAAGCTTCCTCCTCCTCCTCGTCTCGCTCAGGTTGCAGTACCCATCATCCCCGTCTCTCCCTCCCTCCTGGAAGACAGCCCGTAGGCGGGAAGGTGAGCAGAGCCCGGCTACCTAAGTGGATCTCTCACCTCATACAAGTCTCTATAATCACTTTGTATTCTTGGTGGTCCTGGTCAGCCGCCGGGTCATCATCATCCCCCATCATCTGCCCCCGGTGAGAGGTTTCCGAGCGGTTTTCATCCGGGAAGGCGGGTTTAGGTGGGCGCGGGGGGGCTCGCCGGTGCCTCTTCAGCTTGGGTTCGTGGAGGTTCACCAGCAGCTGGAAAGCCGGCTTGGCCACCGGATCGGGAACATTGTATGTGACGTCGATCTGCCCCAAAAGCAGGACGGAAGAGTGGTTACACACGGCTACAGCCTTCCTCCGGCTGGCCCGGAGGTGGACCACCAGGGTTGCAACGTTCGGAGGAAGAGGGGGTGGGGTTTGTGGCCACCCGTGGCCAAGCATCCCCCGGAGAAACCTATGGAGGACCCCACGGGCCAGGCAGGAGGGAAAGCAGAGCGGAGAGCTTGAGAGAGAGCCAGCACATATTTTTAATCATTGCAGATCGTGGATAAATGAATCCGCGGATACCGGTCCCGCAGATAAGGGGGTCCTACTGTGAACAAATAGGGGCCGAAGTGTTGAAAAGAGAGGCAACACACACAGTGCTTTTTTTTCTAAAGGAGAAGAGAGGACAGGGTGAGAAGGGAGAGAAAAGGATAAAACGCGGCCACACGATGCCGGGGGGGGGGGGAAAGCCAGGGGTTTGGCGAGATTCGGAGACCGGGACCTCGGCTCCTAGCCTCTCACCTGCAAGAGGCAGCATCCTTCCCCTCTGGCGCTCACAAACAGCCCGGTCGGGATGGAGGGAATCTGCGGGGGGGAGAAGAGATAACAGGTGTGTGTGTGTGTCTCGGTGGGCCGATGTCCCCCTCCGAGGGCCGGCCGAGCCTCCCGGGGAAACCCAGAGCCTCCCCGCTCTCGCTCTCTCTCACCACGGCCGTCTGCAAGAGCTTCTTGTTGGCTCGGTTCAGCTCAAAGATCTCCTGGAAATCCAGGTTGGTGGAGGCCAGAGAAATCGTCAAGTTGATGCCGCCGACGAAGGAGAGGATGGCGTATTCCGCCAGGGCCTGGAGGGCCACGCAGGTGTCCTAAGGGGTCAAGGAAGGGGATAGGGGGAAAAGCTGTCGGGGGTGTGCATGTGTCCCTCGTCCCAACCCCACCGCGGGGCTGGTGGCACCGAGCCGGGACCCCTCCGCTCTCCGTCCCCCCGAGGGAGTCCCAGGACGACGGCAGGACCCGTGACCCCCCCTCGGCCGGGTCCGCTTGGGTGCCTGCCTTGAGCAGGGGGTGGGACTGGATGGCCTCAGAGGGCCCCCTCCCCTCCCAACGCTGTTATCTTACGACCCAGTGGAAGCCCCTCACCTGCGTGGAGGAGAAGCCCCCCAAGGCGTTCCTCCGCTGGGAGAGCCACTTGACCACGGGCAAGGCAGAAGCCACGTCCTCCAACACGGTGTAGGTCAGCAGGCCGTAGGCGGTCATCTCTACCTCCGCGGAGACCACTGCAAGAGGGGGGAGGACAGGAGCTGAGGAAGGGGGGGCAGCGCTGGTGTCTTTCCAACCCCCCCTGGGGCAGACGCCGTCAGCCCCAACGATGGGGTCTGATCCAGGAAGCCACCCCTCAAGCTTCTGGTGTTGGGTTCTAACCCCGCAGTGGAGAGAGGAGTTTCCAGTCTACTCCCACCTCTTCTAGCAGGAGTGGGGACAGAAGGGAAAGAAGCCCTAAAAGGCGGCCCTAGGGAGAACAGGGTCCGTCCTCCCCACAACCACAGAGAGCTACCTGACTGGGAGTGGCCGTCGCTGAATCCCATAAAGGCGTCTTCGTCGGGAGCCTGGGTCCCCGCTAAGCTCCAGTGCGTGAAGCCGTCTGTGAAACCGAGAAATTGAGGACGGGGGAAGAGAAGCTGAAACGGAGGGAGCCGCTTGGCTACCCCAGCCCGCACCCCACTTCTGAAGCCTTTAACCCAAGGGGTGCAGGTCGGGAGGGGGGGGGAGGACAAATGTTGGCCACCAGGTCTAGAAGAGGCTGAAAATGGCCATGTTTCCAAACGAAACCCAACCACTGGGAGAAAAAGTGAAATATTTTGGTTTGTCTGTTCTTTGTGTGCCTGGGCAGGGGGTGGCGGCCGGTGGGCCCAACCCGCCCAATGCACACACCCCCGATTCGTGGCCCTGGCTGTCTCCGTGGGGCCCCCGTGGCCGAGACGGGCAGCCACGCGGCGTGGGCGTGGGCTCACCTTGCGTGATGGCCAAGCTGTTCATCTTCCGCAGGGCCGCCCCGGCCGAGGGGCTGCGCAGGAGAGTCAGAGCGTAAGCGGTCAGGACGGTTGTGTACGGGTCCTCGGCCGAGTAGACGTGGGACTCCAGGAAGTGCTTCGCTTTGGCCACCGAGACCTTTTCCTCCTGAGGAGGAAGGCCAGCAGCCCGTCAGCGTCGGGACCCCCCGCACCCCAAAGGGGCTCCGGGCCACAACCGTGGTCCTCCTCTACTTGCGAGGAAGCTGAAGGCTTGGTCAACGTCGGGCGGGCGTCTCAGCCCAGAGAGACGGCCATCGGCCCAAGGGAGGCCCTCCCGTGGGATCGGGGCCGTTCCCGACCCTCTGGGTGGGCTCCAATGGCCGCCCTAAGATTTTATCAGGTTTTTCCTCCTTGACGTGGTTTCGATCAACCCCGCTGCGCCCCGGGGGCTTCCTTTTCTGCTTCCCACCTGCATTTCCCTTTTACCTCAGAGGTCACCCTGGTCTCCAGGAGAGCGGCCACCACGTAGGCAGTCAGCGAAGTCTTCCCGTGGATGCCTCCCTGTAGCCCAAAACACACACAAACGCGGGATGCCAAAGCGGCGCTCGGAAGGGGAAGCGCGAATAACGAGACTCATGGGCCGCCAAGTTGATTCTGACTTACGGCGACCCTTTGGGGGGGAGTTTTCTAGGTACAGAATGCTCAGGGGCCCTCGTATCCACAGGATCCGTATCTGCTGATTTGCTTATCCACGGTCTTGAAATATTAAAAGAATCTCCAAAATATATGTTTCTAGCGATGAAGTTACCAAAAGTTGCCACTATTAAAAGAGCATTTTTGCTATCATTTATCCCTCTTGCGGCCAGTTCTGGTAACTTCATTCTTAGAAATATATATTCATGGGACCTTTCCTATTTTCAGATTGTGGATCAGTGAATCAGCGGATACCGATCCCGCAGATACAGGGTTCCTACCGTATTCAACAATTTTTTGTGTGCATTTAGGTGCTGTTTTTAAAACCTGGATGTTTTTCTCTCGTGCTACTTTTTCAATGCCTCCTACGCTTTCGTACCTGGATGTCCTTATTCAAAATCCTGCCCACGGCCGGGAACGAGCCATCCTCCTTCTGGTGCCGGATGATCCAGTGCTTGGCCGCCGCCAACTCTTTGGGATCGATGAAGACGAAGCCCCGCGACTGGGCGAAAGACTTCAGCACGAAGGCCGTGAGCCTGGGAACACAACGGAGGTTTCGGCCACCCTGGCTTGCCTGCCCCGCCCCACCCGTTCGCCCCCCGGCGATCCGAGCGAGAAGCCAAAAAATGGGGGGAACCCTTCTGCCCAAAAGCCCACGGACTTACAACATACCACATGCTCCCCGAGGAATCGCGCTCCCCAAAAGCACTATACGACCCGTCTTGCCTCTTGTAGGTCAGCTGGCGTTGGTAGCCTAGGACGAACAGGCGACAAACATCCCATAATACCTAGAACGCGGCGGACAGCGTTGTATCGTCTCCAAGTTCTGCTGTCTGTTCTTTCCGCTTTATCTTCCCTGCCTCGTTTGTTTATTTAATGTCCCTCTGCCCCCTTCCCTCCCAAGGATCGGGCACAACAGTGGCGGCTGACGGGAACATTTCCGAAGGGCGGCACACAGAGGCGGGCGCAAACCGAGCAACGAACCAGCAAATCGGGGTTGGTTCGCGGTTCGGTCCATAATCCCATTCGGGGGAGGGGGGGAACCCTACTTCGCCGAAGCCAAAACGAAGCCCCGATCTTTTTTCCCCCCTAACCGCGAACTGTCCCGAACCGCCGTTTTCCAGGTTCGTCCCCATGTCTAGCAGCGTAAGAAAATATAGTCCGTTGATTGATTGATTTGCTTACTTATTTCATATAAATAGTTTTATCCGACCTTTCTTCAACCCCAGCCGCTTGCATGATTCAAAAGCAATATTTAAAGCTGAACACAGCAAGTTAACAAATGTTAAAGGCGATCGACAGGAGCGATGCCAAGACGCTTTCGAAGTATCAAGGCACAACCGTCCGATTTGAACCCACCCCCCTCGGGCCGCCAGTCACTGATGCGGGAAGTGGGGCAAGCCGCCCTCCGCCCTCCCCTTTGACCCCCGCCTCACCCAGGGCAGGTACCTTGCACCAGGTAGTCCGTGGCCTCGCTCTCCACCTCCGGGCTCAGCTGCCTGGTCTTCTGGAGGTACTTAAGGACAAAGACGTTCGGAGCGAAGTGGATCATATTCTGCTCCCCGCAGCCAAAAGGCAGCTGGAGGAGGTTGTCCAGGTGGTTCAGCGTCGGCCCCATCACGTCCCCTGCCGGCAAGAGAGAAGCACGGCATCAGCCAGAGAGTAAGATTCTAGCCAATCGTGCTTTCATTTCAATGATAACCAATCCATAGGACAGTAGTACCCCGTATCTGCGGTTTCACTTATCCACGGCCTGAAAATATTAAAAGAAAAAACTAGAAATATGTATTTCCACAAGGGACTTACCAGAACTGGCCGCTAGAGGGAGCCAGAGACCACACGATGTGTTCTTGTTGTTGTGTTGGTCTCTGGCTCCTTCTAGTGGCCAGTTCTGGTAAATACATCATGGAAATATGTATTTCTGGATATATTTTTTTCTTTTACCATGTACAGTGTTCGCTATCATCCACAGTTTTCAGCATCCGCAGGGGGACTTCGAACCAATCTCACACGGATACGGGGGCCCTACTGTAGTTTATGAATTTAATGCTAACGTGGCTGTTAATAAGCCCTAACACTTCTCACTGCATCTCTCTCCCACCCTCCCCCTCTTCCACCCCAGGTAGCAGTACCAATGATGGAGGCGGTGGCTCTCTCCGACCCCGGGATCACATTGTGGGGGACCCCCAAAGTAAACGCCTCGTTGTGGTTCTCGTCCGTTTCCTCTTTCCTCCAGATTTTAAACTCGCCGGCAGAGCCCCAGCCGGTGGAGAAGCCGACGTACTTCACCTCCCGTGGCTTGGGAGGGGCCCAGGCCACAATGATGGACTCGTTCCGAACGGCGTGGCCGTGGCCCACCTGCGGAGAGAAGTACAGCCCCCCCACGGGGATATAGGTGTTAATGGGGGTCCTAGGGAGGGCAAGAGTTCAGGTCTGCCCCCCAGCCAGTGGCACCCACCCAGGGAAGCTCAAGCACCGCAGGAGTCTGTTCTGTTGCTTGCAACCAACCTAACACACCGCGGTCCCCTGGCTGCCAATTATTTGGCATCGTGAAGTGGCTTAAAAAGCAGGCCACTTCAGGACATCGGCAAATTCAACACTTCCCCTGCTCCTCTCTGGAGGAGGAGCAGAGGAAGTGAATTTTTTTTTTGGCGTGTCTGCTAGACCAGCCCTGTTGCGCTGAATCGCTTAGATTAAATGTTTAAAAATGGTTTTCTTTGCCTTTGGGTGAAGGGCAGGCAGCAGTTTCTCCATTGGCACTCCCTACAAGGCAAAGAAAAAGAAGTGCTTTTTAAAAAAAATTGATCTAAGTGATTCAGTGCAGCAGTGATGGTCCAGCACAGGCAAAAATAATAATTCCACTGCCCCTTCTTCTCTTCAAAGGAGCAGGGGAAGTGTTCAATGGACAGCGGAAGGAGCCAGAGGATCGCTTGAAACTGATACGCACTTGGACGTGAAGATATTAAAGCAGGGCCCCCATATCCACAGGATTGGTTTCCATGAAAATATTAAAAGAAAACAACTAGAAATATGTATTTCTAAGATGTATTTACTAGAACGGGTCACTAGAGGGAACCAGAAAACATGCTATGTATTGTTATTGAAGAAAACCTAGCATGGTCTCTGGCTCCTTCTAGTGGCCGGTTCTGGTAATACATGGTGAAAATATTTTTTTCTGCATTACTTCTCTTCCCATGCTACGTACAGCGTTTGCTATTATCCACTGTTTTCAGCATCCACTGGGCTATCCTCCTGGCCATTTTCCTGTCTTGCAACCTCCAGGAGAAGTCTCCCGTCTCATACCTGGATGACGCCATTGGCCCAGCTGATCCAGAAGGTCCGGAATTCGTCCCAGGAGAGGATGCCGGCCGTCTCGGCGCTGGCGACGGGTTCGCCCATTTTGCTGGTGGAGATCCAGCTTCTGGCGTTCTGGTGGCCCCCGAGGACGACCTCGGTCATCTCTGCCATGTCGTGGGCCGCCGAGGACAAGGCGATGTGGGCGTTGTTGTGAGCCTTGATGGCCACCTCAAAGCGGGTCAGGCGAGCCGGCTTCTGCACGTACTGGTACTCGTATTTATTAGGCGTGGAGATGTGGATTTTCTCTACCCAAAAAGGAAACCCAAAGTTCCGTCAGCGTTCAGCTTTGTCCCTCGGGGAAAAAAAAACAACATGGCATAGGCCTCGTCCGACTCCGTTTGTGCCCCAGGTCAAAGGCTGGGAAAGGGACTCCTTGGGAAAACCACTCCCAGAATCCCTAACGGAATTAATTAAGTGAATCACGGTACAGTAGGACCCCCTGTATCCACGAGGAATGGGTTCTAAGCCCAGCCGCGGATGCTGAAAAACGAGGATAATAGCAAACAATATTTTAAGAGCGAATGGAAGACAAAGAATGGTTTCCAGGTTCCCTCTTGTGGCCAGTTCTGGTCATGACATCATTGGAAATCTATATTTCTAGGATTTTTCTTGTAACCGTTTTAGTATTTTCCGATAAGGGAATCCGCGGATACTGATCCTGCGAATATGGGGGTCCTACTGTACTTTTTCCGGATCTCATAGCCAAGCCGGAAGTGCCCCCCCGCGTGACCACCGGCTCGACAGAAAATACCCCCTCCAGGTGGAGAAGGAAAGCGTTAAAAAGAGAGGCAGGATCTACCCCCCGAGGCCCTCTTACCGTTCGGGCAGAAGAAAACGCTGTAGGTGTATTCTCTGGTCAGTCCCTCTGGCTGCGGAAAAGCAGGAAATTCACGACAAAACACAATTTTGAATCAACAACCACGGCAGAGAGCCCAAAACCATTCGTTGGAATCAACTTGGAAGCATTATTATTGGTAGCCGTTGTCATTTTATTACTGTGACTGTTTTTGTTCTTGCTGTCTCTGTGCTTTACCTCAATAAGGATGCTCCTCCGGACATAGTCCACCGCGAGGGGAGCCCGTTTCTCCGCGTGGCCGTCATCGGCGTGCCTGCCGTTCTTCGAGGACTGAGCGCCATCCAGACAGCAGCCGCCTCCCCCGTAAGCAAAAGCTTTTGCTGAAGAGGAGAGAAAAGAGAAGCGGTGGCCACGGAAGAGTAAGGATCCTCTCTCTCCCTCACCCTACCACCCAATGGGGGATACTGGGCTCTGTAATACTACAAGCGAGAAGGATCTTAGAAGGGTCGCAGATCCCAAGCGGGATAGGAGCCGACAGGGCGACACGGCTGCAAAAACGGCCAAGGCGATCGGACCCGAGTCCCCTGTGGATGCTGAAAAATGTGGATGATAGCAAACGCTACCTAGAGCATGGTTGCTGGCTCCCCCCAGTGGCCAGCTCTGGTAGTGACACATCACAAAAACATAGATGCCTAGATTTTTTTCCTTTAATATTTTCAGACCTGTGGATCAGAGAATCAGCGGATCCATGAAGCCCCCCTTGTGTTTGGAGGCAAGCGATCTGGATGCGTTCCTTTAAGTCCGCCAAACGTGAAGGAGGAGCAGAGACCCGGGGGGGGGGACAAAGGGGGAGCCCTCCTTTGGGAACCCCGAAAGGGCTACCTGTGATGTTGTTCTGGCCCAGCTCCGTGAAGGAGAGGACGATGGACGTCGGCTTGGCCTTGCCGGGGGCCACACACTTCTTCCGGGTCAGGTGGTGTTTTCCGGGGTGCCCCACGAACGTGATGCCTTGGGGGACAGAAATCTTCACGTGAACCTGTGGTGGGGGAAGAGCGGCGGGAACGAGGACAGGACGTCAGCTCCGCAACCAGACCACCGGCCCCAGTCCAGACCAGTGGCCCCTCTGAAGCGGGCCCTGCTTCCGCCAGTAAAACAGCCAGCCGTGGGGCAGAAGATGTCCGATCGGTTCCCCCCGCCCCGGACATCAGCTCTCCGCCTCCTGGACAAGGGGGGCCAGACTGGATGATCTCTCGGGTCCCTTCCCAGGGTTTAACATTTCCTAAAACCCTACATTTCTTGGATGAGAACCAGAGCGGGGATGCGGGTGAGGAGAAAGCTACCCCTCCCCGAATCCTACCCCCCCCCCCCGTGGATCACGGGAGCTGTCGTTTCGGAGGGGAAGGGAACGCCTCACCTCCAGGCACACTGGCAGGTAATTGTGGACCGCGAGGGCGATCTTGGTCTGCTCGCCGCGGACCACGCGGTACGGCAGGGTGAACTCGATGAAGAACAGCTTGAAGGTCCTCAGGGTGGCCGGCCGGGACAAGCCCAGGCCCTGCTCCGCGGACAGGCCGACGGCCTCCGTCAGCCACGTGGTGATGGAGTCGGGAACGTCCACCCGCAGCTGGGCTTCTCCGGAGACGTCGCTGGGAAGGGCAGAGGAGGGAGGGAGAAAAGCGGAGTGGTTTCGGCGCCTCTGGCTGCGGAGCCAGAGGTTGGGGGTTCGAATCCTCCCCCCCCCCCCCCGGGCCTCCTGGACAGGGGCTGGACCGGATGATCTCAAGGAGCGGCAAAGGCGCTTACCTGACGTTCAAGCAACTCCAAAACCAGGTCTCCGGGAAGTACGTCCTTTTCTTCTTGTCGGCCCTGGGGAAAGCCGAGAAACGCAGCGCACGTGTCAGGCGGGCCACCGGGAGCGCGGAGGGACGTCCTCACGTAAGGCGAACCCTCCCGAGTCAGCCCTGGAGGAGACCCGTGAGGGAGAGGCTGGCAATGCCTCCGAGGGGCATCTCGGAGGCTAAATCCTTTTCCTGGAGTTCGGCCCGAAAGGCGGCGCGGCTGTTGGTTTGTTTTTTAAGGGGAAAAAAAAGATCTTTGCCAGGGGAGAGGGTCCTACCTCGGGACGGCCTTGGCATGCACAGAGGCCACCAGCGTCCCCGTGTGCGGCTGGAAGGCGGGCACGGCTTCGTCGGTGTACCAGCCGCCGTGCTGCCGGTGGTTTAAGCTGACGAGGTCGGTCATGACGACCAAGCCGGTCTCCTGGGTCAATGAGAAAAGAAGAAGATGGGTTTGCCCGGCGGAAGGGGCCAAAGCCATGCCTACGCCTCCCGAAATACTTCTAAAGGAAACGGCGCGCCTCTTCCCCCAGAGCATTCGAAGGCTGTGGACCAAGGAGTTTTCCACACACCCCTTTTCTTTCCTTTTAATTTTGTCTGTGAAAAAAAGCATCGTTTCACACACACACACGCAAAAAAAGGAGCAGAAGCCCGTCACTGAAACCACTGCACGGCTCTTAGGGCAATTAAGAAAAGCATCCGGAGGGCTGCCCCATAGGACGCCGGTCATGAGCCTCGCAGCCGGCTAATACTCCGGGCCGCTGCAAAATTGGCCCGGCTGAAGAACTGGAAACTTTTAATTAAGGCGCATTAAAACAGGGCTGGGCCTGCGGGAGACGCTGGCACCGGAACGGCATTTTTGGCTCAAGCCTTCGAGGCCTGACGAAACGCAGAACGGACAGATGTGAGGGGAAAACCCTGAGGCCACCCGCGTCGTTTGGATTCCTGGTCGAAAGGCAGGGGGGAAAAGATCTTAAGCAAGAGAAGAAACCCAGGTTCCTGGGAAGAAATCAGAGCCCTCTTCCTTCCTTTCGGACCAAGAAGCTCGGCCTAGCTCGGCCTCAGAGTCTTCCAGGCGAGCCTCACTGAGGTGTCTGTCAAGTGTCCGTCTGTCTGTCTGTCTGTCAGGCACAACTCCCAGAAGGGAGAACGATGAGATTCGTAGTCCAAGAACAAGGGGGGAATCTGATCTTTCACCCGCCGCACGACTCGGTTTCACATTTGCTGGACTCGCGGTCAATTTTTGCCGGGAGCTCCCAAGGGGTCAGGGGTAGACGTCAGCCCTCACCGTGAAGGCAAAGCGGGCGTCCTTCGTGACGTCCCAGTGCCAAGGGAAGAGGGACGAGCGGCGTCGGCGTCGGTGCGAAGACATGCCCGGCCACCAAAAGTGGCCGTCTTCCTTCGTGGTGCCAAACGTGTCCGACACGTCGTAATCCGACAACTCCTGGAAGACCTGCACGAACGGACAAAGGGCATCGGATGCAAGGAAAATAAGAGTGTAGGAAGTGAGAAAAACGGATAATCTATAATTGCTAGGGATGGGATTTAAGGATTTCGTGGACACCGTCATTCCCCATTCTGGGAGCTGTACTTGACAGACTGACCCTTAAATTTGGCTCACCTGGGAGAAAGGCCTCAACCAGAAGGCTTTGAGGATGAGCTAGGCCTAGTTTCACCCATGCTTCCTTTCCCACCCCTGCTGGGTGCTTCCTTTCTGACCAGGAAGCTAGGCCTAGCTCAGCCTCAAAGCCGTTCTCCTAGGTGAGCCACATTTCAGTGTCTGTAGGGTAAGGAGAAGGGCCTCCACTGGAAGGCTTGGAGAGTGAGCTAGGCCGAGCTCTGCCCAAGTTTCCTTTTCCTGCCTTAACCCTAAATGAGGTGCTTCCTTTCTGACCAGGAAGCTAGGCCTAGCTCGGCCTCAAAGTCTTCCAGGCGAGCCATAGTTCGTTGTCTCTAATCTGTCTGTCAGGCACAACTCCCAGAACGGGGGATTATGGAGTTCGTAGTCCAAGAAATCTGCCGGTGGAAAAAACAATAACGTTCAGAAAAATTAAAAGCAGTAGAAGAAACGCATCACAAGACGGATTGGCCCAAGAGTTTGCAAGATCTAAGGACGTTCAGGACAGGACGTTTACACGGTGTGGAATTCACAGGGTCACTGAAAGTGGGAAACGGCGCGATGAGAACAGACTAACACCCAATGTCCCCCCCACATTTTGGGACACGGTCCTCAGCCCCGTGGGGCATCCCTCACCTTGGCAGAGGTCAGCTGGAAGCCAGGTTTGAGGAGGTAAACGCTCTTATCCACCGCAGCCAAGCAGACACAGCTGCCCTTGGCCGCTCGAACCTTGACGGCCACCGAGTCGCCGGGCCGGCTCTCGTTGGCCAGAAAGGCCACCGACACCTGGAAGGAGACATGGAAAAGAGAGAGGAAGCTGCGACAGAAGGGCCGTGGCCTCCCACGCTTCTCCTGGCGCAACCGCATGGCCCTGGCGGCAGCGGCCAGCCCGAGTCCGGTACCTGGTTCTCGAAGGAAGCCTTCACAGCAAACTGCAGGCTATCTGCAATGCCTTCTCCGTTCCCCCGGACGTAATAGACAAGGAGGCGGCCCAGCGGAGCCATGCCGGCCGTCACCGTGAAGCGCACGGAGGTCACACAGGTCTCCGGGGCTGGAGGACTCGTGGGGACTGAACGGGAGGAAAGCAAAGACGAGACACAGTCAAGACCCGGAACAGGAGGCTGGAAAAACAGCCACTTGCATGGGGTGAAGAGAGGATCGAAAAGCCAGCCATGGCCAACCTTGGGCCCGAGGCGCAGCTCTGGAGAACCTGGAAGTCTGTCTGTTTTGTGCACATAGGTACAGTACGATCTCAGTTCTAAGCCCCTCCGCGGATGTTGAAACATGTGGATAATAGCAAAGACTATACAAAGCACGGTCTCTGCTTCCCTCTAGTGGCCAGTTCTGATCATTACATTGTAGAAATATATTTCTCTAGCAAATGCTATACATCGTATGGTCTCTAGCTCCCTCTAATGACCAGTTCTGGTAACTTCACCTTTAGAAATACATTTCTAGGATTTTTCTTTTAATACTCTGAATATCTTTCAGTCTGTGGATATTGATCTCGCGGATAGGGGGGTCCTACTGTACTCCTAAGAAACGACGTTGTCCCATCGCCCTCTTACAGGAGGAGCGTTATCTGTGTCTCCCTCGAAGGAGCCTGGGTGGCCCCCACCCGGACTACCCCAAACCTGATAAAGGTCCCTTTGCAGGCCTTCTGCCCCAGACCTGAAGCGGTGCTGCGGACGTGCGTGAGGCGGACGTTCCTGCCAAAGGCCGGCCGAAGGGTGTCCCTCCGGCTTCTCTCCTGGGTGACGTTTCCCGGCTGCAGGCCGGAGAGGATGATGTTTCCCCGAGACACCACCTCGTAGTGGAGGGTGAAGTTGCAGGCACAGGTGGACTTCACGGCAAAGCGAGCCTGCTCCCCCACCTGGGAAGAGAGAGGGGGCCCATTATGGTGTGTCGGTCCCTTCCCCAAGACACAAAGGTGCTTCCAAAACAGACGATGAGGTCCCAGGAGGAAACGGCCCAGCAGGAAAGGGTACGGGGGGCAACCCCGCTGGCCCTTTCCTCATCTCAGAGAGTTGGAAAACCACCAGCAAAAAGGAAGGATGTGAAATTCTGCAGCACCAAAAGATTTGCCTCTGAAATCTAGAGAGGAAAACCAAGTCCTCGGAGGAAAGAACTGGAAAGAACCAGGCAGGTTTAGACTCGAAGAAAAAAGGATTGAAGGGAGACAGGAGAGCACTTTTCAAAAACTTGAAAGGTGGTCCTGTAGAGGAGGGGCAGGATCTGCCCTCCATTGTCCCAGAGTGCAGAGCACGTCATGATGGGTCAAGCGAAAGGAAGCCCGATTTTGACTGACTATCGGGAAAAACTTCCTAACTATTCGAGCAGTACGACGACAGGACCCACAGCCTCGGGAGGGGGCGAGCAGACCGAAAGGCAGAACAATAAATAGAAAGACAGACAGAGACCAACACCGAACAGGAGAAGGGGTTTGGGCATGGCACGGTCTTAGTGCTGGAATATGATCCGAAGGTGTTTTGGGGCCGACATCAAAGCAAGTGGCTCGTCCCGAAAGCCAGCTCCGAGGAACACAAAGCAAAGGGGTCCCCTCGGAGAGCCTGGGTGTTTCCCCCTGCCGGGCTCTCGGTGCTCGCCCGAATCCCACACCCACGCCCCCCTCTTTGAACGCCGGAGAGCGGACGGAAGGTCACCACGTTGGAAGGACTCTTACGTGGAAGGGCTTGTCCACCATCTGAAGCTGAACGTGGCACTTGCTTGGGGAATACCAGCTGCTGATGGGAAGATAGCTGGGGAGGTACTGGTCTCCAGCCGGCTTCCCGCCCACGGCGGTGACTTTGGCCTTGAGAAAGGGAGAAAAATGGGAGCGTCATTCCGAGCGCCGATCCGCAGCGCCTGGCGCTGCCTCTGTCGTCGCCACGGTCTACCCAGTTGTGGTGTTGCGCTGGTACGAAGAACATCAAAGCCCACGCCAGAGGATTCTCCCACTTTCCCCGATACGGCCCCGTATGACTGGAACTTAGAAAAGCGAAGTTATTTTTGCATAGGACCTGCATCTCAAAGACGCTTTCACTGCAATGCTAAACACCCACCGGCTCTGTATTTTGATATCTGTATGTTGATGCCATGTAGAAATATTATCCAGGTTCAACCTCTTCCTCTTATGTCTGAGTGGACTTGTCCACGAAAGCTCACATTTAAATAATATAAAAGTGAGTCTTTAAGGAGCCGCCACGTTTTTGCCTTTTAAAAAACCGTTTTATCTCTCTTTTACTTTGGCCTCTATTATTTTTTCCAAGTCCGCGACGGGACTTGGTTTGGGGTCTGCTGCCACGGAAAGAGATTCCACGCAGCTGCGTCTCTGAAAATTTGTGGGCCCCTGTTCAGCGTCCGCTGGGAACGGAGGCAGACCACTGATCCTCCGGAAGGTCTTTCACCCACCTCCAGCCAAACATACTGGGCAACGGGAGGAATTGAGGGGATTTCGAACACGACCAGGCCGCCCTGGGAGATCAGCTCGCTTGTGTAAAGGTTTTCCTTTGGCGTGAGCTCCGCCTTGATCCGGACGGTCACTCCGTCGGCCGGGCTGCCGTCGGGGTAGGTGACTTCCACCTGGAGAGGGCAGAGACAGAAGGACAGCTCCCTCAGAGAAGGGGGAGCTGGCAAGATAACCCACACTGGGTCCTGAGTTCTGGGGGGTGTGATGCCACACCAAGGGGTGGGAGAGACCCCGGGAGGGAGAGCAAAAAGTGTGGCACCCTGGGCAGAGAAACGAGTGGACGAGGAAAAGCCCCCCCTCACCTTTCCCTTGTAGGGCAGGCCGGACTTGAACTGCTTCCGGGTGTCCCTGGAGTACTTGATGTCAATGAGCTGTTTCTGGACAGGGGTGGAGTCGTCAAAGGTGACTTGTCTGCTCCCGTCGGCGCTGGTCACGGTGGCCCAAACGTTGACCGTGCCTCGGAAATGCTCGGGGACGTCGGCCGGCATCATGTCCCGGGCGCACACCTCGAAATCCGCAGAACCGTCGATCTGCCAACGGGGCCACAGAAAAAAAGATTAAAGAGGGCATCCAGAAATAGGCATTTTCACTATGCATTACCAGAATTTGTCACTTGAGGGAGCCAGAGACCATGCTATGTATTTGTCAACAACAAGACTACATAGCACGGTCTCTGGCTCCCTCATGTGACCAGTTCTGGTAAATACACATTGAAAATACCTATTTCTAGCATTTTTCTTTTAATATTTTAATATTTTCAGACTGTGGATAAGTAAAACCACAGACACTGATCCCAAGGATACAGGGGTCCTGCTGTACTTTGCAACTGTTCAAACCTGGGCTCCGGTAAAAGATGCAGTGGGCCTCACAAGTTTTGATCCCCCGCCCTCTCGCTTTTGACGGGGAACAACCAGGTTCTGTAAAGGATGTCTTTGCCTTCCTCCTTCACTCACTTCCATTGTTTTGAGGATGGGGTGCCCTGCTTCATGGCGGTAGTACCCCACGCCGTTGACTGTCATGTTGACGGTCAGCCGGCCAGTCACCGGCTTCCCAAACGTGTACCTGAAACCAAGAAAGTGCCACCATTAAAGGCCTCCTCGACCTCCAAGCACAGGTTGCCTCTTATGCATGTGTGAACATGTGGAGCTGACGCCTCTCAGCCAGACAACTCGGCCCATTATGCAAGTGCAGACCTTTCCAGTTTTCTGCATTCTGTGTGTCTACCAGTTTCCCGGCCTTCACCTGTCACCCTTTGGACCTCATGAAGTCTTAACGTCTGTGCTAACTCCGTAATTCAAACCCTTCTATCTTCTTTACGATTGCTTGTAATTCAAACCCTTCTATCTTCTTTACGATTGCTTGTAATTCAAACCCTTCTCTATCTTCGTTACGATTGCTTGTAGTTCAACCCCTTCTATCTTCTTTACGATTACCCATAATCCCTCCTAAGTTCCCTTTCCCTTGTAAAGACAACCATGCTGGGATGAGTGGAGGAGCGAGGCCAGGCAGGTGGTACTCCAGCTGTGCCCCAGGAGCATCATCCTTACCTAGCATGAACGATGCCCTTTTCACACACGTCAAGGTCCCGGATGTAGGGAGGCAGGTCAATCTGCACTTCGAACTTTGGCAGAACTAGTGAGGGGAGAAAAGAAGAGGGGGAACGGTTTTGAACTGTGGACCAGAGGAGCGGCAGAACTCAGAAACTCTCAGTGACATCCAGGCAGGGGTCACAGCAGAAGTGGCATGAGAGGTACAGGAAGTAGGAGGCTGGGAAAGTGGAAGGGACAGAATTTAGGAGATTTTGCAGCCCGCTCCCCCCCGGTTGCTTGCAATGGGAGTGAAATGCTTACTTAAGAAACCGAGGGGAGGAAAACGCTGTCGTCGTCCCCTGAGAAATACCTTCTACCCTGCCGGCCAGAGAAGACGCAGGTCTATGCTTCAAGCCACCATCTCGGAAGTTCTCTTTGAATGTTGTAGGTTCAAAACCAACACTTGGAACTTTTTGGGAGCTGTCTTTTTTGGGGGGGTGTATGGGGATAACTCCTTATTTCACCTCAAGGGTGTCCCGGCACATGCGTTGGAAATAACCCCCGGGAACAGCTCGCTCACCGTATTTCTGAACTTCGAAGGACTTGTTGTATGTGTATCCCTGCATTTCAGCAAATATGAGCCACTCCCCGAAGACCGGCTGGTCGGACAGAGGAAAACTCATGTTCAGGACACCTGGCGGAGAGACACGAGGAAAAGCCGTCAGCCGTGATCCTTCAGCAGCGAGCCAGGAAAAAATCAAGAATGAAGGGTCCCCCTCTCTCTGATTAATCCAACGGTCTTGCGCGTTGCTGAGGCCCAACGGCGTCACTCGGAAACTCACCACAACAAACCGGCGTGAGGTTCTTCCACTCGATGATCCGAGCCCCCCGAGGATCCTGGAAAGAGACCCAGAGATTCCTCTTAGGGCCAAGACTGCAAACATCCCAATGTTGAGATGTGTGTGCCAGTCTTTCCCCCAAATATTTCCAAATACAGCAGGACCCCCGTACCAGTTCCAAGTCCCCCACCTGCGGATGCTGAAAAATGCGGATAATAGCGAACACTTTTAATCATAAACGCTATACACAGCATAGTCTCTGGCTCCCTCTAGTGGCCAGTTTTGGAAACTTCCTGTTTAGAAATATATATTTCTAGGATTTTTCTCTCAATATTTTTAATATTTTCAGGCTATGGATGAGTGAATCAGTGGATACTAATCCTGCAAATAAGTACAGTACCAATATATCCAAGAAAGACCCCAGAGTCAGCTGGGACCTGGGAGGTACTCACCACCACATAGGCTTCGATCTGGAAGGAAGAAAGAAAGGGAACAGACTGAGTCACTTTCCTGGGGGAACATTTTTGCCTAGCTTCCATCTAGCGCTTGAGATTTCCGGCTGCAGAACCTAAGGTCGGGAGTTCGAATCCCGAAGGATGCCTCCTTAACAGGGGCTGGACTGGATGATCTCGAGGGTCCCTTCCGGCTCTGCTGTTCTAAGATGCTGACAGTACATCTTCTCCTGCCCGATAGTATGCCCCACCTCCTGCCCCTCGTTTCCCCAAAGTCTGCAAGCTGCCCGGGGAACTTTGTTAGGGGATGCAAAAGTATTTTGGAGATACACTAGGAAAGGAGGAAAGAAACAGCCTTTCCTCCTCCACACTCTGACTGGCCGGGGTGACTCAAAAGAAGCAGGGAGAGGTGGTCCCTCCCAGCCTGGGAGGCCCCTGGGAGTCCCCGACCCGAAACCCTTACCTTCTCGTTGATCGGCCGCAGGTCCGGGCTGACCGTAAACAAGTTGATCAGCACTGGAAAAAAACAGGAGAGAAGCATTCGGGGAAAAACACAAGGGGGAGTTTTTACAACCTCCCAGGCTGCCTGCGGTTTGAGTGACTGAGAGGGACGTCTCGGCACTAACCCATCGTTCCTTCTGAATCCCAAGAGAGCCCCGCCTCTCTGCTGAGTGCTTCCCCCCCCAACTCTCAGTTGGTGTCCCGCGTGGGTAGTTTGCTGTTGATCTGTTCGTAAGGGTAAGTAACGAAATGTTTGTATTCTTTCTCCCACAAGTGTCTCAGGTGGAGTTATGGAGACCGTACGTGCTAGTTAATGAGAAAGGGGGCGGGCTATCTGGGCTGGAACTTGGAGCTATTCTCCCCTGTGAATCTCTGTACTTCTACGGTGTAGTTTTAACAGAAAATAATTTGACACTCTGCCACACTCAGGGCCACGCACGCTGCTTCCTCCTGACCTTTCTGAGTCGGCCGGTACACCGGCTTGTCGGTCTGGATGAAGACGGAAGCGCCTTTGCTGTCGATGGTGACCGTGGTGCGGTTGTAGAAGATGTAGCCCTCCCCGGTCAAGTGCCGGTTGCCCCACACTTTCAGGTGGCCTTGGCCCCGGAGGCCAGGGGGCACCTAGGAGACAAGCCACGGGTGGGGGGTGGGTGCGGGAGTGGTAAGGGGATCCTCAGCTTTCTTGGCAGCTCTTGGATCAAACAGGCGCAGTGAGGGGAAGGCGGCCCCCGCCCCTCGAAAGGATTGGTGGGGGGCTGCATTCCTCCCTTAGAATGAACCATTCTTGACACGACTTTACATTATATAGTAGGTGCCCCTGTATCTGTGGGGGATTGGCTCCAAGTCCCCCCCCCGCGGATGCTGAAAAATGCAGATAATAGTGAACGTGACACAGGGCATGGTCTCTGTCTCCCTCGAGTGGCCGGTTCTGGTCACGTCATCTTTAGAATTATATCATTCTAGGATTTTCCTTTTTCATAGGTAGTTTCAGGCCAGGGATCAGTGGATCCTGATCCCACCGATAAGGGGATCCTATGGTACAAGACTATTCCAAACGGGTGGGCCTTTACTGATTGTGTTTTGAGGCCGATATAATAACTTTGCCTTACCGCCAGGTAAATATGGCGCTTTCGTAAACCCTTGGGATTATGTTAACAGACGGCAGGATTTAAGGGAATGGAGCAAAACGAAAGAGATGAAAAGGGGAAACTGAAATCTCCCGTAAGGTTCCCCCCCCCCCGAAGACACGCGGTGGCTTTTTTGCTCGATTTCTGTCCCCCCCCCCCCCACCGCTCGCCTCCACAACCTCCTCAGGCAACCGGAGCGTCACACTCACCTTAAGCTTGATGGTTCCTTTACCTACAAGAAAAAAAGACAGACTTCAAAACCCTATTTTTTTTTCTTCCCTCACTAAAGCCAATTTTTTTTAACTTCTCCGCTCTTGCCAAGGTACGGTATGTTTATCCTGGCCGTGCGTCCGCGATTCCGCCCCAAAGAACGGCAAAGATTTTGCTGCCGCGGTTATAAGGTGGGGCAAAAACTCCGGAGAGCTGGGTTCAAGTCCTCCTCCGGCTATGGCAGTAGTGGGGTGGCCTTGGGACGATCGCTCTCCCTCACCGGGAGCCTCCCTCGCAGGACGGTTTGCCCCCTTCATGCGTATGTTAAAGGAACCCTACCCAGGACCGTCCCGTGGGATCGGGCCACCGTCTCCCCTTTGACCACCAGTTGGATCTGGACCGTCGTCTCTTTGACAGGATAGAAGAGGGTCACGCTGATGGATTCCTCCACGCCTGGCCGGAAAACAGACGGCACTGCCACCAAATAGCCTCTGGAGGGGGGTGGGAGGAAAGAGCAGAAACCGGCCATCAGGAGGGAAAAAGAAAAGAAAAAAAGAAGCATGCCAAAGAGCACCTGTTTCAGATACCAAATTCTACCCGGATGGGATCTCCCGCGAAGGAGGATCCGTTGGCGCTTCTGGAAACTGTTCCACAGAGAAGCACAGCACCACAGCAAAGGGAGAGGGCCTATTCGGTGGCTGCTCCTTCAGACTCTGGAACTCCCTGCCACTGGAGGCCAGGCTGGGCCCCGTCTTGACTCTCCTTCTGCAAGCAGATAAAAACCTTCCTCTCCAGGCAAGCTTTCCCTTATTCTTTTTAGCTTTAAATATTGTCTTTTAAGGATGCAAGTCGTACACTCGTTGTTCTCAGCTTTAAAGACTGTCTTTCAATGACACCAGCTGCCTGAGGCCCTTTTTAAGGAGAAAGGCCGGGTAAAAGAAATATTTTAAATCAATAAATAACTATAAAGAAGTAACTACTGTAGACTCCAGGCATCTCAAAACGGGCAACAAAGGATCGCTAGACGTCTGTCGGTGTAGGATCGAGCGGAGCAGCACCACGATCTAAGCTGAGCGATCCAGAACGGCTGGAGAGCTCAGTGGTTTGGGTATTTGGCTGCGGGACTGGAGGTCGGGAGTTCAAATCCCTCACTGGGCCTCTTTGACAGGGGCTGGGCTGGATGATCTCGAGGGTCCCTTCCAGCTCTGCCGTTCTAAGAGGATGAGGACGATGGGTTAAAAAGTCTCCCCACCACTATGAGGAAAATGGCACCACTGCTACGGAGATTTGAAACGGGGTCCCGTTCTGCCCGGGGGGGGGGGCTCTGCTTTTTCTGCCCAAGGCTGTCCCTTTCAGGGTTCCAGAGGAAAGCCAAACTCTGTGCAACTCCAGAAGTGGCAAAACCCTTTTCCACGTTGACCCCGGGTGGGGTCTTCCGCTCTCCGGCGCAGGACCCCCGATCCTGTGCGCCCTCCCCATTTTTCTGCCTAAGGGACGTCCCGTTTGCAAACCACTTTGAACCCTTGGAAGCACCGAGGCTGAACCCATGACGGGTCTTCTGGAATAATTTATGCCCTCCGCACGACTTCATGGGGGGTCTGTCGGTTCCCCTCTCCCCCAAAACCACCCCACCCGGGCTCCCCCCGGGACGGCCCTTCCCGTCACACACTTTTAAGACCTCCTTCATCCGGCTGTGGCACTCCTCTTGAGCCGGAGATTAATGGCCAACCCGGGGAGGGGGGGGCGAGAGGGGGTGACGGTCACACCGCCGGTTTATGGCTCCCCACACGGACTTTTCTGGCCAATTTCGAACTCTGTGTTGCTTCCTCCGTGAAACCCATTGCCATGGAGACCCCATCACAACTTTGCAGAAGTTCAACACACGCAAACACACACACCCCTGGCGTGCGTCATGCATGCAGGTTGCGAGGGGCACGCCACGGACCCGGGGAGGGCTAGGCAGACCCCCCCCCGACCACGGCTCCCCACAGAATACATCTGAATCACCTTCCAGCCCATTCTAGGCTCTCCTTTCCCTATAGAGCTATGGGGTGGAGCGATCCAGCGAGAGACACCGTGCCAGGGGGTAGGAAAAACAGCTGCGCGCTGCCCCACAGCCTGTAGGATGATGCCTCCTATATAGAACGCCTGTGCAGACCCCATTTCAAGCTGTTTCCCCCGGCCCTCAAAGGTGCTAGCTTTCTGTTACCTGATGCATATCTTATTTCTAATAATAATAATAGAACAGCAGCGCTGGAAGGGACCCCTAAAGACCATCCAGTCCAGCCCCCGTCCAGGAGGCCCGGTGGGGGATTCGAACTCCCAACCTCTGTCTCTGCAGCCAAAGACCGAAACCCTTGAGCTTAAAATATTTTTACCCTGCCTTTCGCCTGAAAGAGGACCGAGGCGGCTTACCAAAATTTAAAAAAGACAACATTTAGAAGCTAAAAGACACTCACCGTTAAGTCTGCAAATAGGAACCAGCGTTGTATTAAAAACAGTCAATAAAACCAATGCTAAAAACACATCTGAAAAGAACAGAGCACCACCCCTTCTCCTCGCTTGGTTAAAGGATCATCATCCCTCCGGCCTGGGAAATCATCCTACTTAGGATTTTAAGCTTATTTATCTGCCTCTTTCTAATGTCCAGGTTGAAGAAGGAGGGTCTGAGGGGTGGCAGGTTTTCCAAAATTGGCCGGGCCATTCGCAGCCGATCTACCAGCGGGGCTTCAGGGGGAAGGTGGCTCTCTCCCAAACCTTGAGGGGATGATGCTCAAGGAAGCATCCTTCTCTCCCCCCCCCCCCCCCGTAGGTGGCACGAGAGGGTCATCCCTGGCAAAGCCCCCCTAAAGGGGTAAAATTTCGGGGGGGGGGAGCAGGAGACCCTATAGATAATCCCCAGACCATTATGGATGATCGGAGGGGTGTGTGGGGGGGTGATGTCAAGGGTGGCCAGAGACCAGCCCCAGTTTAGCCTTGATGGGGCGGTGGAATTTAACGGGGAGACTCCCCCCCCCACTTTTCCAAAGGGGGTGCCCTGCTGGCCAGGAAGGCTTGCCCTGACCCACTTTGAGGATGATGGTGGTGGTAGTGGTGGAGGGGGCAAGGGTCGCACCCCCCTCCAAGGGGCAAAAAAAGGGGGGCGCCAGCCAGGGACCCCTAAAGGGGGCAACCCTGGCGGCGCTCTGCCCATGCCCAGGAACCACCCGAGGGGAAGGGAGGCCACTCACGGTCTGGCCGGGCTCGGGGCGCCCAGGATGATGAGCAGCGCCAGGACCAGGCAGGAGGCGCCCCCGCGGGCAGGCATGGCTGGACCCGAGGGCTGGGCGCCCTTTGTTCCCTCGGCGAGGCGGGCGGGCGGGCGGACGGAGAGCTCCGTCCCGGGCAGCCGCCGCTGTCCGGCCAGAGGCACCAGCCCGCGACCGATCGCGCTCCGCGGCTCCCGCCGAGCGACCCTCCCCGCGACTGGCGCCTCTCGCTCTGGCGCAGCCGGGCCCGCGGCTCGGGCGCCTTGCCGTCTCCCAGGCCACGCCCCCGGGCCACGCCCCCCGGGAGGGCTCCGAGGATTCCAAAGGGGCGGGCCCGGGACGCCCCGCCTCCCCTGCTCTCTCTCTTTCGCCTCTCCCGCCCTGGCGCGCCTGCGCGAACCTGCCCAACCCCCCCCCCAAGCCCCGGTCGCTGTTCCAAGCGCCGGTCGCGGGCGAGAGTTTCGGAAATTGGGACCCCTCCAGGGTCCTTCTCTTCCCACCCACCCCCGCCTCCCAAGGCATGGGGAACTCCCTGCCACAAGAGGCATGTAGCGAGTGGCTCAGGGAGAAGATGATTGGCCTGTTGTGCCCATGAGAGCAGTCGGGAGGCGGGGCCAGAGAAACGAGAAAGGAGGCGGAGCCAACGAGAAGGGAGGCGGGGCCAGAGAAACGAGGAGGGAGGCGGAGCCAACGAGAAGGAAGGCGGAGCCAACGAGAAGGGAGGCGGAGCCAGAGAAACTAGTCAGTTCAGTCAGAGAGACAGAGAAGGAGTTTTTGAGGGGTTTGAGGCAGAGAGAGTTTTAAGGAGTGATTACTCAGAGGGTGACCTGTGTTAATTAAGACAGGAGAGGTTGAAGTAAAATACTGAAGCTTAAAAAGTGAATTTTCTGGAGTCAGGGGGACTTTTTTTTAGTCAGCGGTCTGTGGCGAAGAAGTGGGTGACCCGCTAGAGCTTTTGTGGAAAAGCTTAGTGGCGGGGCTTCCGAACCCAGATCCTGAGGGGGGGGGGGAAACTAAAAGAGAGGGAACCGACTCTGAAGGGAAAAAAATTAGCCGCCCTGAGTAGACATTGTTTAGAAGGGCGGGATAAAAATCTAATAAGTAAATAAATAAATAAAATTTACCTCAGGATTTGAGAGACCCCAGTGGGCTACCTTGAAAGCCAAGGCTCTGAGAGAGATAAGGGAGCAGGTGTTGGATAAAAAGCGGGAAGCCAGGGCTCAGAGCGGATCTGAGGTGATCGGAAATTAAAAAGCAGAAGGCTTGAAAAATAAAATTATTTTGGGGTCTTGAGGGCAGGAATAGCCCCAGATATAGAGACAGTCACTAACAGGTTGTGAGCTGGAGAGCAGCCAGAGAGAGCGGCTGAGGGAAGCACCACGACATAGTTACTGGAATAAACAGCAGAAAGACAAATAAAATAAAAATAAAATAAATAAGGTCCTTTTGAAAAGCAGAACAGACGTTCGAGACTCATTCACTCAGACTTAAACGTGCCACCCAAACGGAGCCAGAAAGGGAGTCGTGAGGTAGAAAGTTTACCTCAGAAAGTGGAGGGAAATGGAGACCCTCCAGCTTCCAGGGGAACAGGAGGAAACTGAGGAAAATGCCTCAGAAAGACAAAGGTGTCCTAAGCTCCCCAGAGTTTGAAAAATGGTGGTTAGAACAGGATAATTGCGTGGGTGATGCTTCCTTCGGCCATCTTTCTGGACAGCCTGGTGTGTTGCTTGTCCAGGTGTGAAGGGGGTTTAGACATGGCCTGGCCTTCTCTTCATGGCCCGTTATAAGACCTGCTGGATCGCTCCAGGGTTGAGGCCTCATTTATGAATGATTTTGATGTAAGCCGCCCTGAGTAGACGCAGTCTAGAAGGGCGGGATAAAAATCTAATAAATAAATAAATAAAATTTACCTCAGGATTTGAGAGACCCCAGTGGGCTACCTTGAAAGCCAAGGCTCTGAGAGATATAAGGGAGCAGGGGTGGATAAAAAGCGGGAAGCCAGGGCTCAGAGCGGATCTGAGGTGATCGGAAATTAAAAAGCAGAAGGCTTGAAAAATAAAATTATTTTGGGGTCTTGAGGGCAGGAATAGCCCCAGATATAGAGACAGTCACTAACAGGTTGTGAGCTGGAGAGCAGCCAGAGAGAGCGGCTGAGGGAAGCACCACGACATAGTTACTGGAATAAACAGCAGAAAGACAAATAAAAATAAAAATAAAATAAATAAGGTCCTTTTGAAAAGCAGAACAGACGTTAGAGACTCATTCACTCAGACTTAAACGTGCCACCCAAACGGAGCCAGAAAGGGAGTCGTGAGGTAGAAAGTTTACCTCAGAAAGTGGAGGGAAATGGAGACCCTCTAGCTTCCAGGGGAACAGGAGGAGACTGAGGAAAATGCCTCAGAAAGACAAAGGTGTCCTAAGCTCCCCAGAGTTTGAAAAATGGTGGTTAGAACAGGATAATTGCGTGGGTGATGCTTCCTTCGGCCATCTTTCTGGACAGCCTGGTGTGTTGCTTGTCCAGGTGTGAAGGGAGGTTTAGACATGGCCTGGCCTTCTCTTCATGGCCCGTTATAAGACCTGCTGGATCGCTCTGGGTTTGAGGCCTCCGGCTGTAGAGCCAGAGGTGGGGAGTTCGAATCCCCCACGGGGCCTCCTTAACAGGGGCTGGACTGGATGATCTCGAGGGTCCCTTCCCACTCAGCCGTTCTGAGATGATGATGATGACATCTTTGTGCCAGAGTACCGTCATCGCCCATTCGGAAAAACTTCACATTCCCGCCGATTGTGGGAAATAAAAACGACAGAAGGGTGGTGGTGGTGGTGGTGGAAGGGAGGGACGCCAGAGGGATCCCCTCCCTCGCCTGACATCATCCGCGTTATTCTGGGACTTGTATACCTTCGACATGGATGAGGTCATCCTTAACCTCCCAGAGTTTTGGGAATGAACTCACAGGCATTGCCTCATGGTTTCGCATCTAGCGTGACCCGCCCAGCCATAAAGACGAAAGGGAACCATCTGGCGCGGGTAGAAAACCCCAAGCGACACCCCACTAAGTTGAAACAACACCCGGAGAGAACCTGCCGAGGAATGAAAGGAAGCGGCCACGGTCGGGGCTCCACCCCGAATTCCCCCCGGCTCTCGCAGCTGGGACCCCACCCTTGCAATGGGGGAAATCCTTCCTGCCGGGCGGGCCGGCCTCCTTTTCCAGCACGCCGCAGGTTCTTGAGATCTCTTGATGCAGACCTTCTGGAGAATGACCCCGACCAGTGGGTCTCCTTTCTCCAAACTGGAAGGCCCTCATTGACGAAAGATCTGGTTCGAGACGGGGGAGAGCTCCGTGGTTGAGTTCTCTGGTGGGGAGTTCGAATCCCCCCCTGGGCCTCCTTGACCGGGGCTGGACTGGATGATCCAGAGGGACCCTTCCAGCTTTGCCGTTCTAAGAGGACCGTTATATAAGTTTGTGGCAGTTTTCCCCCTCTCCAAAAGTGCAGGAGCCCTTCCGAAAGATTTCACTGGGAACCGCAGGGGAGACGCCGCCTTCTCCCTGGAAGGCCCAGAGCCGCTTTGTAAAGAAAACGAAATAAACAGCTTTTCTCGGGATTTTGGCTCCGAGCAGCCAAAGCCGATTAATTCGGTGAGTTGGGCTACAAAGCAATGGAAACACTTAATTAGCGGCTAGGAAATACAGCGGCGGAAGGTGGGGTGGCCAGCTGGAAAGCTGACCCGGGACCTCGGAGGAAATGGGGTAGAAGGTGCCTCGTCACACCGAATTTGCACAAGTTTGCAGGCTTCACACATCTGACAGTTACCAAATCCCCCCGAGCTTGGGGCTGGGCCCCCTCTCGCACGCATCCGAACGAGGCCGGGCCGGTTTCTTTCCCTTGGAGCCAGGGGGCTGGTTCCCTCCTGCTTAAGAAAGCTTTCTGGCGTAAAATGTGCAGTTTTTACGAAGGGTGCACACAAACACACACCTCTGAGCGTATACAACATTGTGTAGCCACAACCGTCTCAGACACAGCGGCGAAATGGGGCTTACCGGGCTTCGTTTCATCACCGTGCCACGAAATCCGGGCTTGTGAAAGTTCCCTTTTTCATTCTACAGCTTCCATGCTGTCGGATGGGAATAATATATATTGGAAAGGCAGAGCGGGAAGGGACCCTGACGATCATCCAGTCCAGCCCCTGTCAAGGAGGCCCAGTGGGGGGATTCGAACTCCCAACCTCGGGCTCTGCAGCTCAAGACCTAAACCCCAGAACTATCCAGCAGTTTATATTATATTATCTTGCAGTGTTTTAAACTGAAGTAAAGAACTGCTGGAGAGCTCAGGAGTTGAGGTTTCTGGCGGCAGAGCCCAAGGTTGGGAGTTCGAATCCCCCCTTGGGCCTCCTTGACAAAGGCTGGACTGGATGATCTCCAGGGTCCCTTCCTGCTTTGCCGTTCTAAGATGATGATGATTTTCTTAGAATCGCCCACTGCAGCCCAGAAAAGGAGCGTTCTCCTGAAACAGATGAGTTGAGTTGGCATCCAGGCCGTTCCCAATGACTCGTTTGGAAAGGCTGCGTGTTCCGTTAGCCACCCACGTTTAATCAACGTTAATTGGTGTGGGGGGGGGGAGTGGGGAGAGCCGCAACGGGAAATGGCCTCGGTCTTCCTTGAGCCCTAAAAATGGCAATCCTGTGCGTGCAATGCTTCGGACAACAGGCGGAAATGCAGGAACAAAAGACCCCGGCACGCTTCGGGATGCAGGCCGCCGACGCCATGTGGCGCATGGAGCGCCTGCTGAACCAGGAGCGAAGTGGCCGGAGGAGCGGAATGAACAACCTGCAAATTATTCCTGCGAATTAAGGAGAAATGTCCCCCCCCCCCCCACGTAATGACTGGAAATGCCTTTAATTGCTTGGCTGCGCTAATCCTCCCCAGGCCTGTTAGATCTTTCACCGCCGGGCGGCTCCAGGAAGAACCCGGGTGCTCGTGGCGCAGCCAGGGGGGTTTATTTACCGTTGGAGGGCGAATTTCCGGATGTCTCCGGGGGGGGGGGGAAGTGGCATTTTTTAATTTTACTCACAGGAAGGGGAGTCATGGTAATCCCATAAGTCTCCATTAGCCTAAAAAGGCAGAAACGGCAGCCGGGGAGGTGTCAGCCCGAGCTACAGCACTTCTGTCAAGCAGTTTGTGTGTGTGTTTGTGTGTGTGTTAAGGGGGGGGCAGCTTTGGGAGAGGAAGCAGCCTGGGCATCATGCCACACAACTGGCCAACTGGCTGGAAAAAAGCAGCCTTTCCCAAATTTCTTGATCTCCAGAAAGCGTGGCCGAATAGCTACTGGTCAAAGCTGGGATAGAAAGGTTGAGCCTAAATCCTTGCGCATGAACCGTTTTTGCTCTTGATCCCATTGCGGAGTTTCGCATTTGGGTTACATTCCCCTAGCTGCGCCGCAGGAGTGCAGGGAGTCACCGAGCCGAATCAGCTTCAGGTTCTCCCGACGCGTCCACCCCTTTTGGCTCATCCGCTGGCCCTTACAGTCTCGATAAGGCACTTGGGAGACCTTTGAAGCCAGAAGGCTAAAAGGTTTCGCTAACTTACAGTTCTGAATGGATCAAACGGCAAACGGATGAACACGGCTGCTTTGAGCAACGGGCCGCAACCCACGAACTGCTTCCGACAGAAAAAAGAGAGGGAAAAAGACAGTGGAGGGGCGGAGCTCTCTTTGAATCAGAAGCAGGAAGAAGAAGGATTGGTTAGTGCCGGCTAGACGGACAAGTCACCCCTGCCCAGAAAAACCCCTCCCTGCCAAAATCAAATAGATCCCGCATGTGAGGTTGTAATAACTCCAACAGTTTCCAGAATCCGGCCTTCCATCTGCGCAAACTGTGTTTCATAACAAGTGTTTGCTATTAAAATAGTGTTTGCCGTAATCCGCGTTTTTCAGCATCCGCTGGGGACGGGGCTTGGAACCGATCCCCTGCGGATATGGGGGAATCCTACTCTACAATATTTAAAGAAAAACTGTTGTCCAGAAAGTTGTGTGTGTGTGTTGTGCGTGCGTGTTTTCTGGAGTTTTTTTTCTACCATTTTTTTTTTAATTCTCCAAAATACAAACAATATATATAAATTAGGAATAAGCCTTGTCAGGGCCTAATCACGGTTCCACAATCTGTATCATCCTGTTTGACGACAAGTAATAAATAATGAAAAATAGGTGGGAAGACGTGTGTGTGTGTGTGTGTGTGTGTGTGTTTATGCCTGCCCAGGCTGAAACACTGCATTTATAGGCGTGCCCCAGACTCTGTCTGTGAAAACATGGAGTTAAAATCTCCCGAGACTAACATTCGAAAAATCACAAAGCAGCAGGAGAGGAGAACTCCAGCCCGAGCCCATTCGAAAGCAAGGGGGGGTGCCCGGAAGATCCGAGGGCAGGAGGCAAGAGGGTCCCCCTCCGAACGCCTGACCTCTCCAAGACCACGAGGTCTTGGCACTTCCGCAGAGGTGGGTGGGAGGGGGGAGGCTGGACTTTAACCCCCCCCCCCAAGTCAGATCTGCTGGTTATCTCGCCTCCTTCCCCCTTGGCCCGCCAGCAGGAAGGAGAGAACTCCAGGGAGCCAAACGGTTTATGCCATTCCTTGCACGACAGAAGCAGAGAGAGAGAGAGAGAGAGAGAGAGAGATGTGGGTCATCAGGATGGTCAGATGGCTAGGGAAACTCACGCAAACTCACTGAATGGTCCTGGGTATTTCTGAGACGCAACCAGGAAGCCTTCTCTGGGACCCCAAAGTCTCCCCAAAAATGCACGTTTCCTGGGCCAAAAGAGACCGATCTTTTATTTCCGAAGGCAATACACCCGTCGGGCTTTAAAAAGTGACACTCTGGGGGCCGGAAGGACAGGCACTAATCCTGCAACTGGCCATGCCCTAAAAGAGATCCAGAGTCCCTTTGGCTTTCCTAGCATTCAAACCTGAGCATGCCATCCTGTGGCAGGATGTTCCGCAGGGAAATGACGACGGGTTGGGCCACGAAGCTGAAATCTTTCTTCGGAGAGGCCTCGGGCGGGAGAAGGAAGGAGGCATTGTCCATGCTTAAGACTTCCGGGGTCTTCTCGGGGGGTGGCGGCTCCGGCAAGTGGACGGGGAGCAAAGCCGGACTTCCTGCACGGGGCCCGGAGTTATGCGTAGGAGAGTTGAAGAGAAGCAGGGATATGAGCGCGGCTTTTTGGGTCTTGGCAGGCGGCTGGTGGCTCCCCCTGGAGGCAGAAGGAAGCAAGGATTCAGAGCTACAGGGGCAGCCAGGCACTAATCCACACCCCGCTGAGCGCACCTCTTTCTCCCTCTTTGGCAAAGTGTCCCTTAACCCTGCAAACCAGGGCGAGGAAAAAGTCACGGTTGGACCCTGGTTTCCGTGGGGGAATGGTTCCGAGCCTCCCCGCGGATGCTGAAAAACGCGGATTATAGCAAACATGGAATCGGTATCCACTGATTCACTTATCCACGGTCTTAAAATATCAAAAAATGTTAAAAACATTAAAAGAAAATTTCCTGGAAATATCTATTTCTAAAGATGAAGTTATGGAACTGGCCAACGGAGAGAACCAAAGACCATGCTCTATACAGAATTTGCTATTATAAGAGCGTTTGCTATAATCCGTGTTTTTCAGCATCCGCGGGTGGGAGGGGAGCTTGGGAAAATTACTTTTGGGAAACTACCGCTCTGGGACTTCCCTGCCAGCAAAAAGTAACTTTTCCAAACTCTCCTACAGTTTCCCCTGGCTCCATATACTCCTCAGGGAGTTTAACTGTAAATATTATTTTTTATTTTTATGATGGAAGCCATCTTGGTATACTCATTCTTTAAAACTTTGAATATTGTCTTTTCAAGTCCATCAGGAAACTACAGTTCCCAGAATTCCCCCGCTCAGCCTGGCCAGTGGGGCATTGCAGAAATCATGCTGACACAACAAGAAGGAACGGTTCCCATCAACGATTCTATCAACGCAAACCAGGTGCACTGTGGTGCAAGGGTTAAAGAGCAGTGAAGACTCTGCTCGCAACCTGAGTTCGATCCTGATGGGAACTTGAGGTTGACTCCCCCCCCCCCCCCCCGCTGGGGTGTGTGCCCACCCTGGAAAAACCCACACGCTGACCAAGGAGGGGTGAGACCCAGCCAGCTGCCGGCCCCGGAAACCCGAGAGATACTCGCCTTGTACAAGTCGCAAACCAGGCGGAAAAGGGACATCTGAGCTGCACTCTGGAGTTTGTCCGTGTGGTTCTAGGAGAAATAAAAAGGGATCAGGAGAGAAAAGGTTCCCCCATCACAGTTGCTGAGTGAGGCAGACGCTTTGGTAAACAGCGAAACTCCATTTTCTGCTGGCATTTCTGAAAGAGCGTGACCAAGACAGTAGGTTCCCCCCTATCCGCAGGACCAGTATCCGCTGACTTGTTTATCCGCTGCCTGAAAATACTAAATAAAGTACATCGAGATAATCAAAACGTTGTTGCACAGCCATTTTTTTTTAAAGAGCGAGCCATTGCTCTTCCTGAGCCACACCGTCGAAGGTTTTGCCGTCATCCATAAAGCAGATGATTTTGTCCTGAAATCCTTTGGTGCACTCCAGCAGAACAACCTAAATTTGCAATACAGTCTCTATGGCCGGGTCCAGGTGGAACACCCGGCATTTCTTACTCCATCTATGGTCTAGCTCTTTGTTGCACACCACGAGCATCATTTTGCTTGTGTAGGACTTTAATGCAAGGGTCCCAGAGTTCCTGCATTTTTAGACATCCTTTTTCTTTGGGACCCCAAACAGATTACAGCAAACACTATTTTAATAGCGAATGCTATCCATAACATGGTCTCTGGCCCCCTCTCGTGGCCAGGTCTGGTAACTTCACCTTTTGAAATATATATTTCTAGGATTTTTCTTTTAATTTTTTTACTATTTTCAGACCGTCGAAAAGCGAATCCACTGATACTAATCCCACAGACACAGCGTCCTACCGGATGTGAATCAGATAACTCATAATAAGCCGCATACTTACCCCGTTGATGACAACCCACGGCACGTACTCATGTGGCGGTGTCAGGGCCCTGGTGCGCTCCGCATTCTGATGCATCAGTTTGTTGCCCAGATCCCCGTTGACGCACGCCGTGATGTTGGCCAAAGAGGCGAAGGGCGCGTACATCTTCAGGCACTAGAAAAGCAGAGCGTGTGGGGGGCCTCATTATTTTCCCATTTCAGATTTAAGTTCCAAGAATAGGAACCTTAATGCCCACACACTGCCCAGGGGGACAAAATGAAGAGAGAGCCTTCGCCAGCAAATCAGGGCATGAACCTCTGGGGCTGTGCGCTACACGCTGAGAAAGCGTGACCCCCTGCCCAGGCTGCACGATTTTGCAAAGCGCATGAAAATGCATAGAAAAACTTTATGAGCAGCCCCGGGGGGACGGGATCGGAGGCTTCTTTGGCGTCCCTCCGCTTCACGCAACGGCCAGCCACTTGCTCTTGGGAGCCCGTCGGCAGGACACAACCGGGTGCCCGTGGCATGATCCTCTGCGGCCGAGGAGGGCACACCATGGTTTGTGGCCATGAGTACCTTTCTTCTCTCTGCGTTTACAGTAAGATCCCCCCATATTCACGGGGCCTCCGTTCCAAGGCCCCGCGGATACTGAAATGCGTGGATTATAGCAAACACACATGCTATTTTAGGCTGCATCAACAGATCTCAAGTCTCCAAATACTGTGAAGTACTAGTCTTGCTCTATTCAGCACTGGTTAGGCCTCCTCTCGAGTCCTGGGTTCCAGTTCTGGACACCCCAGTTGAAGAAGGATGCCAGCAAACTGGAACCAGTTCAGAGGAGGGCAACGAGGAAGATCAGGGGGCTGAAAACCAAGCCCTATAAGGAGGAAAGAACTGGGCCTGTTTAACCTTTCTGGTGGCAACGAGGGCCAATGTAACTTGGACCTTTTTTTCTAAGTTACTTGTAAACAGTTACTTGTAACTGTCCAAGCCTTATCTGGCTTGCAGGAATCAAGAGGAACCTGCAAACTCACAAGTTTCTTGCCAGAGACTGCCCTGAAAACTGAATTTCTTTCCGACATAACCAGTAACAGCGAGAAATCATTTTTCAAACCCCAGAGCAAAGCAGCGGGAATGGATCGTTCAAAAGCCACCGCGCGTCCACCCCGTGGATTTACCGTTGACAGGTTCTCAGTGACGTTGCCGCTCGACTCCATGCAGAAGATGAAGGGGAGGGGAGGGGCCATGCCTTGTAGCTCATACATGAGGCAGGTCTAGGGAGGAAACGGGCAAGCATTAGTGTCGGGGGGAGAGCCCACAGAGGAAAGGGTGTGAGCCATCCCAGAAGGCGGCGAGTGCAGGAAAACAGCCGGACAGCAGGGCGGAGGCTTTTCTGAGGCTGTCTTCCTGGTGAAATCTCGAGTGATGGAATGACTCGAGGACCCCTGTATCAGTTGCAAGTCCCTCCGCAGATGCTGAAAACCGCGGATAATAGCAAACTCTATTTTAGAAGCCCTCTCCCTAGCCTGGTCTCTGGCTCCCTCTAGTGGCCAGTTCTGGTAGCTTCAGAAATCTATATTTCTAAGATTTTTCTTCTAATGTTTTTAACACTCTCAGAGCAGGACGAAACGAATCTGCGGATACCGATCCCGCGGATAAGGGGGGGGAATCCCGCGGTAATTTCCATCCGCAGCACCTACCTCCATCATGTTCCCCAGGCATTCCTCTTCGCCATGCTGGCACTCGAACTGCCACCCGGAAGGGCTCGGGGTCTCCTGCAAGGCGACAGGGGAGGGGATCAGAAGAAACCGCGGGGAGCGGGACCCCCACCCCCACCCCCCTCCGAGAAACCGGGCCTGACCTTGGCGTTCCCGTAGGGGACCAGGGTGACGTTCATGATGTTGTAGAGCATCAGCCAGGTGGGGAAGAGCTGGAAGATGATGAAAAGCCGGCACCCGGGACACAGGCTTTCGTAGTAGAGGCTGATCGAGACGCGGTCCGCCGGGGGGGGCTCGGTGGCCAGGGTGGCGCAGTGCTTCTCGGCCTGGGGGGGGGGGAGAGAAATCGGGGCAAGCGTCAGGAGCTGGTTTGGCTGCCTGGGGTGGCTGTGCCCTTCCAAAGGCGGGTGCCCTTTTTTAGACTTCCTGTCCCATGATAGGTGACCGTAGAGTTTTAAGGTAGGTGAGAGGTTGAAGGCGTGGCGTTCCCAAACCAGGATTTGAACCCGGGTCTCCGGAGCCTTCACCTGGTCCGCTACCGGCCACCCCACAGGGTCTCTTCTCCAAGGATCACAGGAACAGCATCATCATCACCCCAATAAATAAATCATCTCAATAAATCAGAACCATAAATACATCTTGGAACGGCAGAGCTGCAAAGGGACCCTTGAGATCATCCAGTCCAGCCCTGGTCAAGGAGACCCCGTGGGGGATTCGAACTCCCAACCGGATGAAGACATAAACCCCTGAGCTATCCAGCTTTAGCACAGAGGGAGGACTTGGGGGGCCCAGATCCCGCCAGGCTTTTCAGGCGCCTCCGCCCCACACGCGCAGAAGGAGCACGCAAAGGGGGTGGCCCACCTCCCCTGCCTTCAATTTTAACAAAAGCGAAGTGAAACCAGCTGGTGGTGGGGAGGAAGGCCGTGGGGCAGAGAGGATGATGGAAAAGTCCCTCGGCTCACTTCCGCCCCACGGTGACCTCCTTCCCACTTTCACAGGGAAGTGAAAGGAGCTTGACAGGCCTGGACTCCGAGCCAGGACTCCCCCCACCCCCCTTTGTGGGGCTCTCCATGAGGACTTGGAACTTGGGGGAATGGAGAAGGAAGGAGGATTTAGGGGCAATGGAAGGAAGGTTTCCCCAGCTGGCAGCATCTGGGCCATGAAAAGTGACCTCGGTGGGGCTCAGAGGCCACCCTGGCTGGCAGGCTGGCTGGGGCATTTTTTGGGGGGGCAGGATCCCCGACCAGCTTGGCCAGGAAGACCCCCCCCCCCCAAGCACGGGCTGGGCTCCTCTGCCTGCCGCCCTTCTTCACCACGGATCATCAACGGGGGGGGGGGGGGGAAGAAAAAAGGAGGATCCCAATTAACTCTGGTTCCTTAATGAAGAGAGCCAAGGGGGGGGGTGTTGTGTGTGTGGGGGGCTACCGGTTGCAAAAGATCGGTAGGGGGTGGAGGGACAGGGGGACCCCCTCCCTCGTGGGTTTCCTTCCTTGTTCTCCCCCCTGGCCTCTCTATGGGGCGGCGGCGGGGGGGGGGGAGAGAATTGAACCCACTCTCGCTTTGGGTTTCGAGCCCTCTTTCTCTCTCTCTCTCTCTCCCGGCGGGGCTGGGAAGCAAGGAAGGCTCCTCCGGCCAGCCCGGCCTTCCCGGGGTGTGTGTGTGTGTTGGTGTGTGTGTGTGTGTGTGTCCAAGGCTCCCGGCCGACCCCTCCCCGGCGGCCGCCCGAGGCGCGCCCCGTCCAACCCCCCCTCGCTGCGGACCACCGGGCGGGGAGTGGGGGGGGGTGAAGTCCGAGGCAGGGCCACGCCGGGACCTGATCCTGATCCTCCCCCCACCCGAAGGGGAATTGGGGGGGGGCTCCCTCCTCCCTACTGGGGGACCCCCGGACGCCCCCCCCGGACCCGATCCCGCGCGCCTGGATCCCCCCGTGCGCCCTCCACCCTTCCACCCGGTGTCTCCCCCTCGGAGGGTCGGATCAGAGGACCCCCCCCACCCCACCCCACCCGCCTCCTCCTCCCCGCTGGCCTGGGGGGGGGGCTCCCTCCTCTCCCCCCCGCCCCCGCCCCGCAGAGCCTCACCTGGCACTCCCCGCGCCGCCTGCTCGGAGCGGCACCAGAGGTGCGGCGGCAGCGGGCAAGCCGGGCGGCCGCCCCCGTCCCCGCGCCGCCCGAGGCCCCCGGAGGGCCCCAGCAGCAGCAGCAGCAGCGGGAGGGCGAGCACGAGGAGCGAGGAGGCCATGGCGGAGGCAGGAGCAGGCAGGAGCCGCGGCTGGGCGTCTCTCGGCGGGGCCCCTTTCAACGCCTGGCCGGCCCCCCCCCCCCCGGCGCCCTGGCCCGCCTCCTTCCGGCTCCCCCGGGGCTTTCCCTCCCGGGCCAAGAGCGGGTGCAAAGTCCGCCGGACGCCCCGGAAGCCCCGGGCGGCTGGCTGGCCTCCCGAGGGGCAGGATCGGGGCCGGAGCAAAGGAGAGAGCGGGGGGGGGGGGGGGCGGGCGGACGGGCCTCCATCCATTCCCTCCTCACCGGGAACCGGTTCAGCCGGCCCCTGGAACCAGACCTCGCTTGCCTCCAAAGCCCACCTGTTAGGAGGGGGGGGGGCTCTTGGACCGCAGGTCATCAATCGCACAGGTGAGCTCTGGTGAAGAGGAGGAACGCCTCCAAAGAATCAATGAGTCGGTTCGCGAGGGGAAGACAGCAGGACCCCTGTATCCGCGGGAGGGGGATCGGTTCCAACCCCACAGTGGATGCTGAAAAACGCGGATGAGAGCGAACTCAGGAGCCAACCCCAGATCTAGCGGGCTGTCCGGCCCCCTCTAGTGGCCCGTTCTGGTGACTTCATCTTTAGCAATCTAGATGCCTTTTTCTTTTAATATTGACAGACCGCAGAGACATGGGTCAGCGGATCACGATCCCGCAGATACGGGGGTCCGACAGTATACAGGCGGGATGTTAAGGTGGGTTTCCCCAGCAGGTGTGTCCATTGGCAAGGGCTCAGAATATCATTTCCCAATACCAACAAAGCCAATCCACCCAAGGAGACGAAGCGATATTTGTAAAACTCCCAAGTCAACCCACGGCGCAAAAAGTTGGGGGAAAGTCTTGATTCGTCAGCCTTGTGACCTTTTTTATGCCAATTAATTATGGTGAAAGAGAGAGGCCGTTTCGGAGCAGGAGGATCAGATAATCCATCAGCCGCGTTTGTTGAGGCTTGCAAGCCGTGCCCTGCGTGGGAAAACCCGTTGGGGGAGTTTGTAAACACCTTTTTTTGCTCCTACTTGGTGACAGGAAGGGAAATTATTTTCTTATCTATCCCTTACAATAGGACCACGGTCCCTCCTCACAACGGCCCTCTTAGGTAGGCCAAGGCAGGGCCCCCGAGTCGGTTTCACGGACCGGGCTCTGCTCCGTTCCCCGTCGAGCGCCGCTTCCCAAACCGACAACCCACCCAGACGGCTGAAAACTCAGCACGGCACGCTTCAGGATTGGGCTGCCAGCCGGGCAATGGTTCTTGACTCCCCAAAGCCCATTTGTCGGGACCAAGAGGCCGGGATTTTGGGGGAAGCTGGTGTTCAAACCATCTGGTGGTGAGCAAACGGCGAGAAGCCCTCGAAGGCGGAAAAGCCAGTAAAAACCAACACAGGGAGAGAAGCGACCAACAAGTGAATCAGTCGCCGAACCCCGATCTGTCCTCCGTCTTCTCCGAGTGCAGGACATGTCAAAATAGGCTCAAGCGACAGGAAGCCAGATTTCGGCTGAATCTCAGGGGGGAAAAAAACATCTGAACTGTTCGAGCAGTACGACCACGGGACCCGTGACTTCGGGAGGGGGGGGGTGAGCGCGCCCACGCTGGAGCCGTTCAAGAGAAAATGGGTCAACCACCAGTCAGATCTGCTTGGGTTGGTTTTCCTGCCTTGAGCAGGGGGTTGGATTGGATAGCCTTCAGAGGCCCCCTTTCCAACTCTATGATTCTAGGAAAAGCAACTTTTGAAAAGTGATGCAACTCGAGCCACGAAAGTAGTTTGTTGAGCTCAGGATCCTATAAAGGAACCCTTTGGCTCTCCCGCCCCCCCCCCCTTCACCTCGTGTCCCAAATAAGAGTTGAAGGCACGCCTTAGTCTCAGTTCTCCTTTCCTGCGAAAAACCACAAAACCGCCTACTCGGATCGCCAGCGACCCAGTTCCTCAAACACGGTTCCGCCTTTTGGTCTTCAGACCCTGCTGCAATTTATTATTATTTTCAAATGCTTTTTGTTCTCGTTTTTACATCACTTTCAACCCTTCTCTTTTGCTGAACGGCACAAAGAGGTGGCGGTGGGGAGATAAACAGCCACCGCCAAATAATAAGCCAATATTTCTGCCTGATCTCGTGTCTTTTTAATATTTTTTTTCCCTTTTGAAGTACCGTACAAAACTTTTTTTTTTTTTAATCTTACAAATCCTGACACAAATACTGGAGGTTACAAGGATTGAAGTAAACGGTTTTTCTTTTTCCCTTTTTTTAAACAGAAAGGAACTTGGGTAAAAATTATGGCCGGGATGAAGAGAAGGGGGCTGGAATCGCAAGGCGGTGGGTGTTATTGCATATATATCTAGAACATGAAGGAACAGGGATATTTGGCTCTGGGGGGTGGGGGTGGGGGTGGGCGTCCCACTTAGCTGAGCCCATTCGGCCTTCCATCATCACAACACAGCTCCCCACAAAAGTCAGAGACACCTCCTCACTCTACGCCCAAAATACATGGCTTAGAAAGTGGGATTATTTCGATCTGGGCCCACTTTGCAAAAGTTTTAAGAGGGCCGGTCTTGCACACACACACCCCCCTGGCTGTGGGGGAATCCGACGAGATCTGGGGGGAGAAAAAGTAACTTTGCCAAACTTGGGGTACCAGAAGAGGCCTCTCCATTAAGAAGACAAAGGAAAAAAAGTGCACACAGAGCGGATCTGGGCCTCAGGGGGTGGCGTGGCTACGGGGCAGCTTCTGGGAACATCCAACGCCACCACAATTCGGGCATGGCGTTGAGGAGGGAAGCCGGGGGCAGCCCCATTGGCTAAAATTTTTTGGTCCGTTGCCCCCTATTCCTCCTCTCCTTTGGGAAGGCCACACCTAAGCTTCAGGGGAGGTGTCCACCCGGCCGGGTGCAAGAAAACCTCAGATTCAGACTTAAGTGTGTGTGTGTGTGGGGGGGGGAAGCAGAGGAATTTGTGAATCAGCCAGCTTTGGTCCGAGGGGGACGCAAGACCTTTAAGGAGAGCGAGCAGGAAAAAGAGGGGGGCCTGGCCCCGATGGCCGTCTCCACACCCCAAGAGTTGGGGGTCTCCTCCATTTGCCCCAACTTAGGATCAAACCCACCCAAGAGGCTGTAAACCCCCCCCCCAGATCCTGGGATAAGGAGCCCTGGGGAGAGACTGGAGGGAGGCGGAGCAGCCATGGAGGGACACAGAGCAGGAAATGCGCCCCCCCTCCCCAGTCCTCACTCCCCCCCACCCCACAGCTGCCCAATGCGGGGCAGGTAAAGTGCTTACACGGTTGGGCAAAGGGCCAGCCACGGAAGCTGGCCAAAAGGGGTCCGGGCAACGTGCTACCCGACACGGGTGTGTTCAGGGACAAAACCTGCAGCGCACAGGAGGGGGGCTGTGCCTCCCCCCCCCCCAACAAGATCACTTGCCTGATGGGCGGGTGGGGTGGGGAGAAGAGCCTCCGGCCAAGGGAAGACCGGCCAGCTGGGATACCCAGGGCATCGGGGGGCGAATTCCTCACCGAATGCCCGAAGGTTATCCTTTAGGGATCAAGACGGGAAGGAGGGACCCCGGGAGAAAGCAAGCAGCCCGCCAAGGCTCCCTGTTTCGGAGTGGGGAGAGCCCCCCCCCCCCCCCGTGCGCACGTTGTAGGGGAAAATGTCCCAAGAACTGTACCCAGCACATAAGAGGGGGAAACGGTACCTGTGGGGCCGGAAGAGGAGGGGGCGGTGGGCCACGGAGAGGGGAAGGTTGGGAGAGGTTTCAGATCCTGCAAACCTGTCGTTCCCCCCCCCCCCCCATCCTATAGGGCAGCTGAGGGGCTCTGGGGGGAGTGGGGGGGGGGGGCAAACGGTGGCGCGAGGAGGGCGGATCCCGTCCTTCATCTCGGCGGGGGCTGCGAGAGGATGGGGTGAGCCAGGGTGACGTTGAGCGAGTCGTTGTGTTGCACGAGGGAGGTGTGCTTGTAGTGCAGGACCAGCTCCTTCAAGGAGGCGTAGAGGTTGTAGGGCTCCGCGAAGCCGTAGCCGGTCACCGTCTTGTAGATGACGCAGTGCTTGGTGTCGCCGTCCACCCTGCGAGGGAGGCACAAAGAGAGGAAGGAAGAAGATGAAGGTCCAGGCGGTCACAAGAGGAAACGGGTGGATGGGTGGGGGGCTGCCAAGGCGGCTGCCCCAGGAAGAGAGAGAGAACGGGGAACACCACTTTGGGAGGGGGTGCCACAACCCCGCACAATTCCCTCAGCTGGGGAATCATGGGCCTTGTAGTCCTCCAAATGGCCAACAACCAACTCTGAAAGAGACCTTTAACGAAACAGGGGTATTGGCTTTTGAAAGAGAGCAGCTGCCCCTCCCCGAATCAAGAGGACAGAGCGGGCACCAGAGGTGGACATTGCTAAATAAGGCAAGAATTTTGGTCTTTTTTCCAAAGTACATTAGGAGCCCTGTATTCACGGTGGATCCATTCCAAAGTGCCCCGCGGATGCTGAAAAACGTGGATAATAGTGAACACTATTTTAATAGCAAATGCTACACAAAGCATGGTCTCTGGCTCCCTCTCGTGGCCATTTCTCTTAACTTGGATCGTTTAGAACATATATTTCTAGGACTTTTCTTTTAATATTTTCAGACCATAGATAAGTGAATCAGCAGATACCGATCCCTTCGGATACGGGGAATCACACCGTTAAATTAACACAGGACTTTAAAAAAACTGGTTTTGTGTATCTATGGGAGACTTACACCACAGAGCAGGCGTAGCAACCTCGCTGGCTGCTCTCCCGGATGAGAAAGGTCCCGTTGCGCTTGCCGGTCAGCATCTCCTCCGCCTGGATGCGGTTGAGGTTCCCCACGTACCACGTCCGCTCCTCGTGGTGGGGGAGCTCCTCCTCGTCTTCCATCATGGAGTACTGGCTGCAAGGCAGGAGAACAACAGGGATGTCGACACTCGCCTCTCGCCCGGGTGGTCCCCTGTGACGGGAGACGACCCAGAACCTGGAGGGCTGGGAGGGAACCTGAAGGTCATCTAGCCCAACCCCAACCTCCTCACGGGCTGCTTACTCTTCCGTCTCATTCTTGATCCCGAGCCACTCATTGATCTTCTTCTGGCGAGTGCCTTTCTGCGTCAGCCACCTGGGGGGGGGGGGCGCAAGAGAGCAGGGTGAGCCCCCCTGCCTTTCCAGACAGGGTATAGACATAGAAACAAATTAAGGATACCGAAGGACTGTCTTATCCGCTGGATTAGGTATCCACGGATTCCCATGGATGGGGACCTGTCTTGACCAACGTCTCTGATATGATGTGGTTTTATCTAAACGTGTTTTAATCTTCCGGGTCGTTGGCCGCAATAAACTATTATTATAAAATTAAAGATATTAACAAGAAAAATCCCCAACACGGATATAAAATAAGGAAAGTGACCACTGCTGGCCACAAAAGGGAGCCTGAGACCATGTTATGTATATCATTTATTAGAAAGATATATTTCCGCAATGTCATGACCAGACCTGGCTACCAGAGGGAGCCAGAGACCATGCCATGTATAGGATTTGCTATTAAAATAGCGTTTGCTATCATCTGCATTTTTCGGCATCCGCGGGTGGGAGGGTTTGGAACCGACCCCCCCCCCTCGCGGACACCACAGTCCTTCTATACATATAAATAAATTAAGGATTTATGGCTCAGCTTAAAAGACATAAACCCATTCGTACAAAGTACAGCTTGGAAAAGCCGATTTCGGGACTCCCAGCCCTGGCTTCCAAAGCAGAGATGGAGAGGAAACCCGGAGAAACGAATTACAGGAGTTCTCGTTTGGAACGAATTTAATTTTGTTTCTAGTCCGAATCAAGTGGAGGGTGGCAGGGGCTGCATTGCACAGAACGGCCACCGGAGGGCAGGCTTGCCCTTCTTCCCGGATAAGAAGTTGGGAAGCCCCTGATAACGGGGTCTGTAGGGGTTGCGTATTTTTGGGCACCGGTGTCGGGACGCACTTACACCAGGTACTGGTCTCGGAGTTTCCGCAGCTGCAACAGGTCGGGTTTCAAGCTGTTCATGCGCTTGTCGATCTCCCGGTTCTCGGCCGCCTGCTGCTTGAGGTCCTGCTCCAGTTTCGTCTTGCTGTCGTGGATCTCCGTTATACGGGACTTCAGTTTCTCCGAGTTCATCAGGATCCTGGGGTTTCCGGGGGTGGAGGAGGAGGAAGGGTTCAAAGATTGGGGGGGGGGGGGCGGCCCTGTGCCCAAGGGCACCCTCGCGGGGGTCCCGGGCACCGGCCCTCGAGGCCAGAAAGGAAGCCTGCCCGTCGGCAGGGAAGCAAAGCAAAGCGGGCAGAAGCAGAAAAACCCTACGACGCTCCCGGTCTTAAACGTCTGCACGTCCGCCCCGGGCCCAGGCGGCTCCGGCGGCCACGCTTTCTTCCGGCCCGAGCCCCTCCCGGCCTCCCCGCGGCTTGCCCCACGCCTCACCGCTGGAGCTCCTTTTCGTTCCCTTCCCGACGGAAGCGCTCCAGGTACTCCCGCCTGCACTTCTCCTGCGTCTGGCATTGCTCCTCAAAGATCTTGATGGTCTCGTTGAAGGCCTCGATGGCCGTCCGCTTCATCTGCAGCTCCTGACCCCGGGGGGGGGGGGAAGAGAGAGAGAAAGATCACGCCTTGACGGAAACCGTGCCAAATACACAGAGAAAAACCACGACCACCTTCTAGGGGATCCCTCTCTCCGCTTTTCCCCCTGCCCCTGAGAGTCTCGTCTTCCAGAGATGGTTCCTTCCTAAGGTCGCCGTGAGCTGGAGGCGACCGGATTGGCTGGACCCATGCAAAATGAAAGAAGAGATAGTGCTGGAAGAGGAGACCCTCACGGCGGGGAAAAGCAAGGCCCATTTGGGAAAGCCATCACTCGTAGGGTGGCTGTACGTCGGAGGTGACTCGAGGGCCCATCACCCCAAGGCTCAGATATCGGGGTGGTGAAAACAATTTGGATGCCGGCATTTTCCCCCCCAGTCCTGGAACTCTGCCCACAAGGACGACTCTGACGGCGTTGCTTCGCGTTTGCTCAGGAGACTCTGCCCCCAGGGCGAGACCCCCCTCAGACCGGGCTGGGGGGTGCGCCGCTGCAGGCGCCAGCCACCGTTACCTGCGAGGTGCGCGTGTACTCCTCATAGAGGAGATCGTATTCACGGCTCTTGTCCTGGTACTGCTGGTGGTAGACTTGAAGCTGTTCACCCACGGCCTCCACGCTGTCCTCTTTCACCACTTGGTCCTGCCAGAAAGGGAGGAAGGCCAACGGATCGGTGAGAGGTGCGGCACCATTGCCGGCAACAACCCCATGGGGTGGATCTCGAGGCAGGGAGTAACTGGCCCCAAGGAGAAAGCCCTGCCCAGTGGGGTGGAAACCTACAGATGTAGGTACCTGGAAGTTACTTTTTTCCCCAACTAGTTATGCAGGTAGCCATAGCTCAATATATTTGTATACAGATATATATACTTCTGAACTCGGAACAGGCCCAAAAAAGGATCCGTTTAGACCAGTAAGCTCTCTTGAGGTGAGGGAAGGAAGAAGAGAAACCATCAAGAAACGCACAAGGAAAGGGCAACTCTCTTCATATTGTCTCCCACCACTGGTACCCAAAGGTAGACTGCCCCTATCTACGGAGGCTCCGTTTACCCGCACTAACTTATCATTATCGTTCCTCCTGCCGTTCCCCCTCACCTGCTGGTACTTGGAGATGGGGTAGAGCAACCGGGTGTCCAGCTTGGCGTTGTACTGGGCGAGGGACTCATGCCGATAGTGGTTGATGAGCTCCACCACTGAGTTGAAGGTCAGGGGCTCCGAAAAGCCGTATTTGCCATCCCGGTGGAAGATCTTGATCAGCTTGTTATTCCCACCTTTCCTGTGAGAGAAGAGGAAGGGACGCTGAGATGAATCCAGCCTGCAACCCCCAAAACCTCCACGTTGTCTCCCACGGAGGAAGGCAGGATGCGCTGGCCTCCGATATGGAAGGCGGAACAGCTGTCGGGGCCCGTAGCCGTTTTCGGCTTGGTCGTCGGCCGTGAATGAGTCCCGTCCCCTTTAAGAGCCATCCAGGTTGGTGGCTGTCGCTACGGGTGGGATGCGAATTGATCCGGTCTGAATATGCACCCGGGAAGCCGGGGTGTTCCTGGGGTGAATTCGCTTTTGCTGATCAAACAGGAGTCAACAGAAAAAGGAGGAAATTGGAAATCAGCCCTTGATGGCAGCTTGTTAAGCCTGTCTTTACCAGGAGGCGTGGCTACAGCACAGCTGCCTTAACAAGCTGCAGTCAAGAGCTGATAGATAACTTCCTCTTTTCTCTTTCCTGATTGGTCGGCGACAGCAAATCGACTTCCGCTAGCTGGTCCCTGTAAACAAGGGCTGATTAATAACTTCCTCCTCTCTCTTTCCTGACGGGTTGGCTATAGCAAATGGATTTCCACCGGCTCCTCCCTGCTAAAAAGGACTGATTGTGAATTTCTTTCTCGTGTTCTCTCTCTCTGTCTCCCAGCACTAGCCCCAAACACGGTAAGGCCGCGCTATCCATGGGGCATCGTTTCCAAGCCATCCCCCACCCTCTTTCAGATCTTTCTCCTGCCGCTGCCCCCTTCCCAGGGCTGCCCCCCCAACCAGGCGGGGATGAGCCCCGCTCTCCTCACCTGAGCGTCAGGGTGTACTCCCCCTGGATCTTGCTGGACGCGTCTCTCACCAGGAAAGTGCCGTCGGGGGTGTCCCGGAGCTTCTCGTTCACCTCTTCCCTGCCGGAAGCGGAAAAGAGCGGATCGGGTCACTTGCCCAAAGAGACACAGCGAATGTCGTTCCGTCCGGGCGGCCCCGAGACCCTGACGTGGCTCCCCGGAGGCCGAGGTTATAGGCAGTCGGATCTTGTGGCTGGAGGCCTTTAACGGCCGGCTTGAAGTTCCACGTGCTACCGGTCAGGGGGCCAAGCTGGCCCTTCTTGGCCGGGACGTCCCGGACCTGGGTGCCGGAACCGAGAAGGCCCCGTCTTGGTGGACCCATGAGATGTCCTCCCCCCCTGCAGATCTTAAAGCTTGGGCAGGCGTGTGTGGGAGGATACGGCCTTTCAGATATTTACTTAAAATATTTTTACTCCGCCTTTCTCCTTTTAAAGGACCCAAATCGTCTCACGTCATTAAGGGAAGAACGCTTAAAAGCTAGAAACAGCAAGGGTGCCAAACTTTAAACAAGAATTAATTAAACTAGAATTATATTAAAAACGGCAAAGGAAACCAATGCAAAAATATATATTTTTATCCGGCTTTATGCCAGCACTCTGAACAGGGCCGATGCATAGACCAGGGGGGAAATCTTGACTTCCCGACGGAAGCCCCTCGCGGCTGCCGGTTCTAGGCTGGGCGGACGGGTTCTAGGTGGGCCAAAGAGTAACTTTGCCAGGTTTGGCCCAGGTCTGCTTTTGCCCAGTGGGAGGTGATACTGGTCGGCCTGGGAGTGACGGGGAAGAGGAAAACCCTCCCGTCTCGGATGCGAAAGACGTACAGATTTGGGTCTCCAGATTTCGCGATTTCAACAAAACGGCCAATTTAGAAGGACGCTCGAAGCCGGTTCCAAGAGGAGAGAATCGACCGCAGCGATTAGGAGAGCGCCGCTGGGTAAGGAGCAAAGAAAAAAACCTCCTTTCTTCCCCCCGCTAACTTCAGAGTTACCTGGAGATGTCACCCCAGTACCACTCGGCGTCCTGGAGGAGGCTGCCATTCCCACAGGCTAGGGTGGCGGCCGTGGGCTTCGGCTTGGGGGGTTTCGGGGGCAGAGCTGCAAGAGAAGAGGCAGAGGATCAACCCACCCGTCGTTTCTTAAACACCAACCCCCTGCCCCGAATCAGGCCCCAATTCTGCTGACCGCCGCCTCCGGGTCTGAAGCCTGCACCACCACCTTTGCACCAAAGAAAAGCCAAGTGTTCCACATATCCGCGTTTTCCGGCATCCGCGGGGGGAGCTTGGAATCGATCCCCCGCGGATCCCGTGGTCCCTTCCCCAGTTCCTGCCCCCACCCGGATGTGGGAAAACCAGGCGCTCACCTGGAGGGGGCACATCCGGCTGAAAACCCTTGGCTCGGAGAAGGGTCTCCAGGAAGAACGCAGAGACATCCGGCGTTGCTTCAGCACTGCAGAGAGAATCACACCAGCATTAACGCACCCCGTCGGCAGGCAGCTGAGCCCACTCAGCAACCCAGCCCCGAGAAAGCACCTCAGAGGAGACCCGCCTGAGTGTGTGACACAGCAGACCGTCAGTCCACAAGGGTGGAAACTGGGAGAATGTTGCACGCAAGTGAGGCCTATTATACCGAAGGAAGAGAAAGCTGATAATGCAACCTTTGGATCTCAAGAGAAGTGGCCTCAAGCCGTGGAGGGAAATAACCAGCAAGATCCCACAGTCAGAAATACAGTAGGAACCCCCACCCCGTCTGCAGGATCAGCATCCGCTGATTCGCTTATCCGCTGTGTGAAAATCCTTAAACTTTTGCAAACTAAAGGCTATGGCTTCTTTTGCCGAGTCAATCCGTCTCCCATTCACTGTTCCTCTTTCCCTGCCCTGAACTGGGGGTTGGGCTTGATGGCCTTACAGGCCCCTTCCAGCTTCATGATTCTGTGACCCTCTTGGCCAGAGCAGCTGGTGGACGATGGGAAAAACCAAACTCCTCCAACCTCCGGTTCGAAATTGGCACGCTTGGCACCTCCTCAGACGGCTTTCTCGCTTCTCCACCTTCCCCGGTGTCGTTCCCTGGGAGGGGGAGTCGAGGCTCACGTACCTGGCGGCGGCCGGCGGCCGGAAAAGGAGGGGCCCGAAGATCTCGCCCAGGGCTCGCGCATCCAGCCCGTTGCTCTCGGCTTGCTCGGCCACCTTGGCCAGGTGGCGCAAGAGGAACTGGAGGGTGAGCAGGTGGGCGAGGGGGACCGCCGGGGGCTCCAGGGCCGACAGCAGCTGCTTCTGGCAAAGGTCAGGCTGGGGGGCGTCTGCGGAGAGGGCAGAGGTCAGAAAGGCCACGAAATAAAATAACAGGGCTTTGCCCACTCCCGCCTCCACCGACCCCTGGCCCGGCTGGCCAGCCCAGCCCGCCCAGGCCACCCCGGCGCGCTCACCGTGGAGCAGCCGAAGGACATCGCTGTGCACGCCGGCGGGCACCACCGGGGTGGGCAGGTCCTGGAGGTAGCCCTTGAGGGCCTCGCCGAGAGAGACAACGTCCAGGGCCTCCAGGTCGCCAGTGGCAGCCCCGTCTGCAAGCAGAAAGGAGGGGGGTTTGGCGTCAGCAAGGGCGAGCCGGTGGGCCCCTCCCGGTCCAGCTGCCGTCTCTCCGACAGCACCGGCCGCTTGGAAAACCCAGAGGGCACGCCTTCCGGACAGGGTTCCCGGGGTCAGAACCTGCTCCTGGAGGTCCTAAACCGTGGCTGTTCGTGGCCTTCGTTCCGACGAGTCCCGTGGGTTACCAACCACCGAGCCGTAGCCAGGGCCCCCGGCAAGAGCGAAAGACCCCTCTCTCTCCCGCTCCCTGGTCCCCGTTCCAGCGAAGCTCTGCTTCGGACAATGCGGGACACGTGTCGGCTTCTGGATCACAACTCCCAGCATCCACAACCAGCCTGGCCAGAGGGCCACAGAGGTTCCTTGGGGACTCCCGAACCCCCCAACGTCCCTCCCGGCGGAACCGCCGCTTACCGGTTCTCAGCGCCGGCCTCAGCTCCGCGCCCGGCGTCCTGTAGAGCATCTTGCTGTCCAGCCCCTGAGGAGGAAAAGCATCCCATGCGGCCGGTCGGATGAGCTGCCCGAGAGCGACCGGAGACTCGGGGGGGGGGGGGGGCTGCCCTGGGCTCCAGGGGCTGTATGTCTCCTGGCAGTGGCACATGGGACTTGGAACCAGAGACGTACACCGCTGGGGCGAGGACGGTCCAGACCCCCCAATGCGCCAAGTTACAAACCGAGAGCTCTCCTTCCCCATCAAAGTAAGAGCTTGACAGCTCGGGGACAGAGAGCACCCCAAACGCCACCCCTGGCAAGCGGTGGGAGGGATGTCTATACAGAAAGGGGTGTCCCCCCCCCACCTTTAAGTGGCCATCGTGGCTCGGGGACTGGCTTGTCTAACGATATTATACAATCGGCCACCACCGCTCACCTTTCTTCTCAACCGCGTCCACCAGCTGGCACAGGAAAGGTGGAGCCACCTCTGGGGGCCCAAACTGCTCGGCAAGTTCCGGGAGCGCGAAGCCTGGAAAAACCGGGGAGAGGAGGCGGGTTTTGGGGTCTCGCACCCCGGCCGATCTCGGAAGGACTCCGCCGGCTCGCCCCACCCCAAAGATCTGGCCTGGCTATGCCCAAAGCAAAGCTGGGGGGGGGGGGGCTGCTGCCCCACAGCGACAGCCGAAATCCACAGGGAAAGGCCAGCGTCTGGGTCCAGCTGCGTCCCTCCCCCACGCCGGGATCGCCATGCATCCCCCAAAACCCAAACTTGAACGTTTGCGACCGAGACGGAGAGCGGTAGCCGGCTTTCCAAAAAACTCACAACCGCAGAAACAGCTCAACAACAGGAACGACAAGAAAAACCCTAGAAATGCACGTTTCTAAAGGTTGCCAGAACTGGCCACCAGAGGGAGCCAGAAGCCATGTTACGGATAGCGTTTGCTATCATCCACGTTTTTCAGCATCCGCGGGGGGCTTGCGACCGATTCCCCTGCGGATACGGGGTTGTGGTTACAAAGAAAAGCCGGGAAGCTGGCCAGAGAAAGTGCCACGGATCTTGGCCGCCACCCGCATTCCTCCCGGACTCCCCAGGGGTGGCACCCCCCACGCCGGCCACCGGCGGCTGGGGGAGACCCCTCCGCCCGGGGGTCCCCCTTACCTTGCTCCTCATGCAGATGGGGCGGGCCAGATCCGGGGGCGGCCGGCAGAGGCCGGGGCATTCTCGGCCGGTGGGAGGGCAGGGCGATCTTCACGGGCCCCACGTATTCCACGTAGGTGCCGGGGAAGTCCCCCTTCTGCTTGGTGCGCTCGTTGACCCCTAAAATCCAGCCGATCTGGTTGGGCAGCTGCTCGTCGCCGTCTTTAAAACCCAGGGCCTGGAGGGGCCCCCTTGCTCACGACCAGGAGGTCTCCCGGGAGCAAGTCAATGTCCTCCTCGCGCTCCTTCCGGTAGGGGTAGAGGGCTCGGTACTGGAACCCCTCGGCGCTCCCCATGGCGCCCCTCCGGGCGGACCGGGAGGGCGGGAGGGGCGGCCGCGGCCGGAGGGACACGGAGCGAGCCCTCCTGCTGCCCTCTCACGGGCTCTGCATGGAGGGGCCACAGTGGCCGAGCCGGGCCCCTCGCCGGCCAGAAGCGCCCGGCCCCCTAAGTAGAGGTCCACTCCCGCAATTTGAACCCCCGGTTCAGCCAGATGATGGAGCAGAGGGAGAACGTGAGGAGCATCATCCAGCGCGGGCAGGTCAACGGTGACGGACCGGTGGCGGCCTCAGGACCCCAGAGACGCTCCCCGATGGGCAGGACAGGATCCTGGAGAGGGGAAGAGAGAGGGGTTCCCATCGGCCACGAAAGGGGGCTCCGTCGCGCCGACCCCTTTGCTCCCGGAAGCGTCTCCTTCAGAAGTAGCTGCTCCACCCCAAAGCCCCAGGCCCCTCTCCTCAATACGACCCCGCACAATGATATGTTTTCGTGCAACAGGCGGTGTTGAGCCTCCCGCTGCCAGGGCAGTCAGCTGCAGAATGGCTCTGGCTGCAATTGAATCCCAGAAGCAGAGGGCTGCCGTTTTCGAACCCAGTCCTCTCTGGATATTCAGCAAGACACACAGAAACGCTTTTTCCCGTTCCTCAAAAGCTTGCACGATCCGATCGCTCTCCCCCGGGGACTGGCGCCCCCTCTGCGGGGGCCGCCACGGAAGAGGCCCCGCCGTGGGGCAGACCTTCAGCTCCCCCGAAGCCAAGCCAGGGAGCCTGGCCAACCACGCCCAAAGCCACCGATCGCCCGAATCCTTGTGAAATTCGTCCGGGACCAAAACGGGGAGGATGGGAGTCGGAACCCTTTCCGGGATGCAAAGGTGGAGGCTCAAAGGGAGGGGAAGGGGGCCGAGGGAGCCGTTTGGCTCCCTACGGAAGACAGGAGCGCGTCCCCCTCCCGCGCCGGATCCTGCTCCTCCTCGGCTCCCCCTGACGTGAGGAATTTCGGCAGCTGCTCCGGCTCAGCGCTGGCCGCGCTTCCCTGCCAGCGGGCCAAGCTTTACGACAGATGGGCTTCTTCGCCTGGGCAGGATTTGTGCCGGAGAGCGAGCGAGCGAGCGAGCGAGCGGGAGGGGGAGAGGGAGGGAGGGGGAGAGGGAGGGGGAGCTCCAGGTGCTGCCCGAGAGACAAAGGGGGCACAGTTCTCTCTGCCCCCGAAGGATTCGCACTCAACCCGGGGTGGGGTTTTTAATTATTTCTTTCAGAGGTGCCAGAGGCCGGGCCCCGAACGGGCTTTCAAGGAGGATCGGGCCCTCCCCTGGGGGAAATCTCTGGAGGCTTGCTTGGGTCTATATTGCAAAACCCAGTTGTGAAAGGGGGGTGAAGGAGGGGGGGGCAAGGAAATAGCCTGGTGGCCTATGAGGCAGAGCGAGATTCGCACCCGGAGCTTAGTGACGAGTGGGAGGGATGGAGCTGGAAGGAGGAGGGAGGGTGAGGAATCGGCGCTGGAGCTTGGGGGGGGGGGTCGAGGGGGGTCACCAGGAAGCGTCTGGAAGGGTTTTGGGAAGGGTTACGGGGAAACGGGAACCCGCCAGCCCTGGGTTCGAGAGGAGTGGGGAGATACAGATGGATGAAAAATGGTTACGGAGACGGGAAAAGAAGGGGGGGAGGAGAGGGGAGGGGTCTGGACCCCCCTCCCCAGGCCACGATCCTGATGGGGCCACGGAGCCCCCAAGGAGACCCCTGAGAAGGGGAACTGGAAAAGGGCAGGAGGGCCCTGGCACAAGGGGGCACGCGAGCATGCGCAGAGTGTTTCTGGTGCCAGAAGGAAAGAGGTGTGCCCACGCTGGCCACTGGGCTTCTGGGACGCCCCCCCCCCCGGCCGTCAACTGGGGACCCCAAGTAAGGGGTCTGGGGGGGGGGGCTTGGAAGGGGAAAGGCAGGGAAATCATATTGGAATCTTTTTTTAAAAAAAATCAATTAATAAGCTGCATTCCTTCTGCTTGAATTTTGCCGGGGGGGGGGGAGAATAAGGGAGGGAGGAAGGAGTTTTGGGGGGATTTGGGGAGAAGGGTCCTCCATGCCCCCCCCGATTTTGCCACCTGCCCCCCATAAGAAAAGTCCCCAAAGAGGGAGCCAACCCCCCCTCTCCCTGCCAAGGCGGCTGGAAAGGCAAAAAGGGGGCTCTGCCCCCCCCCAAATTAAGACCCCTTTTGTGACCATCCTTTTCCCACCCTGGCCCTGGGTTCAAGGGTCTGCCCCACATCTCTGGGGTCCCTCCACCCAGCCAGGGAAAGGGAGAGCCAAGGGGGGTGGGGGGGGTGGGAGGGGGCGAGGGACCCTCCCCCCCAGCAGAGGGAGATTGGGGGGGTGGCCCAAACCCTGGGCTTCCCTGCCCCCCCCAAAAGGCAACCGACCCCCCTCCCTCCTGGCCTGGCCATGGGGAAAAAGAGGGTGGTTTTTGCAATATCCCCCCCTGAAAAAAATACCAGCCCCCCCCCCTCCTTGCTTATTTTCAAGCTGGGGGGGGGGGCTTTGGGGAAGGCAGGGCGGGGTGAAGCCCTTTCAAACCAGATTAAAGGAAGCTGCTATAAAATAGAACAAAATTGCAATAACATGAAATAAAATAAAAGAACCAGCAACCCAAGGCAGGAGGCGGAGAAGAAGCAAAGGGGGGGGGGGGGGAAGGAACAAAAGAAAACGTCCCATTCCCCCCCCCCCATGTTATTATTATTATTATTTTTTGGGCCCCAAACAAGAACCCTCCCCCTTCCTCTCCCCCCCCCCCGACCCCAAAGATGCAAAGCACATTCCCCCCCCCCCTTGCAAATCTCCCCGGGAGCGGATCTGCCGAAATCTTCCCCACCCTGATCTTAATTTTTTAAATTAATTTTCCAAGATCGGGGGGGCCGGGAGGGGGGGGAATCCTCCGCGATTGCAGTAACAATAAATTCAAAAAAGTCCTTTTTCTTTGCAACCTCCCCCCCCTCCCACTCCAAAGAAGGGGAGGCTTTTGCACGGCCCCCCCCAGCCCCCAAAGGGTTTGCAACCCAGGTCTGGGGCGGGGGGCTTGGAAAGCCTCTGGCCCCGAGAAAGGGGGCTTGCAAAGGGGGCCCGGGCGCCCCCCACCTACCCCCCCCCCCGCCGAGACCCCCGGCCCACCTCTGCTCGCCTGCGTCGCGCTCCTTCTCCCGAGCCTGGGAACCCAGCGGCAGCCCGGCGGAAGGCGGAAAAGCCCGAGCTCGGCCCGAGCGGCGCCGGAAAGGGCCGAGCTCGCTTCCCTCCCCCGCCCGGCGCCGGCGCGGAGGCGTTCGGAGCGCCGGAAACGGCCGAGCGCTGCCGAAAGCCCTCGGGGCCAAAGAGGAGAGGCGCTTTTGTCGCAAAGCGAGACGTCGGGGGATCATTTGGAAGTCAGAAAGAGGGTTTCCCCGCCTTCCAGGCTGCTTTCTCACCTCTGCCCCCCCCCCCGGGTCTCATGCTATGGGGTCGCCCTCAAGTGGGGGGTGCAGGGGCTCAACCATGGCCGTCCCCCCCCCCCGGATTGTAGCCAACCAACCAAGGAGGAACCGGTCTTTTGTAAAATTAATGGATCTTGATGGCCTGCTCAGGGCCAAACCGTCCCTTGATACTTTGGGTTCGTGGGCAACAGTATAGGAGGGGCCCCGTATCCGCGGGAATTCGGTTCCAAGCCTCCATCCCCGCAGATGCTGAAAAACGCGGATTACAGCGAACGCTATCCATAGTCTGGTCTCTGGCTCCCTCTAGTGGCCAGTTCTGGTATTTATGGGGTTTTTCCTTTTAATATTTTTAGTCTTCCTCCTCCCCTCCCCGTGTATTTTTAATATTATCTGCCTTAAAATTGCAGCCCTTAGCTGTAACTTCTCCACCTTCTTGCGTTCTTGGAACGACAACGAGAAGTAACGACTTACACAAACGGAACGGCGGGCAGTTTCGTATCTAAAGGGGGGGGGGAATAAGGTGTCCATGGGAAACCGGAATTCTAGAGCTTTCCTGCTGGTGTGCAACTAACTCTACCTCTATTGCTCTACAGCGGAAGGGCCGGCTGGCGCCGAGGAAAGCCGAGCGGACCCGATTAGGCACGAAAGGGCCTCCGAACCCTTTACGGAAATAGCCGAACATTCCCGAGTCGGCCGGAACGTTCAGCTACGTGCCATGACGCCACCACATTCTATTTCCGTGCCATTTTTTTTTTTTTGGTGCAGAGCTAATTAAAGTCAGTTTTTTTTAATTCTTTGAATTGTTTCGCTTTTGCAAAAGCGGGTCATGAGAAAGGACTTATAAAGCAAATGTAGAAAAATATGCAACCTTTATAGGAATAATAAATTATTGGCCATAGAGAAGACTTTACACCTACCACTATAAGCAAGCTTGTTTTACATTTAAAATTATATATATATTTGGTTTATAAATCAAAGAGAAACATACCAAATTTATCCCAATTAAGAAATTCTTGCTAATTCATAGCCAACCAATTTAGAGATACTTTGATGGGCAAGCTTGTTTTAAATGTAGCGCCTCCTTATCCACAGGATCGGTATCCACGGACAAGTTACCCGAAGTCTCCTTTTTTCATCATCCACTTTGTTGAGGGGGGTTCGCTTGTTTTCACCTACTCTCACTTGCCGTTTTTGAGGCCTATTCTTCTTGCTTGGTGTGATCCTTTTTTTCGGGTTGATTTCCGAAAAGCACATTAAATAAATAAACCTGCGTCAACCAGCAAAGCCGGCTGCCCTCTGCTCTGTGGTCAAGTCAGAACAGGCTTATAAGGGCCCCTGATAGGGTTTTCAAGGTTACCAAGATATGTAAGGAGCGGTTTTACCAGTTCCACTATTCCCCCCAGGGAGCTGCCGTGGCTGAGTTGGGGATTCGAACCCAGGTCTCCGAAGTTCTCGTCCGTCACAAGATTCCCCAGAACCAGACCGGGTGCCCTCTTGTCGAGCGCCAGATCATTGAGGAGAACGTCCCAGGGAGCCACCCCTCCGCCCTGCTCCCTCTCGGCCCCGTCCATGGAAAACCGGTTGGGTCCAAGCGGATAAGGAAGACTCCGGAAACGCAGCAGTGGGTGCAAATCAGGGGGGGTGCCCGCCCCTGTGCCCTCAGCATTTTATTATTTTCCTTTCCAACCATCGCTCAACCCCCAGGAAAGCCTGGAGGCTGTTTCACAGTCTTGGCAAAACCGACACAACAGGATTTGAACTCGGGACACCCTCTCCTCGGTGACTCCGACCCCTTTTGGAAGAAAATAATACCGGGTGCCCAATGACCCTCGTTGGCTTTCTTTGCCATCCCCCCCCTGAAATGCGTGGCAGGCGTTTAGTGGTTATTTGGGGTGGAGGGCCACGCTCGGGACCTGGGGGGCCAGAGGGAGACCCCCAAACACGGGGGCCAAAGCAGGGAGCCGCTCATAGGAACAAAAACACCGGAAGGGCCCCTGACATGCCCCACGCTTGGGACCCCTTTGGCACGGGGGGGGGCTGTAGACCCCTTTCCGTGGTTTTGCAACGAGGACAGGGTCCGGCCTCCACCATGAGGAAGGGCCAGCGCCGGGCAGGAACAAACCCCTGGCCCAGCCGGGGAGGCGACGGGCGAAACCGCCGGCCGGGGGCTCCTGCCTTGGCGGGCCTCCGTTTTGGGAGCGCCAGCTCGGAGGAAAAGGGGGCAAGCATGCAGGCGAGGATCGTGCGGCTCCCTCCACGTGCTTTGGGGACACAAATGGGATCGGGGGGGAGTTTAATCCCCCGTGAGACGGCAGGAAAGTCTAAGGGGTGGACCTTTGGGGCCACAGAGGCCAACGGGTGGCGATCCTTGGAAAAACTGGACCCTCGGCGGCAGGAGGGAAGCGTTCGCTGGGACAGGAGGAACGTTGGCCTGCGCTCCAGTTGGCAACGGGTTGGACACGAAAACCGGGCAACGTTGGGCCCCTATTTACAGGGTGGAGATGCACGCTTCTCGGGGCGGAGGGGTCCAGTTCGTGGCGGGTTCGCCTTTTTCCTCCGAATGGCTCAGAAAACGCGATTCGCGCCACCGTCCTCCCTGAGTTAGGACTTGCGGTCAAGTGGTCAAACGCCAATAGGAGTCTTTCCTCCCTCTCCTTATAGGGATAAAGTGGGGTGTGGGGGAGAGAATCTTAAAACGTCAGAGCTGGAAGGGACCCTCGAGAACATCCAGTCCATCCCCTGTCAAGGAGGCCCCAGGAGGGATTTGAACTCCCAACCGCTGGCTCCGCAGCCGGAGACCCTCAACCCCTGAGCTTTGGAGAAAGAAGTTAAAAAGGAACCCACTCGACTCAAATCCTCAAGACGGGGAAGATTCCGGCTTAAGCCACCTTTTGCACCCGCTTCTCAGGCTTGAGGGGAGGATGGGAGTTGTAATCCAACACATCTCGAGCGTGCCAAGTTGGGAGAAAGCTTGCGCGGCAGCCACCCGGGCACAGAACACAGCGTTGGGCCTGGATGCATAGACCCCCAGATGGGACCCCCCCCCTCGCTCTGAGCCCAGTCTGCTAAACCCCCCCCCCCCAGGGATCCTCTCTCTCTCTCTCTCTTCAGGAACTCAAAAACCCATCATGCTTTTACATGGCCCTTCTTAGAATTTTAGGTTTTCTTTTTCTTTTTAAAGCAGGCTTTAAAAGAAGAGCCATTTGATAAGTCATTAGTAAAAACCAGGGTTTTTAAAGGAAACAAGACACGGGAGAATACAAGACGAGGCTTCCTTATCTCTAGAACTTGGAGAAGTTACTTTTTTTGGGGGGGTGTATGCTTTCCAAAGCCCCCCCCCCCCTCCTGGCAGCAAGACATCTCCAAAGGTGCTCTTTTGCTCGGAACGGAAAGAACTGGAGACAAAGTGGGATCCCCCCCCCTTGTGTTTCCGACAGCCCCCAGCCCTGACGAGAGCCCCCCCCCCCCCGGGGACACGGCTGGGCAAGTGGGCCAGGCGGGACCTGCAAGACGGCGCCTTTCCGGCTCGTTGGGGGGAGTGCGGAAAGCCCCCCAGGGGCCCAAGACCTTCGGCCCTGCCAGAGGAATCGTCCAGTTGCTGGGTGCACTTCCAGCCCCAATCGCTCCCACCCGGAGGCCCCGACGTGGAGCACGAAGAGAAACCCAGTCCCTCGGGGAAGGAAGGAAGGAAAAGGAAAGAAAGAAGGAAAGAAGGAAGGAAGGAAGGAAAAGGAAGGAAGGAAGGAAGGAAGGAAGGAGCTGATAATGAATAGAAGGAAGGAAGGAAGGAAGGAAGGAAGGAAGGAAGGAAGGAAGGAAGGAAGGAAGGAAGGAAGGAAGGAAGGAAGGAAGGAAGGAAGGAAGGAAGGAAGGAAGGAAGGAAGGAAGGAAGGAGAGGTGGCCAGGGAGGAAAAGGCGAGCAGAAAGTGGAGTCCCCTGGCTTTCCTGCCCCTTTGGCCTCGGGTTACTTTTCTCCCAGGAGGGGATCCTGGCACGGGTTCCCCCGGGCCTCGTCGTGCTCTGCCGGGGCGTTGCTGCCTCCCACGGGCCCCCGGAGGCGGCTCTCCGGATCCCCTGGCCGTTCTCCTCGGGCGGAGGCCAGGCTCGGTTCCTCGGCTCGCCCGTCCTTCTCGTCCCGGCTTGTCCTGCACTCGGCCGTGGGCCCCAGGAGGGTTGGGCCGGCCTCCCCGCTGCTCCCGGCTCCCCCGGCGCTGGGAGGAGACACTCTTGTACTCCACGGCCGTCGTGCCGTCATCCTGCTCGATGTAGACCCGGGCTTCCAGCTGGACCGGGTAGGACCCCTGGCACTCCCAGGTGGCGGCGGCCTCGGGCGGCTCCTCTCCCTGCACGGCGATGTGAGGCACCGGGGGCCGCTTGGGCTCGGCAGGGGCGGCCAGGGGGGAGCAGGGGAGCCGGTCCTCCACCCAGGACGCCCGGTGGCCGCCGGGGCGCCAGGGGGCCGTTCGGCGTTCCGCGGGGGCCTCCTCCCCAGACGCCAGCTCTGGCTCGTCAAAGCTCACCTCCTGGACCGCCTCTTGCTTCTTGAACGAGTCGCGCCGCTCGGATAAGTTCAGCCGCCGCATGACCACCAGTTCCTGGTCGGGACGGTCCCCCGGCCAGTCCCGGAGGCGGGGGGAGGCCGGCTCTCCCTCGTCCCCGGAGGCCGGCATCTCCAACATCAGCTTCCGCCCGCCGCCCGTCTTCTTCTCGGCCAGGCAGGGGGGGATCTTCTCCGCCGACTGGACGCGCTTGAGGAGGGGCGAGCGGGAGCCCTCGGCGCTGCGGGGGCCGGGCGGCCTGGCGCACCACGGTGGGCGGGGAGAGGGTCTTCCCCTGAAAGGGCTGGCCGCCCTTGGCGAAGGGAGGGAGAGGCGAGGGGGGCCTCTGAGGCGAGGGGGGCTGCGGGGCGGAGGACGAGGAAGGGGTGCAGGCCAAGGGGGAGGGCGGGATGCTGCTGGTGGACTTCCGGCGGCCCACCTTATAGCGCTGGCTGCCGAGCTTGGGCGCCAGGCCGTGGAGAGAGCTTGGCCGGATGTGGCCCGCCGGGGAGGTGGGGGTGCTGGACGACGGGGAGGTGCTCTGAGGCGAGGTGGAGTCTGAGACAGAAGGAAAAAAAAAGAAAAAAAGAAGAGAGCTTATTCGCTTAGGAACCAATCGGGGACATTTGTATTGACTACTACATCCTCCTCTCCATGGGGCTTCCCTTGGAGACTACGGCAGGTCAGCCGGATGGGCAGCTGCATGAGCCAATTGGATCACCACATTTCTGTCTCGTCTCCGCCGTCCCGGACCAGGCAACCATCGTTCCTGAGACAAAAGTGCCCCGGAGAACCAGAGAGAGAGAGAGAGATGATCTTCTACCGGGCTCCTTCTCACCTACAGGCTTTGGGACTACGACCCCCAGAATCCACCGGCCAGCCACAGTCCAAAAGAGTCTGAGGATCCCCACGCCCGGCCAGAGCGGGGGGGACAGAAGACACCGTGCAGGGTGCCCACGCTTTCTTACCTGGGGGGCAGTCCGGGGCAGGGCTGCGGCAAGGCGGGGTGGGCCCCGGGGAAAGGCTGTGGGTGGGTGAGCCCGGGAGGCTCTCGCTGGAGGAGAGCGAGTGGTGGAGCCCCGAGGAGAAGCTGCGGCTGGTGTGAAGCACCGAGGACGACTGCTTGGAGATCTTTTTGAAGAGGAACTTCCGCCTAGGAAGAGACCGGGGGGGGGGGGGAGAGTGGGGGAAACGCACACAGGTCTTTGGAGAAAAGCAGCCACCCCACCAGCAGCAGGCAGGCAGACAAAGCTCTGCATCTCCCCAGGCCTGGCATGGGGAGTTTCGGGGTGCAGGGGCGACAGAGCCCCAAACTATGCAGGAGATTGGGCCCCATCTGGTCCCGAGGTAGGGTGACTCCCCCCCCACCTTCCCCGAGGCCACCTGCGCAGGGAGCCAGCGTTGCTCTGGTGGCCACCTACCGGTCTTGGCTGTCCCGCTTCCGGCTCTTCTTGCTCCGACGGGCCATCCGCGTCTTGGAGCTGTTCTTGCGAGCCGGGCCCACCTTGATGCTGGTGTTCTCCAAGGCGGTGGTCCTCAGCGCCACCTTGTTTCCGCTCTGCAACCAGGAAACGGCAAAACGGTGTGAGTCACTCCGTTCAGACCGTGCCACGCGAGAGAGGCCACCGCTCCCACTTATGCCACAGATGTACTGTGGGGGAGACAGGGCTCCGAAGGAACCCAGCGCTGGTCTGAGCACAACGGATGCACGTCTGTGCACAACTTTTTAAGTGAAGGTACTTCCTCTTGGAAGCTAAAAGGGGCCTGAAAATAAATTCAGTGCCGTTAACCTTCTACAATGCTTTGGAATTTTTCTTTTATTACTTTTCTTGTTTTCAGATTGTAGATCAGTGAATCTGTGGATACGGATCCCACGGATAAGGGGGTCCGACTGTACTCTCCATTCGGAAAACCCAGAAAAGGGTGGCCGTAAGTCAGAGCGGACTTCGACGGCACACGACAATGATGGTGCTTAGTGGCTATTACGGTTTAATAGTGTTGTTTTAGCATGTCGTTTGCTGTGTTTTTAGTTTTGCTAGTTTTAACATTGTGTCTCCCCTCTTGAATCGCCCCATGGGGGGGGGGAAGCAAGCTATAAATGAGGCAGATAAAACGAATCAAGGAACCCCACCTTCAGTAGCAGCTCCACCACATCCATGTGCACGAGACCCAGGACAGACTCTCCGTTTACGTGGGTGATGAGGTCTCCCGCCCGCAGGCCGGCCTCCTGAGCGGGGCTTCCGTCCTCCACGCTCTGCGGCCGGAAGAGGCAAAAGCCGTGATGGTTTCATCCAAAGCCACGATGAGCCAAGTGAACAACCTCTTCCCTTTCTGGTGCTGGGAACTGATCCTTCCTTCCCTCCGCCTTCTTTTCTCCAGGCTAAACATGCCCAGTTTTTTCCTCCTTCTAGGGCTGGGTTTCCAGCTCCTTCATCCTCCTTCTTGCCCTCCTCTGAACTAAGCAGATCTCTCTCGATCCTGTGGCCGACGAGCTCTCTCCCCCCTCCCTCGCCCCCCCTGGCCGGAACCCCCCCCCAACTCACCCACACCATGTGGTGCACGGTGTAGACGTCGCTGTCGCCCATGTAGACCCGGATGGCGCGCAGGGTGAAGCCGTACTTCTTGCCGGAGCTGTGGATGACGATGGGGGGGCGCAGGTGGGCACCCCCGAGCAGGGAGTCCCGGCTGGGCGAGGAGTCGCGCGACGAGGGGTTGGAGGAGAGCGAGCGGGGCGAGATGGGGCTGACGAGGGCGCCCCCTCCCAAGTCGTCTGCAAACACAAGAGGAAGTGAAGGACAGGGCGCCGATCCTGCGGCGCCCCACGCCCGTCGCCTCCCCGAGGCTCCTGCGGGTCTGGCGTGTTTTCACTACATGCTCTTCCGGCCAGAGGCCTATCAGCCCTTTACGGTGGGGGAAGTCTTGCCTAAAATGCTGGGAAACCATCGCGTGATGGTGCCGGGGGGGTGGGTGGGGAATGGATACCAGGGGAAGCCCTGGGGAACGGAACGGAGAGGGCAGGAGCCTCGGATTCCACAGCACGGACTGAGATCCCTCACCCCCTGGAGGGAGCGACCCCACAACGTCCCGGGGGAGGGGGCCTTAATATTAATATTTTGTGGATTTCCCTTTTAATATTTTTAGACCGTGGATAAGTGAATCAGCGGATACAGATCCCACAGAGAAGGGGGCTCCTACTGTCTGCCCTGCTTGACAGCCCCACCGACAGGCAACGTAAACGTTGGTCTCTGGAATCCATAAACGGGATCCCTTCCCAGTTCCTGTAGCCAGAAAGGGTTCCCTCTTCTCTTAAGCGAGGGGGACCCAGGAGGAGCCCCCGACCCACAGACGGGAGGCAGAGGGGGTCCCGTCCCCCACCCACCTGAGCTGATGATGAGCGACAGGGCCGAGACCGACGCTGACTTGGGCACTCGGCCGCCGGCGGAGATGCGCTGCTTGCCAGCGCCGTCCTTGGGCCGCCGACCACCGTCCGGCTCCGAGCCCCGCGGGGTTGAGTTCTTGGTCCCGGTGCTGTTGCTCCGCAGGCGGACGCGATTCAAGCTGGCCAGGTCAGCTGAAGGGAAGGAAGGGGGGGGAAACGGCAGCCGGTTGGAGAAATCACAGGGTTGGAAGATACCCCCCCCACACACACACACAAAGAGGCCAGCGAGTGAACTCCCTCCCAATACAGTAGGACGCCCGGATCCATGGGAGATGGGTTCCAAATCTCCCGTGGGCACTGAAAACTGTGGACAATAGCAAACACTATACATAGCATGGCAATAGGGGGGGGAAACCCCCCAGAAATATGTATTTTCATCATGTATTACCAAAACTAGCCGCCAGGGGGAGCCAGAGAATATGCTATGTATTCTTCAACAACAATAAACGTGGTCTCTCTCTCCCTCTAGTGGTCCGTTCTTGTAAATACATCCCGAAAACAAATATTTCTAGGTTTTGACTTTTAGTATTTTTGATATTTTCAGACCGAGAAATAAACCTGAGGATACCGATCCCGCAGATACGGGGGTCCTACGGTAGGTTCGTGATAAGCCCACCCAAGAACGGTGCAATGTGCCAAGGACCCATTTTCCCCATGGAACACAGTCATGCCAGAAGAATGAGGGGTCTGCTCTAAGCGAGGGGACCCCACTCCCCAAAAAAGGTTTCCCTCCAAGTGGGGACCGGAGGGGGCAGATGCTGCCCGCTGGGGGTCCAGGGCGGGAACAGAAATGTAACTGCCCGGTTCTTCGAAGACCCACCCCACGCACCCTTCCCAGCAGACCCCACCCCCCGCGTACCCACCTGCCAGTGCCTTCCCAGGGACCCTCGGGGTGGACGATGGTGGCGCGGGGGGCTCACAATCACCCAGCACGAAGACGGGCCGCTCCCGCTTGGCCGGCCCCTTGCCGGGGCTCTCGTCCTCAGAGGAGAAGGCGAACCGGGGCATGGCCTCCAGGCTGCAGGTGCTACTCAGGACCGCCGAGCCTCGGGCGCTGGTCTCCTGGCGGAAGGCGTGGACGGTGGAGCCGCATGAGGTCCAAGCGCGGAGCCTGTGGGACAGACGGACGGACAGACGGAGAGGGAGGAAGGGGTCAGCCTGGGAAGGGGGAACAGCCTCCTGTGGGGGGGCGCGGCCCTGGCCCTCCTCCCCTAAGAACCAGAGGTGGAGGGCTACCCCATGGGGAACCTGTGGGGCTAGGCAGAGAAAGCGCATGAAGGGAAGTCCACCCACCCACCCACCGACCCATCGATGGATCAGTTTGAGGTCAGGGGGAACTCTAATAAATCAATACATAAATCCATACATCTGAGATAAGTTCTAAGAAACAGACCAATTTGAGGTATGGAGGATTTCTAATAAACAAATAAATCAATAAGCAAGAGCTAAGGAGAAATTCTATGCTGCAGGAGCAGAAGGCCACTTGCCTCCGATGCATTTAAACATCCGCTCACCTCGGGGTCTCGGGGCCGGCCGGCCGGCCCTTCTCTTCATCCCCAGAGCTGCGCTCGCCCCGCTCGGAGCGGTCATCCCTGTCTGAGGCCGAGAAGTTGAGGGGCGGGCGGGTTGGCCAGGTGCTCCGAACTGCTGTATACCTGGACGGGGAGAAGGCAAGGAGAAGCGGCTTGGTGAGCTTCCACCCCACATGCCTCCAGAACCCTCTTTTGGGTCAAAAAAAAAAAAAAAGAGGAGGAAAAGGAGCGTCAGGGCCGGAGGGCAGGGCCAGTGAAAGTCTGGTTGTACACAAAAACTTTTATTCTTTCTCTTACCAATGTCTCAGCGAGAACTGTTGAGACTGTAAGTGCCAGTCGATGAGATAAGCAAAAACAAAATGACAAACCTTGCTAAACCGGTGAGAGCAGGAGGAGAACTGCCGGATCTCCAGGCACAACTCCTCGTCGTTCGTTTCCTCGTCTTCAGAGCCCAGGTGGCGGGTAGCGCTCGGAGCGAGCTGGAAGGAGAGACCCGGTTGGGGGCGGGTGGAAAAGATGTCGCTCCCCTCCCTCCAAGCCCACCAAAGAAAAGGGCTATACAAAAGGACCCCCGTCTCCTCGGGGGATCGGTTCCAAGCCCCCCGCGGATGCTGAAAACTGTGGATTATAGTGAACGCTATATATATAGCATGGTCTCTGGCTCCCTCTAGTGACCGGTTCTGGTAATGGCACCACGGAAATAAATTTCTTTAGCAAACTCTATCTGTGGAATGGTCTTTCTCTCCCTCAAGTGGCCAGTTCTGCTAATTTTGCATTTAGAAATATATATTTCTAAGATTTTTCATTTTAACATTTTTTAGTGTTTTCAGACCCTGGGTCAGTGAACCAGCAGGTACCGATCCCGCTGATATGGAGAACCTCCTGCCTTATTGGTGTCCCTTCTCCCTGCCATTCCTCCCGCAAATTCAGGGTGGTGTCCATGGTCCCCTCTCCCCTTTTATCTTCTTAATCACCCCACCTGTGCGTAGGTCTGGCTGAGAGCGAGCGAACGAGCGAGCCCAAGCTCACCCAGTGACTTTCAGGGCTGAACGGGGCAGAGAGCCACCGTCTCCGGAGCCCGGCTCCGAGGCTGTCACTACTAGACCACACTTCCTCTCCACGACCCCCACGCCCAGGGCAGAGGAGCCTTACTGTCGAAATAGCTGGTGTCGTCTTCGGCCTCCAGTTGAGGGATGAATTCTGCCTTCTGCCGGAGGAGCCCGTTCCAGTCCAGGGTGCGGAAAAAGCCGTGCTGCTTCACCTCATGGGCGCCCCCTGGCGGGCGGAAGGAGACGGGATGGTCCCTCGAGGCGGGGTCCCAAGCCCCCCGGCTACCCGACCCCCCCACCCCCGCGGCCCCAGCACCCTCCTTACCTGTGCCCAGTCTCTCCAGCGGGCAATGCCGGAGGAGGAGGGTGATCAAATCCTGGGCGTCTCCGGGAAGCGCCTCATCCCCTTCGGGCCACATGATTTCGTCTGAAACGAGGAAAGCAGAGCACGATGAGGAAGGCGGAAAAGCCCTCCCGCCCCTTCACATCCCGTTCACTTATGCGTCCTGGGATTCAGTCTCCGCTGATTCACTTCTCCACGGTCTGAAAAATGTTAAAAGACAAATCCTAAAAATACAAATTGCTCAAGGTGACAGTACTGGAACCGGTCACGAGAGAGAGTCAGAGACCGTGCTATGTAGAGCGTTTGGTATTCAGATAGCATTTGCGATCATCCGCGTTGCTCAGCATCCGTGCAGGGGGGGGGGGGCTCGGAGCTCATCCTCCACGGATACAGGGGTCGTACTATCTCGCCAACACAAATTCGACTGTGGTTTTTCTTGCCAGTGTGACCGAGCCCTTAGGCCGGACTTTGCTGCCCTGAAACTTTAAGAGGATCCCCTGCCAAGAGACTGGGGGCGTCTGGCCCCCCGACTCCCCCTCCCTCCAGGATGCTGGTGCACTCACCGCTGATCACTTGGCCGAAGAGCTCCTCGGGGGGTGTCGCCGAAGAAGGGGACGCAGCCCACCAGGAACTCATAGAGGATGATGCCCATTGCCCACCAGTCCACCGGTTTGCCGTACCCTTGGTTCAGGATCACCTCTGGGGCAATGTACTCGGGGGTGCCGCAGACCTGGGAGGAGAGAAGGCAAGGCTCAACCCTGGTCCCCCGGCTGAGGGACGGCCTCTGGCCCGCCTCCCCACCGCCCTTCTCGGGGCCACCCGCAGCCCCGCCCCACCTGCTTATCCACAAACTCCCGGGTGTCCTTCTCGATGTGGCCTTCGTAGAGGTTAGTGGTCATGTTCATCAACCCGATCTTGGAGAGGCCGAAGTCGGTCAGCTTGATGTGGCCCATCGACGTGATCAGCAAACTGTCGGGAGAAAAGGAACCGTGGAGAACACTCAGCCAGCTGTCCTTGGGAAAGGAAATCCAATATTTGCAGCTTGTATTACCAGAACTGGCCACTAGAAGGAGCTGCAGATGACACTATGTGCATGGCGATGTCTCTATGCCTCCCTCTGGTGGCCAGTCCTGGTAAATACCTACTACAAATACTTTTTCTTCCCCCCACCTCTTTAATATTTTTAATATTTTCAAGCTGCGAATAAGCAAAACAGCAGATATGGGGGTCTTACTGCGCAAGTATTGGGAGAAAAAGCTCACACGTGGAAATCAAAGGGCCAAGGCATCCATGATAACGCAGACGCTGGCCAATAGGTGCTGATCCAAACCCCATCCCTTCCTCCTTACTTGTCTGGCTTGAGGTCCCTGTGGACGATGCCATAATTGTGGAGGTACTCCAGGGCCAGCACCGTCTCTGCGAAGTACATCCGGGCCATGTCCACCGGCAAGGGGCCCATGTTCTTCAGGAGGGTGGCGCAGTCCCCACCTGCAAGAGACCGAGGGACCGGCGAGAGGGTGGGCTCTCAGGCTTCCTCCCACCCTCGGCCTCCTCCTCCTCCTCCCCGCGGTGCGGCTCTGGGTTCTGAGCGTCTCCCAGCCCTGGAAGCGCGGTGGAAGGGAGGGCCGCCCTGGGGGGAGAGGAGCCGGGTCCCACCCCCAGCCGAGGCCAAGAGCCTCGAGCCTCCTTTTAATCCTCCTCCTCTCGGAAGGGCAGAGCGGGAAGGGACCCGGGAGATCATCCAGTCCAGCCCCGCCTCTCGCGCTGCCGCCACCGTGCTCTCTCACCTTCCACGTGCTCCATCACCATGCAGAGGTGGCGCCGGGTCTCGAAGGAGCAGAACATGCTGACCACGAAAGGGTTCTCGGCGAAGGTGAGGATGTCGCGCTCCACAAAGACCTGCTGGATCTGGTTCCGGAGCACCAGGTTCTGCTTGTTGATCTTCTTGATGGCGAAGCGCTGGCGGGTCTCCTTGTGGCGCACCAGGTAGACGGCCCTGAAAGAGGAGGAGTCGTCGGCTCAGGGCTGGGCTCGCCTCGGCCGGCGAAGGGAAAAGCTGCCTGGGGGGACCCTTTCCCAGAATCCCCCCCTCCGGCACAGGGGATTCTGGGGGCTGTAGTCCATGATACAGGAGGGCCAACCTATCCAGATAGGTTCCAAGCCCCCCCCCCCGCAGATACGGAACAACGTGGATGATAGCAAACTCTATTTTAATAGTGAACACAGTCCATCGCATGGTCTCTGGCTCCCTCTTGTGGTCCGTTCTGGTGACTTCACCTTTAGAAATATAGATTTCTAGGACTTTTCTTTATGCTTAATATTTTCAGGCCACGGATAAAGGGAATCCGCAGATACCGATCCCGCGGATAAGGGGGTCTTACTGTATATTGTTATTGAAGAGTTTCCGTACTAAGAAGAAAAAGACATCCTTAAGACAGGAGAAATTTCAGCCACTCGCCCACCACGCTCACCCGTAGGCGCCGTTGCTGATCAGCTTGATGGTTTCAAAATCGCCCTCGCAGGGTTTCCTCCGAGAGACGGGGGCCGGGGACTGAACGGAAGAGCAGGGGGGTGGGGGTGGGGGGACAGGCAGGAAAAAGAAGTTTATGATCGGCATTTACCCTCATTTGCCCCTTCTTGGCCACATCTGGTACTGCCCCAAAAGTGGACCTCCGGTATTAAAATGAAAAAAATCCCCCCCGAGTTCCAAGCTCCCCGCAGATACTGGAAAACCCGGATTATAGTGAACACTATCTATAATGTGGTTTCTGGCTTCCTCTAGTGGCCAGTTCTGGTAATGACGCCATTGGAAATATATATATCTAGGGTTTTTCTTTTAATATTTTTCAGACCGTGGATAAGTGAATCAGCAGATACTGATTCCGTGCATAAGGGGGTCCTACTGTACATTGTTATTGAAGAGGTTTTTTTTGCAATATGACCCCAGTTTCTGGGGCAGAGGAGAACCCTTACTTACTAGTTTGGGGTTTTCTTTAGAAAAAAAAGGGGCCGGACAGCCATACATCCTAAGCGTAACATGGAAGCATCAAGTCCGTTCATCTCTTTGGGAGCTCCTCACATCCTGTGTGGGGCAGCGGATAGAGTCCCGGGACCAGGACTCGGGAGGTATGGGTTCAAATCCCCGCTCAGCCACGGAAGCTCACTGGTGTGTGTGGGAACTGGCCAAACCACTCGTTAAACATTTCATTTGCCTTGAAAATTTGCTCTTCGGGTCGCTAGAGGTCGGTTCCGACTTGAGGCACAGAGGTACGGCCATTCAAGGGAATGGGAAAAGGGACCGGATCTTACCTCGGGCGCCTCCTCGGGCTGTTCGGGCCCAGTGGGGGAGCTCCGGCCGGCCTCATCCAGTTGCCCAATTTCTGGGGGAAGCAAGAGAAGCAGCCGTCAAGGGCGGGGGGGGGGGGGGGGCGGTGGCCAGGATTTGGGGCTACCTTCCCTCCCCCAAGCTTGGAAGCCCTCCTTTCAGGGAGAAAAAAAAAACCCAGATGGTTCCTCCGAATACCGTAAGTCGGGAGAAAGGTGGCATATAATTATTTTAAATAAATATTCCCCCCACCCTTTCTTGACCTTCCCACTAGGAAAGATGGCCCTTTGGGATACCAGAAAATCTGAAAAGACTCCCTTGAGCCCCACTGGGGTCCTTCTCCTGGCTGCCGAGACCTCAGGCAGAAAGAAGGGCTTCCACCCGCCTTCCGTCGGAGGCCCTTCCAGTCCGGAAATGCAGGGATGGCACCGGGAGCCTCTGGTCTTACACCAGAGCGGGGGCTGCGAGTCTTCCCAACCCCAGACGTTTCCGGGGCCCTCCTCCAGCACGGCCGCCTCCCTCACCCTCCAGAGGGTCCTTGGCGAGCCCCAGCTGGCCGATGATGTAGCGCGGGATGTCCGTCTTGATCCCTCGCCCCTCCTTGGCTTGGCCCTCGGCCGCCTCCAGGAGGTGGTAGAACTGCTCGGGGTCAAACTCCTGTAGGGACGGAGGAAGGCCGCCATGGGGTGAGAAGGCCGGGCGCGGGGGAAACACGGGAGCCTCCGCTTTTCTGAGGTGCATCACAACCCTTCTGTGTCGCTCTTGGGGGGGGGGGGGTTCTACAGGGCGGTGCAAGCCGCCCCCCTCTCGTCCTGCAGACACAGCTCAGCGCCGTCTCCGGAGAAAAGGGCTCCCTCCTTCCGGGGTCCTTAGGATGGGAGGCTGGCTCGGCCGCCGGCTGCCTTTCGCTCGCCACCCCCGTGGGTCCAGACCCGTTGGTTCGGTCCTTACCAGGCACTCCAGCAGCCGAGCGGGCCGGGAGATGACGATCAGGATTTTCCGGACCAGCTGCTCCACGAAGCGTACCTCCTCGCTCTCCGAGCGCTCCTGAGCCTGTCGAAAGAGAGAGAGAGGAGAGCGGGATGAGAGAGGATCGTGGGGGGCAGCCGGCCAGGGTGGGGGGGGGGGGCGGTGGGGGCGAAGAACGCCCCTGGCACTCACGTCCCGCAGCATCTTCTCCAGCTTCTCCTGCAGTTCCAGGAAATAGCGGGAAGTCACGAGCGCCTCCTGCGACTTCGCCAAGCAGTCCCGGGCCAGCTCGATGATCTGGTGATGGATGAAGCCCAAAACCCCGTCGGCCAAAGGGAGGGTGCTGCTCGGCGAGAACGTGGCGATGGTCTCGGCCAGGCGCTCCTCCATCTGCGCCGTGGCCTGCGGAGAAGGGCAGAGCGTCACCGTGGGGGGATCCCGAGGGAGGGGTGGAGAAGCGGGGCCCTTCCTCCTCCTCCCGGGTGTCTTAGCTGGTCCCTCACCTTCGGGAACCGCTCCTTGTACACATGGTTCATCATCACCACCTCATTATCGAAGGTCCCGCTCGTCCGCCCGGGGGCTGCGAGAGAAGGAGGCCAGATGACACCCACCGGCTCGGAGCCCGGCCCCAGGACCGGGAGACGAGAGGGAGGGCCGGCCGGGCTCAAAACCAGACGCCTCCCCGAGGCTCTCTCGCGGCTGCCAAACGTCGCCCGGCCACGGCCAGCGCCGCTCCTGCACACCCCACGGGGACCCCACATGCCACTGGTGTCATAGAGAAGAGAAGGTGAGGGCCTAGGTGGAGGTCAGGATTGGACCCGCTCTGTTCTGGGGGCCCCGGGGGCCCTTTACGTGGAGTGCATTTCTGAAGGCGACCCACCTCGTGGGCTGAAGGGGGCCAGGGGCACAGCCTGCACAAGGCTGAATTGAACTAGAATTTGGGTCCCAAATTGGAAGAGGCACCGCACCCTTTATGGCGCTGGCAGCCTCCTTCTCTCTAGGGTGAGCAGAGCCTCCTGACCCTTCCGGGCACGGGGGGATCCCCTCCCCACCGCCCCTTCACCCGGCCAGCCCCGCCGCTGGACTGCGTCTGTGATTTCTCCGAAGGAAACTCGGCAGGAAGGTCAGGCTTCTTATCCCGCTGTGTGACCTGGAGTGACCGCCTCGGAGTCTTAATCCCGTATCTGAACAAGCTCAGAGGGTGTGTCGGGAGGGGGGGGGGACGACGGTGACAAAGACCGGCTCAGCAGAGGCCAGCGAACGGGGTTGGGGGGGAGGTTTGAGGCCGGAGGCAAAGAGAAAAACGATCTACCCTGTTTGCCGATCATAAACCGGGAGGGTCAGAATTCAGAATAAAAAAGAAATTCCCCCCACAAACCATTCATTCCTGTGCTTATTTTAATCCAGGGTGACTCCAGGAAAATAAACTCTTCCCCTACCCTGTCCGTTAGCATGTCTTCCTGCTGCGCCGCTCTTTTTAAAAATAAAACAGGGTTGCTAGGAAAACTGTATCTGTGGTGGATCGGTTCCAAGCCCCCCGCGGATGCTGAAAAAGGTGGATAATCCTGAACGCTAAACACAGCGTGGTCTCTGGCTCCCTCCAGGGGCCAGTTCTGGTACCTTCACCTTTAGAAATATACATTTCTAGGATTTTTCTTTTAATATTTTTTTCGGGGGATCCTTTAACAAGGGGGTCTTTACCACACCTCAAGCTCCGGGACCGAGGGCGGAAGTACGGCGAGCGGCGCCCGTCCTCTCCCGCCACGCTCTCCGTGCTCCGAAAGTGCCTGGAGAGGAAGTGAAGCTCGTCCGGCGTGGGCTGGTAGGGCAGCTGATGGAGCCGCTCCTGCGAGGAGGAGGAGGAGGACTAGAGAAAAGAGGGAAAGAGGAAGTCAGAGGGTGCCCGACAGTCCATCCATCCCGGATTTCACCCTCTTCCTTCATAAAGTCGGGACGCTTTACTCAGAAAACCCAGATTCCTCGGAACAAATGAGGTGACGGGAACGAGTAAAACAAGTCGTCGGAGCGGCTTCCTTAATTTGCTTGTCTCCAGATGGGCATACACGCTCCATACGACAGCTAGCAGCTATGCTGTAGCCGGCCGGGCCTGGTCCTTCCGGCCGGCTACAGCGTATGGCTCCGTCCTGACTCCCAAAAACCTGCTAGAAACTCCTGGGGCAGGGTGGGTTTCCCCCTGTCCTCTATGTATCCTTAGGAAGTAGCAAGAGGGGTTGGATCCTGAAGTGGCCCAAATCCCCACCCCCATGAAACACTTTCTTTGAAGGCAAAGAATGCAGAAGCACCCCAGCAGCAGATTTAAAAAAAAAAAACAAGCTTAAGGGAGCCAGACGGTTTGGATCGGTCAGACAGAGCCAGCCAGGACTTGAACCCAGTGCCGGGAATCACAGCATCAGGAGACTTACCGAGACAGTGGAGCTGGGCGTGTTGGTCCCATAACCGGAGGAAGGAAGCGAAGCCAGCGACCATCTTCGGCCGTCAGCCCTGCAACGAGCGGAGTAAAGGTTAGGCCTGCAACATCGAAAGCACACCTAACACAAAGCGGGCACGGGAGCAGCTTTCTCTTTCCTTCCGGCAGGTTGATCTTCTTCAAAACTTAAAACCCCTCAATTTTGGGGTGACCCCCCTCCCCGACCCGCTGATATGTTATCTTCCCGGATTCAAGTCTCCGCCAGCCGTTCTTCAAGTGGGGCTCTTTTCAGGGCAGAACGGCCACGATTCTCAGCTCAAGAGACGGCCGCCCCTCGCATTTACCTGTCGGTCCGAGGCGCATGGCTGAGGCGGACGGGCCAAGCGGGAGAGGCAGCCAAGGAAGAGAGAGAAGAACGAGCGGAGGAAAGAAGAGGAGAAAGTCAGCATAGCCAGCCCCAGGCTCAAGGGACCACCCCCAAAAGAGCCCGTAACACAAGGAATAAAGCAGGACCCCTGTATCCGCAGGATCATATCTGCGGTCTGAAAAGATTTGAAAATATTAAAAGAAAAAAAAGAAGACTAGAAATATGTATTTTCACGATGAATTTACCAGAACTGGCCACTTGAGGGAGGCAGAGACCATGGTAGGTATTCTTGCTGCCATGGCATGGTCTCTGGTTCCCTCTAATGGCCAGTTTTGGTAATACATGGTAGAAATACATATTTCTGGATTTTTTTTTCTTTTACTATGGTATGTACAGTGTTTGCGATTATCGGCTGTTTTCAGCACCCACGGGGAGGCTTGGAACCGTCCCCTGCAGATACGTGGGGTCCCACTGCCATTCTGTTCCATTTGCTAACACAATTTTAGAATTTCACATCAGATGAAACAATGACAAGACGGAGGAAGGAACTGATGTGTCATGTGTGAGTGTCAGTTTTTAAAACCGGTATACGGTGTGAAGGAGTGAAGACCGGGCTGAAGCGAAGTGAAAGGAAGCCGTTCGGGAAGCCATGCCTGGGTCAGTCCCCTCTTGTGGCCCCTCACCTGCGGGCGAAAGGAAAACTGGCCGAAGCTCCCGTCGAGAAGGTGCGAGGGCTGTCGACCGGGCTGTTGCTGGCTACGCAGGGGGAAGAAACAAAGGAGGGTGTTAGTTCAACAGGTGCAGAAGAAGAGCGGTGCAGTAGGACCCCTGTATCTGCGGGATCGGTATCCGCAGTCTGAAAATATTAAAAATATCAAAAGAAAAGAGCTAGAAATACATATTTTCATCATGTATTACCGGGATTGGCCACTAGAGGGAACCAGAGACCCAGCTACATAGTGTGGTCTCTGGCTCCCTCTTGTGGCCAGTTCTGACAAATACATGGTGAAAATACGTATTTCTATATATATATATTTCTTTTACTACGCTATGGATAGTTTTTGCTATTATCCACAGTTTTCAGCAGGGGTGTATGTCCTACTGTACTTTCTTTTTCCAAGGAAGCAGCAGGCGCAAGTGCCCTACTGAACAGGGATTCAAAAGTCCTGAATATGAAAGGAATCCCCAGCAGAAAAGTCACCCATCTATATATTGCTCCTCTGGGGAGGCAGGAAAAGTCCAGCACTTTGCAAGCAATAGGGTGGGGGCTTCCTCCCTCTCCCCCAACCCCTTCCCCTCGCATCTGGCTCCGGCCGTACCTGTGGGCACCGACAGCGGGGAGAGCGGGCGGGAAAGGGTGGGCGACGGGGTTCCCACCACCAGGCTCTTCCGGTTGCTACTCCGGCAGCTGCAAAAGAGGAAAGACGGCTGGCGTTACACGATGGAAAATGAGATTTCCCAGGGCAACCCCCCCCCACACCATTTGGGGGAACTAACCTGAACCCCAGAAGCTCAGGGGGGAAAAGGTGCTTTTTTGGGGGGGGGGGGAGCCCTAGCACCGGTTGCCTCCAACCACCCACCCAAGCCTGAAGGCTTGGCAGGACCTCAAAATAAACTGAAGCGTGGAAGCAAAGCCCGCAAGGGACTAGTCCTCAGTACTGTAGCACATCCGTAGCTCAGAGACCAAGAAAACAGGACAGAGAGAAATACAGTCAGACTCACTTATCCGTGGGATCAGTATCCACTGATTCACTGACAAAATATTTTAAATATTCAAAGAAAAATCCTAGAAATTCAGTAGGGCCCAGTATCCACGGGACCAGTATCCACTGATTTAAAAATATTACAAGGAAAAACCTAGAAATATGTATTTGTAAAGATGACGTTACCAGAACTGGCCACTCGAGGGAGCCAGAGAACATGCTCTGTCTAGCAAATGGCTATAAAAATAGTTTTCTATCATCCGCGGTTTTCAGCATCTGCGGGGAGGGCTTGGAACCGTTCCTAGTTGGATAGTGGGGTGCTACTGTATTAAGAAAGACAACCCACGCCCAGTGTCCCTGGTTGGAAACAATCCTCAGTCCCAACGGGTCTTTCATGGAATGAAGGGTCGGCCAAAAGTCTCTGCCACCCGCATAATGGAAATAGACACGCGTGGATGATGACAGCTGTCCAGGGATAAGGAAGCCCTGGGATAAAAGGCAGGCACCCCTGACAGGACGCCAGTTAAAAATAGCACAACGCAAAGCTGTCCGCGTGGAGGGGCTCGTTCGTCCTGTCCCCCACCGAAGTCCTTCGGCCGTCTCCCGCTCTGGCTCCGAAGGGCCCGGCCGACCTCAGACTTTTGCAAACGTCTTCCCTTCCTCCCAGCGGCACGACCTGGGGGTTTTCTGAAAGAGGCACCAGCCCACAGCAAAAGGGAAATGCCCGGCAGGGCAGAAATAAAATAAAATTGGCAGAGCGTTGATTTCCAACTTTGAGATGACCGACGTTTCAGCCTGCGACCCCAGACACGCACTCGCTTTCAATGGCTCCGTTTCTTTGGCAAATCCGACGATTTAGCAGGAGCACCTGATAGGAATGTGGTGGGAGGTGTTTTTTTTGGGGGGGAGGGAGCTTTGTTGGACTACAAACCCTATAATCCACGACTCTGGGCGTTCTAGGGGACAGACGCCTAACAGCACCGGGCTGTGGCTCACCTGGGAGAATGGCTGAGGCCGAGCTCACTTCCTGTTCAGAAAGGAAGGAACGAGGGAAGGAAAGAAAGAAAGAAAGAAAGAAAGAAAGAAAGACTTGGCAAAGGGAGTTAAGGACAAGAAACACAACAGAGACACTCTGTGTGTGTTGTAGGCACACTGTGGAAGGACTATATCGTCAAACACATTCTTCCACGCTGCCCTTGTGTTATTTCTGTGGCATTCTTTTCGGCTCGGATGTTTGACATTTTTCTGTGCTGCTGTGTGTGTGTGTGTGTCGGCGTGTGTGTGCCCTTTTTTAAATACCCTTTCACCCAAACAAAGAAACTCTTCAAAATAAACCGAGCACGAGCTTTTCATGTCTTTCCTAGGAAAAGCAGACGGGGCCCCGCGCCTGCACCCCCAAAATAGAGTAACAAACCCTGTGCTTCACAGTCCCTTTTCGGTTTCAAAACTGGAGGGGGAAGGCGATGCTGCTGTTTCAGAAAAAGTAGTTCCCATTTCGGAAGGATGACACCCAGGCGCCCCTCGCCGGGGGGGGGGGCCGCCAAGGGCTGTGGGTGCCGGATGCCGTAGCCTAGAAATGGAATTTCTTACATTTAAGTGTCTTGTGACTCCTCGAGGACCGAGAAATTTTCCTCGGCCGAAGCTTCCGCATCTTCCGAGTTTAATCTGCACACAGGCCAACTTTGAAGTCCTTCCCACAAGGTTTCAAATTTATATTTCAGCTTAGATGTAATCTTAAAGTGAGAGGGTTTGTGTCTTAGAACAGCCGTCTAGGACGATTGGTGAGCGGAATCGGTTCAAGGAGAAGCCTCCAGTCCGAGAGGAAGACGTGTACACGAGGGTTTGCTGGGTTTTTAAATTTTACTTGGCTGCTCCCTCGACATTTCCCCCCCTACTTCTGCTCCGAAGTTATCTTGGGTGTGTCGAATTTGGGATTTGTAGACCCTAGGAGACCGGCGGGTTTGGAGGAAAGCGTGATTGAAATGGGGGTTTTATGGGGTCCAAACACAGCCGGCGGAGGGGGAGAGACCCCCACGTTTGTCTTAGAGCAAAGGCAGTTTCACTCCAGGTCCCCAGATGTTTTTGGAGGACAACGCCCAGAATCCTGGACCACGGCCCATGGGGACTTTTGAGAAACCGTAGGCCAGCGACAGCGATGGAACCAGCCCCGGGGAAGGTCTTTTGCTGAAGGCCCCGAGTTCAAACTCCACGGGGTCCAGCCGGGGAAAAACAGGGACCTCCACCCCATACGCCCGAGCTGGCCCCAGGCTCGGTCTTCCGTCAGGCCAGGCCTACAGGAGAGGATGCCTCCTCAATAGCTTCCTGATGATCTGGGAGGCCTCGGTGTGTCTTTCTGCAAACTCGGGAGGAACAATTTAGGAGCTTCGGCAAGTGGAAGGATTTGTGAAACAAGCTTTCTCTCTCTCTTCCCCCCCCCCCCGCCCCTTCATCCTGGCTCCACCGGCTCGGTTACATCACCAGGCAAAGAGGGTGCCATGGGGGCAGCCGCGGTCACCCTCCCTTCCTCCTGGTGCCGGCAAGCGCCTTACGTAACCGCCATCAGGGCTCAGGGATGCGAGGAGGCAGCAGGCGGGAGAGGGAGCCGAGGGGGCTCTGACGTCCGTGGATGGGCAGGAGAGGGTGGGAGGTGGGGCCCCCAGAGTGGGTGGCGGAAATCAAGCGCTGTGATGCTTGCCTTCAGCCTGCCCTCCCCACGGCTGAACCGTTTCCGAGCTGCCAGCAAACAGGAAGTGGTGAGTCTTCCTCTCGTGCTGATGGCGCCTCCTTGATCCGATTCGCTCACAAATCGTCCTACACGGTGGTTCTAAGACAGGCACCCTGCCTTGAGGAGGTACCCCACACCCCATACAGTTTCCCCCCCCCCTCCAAGGGATGGAGGGAGTCCTGGCGAGGAGGCAAAACTGGGAGTCAGGATTTTTTTTTCTTTTTAAAGAGTCTGCAAACTGTCACTGCAGATTAATCAGCCCGGGTTTGCAGATGGTTCAGTGGCAGGGCATGGGTTTTAATCACGGAGAGGAAATGTCCAGGAGTGACGCAGGAGAGTTAAGGTCAACGTTCTTAACTCTTTGCAGTTATTTTGGGTCTCCTGCGTTACCCTCTTAGGGAAGAAAGCCGGGCGGGATTAAAAGGCAGCCCTGTTATAATATATTTAATATACATAATACTTTTTTTGTTTTTAAAATATTTGTATACATCCTGATTTTAAACAGTAAATAAAAGTAAAGAAATAGCTGCCCCCAATAGCAAAGTGGGAACTCACAACGCAGATGGTTTAAAATGAGAGTTAAGACGAAAGTTGGTGGATCCTCCTTATTGCACACCAGTCTACCTCTGGGAATCGGGGTGCGTGTGTGAGGGTGTTGAACAGCCCTTGGATTCTGCCCTGGGGAGTTGGCAAGGGACCAGAATACATCTGCATCCGGCCCTCTAAGATTAGATAAGTCCATGCCAGAGCCTTTACGAGCCATAAAAGCAAAGACTGACATCTCTTTAAAAGAGGAAAGAGTTCCCATCATGCTTGTGAAGGAAAGAAGGATGATGGAACCACCGGAAGCTTTAAAAAATGGACTCTGGAACAAGGAGGGGACCCATCCTGCACGGGTCCAAAGGGGCTGTTCTCATAAGAACAAAGATCTCTCTCCCGGCAGGATCAGACCGAAGTCAGCGTGATTCGGCATGAACTTTCTCAAAGGAAAACCACCACCACGACCCCAGAGGAGCTGCACTCCAGGTCCCATGTTCCCCCACCAGTGGTGCACAAACACACACACACACACACCCCCGGGGGGTAGGATCCACAGCTCCCCCTGACCAGCGGCCTCGGATGGCTCCTGCTGTACAGTTCAAGCTTCAACAGGTGACCCCCCCCCCCTTCAGATTCTAGGATTAGGAAAAGCAGTTTTTAAAAAATCCCTCCTGGTCCATTTTCTCTGCCTAAACCATGCCTAATTTCAGACGCCTCCATCAGCAAAAAAAAAACAACAACACACAAACCAACCAACCAACCACACAACATTACTTGCTTTTTTAAACGAGCTAAAAAGACCCCAGATTTTTCCTTGCGGAAAAGTTTCTCCAAACCCGCCTTCAATCTTGCTTCTCTTTTCTGTACCTTCCACGCTTCTAACTCGTTCAAAGACACTTGATCAACCCATCTGAAATCGAATTAATGGGCTGACGGGTCGAGGGGGAAGGGTCGTCCCAGGAGGTAGAAAAATATAATGTTCTTTATTTCAGCGTGAAAACACCCAAAGCATTTCGGCCCGTCCACCCTCTTTAAGGGCTGTATTACCTCCAAAAAAAAAAATGCAGTTTACAACATGACAACTTATTGGGCGCGAATCCTGACATTCCCAGAGAGAAACGGGGCAGTTACAAAAGCAAACAAAAACATACAAGTAAATAAATAAAGAAGGAAACTAAATGTCTTATTTGAATTTATAATAGTCTACAACTGTTCGCTTTTATACGATTATTCTGTTGTAAACCGCCCAGAGTGGCAGTAAATAAAATAAAATAGTCCAGAGGGTGGTGGAAAGCACAGAGTGGAAAACCTACGTTATATTTGTGTTTCTTTTTTCTTTTTAAGTCAATATATTAGTTGTGCTTTGTTTATTTGTTGCTGTTATGTTACTGAAAATATATATGTTTTAAAATATTTTACAGGGGACATTATTAAATAAATTCATGTACACACACACACATACACAACCTGACCATCTATTAGGGAAGTCCAGCTGGTAATATCATAGCCACATTTTCATCCCCTCACTGTCATCACCCTTCCAGTTTTCCACATTTTATTTTCGCTTCATTGTCGGTCTCCCAGCACCCGATTTAACATTTACAAAGTCCCTATTGTTCTGTCATTTTAAAAGCAATTATGAGGAACAGAAAAATGCAGAGATGCAAAAAGAAGAAGAGGATCTTAATTTTTAAGGACAGTGAGCCCATCCAGAAAAACAAATTTCCAGCAACCTGCTACTCTTTTAAATAGAAGAAGTGGGGGAACTCTTTTACATCTTTGCTTGGTTTTTGATTGCACTCTTATTTTTCTTATTTATTATATTTGCATCTCATCTCCCCAATTAAAAAACGGTGCTCACGATTAGTGAACCATCATCACCCGGCACATAAATGCTCCCCGTTATTTTTTCCAATCTGTCTGAACAGATTATGCCCTGATCCAGGCGGGTGCCACAGCCAAAACACCATTAAAGTCCATAACAGGTCCAAAGGCCTACCAGAAGGGAAGCCTTTCTTAAAAGTACCCAGACCACAACTCTCCCGGCTGGGAGCTGGGCTACAGCTTGGGAGCCGAAAGGGGCCGCTCCTTGGGCGCCCATCCTGAAGGCCTTCTCCCTGACATGTTCACGTCCGGCCTGGTTCGGACCAAAACCCGAGACGGCGCCAGCTGTTTGGAGCAGGGGGGTTTAAACCCCAAGAAGGTTTTCTTTCTTTCTTTGAATTGCTGTGATCCTGAATGTGTTTTTATTGTCAATTTTATAGGCCTTTTTTCGATATACCATACTTGTTTCAGCCTTTTAATTGATGGAAAGCCACCCCGGGGTGCTTTTACAGGAGAAAGGCAGGGTAAAAATATTTTCAATCTATCAATCCCAGCACCTTGCATCGGGGGGGGGGGGGGGCGAAAAGCAACCCGGGAGAGAGACAGGACTGGCCCAGAACTTATAAAAGCCCCGCCAAGGTGGGAAGGAGAGGCGAGGAGATCTCCCCCGATAGCCTGCTTCGAAGGGGCCCCCGGGGGAGTCTGCAGCCTAGACAGCAGGGTCAGCGATGATGGGATCTGTAGTCTGCCATCATCAGGTGGGAAACCACAGCTTCTCCACACCCCATTGAAGGGACTTTTTTCCCTGAAAGGCAAGTGGCACTCAGCAACTTTGCTAGACGCCAACCCCCCCCCCCTCCACCGGTTTCCACACGCAAAGCACCCCCCCAGGCTGGTGGGGTTTAGATCGCGCCCCCAAGGCTGGGGGGGGGGTAGGGGGACCCTCCCCCTCTCTTTCCTCCACTCCTGCATCTCGGTGCCCCCCTTCCCATGGCCAGCCCAGGCGCTCCCGGGGTGGGGGGGACTGGACCCGCCGCCTCCGCTCCCCTCCCGGCCGGGTACCTCGTGCAGCGCAGGATCAGGCCCTCCGGCGGAGCCCCCCAGCCGCCGGGATCCGACATCCCCGCCTGCAGCGCCGCCGGGAAGCGCTCCTCCGGCCCCCGCGCTGCCCTCCAAGGACCGCCCGCCCGCGCCTCCTGCCGGCCGGCCTCCCGCCCTCCTTCCCCTTCCCCGCCCGCCGGGGAGGCTCCGCAGCGCCCCCTCCCGACCCTGCGAAGCCGAGGGCCCCCCCCTTCCACCCTCCGCGCCCCCGGCCCCGCGCGCCCCCGGCCCCTTCTCCGTGCGCAAAGACGCGCGCCCTGGCCCTTCTCCGTGCGCAAAGACGCGCGGCGCGCCAGAAGCGCGCGGGATGGGAAGAAGAGCCCTCCCGTTAGCGGGCGACCCAAAGGACGGGGCTTCGTTCCTTCAAAGTGGCTTGGCTGTTTTTCAGTTCCAGGTCCATGTTCAACCCGGGGACGACGGTAGAGAAAGAAAAGGCCACCGAGCCCAGAAGTGGAGAAAGAAAGAAATTTGGAAAGACACACTTGTTTGGCTAAACAAAACAAGCCAAAGCCCAAAAAAGCATGTGGGCCTTTACAAATATTTAGGGAAAACCCCATCCATCCATTTCAAGTTTTTCTACCCTTTCTCCTGAAAAGGACCCCAGCTTTTTTTTTGGGGGGGGGGAGCATCAAGGATCAACTAAGGTGTGCCACAAAGATGAGTAAAGGAATTCCAAATAGAAATGATTTTAAAGAGGTAAGGTGTTTATTTTGAGGACATGTGGTTGAGAAAGAGAAAAGGTTATCCATCCCCCTGGATAAGAATCATCATTTTTCCAGCAGGTGTAAAACATAAAGAAAAACAAATGAATTAGTCCCAAAAGGGGTGCAGAGATTAAAATAAAAAGATACTAAATACAAGCTCCACAGAGCTTTAAAAACATTTCTATTAGAGATTCCTTTTCTCGTCTTAATGTCACATGTTCGTTTATTCATTCATGGCCATGTTCCACATTTCTTGACACCATTCCTCCATATCAAGTTGATTATTAGCCTTCAACTTCCTTGCAAATATCAATGGTGCCACCTTTACCTGAATAATCATTCATTATTATTTTTAAATGAAATGTAGAAATGGTTTCCAGCCCTTTGGGTGAGAGGCCTACATTTTGGGCGGTGTTTTGGGGGGACTCGTGCCCACGCACTGTGGCTTGGAGGGGTCTAAGCGGTCCTGTCCGAGACAGAGGAGCGAAACGTAGCTCATGACACGACCATCATGGCTTAGCAGCGGACCTGAACGGACCCAAATCCAAGCAACTGGGTTTCCCACGGGGAGAAAGCCACTCATGACGCCGAGTGGCTTTCTTGGGTCTACGGCTGCCCCTCTGTCTCTCTCTGTCGGCCTGGGTTTGTCCATCTCTCTTCGCACAAATCCAGAGGGTGGAAAGCGTTCGCCCCACTAGTTAGCCTCGGGGAGAACAGCAAAGGCACGCAGAAGCGGCGGAGGGCCAGCGAGATTAAAAACCGCCAGCCAGAAGCAGGCAAAGGGTTCCTCTCCATGGCAACGGCTGTCTGGCTGAGCCGGGGATGACACACTGCCGGGTGCGCGCGCACACACGCACGCACACGGCTGTGGGCTTCCGCCCTCTTCTGGCACGGCAGGCTCACCACCTGGAAAAGCGACCTTGTTTGTTTGTTTTTTGTGGTTAAATTTGGACTGAAACTCCCCAAAGCCTGGGGATTATGGGATCTGTAGTCCAAACCCCCCCCCCCCCCTTTAACTTTTCCAAGCTCTGGGCAGAATGCCGGGTAGAAGAAGGGGAGAGCGGGTTCGGATCCATCAGGCAGGGAAAACGGAAATGAAGTGAAATAAAGGGAACAAAATAATATTAAATTAAAAACAAGTGAGGAAAAACACAAGATGTTTAAATTTAATTTGAGCCTCTTGTGTTTTTCCTCACTTGTTTTTCTCAGATGGGTTTTTCTCATGTCTCATATTTTCCCCGGCCAGAAGCTTGGCTTTGGCAAGAGAGCATCTCCTGCACCACCGCCGTGGCTCACGAGTTGACCCTTGCGCACAGCACAGCTACCCGACCCCGCTCTCCAGGAAGGGTCCGCGTTACAGGCCTTTTGGGGAAGCCAGATGCCCGCGGGCAGAGCAGATTACATTTGCTCCGGCAGCCTGATTTTAAAAAGACCCACCCTGCTTGCCTTGGGGACTTTTGTGCCCAGTGCCTGGCGCGCGCAATGCCAGCCAGGTGGCACAAGAGGGACGCCCAAAGCTGGCTGTGCCCTCCTTTCTCATGAAATGACCGAGCCACGGCAGCATGGGCCGGCCGAGGGCAGCACCGAAGGACAGCCTCAGGCGACGGGACGACAGAGGTTGGAAGCCTCATCGGAGAACGTGGCCAAGAGTGACCCTCAACCCTCTGTGGGCCCGATTTCACGGCCAGGATTGATCAGAAAGGAGGAACTAAGGAACGACAGACCGGTCAGCTTGGCATCAATCCCGGGGGAAATTCCGGAGCAGTTTACAAAGCGGTCACTCTGCAAACACCTTGAAAACAAGGCCGTGAAGCCAACCCAGATTTGTCTAGAATGAATCTTGCCCAACTAATCCCATCTCATTCTTTGATCGGGCCACCTCCCTGATAGACGGAGGGAACGCTCTAGACGTAGTATATCTTGACTTCAGGAAAGCCTTTGACAAAGCGCCCCGCTGGTATTCTGATTCTCAAGCTAACAAGGTGTGAGCTGGATAGAACCACTGTCCGGTGGATACACAGTGGGGTGCAGAATCGCACCCAGGGGGTGATGATTAATGGCTCTTTCTCAAACTGGGAGGAGGTGACAAGTGGGGTACCCCAGGGCTCAGTCCTGGGCCCAGTGCTCTTCAACCCTTTTATTAACGGCCTGGATCAGGAGATGCAGGGAATGCTTGTCAAATCAGTGGATAACACAAAATTGGGTGGAACCGCCGATACCTCGGAAGACAGGAACAAAATTCGAAAGGATCTGGATAGGCTTGAGCCCGGGGCTAAAAACGACAAGATAAATTGAACAGGACAGCTCAAAGGTGGGATTTCCTGTCTCCGTGCCCTCGGGGAGTCTGGAGGGTTGTCATTAAAGACACTAAAGCTCTAAAAGTAACTTTTCAAAAAACGATCCTTTTGAAGTGCACATAAAGGACACAGCAGCGGAGGTCAGCTGAGACGCCTCGCTTCTTAAGCTGCTTTGACAGAAGGTACATCGGTTTATCTCCCATTCCAAATATGTACATTTTGTGCTGGAAGTTACTTTTTCCAGAAAGAGAAGTTAGACAGCATGGCGCTGAACTTCAAATTCTACAACGAGCCTGCAACTATAACTCTTTTTTTTTTTTTTTTTGCATTACGATTCAAGTGGGTTATAATTCACAAAAGCTCGCCCTAACGTAGATTCCCTGGTCTTTAAAAAGTAACCATACATGTTTTTATTTTGCTTTCGTTCTGCTCCGCCTGCAGAAACCGACACACCTCCCTCTTTGAAGAATACTTCCCCAAAGTAACCTTTTTAAAGCTTTATTGCAAAACTAGAAAAAAGAAGCATCTGTGGACATATTCATGGAAGAGAACGCTACCCCTGCTTAATCTTCTGGCCGGCAGCAGGCGCTGACGGCAAGCTGCGCCTGGCTGGTGGGTTTCTGACAGGTTCTACTGGCGTGTGGAACTCACCGCCACTGGGTCCCGCCAGCTGTGCAACTTCCACCAAGGGAACGTTTCCACGTGTCCCCCCCTTTTAGGTCTGCACTGGTCCTGGATATTTCCAGATGCCCCCTTCTCCAAGGGTCTATGGGTCTACCCCACTGGACCAAGGAGAAACCGTTGCCTCCTGCTCCCACCCCCACCCCGCCACCAATCCTAAACTCCAAGGAGCCACGTTGTTCCCTTGCAGCCGCCAGATGGTCCCTTGTCCTGGTTTTATGCTCTAATCTGAAGAAGGCCATTCCGCACGGCCGATCGGCCGCCCTTCCCGCCCCGATCCCCGGAGCCACCGAGGCAGGGAGAGGCCCACCGTCGCCGCCTTGGGGGGGGGGGGTGTCTCCCTGCACCCGAGCACATCGGGGTCATCAAGATGGGGCGGCCCCCTGTCGGCGTTACCTGCAGATCCACGGCCAGAGGGTCAGGTCTGGGCGCTCCGCTTTGGGTCCCGGAAGGGGCCCGTCCTCGGGGCTCCGGGTGGATTTGCAGAGCACCATGGGGCCGGCGAGAGAGACCTCCAGCCAGCATCCGACGCCTTCCTCGGGAGGCGAGGCGGAGGCTGGAGAGCGGTTCCCTGACCTCGCCTGGCAGCTGGAGGGGGGGGGGGGGGGGAGAAGCCACTCCCTTTTTCCATGATGCTGCCTCCTGCGGGCTCCTGGACCCGAGCATGCGGGGAGAAGGGAGAGCAGGGTCACTTGGGGGCAACCGTCGGGGGAAAGCTGCCTCCCAGCTGCAGAAACCCCTGCAAATCTCCCCAGCACCACCTGGCAGTTTTCGGAGGGAACAGTCTCCAGGAGGTGGACCCAAACAACATGCCTCGTGCACGACTTGTCTAGCTGGCGTGTTCCTTGTGCATTTCAAATCCAGGGCCGCGTGACCAGCAAAGAACGCGAAACAAAAACGGAAAGCGAATGATCAATTAAAAACAACAACAACACAAGGACGACATAAAAGCCGCATTTAACAATAATCTCGAGAGGAATCTAATTCTGGAGGATGTCCAGAACAGGGTGGGTGGGGTTTAAATCAAATCGATTTACATTTTTAAAAAAAGGATTGTTTTGACTGTCCTTTTTGAATGGTTATCTGATTCTTAGACGGCTGTTTCGTTTTCCTTCACGTCCTGCTTTACACCAATGTCATTTTTAATGTTTTCAACTTTCCACATTCTTTTGAATAGTTTCCTTTCAGGAAAGCAGGACCCTGCTCTCTGCAGGATCGGTATCCACTGATTCACTTATCCACACTCTGAATGTATTAAAAGAAAAATCCTAGAAATATCTATTTCTAAAGATGAAGTTACCCCAACTGGCCGCTGGAGGGAGCCAGAGACCACGCAATGCAGAGCGTTCCCTATAATCCACGTTTTTCCGCATCTGCGGAGGGGGAACCCCGTGGATACAGGGGCCCTCCTGAATATCCGTTTCCCTTGAGGGGGCATTTCTTTCATAGAAGGATCTGGGGAGCAAACACAATAGGATTTCCGAAAAATAAGCACCCCTGAAAGGTGGACAAGGCAAGGGGGGTGCTGGGCCGGCACACTGGGTGTGTGTGATTACACCAGGTCCCCCTCGAACCACACGTCCTCGCTCACGGCCACCCATGTTCACCTTTGACTCCTATTCCCGGGAAGCTGTCCACGGGCTCCTCGCACCAGGGACGTAATGACGGTAGGCACCAGCGTTATTCATTAATCTGTTCAGCCAGGCAAGCCGGAAAAGGCCTTGGGCGCCAAGAACAGAGTCCGCCCCACTGATTTGCACAATCCTCTCTCCCTCCTTCCGTGCCCAGGTAGGCGATCGTTCCTAGGTGGGTGGAAAAGCCAACCCTAGAGCCAGTGCACCAGGGCCCAGAGAGGGCCAGACCCACGAGTCCTGGGTTCAAGTCCCTGCTCCACCCGGGAAAGTCACGGGCAGTGGGCGGCCAGGGTCCCGTTTAGACTTAAGGGTCATTCGGAATTTATGGTCACACAATGATGGTTTTAATTGTACTTTTTTTGTTTTGTTTTGCTATTGTGGCAGGTTGGAGTTTGGCAAGTTTTTAACCCTGCGTACAGCTTACCCCGATGGGGGTGTTAAATTGAATATTTATTTGAATTTTGGAACGGACTGTTGCTTTCTAAATGGGCTTCTAGTCTGGATTTTATTGACTGTTTTTAATACAAAGCTTGATTGAATTCTCTTTCAAATATTTGTATACTGTTTCGAGCTTTTAAAGAAGGTCTTTTAACAGATGTATTTCTCCTGGCGGGGGTAGAAACATTTAAAATAAATAAGTCACACCGATACGTTATTGCTTCATAGCTGATCAGGCTGTACGCAAAAGCACAGATCAAACCCATCTTAAAAACAATATTTGGCACCTCGTGGAAGTACTTATAAACAAGCATAAAAAGCATCATATAATAAGCGTCCTCAAGAAACAAATCAAGATGTGAGATGGACTCGAAGAACTTGTGAAGCAGGCATAAATAAATAACAAATAACATTTTTTGTGTGTGATTATAGTGGAATAACAGGAATAATGAATTATGGCAGGACCGCTGTATCCGCGGGGGATTGGTTGCAAGCCCTCCCGTGGATGCTGAAAAACGCGGATGATAGCAAACGCTCTACAGAGCCTAGCCTGTCTCCCTCTAGTGGCCAGTGGTGGTCACTTCATCTTTAGAAATTTTTCTATTAACCTTTTTAATATTTTCAGACCCTGGGCAAGTGAACCAGCGGACACCGATCCCGCGGATAAGAGGGTCCTACGGGACTTTCTACAAGCCATTTTCCAAACGGGAGGCGGCTTGAGGCCCAGGCTCAGTGGGGTGTTACAGAAAATTCACCACCCTGAATAAAGGAGGCATGCAAATAATTGTACGGGCGAGCAGCGACAACAACTTACGTCTTCCCACGGCGTGGCAGGCTCAGTTCCTTCTGTGGAAAGAAAAAGAGGGTCAGAGGGTCAGGCGGGGGGGGAGGAATTGCTTCCTCCAGCAGCAGAATGCCCCCCAAGACACAGCAGATGGCAAAAGGGGGGCCTTGGGGTACACGGCAATGGGCCCCCCTCGATATTTGGGGAGAAGCTCTGTCCCACGTTTTGCTGAAAAACGGGTGTCAAAAGCAAATAAAAGCCCCTTTGGATTCCGGATGCATATATTCAACTGCCCAGCTTCTGGCTGTGCCATGTGTCTGTGTGTGTGTGTGTGTGTCTGTATGTGGAGGAGGGGGCTTGTTATCAGAGGCAGCCACAGCGTTGCCACGTTCCCCCCCCCCAACCCCGTTCTCCTGAGCTCCGAGGCCGGCTGCCAAGCAAACGCTGAAATGTCACCAGCGATTTCCGCCGCCTTGCCTTGCGGCGGCCGAGACAGGGCGAGCGTGGGGAGGAAAAGCGGGCCGTGCGCCGTGCCCCCCCCCCCCGGGAACTGCCAGGCTGAATAAGCGTGATGCCCCCTCTCCTGGCTGGAACCCAGGCCTGCCGTCTTAACCCTTCCAGAGAGGCCGAAAGAACCGTCTGGCTGGAGAAAAAAAAAGCGTCGCGCCTCCCCGTTTCCTAGCAGGAGATTCTTGATGGAGAAACAACCGGGAACGGCTCCTCATGACAGAGGCTCAGCCCCGCTGTCATCGCCAGGACAGATATTTAAATCCTTTTCTGCATCTCTGGGTCTTCTCTTTCCTTTTGTATTTCCAGGTTGACTGCCCCTAAATAGGGAGGCTCGGCCTAATTGTCGTCACCAAAATGGCTATTGATATTTTCTGTTCTACATCTCTCGGTTTTCTCTCTCGCCTGCCTGCAGGCAAGCTTGCCACCCACCCACCCCTTTAAACAGTGGGGGCGAGAGAGAGAGATGTGTTTGGTGGGCCAGGAGAGCCCCGGGAACCCCGTGGCTGCACGCACACACAAACACCCCCCCTCCTCGGACCAGGGGTGAGGGGTGGCCTCGCGTCCGGCATGGGCACCCTCGAAACCCACCTCCCCATTTCCTCCAAGCCTCCGCTTTGCATCGCTTTAGCCTTCTGGCTGCTGGGAGCTGCCCTTTCCCTCTGCAGTGGGGAGGGTGGGTGGGGGGCAGAGAAAGGCCGAGAGAGGGGGGCAGGAGGGGTGGTGGGGAGAGAGAGAGAGAGATGGGGTGCTGGGAGAAAGAGGGGGTGGCAGAGAGAGAGAAAACAGCATGACGTTAGAGAGAGGGGGGTGGTGGGAGGAGGGGGGGAGAGGAAAGAGGGGGCGATGAGGAGTCGGAGCAGAGACCAAAGGAAGGACGCCGAGCAATTTCGGGAGGGAGGGAGGGTGGGAAGGGGCGGAACACCTCCCGGCCCCCCCCCCCAGCCCCAAAGAAGAGGCCGTTCCCATCAGCTCCTCCTCATCCTCGTCAGCTTAGAACGGCAGAGCTAAAAGGGACCCTTGAGATCATCCAGTCCAGCCCCTGTCAAGGAGGCCCCGTGGGGGGATTCGAACTCCCAACCTCGGGCTCCGCAGGCAGAGAGACCCTCGACCCCCTGAGTGAACCAGCAGTTCTACTTATAAGAAAGCGACACAGATGGGCGGGAACACCACTGCTCCCAAAAGAGCCGACGCGTCGCCCGTGGCCCTCTTTAAAGCAAGGATAACAAGAACCTCGGCGTGTGGGGTGTCAGGCACTTTTTCGAGCCCCCCCTCCCTCTCCCTCTCCCTCCCCACAACGACCCTGCGAAGGAAGGCTAGGGGCTGAACCAAAGCCTCAAGTGGGATTCGGAGCCCGCCCGGGATTCCCTGTGAAAAGGCCTACCACGCTGGGAAAAGTGGGAAGGCAGCAGGAAAAGAGGAAGACCAAAAGACGAGATGGATTGACTCCCTCAAGGAAGCCAGAGGCTTTGGAGTTTGCAAGAGCTGAGCAGGGCTGTGGAGGACCCGGACCTTTCGGAGGTGGCTCGTTCATGGAGCCGCCCTCAGTCGGAGGCGACTAAAGGGCGGGGGAGAGGGGCCCAAACGAAACAAGAGATAGTGCTGGAAGAGGAGACTCCCAGGGCAGTCAAAAGCAAGAGACATTGGGGAGATCGCTCACTCATCGGGGGGGCCGTCCCGTCAGGGGCGACTGGACGACCCATCGCAACCCTAACCTCTCGCCACCAGGCCAAAGTCGGCCCTAACATTGGGCCCACGGACACAGGACTTCCGAGCATGTGCAGAGTGTTTTTCCACCCACCCCCCGGACTCTTGGCCCATTCTTTCTGTCATTAAAGCAGGAGGTGAATATTCTGAATTTATTTATTTACAGCCAGGATGTGAGAACCCAGGGCGGCTAAGAGAAGGCAAGCAGGATGGATCTCCGATTTCTGTCTCCGCCTTTACTGGTTTAATAATCGGCTTAACGATTATTAAACTGGGGATCGGTTTCGGCTTCTGTGAAATGGGAATAAGGACGTTTGATTTCCCAAAGGTGGGCGTTAAGGCCGCACGGATGTGCTTCTCAAGCTTTATATGGCCATAAGATGCCGTCTTAATCTTTTTCGTTATCCTTTCACGTCAGCTCCGAGTGGCTTCGGTGGTGCCAAGTTTACCAGCGTTTTAGAATTATCCTTACATAACATACAAATGATCGCTATATATATATATATATATATATATATATATAGGTATAAGAATTGGGGGTTTTTGGGGGGGCGGCAGGCCGGGCCCTTAATGTGAAAAACCAGCCAATGTTTTTGAGAGAGCCAAGGGTGGAAAAAAGCCCCTCTCTCGTGGAATTACCCAGGGAGTAAGTTCAGCAAAGTTACTTTTCCAGATTACTGGGGGCCGTGCATGTAGGATTAGGAGCTGCAAACACCCCCCCCCCCCCAAAATAACTCTTTATTACAGTCTGGGAGGCGGTTTGGAGATGGCTCAGGATCCACCGGGAGGGTCCGGATCCCCTTAAAGGTTGTGCCTCCTGACTCACCCACCGGAAGATGGAAGCCAGGAACCCACCGCCCACCTTTTGCCTTGTGCCAGCCAATCCCCCCCCCCTGGATTTTTTTTTGGGGGGGGTGTCTCGATTCCTGCTCCTCCGTTTTCTACCCGGGTCCTGCTTTGAGTCAGGCGGAAGCCCCACGCTCTGCCCCCTTGAAGGGGCTCCCAAGAAGCCGACTCAGTTTTTGGGGGGGGCCTCAGGGGGGGTACGCTTCAGACCCCCAAGGTGCGATGGCTAGCCCAAGGATCATCCATCATCTGCCTTGGGGGTCTTTCCCGTCTCTCTCTTAGGAACTGGGGCCCCCACCCTGGAGGGCCCCCCCAAAAAAGGCTGCAGAATGGAACTGGCAATGCTCACCAGGGAGCCCCCCCCGCTCAGATCCCCCCCCCCAATCAGAGCCAAAGAGATCTGGACCCACATCCCAGCCGGGGTGCCTTGGGGGTCTCCACTTGCGGCCCTAGCGCTGCAGAGCCACACCCACCCTGGGGGGCCAGGCTGTGGGCACGGGGGGGGGGATGCCCGCTGCTGGGCACCCCGGGGCTCCCCTCCAGCCCCCCTTGGCCCCACGCCCGGGGGTCCCGCCGCCCCTCCCTCCCTCCCTCCCGGGGAGGTCCTGCCGGCACGCCCAGCCGCCCCCTCCCCCGTCTCCCCCCAGATCTCTGGTTCCCCACACCCCAAAAAGGACCCCACCCCATCGCCAGCCCCCCACCCACCCCTGGAGGACCCCCTCCCCCGCTTGCCGCGCCGGTGGAGAGGGGAGGCAGCCCCCCTGGCCCCCCGCGCTGGGAGGCGGGAGAGGGGGGGGCGGTGGGTGGGTGGGGTTGGGCGGGGGTCCCTCCTCCTCTTCCTCCCCCCCCGTGTGTCCCCCCCCCAACCCTCACCTGCAGCCTCCCGGCGGCGCAGGATGCTGGACTCGTCCATGGGGTCCTCGCCTCCGCCGAGCCCAGCCCGGGTGCAAAGCGGTCCGGCGCTTGGGTGGGGAGGGGGAGGGGGAGGGGAGGGGAGGGAGGGGAGGGAGGGGGGAGTCTCCCGGCTGGCATTGGCTGCCCGGGAATCAGCTGATCCCTCCCCCTCGCCGCCCGCCGGGGAGAGGGAGCGCGAGCCCCGGGTTCCCACGACCACCCGCCCCACCCCCGGGATCTCCTGCACGCAGCCTCCCCCCCCCACCCCACCCCCGGTGCCGCAGAAAGAGCTCGGGGGGGGCGGCGGCGGCGGCGGGGAATCAGGCCGGGAGGGGGGGGGGGGAGAGGCGCCAGCTGCCCCGGTTTCTGCTCTAGCCCGGGGAGGGGGGGTTAGGGGGATTCTCCAAAATAAGAAGGGTGGGGGGACGGGGTGTGGGAGAAGGAGCCCACCCTATGGAGCCCACCCTATGGAGCCCCCCCCACACCCCGTCCAGAGACTCGATGCTCCCCCCCCCCCCCCCAGGGAAGCCACACGGCAGGCGTCTCCGGCTGCTTTGGAAAGGGGCCGGGCTCCTTACGTTATAGGCGACCCGTCGTTAAGAGAGGGAATCCCTCCACTGCGGAAAGCGTTTGAATCCCACAGCAGGGTTTTTTTCGCCCGCCCCTGCCTGTAGTTTGCGGAGGGCCTGGGCTTGTTTTGCGACTGGAGGAGGGGAAGGAAGCCCCGGCTTCGTCTGCCTGCCCCACACGTCCTGAAAGGGAAATGCGAGGCAACTTCTAATTATGAGCCTGATTCCCTTTTATTATTATTATTATTATTATTATTATTATTATTATTTATTTTTTTTTGGTGCTGGTGGGGTTCGCTCTATTTTGGTCCGTTTCCAGCACGAGCGATCGTTGGCAGAGCCTTAAGCTGTCCTTCGGTTTTAGGGTACAGGAGAACCCACATCGCCGTGCATATGTGCGGGGGGGGCACATATCCGCAGTGGGGGGGGCACTGCGGATGCTAAAACCCAGCAGATAACAGCAAACACTAAACATAGCATGGTCTCTGGCTCCCTGTAGTGGCCAGATCTGGTAATACATGTAAAAATACTTCCCCCCCCCCAGATTCCCCCCTTTACCATATTTATGAATGGTGTTCATTATTATCCGCGGTTTTCAGCATCCACAGGGGGGGCTTGGAACGAATCCCCCGCAGATCCAGGACACCAACTGCCTATAAAGAAGGCATCGAGGGAAGTGGGGGAGAAATGGGAGACCCGAAGGCCGAGAAGGCTGAGGACGATCCCGCCCGAGGACCCCCCCAAGGAGCAGGACGACTCAAAGAAGACCCCTGGACTGGGAACCGTATTGGGTGCATGTACATTGAAAACGCCATCATCATCACCATCATCTTAGAACAGCAGAGGTGGAAGGGACCTTACGGGTCAGCCCATCCAGGAGGCGCGGTGGGGGATTCGAACTCCCCACCTATAGGCGCACAGCTCAGCGGCCAAAAGAGCCGCTGTTTTCCATACCCTGTAGGATGATGTGGGGTGGGGGAGAGATTGTTGCTGGGACAGTACGTCCCCTCTCCGTCCATCCGCCGGCCCTCCACGGGTTGTTTTCCTCGCTCCCTCCCGCCTGGTTCCAGTTGCCTGTCACAGGGGGTGGCCGCTGCGTGAGTCACCCGTCCGGGCTGTCACCCTCCTGCCCGGGGAAGGAACGCGCTGTCAAAAGGCCTCCTGTCCCCCCAGCCAGGGAACGATTCCTGAGGGTGAGCCGAGATCTCCGTTTGGGCACAGGAGGAACCCCCGCCTCCACGGCAGGTCGCGCCCAAGGTGACCCCGTGCCACGGAGGAGCCCTCTCCAAAAGGTCCCGTCCATCACCGCCCTGCTCAGCTCTTGCCAACTCCAAAGCGGTGGTTCCTTGAGGGAGCCTGTCCCATCTCGCGTTCGGCCTTCCTCTTCTCCTGCTGGCTGTCCCTGTTCCCCGCAGCCCTTTCCCTTTGGATGGACGGCTAGACCCAAATATACAAAATCTTTCGCTATTTCAGTTTCTTCATTGTCAGTGTTAAAGCGATGCAGTTTGTCTGCGATCGTGTGTTTTTTCCCGTCTTCTTATCATTCAACTGCAGTCCGGCTCTGGCACTTTCCTCTTTCGCTTTCCTTAAGAGTCATTTCAAGTCTTTGCTGCTTTCTGCCAGTAAAGCTCGCGTCCCTTGGCCCCGTTTCAGATTAGGGATGTTTGGGAATTCCCTTCTGTATCTTTACATTGACTCCCGTAGCCGCTCTCCAGGCCTCTCGGCGACAGCAGCTGAAAAGTTGACGACACACACGTTGCAGGAACTTTGAAACTAAGAAATCGACTCTGGCGTGAACTTTCCTGGATTTTAGCACATAAAAGTTCGCCCTGAAACCAAGTTAAGTTTCAAAGCCATCCTGGGTTTTGACTGAATCAGGTGAACACGGCTTACATCTCTGAATGCAGAACTGCTGAATCGCTCAGGGGTTTAGGGGTTTGGCTGCAGAACCAGAGATTGGGAGTTCGAATCCCCCACTGGGCCTCCTTGACAGGGGCTGGATTGGATGATCTATAGGATCCCTTCCCGCTTTGCAATTCTAAAATGATGATGATGATGAAGAATGTTGCAAGTGTTGAACTAAATAACTATACACAGTAACGAAGGCAGTTTTCCGCGGGGAATCGGCTCCAACCCCCCCTGCGGATGCTGAAAAATGTGGATGACAGCAAACGCTATACATTGCATGGTCTCTGGCTCCCTTTAGTGGCCATTTCTGGTAAATACACCCTGGAAATACATATAAATCAGTATTTCGGGGGGGGGGGGGTTATTTCGTATTTTCAGCCAGCGGCTAAATAAAGTCAGCGGATACAGAATCCTGCAGATGCGTGCGGAATCCCCACTGTACATGAAGCCAAACTGTGATCACCGAACTCAAATCTGAATTAGTCGACAGGCTGCGCCGTTAACACCCACTGCCCTGCTTCGTCCTGTTCTTCGAGGCTGAACGTGGTGAGATAGTGGTGTGTCAGTAAACGCTGACTAATTCGTGGGAATGGGGAGGTGGGTGGGGCCCGTGGGGGGGTCTCCCCCCAATTTTGTGGGTGCCCTCGGTTCTTCTACCCGTCATCATCCCCCCCGAAAGTGCCAAGGCTGTGTGACTCACCCAGGCTGCCCACCTGGTTCTGCACCTGTCTTTTTATTTGGTGGGGGCGATGGGTTTTGGTGCCCGCCCCGGTTATCTCAGTTCCTCGTTTGGCTCGTTTCCTCTGCCTTCCGAGACGAGAGGAATAAGCAACAGCAGCTGCCGAAAAGCAAAGGTCCAGCCTCTTAATAATTATAATAATCATGACCATTTTAAGATAGTCCTTGTCTAATTCTTTGTTCATATTTGCATACTTACTCTTTTAAGCTTTTAAACACGGTTTCAGTGACATAAGCCGCCTTTGGGTCCTTTTTGGGGAGAAAAGCGGCATAGAGATATTTTAAATAAACAAATTTACTTATTCATTCTGTCTTTCTTTAAAATCTTTTGTACTCCGCCATTCTCCTTTAAAAAAAGGGCCTAAGGCGGCTTACATTCCTCAAAAAAATAGAATATTTAAAAAGTGAAAAACAGTAAATATAGAAATATATATTTTTAAGTGGAACAAGTAGCACACTAAAAAAAAAAAAAAGGCCACTGAATGGGCTCAAGTGACAGGAAGTCAGATTTCAGCTGAATACCAGGAAAATCTTGCTAACTGTTAAAGTAGTACGACAACAGGATGCAGTGACCTCGGGGAGGGGGTGTTGAGCACTCCCACCCTCGGCCACCGCTACAAAGATCCTCTGCCGGCAGATACTGCTGGGGGGGGGGGGGGGCAGTGGCAACCAGGTATAAATGCCCCGGAACCTATTACATTAGGACCCCCGTATCTGCGGGATCAGTATCCGCTGATTCACTTTGCCCAGGCTTTTGAAATCTTAAAAGACAAATCCTAGAAATATATGTTTCTAAAGGCGACGTTGCCAGAACGGGCCGCTAGAGGGAGCCAGAGACCATGCTATGGGTCGTGTTCACTATCACCCGCGTTTTCCATTATCCGCGGGGTTTTTGGAACCCATTCCCCCACTGATAGGGGGGGGGGGTCGCACGCGCTGTGAAGAATGGGATGCCTGCGTGGCCCGCCCGTGGGGTGTGCGCATCCCTGCAACAAGACTTCGTGCTTGGACTCAGGCAGCAAGAGGGCTCGGGGCGTCCCCGGGCGCGGGAAGGCCGGCCGAGGGCGGACGGTGTGCGGAAACAGAAAGAGAAAGAGGGCGGGAAGGCAAGGCAGGCAGGCAGGCAGGCAGGCAGGCAAGAGGAGGCGAGGCGGCAGACGGCAGGCAGGCGCCCCGGCGGTCCTCGAGGGCGCGATCCGGGCAGGCGGCGGCGGCGGCGGGGCGCGGGTCCTGGAGAGCGCGGATGCTGGCGAGGGCGCGGATGCTGGGGCCGGTGCTGGTGGCCGCGTGCGTCTTGGCGGCGCCCGCCCGCGCCCGGGGGGTGAGTCCGGCTCTGGGGGCCCCGGGCGAAAGGGGTGAAGCCCCGCGGACCCCCACCCCCCCTTGCCTTCCTCCTAAGGGGAACCGATGCGCCCTTCCTTTTGCGCCCAGGTTTGGCTAGGGCCCCTTGGAGGAGTGGGGAGCCCCTCCTGGGGTCGCCGCCGCCGCCGCCGCCCGGCTTTGGCTTCTTTCCCGGGCGCTGCGGTCCGGCCCGGGATCTCGGCTCCCGCCGGCTGTCCTGGGGATGCCCTGTGGATCCGGGGGGCCACCGGGTCCCTCCAAGGGGCGACCGACGTCTGCCCGCCGCTTTGCGCTAGACCGGGGTGGGATGGGAAGGGATCGGGGCTCGGGGGGGGGGGCTGTTTTGGATGATTCCCTTCCCCTCCCCAAGGGTTAGGAAGCAAGAGTTCCCAGCCTTGAGTCATCCCTGGTGTTCTTGGACTACAAGTCCCATAAATCCTGGCCAGCAAGGCTGGGTGATGAAGGCTTCTGGGAGCCCTCGTCCAAGAACATCGGTTGGGACCCCAAATGGGGACCCCCTGGGCTTTCTAGCAATGCCCTCCTGGGCATTTTTTTGGATCAGACCCATTTAGCCTTGGGTTTGTTAGCGGCAGACTCATGCTAAGCATTCAGAACTTTCCCTCCGGAGAGCTCAATGAGTGAAATATTAACACATATTTTTAAAATTGGTTCATTTTGGGGGGGGGGGGGTCCTCCTCCTACCTTGCGCTGTTTGGGGGGAGAAGGAAGGGGTGGTAAGGGCAGAGAAGAAAGGATGGGCCCCTCGGGGCGTCGTGGGGGGGATATTAGAGAGAGCATAAAGGTGCCCCTCCCGCACTTTTGTGAGATGTTTGTGCACTTTGGCAATCAGAAGGCAGGAGCTGGTGATGCTCACAGCCGGTTCCCACACACCACACAAATAATGAAAGTAGTTCAGGAGAGAGTGAGAGAGAGAGAGACCGGGGGGGGGGGGGGGAGGTAAGTTTCCTTTCCTGAACGAGAAACCTCTGCCACACACTGAAAGAACACAGTGCTCTGTCAATGGTGAGAAAAATCCTCTGCGGTTGGTAGTTTGCAAAGACTTGATGATCTTGCGCTCCGTTTGAATTTCAGGGACCCCAGAAACCCTCATCGGCCTGGGTAGCACGTTTGAGAGTTAATAAAAGCACAAAAGAAAAAGAAAAAAGAAGAAACAAGTTCCCCAGTTTTTTTGGGGGGCGAGTGTACTGGCAATTTGTGGAAATTGCTGGTTTAAAACCCCCAGCTCCACAATGGGAGGAAAGAGAAAAATCCAGATTACAGAGCCGATTATTGTAATTGCAAGTCTCCCTCAAATACATCCCTCCTGGTTGCTGTTAGTTTTAGCACAACTAAAACAGAGATTTAGTCAGAAACTCTGGTGTTGAGAAAGACTTAAAAAAAGTTTCAGTTTTACTCACACATCTTCATATACGTCAGAATAATTACTCACAAATCTTCATATATGTCAGAGAAACAAGCAAAACATAACGACTTCTTACATGGTTTGAGAACTTAACTGGTCAACTTCATTATTTTGACTGACTGGTTACATAAACACTTCACGCACACTCTAAGTGCTGACTCCCGAACTGTCAAACTCGCAGAATAACGCTGACATGGCTAACTAACACAGAACCTGACAGGCGGAAAAAGATGGAGAAAGGAAGAAGGAGCTGGGATGTTGTGACTGGCTTTTCACCCCAAATCCTTCCCATCCAAACCTCCTAAAACAGTGGCTCCCAAACTTTTTCAGGCCGTGAGCTGCTTTTATAACAGAAAGGTAACCTGCGCAACCTTCCCGCCACGTTTGCATAAAAAGCCATTTTTAATTGGGGTAAAGTCGTCCCTTCTCAAGGAGGCTCTAGACATTCTGACCTTCAGCTGTCAGGATTCCTGACTGTGGGCCAGGCTGTCAGGAATCCTGAAGATTTGAGCTTATTATGGGGGTGCCTAAAAATGAATGCATCTCTAGAAGCCAACATTTTAAAACAAAAAGCAACCTAGCTTTAGCTTCCTTCAACAGAGAAGGAAGGAAGAGGAACGAAGAGGAAGGAAGGAAGGAAGAGGAAGGAAGGAAGGAAGGACAGACAGGCGGGTCCATATGGCAACTTTAAGGTTAACAGCTTTGTTTCAGCATTTTCACGGACGACAATTTACCGGACCAGATGGCAGTAAGCCATGGTTATGGAGCCAGGGTCAGGATGAAACGGGAGACAGAAAAAGGTGTGGTTGCACTGTTTGGTGCTGGGCACCCGTTTCCAAAGGGCTGCTTAGGACAAATGCCCGGGCTTGCCAGGAGCGGAGCCAGACGATTATCAGATGAAGACAAAGAAAAACAAAAGTGAAAACGTCAAAAACGATGATAAGTCTCGGTAAAAGTAAGAAACGAGTCTGTTCAGCGGCTCGGCTGCCAAGAACACAGAAAGCCGTCCTTCTGCTGAATCGGTCAAGTCCGAGGCATGGGGGGGGGGGGGGGATAAACCGAAGTCAAGTCATTGGTGTGACTTAAGTACGACTTGACAGCGAGACTCACAACTTGAGTCCCCCCTCCCTGCCTTATTAAAAAAAAAAAAGGACCCACAGCGGCTAACATCCTTAAAAGACAGTATTTAATGCTAACCATGGTGAGTATACAAATACTAAAAAGGATCGAACGGATACCCTATGAAAAACAGAGGCAACACCAAGCTTGCCTGAAGAGAGAGGGGTCCTGCTGTATTCATTTTTGCTCCAGTTTAATCCTTTGGTAACCTTGAGTTTGATCATGCTGTTTGAACATCCATGTTCCGGACAAATAAATTAAAGTCACCGTGGGCCCGGCTGCCCCGCAGGAACCCCTGAGTTTCCCTCAATCTCGTCTTGTCATCCTGTGTTTGCAGGCGACCCTGATGGTGGGGCCCCCAGAAACCTGTGCTGCTATAAGTCCTGCTGCGATGCATCTTGCCCGCTGAACTGCACTGGGAGGCAGCAAGACATGATCCAGAAACCAACTACACCCTCATGTTCAAGTAAGTGCAGCAACAGGAGACGGAGGAGGAAAAATTAAAGGGGGGGGGTGCCCTATTTTGCCCTTCCTTTATCTCTCTCTCTCTCTCTCTCTCTGTCTATCAAGAAATTATATACAGTGGGATCCCCATATGTGTGGGATCGGTTACCTGCGGCTTCACTTATCCGCGACTTGAAAATATTAAAATAATAAAACCTAGGCATATGTATTTTTACGATGTGTTTACCAGAACAGGCCACTAGATGGAGGCATAGAGACCATGCTATGTATTCTTGTTGTTAAAAAATACATAGCATGGTCTCTGGCTCCATCTAGTGGCGAGTTCTGGGGAATACATGGTGAAAAAACGTATTTCTGGATTTTTTTTTCCTATTAACATGGCTATGTATAGTGTTCACTATTACCCACGTTTTTTCAGCATGGACAGGGGCTTGGAACCAAAATATTATCTTTTAATTGATGTAACCTGCCTTGGGTCTTTGTTTTAGAAGAAAGGTGAGGTTAATGTATTTTAAATAAAACAAATAAAAACTTTCTCTGCCCCCCCCCCCCCTTTGTAGGTATGATGATAAGAAAGGTGAGAAACCTAAGCCTTTTCAGGCTAAAGAAAGGACCTCCTTGGTCATCAACCAGAATGAAGTTTACGCCTTGAAAAAAGTAACCGTCTGGGTCGAGAGCCAGTCTAGGGACCGTCCTCGCTCCAATCTGAAAATCGGACACTGCTGATCAACGAAGCCGGTGAGGAGGAACCTCCATTCGTCCATATGGGGCAAAACCCTCTTTTGCTCTTCGCGTTGCAGAGCTTTGCGTTTCTGGTGAAATTTCTTTGCTATGCAGTAGAAATGCAGAGACTTGCAGAGGAGAGTAGCTACAAGTTCCCCCAGCAAGGCCACCCCTTTCTCATTAACTGGCACTTTACCGTCTCAACAACTCACTCTGAGACACTGGTAGGAGAAAGGATAAAAACATTCCTTTACTACGATTGCGGACAGATCAACAGCAAACTAACAACGGATTGCTTTGAAAGGGAGGGAAAGATCTGCGCTGGGCTAGAAAGGTCCCTCCCAGTTAAACCGATTTCTAGGCAGCAGGAAAATCCCAAGATCCAGAGAGGAGCGGGGGGAACGAAATGAAAAAGGAAAAACGGGTCCTCTCGTTGCAGTGAAAATCGACACGCCACCAGCCTGGTCCATCAATGTTTCTCGATCCAGAGGCATCCTCACCGTCCGATGGCTTGAATCCCACCGGTGTAACCATTTGCCCAGGATGGCAGAGGGTCAGGCTGAGGCAGGAGAAGGCGGGCAACTGGACCCTGGTGAGTTTAGAATCTTGGATGTCTAAGAAATACAGCAGGACCCCCTTTATCCGCGGGATCACTATCCGCGGATTCACATCACCGATCCCCCCGCTGGGCCTCCTTGACAGGGGCCGGACTTGATGATCTATAGGGTCCCCTTCTGGCTCTGCAGTTCCAAAAAGGATGGTGATGATTATCCTTCATGAATGACTGGACAGCTCAGTGAGTTAGGCCTCTGGCTGCAGAGCCAGAGGTTGGGAGTTCGAATCTAGACTTTAAAGTGCAGCAGAGGGAGGGGGAACCGATACGAATTTGGCCGATCACAGGGAGGGTTTTGATGCTTCAAACCCTGCTGCCTCGGTCCTCAGACACTTTCTGTGGGCTGTCAGGAAGCCGCGCACGGCGCTGGGATCCCCATGGCTCGGCCCAGCTCAAGGCGCACAGCTTGGGTGGACCCCACTTCCTTGGTTGTACCCCCAGCCTGCCGACCCGGACAGCGGTTGGAAAAACCCCAGCCCGTTGTGTAAACCCGTGCTCCAGGGACACGTTGGTGCAGGAGAACCACAGCCAGCTGCTCCCCCGGCTGTTATGAAATCAATCCCCCAGAACCCCCCCCCCCTCCGGCCCCCAAGCCGCTGGGAGTGGGGGGCGCCTTCGGCTGAGGGAGGGATTATGCGCCAGATGCAACGGGATCAAGGGGTTGGAGAGGGAAATGGGGAAAAGGCCGGGCAGTTTCCAAAAGGCTCACTCGGATGGGAGGTCGCTCTGCCTTGAAACGACCGGCACGTGCTTTCTGTAGCAAGGGCCAAGATCCGAGAGAGAGAGCACCCCGGCCGGCGCTGCTCTGTAGGCAGCCCAATTACAAATTCCAAAGTGAGGGGGGGGGGAGGGAACAGGGAGATTGTGCTGATCTATAGGAATTCAATAGATTCCCAAATCCACCTTTGCTAGGATCACAAATGTGCAAGCTTTCGGGTTCACAATGAACACTTCCAACAAACTGGGTCATTTTAAAACCCTTTCAACCCATGGAGTTTTCTGCATATATGCTTAATCCCAAACTGCAGGTCTCCGTTGGCTTAAAACCACCCAGCCGAATCCTGGGGCTTCCTCATCTTCCCCCAGAGGTGTGCCAGAGAACGTGGAAGCTTGATCATTTTGTGAATCCGTAAGAGATCCTAATAAATACAGTAGGACCCCCTGTATCCGCGGGATCGGTATCCGTTGATTCACTTACCCCATGGTCTGAAAATATTCAAAATATTAAAAGAAAAAGCATATATTTGTAAAGATGAAGTCACCAGAACTGGCCAATAGAGGGAGCTAGAGACTATGCTATTTATAGTGTTCACTGTCGTGTTTGTGATCATCCGCATTTTTCAGCATCCACGGGGGAACTTGCAACCGATCCTCTGCAGATATGGGGGGGTCCCACACATCTCATGGCGCTTCTGAACTTGCCACTACGCTACAGGCCCCAATTCTGTGGGGGGAAAGGGGAGGCGTGTTAAGGTCAATGTCCTTTCTTGTTTCTATGAGAACTGCCCGTTCTAGGAAAAAAAATCTGGGGAGTTCGTTAGCATGGGATCAGGTTCACCGCTGGAAAAGGGGGTTTGGGTGCGGGTCCTGACGATGCCTCTCACGCTGAATGCTGCCCGGATTGCTTTTTCAGGAAAACTGTACAACGGAGAAGGATGAAGGACCCCAAGAGAGAATCAAAGGTAGGCTGGCATCAGTATATGCTTGCAACCTTTTAAAACCATCATTGCCTTTAGGTAAATATCATCACAGCCCCCCGAGATGGACTGAGCAGGCTCTCTTTAAAGGCTGCTTGCTCCAACGCGGAAGCTTTGAGGGGAAAATGTATTTGGAGGGCCAATGTTTTATCACCTTGCAATTGCAAAGCTGGCCTCTAGTCAGTTTCTGGTGGCTTTGGAAGAGACTCAGGCGTGTTTTACAGCCACCGCTAAGTGGATCTAGCTTGGTGTATCCGGAACGCCAGTGGAAGGTAAAGGGTGCTTACAGTAGGAACCTGGCGGGCTACCAGGCATGAAAGCTTGAGCCCAATAAAACATACCGCAGGACCCCTGCATCCCCAGGAGATTGGTTCCAAGCCGCCCGTGGATGCTGAAAAATGTGGATGATAGCAAATGCAGCGAACGCTATACATAGATTGGTCTCTGGCTCCCTATAGTAGCCAGTCCTGGTAACTTCATCTTTACAAATATACATTTCTAGCCTTTTTCTTTTAATATTTTTTGACCACGGGTAAGTGGGATCAGCAGATCCCGCGGATACAGGGGTCCTACTGACACTGTGGAAATATATTTTGTTTTTGCTTCCTCGTAAGGGCTAACACAAGTACATCTTTCCCCAGTGACGTGTGACATGGGGAAAAGTTGGGCGTATGAAATGCAGGTTCGATACCGGATTTCTCACTGGAGCAGTTACTGGAGTGACTGGAGTGATACTGTTTTCATTCCTGCAGGTGAGGGGTGTGTGTGTGTGTGTGTGTGTGTGTGTGTGTGTCACATTTTTTTAGCTTGCTTGTCTGCTCAACTGTAAGGAGATGAAACCTTTTATTCTTTTCTACGACAAATGTCTCCAAGCGGGTTATCGAGACCGTAAGCGCCTGTTGATGAGAGGAAGAAGCGTGGGCTAAAACGGGGAACCCGAAGCGAATTCTGATCCGTGGATCCCTGCGCTTCTGCTGTGCAGCCAGAGGAACTGAACCACATTTCAAAACCTGGCAGCGTAAAGGAGATCGCTTGGCTTTGACGACCGGGTGCAAAACCTAGAGGGTCCCCAGGAATTAATAGAGGCCCGTTTTTTTCTCTTCCAGAAATCCTCAGAAGTCTGAGAGTGAATTACACCGTGGGGCGCCTCGGGGAAGACGGGCTGAGGAATGTCACGCTGGAGTGGGAGGTAAGGGTGGCCGCTTCCAGATCGTCCCCCAAAACAGACAGAAGGACAACTCCCGTCCGTATCAAACTGCATGTGCTCATTGACGTGTGAGGCCGCCAGTCACACAGGGAAAGCTTGCCAGAAAGAGGAAGGTCTTTTCCTGAACGAGGAAGGAGAGCAAAGAGGGGGCTCAGCCTGGTTTCCAGTAGCAGGGAGTTCCACTGTCTGGGAGCCCCAGATCTGACTCCTTTCAATAAGAATTGCAAAGACCGGGCCAGCTTGGCCTCCCCAGTGGCAGGGAGTTCCAGAGTCTGGGAGCCGCCACCGAGAAAAGGCTCTCTCTCTCCTGTGTCCCCACCAAATGCACCTGCGAGGATGATGGGACCGAGAGGAAGCCCTTAACACCCGGGAAGGCTCATAAAGGGGGACCCGGTCCTTGCGATCGCTTGGACCCCAGCGTGGCCTGTGGTGGCTGACGAGATGCAGTGTGGCAGGCGTGCCCACGGGGCATCCACCAGCCGCATGGCAGCACGCTCTCCTGCCACCCTCTTTTGCAGAGTCTTGGCGCTGAGCAAGGGGAGGTGAGCTACACCCTGACGTTCGTCCTGCTGCCCTGCCAGGAGTGCCTGTCTGACCCGGTCTTCACGCACACCGTGCGCCACCAAGCAGCCCACCGCGTGGCTCTTTCTGGGGCCGGCTATAACGTTTCCCTGAAGCCATGCAACCAAGTCAACTGTGGCCCCATCTATTCCTTTCTGCTCCCACCAGCGCGGGATGCAGGTGCGTACGCCGGGGAAGGGCAGCGTTGTGGATGGGTGGATCAAACGAGCGCCCTCAAGCTGGGAGAACTGTACCCCTCGTTTTGAGTTCTCTTGACGGAGAAACCAGAGTCTCTCTTCCCCACCCCACCCCAACTGTGTCCCTCGAACATATGGGGCCCCCCCGTCCTCGCTGCTTTGGGTTCATGCAGCTAGCCTTTGGAAAGCCTTCCCCTCGCCTCGTGATTAGCAGTCGTGGGGTGTAGCGGTTAGAGTGTCACATTATTAGGAGCCGCGCAGAAAGCCACGTGGAAACGCCCGCTCAAAAACCCAAGAGAAGCCGGAAACTTAAAATAGCAACCTGTGCGAGATAACATCGCAGGGTGCGAGAATTTTATTCTTAGAAATCGCCGTGGTGAAGGAACAGGTAAGGCTTTTTAGGCCACTGCCGAGTATCAAACGCTGCAATTCTTAGAACATCTGGAGAGTTGGAACCCCCCCTTTTTAAAAAAAAATCTTAAAATGTTTGTCTCTCTCTCTTCCCCCCCCCCCCCCCCGGAAATCCCCACTCTGCTTTGAAATGCACAGGAGACGTCAGGCAGATAAGTTACCTCTCTGCCTGAACCTCTCTCCCTGGGCGGTTGTGGGGCTTTCTCACGCTGGGGCAGAGGGATCCACGTCTACCACGTGGTGCTCCTTGGAGGAAGGATGATACAAACGTGTAGTAAATAAAATGAGGATGGTTTTATAGGGTCAAGGTCTTATAGATTAGAACGGGCACTTTGAATTGTGCCTGGAAACGGGTGGGCAGCTAGGTGGCTCCGTCCCCCCAAAAGCCGAGGAATACCCCACAACCGTTCCCATCGTCCCCTGGCAAGCAGGGGCTGGAGGATTTTGCGATGTGTTGTCTGAAAGAAGGGCGTTCCCGGCTCGGCTTCCAAACCTGGGTGAATTCATTTTTAATTTTTGCTTCCGCTTCGGCCTGACACCCTGGGATCCCAAGAGGCTTCCCACCCCACCCCAACTCTGAATTTTTGACTCCAGGTCCCAAGGCCCCGAACGTCAGCCTCTCGGGTGAGAACTTCAGCCTGCAGTGGAGAGCGAAGGCCAACTTGGACGGCTTGTGCTTCGAAAAACAAGCCCTCGGTGACCCTCCCTCGGAGGAGCTGCAGTGCGAGGAGGAATACCTTGAAGCCAGCCACGAGTACCGGCACTCAGGTAACGGGGTGCCTTCTGGCGCTTCATAGAACCAGGGCCTGGAGGGGCTGAACGGCAATCTAAATCCCCTCCCCAGCGCGTCCACGTAGGAACCCCAGATCTACAGGGGATCGGTTCCAAGCCTCCTGCGGTTACCGAAAAACGTGGATTATAGCAAACACGATTTTAATAGCAAACGCCATGCATAGCGTGGTCTCTGCCTCCCTCTAGTGGCCAGTTCTGGTAACACGTGGTGAAAATACCTTTTTCTGGATTTAAAAATTTTTTTTGCTGTGTGATGTATAGCGTTCTCTATCATCCATGGTTTTCAGCATCCACAAGGGTTTGGAGGAAGTCCGCAGTGGATACAGGGTCCCTACTGTATCCCGTTCTGAAAGTCTCAGACTTCTGGTTTTGCGTTCCAGGGGTGCTGGAGCCCAACCGGTGTTACCGCATTGCAGTGCATGGACGTGACTCGGACAGGGACGTCTGGTTAACATTTGCGCTCACACACCTTTTTCCCCAGAAACAGTGAGTTTTCTTTTTTCTTTTTTTTGGGGGGGGGGGGTTTACCTTCACTTCGGGACGTCTGCAGGCAGTCCTCATGGCCTGACTCACTAAGTCCTGACATTGACACACGGTCACCATTTACAGCGGACTAAGTCCTCACTCTTTCTATATCTGTTCTTGGTTCATTCTGCACAGGCTTTTATGGCTTCCCTCACCACATGCAAACTCTTTCCAACCTGCAGCTTCCCGGGAAACCTCCATCCCCGTCAAAGTCGTTAACAGGACGGCCACTTCCGCCCTCGTTCAGTGGACGCACCCTCGGGGGATCTCCGACTGCCCCGGGGTGCTGAAGAAGTACACCCTCTGTTGCCAAACGGAGCGGGACAGCAAGACCACCTGTGAGTAGGGTTTGAATGCCCCTGGGTTAGCCCTACAATGGCTATGAGCCAGCCTGCTGTGGGGGACGATGGGAGTTGTAATCCCCCCCCCCAAAAAAACAACTGGGAGGTGCCCGAGATCTGAGGGAGGTGCCCCCGACCCGGCCACCCGTGGGAGCCTCACTCCCCCGGTTTCTTCTCCTCTTCTCCAGATTACGAGGCCGATGCTTCGGAAACCCAGCATGTCCTCCCGGACCTGCAGCCCAACACAACCTACCGAGTCGGGGTCTGGGCTTCCACGGCGGGGAGCGAGGTGGGCTGCAGGGCCCTCATCCGGTTCACGACCAGTCCCTCAGGTACCGACACACGCCCACGGGCACCCCACGACCCAGTTTCCCCCACCCAATAAGCCCTTGGTCCTCCCCACGGCTCTTCTCTCTCTCCAGATGCTCGGCAGCAGCCTCTGGTCTTCCTGGGGGTCTATGGAGGCCTTCTGGTGGCAGCCCTCGTCACTTTCCATTTCGGGAAGAAAAGGTAAGGCCGTGAGCGCGGATTTGGGGGAATCACGCCTTCTGGATCGCCGACGGCTTTCCGCGAATTCCGGCTGGCAGCAGGGGCACCGTCTTCCGCAGCGACGCAGGGCTCATCCTCCTTCTGGCAGAGCCGGAAGGGGACCCCCAGGGGTCATCAAGTCCAGCCCTCGGCCCAGGCAGGAGGAAATCCACAGCTGGAGCCTCGGTTCTGGAGCTTGGGGGAAAAACGGCAGGACTACAACGCCCAGAATCCCCCAGCCAGTGTGGCCACGGGGAACGGTGCCCCAGTACCTTTTTTTCCCAGCTTGGGAAACTCTGGGAACTGCATCCACGAAGCAGATACGAGTGTGCGCAGTGGTTAAACTGCAGTACTGCAGTCAAAACTCTGCTCACGACCCGGGGTTCAATCCCAGGGAGCTGGCTCAAGGTTGACTCAGCCTTCCATCCTTCCGAGGTTGGTAAAATGAGTACCCAGCTCGCTGGGGGGACCCATGTGAAGCCTGCATAATTAACTTGTAAACTGCCCGGAGAGTGCTTGAAGCGCTATGGGGCGGTATATAAGCAGCACGCTTTGCTTTGCTCTTTTGCTTTCTCACGAGTGGAAATTTTATTTGAAAAATCAGGGAGCGAGCGGATCATGCCTTACTTTCACAAATGTCTTCCCTCAGGCTGAAGGACGCCCTGTGCCCTGCTTTGCCGGATCCGGCCGAAGCTGAAGCCGTCAAGATCCTTCCCGTTGCGGAGACGGGCAGCCAGGTGAGGATTCGAATTCAGACCCGAACCCCGCGTTCTCAGCCCTGTTGCCGAACAAGCTTTTGAGCCGGAAACACTGGGAGAGGAAGCCATCCCTTCCCGCCTCTGGTCTGAAATTGAATTCAGCCCTGGGTTGAGAAAAGATTCCCAGTCTCGATGTGGGAGCAGATGGTGACGGGTCCCTCTGTGCCGGAGACCTCCCCCCCCAAGAGCTTTGTCAGAACTGGGGCTGGACAAAGAAACGGTCCACCCTCACAATAAAGCAACATCTTATGACCCTATTGCCATCCACTGTCGTCCGAGAAGCACACACAAAACAATGTGCCTAACACATGGTTAGAAGCAGTGCTCCTTCAAGTGCTGAAAACGATCTATATGTCCTAGCACGTGCATTTCCTCATCTCTGCGTCTTGCATCCGGCTTTGTTCTGGGATTGGTCACAGGAGGGTAAACAGGGGCGTAACTTGCATGACAGGAGGGGAAATGATCCACAGGGGACGCACATTTCCCTTTAATATCTTCATTGATAACGCTGGTGGTTCTTTCCCCGTCTGCTTTTCAGGTCTGTCCTCCGCAGTGCTTTGTGGAGCCGCTGGAGTCTAGCCGTTCCACAGAACCGTTCGTGGTAGATCCACGCACGGAAGAAGAGGAGCATGCGGAGGACATGAAGGTGGGCTCGCCCGAACTCGCCACGGCCGTGGAAGAGGCACCGTCCCCCACGGAGGACCCAGCTGGCTCTGGCAGCCCCTTGGCCTGTGAGTACAAGGAGCAGGGGCTTCTGAGTGCCGTGGAAGAAGACCCACCAGGACGGGAAGGAACCGGAGAATCGGAAAGACTCTCCTATGAAGTGGCCGGACGTGGCTGCCGATCCCCGGAGTTTTGCTGAACCTGGAGGCCGAGAGCCGCAGAACAGAGCCATTTCTGCCCCTGGCTGTGAAGCCAGGCGGGATTCAGGCGACCGGCTGGCCAAAGGTGCCCCCACCACCCTCCGAAACGGAGGGTTGAGGTTCCCAGGACTAGCAGAATCCTGGAGTTGGAAGGGGCCTGTAAGGACATCTAGTCCAACCCCTGGCTCCACACGACAGTCCAAATCGAAGGATCGCTCAGGGGTTGAGGGTCTCTCTGGCTGCAGAGCCAAAGGTTGGGAGTTCGAATCCCCCACTGGGCCTCCTTGACAGGGGCTGGAGTGGATGATCTTGAGGGCCCCTTCCAGCTCGGCCGTTCTACAATGATTGTTATAGTATAATCTGACAGGTGGCTAATATTCCCTTGAAAGGCCTCCAGCGTGGGAGCCCCCACCCCCTCCCGAGGTCATGGGTCCCATCGTCGTACTGCTCTAACAGTTAAGAAGTTTTTCCTGACATTCGTCCGAAATCTGGCTTCCCAAGAAAGTGTGCCAAAAGTGGAAAGGGGTAGATTTCCATTTCTGTTTTTTAATTCCCCCCCCACACACACACACACACCGATTACAGTATATTTCACCATGGGATAAATACATGATTAAAAAACCCCCACCTATTTATGTTTACAAGTATTATTCATTTTGTACCAATCAAATTTACTTCTTCGGACGAGTTCCCTGGCTTCGTGGCGTCGTGAGGGTTTGAACCCAGGTCCCCGGGGACCTGGTCCCAACGCTCTCACCCGTTTCACCGGCCCCCGTGGGGGCTTGTAAAGGTCCTATCCTGCCAAGGCAAGGAAGGATCCACACCCACCCACAACGAGGACCGGCCCGCAGTTCCGGGACCCCCACGACGGAGGAAATGAAGTCCAGAGAGAACAAGGGGGGGCCAGAAAACAGTTCAGGCGCACTCGCGCCAGATGTGCGGGCAGACGTGCGCTCGAGAGCACCTTCACGCCCGGTGCTCCCCCTTAGCTATCCTGGACAGTGTGATCCTAAGGGGTTTTCCCCCCCCTCATCTCCTCCTTTTAGGGAGGGAGGTGTCTGGGCCAGAGCCGAGATGGGGTGAGCTTGGCCAGCACCGTGGGTGTTCTCCTCCGGCTGGGAGCCGTGCCTCTGGTGAGGCCGGCACCGTGGAGGCTGCCCTCTTTTCCCGAACCTCGGCCCCGCTCGCCCTCAGCGCCTCGCCCCAGGCTTCCCACATCCAGTGGGGCCCCACGAGCCCAAGGGCAGCCCCGGGGGTCTCCGGCTCCCCGGCTAGGTGGGGGCGCCTCCAGGCAGGAGGCTGTCTCGCCTCCAAAACGCTCGGGTCTCCTGAACCAAGCCCTGGGCATCTCTCCGGGGAGACCCCTTTGGAAACAGGCCTCTCCTACCTGGCCAGGTGCGTGGACCCCCGATACACCCCCCCCCACGGCCTCCCACGTCCCAAGGCATGTGGACTCCCAGCAGATGACGCCTGTCTCGGTGCCCCGGGAAAGCCACCCTTTCCACGCCGGCTGAAAGGCTGCCACAGGGACCTTGAAAAAATCCCCCTGTGGCAGGGATGGTGCTGGTCCACCAGCCAGCATCAAGAGAAGTCCACGGACAAGGACCACGGGCCGGCCACGAGGGGCGTCCAGAAGAAGAGTTCCCCTCTTGACCCCCTGGCGAACGACCGCCAGCGCTCCTGCCGGCCTGGCCCGCTGTGGACCCTGATGCCAGCTGGCCGGTTCTCCGGCCCACGAGGCCACCCCGCTGCCGGGGTTCGACCCTCACCGCCCTGGGCCCTCCTGTGGCAGGGTGGGCATCGGAGCGGGCAGGCCTGGAAGCCGCACCCATCGTGCGCTGCCAGTTTCTCTCCGCACGTAGCCGCATTACTTCAGCAACGCCTGCGGGCTGGAGATAACGAGGACCAGCAAAACATCTTGTGAGGATGTTTATATACAGAGAGAGACAGACAGAGAGAGAGAGAGAGAGCTGGCATTGCCCTGTTTTTTTTCCTCCCAGCCTTCCACCTGAGGTTTCTTTTCCTGCCCCGATGCCAAAGGCGGTGGGCACCACCCCAGAGACCCCCCCCCCTTGATGGCGCATTACGTACCTTCCTATAACAGTTATTATATATTATTGAATATATTATATATGAATATGGAAGCAACAGGCTGTGGTTAAACTCCCTGGAGTTAGGTAACGAATTAACGGTATTAAGAACTATCTGTCATCACACACGACTCTTCCAGATCTGTAGTCAGTCCCACCGGAGCTGACAGCGGAAAGAAGAGATAACCGTCGGAGAGAAAAAAATGACAAATTACCGTCCCAAAAACGAAGGCAGGGAGAAACTTTCCCCAAGGGTAGATTTGGCACGAAAAGGGTTCCCACTGATCCACTGCACCGTGGCACACGCTTGCCCCCGTGTCTGCCTTCTGCCTGCCTCTGCGTTTCCGCCAAGGGCCAAATACGGCCCTCGTTGGGTGTGTTTCGTTTCCGTTCCTTCTTTGCCGGCGGTACTTTTGTGACGCTCCCTTGAAGGAGGAAGGGAAGGGAAGGGTAGGCGGCGGGGGGGGGGGTGGACGACAGGCGTGTTGGTGGCTCTCCTCCTGGGCTGGCCGGGTGCAGGGACCGGGAGTGGGCCGTGGGGCTGAGCGCCTGACCGGTCGGGGCAACCGCCAGCCAGCCGGCTGGGCCGCCTTGCCCTCTGGCCTCCGTGGCTCTCCGCGCAACCCAGCGATGGCTCTGTGAACCCCCGCAAACGGGGAAGAGGAGGAAAGGGCATCCCCGAGGGGGTCTGCCAGGCGGTGCTTCGGAGGCTTGACCTGGGATAGGCAGGGCAGCCAAGTGGCACCGAAGACTTGCTGGAGGAAATTCACTGCGCCGGGCAGGGCGGCGTCTTCTCTTTCCCTCTCACCAGCAAGCTATGCACCGTCTCAGCCGGATCCGGCATTTCATGCTGGAACTCGACAGCGGGCCAGGACCGGTGGCCGTGTACCGAGGAGGGGAGCTGCTCTCCGGCCGGGTGGTCCTGGATGTGACCCAGGGGCTCCGGGTGAAGGCCCTGGCCGTCTGCGCCTGGGGGCTGGCCACGGCTCACTGGCTGGAGGGCAAGACCGTCGGGATGAGCACCGTCTACAGCGACTACACCGCCTACGAAACGTACCTGCAGAGGTGCCAGCACCTGATCCGAGGTGAGACGCGCGGGGTGGCCGGGTGTGTGTGCGTGCGTGCCGATTTCTCTCCAAAGGTGCTCCTCTGGGCCTCTTCGGGGAGGGCAAAATCAGAGTCGAGAAAGGGTGAAAAACGCCACATGGCTTGGCAGCGATCCCTTAAAAAAAATAACTTTTCCAAGCTTGGGATAGAGGCACAAGTCCGGCTCGGCCGTTCCAGCTTTTGATTTCGTCCTCAAGCTAACACCCATCCTTTGATGAGTCTTGAAAACAAAGCATCCGCTTTAAATGAGCATTCCCCTTGTAAAAGGAATTTTGTTAACTAACGGTTGCTCAACCACTTTTGACCCCCCCCCAGTAAAAAAAAACAAACATACACACACCTGGATTCAAACGGTAAAATCTGGCTGTCTAAATCCACAAGGGCTTGCAAGTCCTGTTCCTGCTGGTTGCCAGCATCCTTTCCGTGCTGGAGAAAGTGAGAGCTGTCAAAAAAACAAACCCCCGAACTTTCCCAACTTTTGCTTCAAAGCCAGACTAGGAGGCTCCTTTCTCGCTTCTGTCGAGAGCAGCACTTCCCGAACTTGAGCTTCTTCCTCCTTGAGGGATGCATGTCATGAAACGGATTTTTATGGGTGCAATAAGGGGATTTTGTGAGTGGAAACGCGGAGAGGGCCTCTCTGGGAAGCTGCCCTTTCAAAGGCCTTGGGTGGGCAAAACCAGACGCCAGAGGGTTGTTTTGATCTTGGCGCATCGTCCTGTTTGCTGGTCTTGGGCTATCTCTGGAAAAGAAGGGTCGGATGTAAATATCGAACGGGATCCCAAGCGCGGATGTTCTGAAACGGAGCGACTGTCCACATTTCGGGCAGAGAGGCAGGTCGCCCCGGTGCCCGGAGGCCCACAAACACGCAAAGGAGTGCCACAAACTGCCACACGTGCTTGTTTCGGGCCAGGAAAGGGGCGAGAGGCAGGAGAACGGCTGGGGAGCTCAGCGGGTTAGATCTCTGGCTGCAGAGCCCAAGGTTGGAAGTCCGGATCCTTCTCTTGGCCTCCTGGACAGGGGCTGGATAGGATGATCTCAAGGATCCCTTTCCAGCTCGGCTGTTCGAAGAGGAACTCCTGCGTGTGGGGTGGTGAACCCTGTCCCCAGGGGTATCTTGCTGCGGGGAGTTCCCCCTTGTAGGGGAGAGACCTGAGAAGCCGAACCAGGAGGGGGGTAACCGTCCCTCAAAGTTTTGCACAGCCCACCTTTTAGGGATGGGGTGAGGGCCGACCGGCGGCTGAAACTGGGAGAGAGGGAGGCTGCTTTCTGGGGGGTGCGCCCTGTCCTCACGGAGCGTCGCTCCATTTCCCAGAAGGCGACGCCTCGGTTCTCAAGGAGGCGCACCCTTTTTCCGTTTGTTTGCCCAGCGATGGGCAAACAAGGGGAAAAGCTCTTTCCGAGGTCCAGCCGGCTCTGTAAACATCATCCGCCGCCCTTCCCCAGCCCGGCTCCCTGCAGGATCAAGTGCCTCCTCGGCCTCCTGATCAGCCGGCGAGGGGGGACGAGGAGGGGGAATGCTGTGGCCCCCAGAAACCCCCCAAAACTTCTTTTTTTATTTTCCCCACAGCCCGCGTCATTTTATATTCCTTTACCGTGTCTCCCCTTTACCTCCACGCTCTGAACCGCCCGGAGTCGGTTCTCTTTAAAGTCTGTCAATGGTGATGTGCCGACCCTTGTGCTCCGCTGGCCCCGAGGGTCTCATCTTCCAGCACTATCCTTCGATTCATCTGCACTCTCCCAGCCGTCGAGTCACTTCCGACTCGGGGCGACCCTGTGGGCGAGTGATCTCCAAAAGGTCTGGTGCTCCACAGCCCTGCTCAGCTCTTGAAAACCCACGTCTGTGGGTTCCTATTGGGAGTCAGTCCATCTCGTATTAGGCCTGAGGCGGTCCTACTTTGGGCACATCATGAAAAAACGGGATTCTCTGGAGAAGAATATCATGCCGGAAAAGGTGGAAGGCAGCAGGAAAAGAGGAAAGCCAAATACGAGATGGACTGACTCTCTAAAGGAAGCCACAACTTTTGAGTTTGCAAGAGCCGAGGAGAAGACGTTTTGGAGAGCGCTCATTCATAGGGGTGCTGTACGTTGGACGTGACTTGGCGCTCCATAACAACAATAAAAACCTTCAGGCTGGTGGGGGGGGGAAGCCCCTCAGGACCCCCTTGTCCAGGGGTGCTCAGCTGCCAGAACAAGAGACGGATCCTGCGGCTTCAAACTGCAAAGCGGGAAGGGATCCGCTGAGATCATCCAGTCCAGCCCCTGTCAAAGAGGCACAGGGAAGGATTCAAACGCCCAACCTCTGGCTCCACAGCCACAGATCTAATTACGAATTGAATTTTATTTTGGAGTACTGGGAGCCGGCCGTGTCTCATACGCCGAGGCAGACTGGTCTGGTCTGTTTGCTTCCGTTTATTCCTGAGCCGCCGAGTATCATCCTCCCCGTCTTTGCAAAAACGCTGGAGGAGGTTCTGGAGCGTTTTTGGGAGCCTGCCCTTCGGCTTTCTCGCCAGGAGGGGTCAGGGCAAGCCTGGCGTTGGATTTCCCTCCTGGCTGAAGACGTTTCCAGCCCGCCTGGAAAATCCCCCTTATCTTTTCTGCCCCTCAGATAAGGCTTCCTCCGGAGTTTTGCATTCAGCCGGCGGCTGTTTTCTCCAGACCACCTGGGCAGTTTTCCAGCTACAGCCATTTCAAATGTGGCCCTTTTCGACACAGCTTAGAAAAGCTTCTCCTGGGATCTTGCGTTGGCATGGCTGGGTGGGGGATAATGGGCACTGTAGGCCAAACCAGGAACTCCTGGGGGGGTTCTGGGATCCGTCGTCTTCAGAAACAACCATTTTTGCCCTGCTGGTTGGGGGTGGAGGGTGGTTCTAGGCCTCTTAGATTAAAAAAAAAAGTAGCATCTGTCGTTCTAGCTGGAGGATTCTGGGATTTGTAGTTCAAAAAGGTAACTGTTCCAGGCTCTGCTTTTGAAAGCTCTCTTGATTGAGGATATCGGGTACGGGAGCTCAGTGATCCGGTCACAGGGATCTGGGGTCCCAGTGGACCACACAGGATCAAACCCAGCCCCTTTGGGTCCCTCCACCCCGGCGCTGCCCACGCTGGCTGGCGGCCGTGGTTTCCGGCAGGGCTGTGTCTCTGCCCGCCCGGGAGAGGCTGCTGGGGATTGAACCCGTGGCCGCCTGCTGCAGCGCAGGCCCCACAGCGTCAGGGCTGCCTTGGAGGGAAGGTGGTGGCCGGCTGGGCCGTGGCACCCTCCCACGGAGTCTCTCCATCCACGTGGGCGCAGAGGGAGACACGCCTGCCCTGCCGCCCTGCTCGCTGGGAGCGATCCACCAAAGTCTGTGGCTCAATATGGAAGTCAACACTGGAGTAAATCCCGCCGGTTGGGGGGGGGGCTGGCTCTTGGGTTTCGAGCCGCCGCAGGGGAATGCGAAGCTCGGAGGACAGGGCTTGGCCAACCGGGCGTAGGTTGAAGCCAGAGGATGGGGGCAAGAGCGTCCACCGCCGGCCTCCTTCACTGGGGCAAATCCTCCCTTGGGGCAGAAGAGTGGGTGGCACCTTCCCGGCAGGAGACGTGGGCACCAGGGGGGGTGTGCCGGGTAGCTGCAGGGCAAGGAGGCCACTTGGGAAGCGGAGGGTGTGCCAGTTCCCTTCCCTTCCCTCTCTGAGGGAGGACTTCAGAGACATCACTGGGCTGAGCTGGGATCGAATTAGATGCCCCATGCAGAACCAGAATGGAATAAATGCACATTTTCAGACTGTGGACAAACAAATACTGGTCTCACAGATAAGGGAGTTCTACTTTACGAGTCTTCAGGGTGTCACCAGAGCTTGGCGTTCGTATTGCCACCGTGGTTTTATGTTCCAGCTATTCAGGAGTTTTCTGGTTTCAGGCACAAGGTCCTAAATCCAATTGCTAGGGTCAACTTGGGCAAATTCCTGGAAAGGCCGTCAGCGTTTTTAATTGCCATGTATAGATGTGAGAACGGGCCAATGAGGAAAGCCATCAGGAAAATAAACACCTGCGTTCGAAACGTGGTGCTGGAGGAGAGCTCTACCCCTGCGGTGGAAGGCCAGGAAGGCCGACAAAGTGGGTCCCGAATCAAACTGGGACTCTCCCAAAACATAAAAAAAAAAATAAAAATAAAAAAAATCACCATCTTTGGGTGTGATCTGACCAGGAAGCTGGTTCGCATCGGATTGAGCTGGAAAGAGTCACCGAGGGGGATCTCCTTTAAAGCGCTGTTCGATATACACACCCGATGCCGTCTCTCTCTTTCTCTCTCTCTTCAGCCCACGTCCAAATTTTTTTTAAAAAAGTAGCCCTGCCATTGAACAGAAAAAGGTCCGGATTGGGCACGGAGCGAGGTTTGAAGTCTTCACCATGTCCTCTACCTGGTCAGGCAAAAACACAGTGCCAAATGGGAAGCAGTAGGAAAGGAGGAAGACCCCTCGAGCACGAGAGAGACCGACCCAACACAGGAAGCCACAGCTTGGAGTTTTGCAAGAGCTGAGTGGGGTCGTTGAGAAGGCGGCGTTTCGGAGGCCGGTCCTTCCCAGGGTTGCCTTGATGGGGCACCAAGTCAACACGGCCGGGTTCAGTGGGTCTACTCTGGGGGTAACGACGGCTGCGGAGCCAGAGGTTGGGGGTTCGATTCCCCCCTCGGTGCCTGCTTGACAGGAGCTGGACTCCATGCTCCACAAGGTCCCTTTCCAGCTCTGCAGTTCTAAGATGATGATGAAGATGATGACGATCCAGATTCTCACACACACTTCTCCCCGCCCGCCCCCGCCCCTTCAGAAAATGGATCCCCAGGAGGGGCTGCGCTGTCTCTTCTGCAACCTTTTCGCTTAAACTTCCCAGTTTCCAAACTTTGCAAAACTTCTAAGTCGGGCGCGGGAGGGGGGGGGGAGAGAGAAGGAAACCTAGGCGCATGCTCGGGGCTTTGTTTTGCAAAGGCTCCCCCCTCCCTCCCTGGCCAGCCCCCCGGCGCTGATAGGCCGCCCGCCCACGGGGGCGGAGCCTTCCCCCCCCCCCACCCCCGAAGGCTGCCTTTTAAAAGGCGCGGCGCGCCCGGCCGGAGCGCAAAGCGCACGAGTCGCTCTCGGTGCCCGCGGGTCGTGTCTTGCGCCTTCTCCCTGCTCCTTGGCCGCGATGCTCTTCGACCGGCTCAAGCGCTTCGCGGTGGTGCTGGACTGCCCGGAGCTGGACGCGCCGCCGGTCTTCAGCTCGGGCGAGAGCGTGGCCGGCCGGGTGGTGCTGGAGCTGGCCGGGGAAGCCCGGCTGAGCGCCCTCCACCTCCACGCCCAGGGCTGCGCCAAAGTCCACTGGACCGAGTCCCGCAGCGCCGGCTCCAGCACCGCCTACACGCAGAGCTACGGCGACCAGGTGGACTTCCTCAGCCACCGGGAGACCCTCCTCGCCCCGCCAGGTACGCGCCGAGAACGCCCTTGGGTCCATGTTGCTCCCGAGCAAGGGTGCCTCTGGGCAGACGCCGAGGGCTCCCTGTTTTCCTCTCTCTTTCTCGGTCTGCTCTTCCTCCTAGCAAGAGTGCCTCTGAGCAGGGAAAGAGTGCCCCGCCCTCTCCGCTCTCTGGCTGGCAGAAGGCAGCTTTCTTAATGCAGGGTGCCTCTGAGCAGATGCAGAGGGCCCTTTCAATCCATCTCTCTCTTTTCCCACTTTGCTGCTGGGGAGACCGCTCTGGTCCCTGCAACGGGGCCTCTGGGCAGGTGCAGAGTGCGGCAGGCAGGGAGCATGTGCGCATGCCGGAGGTGGAGGGAAAAAGCACCGCTAGGCAGCACAGCCCTTCCGAGACAGGCCCTTTGGCTGCCCCCCTGCTTGGGAGGCCAAGGTGTGGCTTCTTCGGCCAAGAATCCCAGCCTCTGGGGGAGGATGATGGGCCACTCGATCCCTAGGACCCGTGTCTTTCCTTTGGGGGGGGGGGGAGGGCACCTTTCCGAGAAGCTCCCCCACGGGTCCTCGGCTGAGCCCTTTCCCGGAGGTGCCCCCTTGCCTCGGAGCCCGCGGCCTGGGCCCCGCGGGTGAATTGGGCACGTGGCCATTCTATTCCTGGTGGCCTGCCCCTTATATAATGGTGCAAAGGGGGCCGGGGGGGGGGGAGGACTTGGAACCCGGGACCCGGTGTGCTCAGGCAGGTTCCAGGGGGCCGGCGGTGCCCTCTCGGGTTCTCGGGAGGTCTCAAAATTTGGAGAAAAGCTCTGGGACAAGACCGGCCGAGTCCAAGGGGCTCGTGCCCGGAGGGGGGAAATACGGGAACCGGCTCTTTCATATAGTATCTTTTTCTCTTCTTTTTTTTTGATGAAGTTCTGCCTCTGTTTGTTAAAACTCTCCTTCCTGTGCTTAAAGTTGTCTTTTGTCACGTGCCGCCCAACCTCGGGCTCCAGGCTGTGCCTGTGTGTGTGTGTGTATGTACACAGAGCGGCACGGAACGAATTTCCCTTGTTTTGCTGGTGGTTTGGCAAACCGGCCAGAACTTGGACGAGAAAGGAAAAGGAAAAGCGTGGTTGTTTAATCGTTCTCTTTCTCTCTCTGGTTGTTCCCTCACAGACAACGGAAACGTCACAGTCCTTCCCGCCGGGCGGCACGAATTCGCGTTTACCTTCCAGCTCCCAGAGTAAGTGACCTGTGACTTTTCACCCCTTCTCGATGCCGTTATGCGTTTGGGGTTCCTTCCTGGCCTTATATTCGGGGCCCTAAATCTTCCCCCTTTTCTGGGACAGATCCTTGGCCACTTCCTTCGAGGGCAAACACGGCAGCGTCCGATACTGGGTGAAGGCCAAGCTGCACCGGCCCTGGTCTACGGTCAAAACCGTGAAGAAGGAGTTCACCGTGATCGAACCCATTGACATCAACACTCCGGCTTTACTGGTGAGTCAAGGGGCAGTTCCCATGCCATCCTCCATTCAGAGCCAGAGGTTGGGAGTTCAATTCCCCCTCTGGGCCTCCTGGAGAGGGGCTGGACTGGATGATCCACAGGGTCCCTTCCAGCTCTGCCGTTTGAGGATGATGAGGATGAATCTCCCCATCCCTGGAAGCGCTCGCTGGAGGATGCTTGAGAGTCGTAGGCCAGAAAAGCAACTTTTCCCAGCTCTGCACCTTACCAGAGGGAAAATGTACCCCCTTCCCCCTGTCATTTTTTGTTTAAAGTGAAAAGAAGGAAAGCACCCATTCTGGTTTTGCGTTTAGGAAGGCAGGCACCCTGAATTTCACCTTTTCCCTTTCCTTCGCCTCCTTCCGACAGGCTCCTCAGGCCGGTGCTAAAGAGAAACTGGCGCGGGCGTGGTACTGCAGCCGAGGGCAGGTCTCGGTCTCTGCCAAGATCGATCGGAAAGGCTACACCCCAGGTAAGTTCCCGAGTGGCTCCTCCTGTGCCCTAGATGGGCCCGGCCTGGTTGTGGGAGATAAAAGAGGGGTTGCTCCCCATGCTCTTGACGGCACACAAGGCTGGCCAGAAGGGTGCCTGGAAGGTCCCTGGGGTCACCCGAGAGAGTCCGTCAAAAGACTTTGGGGAGATGGCACAGGGTGGCAGAAGAAGAGGGACCCAATGAGGCCAAGCTTGGAAGGCGATACTAGGGGGGGGCAACGTGGGGGCATCAGCTGGCGGCCCTGCTCCTCTCTAAGGCTGCCCTCTGCTCTCTCCCTCCGGCAGGCGAGGTCATCCCCATCTTCGCCGAAATCGACAACTGCACCTCCCGGACCGTGGTCCCCAAGGCTGCCATCATCCAGGTGCAGACCTTCACCGCCCGGGGTGCCAAGAAGCAGAAGAAGTGTGTGGTGGCCAGCATCGTGGGCGACTCCATCGCGGCCCACAAGAGAGAGGTGTGGCATGGCCGGGCACTCAAGATCCCGCCCGTGGGGCCCTCCATCCTCCAGTGTCGCATCCTCCACGTGGAGTACGTGCTCAAGGTGAGTCCTGGCTGGGGAGAGAAGTTTGTGTGTGTGTGTGACAGAGAGAAAGAGGGATCATGGGGTTCATAATTAGAATAGCATGGCAGAGCTAGAAGGGATCCTATAAATCATCAAGTCCAGCTCCTGTCAAAGAGACACAACAATGTTCCTAATATTACCATTAATAACAGTAATTAGTAATTAACCAATTCCACCTCATAAGCACGGGCTTATGATATCTCTGTTCATGACATGGCTTAATAAGCAAGCCACTTGAGATATCGGCAAATTGAATGCTTCAGTTAACCTTTTTTTTAAACTCTGCTAGAGTTTCGCTGATGCGCTGCATCGGTGAGATTAATTTTTTTTAATACAGTATATTTTTTCTTCCTCCGCCAACGGAGTAAACTGCCCGCAGCCGAAACCATCATGATATTGGGAATTGGACAGAGCCGGGCTAAACAGGGTGGCTTGAGGTCCGTACGCCATTTGGCCCATCGCACCTCCACCTTATCTCAGGTGACCCTATTTAGACCATATCAGCCCATTCCAAAAAGGACCGGCGTGGACGAGGCCTCAGTTACACATACAGGGACTGTTTGGGGAAGTTACTTTGGTGGTCCGGAAGTGGTCTGTCATTCTGCAGGGGCACTGGGCTCACTGACCTCCTTCCCCTTTTAACCTCCCCCCCCCTTTTGTCTTTCTGCACTGGCAGATCTGCGTAGACATCCCAGGGACATCTAAGCTGTTGCTCGAGCTGCCGCTGGTGATCGGAACCATCCCTCTGCACCCCTTTGGCAGCCGCACATCCAGCGTCAGCAGTCAGTACAGCGTCAATCTGGATTGGCTGCGGACTGGGATCGCCGAGCAACTGGAGGGTAAGCCACTCTTGAGGAGAAGCGTAGCGGGGGACGGGTGGTTATTTTGAGTGTCAGGATCTAAATAGCTAAGGGCCAGAATCTTATCACTTGCACACGTCGGTGTAAGTCGCAGGGCGAAGTGATGAGATAAGTTGTTGCAGGTTGTATTCCTGGTCGTGCGCCAGTCGTGTGACTTGCTGCATGGCCAGGAATACAAGCACCAACTAGCAGCAGTTCTTTTCTAGAGAAGATTTGCTTATCTAACCACCTCTTTCCCCCTCTCCTCCCCCCTCAGCCCCTCCGGAGTACTCCTCGGTTGTATCTGGCGACGAATCCCCCGAGAGCCCACCTTTGCCCTGCCCGAACGGCCCGCCCAACCTTCTGGAAGGACCTTTCTTCGCCTACATCCAGGAGTTTCGGTTCCGGCCTCCACCCCTCTACTCGGAGGTGAGTAGCGCCCTATGGTGGCGGGAGAAGGGGAGGTCCGTGGGCTCAGCATTGCAGTGGAGACCCACCTTGGGCTCCTTCTGCCCCTCATCCCCCTGCACGGTGCAGAGGGTGGGTGGGCTACCCCGTTTGCCGGTTTGCCACAGCCCTGGGGCCAAACCCAGCCTTCCAGTCTAGACAGCCGTGTCCCCTTGCTCATTACGCAGCCACGCGCCTAACCTTAACCCTGTGCCCTGGTCTCTTGGTACTCTAGGTGGACCCCAACCCTCCCTCTGAGAACAGCATCCGCCCCCGTTGCATGACCTGCTGAAGGAAGACAGCCGGACTCGAAGTCAAGGGTTAAGAACTGTAACCCTCTTGGTGAGCCGTGGAAGTGTGGCCGCGGCGTGGGGGGGGACGTGAGGCGGGGGGAGCGAGCCTTTCGCCTCGAAGCAGCAGTGCAGCGGACCCCTAGCCGCCTAACAGACGGGGGGGCTGGCCCCCGATCCGGCCGGCTTTGGCGAGGAAGGGATGACGGCGAGGTCTTCCGTGACGACCACAAGCGGAGCAGCCACCAAAGCCTTGTCCACGGAGGGTCTCCTTTCCAGGCTGGCCTAGCCTTTGCCCCACGGGAGGAGAGGACTCAGAGCAGCCCTCTGTGATTCCAGGCGGAGAAGGAAGTCAGACAAGCTCCGTCCGGGGAAATCCTCCTGCCTTGTGACTCAGCGATGCTATCGGCACATTTGACATTTCCAAGCTGCCTTTTTTCATTTCTCTCTCTTCGGGGACTGGTCTAACCTGCAAGCATCCCTGGGGGCGGGGAGGGGGGGGGATGTCCAGGCGGGTGGAGCTTCCCGGGAAGAGGCTTCCCCCTGAATCCAAAAGGACTCCATGGGATCAGGTTGTATGGAAAGGGGGAGAGCGTGCATCCCATTTTTGCGATTGGCGATGGGAAGAAGAGAGGCATTCAACGGCCAGCGTGTGGGTGTTTCACGCCGAAGGCCAATCGCAGAGCAACAAACCTTGGTTTGCAAGCTACTGGGGAGGGAGAAAACTTGTGGGATGATGACCAGACGGCTTTTAAGACCCAATCGCATTGCCTCTGACAAGGAACGATCTGTCATTTTTGTTGTTGTTGTTGCCACAACCGGCGGCGCTCAACCGGGTGGGAACCTCAAAAAGGGAAGGAAAGATGCCATTTGGATCGGAAGTTCTTGTGAGTCGGTGTCCCGCTTTTATAGGATGATGTAAATCATGCCAAATACTAGGTATGGGGGCAGGGGGGCGGGAAGAGGTGAAAGAGGGACTGTACATTCCATGAACTTCAAGTGTTTTGTTTTGTTTTTTTAAAAACCCAAACCCTAAACTTTCCAAAGTCCAAGGATTTAAAGATTCCACCCTGTCCCATTTCTGTGGGCCTTGGGTTTTGTACTTCATTTCTGATATGCTCTGATGTGATGCAGACGTGTTTTTTTTCCCCTAAATCAATGTACAGTATTTCTAGGTTTCTACTGTTTTTGCTTTTTGCACTGGTTGGAAACGAAGTTGTTTGTGTGTGTGTGTGCAAGAGTTTATATTAAACTTATTGAACTCATCCAGAACTCCTGCCTTTCTTATTTTTATTTCCCCTAAATAATTTGGGCGGCATGGAAACCGATCTCGTGTCTTTCTTTAGCCCTGCCTGGACCTAAACCCCTGAGCTATCCAGCCGGCTAAATTACTGAACCTTAATTTGGATGTTTCGCACCATCATCATTTTAGAATGGCAGAGGTGGAAGGGACTCTCGAGATCATCCAGTCCAGCCCCTGTCAAGGAGGCCCTGTGGGGGATTCGAACTCCCAACCTCTGGCTCCGCAGCCAGAGATTTAAACCCCTGAGGGAGGCATTTCTCTCCGACTTATGGAAGATTCTGGAGGGCAGACGAATGCACACAGATCTGAATTGATCCGTTGACGAGATGTTCTGTTAGGCCCGCAATGCAGAGCTAACCACGGCTGCAAAATCCGAATCATGGGCTTCGTAGTACCCCTACCTGTGACTCTCAGGACATCTCAAGCAGCTGAACTCTGTGTCCGTTCTTGTCCTGTGCCTGGCTCAATCCACCCCTCTCCAAAATCTCAAATATGTCCCTTGGCTGGGCCCTCTTCACCTTGTGATCACGAAAATAGCCGACCAGGGAGGGCCTGTGGCCAAGGACACCGGCCGACCGCCCATCCGTCCTGGCGAGGTTGAGCAGATGTCTGATCTGCAAAAAAAAAGGGGGGGGTCTCTGGTTTCAGTCACCTTCGGGGTGTATGTGTGGGGGAACCAATGTTGTAACTTTCCACCCAGGACCTTGGCGGGCGCAGGGGGAGATCCATGCTCCCCCGACGCTAGAAAATCAGGACTTTGGGGTCTCTCGGCCAACCGATAAAGCATAAATGTTTCGTAAACACCCAGGAATGAGACTCATCCTTACTGTAGTACATGATTCAGGCAACGCTCCCTGACTTGCTAAGACATCACTGGTTTATTTATTTGCAGAATAATAATTATTTGTAAACAGTCTGCATGGCTCCTTCTCAAACTGAGAGGAGGTCGCACGTGGGGCACCCCAGGGCTCAGTCTCGGGCCTGGGGCTCTTCTACGTTCTTTATTCATGACTCGGGGGGGGGGTCTAGGGAATGCTTATCAAATGAGTGGGTGACGTACACAGAAAGAGTGGCGTCGCGAATAATCTGGAAGACAGGAAAAACATTCAAAAAAAATCGAAAGAACTGGGCCGGTTGAGCCTTGAGAGAAGAAGACAGACGGGAGACAGGATAACACCGTCCTCCCATCATCCCAGAGTGCAGGACACACAAGAATGGGCTTAAGCTACAGGAAGCCAGGAAAAATATCAGGAAAAACTTCTTAACTGTTCGAGTAGTACAACGACAGGACCCATGACCTCAGGAGGAGGAGGTGAGCGCTCCCACACTGGAGAAAACGGGACCCCCCTCTGTTGGATCTGCTTGGACTTGGATTCCTGCCTTGAGCAAGGGGGTGGACTGGATGGCCTTTGAGGCCCCTTCCAACCCCATCATTCGAGGATTATACGAATAGGTGCACTTGAGAGATCTCCAAGTGTCTTTTACCTGCTGTGTAGTTTTTCAGGAAATGAGAGAGGGAGAACCGGACCGTTCCTGGCCAGCGGCTGTTCCCACGGCTCTTCCCTCTTTCTCTCCCCCCCCCTCTCCCCACGAATGGTCTGCAACTTTGGGGGCCATAGTCCAGTGTTTGTGTTTGATCAGGTCCCTTCCAAGTAAGGTCTGCCCCATGCCGTGGAACAGGGAGTGTTACCGTTGCATAACAAGCCCACCCGAAGGCCAGCCCCGAGCAGGGGTCACGCGTTGACCTTTGACGCCTTTGGCCGGGATGATTGAGGCCTGGATTTGGGTCACAGGTCACAGGCCCCAAAATCACCCTATACAAATCCTGACCACGCCACGTCCTATAATATGGTTTTCTGTGAGGCTGGAGCTGTTTGCTTTGTGGCCTTCCAAACAGATGTGGCCGGCGCCCTGGGGTGGCTGTCTCCCCCCCAGGGATCTTGCTGAAGCCTGCTGTATTATAAGGTTGTGGTTTGATTCTTAAATAACCTTCGGCTTGTTTATGAACCAGACACCGGTTTGCGGTTAAAATAATAATAATTTGTTATCCATGGGGTTCCAAACAGACCGGGCGGGAAAAGGCAGATTGACTGCCTGAAGTGGCCACGTGCAGGGATTCCCCAGCCCACATGTGGATCCGAGCTCTAAGTGAGAGGGGGCGACGAAGAAAGCCAGTTTAAGCAACCGGGAGAACCCATATTTTTTAATGAGGCATTCATAAAATATTAGGGCAGTCTGTGGAAAACAGACCAGAGATCAGAGAGGGAATAAAAGGGTTGAAACTGTTTACCTAGCTCCGGGGTTTAAATTTCTGGCTGCGGAGCCAGAGGTTGGGAGTTCGAATCCCCCACGGGGCCTCCTGGACTGGATGATCTCAAGGGTCCCTTCCAGCCCTGCCGTTCTAAGGCTGCCATTATTATAAATGAATTATAGCAAAGAAGATTCTGCTAAAACATGATGGGAAGACCTGCTGAGGGGAAGAGCTCCTTCTACGTAGAAAGGCCCAGTGGAGACAATTTAAGAGAGGTTGGACGGCCAGCGGTCAGCGATCCTATATACAGCTGTGGACCCCTGACCCGGGCAGGAGCTAAGATTAGATCGAGGACCTTCGAGGGAGCCTGCAAACTCAACCCTTCTGCAACTACAGGAGAGGAGGCTTCGCCACGGACCAGAGAACAGGTTTTTAAAAAAAAGGAATATTTGGATCCCGTGTTCGTAACGTTCCGGGAGAGGCTCTCCGCCTATGCTCAGAAGCCCTCGTGGGCTTCGTAGAGCCTCTGGCATCAGGCCCGAAGGTCTTGTTTCAGATTCAGAACCAAGGGCTTCCACACCGAGGTGCCGGAACGAACAACGCGAAAGAGCTCGGGCCCCCTTTTCTTCTGGCCATCTCAGCAAGACCAGGTTGGTGGCTTTGAGACAGCAGAATGACCTCACGGCCTCCCAGCGCCGCGCAGCATCACTTCCCGCCGCCGACCCCCTTGCCCCTTCGCCATCCGGGACCCGAGGCCCGTCTCCGGGTGGGCTTACTCAGTCCCCCAAGTTAGAAGAGGTCTTTTTACACCAACAACCAGGCTCATTATAGCTCTCCCGACCGGGCAGGGAAATATTTTCAAGATCAGCGGGTTAAAAATAAACTGCATGGGCTATGTATAGTTCAAATCCCTCTCCCGACTCAGCTCCTTCTGTTGTTTACGTGGTGGTTTCACTTCTCCCACCCACCCCTGTAGCCGAGGGACTGGGGGGGTGGGGGGCGGTGGGTGGGCCTCAGGCGGCTTTTTGGAGGGCCCGCCTCTCTCAGCCGGCAGAACACGTGGGATCGGGCATGCTTGGCACCCACGGGCTCGCTCTCCAAATCTGCAGGAGGAGGACTGGGGCAGGGGGTGGAGCCGCTGGACAGCCCCGTGTGGCTTCGTACAGTAGGAACCCCCTTATCCGCGGGATTGGTATCCGCTGACGGGCTGGGAGGCCGCCTCGGATCACGGGGACCTCCAGGTGGGTCTGAGGAAGCCTTCACGCCTGCAGTCCTGTCTGCTTCAGGGGCAGAGTTAAAAATAGGGTCTGACTTGGCGGAAGGACCCTTCCCTGTGGCGCTCCGTCCTACAAGAAGAGCCACAGCCCAGAGGGCAGAAGAGCAGCAGCACACATTGTGCCTCCTGGCTGCGAGTTCGAATCCCTCTCGTCTCCAAAAACACACACACAAAAACATGAGGCTACAAAAGAACAGTACCCCAAACCCTGAGAAGCCGCTTCGGCCAGTTAGAGCAGGCCGTGTGGGGCTGACCGGACCCGAGAGGCGGGAAGAGAGGGGAGGCCGTGCATTTCAGGCGGGGCTCTGTAAGCATCTCATGCCGTAAAGGCAATGTCTGGTTCTTCCTGGAATCCAAGACCACCACCACCACCATCCCGGTCGTTCCTGCCAAATGCCTGAGTCGGGGAGATGCCGTTGGTCTGGGTTGCCTCCAGGAACAGAATGTGCAAAGGGGCGGGTGGGTGGTGAAGTGTCTTAAGCGGAGGAGAAGGATCTCCGGCACTAAAGTGGCCGTCTGGATTTGCTGCCTTGTGGATTCCTGAACAGCAGCGTGATCTGGAGGGCCTCCAGTTTTCTGGAGGGAGAAAAACAAGATTCCTGGGCCAGGGAGAGGGGGGACGACCCAGGGTGTAAACACACCAGCAGCTGCCTGGCCATCCTGTACAGCTGTTGTACATGGGAGTGTACAGTGAGCGCCAAAGAGGGCTCTGGCTCTCACTTCCCAGAAATGGAAAAACCCAAGGTTGGCAAGCCATGATGAAAATAATTAACAACAACAACAACAACAACAGAAACGCATGGATTTCCAACGTTCACCGAGGTCTAAAAACGATGAGCCTCGGACAGCAGGAAAGGCAATATTAGGTTTCCTCTTAAATCCGTATTCCGCATGATCCAAGCTGAGAAAAGCTCAATTGTACCCCCAACCCGCCATGGACAAGGTCCACTTCTGGGCCATGTGTTTTATGGAGATTATTATGGGAGAGCACGGTTGAGGCCTAGGTAGGCTTAGCTCAGCCTCAGCTTCCTGCCCCCGTGATGTCAGTTAGGTAAAGCTAGGCCTTAACTCTCCGGTTAAGGCCTTTCTCACAGGACAGCCATATTTAGGTGTCTGTCACGTGGGGAGAAAGGCCTCGATTAGAAGGATTTGAGGCTGAGCTAGGCCTAGCTTCCTGTTCCTGCCTTACTGCTAAAGGAAGCTAGGCCTAGCTCGGCCTGAAAGCCTTCCGGTTAAGGCCTTTCTTCCAGGCGAGCCGCATTGAGGTCTGGTGTCTGTCTTGTCAGGTAAAGCTCCCAGAATAGGGAATCACGGGATCTGTAGTCCAAGAAGTCCAAAACTCCTAGTCACCAACACCCCATCCAAGTCAGCAGCAGCAGCAAGAGCAGCAAAAGGGATGTTGAAAGCTGAAGAAACCATTTGTGGGTCACAAACCCGGCCCATCTTGATTTATGAGACCTGTAATTAGAACCTGCTTGTTTACACCCTAAATAACAATGGCTGCACCGAGATGTCTTATCTATCTATTTTAGAAGGTGAGTTAATAAGAGTACAGAGGTTGTTGTTTTTTTGTTTTGTTTTATGGCATGGTTTTAAAGCCTTTCACGATTTCATTGTCTCTTGCAGAGTTTTCCAGTACAAACCAACCAACTCTCTCCACTCAACACACGGGATCTCAGCTTTGCCTCTTAAAGCGTTAAAGGGTGTCATGATGCAGCTGGTTTCTTATAATATGATTTTTGGAGAAAGGGAGGGAGGGAAGAAGGAAGGAGCTGATGATGGATTGTAGGAACGAAGGAGCAAAGAAAAACATGTTTTGTGTTGGGTGTTCTGACTCAACCGTCATGATCAAAGATTTATGTTCACAAGGAGGCGCAGCCCAATCGTCTGAAACGTGAACATCATCACCTTAGAGCTGTGGAGCTGGAAGGGACCCTATGAGATCATCCAGTCCAGCCCCTGTCAAGGAGGCACCCTGGGGGATTCGAACTCCCAACCTCGGGCTCCGCAGCCAGAGACCGAATCCCCTGAGTGATCCAGTAGATTCCTGTCTTTTTATGGGTGGCCCATATGGAGAGATCTTGAAATCCAGGTACGAGATTCTAGAGGTGTTCTGGGGCTCTCCAATTCTGTAAAATTCCTAGGCTTGTCTGCCAAAGCCTCTGACTTCACATACAAACGTACCGGCGCTTGACGGCCTCTCCAAAGCCTGGGTAAACCGGAGGCTTCCGTTTGGGGGTGCCCGACGGTCCGATCCAGCCCACCGACCCAGCCCCCCATACTGAAACTAGTTCTGGAGCAAAGAGCACCTGCCCTCTCACCCCATCTCCTCCTACGCGGAAATGGGAGCTTGAGCAAAACAAAGAGTCCAGACTGCAAGCGTCAAATAACAAGGCTCTCTGGAATGGAAGCCATATGGACCTGCTTCATTCCTCGGCTGTGAATAAGCACGATTACTAAACTGGCATGCCAGCGGATCTCCAATGATAAGCAGGGCTTGGAAATTCACTTTTGAAAATAAATGCGAAAGTAAGGGCGTGACCACACAGAAATTTGTCCCAGGTGGATGCAAACTTCTCTATACTGTGTCCTGGTGTTTAACCCACTGTTATCCTTCACGCAGAAGTATTTAATTGTCCCAGGAAGGTGTATTTCAAGGGTCCACCCATCATCACACAGCTCCTTTCCCTTTGGCACTCCTTTGCTGTTACCATCATCCTCTTACTCACTCCTTCGGGCAGCATTCAAAGCCCTTCTTCAGAAACAAAAACGTTCGGCAAATGACATAGCGCTGAACTGAAAAGAAATGGCAAGCATTTAGATTAGCGCTAAATGGATACAGCGCTTGAGCGCTCCATTTAGCTATAGCGCTAAACTAGAAGGGAAAAAATATTTTTAAAACAGTGTTTACAAGTTGCGCTGCCATTGTAGTTCTTACCCGTGTGGGCAGAAGGCAGGCCAAAGAGGCGGGATTCAGCCCCCCCACATCAACCCCCATTATGTGCATCATCAGTTATGTCTCTGGCATGCCAACATCGGCTTTTAAGGAGGGGCCAGAAGGAAGACAAAATAATCAAAATGCTATGCAAAACACAAGCCCTGCCTGCTGGGATATATATATTGCATACTCAAGGGAAAAGATCAGATCTACACATAATTAGCAGTACCGTTGTGTAGTTGATGTATTAAATAAAATAAAAGAAACACTGAGAAACACAGCACAAGTACCCATCTAGGCACGCCCTAATTTGTTCCTTGAACTCACTCTAACGATTAAACATACAGCAACCATCCACAACGGTCTTAGAACGGCAGGGCTGGAAGGGACCCTCGAGATCATCCAGTCCAGCCCCTTCTCAAGGAGGCCCCCATGGGGGATTCGAACTCCCAACCTTTGGCTCCGCAACCAGAGACCCTAAACCACTCTCCAGCAGTTCCCTGGCCCGCTGCTACTCAACAAAATATATCTATAAAGGAAAAAGCATTTTGTATTAGTTCCGTGGTTTAGCTCTCTGGCTAAACCAGAGGTTGGGAGTTCGATTCCCTCACCGGGCCTCCTTGACAGGGGCTGGACTGGATGATCTCGAGGGTCCCTCCTGGCTCTGCCGTTCGGAGATTATCATTATAGGTCGAGAGTCCTGCCTTCTTGGCGGCTGCCCCCACGCCTCGCTGTCCTACTAGCAGACAGTCTACCTGGGTTCTTCTGAGCATGTTTTCGAACCTTTGGCACCCTATTCTCTTTCGTTAAACGCGGGGACCCATCTCTCTCGACCGGCCGGTGGTATTTTCCACCCTTTTCTCCATCCGGAGCACGGCCTTCCAAACGCCCTCGGGCAACCCGGCCTCGGACGTCACGGGCTAGCCGCCACGCCTCGGACGGCTGCGTGTACCTGGCCCCAGGACATGGGCTGGGGAGAGTTGTTTGTGAGAGAAAACCCAAATGGCCTCTGGAAAAAACAGGGGGGGGGGCCCGGACCCTCCGGCCAGGGGGCCACGCGGTGCAATCCTGTCGGCCTCTGCGTGGCCCATCGTGTGTTTCGGTTTCATGGCTGGCCAGCTGGAATGTCCACCCCCTCCACCATCCCTCAAGCTTCAGCGTCGGCTGCCTTTTTCTGAAAAATAGGTTTGTTTTTCTCAGCCGGAAGTCGTGCGAAAGGCCACGGACTCGCTCAACTTTGGGGTGAGTCGCCCCTGGCAACTAGCTCTTGACCGTCGGCCGTTTCCTCTACGGATGGAATTTTTTTCCCCTCCTTTTACAACGCCTGGATTTTGCGCAATGGTGTTTTTCTGCCACCATCAAGAGGAAGGCTGCAGAGTGGCCCGAAAAACACAGCTTGTCTTGGGATAAACAGGCTAAACGCGGAGAGAAACCCCGAGACAGGCTGGACCCGGCTGGGCCTGGGGACTTTTTACTATCTTGTTTTCCACGGCCACCTCTGCTCTTGGGGATAAATGTTTCCCCTCTCGGCTGGAAAGGAAAACATCCTCAGCCATGCCCCTCTGTTTATACGGATGCCCTGGATTAAAATTTGCCAGACATTTCAAGGGTAACGGGAGTCGCTTTAAAACCGATTCTCAAACAAGTCAACACGGACTGTGGATTCAGACCAGACGAAGGCTAGCTCGCTCCTGTTCCTCCAAGTTTGTAAAAAAAGAGGCAGGGGAGTGGGATGTGAGCCAATAAACAACCCAAGTTTATGAGACCTTCAGGGCCACAGTTCTTAAGGCAGCAGGCGACACAGTGGGATGTTATCCTACAAATAACCATCTTAGAACGGCAGAGCTGGAAGGGACCCCTCAAGATCATCCAGTCCAGCCCCTGTCCAGGAGGCCCCGTGGGGAATTTGAACTCCCAACCCCTAAACCATTGAGCTATCCAGCAGTTTTAACGACACAAAAGTGCAGAATTGCTACCGTGTGGGTCTGTGAATGTGAATGAGTTTTAGTTGCAGCGATACTATTTATTCCCAACACCACCACGGCCATTCTTAAATTAAATCTAGTTGCTAGTCCTAAAGAGACAATATTAATTAGCTTCAACCCTGGATAGTCGTAGACCCCTTGAAACAATGAGCATGGCATGCATATTGAGATTAACAACTGTATAATTATGCCAGCAGTGAAAGTTTGACACAGCGGGATTCTCATGATTTTCACTTTCCAATGGAATTAGTTTTAAAAATTAGCAATTTACTAATAGAATTAGTAAGGAAATTTTTGAAACCGAGGCTGACCTACTTTGGGCACCTCCTGAGAAGGCAGGATTCAGTGGAAAAGACCACCATGCTGGGAAAGGTAGAAAGCAGCAGGAAAAGAGGAAGACCCAATGTGAGATGGACGGACTCTCTGAAAGAAACCACAACTTTTGAGTTTGCAAGAGCTGAGCAGGGCAGTTGAGGAGAGGGCATTTGGGAGATTGTTTGTTCACAAGGTCGCCATGAGTCGCAGGCGACTTGACGGCACATCACAACAGTAGAATTACTATTTTTACCCTTTTGTCCTGTACAGACGAGCCCTGGACTTCTGCTAACCAATGACTGGCATACCGTGTTAAGTAAGGACACAATCTCAATTTCCTGTTGTAGCTTTCTAACCATGAACAGAGACGTGTGCACACACCCATCTCTTCGGGAAGGCTACAAAAAAAACCCCAGAGCATATTTTCCGTGTTGGAGAAAGTGGTCGATCGGCCCGACCCCACACCAGCGTCAACATGGGGCACGGAGTCCATTCCCACTGCCAGCACCCATTGCAATATATTCATGTCCCTAAAACTCTGCATAACCAGCTTAGTGGTTTAGATCTCTCTGACTGCGGAGCCAGAGGTTGTGAGTTCGATTCCCCCTCGGTGCTTCCTTGACAGGGGCTGGACTGGATGATCTCGAGGGTCCCTTCCAGCTCTGCTGTTTACTATTGAACTGCTGGATAGCTCAGTGGTTTGGGTGACTACGGAGCCAGAGGCTGGGAGTTCGAATCCCTCGCTGGGCGTCCTGCGATCAGAGCCAGCCTGGGTGGCCTTCGGAAAGGAAGGGGGAAGCCACTTCCGAGTACTCTCTAGCAGGAAAACCTCAGGCCAGAACTGAGACTTCAGAGAGCCCAGGAGGAGAGCCGAAAGCGTGTGAATGCTAGAGAAAGTGACGAACCCGCCGTCGGCATCAGCCGGCTTCAAAAGCCTCATGAGCTTCTCCCCTCAAGACTGGCTGCCAAACCACAGCCGCTCGTTGGTAGAAGCCCAGAGCAGAGAGAAGCCCGGGCTGCGAAACTCAGATGCTTATCCGCGTTAAGAATTTCCCTCTTCCGCTGATGGGTTGTCTTTGACTCCCGTTTCTGTCCTCGCGGCTGAACCCCAGAAAGGAGGGCGGGCAGAGTGCCGGGTGACCCGAGAGACTCCGTCTTCCTCAACCTGCTTAAGCTTGGCTGGATTAGACCCAGGGCCGAGGCGTTCTGGAGAAACATTTCTCGTTCCCCAGTTCTTACTTGTGAGTTTCACTTCTGGGCCTTTGGCTGCCTTCCCTTGGAGGATATAAAACCTCTGGAAATGCAATTCCCAAGTCGGTGATGACTAAAAATCGAATATTGTCTCCTCAATCCTTCTTTCTTTTCAAAATCTGTCAAGTCTTCGGTTCTTGGTTCCGTTGCACACAGTAATGCATGGTGTGTGTGTTTTTTTTAATTGGACGTGAATCTGTAGAAAGCACTAGAGTCACGAAAACTTTCATTTTTGTTTCATTTCGGGTTATCTTGTGGGGGGGGACTGCTTTTCTGATTCTGTTCTTTCATGCACCGCTCTGTTTGCAAAATGAACCCCCTTTTTTTGGGTTGTTTCTTCAGAAAGCAAACCTCTCCAAATTGGGAGGAGAGAAAGGAAAAAAAAAGACACCGGACGGGGTTACATTAAGGAGGGCAAAAACACCCTTTAGTTAAATGGGGTTTAGTGTCTTTTAAATGGATATAAAAATTTCAGTTCTTACTCAAAATATATCCAAAATAAAATTCTGAAACTCCGGTTCAATCCGCCTGATGAGGAGTAAAAACAAAGAGAGATTTATTTCTGTGTACGGTTGAAACAAACACCCCTACACTCCCTCTCTTTTTCGTTCCCTGGAAAGACTTGAGTCAAAGAGTTCCCCAAAATGTGACTGCACGTGATCATTCGAAGGAGTCGGCCCAAAACAGCATCACAACAGCGCCAGGACTTCGGAGGAGCAGACACGATTATAGCCACAAAGGTCAAAAACACAGAGAGAAACACCCTCGGGGACAACGCCGAGGCTGTTTATCAGAAACACGACACCTTCACTGAGCAATAAAATGCTTCCAAACGGCTCGGAAAGCTTCGCTACGGGCCGCGGGAAAATTTTTTGGCTCTCTGTGTCTGAAGAAAAACAAGTGCGGGAAAGTCAAACCATCTGACTTAGAAAGAAGCACATGATGTTGACAGTCAATATGGAGAGATAGGAGGATCCCATGCTCACATCATCATCATCATCCGAGAAGGGCAGAGCTGGAAGGGACCCTACGGATCATGGAGTCAAGGAGGCACTGAGGGGGATTCGAACTCCCAACCTCTGGCTCCGCAGCCAGAGGCCTTAAACCACTGAACTATCCAGCCCGCTTAATAATTTGTGTGCTATCAAGCCAATTAACATGCCACTAAGGAGTAAATGCCACTGTTACTTTTTAAATAGGTATAAATGAGTCATGTCAATATGACTCATTCCCGCTAACTCAAAGGATAATGTTATTTTGGATGGGGCATCATCATTAAAAAAAATTGGAGGAAATTTTGGTCCCTTGGTGGATGCAATAATATTAGGTACATTTCCCTTTCTGAGTTGTTTAGAGTTGTTTTAAGGATTAGCCTATATGTATCTTTTTCCTGTTTTTTTTTTTAATGTTGTGTTTGTATCTCGTAGTTTTGTTAATAAAATTTAAACAAACAAACTCAATGCTCATGTAGCAACTTAAAAAAAAAAAGCCCTAAGGCTTTTCTTTAGAAGAGAGATGCTTTTCCTTTACTCGCCCACCAGGCAAAAAAAAAAAAAACCCGCCTCCCGCCATCTCTGCCTGGCCCAAATTTGCAAACAGCCTGTTTCGTTTGTTCAAAAGGATTGCATCACGCAATGCAAATTTATGCAGATTTAATGGCTCAAGAGAAAATTACAGAAGCGCACTGGGCGGTCGAAGGCTGTGCACCAACCAGACTGGTACGGCTTCGTGCACAGCCCCGGGAGCAAACAGCGCATGGATCACCCGTGGACAAACAAGCCTAGCACAGGACAGAGAGACTCATTGCCAGCCGGCCGGGCAATAAAAATGACACCCTGGCCTCAAGAATTGGGGACACACAACCCTTTAAATAGCGATTAAACAACACAGTTCCGATTGCGTGGGGAGTTTTGGGTTCCCGCTTTGGAGAGAAAAATCAAATTAAATAGATAAAATTTCACAGAATCCTAGAACTGGGATGAGCAAGGCAGCTGAGGCCAAGACATTTTGCTTATTCATAGAGTCGGAGGCGACTAGATGGCTGGGGCAGTGCAAAACGAAACAAGAGATAGTGCCGGAAGAGGAGACTCCCAGGGCAAGGAAAAGCAAGAGACACGTTGGAGATCGCATGTCTATCGGGTTGCCACGAGGCGGAGGGATGATCCAAAGGGAAGGGACGATGGGTGCTGGAGTCCCACGACATCTGTAGGACGATGGGTTCCGGAGTAGACTTTGTCTAAAAGGGCGGGATAGAAATCGAATAAATAAATAAATAAAAAGTACTCCAATTCCTCTTTCGGTCTGGTTCCATTTCCACCAGCAAGTTTGGCCATGACTTGAGGGAAGGAGCCATCTGGCTCTCCTCCACCTCCACCTGCTCCCGAAGCGCCACCTGTTTTTTTGCCTGCCAAGAGCACAAAGCCTCGGCTACTCAAGACAAACCCCCTCTGTGTTGACTTTAAGGATCAAAGCGCCATAAATTCCCAAGGACACACGGCCTCGATTCCCCGGCTGGTCGAGACAGGCCGGTGGAATTTAACTAGGTCAACCACCAATGGGGAAAAAAAAAAGTTTCCACCGGACCCCAAGAGGGCCACGGCTGGGTTTGCTATCTTGGAGGGTTGGTGGGTTTAATCCTGACCGCTCTTGGGGCAGGGCTGGGTTTCCATACGCTGGAAGTCGAGACAGGGTGCCGTGTGAGAGGCGTGGGTCTGGCCGATGGCCTATCTCTGGCTGAAACTCAGGCATAATGCGGGGCTCAGCTTTACTTTCCGTGCAAAACTCCAAAACAAGCCGGTTGCACCATCCCAAAAGAGCTGGTACCTATTTGTGGCAAAGCCCCTTTGGATAAACAGACGGAAAGCTCGTTCTTCTGTTTTTCTGTCCAACCGTCTTTTTGTGTGTGAGTGAAACACAAATCCCTCCCCGAAGCCGACGGTTGTTGACATTTGCTTCGTGTTTTGGTCTTAAACGCATCTTATCATACCCACTACAAACGTGTTATGGGATATGTTGATCACGCCGCTCCGTTTTCAAAACAGACGCCCAAGGCGAGTAAGAATTCAACCGCTAAAAACAGTCGGAATTCAGTCTGGCTGATGCAGGGTTGTTTTCCTCCAGAAAACGAGGACATGTTAATTGTTCCGTTGTTTTTAGACCTCTGGCTCACAAATCTTAAGCAATATAACACGTTACTAACCTGTTATTCTCACCGGTTTTTTAAAAACCCACAATCGCATACAGAGCCCAAAATGCCCCCATGCATTTTAAATAAATCAGTGCATTTCTGCAAAAAAATAATCCTGATATTAAAATTGTAGCTGTCTAAGCACAGTTTAATTAACTGCAACAGCCTTGCCCTGTAAATGAGGAGTGGCATTTTAAGGTGTTATTTCCGAGCTAACGCATCTTGTTCAGCCAACAATATATGCAGGGTAGCAATAAAATATTTAAAATGTCCATCGAAGCAAAGCCTGAAAGGGGGAGGAAAAACGCTGCCGGAATGAAAATGTTGCAGACTTTTGAATTTCTGGTTCAGTTCCTCTAGCTGTGCAGCAGCAGTGCAGGGATTCACAGAACTGAATAGCTTCAAGTTCTCCAGAGTAGTCAGTTCCTTTCTCTCATCAACTGGCACTTACTGTCTCAAAAATTCGCTCCAAGACATTCGTCGAAGAAAGAATAAACGGTTTCATTACTTCCAACCAAACTGAACAAACCGCAAACTAACCAACACGACTCCTTTCAGCAAGAGGCTTCAACAGACTCAAAAGAGAGGGAAAAAGCCACAGAGCAGAGAGGTGGGGCACTCTTTGAAATCAAGAGACAGGGAAGGAAGACCGATTGACCGTCACCCCAGTCCAGAAAAGTCCCTCCTGCTAAAGGCCGCCTGCGAAGTTGCAAAAAACTCGTAACATTTTCGGCAGGAGCGAAAACGAAACAGAAGTCGTGAGGCACCTCATGTTTGTGAAGAAGTCAGCTACAACCCACAAACGTTCACAATAAAATAGATTTATTCGTCTAAAGGAAAGCCGACCCTTCTGGGTTTGGTTGTCATTCATTTTGTACATACGTTGTGTTATTATGCCAAGAAATGATGTGAAGAAACGTATCGGAGGATTTGAAAGATCCTCCCGGGACGAACCTCAACCGACTCTTTTCCTCCCAGACGATTTTCATTCAAAGGCCTCTCTGACTCTACAGTCTGTTCGCCGGTCAAATTCCGGCGGCTATAATTAATTTCATTCTTGGAATGAAAGCAGACCCAGGAGAATAAGAAGACCGTCCCGTTACATAAGCTGACCAGTAACAGTCCGACGGTCCACCCCAAAACCAACCTTCCAGTGTCCAGCCAGCGACCGGGGAGAGGGTGGATGATGAAGTAACAAGCCTTTGGTGGGAGCTGGTGATAACCCCAAGCAGATCCGACAGACAGTGGTCCAATTTTTTCCCCCATGAAGGCCTCCCGCGCTGAATGGCGCTGATCCAGCTGAAATTCTCTTGAGTATTTCCAAAATCTAAGATTTCCTCAAAGTACAGGAATTTTAGCTTCCAAACTCAGGATAAACTCACTCACTCACCAGTCATTGCTAACCTGCCAACGTCCCACCTCCTGTAGTCCAAAAACGTAGAAATACCACTACTACTAACCATCATCATCATCATCATCCACCAAACTTTCCGGCTCTCTGTGTAACTGGAGCTCTAAGATTATACTCTGTGATGTATCTGAAGGAGCAGGTTGTAATCTGCAAACATTTGTACCTGGATCAATCTGCTTTTGTTCACTGTTTTTAAGTGTGGTGTTCATTTTATCCTTTTAAAATAAGAATAATTATCATTATAACCTTAGAACGGCAGAGCTAAAAGGGACCCTTGAGATCATCCAGTCCAGCCCCTGTCAAGGAGGCCCCGGGGGGGGGGGGATTCAAACTCCAAACCTCTGACTCTGTAGCCAGAGACCTCAACCAGTGCACTATGTAGATGCATATGTTTTTAGCTTTAAATATTGCCTTTATAACGATGGAAGCCGCTTAGAGTTCTTTTTTTAAGGCGAAAGGCAAGGTAAAAAACCAAGATTTTAAATAAACAAACAAACAAACAATCAATCTGCCCATCCGAGAGGTGACCCATAAACCTTCCCAGTTTTTATTGCATTTTCCTTTCAAAATATGCCTTTTTTGCCCCCCCACATCCCCCCTTTGCCCCCCTCTTTTTGGAAAGCCCGGTTCCCAAAGCAAAGGCTTTGAAGCTTTGCTCCTGGGGCCAAGGTTCTGGTCGGGGTCCTCCTCCGACACACACAACCCCGGGGCTGGGCGTCTATTCCCTCGACAGGTCCTGATTTACAACTTCCCGTTGCCCAGCCCGGGGATGCGGGGGGCCCTCCTGTCCACTCCTCCTTGTGGCTTTTCCTTCCCCTTGTCCTCAAGCGCTCTCTGGTGGCCGACGGTTCCAGGGAAGCCTGGAGAAACCACGTCCCGGTACGGGTCTATGGGTCGGGGTGCCTGGGCGCAGGGCCAGTGGTGGGGAGTTCCAACGCCCCCTTCCACCTGCAGGCCGACCAACCTCCCTCAGAGGGTGTGGGGGGGCTGATGGGGCCACGTCCCTGGCGTCTCCGTGGCCTTGGGACACGCTGCACGGGGGTCCCAGAACAAGACGGACCACGGCTGAGTTCTTTATCCCTAGAAAACCGTCAAGAGGGTCTCCGTAAGTCAGGATTGGTGCGCAATTTTATTTTCGTGGGGAAACCAGGTGGACCCACTCCGCAGCAACACCTTAAAAAAATGGGAGCCTTTTTTTTCTTTTTCCAGATGAGCACGGAGAAAAGAGGGTTCCCCCCCCCCTTTTGTTCAGAACATCAGAGAATAAAATTATAGACTCATTGTGTTGGAAGGGGGTGTAACAAGGCCAACCCCCTGCTCAAGGCAGGAATCCTTTAATTTGCATCCATTCATTCACCTTTCTCCTTTAAAAGGACTCAAGGGGACTCTCACAACCTTAAAAGCCAAATATTAAAAGCTAATTAAAAGCACACAAAAGCAATGGCTATTGATACTCCTGGGGTTTTCAAAAGCGTCTGCCCCGATTCTGCAGGAAGCGAGGTAACTCAAAACGACAAGCCAAAGACCGGGGCTGCTGAGGAACAGGCCAGAAACGTGAATTTTGAAAGGCACAGCTTCTCCCGTGGGTGAATATATATGCATCTATCAACTCCCTGAAAGGCAGTCTTTATACACTGATTTATTATTTACTTATTGCTTCGATTCGTACACCGCCCCCTTCGTGGAAAAGCACTTATTCCAGGCGGTCTGGTTCCTGGCAATGCAGGATCCGACCCTTCTGTGCTCTCGGGAGTATGTCTGGTTCCCCCCCCCCCCCCCGTGCAGGGACTCAAAGCCAAAGGCTTGTTTTTCCTGTTCGCCTCAGGCGACCCCTTGCTTTTAAACCAAGCGAGCAAAATATGTTGGCAATGCAAACCTTCTGCGATTAAACCATCGGGGCCAAATCAACAGAGGAGAGGGACGGCTGTTGACCTGCAAACATGCCCTCGGGGCGGCCAAGAAGCCCATCAGGTGGAGTGTGTGTGTGTGTGTGTATGTGTGTAAACATCTCACGCTCCGCTTTCCAAATCCAAAAGTGTCGGTGAAAAACAGACCCAGGCCTGTAAAGCGTATGGAGTTGGCCTCGCTTCTTTGATAAGAGACCTGTTGCAAACCAAAACACACGGGCCGTCCCATCCGGCTGGAAAGAGCCAGCTGTTTAAAATGTTACAAGGACAGGATGCAGAGAAGGATTTTTAAAAAAGGAAGATTTTTCAGGCAGACGAATTCTTGGGGTTGAAACTCTGGCCTGGGCAGGACATGCCACTGGTTTATTTTAATTTTTTTATTTTATTGTTTAATTTAATTTAATTTTTTATTCTATATTATCTTAAATTTAATTTTACTTTATTTTACTTTTCTTTTAATAACTTCTAATTTATTTCGATTCAATTCTATATTCTGTTCCATTCTGTTCACACCCTGCCTTTCCTCCCTTTATCCAGGACTTGGAAGAAGATTTTAAAAATAGGTACAACTAAGAATCAGAACATAAAAAGACAATCAGATTGTACAGTAGGGCCCTCCTATCCGCGGGATCAGTATCCACGGATTCGCTTATCCACGGCCTGAAAATACTCAATGAAACACCCCCCTTAGAAATACATATTTATGCGTATTTCCAGGGTGTATCTACGCGAAGTAGCCTCTGGTAAACAGAAGTGCAGAGCACTTGCTATTTCCGCGTTCTTCAGCATCCGCGGGGGGGGGCCTTGGAACCGATCCCCCATGGATACTGCAGTCCTTCTGCGCGGCTGGTTTTCTCCGAGGACCAGAAGCAACAGGAACTTCCTATTAAGTCTTCTACACAAGGAAGGACGTGAAAGGAAAAAAAGGGTGAAGGGGAGAAACCCGCTCTGAGGAATCTTGGCCTCTTGCACGGCGGCCGAACAGGATGGATCTGGTATCGGCCGTCCGCAGAGAAGCCAGTTTGTCGGCAGGCGGGTCGTGATCCTCTCGGAGATGCGCTCTTCCCCCTTCAGAGTGCTTCCTGACCTGTGGGCCAGCCCGGCTCGGCTTTCACGGGCTGAGTCCAGCCCCCGTCCAGGAGGCCCAGTGGGGGATTCGAACTCCCAACCTCTGGCTCCACAGTCGGAGACCTAAACCACCGAGCTCTCCAGCAGCTCTATCTGGCTCCCAAGGAGGACGTGAGAGAGCCAGGCATCCTGCCCCACTCATTCTCCCCACAGACTGGCCCTGAACGACCATTTGCCACTCATTCTGCAGGCGGTGCCCAACATCATGACTCGTAGCCACTGAGAGAGCCAGGGGATGACCTCCGGGTTTTCTATGCCCCCTTTTAAAGCTGGCCAGGTCGGTGGCTGTCGTTACATCCTGCATGCCAGTCCATGGTTTACTCCTATGGAGAATCCCACAGTTTTCCTTCCCTGTCTGGAAACCACTATTTTCCATGCTCGAAATCCTCCCTCACCCTTCCCAAGATACCGTGCTTTGTCGTTTGGTGCCATCCAGTGACTATAAATCAGTGACCTCCTTGAACCGTCCTGCTTGGGTCTAGCACACTCAAAGCTGTGGCTTCCTTTATGAGTCAACCCATCTCACGCTCAAGGCCTTCCTCTTCCCCTGCTGCCTTCCACTTTCTCCAGCGCTACTGTCCTTTCTAACTGGTCTGGCCTTTTTGAGACCTGCCCAGGGTGTTGGGATCACAACTCCCTGAAGCGCCAGAATCATCAGAAGGAACTGTTTGTATCTTCCCGAGTTTGCACATCAGCCTGTTTTTGTGTGTCCTTGATCATGAGGGAAGTAAACTTGGCCTTTTATCTGCCAGTCTGTTTTTTTTTTCTTTTTCCTTTTCTTTTTTTAGATGTTAAGATCCACCAGAATCGAGGCTCGGGAGCCTTAACGGGACTCCTGCTGCCAAAATTAGTTATCGGTTAACGTGTGATTTGCTCCTGGGCGTTAAGCTGCAGGTGTGAGAACCAACATCACATATAAAATGTGAATTTCGCAGTTTAGAGCGGAGAGCAAAGCGATTCGCAGGAGGGGAACGGTCAAACCTCTTCTGCCTCCCTCCCTCATTCTGGAATTGCAGCAATTCAAGCAGGCCAAATGCAGTTTTTTTCGCCAAGGGAATCGTTCTTCCCCCCTTGGCTTTCAGTGCAGAGCAGAAAACTGGTCTGGTCTGGCCCAGGCGAGCTGACACGGAGAAGTTTCAGATAGGCAGAAGCCGTCTGTCTCCCAAAGCACAGCCAGCCACCTCCGACCGAGCCATCAAGATCCCCTCCTCTCTTCCCACCCAAGCTGCAAAGCCAAAATGTACAGGCTGCGGTCATGCCAGCCACCAGAACCGCACAGAAGCATCCCCTACATCGGTTTGGATTTGATCGTTTGCACGACGCAAGGGGGGGACGGACCGATGGATATGGGCTGCAAAACACAGGGAGGGGGGTTTCTTCCCTCCCCCCCCCCCCCCCACTGGCTGGCAGGGGCTTTTTAAAACTGACTCGATTCAATGGGGTTTGGTGGAAAGGAGTCCATTTCAGCCGCACAGACGCCCAAACCGGTTTAAATCATCAGAAATAAATTAATTTCTGTGGAGTGCGTGGGGATGTGGCTTACGGTTTCAAGACCCTGGGACTTGAGCCAGACTCTGACCAATCCCAAGATCCTTCTTGCTCGTACTATAACTGAGCCCAGCATCCCCCCCCCCATCTTGTAACCGTGCATTTGGAGTCCCCCCCCCCCCCCCAAAGGTGTAGGTCTTTGCACTGATCAATCTCGTCCTGTAGTTTTTTCAGCCCCGGGCTCAAGCCCATCCAGATCTTTCTGAGTCGAGGAATACAGGTACTTTTATGACTTTCCTGTGCTTGTTTTTCTTGCTTTAAAAAAAAGAAAAAAGAAAAACATGAGTTGCTTCTGACTTCTTGACTGGACCTATTTTTAAACCACACCCAAACACACAGATTCCCCACAAACGGTATGATTAAAAAAAAGCGGTTCCTCTGCTCAAAACAGGCCCCAGCCAGAGCTTTCTGGATTCCTCTTTGCCAACTTCTCCAGAGACACACGAGAAGGCCGAGGAATCTGCTCAGCTATTCGAACTATCCGGCCTTAAGCGCGGAGGCAGGTCTACTCATAAGGAACTCCCATGGCTCTCCTGGGGACTCGATCCCGGCTGAGTGTGCGCACAGCTTTTTCAAGGCATCCTGCTCTGTTTACTTTTTCCTGCTCTGTGGCTTTCGTTGTTTTATGATCGCGTTGGTTTATTTTCCGTTTATTTCCCCGAGCCAAACTATAAACGCAGAGAGGGATCCCATCCACAACCCGCTTCCTCTGGACAAAACACGAGTCGGTGTGACGTGTTTTTTTTTTAACCTCTAATGAGGTTTTACTGGAACGACAGAAGTGCATTTTCTTATCACAAATCGTCTCACTAAATTGTATATGGAGTTTTAGTATTTTATAATTTCAACCTTTTGCAAGCTGAATGTTTGCTGTTCTTTCTGCTATTAGTTTGTGTTGATTTGAAAGGGGTTTGAAGACTTCAACAAATGACTTACCACAATTGTTCTATGGCACGTTTATTCCTAATAAAAATCCTCCTTTTCTAAAGCAAGCCGCCGAAAGATAGGATACAGGGTCAGCCCTCGGCCCCTTCTAATATCCTTAACAACAGATATGTAAGAGGTTCCAGCAACGGTCGACGTGAGTTTCCACAGCTAACCAGGGTTTCGAATCAAGATCTTTTGAGTCATAACCATCATTTTAGAACTACACAGCTGGAAGGGATCCCTAAAGATCATCCAGTCCAGCCCGTCAAGGAGGCCCAGTGGGGGATTCGAACTCCCAACCTCTGGCTCTGCAGCCAGAGACCCTCAACCCCTGAGCTGGCCAGCAGTCTTAGTCTGCACTCTATCCATTACACTGCTCTCCATGTAAGCTCAAACTCCCCGCATCTCCCCGACCCTAAATCTCACACGCCACCCAAACCACAGTGTTTGCTCTGAGAGGACTCTTCCTTCATCTTATGTCCTTGTAGGATCCGGCAAAAAAAAAGGACGGTTTAAAGTTTGCAAATAAACCAAACGGGAAACGGGCTTGAATACTCATTAATGTGCAATTCGTTGCTGCAAATTAACGAAGTGCAAGTCACAAAGGCGTTTTGAGCAGCTGCAAAATAACTAGCTTTAACTAGTGTAGACCAGTCAGTGTCCAGGATGAACTCTGGGCATGAAATATTTCTGAATGAAAGCCACCAGCGCCACGGACCACGTTTCCTTCTTCTGAGTCACTGTTTCCTTCCCTACTTATTTATCTGAACCTCTTTTTAAGGTGCAGGAATGCTCTTTTTTTCTCAGGCTTGGGGTTCGGAGGGAACCGGCTCCACCGAGGACACACAGCGCTGAGTCCAATCCGGTTTGCTCCAAAATGGGGAAAAGGGAGGGAGGGACCGGCTGCTGGCCTTGACCCGGTTACATAAGGGACCGAACCGCAGGGCAGAAAGCAAAGGTTGCCGTTAGGGCGAAGTTAAAAATAAGTATCATCAGGATGGAGTTTGTGAGGGGGAAGCAAAACTTGCAGACGGAACTTTATGTGCACTCGAAAGCATTTTAGAATGGCAAATACAGGCATACTTAATACAGTTCTTAGTACAGTATGACCCTGTCTCTGCGGGATCAGTATCCGCTGATTCGCTTATCCGCTGTCTGACAATATTAAAAATATTAAAAGAAAGATCCTAGAAATATATATTTCTAAAGATTTAACCTCTCCCACAACGATCGCTCAGTGTCCTCAAGTTGCTTCTGATTTCAGGTGACTTGGGTTTTCAAGAGATGCGAGATATTTAGGGAGCAGTTTTATCAATCCCATCCCCAGCGCCACGGGCTCCCGTGGCCGAGCAGGATCTGAACCCAGTGCTCCTGAGGCTGGTCTGACACTTGACACGTTATTTACATCACATTGGCTCTCAACCACCCAATTAATCCACTTAAAAGCACCACGGCTGTCGTCCTATTCAGGGTTCTCACATGGAAAGGCTCCAAATCCCCCAGGAATCCTGTCCCGTGTCCGTGCTCATTTTGGTTATGAGAACAGGAAGCCTTCAATACAATCACGGGGTCCTTATAGGGTTGTTCCTTCCCCGAGTCGTCCTCGGCCGCCTGACAGTGCCACGGAGGTGACCCGGGCCTCTCAAAAGCCATGCAAGTGGAGTGAAAACTCCGGCAGGATCTACCAAGCAGGTGAACCAGCCAACGCACCGAACACGCAGCAATCAGGAGCGCCCACGATGGTGGGGAACAGGCGCACTCTATCTGGTGGAGAAGCCACCAGCAGCAAAACAATCACAAACACTACAGTCGAAACTTGATGGCCCGTGGTCTCCCTCCGGTTGCCAGAGAAAAACAGAGAGCAAGCCGGAACACCTGACATAAGATCACAAGGTGAGTGTCATGACGGCTGATGGATTTGAACCCGGCTCGCTCCAGTTCAGTCCGGCACCCTCACCCTATCATATATCGCTCTGTCCTGGTGCCTCCAAACGCACGAGGCTGTTTCTCCATGTGGATCACAAAGGTGTAGATTTATTGAATGGCTGTTACCTGCATCGGTTTATGCTTTTATTACGCGAATTTACGTCAGTCTGGCCATCGTGAGGCTTGAATTTCCTTTTGGGGGGGGGGGGAAACTGGATCGTATCTTTTTTTAATAGCACAGGATTTAGGAGCAGAAGGCGAGGGGCAGTAAAACATTCCCACCCACCCCCCGGAAAACAAGGACTGTGACTGACTCAGCAGCAAAACTGAGGATGCAACTGCCTCGGCTTGATTCGGTTTAGGGTGAGCGTTCCTTCTGCACTGTTTGCGGCTTTCGAACTGTCTTCAAGAGCAGCCCTACAAAGACCACAAAGCAGTAGTCCAGCCTAGAGCTTTCCAGAGCAGGGATCACTGGGATACCCATACTCTATTCGGGTATCTTTGTTCAAAAAAGACTGTATGCCCTCAATCCAGTGAGGTTCAATCCACACCACGAGTCACCCATCCTTTGTTACTCTGCCTTCCTGGCCCATCCCGGGCTCTCCTTTCAGGGTCTGCCATCAAGCCGGGACAGCTTTAAAGAGTTGTGCGGCTGTTAAAGGGGGGGGGGGGGAGGACAATCTTCCCCAAAGAAACATAAACACATACCATGGAAACGCTGTAACCTGCTGGGGTTTGTCAGAGTTGTTTCGGTTTTATATTGATTTTTATCTCTCTCTTTTTGGCTGTGCGGAGACAATCTAGTGACAAACGAATGCAGCAATAAAGCAATTATGCGCTGGACTCAATGGTTTGTTTTTTAAAAAATAAACAAGAATACTTCGGGAAGAAAGATCACCGGGGGGGGGGGGCGTATTTCCACAGTCCCAAAACATCACGTCTCAACTTACAACCGTCACCAGAACACTACCCAAAGTCACTTCTCCTTGGTCCTTTGGTAGAACAAAACACACAATCGCCCAGGGAAAACACCGTTTGAATCGCACCAGTTACATCGTGAAAATATACTTCGACTTCAACCATGCCAGTTCTGGAACAACGTGTGACGCCTTTTCCAACGTGTTTCCCACCTTTTCATCACAGACGCTGGACATGGAAGACTATTCCTTAAACACCCAGCAGAGATCCTCCACCCTAGTGCCCCATTAACACACTTCAGGGCTGTAAACAAAGCCCAAGTGTTATTGGTAGACACAACTCAGGCGGTGCCTCCCCGAGCCAAACCATCAACCAAAGAGTTTTAACGAGGCCGTATAATTTCAGAACGAATGCTAAGCTTGCCACGTGCGCCCCAGTCCACGGGATAAATCTTTTATACCAAGAAAGCAGAGAGATCGAGAAATCCCTGCAGGGTTAAACCCTTATTCTCCGGGGAAAGGGACTGGTGAAAACAACACGGCTGAATACACAAAGCACCCAGTCACAAGGTTGGTGACCGTAAGACCAACCACCAGCATGAATCCTCTGCTCCAATTTTCTGTTCAGTTCCTTCTACGGGCAAAACTCTGGCTTCGTTTCCAAGAATTTCCCAGCCAGAAAAAACTCTGTTTGAACAGTGACCGAGACCAGGGGTCAGGCCTGCAAAGTTCTGGGAACAAGAGAGGTGTCGTGTTTGGGGTGTGTGGGTGTGTGTTTCTACTGCCCACCACTGGTGCAAAGCGGCATTTTTTGACTGCTCACCGCACAGAACTCGTTGTACAGGACATGTGGCGGAAAACGTTAAGGGTTGCCATCGAAACAAACCTGAACCTCAAGCCCTCCTCTGCTTGCTGGCTACACGGGGGACACCTTTACATACCAGTTTTTAAAGCCTTTCCGTGTCAATCGGTTGCACTAAGAACAATAAAAACCCTTCTCAAGCACCAACAAACATTATTCGGCAGGAGCATCCATGGACCGGAGCCTGCGCCCTCCAGCGCACTCTGTATCTGATCTCTCTCTCTCTGTGTATAAATATTTGCATTCGTTGGGAAACATTTATACACATGCTCCAGGCGTGGGCAGGAGATGGCCGGGAATGTGAGGGAAGGAGGAGGCATGGTGGCCTTGGATAAACCACCCGACACACCGCTTTTTGATCCATGGAAGCTCCCACTTCAATAAATTAGAAAGAATTAAGAAAAGGCCGTGCGGGTCCTGAGGATTTCACACATTGCAAGACTAGAGAGATTCCTTGAGTGAACCTCTAAAAAAAATCAAATTGCAAACTTTTCACCAAGAAAATCCCACCCTTTCATAGACAGTGTAGGAAAACTGTAGACAGACATTCGTCTTGATCCTACCTCAAATTCTGCACATCCTCTTTTTTTTTTCCTGCCCCCTTTATTTTATTTTTTAACCAACAAACCAAACTTCTCAGTCTTCAAGGTTTGCCACAAAGGCCTTTTCTTACTTCGAGAACAAGAAAAACGTTTAAGCCCAAATTCGGTGCCACAAATTTTGCTTCTCCGGATTGGGTTCGCCGGGCCCGTCTCGGCCGGTTCCCTTACCCCACCGGTCCCGTTCCACGAAACACCATCCTTCTTTGGATGCTGTTCTCTCTCTGAAGGGCTACCCGGTCCAGATCCGTTTTAGAGGTCAAGGACCAGCCAGAGGGAAGATGAGGGGCCTCCTTGTCTGTTATCCGTGGTCGGCAACACCTGAGCAGCAGGGAGAAGAAAAGGCTTGAATAAGAATCATCCTCTCGTCCTTTGAGAACTGCAGGGCTGGAAGGGATCCTACCGAGCATCCAGTCCAGCCCCGGCCCTTTCCTCCAGGGGAGATGCGTCCGGAGGCAGCTTAAAAAACCCATCACAACCCCTTCTAAATTTTGGCCTCTCTGCCTTTTAAAGCAGAAGATGCTGTTTTAAAATGACCGAGACGCGCTTCTCGACAGAAGGAAGAAGGAATCGTGGAACAGACTAAACGATACTGTTACAAAAAACACACAGAATAGGGTTTTTAAAAATTTGTTTTGCTGTGTGCTAAATTGGGGTTTCTTTCAAGCAACCCTTGAGGAAGGGGATTTTTTAAAATGGCTTTTTAAGTGCTTTCTCCTCACCCACCCGGGCGGCACCCTCGAAGGGTTTCCATCGGATGCCTTTTCTAACCGCTTTGCCCATATTTATTTATTTTATTTATTTAACTTATATGCCGCCCAGACTACCCAAAGGTCTCTGGGCGGCTTATGACGGGCCTTATTTGTGATGATTTTCCAGTCAGCCAGGGGAGGTTATCTGGCCACCAAGACTTTTATTTCCTTTTAGGCAATTTTACCCTAACAAGAAAGACACGTCCCGTGGCCAGGATTCAACCTCCAGGGACTGCCTTAGGTTATTTATTTATTTATTTATTAAGTTCTCTCTGCTGCTCTCCTCCTCATAGGGAGACCCAAGGAGGCTCACAAGAGAGAAAATTTTAAAAACTGTATATAAATATCACAATTTAAAAAATAAATTAGACGTGTATTAAAACAGACTGCCACTGGAAGCAAGGTGGGGCATAAATACGTAAAATGAAAATTTAAATTAAAAAAAAATATATATATTTTAAAAAGCTATATATAAGTGGGCATATACCTTTTCTTCAAAATTGTGAGAGAAACTAACTATATAAATAAATGTACACCCAGGCAGACACACAAAAGGCCGCCACACAAGTTTTGTCCCTCAGGGCGCGCGACGGCTTCCCGCCTTGCGCCGCGCGCGCTGCTTCCTGGGATTTGGAGTTCCCAGAGCCTTTCGCCCCGCCCCCCCAGTCCCTAGGGCGGCGCGGATTGGACGGAGGCCGCAAACCCGGAAGTGTTGCTATGGCGGCGGCGGGGAGTCCCCTGAGCGGCCCGGTGTCGGTGCTGGAAACCTACCGGGGCAGAGACCGGGTGGTGAGGAGAAGGCCCGGCCCCTCGTGGTGGTAGTTCTGAGGGGTGGGGGGGACAGGCCGCAGCCGCCCCTCAGCGCGGGCTGGTGGGGCGCCATGCCGGAGGGCGAGGGGCGTGGCCGCGTTCCTTCTTAAGCCCCGCCCCTCAAGGGCGTGGCCCATGGGGGGGGCGCTGGATGGAGGGGCTTGAACAGCGCGGCGCCTGCGCAGTAGCGCCCGAGGCAGAGCGGGGTGGAGGTGCGACACGCGTGTTTACACTGCTGCGCCTTCACACCTTCAGGGTGGAGTAATAGCGCTCAAATGTGGGTGTAACTTCTGAGAAAAAAAAAAATTGCTTTTTTTTTGGACTACAACTCCCAGAATCCCCCCCCAAAACTGGCTGGTGGATTCTGGGAGTTGTAGTCCAAAAAAGTTATTTCTTTTTTTGAAACAGTCCTTAAATATGTGCAAAAAAGAGCTCAAATAGGGGTATAAATTATTTTAAAAAATGCTTTTTGGAGCCACGGCTCTCAGAATTCCCCCACTGTGGCTGGGGGATTCTGGGAGATGTAATCAAAAAAAATAATAATTCTGTAGTTTTTTTTTTTTAAAGCAAGCCCTAAGTCTTTTCAAGTGGTAAGTGAATCAGCAGATCCCGATCCCGCGGATAAGACGGTCCTACTCTAAGGACTTTAGATATAAGAAAAGAAACCAACCAATAAAGGCAGTTCCAGTGTTTGGAAAAACAGAATTGGTTTGGAAACGAATCCCAGTGTGGCCTCCCTGTGCCTTCTTCTCTTCCTCCGTTCCCCCCCCCCTCCCGCCAGGTGCGCACCCTCTCTTACGCCTGCCAGCTGGCCGGGGGGCTCTTGGTGGCCAGGAGTCGCCCTGGGGAGTCGCCGCTCGGCCACGGCCTCTTGACGGCCTCCGCCCAGCTGAGCCACTGCCGGACGGTTCTGCGCCTCTTCGACGACCTCTCCATGCTCGCCTACAGCTGCCAGTACGGGCTGGGCGGTCAGGTAAGCGTCAGCCACCCTGATCAGGGGTTGGCAGCCTTTGGCCCTGGCGCCCAATCTGGCCCACTCGGGATTTCTCCATCCTCTCGTCTGTGTCCATACAAGAGGACCCCTAGATCTGCGGGGAAATCCGTCCCAAGCCCCCCGTGGATGCTGAAAAACGCGGATGAGAGCAAACAGTATTGTGAGACATAACCTGGTCTCTGGTTCCCTCTAGTGGCCCATTCTGGTAACTTCATCCTTAGAAATATATATTTCTAGAATTTTCCTTTTAATATTTTTCATGTTTTCAGACTGTGGATAATTGAACCAGCTGATACGGATTCCGCGGATACGGGGGTCCTACTGTGGAAAAGCAAAGCATAGTTAGCAAGCAAACCCGTCTGCAGGAAGGGCAGAAGTCCAACCGGGGGAGCTCCCCACCCCCACCCCACCCGCCTTGGCACCGACGGATGAGGAGCAGAGTCCCTTTCTCTCTCTCTTGTGATAAAAAGCAAACATTCCTATTTTTAGTCCGGTGACCGGCCGGGGAGCCCACGCGCACTCCCTCCCCCCCTCCAGCCAACTTCCACGTGGTCTCTCCGGCAGCCAGCAGGACAGGCTGTGCGTTTTGGAAGGGGGGAGGGAGGGTGACCCCAGGGGCAGGAGATCACCCGGTGCCCCGGGAAGGGGGAGAGAGCAGGCGAGGGAGCCATCCTTTGCCCCTGCGTTAGGAGAAGCCCTGGTGGTGCAAGGGTCACCAGAAGCAGGGCTTCTCTCCCGTTGGGGTTCGCTGTACACTTTGCTCGGTTGGGTTTCCTCTGACTGCCGGCTGCCGACCCAGGTCTTCAGGTGTCCGCCCGTCCGTAGGCCTTCCTTGGCTGCCTGGGATCTTTCGAACGGCACGTGCCACAGACAGAAACCAGGTTGGGGGGGGGGCGCCTCCGGGAGGCAAAGACCTCGGCCCTCTTCATGGCTGGGATTTCGGCGGGCCCCAGGTCCCATGCCGCACCTTCGTTTGCCCCCCGCAGGAGGAGGACGCGGCCGTGCGCTGGCTTTCGGTCCTCACCAACCTGGCCGACCAGCTCTACTACCCCTGCGAGCACGTGGCCTGGGCCGCCGAGGCCGGGATCCTCCCTGCCGACGCCGGCCGGTGGTGGGCGCTCAGCACGGCCCTCTGGGGCGTCTCTCTGCTCCTGGGCATCGCACGGTGAGGAGACCCGGGCGGGCGAGCGGGCGATCGAGGGCCCCCCTGCGTTGCTCTCTCTGCTCACCCCCCTGACCCCCCTCCTTTCGAAACTCTTGCAGCTCCCTGAGAATTTTGTCCCGCCTGAGAAGCCGGCTGCGGAAGCCACCCAGGTAGGATCCCTTCCCCGCCCCCCAGAAAAAAAAGGAAAGGCTGGGTTGGTTGGTTCCTAGTCACGAGTCGAGTCCCCAGTGCGAGGAGATGCCCCCCACCCCAAGGGGGGCAGCCGCCAACCGGCCACCGTGGTGACCATAATGTCGTCCTTCTCCCCTTCCTTCCTTCCTTCCTTCCAGCGGGGCCGCCTCGCGGAAAACAAGGGCCCGGGCCAAGGCGGAAGCACTGACCGTCCTCAGCAACCTGGCCGACCTCGCCAACGCCGTCCACTGGATGCCCGCGGGGCTGCTGTGGGCCGGGCGGTTCCCGCCGTGGCTGGTGGGCCTGCTGGGAAGCGTCTCCTCCCTCCTCGGGATCTACCTGACCTGCCACGCCGAAGGGCACGAGGAGTGACCCCGGGGAAGAGGGACGCGTGGGCTTCCGAAGGGGCGATTCCGGCGCCCACTGGGGGGGGTCTCTCGGAGATGTCGCCGCCCTCCTGAGGGGGTCTGCCGTCGGGTCCCCTGCATCCGCAGGACCCGTATCCGCTGACCCCCCCCCTTCCCTGCCAGTCGCCGTCCAAAAGCGGACCGAGGGGCGCTTCGTCCTGTGTGACAATCTGAGCCAGTAATAAACGCAGTGGCACCGCCTTGACAGAGTCTCCCGAAGGATGATGGTTTCTGAGGGCCCTTTGTGGTCCTGCGCGTGGAACAGGCAGGGAAAGGGAATTTCCCATCCGATGCCCTGGCCTGGCCTTAAGAGCAGTGGTCCCCAACCTTTTCCAAATCGTGGACCGTTGGGTGTGTGTGTGTGTCTGTGCGTGGGGGAGACTCACCAAGGACGGAGGCCGAGGTGTGTGTTTGGGGCCCCTCCGCTCGGCGCAAAGCTGGATCTGCCCCTTTAAAGAAAAGCCAAGCCCGCTCAAGAGAACGCAGGACTGCCAGTTTTTAAGATTCACTATCGTTGATTTAATTCACGGAATCATCCTGCGTTCGAGAAACGATCGCTTAAAAAAAAAATAGTAATAATAATTTGCCATGGTCTCCGGGTTGCTGGGACACCCCTTCCGATCCTTACAGTAGTGCACAAATAGTCTGACAGAGTAAAATATTTAAACATTGAAAAAAACGACTTCACAAATAAACTTAAGAAAGGAGAGGGGAGGCCGTGGACCTCCCTGGCGAGAGCAGGGGCGGCTGCACAGCACCGGCCAGGATACGGCCTCCGGGGCGAAGCCGACGGGCCACAAAAAACCCGCCAAAGCCGCTCCGGGGCCGATGCCGCCATGGGGGACGCCAAGCGCACGACAACAAAGGTTTTGGAAAAGGCAGAGAAGCCCCCCCCCCCCCCGAGGAGGCCGGAATAGAACTTCTTCAAGCCGCGTTCCGGACGGTTCCTTCTCCGGAGAAACCTTCCGGTTCGCACAGGACAGAGAGAGACAGGAAAAAAGACAGGAAAACTGGTTTAAAACGCCCCTCCCGTGTTCTAAAGTGCTCTGGTTTCTTTTTCCGTACCGATAGAGCATGGCACAAACAGTTAGCTGAGACACAGCCCCACGACGAGAACAAGGGGGAAAAACGCCGAAGGGAGGATCAGGGTCCGGGTGAGAGAGGCAGGGCGTTTACCCCTAAGGTCGGAGGGGTTTCTTGGCTGGCCAGTTCAAAGATGGGGGGGAGAAACCACTTAGTATTGTTTGATTGTTATTAAGACAGGACCCAGAATCCTTCGTGGCTGCCGTGACATCGGCAGAGGCCCGGATCCGCCGCCTGGAGTAGGTTTCCCTTTCCGAAGCCAGTGTGCAAACGTTTGGGGTGAAGAAGTCCGGGCACGACGGGAAAACGATGTGAGGGCCAAAGCTGGTTTCGGCCACCCGTCGGGGCGACTCTTGATAAGCCCGTGCGGAGGAGAGCAGGGTCCTTTGAATCGGGACCCCAGGACCACTCCATTATGTGGCAGTTCAAAATCCTCTCCCCAAGAGTAACTGCCCGGGTCTTGCTTTTATGCCCCGTAAGAAAAGCACGGTGGGAAGCCGGCATGGAGGGAGGGAGGATGGCCTTCTTCCCAGCCATGGACCCCTCCGGGAAGATCCCTCAGGCACGGCCAAGGAGAAGACGACGGGAGGAAGGCAGGGGAGCCCTTGGCGCAGGCAGGCAGGCAGGCTGGCTCTCGCTGGACTGGGGCGGATCTGCAGCCACGGACCTGCAGAAGAAGCCCAGCGGCGAGGCTGTTGCCGGATGCCGAGGGCCGAAGGCAGCGGCCACAACCGAGGAGAACTCCGGAGGCGGCTGAGCGTCGAGGGTCTTCACTCCCTCCCTTTGGCTCAGGGCCGGAGACCGGGCAGCCGGGCGGGGTCCTGTTTTCTGGCCTTCCCACGGCTCCGCCCTGCCGCGCCTCGCCACGCCGTCTCGTTGGAAAGGGAGCACGGAGTCCGGCCGCCGGCCCAAAGCCCTGCCGTCAAAAGTCTTTGGCCGGAGGAGGAAGCACAGCCAGTGGGGAGACAGCCAGCCAGGCGCCTCGTGCGAGGAAATGGCCGAGGAGGGAGGGCTGACACCCCACAGGCCCCACGCTTTCTGGCCCCCTTGCAACAAAGCCCTCAGCATCTCAAACCGGCACAAGCCCCACGGGGGGGGGGGGGTGAGAGGCACGGACTGCACCCGAGGCCCTCCCCTTTGGCCCAAAGTTGTCTAAAACCGCGGCCATCCAAGGTTGAGGTTCCGCTCAGCTTTGTCCGCCCGGCAGAGAATGACCGGCGAAGCCCAGCTGCCGTTGACACGCGGGCGGCTGCCTTGGGGCCCCACCTCCAGAGAGAGCCAAACCCCTCGCCCGCCTGTTCCAAAGAGTCTTCCAGGGGCGTGCACCCGCCCGCCCGGTTGCCGACCAGGGCGAGGCAGAGAATCCAGGCCCCTATCTGGGCTAAGAAAAGAGGATGTTTCTTGGTGCTGGTCAGAAAAAAATCACGTCCTCCTTGCCTGGGTCATCCAGGGCAGGCGCTGGACTCAAAGCCCTGCTGGGCCTGAAAAGGTTGGCGGAGGTCGGCGGGGGCAGCCCCCCAACCGGGTGGCTGCTCTCCATGGCGCCGGATGGGTCTGCAGGGAGGAAGCAGAGGAGAGGGTTGGTGCCGAGGAGGGCGAGGCGGCTGTGCCGGCTGCCCGAGAGAAGCCACCTACCTGGCAGGAAGGCCACGCTCTGGTTGTGCAAAAAGACGGGGCTGGTGGACTGCCGGCCGGGGGCCGGAGCCTCTTCCTTGCCGGCCATCCTGGGAGGGAGGAGCGGCCTCAGGTCTCCCGACGCTGGAAGCAGAAAAGGACGTCAAGGCTCACAGCCGGGGGGGGGGGGGGGGGAATACCCAACACCCCCAAGGAAGTCTTGGAGGGCTTTTAAAGCCTGCAAAGCTTCACGCGGCATAAACGTGGCCGGCGACCTCCCGGGAAGCGCGCTCCCTGCGGGCCGGATGGTGGGGAACCGGCTGCTGCTCCCTCCCTCCCTCGACCAGAACCAGGCCCGGTCTGGAGGCACCACAAGCAGACGATAGCCCCCAACGCTGGGGGCCTTTTGTATGAGGCAAGGCGTCCCGGGGAGGGGAAGAAAGGCCCCGAACCGTCACGGGAGGGAGGCCTGCTTGCATAGAGCGGGACTCACTCACCCGAGCTGTCCGTCCGGTGGGAGGCCAGGCCCCGGGACCCCTTGGGCCCTTTCTCCTTGCTCCCCTTGGTGAAGGCGGCCAGCTTGGTGGGGATCTGCTGCTGGACGGCCGCCTGCTTCTGGATCTGGTTGGTGGCGCTCAGGAGGTGGATGGGCACCTCGTTCTTGAGACCCGGCACAGGGCGGGCCCCTGGCTCCAGGGCGGCGCTGTCCCGGCGGCCCGGCTCGGCCCTCTCCAGGTACTCCATCCCGCCGACGCTGGCGCGCCCGCCGAGCGCCCCGCCTTCCAGGGCTTCCCCGTTGAAGCTGACCGAGTGGCTCAGGGCGTGCGCCTGAGGAGAGGAAAAGAGTCCGGGTTGCGCCTCCCTAGATGGGGCCCTTGGGGAGGGGAGGGCCCGCAGCCCCCCCCCCCCCCCCGGGGCTGGAGGAGAACCCGAGGAGACCCGAACTGAAGGATGGAGATCCTCCAGCCTTCGGCCAAACCCTCACCCTTACCGACCACCCGAAAACCTAACCCCGCTCTTCACCACCTCAGGGGTCTCTTCCTCATCGCTTCCTCCTGAGAGCTGAGCTAGGCTCCTCTCACCCCACCCACCACAGGGGGTGCAAAAACTGGCTTTGCGCTTCGTGGCCCTTCCCATGTTGAGACCCTCGGCTGGGGCTTGCTTAGCTTCTCTGCGAACCCCGGAAGCAGCCGTCCGCACCCAGCCCAGATAAGCTGGATTTCGATCAGCTCCCCAATCAGAACCATCAGCGACACAGAGGTTCAACTGCAGCACTGCAGCCGAGAGTCTGCTCACGACCCGAGTTCAATCTCAGGTCACCAGCTCGAGGTTCACTCAGCTTTCCAAGGATGGTAAACTGAGGACCCAGCTTGCGGGTGGGTGGGCGTGCAATGTGCAGTGTGCATCATTGAATTGCAAACTGCCCAGAGAAGGCTTTAAGCATGATGGGGCCGTATATAAGTGGCTTTTTTTCTTTTTTTATCTGAGTTCAAGGACGTCAACCCCAAATCTCTGTAGAGCCAAAGTTTGGGACTCCCTGCTCTGGAAGGCGGCGGGATGGGTACGGGATGGGCAGCTGCTTGACACCCCCCCCCCCCCCAAAAAATGGCTCCAAAGGCAGGCAGGAGCGCTGCTCTGTTTCGGCCCAGCCGCCCGGTCTCTGGATCTCTGGAGACACCCCATCCACGGGGCGGGGGCTCCCCTCCTGTCTCGGCCGGACCACGGGTGTGTGTGGGGGGGGGGGTGGCGGGCACTCACGTGGCCCATCTCTGGGGAGAAGGTCCCGGAGACGGTGTGCTGCTTCTTGAGCCGGCGGTGCTGCTCCAGGCGCTCGCGCTCCTTCTCCACGGCCCGCTGGGCCTCCCGCAGCCGCTCCAGGTCGTGCTGGTAGGCCTCCCGCTGGCGCTCCAGCTCCTCCCGGTCCTCCCGCAGGCGCTCCCGCAGCCGGCGGCCCTCCTCCTCCCGCTCCTGCAGCCGGGCCTCGGCCGCCTCCATCTCCCGCCGCCGGCGCGCCCGCTCCTGCTCCCAGCACTGCTGCTCGGCCTTCAGCTGCCCCTGAAGCCGCTGGACGCTGGCCAGCTCCTGGCGCTGCTTCTCGAAGTTGCGCTGGCGCTCCTGCTCCAGCAGCAGGTTGCCGCGCGTCGACTGCAGGCGGAACTGCCGCTCCCGGTCCAGGAAGGCGCTGCGCTGCGTCTCCGCGTAGCTGTCCTGCTGGGCCATCACTGCCTGGGGGGAAGAGAGGAGGAGAAGGACGGAGGAGGCGCCACCCGAGTCGCGGGAGGCAGACCCGGGAAGACACGCCGTGAAGGGAAGCCCCGTGGTTGCTACGACGTTCACAATCACCTCCTTTTCACGGGGCCACAACCAGAGAGTGCTTGTCTATTACAATTATAAATAGGCGTGTGTATGTTATAGATACACACACACACAACACACGGGAGGAGAAGAAGGAGGGAACAGGATCAGGACCACGGACAGGAAGCTCGCCTTCCATAATATATAAATGTCGTGAATCAAAGCACGTTCGTTTCTAGGTTCGGTAATATTATTTTAACTTAACCACAATCGGATATTTATTATTCTTATTTATTTATTTGAAATATTTCTACCCCGCGCCTTTCTCCTTAAAAAAGGACCCAAGGCGGCTTACATCGTTAAAAAGACGATACTTAAAAGAGAAAACAGTAAGTATACAAATATTGAAAAAAGAATTAGACAAGGACTATAGAAAAATGGTAAATAAAACCAATATTAAAACACATTTTGCTCACCATTTCTTAAAGAGCGGTATTTCCCTGATCCTTTTCAGTCCTTGGCGAGAGGGCGCTTCCCTTTTCTCTGCTCGAGCCTCCGTCCTGCCTTACCCGCCGTCACCCCCCCCCCCAAAAAAATTCCTGCCTACCGAAAGGGGGTGGAAAAAAAAACCCGCTCCTTGAACGCCAAACCACTCCCGGGGTTGGGGAAGGGGAAGAGGCGGCCGCTTACCTGGAGGCTGAGGAGCAGCTGCGCGAGGGTCTGGATCCTTTGGGCGAGCTGAGGAAAGACACGGGGCCCACGTTGGGGAGAGGTTGGCAAAGCCACCCTCGCCATGAACCCTGCCGGCCCGACACCCCCAGTCTGGAGTCAACCCCACCGGGTTTTATTTTCCTCGTGGGAACCCCTGCCTGCCCTCTCCCTCCCCCTTCCGGCATCTTCGGCCAGAGCGCAAACGGGCTTTGCAGGCAGGCTCACCCGTAAGAGAAAAAAGACGCACCAGTACCTCCATCTCTGTCTCCAAAACAGGGTGAAAACTGTTGCTCTGCTCCAGTCTCCCGTTATCACCCTACCAAAAAAAAAGGATCGAGAAAAAAAACAGGGTTGTTGTTGTTTTTTACCTAAACTGACAAAGGAAAAAAAGAAAGGATGAGAAAAAAGCCGATTTCTCGCCCCGGTGCTAAAATATTGGGTATTTCTGCTGAAGCTTCAGGAGCGTCAGGATGAATACCAATGGAGAAAGGGGTCGATACCAGTCCCGAGAACAGGGGTTTGCCCCGAAGGATTCTCTTCTTCCTAGCAAAACCGGAATGAAACTCCGGGCTGGAGCAAATTCCCAATAAACGTGGGCCATCAACGTCCACGCGTATGGCGGTCCGTGTCCGTGGGTGGCGTGGCGGGCAGACCCGACACGGTCCCCCGGGAAGAGGCTCCTCCGAGTGAGCCCCTTTCCCGGCCCTCTCCCAGGCAGGCTGGGGAGCAGCTCCGAAGAGGCCGGGAAGGAGGGAGAGGAGGAGAAGGGGGGAAAGGGTGGACGCCACGTACCCCACGCGCCCCTTCGTCCCCAGCGGAAGGCAGCTCCTGAAGCAGCAGCAGCTCCGAGCCGGTCAGGAGGCCCCGGCGATCCCGGAGACGCGACTCCCCGCTACAGATCTTCTTCCTGAAGCTGCCGGCTGAAAAAGAGGCGGGCGAGGAAGCCGTCGGCGCTTGGGAGAGCCACCCGACCCTCCCTCGGCGCGAAGAGGCTCCTCTGTGAGGTTTGACCCAAAAGGATGCAGCCAGAGAAGGGCTGGCAGGGCCCTGACAGGTTAGAGATGGACACAAACCTCCGGCTCAGCGGTTCGTCCTTTGGACAAAGAGGTGCTCGGCCAGTCCCTGACCCTCCTCCTTGGGCAGGCGCCCCTGGAGGAGGTGTTTTGGCCCATTCAGGGAAGGACGAGGAGGGGCTCCTTCACCGGACACAGCTTTCGGAGGCCCCACAGGGCTTGTGCGGCGAACGGGCTGCTTCAGCCTCTTCTTGGCCACCGACCAGATCCTTCCTTTTGGGGACTTCTCCTTGCCGATTCCCCAGACCAGGTTCCCACCTCCAAAACCAGCCACGGCTTACCTTTCGCCGGACCGGTCGTGGCACTGTCATATCCCCCGAAGGTCTCGGCCCGCCTCAGGGGGCCGGATCCGCAGGCATCGTCCGGACGGGAGCTCGTGCCGCTGCCCAGCGGGTTGAAGATCAGGCTCTGGAGGCCCTCCACTAGGAGGAGAGAGAAGACGGCTTCAGCGGCAGCCAGAGAGCAGGGGAGCGGAGGAGACGCGGGGGGCCCAGAACAGGACGAGGGGCCCCGTCCCCCTGCAGGAGGCAGGCGGCTTCTTCTTGGCTGTCCCGCCCAGGGAAACCTCCTTCGGAGACCCACCTTCCCTCACGGCCTGCTTCAAGAGGGCTTCCCCCTGCAGGCTCTCGGGGGACTCTGCTCGGGTGATGAGCCGGGAACGGGAGGCTGGGTCCTCGAAGCCGTTCATCTCCGCCATCTGCAGGTAGATCTGCTGCTTCTCGTTGAGGCTCTGCACGATCAGGTCGTCTTTCGTGCTCAGGCGCTCTGGAGGAGGGAGAGGAAGGGGGGGCAGGTGAGCCTCAGAGACGTTCAGGCAGGTATGACGGAAACTACCGTAGGACCCCCATATCCGCGGGGGGGGGGGGGGGGTGTCCCCAGCTGAAAAATGTGGATTATAGCAAACACGGTTATAACAGCGAACGTTCTACATAGCAGGGTCTCTGGCTCCCTCTCGTGGCCAGTTCTGGTAACTTCCTACATATTTGGGGGATTCTTCTTTTAATATGTTAATCAGACCACAGAGAAGTGAATCAGCGGATACTGATCCTGTGGTTACCGGGATCCCACTGTATTGCATAAGCGCCCATTGCAGCCGTTCTTAGTACTTTAGTGCTCTTTCTTCACTCCGGGAAGTCACCCGGTGGAAACTGAAGGGGAAATGGCAGAGCTCAACTCTGTTCGGCACTTCCAGGCCCGAGGCCCTGCTGAGATTTTAAACCCGCGGCCCCATCCTTCTCTTTCAGCCTGGCCTTCCCCGCAGGGGTGTGCTTTGGTCGGAAGGGGGAGAGCTTGGGGCAACGCTCCTCCTCTTCTTCCCCGTCTTACCCCTTGGTCCTCCGAGAGAAAAGGCCGTACCTTGGAACTCCTTCAGCTTCGCCGCTCTGGCTTCCGCCTGCTTCCGCTCCTCCTCGGGGTCAGCCAGGATCCCGTCCTCCTCGTCCGGGCAGCTGCAGAGGCATTGGGGGGGGGGGGGCAAAGGGTCACCGGTCAAGCCTGAGCCCCCCCCTTCATTCTTCCTTTCTCTGCCTCCCACCCACCAGTCCTTGAACTGGGGGTGGGGGAGCCAGTGGCACACTGGTTACAGCACCGGGGGGGGGGGGCGGCAAAATGGGATGCATGGCATCCCATCCATCCCTGTTTCTGTAGCCCCCCCCCTGCCCCCCCGGCCTTCCTTTGGCTCAACGGAAAAAAGCGACTGGGGTTCGGAAGCCTCCAAGGAACCCCAGCGTGGTCTCCTGCAGGCGTTTGGGAAACGGTCTAATCCTACAAAGGGTGCCTTTCGTTGGACCCCGACAGGCCCCCTGCAAAGGGCGAGCTTCAGGGAAGAAAACGCCCCTTCCCCGGGTGCGGCACAAGCCCTTCGTGGATCGTGCGGACAATCCGCAGATGGAGGTCCCGCAATGGGAGGCCCGTGTCCAGGGGGGGGGCGTTCTTGAGCACCCTTGCAACCCTTTGGGTTGGGACCTTTTCCACGACGCGCTTAAGGGGCAAAGGCTGCCACACACACACACTGCCCTCCTCACAACAGTCCCGCGCCTCCCTTCTCCGCTCACCTCTCCACCGCCCGGCGGATCTGCTCCATCCAGACGTTCCTCTCCTCCTTGGAGTTGGTGTGGATCTCGTACATCTCCGGCCCTTTCAAGGAGGCGCTGATCAAGAACATGGCCCGCTCCTCGTTGGCCACTTCCCGGACGATCAGCTTTTGCAGAGAGATCACGGGGGGCTTGGAGTCCTGCCGAGGAAGAGCCCCGCCAGGGCTGTCAGCGTCTGGCCGCTCACGGCAGAAGCGGGCCAAGCGGGGCACGGGGGGCTGCCAGGGCCCCCCACCCCAGTGTGGCCCCACCTATCTCCTGGCATCCGCCGACCCTTCCCGCTCTTTAAAGGATTTCTTTGGACCTACAAAGGCTCAGCTCCATGAAAATAGCAAACGGTGCCTCACGCAGACGTCTGGGTTCCTGATTTACCTCCGTACGGGATTATCTCCTTCCTTTTAGGTTGCTTGTACAGCCCTACAAATATTCACAGTGAGGCTAAAGCGGTTCCCGGTCCCACCGAGGGTGAGCTGGGGCCGCCCACTCCACCCCTTCGGAGTTAGGCAGCGCTTACGGGGAGGGTTTGAAGCGTTCCCTTCCCACAGGAAGCTGGAACGCAACCCTGGAAGGAAGGCCAAACTTTTCAATAACTGCTTGGAGAAAATCATAAAAGACATGCCCCGTATAAAAGAGGGGCTGTAATAGAGGGAGGCTCAACCCCTGAGCGATCCGGCAGGTCTTTCTGCCGTGCTGTCTTCTGCACAGTCATCTACTCAGAGCAAGCACACAAGGAGGGGAAGCCCAACAGGCCAAGAACTTGTGGAAGTTTTCCGGGCAGGCACCAAGCCCTGAAAAAATCAGGGTCTGACGGGGTGAGCGAACGCCCGCCCCAGAGGCTCTGCCGGGAGGAACAGCCACCTACCACGGAGGCAAATGTATACTTCTGGTCCTTTTCTTGCAGCAACAGAAGCACATCCGTCAGCAGCACGGCCAGGACATCTGCCAGAAGAAAACAAGAGGGAGAAGAGAGAAAAAAAAAAGAATGTGAAAAGGAAGGAGAACACCGTGGGGCTCTAAAAAGCTCCTCCGTTTCTTCCGAAGTCTTCCGGCCACCGGGCCCATCCTGCGGAAGAGAGAGGAAGCTCGGCTCGTTTTCCGCAGCTCCAGGGCAGGACCTGAACCGAAGAGATTCGAACGACAGGGGAAAAAAGGAAGTGCAGGCGAATGCAGGAGATGGCAAGGACTGTTCGAAAGCAGAACCGCCCACCTCAGAAGGTGGTGGGTGTCTGTGTGCGCCTTCCTTTTCCCTGATCCTCCCCTCGTTCCCCTCCTCTGGACTTGCTCCAGTTTGCCAGCGTCTTTCTTAAAAGCGTGGCGTCCAACTCCGGAGCCAGGACTCTAGAGGCGGCCTCACCAGCGCTGAACAGAGGGGGGACCAGGACGGTACGGGACTTGTTTAAAAACCCAACCCTTTAACTCTACCATTCGATCCAGCAAAGCTTTCCAAAAACATCTGGAAAGAAACCGCTGCTCTCAGTTTCGCTTGGACGAGACCAGGCGAAGCTGGGCCACGGGGGGGCCCTTCTCGAGGGGCTTGGCAGAGTCCGGGGCCTCCTCAAAAGAAAAGCTTTGGGGAGGGAAGCCCACCTTTCAGGCGCCCCGAGGCGGCTTTCAGGTACAGCATCCCGTCCCCCTGGAGGCGGCGCTGCAGCATGTCCTCTTTGTGGAAGACGAGGCCGTTCTTGAACTTGCCCGACGACTTCAGCTCCATCTTGGTGGCGATCTCCCGGAGGCGCTGGCCTTTCTCGCTCTCGTCCACCTTGGTGTCCACGGCCGTGATGGCCTCCTTGATCAGCGCCAGGGCCTGGGTCAGGTCCTCGTACTCTTTGGTGCCGGCTGAAAAAGGGAGACGCCGCAGAGCGACGCGCGTGAGGGAAAGAAAACGATTTCACGCGGGGCGGGCAAATCCCAAAGGGTTGTCTTCCGTCACCCCTCAAGCTCTGCCACAGACCCTTCCTGGCAAAACTGGACCGCCTAAACTGACGAGCCAGCAAAGCCTGGAAATTTGAGTTTGCAAAGCGTTCACAAGATCCCGGGAATCGTTTGCATAGACTTTAATCGCTCTGGCTGGGGTGAGCCTCGAGAATTGTTGTGTGTGTGCGTCCAAGCATAAGCTGAGAGGTGAAGGAAGCTGTTTTCTTTACTCTTATTTTTATTCTTAAGAACTGTGAGGCTTTGAAGAAATGTTTTTCGCTTCATATATTCCTATTTTGAGAACTTTAATAAGTTATACTGCTTTTTTGCTTTTAAAGGATAGGTCGTAGAGATCTGTTCTCCGACTTTAAAGCGGTAAGCTTTTACATTCTTATAATGTCACTTAAAACGTAGTAGATAAAGGCAAAATAGAAATAAAAAGAGGGGGGGGGAAGCAAAAACGTAGTGGCACCTTAAAGACTAACTTTTATATTTTTTTAATGTGAGCTTTCGTGGAGAAGTCCACTTCGTCAGGCATATTTGTTAAAACGTATTTGTCATTCTTTTTTTTTGTTCTTAAAATATACTTTGTTCCTGTACATCTGACTTAAGAGTTGGCCCACAGCTTCAGTTTTCATATACAGTATCTTTCAGTATATGTGCTTATAAATATTTTATTCATATGAAACACAGAAGCCGTGCAGATAAATAAAGCTTACAAAAACAGATAAGCCGATAGGGGCTGGAATTATTGCAGCCACGTAAAGACTGATACTTTGATCCTCAGAGAAATATTGATCTGATGGTCTGGGGTTGCATTTGTGACACAAACTCAAAAAGGTATCTCGGCCTGGGGGAGGCTGGCAGAGTTGCTGAGGGGCACAGAAAACGTGCGCCTTGAATGGCCCAGAGCAGAAGGCACCCAAAGCAATTCTGGGGGTGGGGGTGGGGAGTAGAATTGCCGCCTGGAGAAATCATCTGTCAAAATCCTTTTCACATCTTGTCTTTTGCAAGGGAGAGGGGGTGGATGATCAACCGGGCATGGCTTTCTATTCCCTGTATTACCGCCCCCCTGGGCCATTCCCACCCGGGGAAGGTCCACAGGCCCCCAAAGGAACAACAAGAGAGACCCTCCCCTCGGCCGGCCAAACCACACACCTTCGGTGTTCTGCAGGATCCGTTCCACCAAGACCGGGTACTTCATGATGCGCTGGGTGACCAAGAGGTTGCACTCCTGCACGCCGAGCCGCCTCACGATGGAAGAATTGCTGATTCTCTACGAAACAAGACACAGGGGGGTAAGAGGAGGGCTCCCTCCCGGCCACTGAGAACAGAGCCCGGGAACGAGCCAGGCCTGTCCTTCATCACCTGCTCCGATGCCCGGAAAAAAAGTCTTCGTCTCTAGGCAGAGGGACAAGTTTTGATTTCCACACCTTGTCCTCTCCAAGGAGGAGGAGAATCTCCTGGTGCTCGGACGGCAGAATGACTGATCACCACAGGAGATTTCCCCGTGTCTGAGGCACGAAGCAGGCTCTAAAAACCACAGAAGCTTCCCGCCCCAGGAGTGACACGCGTGCAATGTGACTTTTTCAGGGTACAGTGCATGTTGTCCTGAGCAGCCCGCACCTATTACTGGGGCACCTGGAGACCAAGCTGGGGGGGGGGGCTCCCCTTTTAAAAAAAAAAACCTGGAGAGTGATGCTCAAAAAAGCACCGGTTTTCTCTAAATCAAGACGGAGGCCCTCCGTGTGCTCCTTATTTTGGTTATAAATAGTGAGAAGGGGGGGGGCGGACCCGTTATTTGGGTTCTCGCAGGAGGGGGTAACGCAGCCCATGGATCGTTGGGAGAGGGAAATTTCGCTCCTGGACCCTCCAAATTTGCCAGCTTTAGCACGGAAGAAAACATGCTACCATTCCCCCCCCCCTTTCTCCTGTTCCTTCCCCTCCTGCACCCACGTGGCCGTCCTTTGCTAAACGCTTAAGAGTCTTGGTCCATTTTGCCGGACGCTGGTGCAGCTGGACGAGACCCAACGAAACAAGACCCCCGCTGGATTCTCTCGTGTCTTTTGCTCCCCTTTACCTTGATCAAGTTTTGGAACTTCTTGCTTTGCTGCATCAGCTCCTTGTAGTGGCTCACGGCCTCCCCGTGGCTGCTGCAGAAGAGACCGTAGGTCTCCCTCACCCTCTCTCCTGTCTCGCCTGAAAACTGTGTCGAAAAACGCAGGGAAAGAGGGCATCGGTTCATTTACGTTTTTGCTGTTTGGAGGGACTGCGGTATCTGTGGGGGATCGGTTCCAAGCCCCCCCCCACTGTGGATGCTGAAAAACGCGGGTTAGAGCAAACACTGTTTTTATGGCAAATGTTATACATAGCATGGTCTCTGGCCCCCTCTTGTGGCCAGTCCTGGTAACGTCATCGTTGGAAATGAAGGAAGGAAGTCCTCCACCGTGTTGGGGAGAAGGCCGGAGAAAACACAAACACACACACACACACACCCCAGAGCTGACCTCAAGGAAAGGTCTCCGGATTATGGGATGTGGGGAGAAGGCCGTGTGTCCCTAGTCCAACGCTGACTCCTCGGAGACGCAGGAGATTGCCATGCTGTCAGGGGGATGGAGAAGAGGAGGGTTCCCCCCCCGGACCTTTCCTGAACCCGAAACCTTTCGCCTGGAGCACGGAGGCCAAAGTCAGCCTCGCAGGGAGCCCCCCCCCCACCTCTCCCCCTCCCCACCACGCCTAATCTCAAGGACAGACACACACACACACACACACACTCCACGCCGGCTCCCACCTGCTGAACCAGGAGGTCCCCGATGTTCCGGATGACGTAGTTCCGCTCGCTCCCTTCCTCCAGGGCCTCCTTCCGGCGCTCCTTCAGCTGGCCCAGGAAAGCCCCGTGCAGCGCCAGCAGCTCGTCCACACAGGGGAAGAGGTGGTGGATGGCGGCGTGGCCGAACTGCAGCTCCTCCCGCATGGCTCGGGAGTAGACCTTCAGCATGATCTTCAGCGTCCGGACGTGGTGCATCTCGGTCTGCATCAGTTCTGGAAGAGGGGGAGCTCCGTGGTTTAGGTCTCTGGCGGGCCGCTGGGAGTTCGAATCCTCCAGAGGGTCCCCCCCTTCCAGCTCTGCCGTTCTCAGATTCATGATATAAAAGCCGCTGCTCCCAAAGGGAACTTTGCATTCAGAGATCACCAGCGGCTGCCCCGCCACCACCCACCCACCCCCTGAGAATTTTGTGGGAGTAGCTCCTCAGCTGTGGAGCTCCGCCGAGGGAAGTCAAGCTTCTCCCCACTGCAGTCCTTCCACGGACCCTTAAGGGCTGGCGCTGGGAACAGGCGGTCCATTTCACAAATAAAGGAAGGGCCACGGGCCGGCTGGAACCGAGCCGGGAGCGTTTACCGTAAATGACATCCTGCCTCTTGAGGAGCTCCCGCTGTTGCTTCTTCGCGTAGGACGGTTCCACCGCCAGGCTCCAGGACGGGGCCTCAAACTCCCGGGCGTCCGTCTCCAGCTCATTCCGCAAGGAAGCCAACTGGGCATCTGGAAAGATGACACAGCCGCCAAGATTGGCGCAACAACCTTGTAAGTCAGGCCACGTACAACCTCCACGGAGCTGCCCAGGGACGCCGGCCTGAATCCACGGCGACGGATTTTTTTTTTTGCCCCGTCAGGTGCTGAGAACGGGGTCCTGAGGATTTCCCAGCCATCAGGAGCAGGTTTTTCAGGCCACAGCTGAGAGGGGAGATGGGCTCCTCCTCCCACTTAACCTGGACTCCGCTCGGGCGCCAGCAGAAGGCTGGACGGTCGCCTCCACCCACCGCTGGCACTTCCTTTTCGCACAACCCCTGCTCCCTTCCTCGAGGCACGGCCAGCGACAGGCCCGCCCTCCAGACAGACGAGCCCAGCCCCGGCTGCTTACCCTCCACGAAGAGGGATTCTGTGGTCGAGGGGGCCAGGGAGACGACGTCGTCGGAGGGCGGTTTGAGCCGGAGGACCCCCGCGTCGGCTTCGTCCATCTCTCCCGCAGGAAGTCTAAAGGGCCAGAGGAAAACACAGGACGAATCAGTTCCTCCGCTGGGCCAAAACGGACGGAGCCACGGCTGCCACACACACTGCAAACTGGAAGCCACGTTTTCGGGAAGGAAGGAGGCTTGCTTGAGACTCGAAGGCTTATCTTGGGTTCACGGCAGGAGAAGCCTCCTCGCCTCAACACAGGTAGAGCCTGGGAGGAAACAGAGCAGCCTCCCACCCACCCCTTCCAGATCTTAACGGCAGGGTCCCCAAAGCCATGATCCAAGCTTGGGGAGGGGGGCACCTAATTAGGAGCCCCCCCACCCCCAAGCAATCCTCTTTGAGGACGCTGCCCAACGAGAAGGGGCAGCCGAACCCCCTAGATATCTGGACCAGCAGAGGCTGGGGCAGCAACACGGCAGGGGGTTGAACCCAGGGCCAGCTGCCCTCCCTCCCCTTCTCGGCCTCCTCTCTGCTGGGTTGCTCCTCACGCAAACCCTTACTGCAAACTCCGCAGGTGACTAAAAACCGATGTTTTTGCCAGAACCCCCTCCGGTGCTGCTCTTTCCCCATGAGGTGCCTCTGGGGCTCCAGCCGAACCTTGTGCCCCCCCCCCAAGCCCCCATGGGAAGGGCCACCTTTCCCCACCGCCAAACGGGAAAGAAAAAAGTAGCCCCGGACGTGTTAAAAAAGAGACATGTCGGCCGCCGTTCTCGGCACTCAAAAGATCAAACCAGGGTGTCAACGAAGAGCCAGTTTTTGGGAAGCACCCACCCACAAATCTAACACTCTATAAACCCTGATACGCTTAGCCTTGGTTTCAGACAAGGAAAGGGAGACCCCCTTTCTGAGTCTGGGGAGAGAGGGGGGCCTTCAATACAGAAACACCCCCCCCCCCTTTGTCTCTGCGGAAGAAAGAGAGAGCAAATATGAGAGAGAGGGAGAGAGACGGATGGAGAAACAGCCCAGGGCTGTGTCGAAGGATCTCCCTATTCTCTCCCAAGGTGGGATCCAGCGATGGCGAGGCCGGCGCCTACTCACCCAAGCTGACCAGTGGCCGCGGCGGAGGCAGACGGGGTGGCAGTGCTCAGCGGAGACGGCGAAGCTCCCCTCTGCACGATTGTCATGCCGAGAGACCGGGGGGGCAGGCCCGGGGGGACGCCATCGGGACCCAGGAAGGCGCCGCGGGGGCTCTGCTCCTTGAGTGAGGAAACTACCGAGGCAAAGACAGAGTGGGTGCTCAGGAACCGGGGGCCGAACGGCAGCCCGCCTGACCGCAGGGCCCGGGGGCTCTCTGCCCGCGGGCGGAGGGCCAAGAGGATTTTCGAGGTCAGCAGCTCATTCTCCGAGAAGACGCTCTCGTTCCACCGGTTGGAGAAGGAGCCGCGGAAGACCAGTTCCGAGGGGGCCGGGAGGGCCGAATCGCTGGGCCCCTCGCCGCCCTTCGAGTGGGTGTTCCCCATGGTGGCCAGACGGCGGGCCGCTGCCGAGCGGCCGGGGCGCGCGCCGCCTTTATACCACCCTGCGATCCTTCTAGAAATGTCCAGAGAGGTGACAAAGCGGGCACTCCGTAGGCGCTCGGTATCGGCTAAGCCAGCAGCAGGTGGAAAAGGGGAGGAAAGGGGTCCCCACTGAGCCTGCCGCTGCTTTGGAAATGAGAAAGTATCTCGTTGAGCCAAAGAAGGGAAAGCGCCACCGGGATTGGCAGCACGTCATTATTCGCACCCTTCCACGCCGGGAGAAAACGTCTCGTGTCAGGGGAAGGATCAGAGCAGAGGAGAGGGAAGCCGGCCACCCCCCCCCAAACCTTCCCGAGACACGATGGGTGGGGTGCAACGACTCGCCTCTGGGGACTCCACAGGCAGGGCTCCCCCAAGCCTCATTAAGCAGGATCAAGCCCACCTCGGTGGGGCTCCTTTTAGAAACCACTTAAAAACAGCTAAATCAATGGTGAAGAAATTGAATTCAGGCTTCGAGGTTTAACCAGCTGGTTTCCAAAACTGGCTGATCTGAGAAATAGATGATTCAAGTGCATTCTTCTTGCCACTGTGGGTAGGATCCTTGGGGGGGATTGGGGGGGGGGAGAGACCGGGGTTGCTGAGTCAGAAGGGGGTCCACGAACCCATAACGGGTGGGGCACTCATCTGGATAGAGGAAGGTGTTACAGCTCTGTCCTTGATCCTCCCAGAGTGCAGGACACATCCTCATGGGCTCAACCGACAGGAAGCCTGATTTCGGCTGAATCTCAGCGGAAAAAAACTTCCCAACTGTTTGAGCAGTACGACAACGGGACCCATGACCTCAAGGGGAAGTGACGAGCACTCCGACGCTGGAGAAAACGGGACCACCGCCTAATATCCTAACTAAGAAGCTTCTAGGGGTCCTTTTAAGGAGAAAGGCGGGGTAAAAGTATTTCAAATAAATAAATACCATTAAAAGACACACGGAACCATAATAAGAGCAAACCAGGCTATTTCGCGGTAGGTTTTCCAGCCAGTGGCGATACATCTCCTCCTAGCCATCCGCCTCCCTCCCGCCTCAGCCCTTCCCAAGGACACACATGCACCAAACACCCCCCCCCCCCGCTGCCCCCCTTGTCTCCAGGCTCCACAAAAAACAGGGCGATAGAAAGCAGAGCAAGCCGGTTCTGAGTTCAATTAGCACAGCCTGCACACCGCTGAGAGCCCTGATCGATGGCAGCTCGCCTCGGCACAGACCAAACTGTGCACAACAGATGCCTCCAACCCCATGGCAGAGCAAAGGGGGGGGGGGAGAATAAAAGAGGGTCTTTTTTCTCCCCCCACTCCCTCATTTCCTCTCTCGCCCTCCTCAATGCCCCCCCCCCCCAGCCTCTTATTTTAGCTTTCCATGGCTGGAGAGTAGACGAAGGCAGGCTTAGCGCTGGGAACGATGACTGCCCTGTGCATGGCCCAAACAAAGGGGTCCAAAAAACCCCCAGCGCCCCTCCCCAAGCTATACCACACCTGGGGGCAAATCCGTCTCAGCTAAAGCAGACCCCCCCCTTCGAAGGAACAGGAATCAGCAAGGAGGGGGACTTGAGTCCCGGGACTTGCTGTCGAGTCAGACTTAAGTCCCACTGGTGACGTGACCCAGACTTGACCTTATGAAGGGGGGGGGGGTGTCCAATTCCTTGGACTCAAGTCGCGACTCAGATCCCACCCACCCGTCCCTTTCTTCTGGGAGTGGGCAGGGGGGAAGCTTGTTTTTAATAAGGGCAAGGACTTGGGCCCAAAGATTTGCCACCCTCCCTGGGGATCAGGAGAGCCAACGTAAGACACACACACACACGCACCCCAGGTTCAAAAGTTCTGCTCTTGATGGGACTCAAGAGCTGGACGGAGCCTCTTGTTGACAAATACAGGGTTTTTTTCCCTGGGCCTCCCAAATTGCGGGCGTCCCCGAGCATGCCCATCTTCTCCCCCCCCCCAGCGGAGCCCCCTTTTCTGGACAAACCGACTCGTTAAGTGTCAGGAACGGCACAGCATCGGACCTGCTACGAAATACAATCCGGGGTGGCCTTGATTTCGATCCAATCCCTTTAAATCATGATTTAATTACACAAAACTAAACTTGACTGGTCTATCCTGAGAAAACCCACATACGCGTTGCTGTCAGTCAGAACTGACTCAATGGCCCTCATTATTATTGTTATTAAACCTTTTTTATTCTTAGGATTTCATAAACATATATACAGTAGGAAAACCCCCCCCCCATCTGACAGATCCGTATTCACCATTTATCCACGGTGTGAAAATATTAAATATATTTAAAATATTAAAAGAAAATTCCCAAAAACATATATTTCTAACAATGATGGTCCCAGAACTGGCCATGAGGGGGCGGCTGAGGCCACGCTATGTAATCATAGCGTTCTCTATCATCGGCGGTTTTCAGTATCTGCAGGGGAACCGGGAACGAATCCTCCTGTCATATAATTTCAGAGACTGACTGAGGTACCAATGGCGCACTTTATGTTGCTACAAAAGTAAAACAAGCTTAGGTGGGATGATGTAAACTGATACTGTTCATCTTCCCATGTTTGTCAAAATTTCCATTCTGTAACAAACGGGGAAGATACAGTTTTTGCAAACTGCTACAGAACTTTCTTTTCGTGATGTAAACCACTTTAGACCCTTTGTTGAGAGAGGGGGGGGGGGGCAAGGTAAAAATATATTTAAATGAATAAATAAACTTCCTGAAATGCCTTTGAATCAAAAAGGAACCCGTCTTGTGCTCAGGCGGTTTAAAACGTTAGAATCTCAGTTCTTCAGGAATGGGAAAAAAGCGAAAACCCAAAGATATACCTTGTTTCCCCGAAAATAAGACCTAACCTGAAAATAAGCCCTAGTATGATTTTTCAGGATGCTCATCATATAAACCCTACCCCAAAAATAAGCCCTATTTAAGCGAAACCACGCCCTCCACCCTTGTGCAGCAACCAGAAGATGACATGACTGTAAAATAAAACATCCCCTGAAAATAAGCCCTAATGCGTTTTTTGGAGCAAAAATTAATGTAAGACCCTGTCTTATTTTCGGGGAAACACGGTATATATTTTTAAAGATAACAAGAATTTTTTTTTTAAAGGCAAAACAGGGAGAAGAACGGCCGGGATCCAAGCTGGGAGAAACTTTGGAGGTGAGGGGCCTTCTCGGTGGCTGCTCCCAGAGACTGTGGAACTCCCTGCCACTGGAAACCAGCCCCCCCCCCCCCGGTGGCTCTCCTTCCGCAAGGAGGCCAAGAAGACCTTTCCTCATCAGGCAGGCTTTCCCCGAGCGACTGGCTGAATCAGTCCCTCTGCCTCACAATGAGAAGCGTGTAAGAGGAATATGGGTCTCAGAGAAGCAGGGGTGCCTCTAAGAAAGTGCTTAGAGGGACCCAAGCCAAAACGGCTCCCTCCCTGCCTGCTCCAGGGTCTCTGTGAACCTGGCCGGCTGTTTCTATTTTCTTCCAAACCATTCCCGGGAAACCGTTCGTTTTTAAAAACGTTGATCGGACCACATCCCCAGGCAGAGCTTTAAGAAAAAGCAGATCATCTGGCTAGGTTTATTTTCTGCTTCACAGGCGCAGAAGAGCGATCGATGGGGAAAACAGCCGTATTGATTCCCGCGGGTCTGTGATTTTTCTCCTGTCCCTTTTCCGAGGCCTCACAGCAAGGTAGGATAAAGCAGGATAAAAATGTTGGCACACAGAGACAGACAGGAGGTGCTTTCTAGAGGATTCCAGATCGTTCCACCCAAAGGGAAGAAGAGGGACGGCTCCACAAACCTCCCCCTCCCCTTCCCCCCCCCCCCGAGTTTTAAAAAGGCATTTTTTGACAGCCAAAATGAGAAGCAGGATGATGGGAGTTTGGGGGGGGGGGGGGTTTGTTTTTGCACCAACCTGGACAGGAGGTCTGGAGAGCAGAAGAGGGGAAGCCAGCCGGCCAAAGCTGCAACTCCTTTGGCTACGAAGAAAGGAAAAGAGAGACACGGAGGAACACCACACTTGAACACGCAGCCCCACGCTGGAATTTGCCCCGTGGAAAAAAAACCGTACAAAAAAGTGGTGTTTATGATGTGCAAAAAACCCGAAACAAAACCCAAGGCCAAAGGACCACCAGAGCATTTGGTGTCATGGGGAAGGGGCTGTGGCCCTGCTCGCTGCTGCTGCTGGTGCTGCTTGGCGAGAGGGCCAGACTGTGATTTTTCAGGAGAGACAGGTTCAGCTGGAGTTTCTCCATCCTGAACATGCAGACCGGCTCACTTCCTCGAGCCACCGGCGGCCGAGCTTTCTAGCAGCAGGGCACTCAAAGTTTGAAGGGGGACAGTCTCACAACCAGGGCTGTCCCCGTCTCCTGATCCAGAGTCCCCCCCTTTTTTTCCTTTTTTTTTTTTTGAAAAAAGGAAGGAGGAAAAACCCGGAAGAGGCCAGACCTTACCTTGGGTTTGGCGCTGCTGCATTCAAGCAGGAGGTTCTTGCAGTTTTTGTGGACACTGGCCGCACAATCTGAGGAGGGAAGAGACGAGAGAGAAAAGAGTGGGCCATCCCCCCCTCCGGCTCAGACTCCCCCACAAACGTGGCTGCCCGAGAGGCTACTGGCTTTGGAAAACCGCTTTATCGTCTCTTCCCGGCCTCTTTGCTGGCCACTGGGGTTCGCTGAAGCCACTTTTGGGGACGACAAGCCCCAGGATTCCCCGGTCAGTGTGGCCATGCATTCTGGGAGTCTAAAAACACAGCGCTCCCAAACTCTAAGCGACGGCAGCCGGCAAAATCATTTTACCAAGCCCTGACTCCGCAGGCATAAACCCAAGCCCTTGTTTAGCGGGATGTCAAAGGCTTCCGAAGCTGCCCTTCCTCCGTGGGCCAAGCCGGGGCAAAACCAAAGCCGGGACGAAACCTGGAAGGAAAACCCAGCTCGGTCCAGGAGCTGCTCTTTTAACCGCTGGAGCTCCCAGGCCAAACTGCCGGATGGTCCAGGCGAGGCGGAGAAAGACTCCTAAAGGGGACTGAGGGAGGCTGGAGAGAGGGAGCGCATCAGCGGCTAAGGACCCCCCAGCTCGGCACTGTAGGGGCGACTAATGCCCCTCTGGAAGCTGTTAAGACTACAAATCCCAGCAATCCCTCCCTCTTGGCTATCCCCACATGGGGCTTGATGGAAACTGCAGTCCAAAAGATATCCAGAGAGCCACCGCTGTCAAGGCGGTGGGGTTTGGGCTCTCTGCGGCTCATGTTTGTCCGTTTGCTGTTCACCCTGTTCAATTGTGAGTAAGGAAATCTTTTATTCTTTCTCCTTCCAAGGTCTCAGAGGAAGTTATCAAGAGCGTAAGCGCCAGTGGATGAGAAAAAGGGGTGGTCCACTCTGGGGGATTTAGGGCTATTCTGCTCCTTGAATGCTGCACAGTGAGAAGAACTTAACCAAAAATTCAAACTTCTGAGGCTTTCTACCCTGCCTGGCATCCATGAGGTGCCACCCCCTCCCACAAGAGAGACACGGAAATGAGAAGCGGGAGCAGGAGGAAATATCCAACTTGACTGTAAGTGGCCTCCGTCACGCCGCCAGGGCTGTGCACACTCCCTCTGCTCAGAGCCCGTTCTGTCCCACCAGCTGAATCCTGCCCTCTCCCCTCCAGCCCAGAAGTCAGGCTCCAGCCGGCAGCCGCCTCCAAGACCCGCTGAACCGGGTTACATAATTCACACCAAGATACAGCCTGACTGACGGAAGGGGGCCTTTCACACTTCAGCAAGCCATACGCCGCATCCTTTGCGACAAACAAGCTGAACCGTCCGAGAAGCAAAACGGAGAAAAGGATGGGTTGGAAGCGAACGGCCACGCTCGCTGGAGCTGCCCACAAGCCCCCCCCCCCCGGAGAAGTGAGCGCAGGTGGCTTAGAAAGCTTGCAGCCAGCAACCCCCCGGATACGTCCCAGGGCGGCCACAACGGGCGGTGGAAAGGGACTCCTCAAAAGCTCAGCAAAACGCCCCCTCGGCCAGTTTTCGCTGGGAAAGCGGGCAAAAGGGTTTAAACCTGTGGTTCCCCACCTAGTGTCCCCAGATGTTCCTGGATTAAAACTCCCAGAAGCCTTTGCCACAAGCTGCGCTGGTCCGGATTCCTGGGCGTTGTGGCCCAAGAACATTGCGGTGACCCAGGGTTGGGAACCCCTGGTCTGAAGAGAACCAAAGAAAGCTCCCAGGGGTTTCTAGGTAGACAATACACACAGAAATGGTTTTTCCCCCGTCCCTTCTTCTGGGGGTGCCCTGGGACGACGGTGCAGCTTGCCCAAGGCCACCCAGGCTGGTCATCGCAAAACTCCCAACCTCTGGCTCTGCAGCCTGAGACCTCCACCCGAGTGATCCAGCCCGCTTGTGTCAGGGAAAGACCCCCAACGCACCCGCAAAGCCTCCGTTGGGGCTCCCTGCTCAGACACGTCTTGGCCGGGGAACGGCTCCCCCACCCACCAGAGCGCCACACCCCCACTGGGTTGCCATCGCCTGCTGAAATCGCCCCAGGCGTGTTTTTCTAGACCCCTTCCTCCCCGTCATTTCTGCCCTCTCCCCTAACACCGATTTCCCAATCAACCACTGGTACGTTCCCCCTGTAGGGACTGCAAGCCTCTTGGGGCAGGGACCCGTCTCTTCCCGCGACACTACGCCCAGGCTACCCTCGGCAAGCAGAACAGACGGACAGGCGGGGACATGCCAAACTCCCCCTCAACCCACACACACACACACACACACACACACACACACACACACACCTCCAGCCATCCACCATTTCTGCGCACCGAGACGCCTTCGTACCTGGACTCAGAGGGACAGGCTGGCTCTCGTCCCACCTTTCCACCCTCCTGGCCTCCGTCCGGCCACCCAAACCAGCCCCCGGAGAGGTTCAGAAGCAGCCGGGAACGGGGCAGACCAGGAACTCCCGTGAGCATGACCTCACCCTGAAAGGTATTCGGAGCATCTAGGAAATGGAACGGCTGAAAAGCAAAACCCACTCGTCCTGCTCCCTCTCGTCCACCTTGGGAGGGAGCGTCAAACGCAAGCCTGTTGCTGGGGCTCGGGAGAGCGGCCCTGGGCTTCCTCAGTCCGGGGTGGCCTCACCGCTCCGGCGGCCACCCAGCCCGACTCCAACGAGCCAAGCGGTCAATCTTTCATGTATTTAAAATATTTTTACTCCTCGCCTCTGGCTCCGCAGCCAGAGACCGAAACCTCTGAGCTATCCAGCCAGTTAAATTACTGAACCCTAACTTGGATGTTTTACATCACCATCATCTTAAAAGTGTGGAGCTGGGAGGGACCCCTAAAGATCATCTAGTCCAGCCTGCTGTCAAGGAGGCCCAGTGGGGGATTTGAACTCCCAACCTCTGGCTCCGCAGCCAGAGAGACCCACAACCCCTAAGCAGTGAGATTTCTCCAGACACACCTGGCTTTTGAGACAGGACAGCAACACAGCAAAAAAAACTCAGGCAAGAGTTTCAAGGTTTTCAAGCACAGAAACCTCTGTGGAGGACGGATCCTGCCCCTCTCCTCTGCAGGACCACCTTCCAAGGATTTGAGGATTGCTCTCCTGTCTCCCCTCCGTCTGCTTCTCTCAAGGCTCAACTTGCCCAGTGCTTTCTGCCTTTGCTCCTTAGAGGGCTTGGTTTCCAGCCCCCCGATCATCCTTCTTGCCCTCCTGTGAACTGGCTCAAGTTTGTCAGCAACCTGGTGGTGTCCAGAACTGGACCCAGGACTCCTGATGAGGCCTCGCCAGTGCCGAATAGAGGGGGGCCATTATTTCATGGGATTTGGAGACTCAACTTCTTTTCATCCATGCTAAAATCATATTGGCCTTTTTTGCAAGTATTCCCTGCACGCTCTCATCCAAGTCATTAATAAAAAGGCTGACGAGCACCGGGCCCATCATCAGGGGGCTGGACTCGAGGACCTCCGGGTCTCCCTTCCATCTCTACCATGCTATGACTCCACCACATCCCATGGTCCACACCCACTGAACTCTTATGCCTTGTGCTTCTTGCATTCACTTCCCACATTCCCAAATCAGCAGGTAGGCTTGGTCTCAAGGCACTGTTTCCCCAGAGAGCCTTCCCTGGTCTTTGTCGAAGGCCTGCTACATAAACAGTGACGGAGAATGTTTATGAACAGGGGATTAGCCCCAAACCTTTTCATCCCAAGAGGCAAGCTGCAGGCGAGGGGGAGAGTGAGGGGGCCAGGAAGGGAGGATGGGACATGGCAAACGACTCCCTTTGCAGGTAACTCAACAGGTAAAGCCCAGCAGCAGGCAGCACCCAATGCCCCTTTTGCTGTTGCTCCCTTTTCGGTCCTGCTCTCCAGCTGCCACCGGGAGCGGCTCCGGAACCCAGCTCTTTCCGCCAGCACAACCGGAGGCCTCAGGGAGAAAGAAAGAAGCCTGGGATGGGAAGCCAGGGGGTTGCTGGAGACTTCTTGGCCAAATCAACAAACAAGCAAACAAAAAATAAAGATTCCTCTCCCACTTGACAAAGCCCTTCTCCAAACCCTTCTATTTTCCAACCGAAATCAGCACCCATTCTGCGTTGGTGCCGTGCCTGTTTTCTCCAGCACAGCTAAAAGAAGGCGTGCAGGGCGAAGGGGAGAGGGAATGGACTCTTCTTTAGCTTTACAGAAAAGGAGGACAGGGGATTAAGTGGACCTACGAATTTTGACATCAGGGACAGCGTGCTGAACACGGTCAATTACAGAAAGAGAGTCAATTACAGAGAGCATTGAAGGTTTCTCCCATCATCAATCAGGGCTTAGAATTCTACCTTGCATTTTTACCTGTGCACAAGAGGCATTATCCTACGTTGTGCAGGTAAAGGACAAGCCCTATAATATAAATGCAGGAACAGGTGGCACCTTTATCGGCCCATATATCACGGGGTGTAAATGGGGCTTTTTCAGCAATAGTTTTACAACGGCCTCCTTTAAGCATGCAGGGATCCTGACGACCCGTATGCAAAATTGATTGCTTGATTGATTGAATTTGTATACCGCTCCCTTCCTGCAATGCACTATTCTGGGCAGTTTACAACGTAATAGAATAAAACACTGCAAGAAGAGTAAGGTTATGCAAATAAGCTTTCAGAAGGTACATAAAATTAAACAAAATGAGACACAAAGGGCACCTCATGCCGCCCTGAGGCCAACCGGGGCTTGGCTGGTATTAAGACAGAGCTTGCCAGCCTGACTTCCTTGGGACTACCATGCCCAAGAAGGCGGGCTGGTGGATTATGGGCACTGTAGTCTCCTCCCCCTCCACCACCACTGCCCAGCGGTGGCCCTCCAGATGTGTCTCTGGGACCACAGTCCCCATGACCCTGGTCTGGCCAGGGGCTGATGGGAGTTGTAGTCCTACCAGGTCTGGAAGGTGAGCGTCGCTGGTTTGGACCCATGAGGACTAGGAACTTAAAAGAACCAGCCCGTTAAGGGGACCCCCACGCGGGGGAGGGGCTGGGGCAATGAAGTCACACGACGTCATCGAGGCCCCGCCTCACCTGCCGGAGCGCCGTTCCCCGCCGGCGGAGGAGGAGGCGGCGGTCCCTCTTCCGCCCCCGAAGGTGTCCCGGCCTGGCCTCGCCTCCTCGGCCCCGCCCCCTGGGAAAGCACGCTCTCTCTCGCGAGACTTGCGTCTTCTCGCGGTATGCCTCCTTCCCAGTTCTCGCGGGGCTCTAGGCCCCGCCCCGAAGGCCGGTCTGGGTCCCTTCCTCGGGAGACAGCCCTGCCCTTCGAAGGGCAAAGCGGAGGGAAGAGGCGTGCCTTAGGAAATCTCGCGAGAGGGAGGAGGCATTCCGCCTCCCGAAGGAAAGGTGAAGCTCCCTTCAGGCACGGCTCTGCTCTCACCCTTCTGGCCCCGCCCCCTCGGGTCTCAAGAGATCTCGCGAGATCTCGCACGAGGTTTCCTTTTTTTTAAAGCTCCCGCTCCGCTCTCGCCCCTCCCTTTCCCCTTCTCCACCAACGATGGCAGAAGACCAACTCTCGCGGGATTACGTAATCACGCCAGGGACTGGTTGCCCTGGCAACGGCGTCGCCCTGGCTTCCGGGCCTGCTCGTTCGTCCCAACTAGCCGTTAAATCGGGATGGCGTCACAAAAATCATGATTAAAAATTATATATATATATCATTAGACGGTATAATACATATATTATATCCTGCACTGGCGCTGCGAAAGGCTCCTGCCCTCAGATGTTTTCAGCACTCAAGGAACCCCCCCTTGTAATGACGGGTCATCTATAACGTCTGGTTTGGTCCGGAGCGAGAGGGACTGGGGGGGGGGGACGACAGCTGGCGCACACGCACACACACGAACCCCCCAAGCCTGGAAAGCAGGCGGGAGGCCAAGCTCAGCCCAAGCGGAGGGCGTGCAGGCGAGCAGGCGAGCCCCCCACCCGCCCCACCGTGGGAGACCCAGGAGGGACCGACTCACTCCGGCACGGCAGCCCCGGGTCGCAGAGGGAGCCGTCGGAGAAGGCCCCGAGGGCGAGCCCCTGCCCAGGCGACGCCTGCGTCCGCTCGGCCGCCGCCTCCGCCGGTTCCTTCTCCCGGTCTTTGTTCTTACCCTAAAGAGAGAGAAAACGGCACCCTGTCAAGGCCCTTGAGCTCCTGGACACGTCGCCCCCCTCCCAGGAAGCTGCCTGATTCCCAGGATCCGTGAGCGCCTTGGCTTGCTTTCCGTGTTGCACGTGCGACACAGAGGGAGGCGTTTCCTGCCCGTTGGCGCTGGATCTTCTTATCCATGAGAAGCCCGAAGCGGCTAAATTTTGAATGTAGGATCTTTGGCAGAGCTGGTTTTGGACTACAGATCCCACCATCCACTGGGAAACATAGCAAAAAACCCTCCTCTCCGGGAGAGGCAGCTCAAAAAGCCAGCTTTTCCAAGCCTGGGCCTCCCACCCCTCCCCTGGAGTCCCGGCTCGGTCGGTCCGAGGATGGCCGCCTCCCTCCGAGCGGCTGCTTTATAGGACAGAACGGGGACTCCTGCGCTTCACGCGAAGATGCCGAGCGCGTCCCAGGCCCTTCGCTGGCCATGGCTCTCACCTTCTCCTTCTGCCACGATCCGGTGACCCGGTTGCGCAGATTACTCAGGCGGCGCTTCACCTTGGTGCCCCTCTCGGCTTTCTCGCTCTTCCCACCCTCTTCCTTCCTGCCAGAGGAGAGAAAGAACCATGAGGTTTGGCCCAGGGGGGAAATGCTATTTGTTTTAGGATGTTTATTTCCCGCGCCTTTGGTATGCCGAGCTTCCAGGGCAGCTGACAGAAGGCACATCCCCAGGGCGTTCATAAGTTGTTTAAAAATGACAGCCGATGCCAAAAAAAAAAAAAAAAAAACCCTCCCAAAAACTACCCTCAACATTGATAAATAAAGGAATGTTAAAAATTGTGACTTAAGTAACTAAAAGACTGGTTCACAAGGCTAGTACAATATGTCCACATGGCATCTGTTCCAACCCCTCTGTGGATACTGAGAACTGTGGATCATAGTAATAGGAACCCTATTATAAGTCTTGTGTTCCAGTGATGGATCATGCTGTTCAGAAAGCCCGTGGCCCTTATTCCTAATACAGTTCCGGGTAATGATGCTGCATGCCACGGGTTGCACCCAGGTCTGATCCAAACGCCATCTCTTTAATCCTGCGGGGCCGGGAGAAAACAGCACCGCCTTCCGTGGCCCTCCCTGGCCACGCTTCGCCCGCCGCCACACACAGACCCACGTCACTTACTCGTTTGACAGAAATTCAAACCAGGTCACATTGTGGCGCCCGTCGCAGCTGCGTTCAGGGGCGCCCAGGCCTTGCTTAGCGCTGTCACAGAGACACCAGAGGGAAGGGGAGAGAGATTACAAGGCAGTACAGGAGCCACGCGTGACGGCTGCCCCTAAGCAGGTGTTTTGCGCCCTGGATCGAGGCCTGGGGCAAGACCGTGAAAAAAAGCTCAGTGGACCTAGAACCACGTCCGGCTTTACTCCGTGAGATCAGTGAAACGGCCAACGCTGGGTGCAGGCTGGAAGCGAGGGTGGGGATGAGCAACGGGTCAGCGAAGGTGCTCAGAGCTCCAAAGCAGGCGGGCAGCCTTTGGCGAGCCTGGCACCCTTTAGGGTGCCAGAATGCTTTCCGTCCCTCCGTCTGGCATCAAGGAAGGGGATTAACCTGATGGCCCAGGGTGCTGCTCTTGCTGGGCATCCCTTCCTCACTCTTAGGGTCCCCCTGCCAGGACCCCGACCGTCTCTCTCCTTGAGTTCCTCCTCAGGTCTCCACAGCGTCCCTGGAGACCAGAGTCGGCCGCTTGGAGCCCCTCCTGGCGCCACCATGACTCTTACCGGCACGAGCCGGCCAAGTTGGGAGAGTTGTCTGTCTTAAACATCCAGGAGGCCAGGAGTTTCCTCCGGCTGGGTAAAGGAACCGAGCATCCCCGGAACGGTTTATTCCCCCAGACTCACCTGTGATACTCCGCCAGCTCCTTCAGCACCTGCTGAACCATCAGCCTGTTGGGAGAAGAGACCTGATCAGAGACTAGATTGATGGGGTTTTTTTCTCTCCCCTCCCTTCCAGGGATCGGGCCAGCTCGAGACCCACCCACACCAACTAGACGGCCTTGTAGGGCCCTTCTCTCCTCGCTGCAGGATTCTGATGCACCCACACACCGGGGGGGGGGGGGGCAATATTTCATTCTTGCGCCACAACCTACAACAGCACAACCCAAAGAAACTTCCCGCGGGTTTATTTCATTACCATATAAAAACCTCTGCCTTCTGTCTGCAGAGCATTTGGCTCAATAAAGTGGAATAAACAGATGTACAGAAGGGCCGCGGTATCCGCGGGGGATCGGTTTCAAGCCCCCTCCCAGGGGATGCCGAAAAAGGTGGAAGGATCAAACCCTCCGCATTGCCTGGTCTCTGGCTCCCTCTAGTGCAGCGCTCTGGGAAATACACCCTGGAAATATTTCTGAGGTTTTTTTATGTAATATGTTCAGGCTGTGGATAAATGAATCAGCGGATACTGATCCCACGGATATGGGGGCCCTCCTGTACAGAGCCCTAGGGGCACCAAGGCCTTCAGGACTGCCAAGGCGCAAGGGCAGCGGGGAAGCGCTCCCCGCCCGGGCACCTACACTTGTTCCGGAGCGACACAGTCCTTTTCGATCAGATCCAGCACAGGCGGCACAATCCCTGAAATCAGAAAGAGAACGGTCACTGAACCCGTTTGGGGATATCCGCTGTTTCAAGCTTCAGAATGAAGAGGTGTCCTGAATGGGCTCGGAAGGCCAGCAGACGGTCCGGGACGACCCACCCTCCGCCGGACGTGCGCGCACAGAGGGGGGAGAGGAAGCCGCGAAGCAGAGACAGGGCTACTGACCCACAGGGCCCGGAAGCGAGACCTCCAGGCTTTCGGACATCTGTTGGGAAGGGATGCCGTCACTGGGGGAAGGGACGGAGCGGGACCTCAGACGCTTCCCGTGGCTTCTGTAGTCCTAGAAGGAGGACAAGGACGTCAGAACTGGCCGGCCGTGGCCTCCGACCACAGCCCTGTTATAGGAGGAGCGCGGCTTAGGGGGGACCTATGTTCACTGCAACTGCGGGGCGTCGGATTTGGAAAAGGTTCCCGGGGGTCACCCAGTCCTACCATCAAGGATGACTCTTGGGGGAGGCCGGTGGTCCCCCCTGCCCTGCCTCTGCCCCCACCCACCCTTTGCCCCGCATAAAAGCGGACGCCACAGAGACTCACCACCACCGCTGCCGGCCCGGGTGGCCCCCTGGGGTCCAGGCGCAAGGGTTCAAGGTCCACCGGCCGCCCAGGGACGCCGCTCCAGGTGGCCGGCCCCGCCAGGGGCAGCGCGGGGGACAAAAAGGGAGGGCCGTTCTCCTTGGGGTCCTCCTCCAGCTCTGTATCACTCCTGATCTCCAGGGCATCTAAGCTCAACCTGAGGGCGAGAAAGCCATGCAGAAGAAATCCCGCCGCCTGCGTTTTGAACCCGACAACGCCCGATTTCTTCCCAGGCCCTCAAGATCGGCTGGAGGTTTTGCAACCTTGCATGCTGCCTCCGGTAGGTGTGGCTGGGAAGGGACCTGTCTGGGCCGGGGCGACTGTCAATCACTAACAGCACTAGCCAATAGCATCCTCTGGTCTCTGAATTCAAAAAGAGCCCCGGCCTCTCAGCAGAGTGAGCTCTTCCCCTCTCTAAGCGTTTGTTTAAGTCTGTTGCTGAAAGCAGTCATGTTTATCCGTTTGCTGTTTGATCAAGTGTAAGTACTGAAGCCTTTTATTTATTTATTTCTACTTCTAATGTCTCAGAGGAAGTTATTAAGTTATAGAGAAAAGGAGTGGGCTACTCTGGGGTACTTGAAACTGTTCTGCTCTGTGCATCTCTGCACTTCTGCGGCGCGGCTAGAACTGAACCAGACATTCAAAACTCTACCACAAAAGCCAACAGGCTGTGGAGAGGTATCAAAATGTTTGTCTCCAAACAGTCTCCAGAATGTCCAGTCCTCCACAGCCCTGCTCAGCTCTTGTAAACTCAAAAGTCGTGGCTTCCTTGAGGGAGTCAATCCATCTCGTATGTTGGCCTTCCTCTTTTCCTGCTGCCTTCCATCTTTCCCAGCAGGATGGTCTTTTCCCAGAGAATCCTGCCTTCTCAGGTTGTGCCCAAAGGTGGATGGCCTCGGCTTCAATATTTTTTACTCCAGAGAGATTCCATGGAGCACACTTTCAAAAAGAGGATCGCCCTCCAAAGAGAGGCTACGCCCCCCCCCCCCTCAGGGATAAGGACAAGCAGAGTTTGTCTAGGCTTCCCTCTTTCTTTTTTTCTTTTTTTTTTTTTTTTTGTGGTCCCTCAGCCGACCAGACCTCCAGCCGCCCAGCGCCTGCTCCCTTTTGACTGAAAGCCCTGCCAAGATCTGTGGGGAAGATAATTTCCCTGGGTACCTTATAAGGAGGGACACGGAGTTAAAAATAGTCCCTCCACACCACCATCCCAACACTCTGGCCAAGCACTCCGTTCTGGTTCGCCTTCAGGCCAAACGTCCTCCTTTTCGTAGTTCCAGATTTTAAGGCTGGCCCCGTTCCTCCCTCTTGGAAGCAGATTTTCTAACTCTTCTCGCTTACGGGTGCCTTACATGAGATTATCAGCCATAAGAGAAGTGTTCAGGAAACCAAGAATAACCTTTGCAAGACCTGAGTGTGCTAAGAGGAAAGCCAAGTCCACCAGTTAACCATGGAAAAAAATGAATCGAAGATAAATCGTGCAGAACATGAGACTCTAGGTCACAAGCAGAAACTCCTAGAGACCCTGCATGGGAATCACAACAACAACTTGGGTTCTTTTTAAGGAGAAAAGAGGGCTGAAAATATTTGAAATAAATAAATAAACAAGCCTCTGCTAAACCTGAGTTGCTATCTTGTTTGGATTTAGCATGTGCAAGCCCCTGCTGGTTTAAGACGGGCAGAGCAGAAGAGGGCTAGATCCCGCTACCTGGGTGGCAAGGCAGAGCCTTAAGAACAAGGTGTGAAATACTACTAATTTGATTGACAGCATTTCCATCCTCTATTTGCGCGATTGGGGTCTCTGCGGTCCGCTCGCTCTCGTATGTACGGCTCCTCTTCCCCGCCTAGACTCACCTGTCCTGGGCTTCTGTCGGAGACACCGGCATCTCCCAGCTGTGCCGCCGGGAGGTGGACAGGGAGCTAACCGAACCGGGCAAGGCTGCTTCCTCCCCCTCCTGCGGGTCGGCTCCAGGCAACCTTCCCCGGCTCCTGTAGCTGCAGGAACAGACGCAGGACTCGTCCAGGAAGTGGCAGGCAGCCTCCAAGCTGGGGGAAGCCCTGTTGAAGTCAGAGGCGGAAGCCGGGGGCCCGCAGCCTCTGGGTCCCTCCGGGGACAGTCCCTCCGGCGTCACCACCGTACCCCCAACGGTCTCGGTGGGCTCAGCCAGCCCCAGGTCCTTGTAATACTCCGAACCCTGGAGGGCAGAGTCTATGGACAGGAGGTCTTCCGTGCTGCTGTGGACGGTGTCCCGGTCTGGAGAAGAGGTGGCGTCTTCCTGCCAAGGGAAGAAAGGGTTGGATACGGTGGGGGGCGCCCCTCCTTGCAGCCGGACGGCTTCGTTTTGCCTACTTAGTGCCTCCCGCTTTGGCCCACCGAGACTAGGGTTGCCAACTCAGACCAGCAGCAGCGGCTGTCCGGGGTCCCCGCCTTCTCTGGAGATTCCCTCACCCTTCCCTGATGGTCTCCCGTCCAAATACTAACCAGGCTTAACCCTGTTCCGCTTCCAGAGCAGAGGACAGCAGCTACGTATATATCCAGGGTTGGACTACAAGACCCAGAACCCCTCACTGTTGGATGCACCTTGGCTGGGGTTTTCGGAAACTGGAGTCCCTCAGGATCCAGACAGCCATGGTCGGGAGGCCCCTGGTTTTGAGGTCTGCTTCCAACCGGCTTGTTTTGCGGGCAGGAAGGGCCTTCGAATATGGGGTGTAAGCAAGCAGCCCAGCCCAGATGTCCCGGGGCGAGCCCCCTCGCTCTGCAGCTGGGGCCGATCCGGTCGTGGCCCGACTCCCTTACCCTCTCCTCTGCCATGGTGCCGAAGAAGACCTCATCCTCGGCTATCAAGGTGTCCGGGCTGCTGCTGTAGCTCGAGGCGGAGACGGTGTGGCTCCTGGGGAAACCGCGGGCTGCTACCTTGGACTCAGACCCTGAAGGAGAAGAAGAAGCCAGTTAGGGCAGGAGGCCAGAAAGACCCAGCAGCGAGTGGCCACAACGGTCCACGAAAGAAGCGTCCGTGGTCTTCCCCTTGCGTCTCACAGCCCCCGATGCTTGACTCCTGTATTTCATCCTCGGCTTTTATCAATCCACAGGGGTGTTTCATTCTTGCAGCTTTACAGGGTTTTTTTTTTCTGCCAGCATGCAGAGGTGGAAGTGCTAAAGTTCATGTGGATTTCCTTCTGAATTTCCAAAGCGGTGTATTTCGACTCTGCATTCAGCTGTTATCCTTTCACAATGAACTTGGGAACCATTTGGTCCTGGCTCAGGAGAAGCAAAACACAAACCACCAAATGATGACATTTCACCTCCTCAACTGCCCGGGAAAGCTGTGCCAAGAAAACGCCGGGGAGATATTTTTATGCTGGCATTTGGCAAGGCGGGAATCCTAAACACAGGCAAAGGAGTGTAATTCATATGCAACGCCATGTCGCCAAGCTAACATCTGTACAGTTTGGGTTTTTTGGAGTTCAACTCACTACCCACGGCCTGCACGCCTTCACCTGACATGCAAAGCAGCTCAGGTCATGGAAAGTTTACCCTTTCAACCCGGCAAAGCTCTGCTGTATGTATTATGTTAACCTCTCCTTTCCTAGAATAATGTCACTCAAGAGACTCTGAAGTGAACTTTTTCCTCATTTCCACAGGCCCGGGTGCAAGTCAGGCTGGGGGAATGGGTGAAAGAGAGAGCGTCACACAGACCTGCGAGGGAAGCCAGAGATGCGGCAGAAACAAAGAGGAGGGAGCAGCTGGACTCGCACCAGGGCTCCTGATGCTTTTCAGGGTTGGTGTCTCACTTCATCACAAGTGTAAGGAACAAGGAATACGTTCCTTCTAATAATTATCATCATCTCAGAACTATAGGGCTGGAAGGGACCCTATGGATCATCAAGTCTGACTCCTGTCAAGGAGGCACCGTGCAGGAATCAAACTCCCAACCTCTGGCTCCACAGCCAGATGCCTCAACCCCCGAGCGATTGAGCAGCTGCCGAGATGTTTTCCTCTGCCTCCGGGCCTGGGAGCAATGCCAGTGGTTTTGCTACTCCAAGAGTCGCCCCCGAAGCCACCCCGAATGCTCAGTGTTTATCCTCAAACTGACCCCTTTCCCTTCAGGCACTCCAGCCTCAACATGTGATAAATCAGACCCCATAAACAGCGGAACAAGCTGTGCGCCGGAGAGCGCTGAAGTGCCCATGGCTGGAGGGAGACCATTTTAGGCAATGTGTAAGGCCCGGCCAGGCTGAGCATGCCAGTTTCCCCACCCCACTCCACCATCCGGGCCCCACAACGTTCTTCTCTGGTCTGCTCGACAGCCGTTAAGCGATTCCCGGTTCCTGCAGCAGTACCATGGAGAGAGACAAACTCAGCAAAAGCACAGCAAAAGCGGGAGAGGAAAAGGGGAAGAAATGCAAACATTACACCTTGATTTTACGATTCAGGAGGGAGAAAGCGCTTCTAGACTTACAGAGAGGGAGGGAGAGGGTTGTGTTATGGGTTCCGAACAGTCGATAGATTTAGAGAGCAGCCCAGGGGGAAAGCCAGCCCGACCCTTGTGTCTTTTGCTAATGCTGCCCTCCTGTTGATACCTGGCTGGACCACAAGCATTTGGAACGGGATGTTGAGCCACATCTTCTGGGGCAGGAGGCATTTCTTCAAGTTTGAGATGGTGAACAGGGAAGGAGCAGATGATCTGTCTTCAAATATCTGAATGGCTTCACGTGGAAGATGACGTGAGCTTCCCCCCCACCCCCGGTGGCTCCCTGAGGGTGAAATGGTTCATGGTTTTGTATACCTTGGTTCAGGCTTCAATCCTAAGGGAGACCGTAGCCAAGAAATCAGAAGAAGGCTGAGGCTGAGAAGGGCGACAATGGAGGAACTAGAAAAGATCGTCAAGTGCAAGGATGTGTCACTGGAGACCAAAGCTAAGATCATCCACACTTCTGTATTCCTAACAACTCTGCGAAAGCTGGACAGAGAAGAAAGCCAATAGGAAAAAAAATTGATTTGTTTGAAATATGGTGCTGGAGGAGAGTTTTGCAGATATCCTCGACTGCCAGAAAGACAAAGTGGGTCCTGGAGCAAATCAAGCCTGAACTATATCTGGAGGCAAAATGGACAAAACGGAGCCTATCCTACTTTGGGCACCTCACGAGAAGGTAGGATTCGCTGGAAAAGACCATCATTCTGGGGAAGGAGGAAGGCAGCAGGAAAAGAGGAAGACTAAACACGAGATGGACAGACTCCCTAAAGGAAACCACAACTTTTGAGTTTGGAAGAGCTGAGCAGGACTGTTGAGGAGAAGACCATTTGGAGGTGGCTGATTCATAGCGTTGGAGGTTCAAAACAAAAACACCCAGAAGGAACGATCCCAAGCAGTTTTAAAATCATCCGACCCCACAGAGAATTTCCTCTACCACCTCTCTCGTGTCTCACTGATTCATACACCTTCCTCCCTTTGCTCCCAGAGACATTAAGCAGATTCTGCTCCGTCGCCCGGCACACACCCTGATGGAACCATAAAAGGTGATGGCTGCAGAACGCGGGCCAGATGGATGATGGTTCTCGTTCCCCAGGTCTCAAGCATGGGGAGGCCGGTGACAAGAGAGGCCACCCGGAAAAAGGAGCAAGGAGGTTGTGTGAAACCAGAAAGAGGTACCTGTGGTAATTCGCCCCAGCGTGAACCGGTGAAAGAAGGATCCAAGGTTTTGAGGTCTCTGAGGCACAGAAAACACAGTGGAAGCGAGCGAGAGAAGGGCCCGATATTGGAAGTAACAAGTTGCAGAATTAACGAGCAACATCACGGGATGACGGCGGTTGTAATGTACGTGTAACCAAGTCACATTTCAATACGGTTGTAATGAGGAGGAATAAAGTTCCTTTATTGCTGTAACAACCAAGGGTTTCTAGTTATTTTTCCTTCTTATTTTAAATGGAATTTTCAGGGACCGCTTGAGAGGAGTTATTCCATCTTTAACGCAGTTCTCGTAGCAATCCTAAGTCTTTCCACCGCCTCCAAAAGTAATGGAAAACTATAAGCAATCTAACCAGCAACTTTTCACACCACAAACAGCAGCATCAATGAATTACTTTTCAAACACTATGATGAGAATCAGGAATGAACTACTTTTTTAGAAATAACTTTGTCCAGCCACGGAAAGGACCGTGTGGGGAGACTGTGGCCCTTCTAACCCTTTTTCCTATTTATGGCTTCACCATGGACTCCCCAAGTTTAACACGCACACAGTGGTCGGCTTTTGAAGAAGGAACTGTGTTAAGTCTGTCTCGGCACATGCCACAAAGACACAACCACAATGAAAAAGTAAAAGTCTTGTGGCACTTGAGAGACCAAGTACACAGTGAAATAAATCTGTGCCTATTTAAAAATAATCATGTGCCATCAAGTCAATCAATTCTGATTAAGCCCTTTTCAGAAGTGGCTTGCCATTCTCTTCTTCCGTGGCTGCACTGGGACCATGCAGCTTGCCCAAAGCCACACAGGCTGGCTTTTCTCCCAGGAGGCACAGTGGGGATTCGAACTCCCAGCCTCTGCCTAACTCGTTGAGCTATACAGACAGCTTAATAACTGTGTGCCATCAAGTCAATTCTGACTCATTGAGATTTTTTCCAGGGTTTTCCAGGTAGAGAATACTCAGAAGTGGTTTCCCCTTCCCTTCTGGGGGTCCTCTGGGACTGTGCCACTTGCCCAAGGCCACCCAGGCTGGCTCTTCTCCCGGGAGGCACAGCGGAGAATTCAAACTCCCAGCCTCTGGCTCCCCAGCCAGAAACCTAAACCCAAGTAAATTTGTTTGTTTTTATTGTTGCTTGGTTGTGAGCTGCGCGTCTCTCTGGGCTGTGCCAGAAAGCCATGATCCTGCTCTGTGGCATAAGTGGACATTGTCAAGACAGCCGCCCGACTTCTCCCAGTGACATCACACCAGAGGTTCTGGTGGTCCGAGGCGGCCATGGCTGAGCCAGCTGGGAAGCTCTTAGGAGACCCAGACGAAGAGGAAGGAAGAGCCGAGCAAAATATTTACATCTCTGGCTGCCTGCCTCTAGGCTGGACGTGCGAGCAGGGCTGTGGGGTTGCCTTTCCCGGCACCTGCACCGCCAGGTCCTGCCCTGTGGGTCCTTACCTCGCTTGAAGGACCATCTCTTCATCCATCGCCTGGAGAAGGAGGGCCAGGAGTGGTTGAGGAGAGAGTCCGCCATCGGGGAGCCACCGCCGCCGGGAGCTGCCTGTCGATCTGGGCTCTGGGAGGGAGAAGATAGAAGGCAGAGCTCCCAGTTGGGACTTCCAGCCCAGAGGGGGAGTGGAAGAAGCAGCTGGCAAGCAAGGGCTTCGTCAGAGTCATCGGTGGAGGAGGAAGAAGAAGGGAAGCTGTACTGCCACCCCAGGAACACCCAAAAGGGATCCTGGTGGAGGGCAACTCATTGGCACCGAGCGTCAAACATACTTGCATTTTTTAAAGGGGATGGGAAAGTATTTTTGGTTAAAAATCTGTACTCTAGAGGATTTCCGGGAAATGTGCACATTTTAATCTAAAAGCTGCAGAACTCAAGACTCCAGGTACGGTTAACTCAGCAGTTAATGTTTCAGAGTGGAAACAGACTTCCAGAAAGGAAATTTGAAAGGTTAGAGAAGGAACCGTCCCTTCAGCAGCAGGGGTAGAGTTTGGCGTTCACGGGCAAAAGGTCCCGGGTTGGACTCCGGGCAGCATCTCTGGTTCAGAACGGAAAAAGCTTTTCTCTGTTTCCAAGAGTGGAAAGAGCCACTGTTGCCGAGCCACATGGATGCGTGGCCTGGCTTGGCATCAGCCGAACCATCTCGGTTCCCACGTGGCTGCAGGGATCCCTCTCGAAATAAAGGCCTTTGACAAAAAAAGGGTAGGCGCCTGCAGTCATGCTGGAAGATGGCGCTGGCAGAAGCTTTGAAACATCCAGTTTATTTTTTAAAAAAGGCAATCTGGATTTTTAAAACAGCAGGTGTGGTGCCCAGGAAGAAGAGAGAGGGATGAGTTGAACTGAGGTGCACCCGCTGGAGTGGTTGAGGAAAGGGAGCGTAGGGTGAACGGATGAAGAGCGTCTTCCCGGCGCAGGCAAAATGCCGGAATTTTGTTTTGGTTACTGGAAGTTTTGCTTGCAAGAATATCCTTGCACAAAATTCGCTCGTGTTTGTCTTCAGTCCAGTACTCTAACCCTGGAGGGGAAATCAGGCTTTCCGTTTGGTCCTGGGCTAAACCATTGCAAGTTAAATATCGAATGAAATGTTCTGTCCAGTTCTGCTCTAGAACAGGTGGGGGAAAATGTATTTCCTGGGAATTAAAGGCACTTCCTTTTTGAGCGGGTCCCCCTGCAATGAAACAGTTTTAACGGGCAAATATCCTCATTTAGGGCCTGTTTCTGTCGGAATTTTGTTTGTAACCCTGCATGCTGTCTGTAGTTTCGTGACTGAGAGGGACTCTTCTGGGCTGGGGCGATTGTCTCTGTATTCGGCACCAAACAACCGTTCCTTCCAGCCTTTGAATTCAAAAAGAGCCCCACCTCTTTGGTGTTAATTTTCCCTCTCTTTTTGTCTCTTGGAGGCAGTTGTTTGTTTGCTGTTGATCTGTTCAGTTGGTTGCTAAGTATGTCTGCAGTAAAGTAAGCAGCACACACAAGTCTGTAATTTCAAGCAATTGTAAGTAAATACTTTTTTTAAAAAAATTCTTTCTTCTACAAATGTCTCAAGAGTTTTTGAGACTTTAAGTGCCAGTTAACGAGAAAGGGGCGGACTATGTGGGAAACTGTCCTACCCTATACTTGTACTGCGTGGCAAAAAGGAATTAAAACTCTGCCACAGTTTCTGTTGTACCCATTGTCCAAAGAGCAGGCTGACCAATAGACCACCAAATGTGGAAAAGGTTTTTTTTTTTAAACTACAATCTCTTCTGCACATGTCAGCATTCCTGCCATGCAGCCAAATGTGTTTGTTTTTTACTGCATCTGGAAGGGCAGGAGGTGCCAACACCCGACTCCATCCAAAGGCTTATTTTAAAATGCAACTTATCTTTTGGCCTGGGAGGTGATTGTCCTGCATGCCCTTGGTGGCAAAAGCACTCGGCTCTCCCTGAAAGTTTCTGACATGTTGCACCAGTGGGATTCTGGGACACAGAAAGTTCTTGTCTCAGTCTAATCCCCCAAAGTACATCTATATATATATATATTCTTTGTTGTTCTTACATGCTGTCAAGCTGCACCTGACTTATAACTCCCTAGTAGGAATGGCAAGGCTCAATCGACATTCCAATCCCCAAGAAAGGAGTGCAGGAACTATAGGACCATTGCTTTAATTTCTTATGCAAGCAAAGCCATGTTCAAGGTGTTGTTTTTGGCCAGAGTGAGAAATTTTGTGACTTAAAAACCTCTAACTACGCAGTGAAAAAATTGCAGGGACTTACAGGGCAGAATTAGCTTCAAGTCTCCGCACAGTAGACTACCCCTTTCCCCCCTCAACTGGCACTTACTGTCTCAATATCTATTAAGATACACTGGTAAAAGAACTGATAGAAGTTGTTATGTACTAAGTTACTGTGTATGGGTGTGAAAGCAGAACAGTGAAGAAAGATGACCAAAAAAAATATATTGGGATTCGTTTGAAATGTGGTGCCGGAGAAGAGCTTTGTGGATACCCTGTACTGCCCGAAAGACAAACAAAAGGGTCCCATAGCACATCAAGCCTGAATGATCTCTGGTGGCAAAAATGCTGGAATTGAGGCTGCCCTACCGTTGGGCACAGCGTGAGAAGACACGATTCCCTGGAAGAAGAGACCATCATGCTGGGAGAGGCTGAAGGCAGCAGGAAAAGAGGAAGACCCAATACGAGATGAACCGACTCCCTTAAAAGACTTGAGTTTTCAAGAGCAGGGCAGGGCTCATAAGGCACCTAAATAAGAACAGGGGTTTCAAGGTATGTGAGATATTTAAAGAAGGGTTTTACCACTTCCACACAAACACACACACAAGCCCTAAATCGGGTGACGCAACCTCCCCCCCCTTCTTTCTTTCTTTCTTTCTTTCTTTTCCTTCCTTCCTTCCTTTCTAATTTCCGGCCTCATTAATCCGACGAAGCCCCCAAAGAGCCCCTTCTCCTCCCTCCTGCCTTAATTAAGGCTGCAGGGGATGAGTCTTTTCCCATCACAACTGGAAAGATTTCACCCTCACCCCCCTTTTTTCCCCTCCTTTTCTTTACATGGACCTTCACCCCACAGAAAAAAAGAGTTCCTCTGAACTTAAAAAAAAGGGCACCAGGCTTCCCTCTTTCTTACCAAAGGTAAAACCTCCTGGGTGGGAAACTCACCTGCACCAAGAGGCCCCTCTTCGCCTTCCCCTCCCGGGGCCTTTTTGGGGTTCCCCTTTGGCTGGTTTTGGGGGGGGCTGAGCAAAACCTCCCTTCCTTCCTTCGAAAGCAGTTCCCCTTTTTTTTTCCTCAAACCACATCCTCTCTTCTCAGAAGTGGCCGCCCCCAAACCTCCTCTTGTGGGGAAATGCACCTGATCCCTCCCTCTCCCCCTCTTCCCCCCCCCCATGAAGCGGGTCCCCCCCCTAACTTTAGAGGTCCCCCTCTACGTTTGGTGGGGCTGGGCTCTCCCCTCACAAGCCTCCCCTGCGATTTGCTCCCTCTGACCCGCCTGGGACCAGGAGGGGTCAGGATCCATCCCTGCAACCTCGCCCCCCCCCAAAACGAAAGCTTTGATTTCAAAAAGGACCCAGGATTCCTTCCCCCCCCCCCTCGCAGGGAATCTCTTTGGGTCAACAAGGAAGTGGAAGAGCCTCCTCTTTCCTCCCCAACGGCCCCCCCCTGTTTATGAGGCCAGGGACCCCCCCCCCCCAAAAAAATAAACAAAAGGCAGCCCATGGGGGGAACCGAACCATGGGTGGAGACGTTGGAGGGCAGGCAGGGCTGCCCCACCTGGGGTGGCCCGGATGTTCTCCCAGAGACCCTGGCCAGCCCAGCTGGGGGGGGGCGGAGGCTTCTGGGAGTCGTAGTCCAAGGACCCTGCGGGGGGGGAGAAGAACCCCCCTTTGAAGGAGAAACCCCATAGGGAGGGGGCTGGCTTCCTTCCTTGGGGGGGTCGTGAGGGGTCCCCTGTTTTTCCCCACTGCCCCAGCTTTGGGCAGGGGGGGCTTACAGGCCCCCCCTGCCCAGGGGGTCCTCCTCTTGGACCCCCACTACCACCCCCCCAGGCTTCGGACCCCTTTCCTTCCACCCTCTTCCCTCAAACCCACCCAGCGCCCCTTCAAATTCTCCTCAGCATCCTTCCCGCCACCCACCGCCCTCCTTTCCCGCCTTTTCTTCCTTATTTGGTCTTGGGATGCTCGTGCCCTCTAGGGGTTTCTCGGGGGGGCTGTCAATCAACTCCGCAACAGCCAATGGGGTCCCCTACCGGCCTCAAAAGAGTTCTTCGTCCCACCTTTTCTTCCTTATTTGGCCCCACTCGCGGGCTCCTCCCCTTCTCCGCTAGGCCAGGGGGTTTCCCAACCTCGGGTCACCCAGGTGCGCTTAAGACTACGACTCCCAGAAATCCTGGCCAGCAGAGCTGGTGGCGGAGGCTTCTGGGAGTCGTAGTCCAAGGACACCTGGGTGTCCCCCAGGTTCTAGACCCGTGGTTCCCAACCAGATCTGGATCCCTGCCTTGAGCCAGGGGGTTGGACTTGATGGCCTTAGGGGGGACCCCTTCCAACTCCGTTTTCAACAATAATCTTGGAAAGGGGTACCCTCGAGATCATCCAGTCCAGCCCCTCTCCAGGAGGGCACCAGCGGGGGATTCGAACTCCCCACCTCTGGCCAGAGAGACCCTCAAACCTTACTCAGCTCTCCAGCATCAAAATGATTTTATGAAAGAGGCGTGCAAGATCCCAAACAGGCGCCTCGCAGAAAAGAGATTAGCAACGCCCACTAAAACACAAATACACAAATTAAAATCACCGAAAAGACACACAACAGACGTTCCAGGCAGAGAGAGAGAGAGATCTTCTTGGATAATTTATTCAGAATTTCTTTTTAATATAAACAAGTAATGGTTCAATATTTTACACACAGCCGTCTCCACGTTATATTCAAATATAATCTCTTGAGCGCATCGCTGCTGATCTCTGTATACGAAAGCAGTGAAAAAATAAATCAAGTCGGTATATCTTTTTTTTCTATTTCAATTTTTTTTTCAAATTTTTTTTTTCAAAACCATGGCACGTTGTTGATCCTTTTATTTCTAAAAGAAGAGGTATTTTCTTTTTGCAAAATAAAAATAAAAACAACCCCCAGCCGCACCGTTTTCTGAGACCATCGGCGCGCCACGAGCTGTTCCTTCTCCCCTCCCTCCTCTGATACAAAAATATCGGGGTGCTGCGACTCCCCAAAGAGGGAAAGGCCGCCCAAATTTGTCCACGTTAAAAGACGAGGACAGTTCGGGGGGGGGGGGGGGAACAAAACAAACTGTTTCGGGTGGATCAGAGGCTTTCTAGAAAAGCTTAAATTAACATTTTAAGACAACTAAGTGGTCTTTTGATTGCTACCCCCCCAGAAATGCTAATAATAATTATAATTAATAATAACAACAAATAATAATAATAATAAAGCAGCATTGTTGGTGGTGTGATTAACGTTAAAGGTGCATGTTTTAAAATTTAAAAAAAAAAAGAGGCTTCCCAGAGATAATAAGGACCACTTCTGGTTTTTCGTGTCGGGGAGAAAATTTGCCACGGATGGGTGGCGGGGGAGAAGATACAAAGGAAGCCAGTTTGGCAGGCCAAGGTGGGATGATGGGTGGCCTCCTCCCGCCTCCTGGCCTGCTTGCCGTGCCCGGGCTCGGGTGAAAACACAAAACCTCCAAGCCTCTGGGGCGAAGCTATCGGCCGAGAAGATTGACAGGAGGGGGCCGGGATGGAAAACCCAAGCGACATGCGCCCACCTGTGTGTCGCATGCACTTTCAGTCACATGCGAGAGGTGGGGCGCACGGTGTCAATATATTCCAAATAGAGTAGGACCCCCTGTATTCGCCGGGGATTGATTCCAAGCTTCCCCAGCGGATACTGAAAAACGTGATTATAGAGAACGCTATTTTCATAGCAAATGCTAGACATGGCATGGTCTCTGGCTCCCTCCAGTGGTCAGTTATGGTAACGTCACCTTCTGAAATCTACAGTAGGGACTCTGCTGAGGATTGGTTCCAAGGCCCCTATGGATACTGAAACCGTGGATAATAGCAAATACCATAGAGCAAGTGAGAGAGTGAAAGTATGAAAGGAAAAATCCAGAGAATTTTTTTCTCACATGTATTACCAGAACCGGCCACTAGATGGCGAAAGAGACCATGCTATGGATTCTTCAGGGGAAAGTATTCGTAGCACAGTCTCTGGCTCCTTCTAGTGGCCAGTTCTGGCAATACATGTGAAAAAAACATTTTCTCTGGATTTTTTTTTTCTTTTAAATGTTTTTAATATTTTTTTCAAACTGTGGATCAGTGGATACTGATCCCGTGGATCACGGGGTCCTACTGTATATTCCTAGGATTTTTCTTTTAATATTTGTCAGGCCGTGGATGACTGAATCATGCCTTCCTTCGAACCCAGAGCTCGGGCTTTTTCTTCTCTCGCTGGGGCACCCCCTCTGCTCTCTTCTCCCCACGCCAGAGGCACAAGGCCTCTCCGGGGACAAAAGTCCACACCACTTTTCGAGAGTCAGGGACGGGGCCTCGCCTGTCTTGGCCCCGCTTCCCACTGGGCATGGCCGGTTCCTCTGCAGACCTTTCTCGGCAAAGGGACGATGGGATGGCAGAGGGCAAAACCCTGATCCAAATCGGACCGCGGGTTCCAAAGGCAAATGAAAATAGAAATTAAAGACAACTCCAGATTCCAACTCTCAAAAAGTCAGGTCTCAAGGGAACTCTGGGAGTAGCTGTCCAAAAAACCATACCTCTTCTAGAAATTAAAGTATTTCATATTTCCCAAAGAGATCCTGAAAGGAAATCGACACAGAGCGCGGAGCCGAGAGGCTGGCAGACCGAGGACTTTCAAGCCATGTTTCACTCTTCCGGAACAACAACAACAACAACAAAATCTATATATTTTACAAGGCGTTTTACATTGGCTTCTCCATCGAAAACGCAAGATGCTTCTTAAATGGTTGGGTGTTTGCTTTTTCATAAAATAACGATTCACATTACATGGAAACAATTTTTAAAAGCTTATCGAGGAAGACCGGAAAACACACGCACGCACGCACGCAGACGGAAAGAGATCGAGGAGGATGTGGGGCCAAAGTCCTTGGGATGATCGGACAGAATAATCAACTTTACATAGTGGAATCAAAGGAGCTGTGATTCAGGAGGAGCAGAGGAGACCGTGATTTGGGGGGGGGGGGGGGGCAAGGCCAAGGCCGGCCGGCCGGGCGGCTCACCCCCGGCAAAGTCTGGCCACGCCAGTTAAAAGTGCCCCACAGAGGTGCAGGGGGGCGAAGACCAGCCCTCGGTTGGCCCTGGAAAGGACCAGAGCGCGCGTGTCGAGCGACCGGGTACTTCACACGCAACACGCACAGGCGCCGGGAGATGGAGACACACAAGGCACGCACCCACACCCACGTCGCAACACCTCTTCCGGTGTCCGGCATCAAAGGCACACATGCCGACGTCAGGCCGGACGCCGGCTCCCGAACCGAAAGGCCAGGCTTTCTGGAGAGGGTCCCGTGGGCTTCGCAATGGCTTTGAAAAGCAGGCGAGACACCCACCCGCACGCACGCACACCCGCCCCGTTGCAGGGGACGGCTGGCTCTAGGAGGCACCGGAAAGAGGGGCCGAGGGGGGGGTCCCCCCCTCCCCGAAGGCAGCAGCCAAAAGCAAGGCGAGGCCTCGGTGGGAGACGGGACCCCCGAGACGCCCCCCCTGCTTGCTTCAGAAAGGCGTTAAAGGGCGCTCCCCTCGTGCCCAAAAAGCTCTGGCTCTGGTTTGTGCAGACTGGGGGGGGGGGGGTCTCCGTGCGAAGGAGGGCCACAGGGGAGCACACGGCTGAATCCCCGGCACCCCCAACAGTTCTGGCCGCCCAGGAGCAGACGCACCAAGAGAAAAGCAGCGTCGGCACCACGGTCTGCCCCACGGCGGCCTGGGGGGGGGGGGTCGGGTCCCGGCCCTTTCTTCCCGGCTTGCCCTCAGCAGGGGTCTTCCCCTGCCCCCCCACCCCGTCCAAAAGGCACCTTGCACGACAGTCAAGCAAAGGAGGCGGGAGGACCGAAACCCTGGCTGGATCCCTGGCGGGAGCCAACGCGTCGCAAGGCTCAGCCGCCGGTGGCCCCAAACGCTTCCGGATTTCCACCGTTCTGGGTTGGTTCAAAAAGGCGGCCGGGGAGGGGGGGGGAGGGAGACACAACCTAAAATAAATGCACACACACACACAGCACTCGGTTAATCTGTAGATTTTAAAGTCCAGGTTTGTGCGCCTAGCCTTGTCGGCGGCTGGCTTGCTGAAATCAGCGTAGATGCTGGGGTGGGGGGGGACTCTCGAGAAGGAGCCGGCCGGCAAGCAGGCAAAGCGGGGGGGGGGGGGGGGGGGGGGGAGAGAACCAGGGATTGATAATTTATAAGGAGGTTCACTACCTACGATTTAATTGTGTTTCCATGAACACACACACACACACATATATATATATATAGTGTGTATACATATGTATTGTATACATATACCTACATATATGTATATTTTTACACAAACACGGATGCTCATCAGATGGGAGCTGTGTGGGTGCAGAAGGGCGAGGGGGGGGGTCAAGACCCCCCCTCCCTGGCTTGCTCCCCCCCCCCCCCCGGGCTTGGTCTTGTGAGCCTCCACAGAGTCCCAAACAGGACGCTGGCGATTTGGCTTTGGCTACCTCGTTGTGCTGAACGGCGAGAGGCAATTCCCTGCCTTCCCCCCCCTCTCCGAAAAAAGTTCTTCGATATAAAAATAATCTATTCAGAATCAGGCCGCGCCGGACGGTCGGGAGGCCTGGCGGAGAGAGAGAGAGCCCCCCCCCCGCCCTCCTCTCGCCTCTGTGGTTAGATAACAACGGTTATTTACAAAAGAACTCACCCATTTCACGTATACTTCTCTGTGTGTGTGTGTGTGAACTACACACACACACACCCCAACACACAGTCATCCTACGCACGCACGCCTACACACACGTGTTAACCCATTCAGAAGAAAAGCAGCAGCGGGTTGGTCAAATCGGGAGGAAAAAAAAAAACAGAGTCCCGTGTTTGACACCCTCTCGAAGAATCCTTCAGCCTTTTTTCGAAAGTGAAATGACCCTAAATTTCCCCTCCGACGAGGCTGGCCGGAGAGGAACGCTCCGGGTTTCGAGCAGGAACAGTCCGGCGCGGGGCGCACCTTCCCTTCCACCAGCACGGAGGGCCCCCCCTTGAGCCCCCCAACGTCCTTGGCCAGGAGCAGAGTCGGCTCCAGTCCCGAAAGGCAGAACCGTGTGAGGTCGGGATGGCGGGGCGGGAGCGGCCCCCCGTCTGACGGCAAGGTTCGGGCCACCGCAGGACGATCCGGGTCGGTGTTTCGCAGAGGGGTGGCTGCCGACCGCGAGGCCGCTTCTGTACCAAAAAGACCCCCGGCAGCCCCCCCAAACGGGAACACACCAGAGAACGCTCTCCCGCCGGCCGGCCCCGTCCACCTCCGATCTTCAGAGGATTGCAAACTGGAGTCGAAAGCCAGCCCCTCTGGGGGTGGGGGGGGTTGTCCTCCTGCGAGCGGTGTCGGCAATACTGAAAAGTCCTGAGATCGGTGTGCAGAGGGGGTGCGCATTGGGGGGGGGGGGAAGAAGAGAGCCCAAGGCGGTGGGGGGGGCAGCCCGCTATGAGGAGGGGCTGGAGCGGGGCACGGAGAGGAGGCGCCCGTTCTTCTTGCCCCCGTTCATGTGTGTGTACGGGACGTGCTCCTCATAGTTCCCTTTCAGCCCCAGGGAGGGCCCGCCGTCCCGCCCCAGGATCTCGTCCCGCTGCGAGTAAGAGGCCGGGTCCAAGGGAATGCTCTCCATGTTCTCAAAGTCCAGCTCGTAGTCCTCCGTCTCCGGCGGCTTGTTCTCCTCGCTGCAGAAGAAGGAGACTTCCTGGAAGGAGGGGTGCAGGTCCTCCAGAAGCATCGCGATGATCTCGACAAAGGAGGGGCGCATCTTGGGGTTGTACTGCCAGCACATGTGCATGAGGTTGTGGCTGGAAGGAGACACACACACACACATAAGGGGCGGGGGAACGAAGGTTCCCAGAGCTGGGAACGAGTTGGCTCTAACCCCCCCCCCCCCCCCACAGACACACACACCTTCCTGGCTCCCTGTCAGGGGCAACTCTTCCCTAGGTGTGGGCAGGATCAGTTCACCAGTTCCAACCTCCTCCCCACCCACCCCGTGGATGCTGAAAAACGCAGATGAAAGTGAACACTATTTTAAGGGTGAATGCAAGACGCAGCATATGGTCTCTGGCTCCCTCTCGTGGCCAGTTCTGGTAACGTTATATTTAGAAATATATACGTATATGTCTAAGATTGTTCTTTTAATGTTTCCGGACTGTGGATCAGCGGAGAGGCATCCCGCCGATCAGGGGGTCCCTACCGTCATGGGCCTGGAAAGGGGGGCGGGGCGGGGGCTAAAAGACTTCTGGTTTCTCCTTCCCAAAGTAAAGAACGGAGGGATCGAGGACCACTCTGGATTCTTGGCCACTTGGGAGCCGAAATCCAGCCCAGATCCTTCCGCGCCCCCCCCCCCCGGCCGTCAACCTCACCCCCACCCTGGACCGCCAAGAAGAGGATGCAACGCTTACAGCCGCTCTGCACAGTTCTCCGGCCGATCCAGACACCCTCCGTCCATGACGAACTTCAGGACCTGCTCGTTGGACAGCCCCTGGTAGGGCTGCTCCGCTAAGCTGCTGATCTCCCAAAGGACCACCCCGAAAGACCTGAGGGGGCGGTGGGGGGGGGGGGAAGAGAAAGAGAGAGAGAAAGAGAGAGAAGGTTCCAGATGCCCAGAGGAGCCTTCACCGGCACCCTTCCCTTCCAAGCAGCGAGACGAAAAGGGGCTGAGCAGGAACCAATGCCCCAGAAAGCCGCCGGGACGGTCAAGAAGAGAGAGACCAGCCCTCTGGGCGTGACAGGCTGACCTTCCTTCCTCCAACCCCCCATGCACCCCGCGTGCACCCCAGGGAGGGAGACTGGCGGCAGGCGCCAAGGGGCCGGGAGCCACTCACCAGACATCGGAGTAGCCCGTGAAGATGCCGTCCTTCAGGGACTCGGGGGCCATCCACCGGACCGGCAGCAGGCCCTTCCCGCCCTTCCGGTAGTAGTCCGTCTCGTAGATGTCCCGGGTCATGCCGAAGTCTGAAAGGAAAAGGCGGTTCACGGCTGCACAATTAAAACTCGGGGACTGGAGACACTGGTGGGAGGCTCAGGGAAAGGGAAAAGACTCCGGCCGGGAACCCGGCCCATTCTGAGAATGCAGGGCCTTCTCGGTGGCTGCCCTGACCCCTTGCCGAGAGAGGCGAGGCTGGCCCCCTTCCTCCTTCTTGTCTCCCTCTGGTCAGTTTTGAGCCACAGGGGGGTGGGGGTGGTGGCAGGGCAATGGGAGGGAGGGAGGGAAGGAAGGAAGGACGGAAGGAAGGAGACTCTACCTCCGATTTTGACGGTGAAGTCTTCGGCCACCATGCAGTTCCGGGCGGCCAAGTCCCGGTGGACGAACTTCTTGGCGTTCAGATAGGCCATCCCGTCAGCGATCTCGGCCGCCATCTGGATCATTTCATGGAGGGTCGGCGGCGGCCGGCCAGGGTTGTTCTGAGAAGCCAAGCCAGGGGCATGAACCGAGGTGGGCGTTTCCGTGGGGGGGGGGGTTTGAGGAGCCAGTTCCTTCCCAGGCCTCCCTTTCCCTCCCCCCCGAACCCCGCCACCACCCCCAGGCGCTTACCTCTGCTTCCGGCCGCAAGGAGCGCAGGTAGCTTTTCAGGTCCCCGTGGGCCATCAGCTCCATGACCACGAGGGTCGGCTGCCCTTTGGAAACGACCCCGAGGAGCCGGACCTAATCGAACAGGCGAGGCGGACATGGAAGAGTCAGAAAGTCTGGCTTTAGGGCACAGTGGGGTGGGTGGGTAGGGAAACCCCGGCGCCATCCGCTGATGATTTTGGAGTCAAAGGAGGGCAAAAGGGCCACTGATTCTGACCATGTGGTTTATGTATAGACGCACAATGCCTATAAACTGAAACAGCATTACGATGCCTCTCAGGTGAGCGGGCAGGGTGGTGACCAGGGTGCCCGCCGCGTCTTGCCCGCCTTGAATAACAAAGCGCGTGTCGTCTCCTCTTACCACATGGTGGCAGCTAAACCCCTTCATCACCGAGGCCTCGTTGAGGAACTCAATGCGCTCTCGCAGGCTGGCGGATTCGTTCACCGTCTTGACGGCCACCCGGGTCTCGGCCTCGCCCTTGATGATATCCCGGGCGACCCCTTCGTACACCATGCCGAAGGAGCCCTGCCCCAGCTCCTGAAGGAGGGCAATCTTCTCCCGGGGCACTTCCCACTCGTCCGGGATGTAAACTGCGAGAAGGGAGCCGGGCGGGAAGAGAAAGAGACGCACGCCGCTTCAGCGGAAGGGTTCATGAAAACCAGCCGTACATTTTCCGATACTTAGCTAAAACATGACTTTCAAGCTAAAGGAATGGAATAAGGAAGCATAGACTCCCAGCGACCAAGGACAAACTAACGTGCCATCTTGTGGCAAAGAAAGGATGGTAGGAAAGTCATACTTCTGCAGATATCTGGAGAGAATCGACGGATTAGGCGTGAAGAAAGGGGAAGGGAAGGGTTGCCGTCGCAAAAAGAAGCGTTACAGCTGTGGAAGGGGAACTGGGAATCCTTGAAGGGAAAGAGAATCAGCTATATCATCCCCGTTATTATTTTTGAAGTCTTGTGTATAAGCTTTCCGTTCTGCTGGGTTTTTCTGTTTTTTCAATTAATTTAATTTAATTTTTTTTAAATTTTCTTTAAGTTTGGACTTTAAAAAGAGAAGAAAACCAGCAGGACACACGTGTGGCAGGACAACCTGGATGCAACCAGAGGATTTGTGCTGGGTCGTTCTCAGGCGCCCCGTCAAGCACAAAAGCCAGCCACCGCGCCTCTCCTTGATGTCGATCCGGGGCCTGGCCTCTACTCTGACTCAGCTTCCAAGCTTCGGGTTCCCTCTTCCCCCCCCCCCCCAGCCCCTCTGCCCTGCACCTCTGCCCCTGGGCTTCCTTCTCTGCCCCCCCCCCGACCCCACCCTGGACACCCCGCAGGCGGAAAGGCAGCTTTCCACATCTCAAGGAACTGCGATGGAAGCTAGCGGGGCTGGGGAAGGCAACCCAGAGCAAACCATGGGCTTCTCACCATCGCTGGCGCTGAGATACTCCGGATTGGAAGAGGCGTAGAGAGGCCCCGTGGGTCCTTCGGTTTGCCTGGGGGAAGGGGAAGAGGGAGAAATGAGAGCCACCCTCAACCGACTGATCCCAGAGCAACTCTTCAAAAGGCCAATTTCTATTTTATTTATGTATGCCGCTTTTATCCCAGAACTAGGACCAAAGACAGCTTACAATACAGTAGGACCCCCATACCCATGGGAGAACAGTGCCAACACGGATTATAGCCAAGACTAATCTAACAGCAAACGCAAGACAAAGCAGGGTCTCTGGCTCCCTCTCGTGGCCAGTTCTGGCAACTTCACTGTTAGAAATATATATTTGGGGGATTCTTCTTTTAATATTTTCAGGCCGTGGATAAGTGAATCAGCGGATACCGATCCCACAGATAAGGAGGTCCTACTGTACAGCGTATAAACTAAAAATCCAAAGAGTACCAAACATTAAAACATAATGAATCTCGTTGAAATACTGTTCCTGTCAAAACACTCCTAAAACCTTGTAAGAAACAAACAAACAAAAAAGACACAAGACGTCACAGATTTGGGGTTCTGGTGCAAAACTCTTGAAAGCTCTCCCTAAAAGGAAGAAATAACTTGGCTTTAAAAATACATGCTCTCCAGAGGCCCCACCCTCAAGACGGATGGGCCGGAGGGGGGGGGAAGACACCGACCTTTTCCTGACGAATACATAGGCGCCTCCGATGACTGCGAAGAGGAAGATGGCAAAAATGACGGGAACGATGATGCTGACCAGGTTGACCGGCGAGCCCACTAGAGCAGCAGAGAAGCGGGGAGGAGGAGGAGGAGAGGAAGGAAGGTCAGGCGGGTGGAGGGGAGCCGCCTAACCCCCACCCCTTGCCATCACGAAAAAGGCGATGGGCACAAGACCCCGCCCCCAGGCCCTGGGTTTGAGAAGGCGGCCGAGGCTGGTGCTCAATGCAGCTCGTCCGCCTTTAAGGTGCGACCAGATGCTCTGCCGGCGTCTTTCGAAGACGCGCCCTGCCGGAGCCACGGCAAACTGGCCTGAGTCTATCAGGCCAAAACAGAACAAAAATAAAGAAGACAAAAACATTGTGCCACCTGTAGGTCTGTCTTCTTTATATCTGTCTTCTTTATATTTTTACTTTTGTCTTCTTTCCTTTTAATTTTTGTCTTTTGTTTTCATTTGTTGTCTTTATCTTTTTTTATTTTGCTTTTGGCCTGACATGCTGGGACAGACGAACACGTCTCTGTCTCCTAAAACCGGCCTGAGTGTAGCGTCTCCCGGACGGCGTGGCCTGCCCCCTCCCTCCGCCACCACCCCAGAGAGCAAGCCAGAGGCACACCAAGCTCATCTCTTCTTTACACGTCCCTGCGCTCGGGCGGCTACCTCCTCCTCCTCCACCACCACCACCCCCCTTGCCCTAGACGGAAAGGAACCTTGCACCACAGAACTGTTCGCCTTACGAGAATCGGAGACGTAGAAGTAGACGGGCTCAGTCCACGATCCGTTCCCTGCTAACGAGGTGGCCCGGACCCGGGCACTGTAGTTCCCGGGTTGCAACACCCGTAGCTTGCAGCCGTGATTGTTGGAATAATCCCGGCGGGACACACAGTGGCGCTCTTCCTGGAGGGGGAAAGAGAGCGGAGGAGAGCAAGGAAGGAGTAGTTAATACACCATGCATGCCTTTAATACGCCAGGACGCCTTCCTCCTGGGGCAGAGCCCAAGGTGGCTCTTGTGACACACACGCGACAAGCAGGCACAGCTACAAAAACCCCAAGCAGCTGGTGGTTTCGGGAGACAGGAATGGCTCTCACCTCGGAATCGCCCAGGCGTCCAAAGTTCACCTCGTAGAGGATGATGAGCCCGTTCGGCTCCCTGGGCTCCTGCCATCGCAGGTGGACGTTGTTCTGGTCCAGAAGCTCATAGGTCACGGGACCCGCAATATCGTCTGCTTTGGCTGGAGGCGACCGAAGACAAGAGGGAAGAAAGCATCACCCTTACATTGAAATGATAGGAACCCAAATCTAAGCCGATCCGACAGAGGGAGGTCCGATTTTCTCCAGCGCCGGAGCGCTCACCGCCGCCTCCCGAGGTCATGGGATCCCGTCGTCGTACTGCTCTAACAGTTAGGAAGTTTTTCCTGGTTTATTCAGTCGAAATCTGGCTTCCTGTCGCTTGAGCTCCTTCTGACACCTCCTGCCCTCTGGGAGGATCGAGGACAGATCCTGCCCCTCCTCTGGAGGACCCCCTTTAAAATCTTTGAAGAGCGCTCTCCTCTCTCCGATCAGCCTTTCCTTTTCATTATGTATTAGCAAATGGGAAAGGTTAGGTACCCCCAAAAGAACTGGAAAGCGGAGGCAACGTATGTTCAAACGATTCCGGTGGAAGGGTGCCCTTCTGTGTAACGATAAGTTGGTTTTTCCCCGAACATATTACGTTTTTAAAAAAATCTTTGGTGGGTTTTTTTTCTGCCTTATTAGATGTAGTTTTTTTTTGTCTTCTTTTTGTTTAGTTAAATTTAAAAAAAACACAATGGGAAAAAAAACCCAGTAAACATCACCCTGGGCATGTCTGGTTAAGTGCTCTTGGGGCCCCCCTTGCCCGAAAGAGAGGGAGAGCCGAGGGCGCCCCTCCTCACCTTCCGGCATGGTCCGGGCACTGACGTAGGTGGCCACGCCGCACTCCTTCGGGGCCTCGCGGTTGCAGGCCTGGATCTCGATCCGGTAGCCCGTGAAGTGCCGCAGGCTGGAGATGACCACGGACTCCTTCAGCACCACCATCTCGAAGGGCTTGGCTTCCTCGGGCACAACGGTGGAGCCGTTCGCCGAGCCCAGGACAGCAGGGGGCGGCGTGGTGCTGTTGGCGACGCTGCCGAGATCCCTCCGCCTCCTTGTCTGGGGCCTGCAGAAAACACCGCCCGCCCGAGAGAGAGAGAGAGAGATTAATAAGATTAATAAGCAGTACCCCTGCATCCACGGGACCAAGTATCCACTGATTCACTTGATCCACGGCCTGAAAATATGGAAAAAGAAAAATCCTAGAAATACAGATTTCTAGAGCTGAAATGACCAGAGCAGGCCGCTAGAGGGAGCCAGAGGCCACGCTCTGCACAGCGTTCACCCTAATCCGCGCTTTCCAGCATCCACGGATTTCCCACGGCTCCGGGGGTCCGACGTTGTTGCTGGCAGGAGAGAAACCGCTCCTTCAATCCCCGATTGAAGCTGAGACGAAGGAGGAGCCCCCACGGGATGCTGCCTCACCTGGGAACAAACACCTCGTTGTGCAGGTAGTTCTCAAAGGTCTTCCGGAAGGCCGACTCCTCCAGCTCCTTCTGGATCTGAGAGTCCGTCTTGGGGCAGGCGCAGCAGTTCCCACTGACCTCCTCGTTCTCGGACTGGTTGTGCTTGTGGACGTCTTCGGACTCCAGAGGGGGCGACCAGATCCGAGAGGGCAGCTTCAAGCCTGAGGGACAGAAAGGTTCAGCGACGGGCCGGCTTCAAACGCTTCAGACAAGCCCCCAATAAGTTTTTAAAAAACAACAACAGAAAAACATAGCTTTGGGAAAAGAACAGATAAACAACGGAGGAATGTCAATCCTGGGTGGAGGAGGGGGGGAATGAAGGAAGGATATGGGACACTCTTGAGTCCAGGCCTTTGTGTCCACCTGTTGAGGGGGGGGGGAACCCCTCTATTCTCACTCCTGCTGGCTGAGGAGCCAGAGGTTGGGAGTTCGAATCCCCCACTGGGCCTCCCAGACAGGGGCTGGACAGGAGGATCTAGAGAGGGTCCCTCCCAGCCCGGCCGTTCTAAGACGATGATGAACTGCTAAGACAGCTCAGTGATTTCAGTCTCTGGCTGCGGCTGGGAGTTCGAATCCCCCCCCCCCCCCCCACTGTGCCTCCGGTGAGGAGAGCCGGCCTGAGCGGCCATGGGCAAGCCACGCAGTCACAAGAAAGGAAAGGGAAACCTCTGCCAAGTATTCTTCACCTAGGAAACTGCAAAGAGCCACCGTAAGTCAAAGCCAACTTGGCAGCATGCAATTAATATTATTAATACCCTCAACTCCTGGACGGAAGGGAATAAAGAGTCTCAATTCTAGAAGGCTCCACAATACAGCAGGAACCCCGTATCCACTGGGGACCAGTTCCAAGCCCCCCCCCCCCCCCGTTGGAAGCTGAAAAACGTGGATTGTACCAAACACGATTTTAATAGGGAGCGCTATAGGCAGCGTGGTCTCTGGCTGCCGCTAGTGTCCCGTTCTGGGGAACTTCTTCGTAAAGAAAAAAATAAATTATATCTGAGGGATTTTTCTTTTAATGTTTTTAATATTTTCAGGTGGTGGAGAAGCAAATCAGCGGATCCCGATCCCGCGGATAAGGGGGTCCTACTGTATTTCAATCCAATCATGTGCCCCTTTAAGAACAAGTTTGGGTTTTTTGTTTGTTTTTTTTAATGCAACAGACGACAGTCAACGTCCGATGTCATGGGCCGGGCCTGGGGCGTCTGCAGGTTCACAGGAGAGCTCAGTGGGCGGAGCAGCCATGACCCTGTCAAACAGCTTCCAAGTGGGAAGACCCGCAGCGCTCGCCCCTCACCCTTCAGGCAGTAGTCCAGCTCGTACAGCTCGCGGTCCTCGCTCAGCTGCACCCAGGAGACCACATAGTGGGTGATGTTGCCGTTGGGGTCGGTGGGCGGTTTCCACTTGAGGATGATCTGGGAGGACGAGTTGGAGACAGAGATGGGATCCGTGGGGACGGCCGGCACTGGAGGGGGAAGAAAAAAAGGAAGAACCAAGGAGATCAGGCTCAACAACCACCACCACAACAAAACGCCTCGTGGCTTCAGAGTTGTGTCTCCCCCCCCCCCCCCAGGAAGCTTACGACCCGAATGTGCAGGATGCGGGCCTTCCTTGTTGGGTTTTCCTAAGCCCTCGGCTGGAGACCAGCCTCTGGACCTCGCCCGCCTCATCCCCGCGTGCTCGTGAGACTCTTTCGCTGGGTGGGTCCTGCCTTTTCTCCTGCTGGTGTTTTCCCTAAATTGGTTTTTAATTCGATTTTTAAACAAACATAAACGTGTTTGTTCTTAGGCGGCTGTCGAGCCTTTCCTGTTTTATGAGAAGCCCCACAGGGCATTTGGGTTAAGACAGTACAGGAGGACCCCCGGTCACCGCGGATTCCTGTATCCGCAATCTGGAAAGTATTTAAAAAATGTTAAAAGAAAAATCCTCCAAATAGATATTTTTAACGACGAAGTTACCAGAACTGGCCCCAAGAGGGAGTCAGAGACCAAGCAATGCAGACCTTTCACTATTAAGATGGTGTTTGCTATAATCTGCAATTTTCAGGATCCGCGGGAGGGCTTCGAACAGATACCCCACGGATATGGGTGTGTGTGTGTCGTACTGTCTTCCTCAGCTGACAGCAAGGGCCCCTCCCAGAGTCTCCTCGCTCACCGTACCTCTCGGCATTCAGCCGTTTGCTTACCTGAGGCATTGGTTTGGACGTAGATTATCTCACTTTTCGCCCCATAGGTCTTGCGCTCGTCCGAGTAGGTGACCAACGTCTTCACGAAAATGGCGTACTGGGTCCAAGGCTTCAGGCCCCGAAGCAGCCAGCCGGGGTAGGAGATGGGCTTGGCATCCGTCGGCCGGGCCGGAGGGTCGATGTCCACCACGGTCCAGCTGTTTGAACCGCACACGTCCTGGCCGTCAAACTCGGTCACGTTCCGGAAGGGACTGGTCCGAAGAGGGAAAGAGAAAGGAGAGAGGACGGTCCCTGTCAGACACCTGCTATACCTCCAGAGAGAGAGAGAGATGGATGCCCGCGTGGGGCACCCCAGCCCCCGTTCTCTCAGGCCGGGGACCTCCCTGGGGGGGGGGGGGGGATGCTGTCCTTTCGGTTTACTTACGCTTCTTTGTAGAAGAGCATGAAACCCAGGAGGTCACGGAAGTCCAGGGGCCAGTATGGCTCCCACTTCAGCACAATCTTGTCGCTGGACGTTTTGATGAAGGAGAACTTGAGCACCTCGTTCTCACCTGAGGGGGGAGGGGGGAAGACCACAAGAAATGGATCCCATCTGGGTTAAAAAAAAAACAAATGCACGCCAAGCCAGAAGAGAAGAGCATGGTGGGGAAAGGGGGTCAGCGTCAGGAACGGCCCAGCCCTGAACTGCCAGGAGCCACAGGAGTAAGGCTACGCCGTCAGCCAAAGGGGTCACACGGCCTCGTGGGACAGAAAAGCCACGGAAGAACTTTTGCTCGGGTGGGAAGGCCAGCGCTGGAAGGAGGACCCCCGAGGTTGAGGGACAAGCGGCCACGGGCCGAAGGTTTTGCAAGCAGAGGCCTGGGATACGGGGAGAGGTTGGCGGGCTTGAGCGAGCGGGACAGATTTTGGATGGAGTCTAGCAGAATGGAAATGGCCCAGGAGGGAGAGAAGGGAGGCACCAGTGGTGGGAGGGCTGGACCAAGACAGGAGAAAACGGGCTCATCCCTTCACCCCAACTCCCTCAGAGACGCTGGGCTCTTTCTGTCTCTAAGCCTCAAAGGATAGACCCCACAGGGGCCGAAACCCATCTGTGGAATGAACTGCCATTTGAAATCTGCCTCCCCCCACACCCCCGTTTGTCTTTTAAGAAATCTCTTGAAACCTTGTTTTATTCTGGCAGGCTTTCTCAAAACCTGGCCAGCCGAAGAGCTGCTGAGAGCAGCCGCCTCTTGGAGCGACGTAGCAGCCACCCGTTTTAGGGGGGTTTCTTGCTATGATGTGGAATGAACACAAAACAGCCGCCGTGCCTCGTCAATACAGATCAAGTGGAAAAGGCAGATTGCGCTCTCTCACTCTCTCACACACACACAAACACACACACACACACACACACAGAGGGATGCACACTGCTCCTGCCCGGGAGAGGACAAGCTGTCCCCGTGCCCTGCCCGCCTGGCAGGAGATTCACCCGAAAGGCACGCCTGGCCCCACAGCTGACGCTGAACAAACACACACATTGTGCCCAAACAGGAAGTGGCCCGACTGGGGGCTGAGTCCGCCCGGCTCCCTCCCTCTCTGCAAGAAGCAAACACGGCGGAGTCACAACGGATGCACCCAGGGAGCGAGGATGATGTCGCCCGCAGCATCCTCTCTCCTTCCTTCCTTCCATTTCTGCCCCCCCCCCCACACACACACACCCTTTCCAGGCTTAGAGGTCCGTCCCCCCCCCCCCCCCCGTCCCATCCCAGAACAGCCTCCTGGCTTACAAGAAGCTTGGTCGCCGTTGGTCTTGAGCGCAATGTCGTTCTTCTCCTGGCGGCCCTTGGTCCCGGAGATGTCCTCCAGCTTGTGGATCTCGGACAGGCACAGTTTGGGGTTGTAATGGAAGAAAAGCTTTCCCCGAGCAATGGTGAGGTTGTGCTTGCTCCAGTCCCAAAGCTTCCGGAGGTTCTGGTTGTCCAAGGCGTAGAAAGAATAGTTCCTGCCGGGAAAGGAGACACGGGAGAGTTTGCTTCCACTTGGCCTGTTCTGTTTGGCTTCTTTCATTTATGAATGTTATCACCTGCTCCTTTGGGAAGGACTTTAGGGCAGGGCAGCAAAGGGTGCCAAGGGACAAGATAAACGGATGCATTCATGAAACAAAGGCAGGCATTGATCGGTCGGGAAAAGCCTGTTCTGACAGAGAGGCCGTCCACCTGGAGTGAAAACAGAGAACCGGCCGGAAGGGAAGGCTGCAGGGTGGGAGCCCCCAGGGAACGGATTAGGAAGTTTTCCCTGATATTCAACTGATATCTGGCATCCTCTCACTTGAGCCCATGGTTGCGTGTCCTGCATTCTGGGATGATCGAGAACAGATCCTGCCCCTCCTCTGTAGGACAGCCTTTCAAATATTGGAAAAGTCCCATCCTGTCTCCCCTTGGCCTTCTTTTCTCAAGGCTAAACATAGCCAATTCTTTCAGTCTTTCTGCCCTCCTCTGAACTTGTTCCAATTTGTCAGCATCCTTCTTGAAACGTGGCGTCCAGAACTGGACCCGGGACTCAAGAGGAGGCCTAACCAGGGCCGAATAAAGGGGGATTTGGAGTCTAGGGCCGTGTTATGCAGGCATTACTGTATTTTTATTTCTTGCTAAACACGGAAAAAAACCTGAAAAGAGGAGTATGTTCAGCCTTTACAAGAAGTGTGTGATCTGCCCGGCCAGCATCTCCGTGCCAGACCCTCAGTAAGCAGTGGGAATCGATGCCAATTCATTTGCTGAATGACAGCACAATGAACATTTGGGCTCCAAACCCCACTGTTACCACAACAAGCAAACTCATGCCAGGCTCCAAAACGGGGATCTGGCAGCGTTTTGCTAAAAATGTGGTTAGTGGTGCAATCTTTGAACTTGGGCAGAAAACCAGCATCTTCCCCCTCCCACATACCCTGCCGTTTGGCAAACAGCTCTTCACCTTCCGAATCACAGGTAACGCACGTCAACAGGGGCAGAAACTAGAAGAGAAATGCGGTCGAACGAGACAAAGAGCGTCTCACACCCCCTAACAACCGGCCCCGGGCCTGGCCTTTTAACGGCAGTCCGATCTACTTGCGACTTCTTTCTAAACCGAGCGCTGGCCCTACTCTGAGCTTCCTTCAGGCATCTCTTAAAAAAAAAAAACAGAACTCACCCCGCTTCCAAATCCTGCCCTCGGATGAGGTGCAGCTTGCGGAAGAAAGACAGGGAGACCAGGGCGTAGGAGCGGCGGATTTTCAAATAGCCCGAAATCTCTTCGACCAGACCCAAGTTGGCTTCTAATTCGGCCGCAATGTTACCTAAAGGAGGCGTGGGATTGAGGACATAATCAAAGTGACCAACTTCCCCGTGTTAGTTGGGTTGCATTTCTCTGGATCCTGCTTGGTGTTTTTTTTTTTCTCATCCTACTTTCGTATCGGATCGAGACACCTTTTTTTAAAAAAATCTGGCATGCACGTTTCTTAACCCTTTTAAAAGGGTTTTTTTCCCCTCCTGAATGCGGACGAAAACAAGTTTGTGTGCATTTTCCCCCCAGCGGTGCCCATTTTAGCTGTTCCCCTTTTTAACCTTGCCCTTTGCTTTGCGCACACCGTCTGTCGTTTCTCCAAAACGCCCGGCTAACCTTGCAAAGGTCCCAATGAACAATCCCGATCAAGTCCCTGAATGCCTTCTTAAAAGTGAGGATCGTGTTTTTATGTTTACCCGCTTTTAATTATTTAACTATATTTTAATGAACATACAGTTAAATGGTGTGCATGTTTTTTTTAAATGTTTAACTTATTATGTTCCTGATTCTATTCTTATCATACGGTGAGCCACACTGGGTCCCCTGATTGGGAGAAAGGCAACCTAGAAACAAAACAAACAAATAAATAAATAATAGTGAAATCAAAGAAACGGTGAATGACCAACACAAGCCGCCGCCCCACCTTTGGGGACAAGCAGCTTCAAGAAGTCCAAGGGCAGAGGTGCCGGCCGGAGGGAGACCCCCCCAATCCCTCTTGGCCCAGCCACTGAGGTGGCCAAACAGCACAAGGGGAGCCAGGACACTCACTTCCTCCGCGGATGTTGATGATCAAGCTGCCGTTGATGATGGTGCAGCCTCGGAGTTCCTGCGCCGCCGTCACGGAGTCAATGACCTTCTCTTTCTCCAAGTTGCAGATCTTCGGACACAGCCCGGCGCAGGGGGTGCACAGGAGGCTGGAAAAGGAAGAACAGCAGCAGAAGGAGAGAGAGAGAGAGAGAGAGAGAGTGCTCAGAAGGGGGTCAAATCCGCGGTTTCACTTATCCACAGTCAGAAAATATTAAAACAGGAGGGGGGGAAGAAAAAACCCCTAGAAATATGGATTTTTGCAACTCACTTGGTGGAATTCAGGGTGTACCCGGACGGGCACTCAGAAGCGCACTCGCCGTTGTGGATGACGTGGCAGCTGGACTCGCGGGCGGTCTTGCAAGCGTTGTGAAGCTCCTGGCAGAACTCGAAGGTGACGCAGCGCCAGCCGCGGAAGCGGAGGTAGTTGGGCGGGCACGTCTCCCGGCACCGGCCGTCCAGCATGTAGTTCCGGCACGCCACGCACTTCTCCGGGTCGTTGGGCTCCAGGCAGTTGCCCAGGCACTCTGGGTGGCAGCACCGGCCGTCCGGGGTGCAGCCCTGAGACTTGCACGCAGGAGGACACACTGGGGGGGGGGGGGAGGAGAGACACGGGGAGGGAGTTGGACAGCGGTCAGAGAGCACCAGAGCTACACCTGCAAGGCCGGCGGGGGGGGGGGGAGAATAAAAGCCCCAAAGGGACCGTTACAAGATGGGGGGGGGGGGAATGCTGGGCTCAGTCATGCCACGAGCGAGAAGGATCTTGGGATTGGTTGTAGATCCAATTCTGAATAGGAGCCGACAGGGCGATGCGGCGGCAAAAACGGCCCGTGCGATCTTTGGAGGCATTAAGAGAAGCCGAGTCCCCCACTCCTGTGGGGTGCTGTTCTCCCCTCTATTCGGCACGGGTTGGGCCTCCTCTTGAGTCCCGGGTCCAATCTCACTTCAAGAAGGAGGCTGACAAATTGGAGCAACTTGAGAGGAGGGCAACCAGGAGGATGAGAGGGCTGGAAACCAAGCCCTAGAAGGAGGAAAGACGGCAAGAACTGGGCCCAAGGGTGAGCCAGCTTGGTATGTGGGGCGGGCAGCCGCCTCGCGTGGAGGAGGAAAGGTCATCTAAGCAAATATAGGCTCTGGTTTCGTGGACTCCTCTAGCTCTTTCACCATTTCCTTGAAAACAGAGGCCCTTCTCTCGAATTATGATGAATTCATTCCCTCCAACTTCCTGGATCTAAACTTTAGCTGAAATCTTAACCTCAGAGCTCTCCGACCCACAGAGGAATCTTTGCTCACAGGTTAGCCGCGAACGTAGGATCTTCGCAAGCAGGGGGCATCTCGGGCTCCCCCCCACTCCACCCCCGAGCAATGCCGGTCTCATGAGCTTCGTTCACATCAAAACCAATCCACCCCCAAAACCCAGACGGGTAAAATATAAATGGCTGACCATTCTTGGAGAATCGGGGGGGGGGGGGGCTACAGAGATCAGCTGAGGTCTCCTGCCTTATATATATGTATACAAATTGGCCACCGTCTCCCCAGAACACCAGCAACACCGATAAGACTTGCCGAGCTACGGAGGAACCGGCACACTTTCCCAAGGCGGCCGTTCCTGGAAGGAACAGCGAGGGTCACTTCAGGGCCGGCGACTGTGGGCTCGGGACGCCGGAGGCCACCCGTTGAAAAGCGGCTTCCGATGGCCGGGGTGACTTAAACGCGATCAATTTCACTTTTGCCTTGCAGGCCTTTCGAGATGTGTCAATAGCGCCCAGGGCCAAAGAAGGGGTCCCTTGGCAACCCATGTTTCAGGCGTGTTCAGGTCCCCACCCCACCAATCTTGCACAGCAACGACACCCCAGAGGAGAAAGCAGGGTGGATAAAAACCAATGGGTTTTTTAAAAAAAAAAACACACAAATTGATTTAAATCACAATTTTAATTTTAAAAATCGTGTTGTTGTTGTTTTTTAATTCAATCAAATCCACCCCGGCAGGAAGAGTTGGCACCACGGGACTTTTTCTTAGGGCAAATCAAGCCTGAATTATCTCTAGAGGCAAAAAAAAAGGGTTGAACCCGAGGCTATCCTACTTTGGGCCCATCCTGAGAAGGCAGGATTCTCTGGAAAAGACCATCCTGCCGGGAAAGGTGGAAGGCAGCAGGGAAAGAGGAAGAACAAATACGAGACGGACGGACTCCCTTGTCCTGGGACAGGACTAGAGATAGTGCTGGAAGAGGAGACTCTCAGGGCGGGGAAAAAGCAAGAGACATTTTGGAGATCGCTCATTCACGGGGTCGCTGTAAGTCAGAGGCAACTTGACAGCACAGAACAACAACATGGCTGTCCTGCAGAAAGGTCGCTAGGAAAGCACCCTGCCTGAAACACAACACTGTTGGTGTCATCAACACGGGGGTAAACGGACCAGAGGCCGAACTCAGTATAAACCACCTTCCCATCCGACTGGAACCATCGGCAGGGATTCTGCAAATCCGTCGCCCACAAAAAGCATCCGTCGCCCCCTCGAGCTCCTCTTAGAAACTGACCCAACACTGCTCAACAGGTAGTTTGGCTAAAACCTTTTCGGTGCAGCATCTGACGATGGAAGGGGGGGGGGCGGAGGCTGAAGCTGCAAGGGCAGACAAATCGCTTTAGGGCGCTGGGTCAAATCGCCGCCGGAGAGCGAAGGGTCTCTTGGCGGAGAAGCCAACGTCTCGTCCGTCCCCATGCAAGGCTTGGAGGGGTCCTCTCTCTGCCTGTCTCCATTCTGGGCTAGCCGTGCCGGAAGGCCAAGGAGGAAGGAAGGGAGGGAATCTGGTAGCAACCGGGACCACCGCCGGCCTGGCGAGCACAACCTCCAGCGCCCGCCGGCCGACTAAGAGCCGAAACGATTTGGAAGGAAATGAAAGGCTTCGGATCCTTAGAAATCCGTGTCGGGAAATGCTTCCAACCCACGATCCGCCCTCACCCTCAGCCAATGTGTTAGCTCCTCTGGGTAGGGAACCACTGCATATTTTCTCTCCTGCCTAAAGCAAACAGATCCTTAACTCTTTCTGCCCAGAGAGCGCCGGGAGGGCAAAGGCGGGCTTCCTCCTGGTGGGGTTTCCCACCACCACCACCCCCCCCCCCAGAGCCCTGTTTTGGTGTAATCAAACCCTTAAGAGGAGGTTCCTTCTTCAAAACGGAGTGTCTGGGACGGGGAAAACCTCAAGCCACGTCGCACTGTCCCCGATTCGACAGGAGCGGCTCAGCTTGGCAGCGCCCCCAAAAAATGTATAGCTTGCAAGATCTGGATCCACTTCAAAGGGTTTGCTTTGGCCCAGATCCGGCGGCTTCGCAGTGAAGGGGGGAACCGAGGGTGGGTCGGCGCTCTTCTGATCAAGGCACAACACCACGGAAGCAACACCCAGAGGAACGGATTCTTGAGGGGCCAGGAGACGGGGGGTGGGGGGCTTACTGTATCTGGTGGCAATGGGGTGCACAGACCCCCTAAGCCCCCCAACCCCACTCGGGGCATGTCCAAAGAAGAGGGAGGGGAGAGAGAAGAGAGCACTCTTCAAAGACTTGAAAGGCGGTCTTACAGAGGGGCAGGATCCGTCCTCCATCCTCCCAGAGAGTGCAGGACACACAACGGGCTCAAGCGACAAGAAGCCAGATTTCGGCTGAATCTCGGGAAAAAAACTTCCTAACTGTTAGAGCAGTACGACCACCGGGACCCCACGACCTCAGGGGGAAGTGGTGAGCACTCTGATGCTGGAGAAAATGGGACCCCCCTCTGTCGGATCTGCTTGGGTTTGGATTCCTGCCTTGACCAGGGGGGTGGACTGGATGGCCTTCGAGACCCCCCCCTTTCCAACTCGGTGATCCTAGGATTCACACTGCGTGCAGACCACTAGGGGTCACGCTTTTACTCCAAATTCCCAGCCCTGGCGCATGCTTCTCAAGAAGGAAAACCCTTTTCCCTCCTCAGGGGCTCTGGTCACAGGCGGGCAGAGATTCACGCCAGCCCCACCGCCTGCTTTAGGGGCTCTGGGGCCCCCTTTTCAAGCCCCCCCGGGGTTTACATCCTAGAGGCGTTCCCCCTACGACAGCTCCTATCGGGGATTTGGAGAGCCCAAACAAAATGTCCGTGTCAGTGACTAACAGACTTAAAAATAGCACAGACGTTTGCAAACTGTAGCCCACCCACGGCCCCGAACAGCATCTGGAATCCCAGGCAGCGCATACGGGGGGGGGGGGGGGTGTTGGCAAGGTGGGAATACAGACAGCCCCATCCAGGGAAATTAAGGCACCACCTAACGAGCAGCCGCCTCTGTGGCGTTCACGTGGGTGATGCCAAAACGGGCACCAAACGTTCACAATGTTATGGACACGGACGGTGCTTCCTGGCAGGAATATTGACAAGGCTTTGGGTCCAAGTCCCGAGTGCGAGTCTTTGGCACCAAGTCCCCAGTCGCTATTAAAAACAAGCTTTTTTTCCCCCTGGAAAAAGGACAGGGTTCACGGGTTCCAAGTCGCGAGTTGAGTCTGGGTCATTGAAAAATATACACATACACACCTGAATTTCTGAGGCGTGCTCCCTGCATCAGAGGCAACCGGGCTTCAGCCCATGAAAGTTCGCCCTGTAATCAATGTGTTAACCTTCGAGGTGTGGCGGGAATTGTTTGCAAAACAAACCCTGCTCTCCCCGGACTTGGAAAGCCCAAGAATGACCGCCCTCCCTCAGCTCCCCGAGCCTCAATTCAGAGGGGACAAAAACCAATGTTTTTTTTTTAATCAACTTAAATCATGATTTAATATTTTTTTTAAATAATTTTTTTACTTACATAGCCAAAAAATAATAATCCAATTTTAAAAATTGAAATAGGGGACTTAAAGCCCTTTCAAAAATACACCCTGCTACAATTACATTCTTAAGCATACCTTTCCGTCTCCCAGAGTGGGAACAGCCAAGGCAACCTCGGGTCTGCCAAATATTGCTAGATATGAACACTCGGGAGCCCTGGGGTATTCAAGGGTTCTGGGAGCTCTAGTTTATTGGGGCCCCAGGGGTCAGACACCCTAATCTAAAGGTCTGCTTTCTGCCGGAGGCAAGAAGGGTGATGCCTTTTCTCCCTCCTTCTGTGGCCGTAACCAAGAGCACGGTGCTGCCTCGAGTCCGCCAAAGCTTCGCCACAATAGATCCACCTGTCATTAAAAGGTGCCACAAGATCTCCCGGATTTCTAGAGGAGACACCTGCCTGTTTCGGGCCGAAAGGCCACCCCCTCTCACCCGCCTCTGGTTCAGGATCCAGCCACAAGCGGCTCCGCTAACAGTGAGCGATAAAACCCCTCGGTTGGCAAAACAGGTTTCCGAAAAGCGCAATCTGACTTCGGTGTTTCTTAAGCTAGAAAACGACACTGGAAAGGGATTGCCAGCTGTTTGCAATACACAACGCACACGCCGAGAGGACAACGTTGTCCACCGAGATCTAGGCTGGGGACGGACGCAGGAAGGAAAGGAAGGGGACGCTCAAAAGAGCCAACCGGGGTTTTCCCCTCTCGCTCGTGTCTGGATTCACCCATCTGGCAGCTTTTAAGGAGGAAACACCCACCAAATTAACTGCAGAGAACGAACGAACGGAAGAAACAGGACCAATATTGTGCTACGTACTTCCTGGGGAATGTCTCAGGTGAGGCACACCATCTTGCGTTGGGGAAATCTCCCCTCAATATTTAACTTGTGTGGCCTATTTATTTTATTTATTTGTTCAAGGTATTTTTTCCACCCCGCCTTTTTCCTTAAAAAGGACCCAACGTGGCCTGCAACATTAAAAGACAATATTTACAGTTAACAACGGCAAGTATATAAATAATTTTTAAAAAAAGGATCAAACAAATAACATACAGAAAAAAAAACACTATCAAAGCAGAAAGATTCCGCCTGCTTGCGGAAAGACAGCAAAGATGGGGCCAGCCTGGCCTCCAGTGGCAGAGAGTTCCGGAGTCTCTGGGAGCCGCCACTGATCTTGTGTCCCCACCAAATGCACCTGTGAGGATGATGGGACCGAGAGGAAGTCCTCTCCTGATGATCTTAACCCCCGAGCAGGCTCATAAAGGGGACACGCTCCTTGAGACGGCTTGGAGGTTAGAACCAACACTTTGAATTGTGCCCGGAAACTGATCGGCAGCCGGTGGAGCGGCTCTTAACAGCGGGTGGGTGGGTTATGTGATCCCTGTGACCAGCGCCAGTTAGCAATTTGGCTGCTGCATTTTGGACCCGCTAAAGTTTCCAAGCAGTTTCCCAAGGCAGCCCCGCATAGAGCGCGTTACAGCAATCCAGCCGGGATCCAACGGAGGCCTGCGTCCCCGTGGCCAGATCAGATCTCTCCAGGAACACCCACAGCTGGCGCACTCGTTTTAGTTGGGCAAAGGCACTCCTGGCCACCGCAGAGACCCGGGCATCCAGGCTCAGAGACGAATCCAGGAGCTCCCCTGAGCTACGCACCTAGTGGTTAGAGTTCAGGACTAGGGGTTGAGCTGGGGAGAGCCATGAAACTCACAGCGAGGCAGTTCTTCCCTGCCGGGACGGCCATGAGAATAAAATTTGGGACCGAGGGGCCCCTCCACGCCACCCCAAAGGGGAAAGGAGAGAGAGAGAGAAAAACACAGCTGATCTCAGGAGGGGAAATCGGCCTTCGGCTGCCCCGTGCAACCAGGTCGTTGACTTCCCCTGCTTTTAAACAGCCACCTCTTCTTTCTACCACCGTTTGGCAGATTTCACGCCTAAAACACGTTACAGCCTCGTCGTCGCACCATGTTTCACACAAACATCTGCCAGAAAGAAAACCTACAGAAAACAAACAGAACTTGAGCAGCGCCCCGAGCGAGCGAGCGCACGAGCGCCGGGAGGGCGTCCAGATCAAAACACTGCCAGAAATTGAGCTGGGTATTTGATTTATTCAATAAAGGCCAAAAAAGAAAAGAAAAAAGTCTCAACTAAATATGTGTTGTAATCACCAATGGACGCGATATTTATGCCCGTATCACAAAGCAGTTAACACAGGGCTTGTGAAAAACGGGATTTCTAGTCTTCCCATCAGTTTCATATCAATAAAGCAATCTCCTCTAGGATCACATCAACGTTTTCTTCTCCACACCTTGGTGGCCTCAAAACATTGCGCCGGCCTTCAAAATAAAATCAGCAAGGAACACGGCACGGGAGCGACAAACGAAGGACTGAGAATTGTTAAGGATCGCAAAGCAACCGGAAAGTATCAGGGGAACCTCGGGATATTTCAGAAATTCCAAATATGTATCAGGAGAAACCAGCGCCTACGAGCGAGGCGCTGTGAAAGGGGAGAAGCAGATTTGCAGGAAACCTAAGATGGAGGCTGAGAAGGAAAACCACTGCTTTTCCAGGCAGGCCAGCAGGAGACGAGAGTCTTCTCGCACATGGCATGCGCTCTGCACCCATCCGGCGGGCCTCCTCTTCTATCCCTCGCTTTCTCTGCTGCTTTTCCCCAGCCTTTCTGCCCCACGGGGAGCATGGGCGCTGTGATGCAACGCTGGAGGTGGGTGGCCTCTCCGTCTGGGTCTTCACCCAGTAAAGCCCTCTCTGCCTGCATGACCACAGCTGGGAGGAGGCTTGGTGGGGGGATAAACGCATTCATCTCCTTCCCCGTGCACAGCCACGCTGGGGGGATCACAAACTGCGTGGGAGAAGCCTCGTCTCGGGACCGGCAAAACACACCTACCCAAAAAGAGTAGTAAAGCATGTGTCTGGAGACAGCCAACATTTATAAAGGGGACGAGATGCTCCCTGGATAAAGATAAAAATGGCAAGTGACCAAATGCGCAGCCGCTTAGAGGTGCTTTCACCTCTAAATAAATCCCCACCCTGCAATTACTTAACGATCCTGGTTAGTTTAACAGGAGTATTAAGTTGCTGTCTGGTTGGCGAAAAGGTTATTAAAAACCCATAAAAGCATGTGAACATGCAGAGAGGAAGTTTTATTAGTTGGCAGCCTTCAACGTGCAAGTGAGAGAGAAGGGGGAAAAAAGTACACAGAAAGCCTTCGTGAGTTGCCCGGCATCCTCCCACTTGTCGGGGGACCTTCTTGAGCGCCACGAGGAGCGTCCCAAGAGAAATCTCAGGCTGACCCTTGAAGGCCCCTCAGACACTCTCGCCTCATGGTTTCAGGCCAAGAGGCTGCCGGGGAAGCTCAAAAAAGGTGAGACAGAGAACACACCGTGCGGTCCCAAAGAGCAAACGCACACTTGGGGGTTGTGAAAAGCAAGGTTGTGGGTTTTCAAGGAAAGTCCCGTCCCAGAGCATTTAACCAGGCCTTCCCCGTGAAGGCAGTCCTTCCCCGGCCCCTTTCACGGCTCGTCAGCTGGGAAGACAACGAGCTCTCAAAGGATCCCCTACCATTGTGGTGCTCTTGGTTTGCCACATGAGCAGGCCACATGCACACACAGAGCGAGCCATGGGGAAATTCTCCACGCTTCCCCCCCCCCAACTCCCGGCGCAACAAAAGCACTTCCCTAAACACCAGTCCGGAAATGAGGAACAGCTGGAAGAGAACTTGCAGCCAGAGGCTGATACGATCACTAAATCTGCCAAAATCCAGAGATCATCCCTGCTTAAGATTCGGAAGAAGCTAATGCCTTAGTTCTCAGCCAGCGGAACCTCATTGGAAGGGAGGCAGAAACAGTCCAGGCGGGAGGCAGGGTTCTGGTAACAGCTGTGCTTTAGAACCACTGCAGACCTCATACAAGATGGGTAGACCCAATAAAAAGGATCCACTATAGTAAAACAGTGGGATCCGCGTGGGATCCGTTCCAAGTCGCCCTGCGGATGCCGAAAAACGTGGAAATATCAGACCCCGTGAATTGCACAGTCTCTGGCTCTCTCTAGCGGCCGGTTCTGGTCAATACACCTTGGTCATACATATAAACAGATATTTCTGGGGTTTTTTAACTTGGCATTTTCAGTCAGTGGTTAAGTGAATCTGCGAATAACTTACTCCAGCAGAGAGGGAGGTTCTACTGTACTTTCAGGGCTCAAGACCTGGGCAAGGCTGTTAACGACGGGAGATTTCGGAGGTCGCTAATCCATCGCGGGGCCATAAGTCAAAAGCAGATTGACAGAACATAACAACTACCAAAAAAAAAAACAACCCAGCAATAATTATTTGCCAGCCCTGTCCTGGTGACTGCTGGGTTGCTTCCCTAACCATTGGGTGCTGAGCGCTCCTAAGCATTAAACACTTCCAGCCGCGACAGCTGCCATCCAGAGCAAGCAAAACCAGGTTGGAGAGTTTGCATTAAGGCTCAGCCAGGCCACCAGGTGAACTTCGGAGGAACGGCCGGTCAGCGGCCCTGCCCTAAACAGATGGAAAGGCCATTCCTGCTTCCTTATCCGGCCGGCGTATTTATAGCCCCCTGAATCAGAGAGAGAGAGACACGGGTCTTCGTGAACGGACAGGATTTCCGACTGATAAGAGGATCCACTCAAAGCGCTGCCCAGAAGTCAGTTTAATTTGACACAGGAAACACACGCCCGCCTCTGCGCACGGGCGTGTGTGTGTGTGTGTGAATCTTTCACAGGCTTGAGGAGATGACTTGAAGGAAATCCAGGCGAGGCGCTGAGGGGAGGGCAGAGTTTACAAACACACACTTCGCACCAGAGTCGCTTCAGGGCCAAGGGGATGGGAGCCACCCTCTGCCAAGCAGGGCGCGGAGAAGATTTTGGACAGGAAAACGATCCCATTTCCCAGATGGATTTGGGATAATTCAGTAATTCAGAGCAGGGGATTTTTCAAATCCTGGTGGGAGCCCTACCCCTCCACTCCAAAAACATGCAAGGCTCCCCAAAATCTTGGGTGACGATAAGAACGAGAGAGGTGCTCTGCCTCTCTCACCAGCGTGTAAATTGTTCTGTTTATCTTGGAGGCGCCCGGCGCCCTGGGGGTTTTATCCAGAAGGGAGCTCGGGCGAGAGGACGCGGGATGCACACAGGGATACGGCACCGCTACGAACCGGGACGGACGATTGAAAGACACAACCATCTACAATTCCCTGGGGGGATCTTTCCCCGGCCACTTTATTCCATCTCAACAGGAGACGCCAAACCTGAGCGAAGCTGTTCAACCTCTCCAGGGCCACCTTTTGACACTCAGAGCCACTGAAAAGGTGGGTTTCGAAACGCAAAACCCAGGAGAACCGTTTCCTTTGCAAATCAGGACCCAAACTCTTCCCCCATGTCCAGTCCTCTCTGCGGGACTCTCCTTCCGCAAGGCAGGCTGGGGGGGGGGGATCGCCCCTCGAATGCCCCACTTCCAGCCCTCTCCCGCCACACGGCATCTGCTGAGAACACAGAAACTTTTAAAAAAGAGGGAGAGAGAAAGACTCGTCTTACGCAATGTAATTGCAAAACCACAGCACGTGAAAGGCTTGGTAACCGCGGGTGTTCCAGGGGCACGGGTATTTCAGCAGTTCATTAATTTATCCTGTTCTAGCGTTAGAGAAAAGAGAGATTTTTATCTTTTCCCTCACGTGTATCACCTGACCAGGGAATATTCTGTAAAAAAATAAAATAAAATAAAATTGGTGGGAGTCATCTTATATAAACTGTTCTCAACCCGATGTGAAAAACGTAACAAGCAAGACCCTGCTTTTTTTTTTCCAAAGGGCGGCATGTGTTCTCTGGATTCTGCAGAGAATTCCAGGAAAAACATCTGGTGTGTTCTCTCCGAACTGGATTTGAGGCTGAGCATAGGCTGGAACCAGTTCCGAGACCAAAAGAACGGCACAGACGCAGAGCGGTTGGGAAGGAAACCGAAACAACCCGCTAGAACAAAAAATCAAGAAGCCTTCAGCATCCAGCCTTAAAACTCCTACGAAGGCTGCAAAACAACCAACCTGATGCCAAACAGATAAGAGCTCTCCCCATCCCCGCCTCCCGCCAAGAACGAACCTAATAATAATGGGCTCAAGTGACAGGAAGCCAGTTTTCGCTGAATCTCAGGAAAAACTTCTTAACTGTTAAAGCAGTATGGTAATGGGAACCAGTGGCCTCGGGAAGTGGTGAGCGCTCCAGCGCTGGAGACCTTCAAGAAAAAAAAACGGGACCACCCTCTGTCTGATCTGCTTGGATTTTGATCCTGCATTGAGTAGGGGTGGACTTGATGGCCTTAGAGGCCCCTTCCGACTCAATTATTTCAGGATTATTATCATATTATTAGGCCACCCTGAGCATTCACAAATGCTTCCTGGTGTGATTTGTGGATCTTGTTGCTGGAGGCATGAACTGAAGCGTTACCAAGTTATTTCTTATACATGTGTCTGTTCTTCTTGGCTGGACAGCTCAGGAGTTGAGGTCTCCGGCTGCAGAGCCAGAGGTTGGGAGTTCGATTCCTCCACTGGGTCTCCTGGGAGAAGAGCCAGCCTGGGTGGCCTTGGGCAAGCTGCACCGTCCCAAGGCAACCCTGGGCCAAGAAGGGCTAAGAAAGGCAAACACAGGGCAAAGAAGGGGATGGGAAACCACTTCTGAGTACTCTCGACGTAGCACGCTTGGCACAGGAGAGTCTCCCAGGCTCAAATGAATCCTTTCTGACTCTCCTCCTTTCCTCTGGCCAGAGGTTAAGCTAACTTGCGGTCAAGTTGTTTTGCAAACCATTCTTCAGGATTTAAGGCGGAGAAGCCTGCCTCATTCTCCTCCTCCGGCCACAGCGGACAGCCGCCGAGCCTCACGCCAAGGGGCGAACAATTCCATTGTGGCCACATCGCCAAAATTCCACGGGAATTCCAGAGCAGAAGGCTGCGGCCCAGGCCGAAGGGAGCTCCACGCGTTCAAAGCAGGCCCGCTCGAAATAGAAAAGCACGCGAGGAGGGGCAGGATTCAGGCAGAGGCTGTGAAGAAAACGAGGAGAGAAAACGCCGCCGCGAATCACTTCTAGAGCCCAAACGGATTGTTCCTTCCTGTGTCCTTTTGCACCTGCGTGCTAAGCACAGCACACGGGGGGGGGGGGGGGGAGAATTAATAAAGCGCCCTGCGTCTGTCGTTTCCCTTCTGAAAAATCATAGCCTCTGGGATCCCAGCTTTCCAGGAACGGGTGCTGAGCTTCCCACAGGCAAGACGGGTCTTTAGAAGTTTTATGGGCCAGAAATGTACCCCTGGAAGACCTCCGGTGCTTGGACTGAACAAAACCCGAACACTGTCCCATCATCAACCACAAATATTATACATAGAAGAACACTCCTGTGTTTAGTACTTGAAGGCATTTCGCAAGCACAGGACAGACGACGCCCTGACTCCACAATTACACTGATTTCAATCATGCCTGCTATCTTATACAGTAGGACCCCCTTATCCGCGGGACTGCTATCCGCTGATTCACTTATCTGCTGCCTGAAAATATTAAATAAATCCCCAGAAACTCACATTTATATGCATTTCCAGGGTGTATTTACCAGAACTGTAGTGTTCAATACTTCCACATTGTTCAGCATCCGCGGGGGGGGGGGGGGGGGGCTTGGAACAAAACCCATCATTTGCTAGGTTGCAAACTAACTTCCACCTGGGGGAGAGTCTCTGAAATCAGGGCGCAAATAAGCAACACTTTTTCCTCCTCTCATCCTAGCAATGAAAACAATCTCTTGGAGGATACTTCCAAAAAGCAGGAAAGAAGCATCACACCCTTGAGAAACAGGTCGAGTTAATGCACAGCTATCTTTAGCACCCGCTTCCCAGATTGCAAGGGGAACGAGGCTGGGGCGGAAGAGGGAAGGAGGCACGCAATAAAACTCTGCTTATGAGGACAGAAATTCCCAGGACATTTAAAAGAAGAACAACAAGTCACAGCAAAAGGTTGCTAAGCAATGGCTCTACCTAAGTCAACAATACAAGAGGCTTGTTTCCCACACACGCAGAATCCTCTGAACTTTGCCACCTTAAAAAAGGCAGGTCTTAGCAGCCGTGGCAGGAGCATCCACGGGCTGTGGTGGGCCTGGGTGTGGAATCACAGCGTATTGTCAGCAGACAGGGCTTCCCCTGTTTGTTGAAGCCTCGGGTAGCAAGGCACTCGGTTTTAGAGTCCGATCCTGTCTAAGTTCAGAGGAGGGCAAGAAGGACGATCAGGGGACTGGAAACCAAACCCTATAAGGAGGAAAGACGGAAAGAACTGGGCAGGTTAAGCCTTGAGAAAAGAAGACGGAGGGGAGACAGGAGAGTCCTCTTCAAATCCTTGGAAGGTAGTCCTGCACAGTAGGGTCAGGATCTGTCCTCGATCCTCCCAGAGTGCAGGACACGTCATAATGGGCTCAAGTGACAGGAAGACAGATTCCGGCTGAATATCAGAAAAAACTTCCTAACTGTTAGAGCAGTACAACAATAGAACCAATGACCTCGGGAGGTGGTGAGCGCTCGCACGCTGGAGCCATTCAAGAGGAAATTGAACCACTGTCTCTATTCGATCTCCTTGGGTTTGGGTTCCTGCCTTGAGCAGGGGTTTGGACTTGATGGCCTTCGAGGCCCCCCTTCTAACTCCATGATTCTAGGATTCTAGTCTTCACGGTTCGTCTCCTGAGAGCACCAGACATCATTTCTCACATGCTCTGTTCTTCCTGGCTCTCTCTCTCGCTCTCTTTCTGCTTTGGCTGTCATTGCAAACCAGCAGCAGAGGGAAAAATAAAATTGAGTCTCGCTCAAAAAACCTAGAGCCAGCTGGTATTTCGCTTCTTTGGGAGAAGCTGGCTGGCTTCCTCCACCGTTAAGACGGACCGACACACAGGGAGGCTGAGGCAGGGGAAGATATACAGTGGCAGGGCCCCAGAAATCAAAATCGCAAAAGCCTACGAGAACAGGAATTCCTCGGCGAAAAGACAAGGTCAAGGGCTGCTCTGCTCTGTGGTGTCTACCTCCGCAGGCAGGTAAGAGGAGACTGGCTTGAAGGGCGCTGGGGGAACCACAGAGCCACCATGGTTTTGTGGTACTGGAAGCAAAGCGCGCGCGTTCTTTATGCACATGGAGAGGGCCGGATGTTACTGGGCCCTGAAAACCAACATTTCCTCGATCTCCCCGAGTCCTCGGCGCCTGGCAAAGAGGCCACGAGATAGCAGGGGAAAACAAGTATTGGTTCTGAGCAGAATCTCTACATCCAACTCCTTTCCAGCCGATGAGGGAGGAAAAAGAAATGCGGCCAAGGGTCCTTTTTTAATATATATAAAAAGGTGGGGAGGGCCAGCGTCTAAACCGTAGGCCCGTCTCGTGCCCTCAAAGGCCTGGCAGTCAAATATACGCAGAGGACATTGAACAACAACGGCAACAACAGCTCGTTGAGTTAAAGTTTCTCCCAGCTGCAGATCCACGCTGAGTGCTGCCGCCTTGTAAAACACTTTTTAAAAAAAAAACCAAAACAACAGATGCTACAAGCCAGCCGGGCAGCATAAGTAAAGGCAGTAAACTCAACTTCACGGGCAATCAAAGCCTAAGCTTTTGTTTTTTCCTCTCCCAGCAAATCCAAAACACAGTCAAGCGATTTGCAATGGACAACACGATAAAGATTTTCGAGATAAACCGGAGTACAGAGGCGTAACCCGTTCAAGAGCAGTTCCTGAACTTTAAAACAAGCCACGCGTACCTAGCACAAAACACAGGGACGTTCGGTTTCCTCGGGAAGTTTAAAAGCATTTTAAGGGGCTGCCAGGATGTAACACAATCAGATCCTGGAAGGAATGGAACGGGTAGAAGAGAAGCAACTTGGTGGACTCTAGATACATTATCTAGTTATTTTTAAAGGTGATCTTAAAAAGGCATTCTGATCCAACATTTTCAAGTTTGATGACATTCCCTTACCAGCCCTTACATTTCATTTTTTTTAAAAAAAGGTAATAGAAAATAAGAAAAAAATAATAACAAAGATGCAATAACATAACAAGTTACTCCTTCAACCATGTAATGAGGAATGATAATGAATTTACAGTGGGACCCCCGCATCCATGAGGGATTGCTTCATAAACCCCCTGTGGATGCTGAAAACTGCAAATAGCGAATGCTATATACATAGCATGGTAAAATAAAAAGAAAAAATCCAGAAAATAAGTATTTTCAGCATGTATTACCAGAACTGGACACTAGAGGGAGAGACTGGGCTATGTATTCTTCAACAAGAATACTTACCACGGTCCCTGATTCCCTCTAGTGACCAGTTTTGGTAACACATGGTGAAAATAACTTTTCCTCTGGATTTTTTCGTTGAATATTTTTTAATCTTGTCAGATATGGAGGGGGGGGGGGGTCCCACAATGTAAGGACCACAAATTCGTTTTACCCGGTAAGTTTTAGATCTGCAAGAAAGGCGCCCTGCGGCGTAGACGGTGCAAGGCCCGAGGCGTTGTGTCAGCTACTATACCTCTCTGGCAATGCTCGTGGGTCCAGCATCGCTCAATGAAATTGTCATTGACCACCGTGGAAGAGCAGCTGCTTTTCTCTTGCATGATTCCCGGGCACACATCGCCACACTCCTCCTTGTCGTGCTTGTTGCTCACAATATAGTTATCCTCCAGGGAGTCCACGATCCGGGACCAGTCGATGGTGGACAGATAGCAGAGCTCGTAATTCTTCTCGATCCGGACCGCCCCGCGAGTGATGTTCATCAGGTTGTAAAGGCCGATCTCTTTCAAGTGGACCATCTCGAAAATGACCAGTGCGTAGTTGAAGAACAGGCGGGTCCCTCGGATGACGGTGAGGTTGGGGAAAAGCGTCTTCAAGCTCTCAAGGCCGTAGACTCGGAAGAGCAGCAGGTAGTCTGTCACCAGGGTGAGCATGGGGAAACTGAGGCCTCGGAAGTCCTCGGCTTTGGTTTGGAAAAGGAGCAAGACCTGCAGGTGCCCTTCGATCACGGTGCAGTTCTCCAAGAGGCTAAAATTCGATATGTTGTTCCGGATGTCTATGCTCGGACAAACTGGAAGAGATGAGGAAGAGACAGGTTAAAATCAACAACGGCGAAGGTTGCCTGTGATCAAAAACTAAGGATGGAGGGGCTTCTCTAGTCTGGTTTCATTCGGACAGCCTCGGCAGCTAGCTGAGGCTGTCCTATTCTGGGCATGTCCTCGGAAGGCAGGATTCCCCGGGAAAAGCCCGTCGTGTTGGGAAAGGGGGAAGGCAGCTGGAAAAGAGGAAGGCCAAATAGGAGATGGATTGACTCCCTCAAGGAAGCCACAGGGCTGAGTCTGTAAGCGCTGAGCAGGGCAGTTAAGGAACAGAAGCATTTTGGAGATCACTCATTCACAGGGCCGTCACGAGTTGGAAGCAACAATGGCTGGGACCGTGCAAAATGAAACAAGAGATAGTGCTGGAAGAGGAGACTCTCAGGGCAGAGGAAAGCAAGGAACATTTGTGAGACTGCTCATAACAGCAAGCAACGGTCATGATCCCTCATGAGACAATCCCTATTTCTTTATTTTATTTTCAGCCACAATAATGGATTTATTTATCTATTTATTTTAAAGAGGAGGAAAAAAAAGCTTCAGGTATTTGTGTTCTTTCAGCGGCCGAGTCCAAAGGACGAATCCACAGAATGCAAAAACAAGCTAGTCACTTCGAGCGTCTCCCTTTGTGCGCATGGTAAGCATGGGTGCTGCCTCCGGGGTGGAGAGCCGTGGCCACCTCCTCTCCCCTGCCTACTTCTCAGCCTAGGTTGAACAAGCTGGGGGTGTGTGGAATCCGTCTCAAGAATCTACGTCTCCTCTTGTTCTCTTTCTCACACACACACACACACACACACCCCTACCATGATAATCAAGGAAAAAGCCCCAAGCTGTTGATTGCGTAATGCATTTATCAGAATGAGCCAAGTGTACTCCCTTCTACGGAGTCACTCCTCCACTGAACACCTTTCGACGCCTGATCTCTTGACTGCAACCGGAAATGGAAGGCTTAGGGCTGCTTTGCCCATGGCACCCCGTTTCCTTCGTTCACTGGGGGGGGGGGGGGGCTGGCTTGCAGGCACCTCCAGTTCTATGGCCTCTGCTTATTCTCCTGTGTACTCTGGTTTAAAGCACATTAAGTTGACAGGCACACCTTCCCTGTCGTTTTCGTAAGGCCTTCCCACCCTGACACATTCATTACGTGCCTTTGCAGAAACAAGAATGAGGATGCACGCAATGCTCTGGCTAAATGAAGCATGTCCCCCCCCCCCCGGCCCATGTAGGAAGTTTCTCTGAAACAGAATCCAGCTTTCAAATCCCAAAAAATTATCTCCAATCGAAGGGTCTGCTGGTGAGGTTACCAGAGGTAATGCCTCCTGCAATCACATGCCCAAGAATAGGCGTGTGTAAGTGTGTAAATAAGTGTGTAAAGTAAGTAAGTAAATGCTAGCAGAACACCTTCCGATTAACTGCACAGTTCTTCTAAGAAAGCTTAAGACGGTCAGGTTGGTCCCATCCCGTCTATCCTTCCACCGACAGCTGAAGACCCACCTTTTCAGGCTGGCTTAGAACCATCACGACTGAGTCCCTGAATGTCTTTTTTAAAAAGTTAAGGGAGTTTTTAATGTTTACTTGCTTTTCATTATTCAACTGTATTTTAATTAGTGTATCGATTAATTTTTTGTTTTAATGTTTAACTTATTATGTTTTAAATTCTCTTCTTTTTAATATTGTGAGCCGCCTTGGGTTCCCTCCCCCCCCCCCCTTATTGGGAGAAAGGTAGCCTAGTTATATTTATAAATAAAACAAATAAATAAACTAAGTATTTAGCTCGGCAGTTCTAAGATAAGATGAACCTGTCCTGCAGAAGTTAGTGCATAAGCTCACGCTGCAATGTCTGGTGTGCAGTCTGAGCCACAGTGAGACTTCAGACTCCAACACAGGCGGGCCCGTGGAAAACCACCCAATGTGCCACCCAGCCCATACATCCTTCACTCATCCGAGCGTGCCGTTCGGAGGAACACTAGGTAAGTTTTCTCTAGCCGCAGCTCAAATACGACTGTTACTTTGTGAGTAATCATTTACGAGCCATTAATTAGAAATAAAAATATTAACCTGGCAGCGGCGCTGTGAAATCTGGCATAATATGGTGGGCTGAACAGGATTTCTCTGGCAACGTGACCAAGTAGCCTGGTAAATAATTGTGAGATGTTTTGCCCTCTTTTAAAGGAACACTCGACGCGTCAGCCGCCAGGAAATGCAAAAAGTCTTAGCTGCGCCTACCACCCGAGCTTCCAAAACGCGTCATTAAAGAAGCCAAAAGACAAGGCAAGAACCGAGACTCCAGACCAGCCAACCTGCCAGCTAGAGAAACAAGCAAGTGGCCAAGGGGAGACCTTGGCCGGCAAGTTCTCTCCCTCGGCAGAACCAAGGAATTGGCCCGATAAGAGCCGATTATCTCGAAGGCGGGTATTTTCCTCAAGGGTTTGTTTGTCAAGACAGTTTGGCTACGGCTTTCAAGGTTAATAAGTAAGTCTCACCTTCTGCTCCGCTAGCTTTCGGTAGCCTGGCGGTAACTGGTCAGCACCCTGTTTCTTTTTTTAAAAAAAAAACACCCTCCAAGTTAGCATAAACAATATTGCCTGGAAATGAACAAAGGTTCTTCCCTGGAAAACACGTTTTTTTGCTTCTACTCTCGTGGGATGATGGCTCTTAGGCAAAGCGGCTCAGATGAGATTTCAAGGTGCCGCGGTCAGAGAACCACCAAGCTACACCCTGAAGTTTAATTCAGGAAGTTCAACAGATGCAGCTTCCACCACAATGGGGGGGTAAACAAAACTCTCTCTTCCGTCAAGCCATGACAGGGGGCCCGGAGCCTTGTTTGGCCTGACGTATCTCTACGCCAGAGGTCATCAACCCCCGGTCCGCAGCCTGGTGCCGGTCCATGGCCTGAGCCGGACCGGGCCGCGGAGACAGACCTCCCCCCCCCCCCCGCATGCACTCCCCTCCCCACAGCTGCTTTGCGCACGTGCCCCAACGCCGGCATGAGCGCTCCCCCACTGCTTCGCGCATGCGCCCGAGAGAGAGAGCGCGCACATGCGCCCGAGAACACGCCCGCACACCCATGCAAGCGTGGGTGCCCCGCCTTCCTCAGAGGCTCAGCCGGTCCGCGGTCCCGAAAAGGTTGGGGACCGCTGCTCTACGCCACCCTAAAGAAACAAGAGAAGTAGGCCAGGTAAGGCCCGTGGCTGGTCCATGGGACACCTAACGCCGCATGCAGACGTACTGAGTTTCTATTCTAGCATCTGCAGGCAAAGGGACCAGGTCATAGGGAGGGCAGAACACCTTAACCCTGCCAACCACGAAAGGTCTGGCCGCCTGCTTTCGCCCGCTGTCTTTCCGCACCAGCGGTCCAAGCCGTTCTGCAAAAATTAGGATTAAAAAAACAAAAAACAAATCTGAATCAAAACTACTGTTTAAATTCTCAAACAAAGAACACCGATCTTCTCCATTTAAATCGTGATTTGACTTCAATCCCGGACGATGAACCCGCCGCAAAACACAGTTTGGCTCAGAGTTGTCCAAAGGCGCTTTTTAAGTGGATGGAAAAGTTCTGTTGAATCAAGTCTCCGTTTAAAGCCTTACACAGATAGTCTAGCTGGTGACCCCTGAAGGAGCACGTGACTGTTTGCACTCAGTTGCTTTAGACTCAGGATTCCCAGAAGGAAGCCAAGTTGCCCCTGCCCGGCAGTCAGCCTTTGCTGGGGGAGGAACCCCAAACACAGGGCAAGGAGCACAGGCAACGGTCATCATCAGCTATTCCGCCTCCCCCCCCGCCCCCCCCAGTCTCACGTAAGCTGCCTTTTCCTCCAAGATCCTGTCTGGAGTTAGCTTTGCCTAAGCCCCTCCTTCCCCCCCCCGGCAACATTCCTACACTTACCTCCTGCACTACGTTAAAAGAGATTGTTGGCAGCTTGCTGTAAAAGGTCGCCTGTGCTGTGTTTGCCCGCTTTGGAAGGGGAATGGGGAAGACAGAGAGGAGCAAGAGAACCCTCAAAATGGAGAGATGCTTTCTCTTGACGTAGCTCAGCCCCCCCAAATGCGATTCCATGCTTTGCATGAAAGCATGTGAGCCTAAACCCCAAGCCACGGGCCGCTTCAGCTCCCGGTTTTTATATATAGCCAGCTACAGATATATAGACCAGGACAGGACCGTCGGTTCAAGTCCCAGACGCCACCCTGAAGAGGAGTCGTTTTAGAAGCTGATGCCCCCTAGCAACCTTTTTTTTTGGGGGGGGGAGAAGGGGTTTTCAGGAGTTGCGCCAACATACTGGGTGAGGGGGGGCACCCAACACGGCAGAACTCAAACCACCTTGCTAAACCTGGAACATTTGGCTCCAGAGATCGTTCAGGCTTGATTTGGTTCTAGGACCTCCTTGTTCATCTTTCTGGCAGGCTCGGGTCTCTTTCGCTCCAAAGCTCTCCTCCAGCATCTCCTCTTAAATGAATTAATTCCCACCCCACCCTTCTTAACTGTCCAGCCTTCACACCCACATGTGGCGATCGGGAATCCATGAGAGTGGATGGTCTTGATCTCCAGGGACACATCCTTAGACCTGATGATCTTTTCTAGTTCCTGGGTCTTTCCGAAGAAATGGCACGTCATCTGCTTCGTTTGGAAACAGTCTTATGTTCGCGACAGCCTCATCTCAGCCAAAGGACCCCAGGAGGGGGGAAAGGGTCCTGTTCTAAAGAAAACCACACACACAGTGTTTGCTCATTCCGCACTTCTCGGTTTCCTGAGAAATGTAAGATGTTCCCTAAATGCAAGCTGTGCATTTTAAGCTTATTTATGCACTCAATCGTCCTAGAGGGCAGGACACGTCCTAACGGGCTCTAGCGACGGAGCCACGTTTAGGCTGAATGTCATCAGGGAAACCTTCCTAACTGTTAAGAGCAGTACAATGACGGGACACGGGACCTCCGGAGGGTGGCGCGTTCTCCCACGTTGGAGGCCTTCAAGGGAAAATTGAACCACCCTTTGTCAAATCTGCTTTGATTGGGTTTCCTGCCTTGGGCAGGGGGTGGGACTGGATGGCCCCCCACCCAGAGGCCCCCTTCCAACTCTACGATTCTAGGATTCTAATATTCCTTGATGGATAAAATGTGGACCTTCACCAGTGGCTTCTCAAAGGTTAGGAAACACACTGCCTTGAAAACATGCCTACGGTGGGGGACAATATTATTTACTGACACGGAAAGGGACCTTTGCTCTTTACTCTCCCGAAGGGGGGAGTCGGGGGAGAAGACGGCTCCCAAAAGCTAAAGAAGTATTTGCTGTTATCTCAAAAAACAGGAAAGCTGCTCCCAAACACATATTTAGTGTACAAGGCTTGCTTTAAAAAAAATAAATAAAAAGGGTTAAAAGAGCAGGACAGTCCCTCCACCCCTGTCTCTTCACACAGGATGGGAGACACCTTACAAAAGAATCCACTGGCTTCACAGGAGGCCAACGACATGAATTCAACCCACGTCCTGTAAAAGAAGGACCTCCTTCTATAAAAAGAATTTAAAAACCCCTTTTTTCTTTTTCCTGGGGCACCCAGCCTGTCCAGCGTCCCAGCCCGAGAGACCTATTCGCACACGCTTGTTTGTGAGAACTCATGAGAGGACACGGAAAGTCTGCACACTGCTGCGGGAGTCCACAGAACAGATTTCCACCTGCAATACATAGAGTTAAGAGCGTATCTACACTACAGTGGGACCCCTCTTATCCGCAGGATCCATATCCGCTGATTCACTCATTCGCGTCCTGAAAATACCCTCTGAAGCCACAGGGAAACAAGCTGGCTTCCATGTTAATCAACACGAGCGCCTTTAAGCGCTTTCTTTTTCACTAGATTATGGCCTGTATCTCGAACTCCACCTTAAGAATACACCGATGCAGCTCATCGGGGTCTCCCACGGAGGAACTGGCTCATCGTAACACCATTAACGAGAGTAAAAAAGGAAGGTTAATTATTTGTTCATATTGCACAATACGATGGATATTATTTTTAGTTAGTGCTTAGATAAGAGGCTAGCAGGGCGGCCAGAAACAAGACATGTACAAGCAGGGCTTATTATAACATCATTTGTACAAATAGAGTAGGACCCCCATCCGTCCTACTCTATTTGTAAATTTGCAATTTACTGTGCTGGAAGCTTTGCTTCGGATTCAAGCAGGGGTCGATCTTGCACGGTTGCTCCCCTGGGAAATTGGACTCCCGTCCAGATGGGCTTCCGTCGTTACAGACACGGTTGTCTTTTAGGTGTCACTGGGCTCTTAGGCGTTCTCACAGGACTCTGGGGGGGGGGGCGGAGGCAACGTCGCCTACCAGAAACGCCGAAACGTCCAGGTGGTGGATGACAAACACTGTACCTGTTGCAGAAAAACCTCCTGGCTCTCTCTCCTCTCTATCCAACAGCTCCCCCGAGGCAGATGTCCTTAAAACTGTGTTTTTAACCACTTGGGAGCAGGGTTTTGGGTTTAACCCTGTTTTTAAACAGCGGTGTCTGTTGCCTACGGTAACGGCATTCACTCCTCTTGCTCCACCTTGCTAAGAGCGACCTGCAGTCCCTGAAAAGTGGGATATCAACCTGATGCTGCTGGTGGCGGGGGTGGGAAATAAATAAATACATTAACGGGGGGGGGGAGGATTAAAAGGGTGTGGAAAGGCTTCTCTAAACCTACACACAAGGTCGGCATGGTTTTCCTCCTCCTGTTTTCTCTCCAGGCAGCCGCCAGCGTGGAAGGATGCAAAAACCCACCCCTCCCGGAAAATTTGATTTTTTTTAAGAGCTCAAGCCAAGAAAAGAACTCCCAATATCATTATTTGTTATCTTCACGCTTTTCGGTTGCCGCCGCTGCTATAGGGGTACCTGCACCATTCCTGCCCAAATCATTATTATTATTGGTAGTAATAACAGTCATAATACATTAGCATATATAACAATTACACAACTACAAATGTAACAGCTTATATGATTAGACCCTGTGTTGTTACATTATCCCTACGGCGGCTAGCATTCCTATTACATTCTCATTACTATTAGCCTTGCTCCTATGCTTTATTAATATGACTAGTCATCATATTAGCCCCACCAGCACTACCACTGCCAGCATGACTACTAAATTCTAATTACTATTACTACTAGGAGTAGCACTTACTACTTCCTGCTACTACAACCACTACTACCGTTCAAAAAAAACACCAGGCACCGTCAATCAAAAGGATGAAAACCGTGGAGGGGCCGTTTTTATCTGAAACCGATGCAGGTCTGGACCCCCAAAACCTGAGTCTCTGTGCAAGAGGAGGTCGCCGGGCCCCCCTAACCCGGTGACTTGTGGGTTTGTGTGGTGTTTGTGTGTGTGTGCTTTCTCCCCCCCCCCACCCCAAGTCTGAGGGTGTTTATTTCCTAGATCTAAAAGGGATTACTACTACTCCTTATTATTATTTTTTTCTTTCTTTCCTCTCGGCTGTGTCACCCAGACTTTTTCTCCTGCTTGATTCTCTCTCCCTCCCTCGTCCTATTATTATTATTATTATTATTATTATTATTATTATTATTATTATTATTATTATTATTATTATTATTATTATTTTCCCTTTTTCCCCCTGGCTTCTCTGTCTCTCCCTCCTCGTCTTCTTCTTATTATTATTATTGAATTAATTTTTCCCTTTTTTCCTGGCTTCTCTCTGTCTCTCTCCCTCGTCCTATTATTATTATTATTATTATTATTATTATTATTATTATTATTATTATTATTATTATTATTATTATTTCCCCTTTTTCCCCCTGGCTTCTCTGTCTCTCCCTCCTCGTCTTCTTCTTCTTATTATTATTATTATTGAATTAATTTTTCCCTTTTTTCCTGGCTTCTCTCTGTCTCTCTCCCTCGTCCTATTATTATTATTATTATTATTATTATTATTATTATTATTATTATTATTATTATTTCCCCTTTTTCCCCCTGGCTTCTCTGTCTCTCCCTCCTCGTCTTCTTCTTATTATTATTATTATTATTGAATTAATTTTTCCCTTTTTTCCTGGCTTCTCTCTGTCTCTCTCCCTCGTCCTATTATTATTATTATTATTATTATTATTATTATTATTATTATTATTATTATTATTATTATTATTATTATTATTTCCCCTTTTTCCCCCCTGGCTTCTCTGTCTCTCCCTCCTCATCTTCTTCTTCTTATTATTATTATTATTGAATTAATTTTTCCCTTTTTCCCTGGCTTCTCTCTGTCTCTCTCCCTCGTCCTATTATTATTATTATTATTATTATTATTATTATTATTATTTCCCCTTTTTCCCCCTGGCTTCTCTGTCTCTCCCTCCTCATCTTCTTCTTATTATTATTATTATTGAATTAATTTTTCCCTTTTTCCCTGGCTTCTCTCTGTCTCTCTCCCTCGTCCTTTTATTATTATTATTATTATTATTATTATTATTATTATTATTATTTTCCCTTTTTTTCTTTTATTTCCCTGGCTCCCCTCTCTCTCTCTCTCTCTCTCGTCCTATTATGATTATTATTGACTTAATTTTCCCCTCATTTTCCCCCTGGCTCCTCTCTGTCTCCCTCCCTGCCGCCCAAGAAGAGGGGTCCGGATCCGACCCTTTCCCCCCCCCCCTCCCTCCCTCGTCGGGGACTCACCCTCGGCTCGGGTCCAGGCGCCCAGGCCGGCGAAGGCGAGGGCCAGCCCGAAGGCCAAGGCCAGGCCCGGGCGGGACGATGGCGACCACGGCGACCAGGAGGGCGACCAGGAGGGCGAGGAGGAGGAGGAGGCGCCCCCTCGCCCAGGAGGCCCCATGGCGGGCGGAGGGCGGAGGGCCCGGGGCTCCCTCTCGGGGCTCTTCCGGCTCCCGCTCCTCCTCCTCTCCTCCTCCCTCTTCGTGAGGGGGAAAAAAGAAGGGGGTCCTCCGAAGACCGGGAGCCCCAACAGGGAGGCCGGCCTTTATCGGGGCCTGCTCGGTCCGGGCAGGGAGGGAGGGAGGGAGGGTCGCCCGCTCGCTCGCTCGCTCCGTCGGGTGTGTGTGTTGTGTTGTGTGTGTGTGTTGTGTGTGTGGAAGGGGAAAGCCTCCTCCTCCCTCTCTCCCCTCCCCTCTTCGGTCTGGCGGGGCCGAAAGCCCGGCGCTGGGAGCCCGGACGGGAAGAAGGGGGGAAAGGAAGGCCGAAAGAAGAAAGGGGGGGGGGGGAGAGAGAAAGGCCGAACAGCCCCCATTCCCCCCCCCTCTCTCCCTCTCTCTCTGAGAGAAATGAGGGGGGGGGGGAGGAGGACAGACAGGAGGGGGGGCCCCCCCCTCCCTCCCTCCCTCCCTCCCTCCCTCCCTCCCTCTCTCTGAGGGTGTTTGGGGGGGACCAAGAGGAAGGGTCGCGGGAGGGGGGAACTCGGGGCTAGTCGGCCCTTTTAGCCCTAAGGGGAAATGTTCTCTGGCTTCCAGAGGGGAAGGGGGGGGTGTGTGTTGTGTGTGTGTGTGGGACTACAACTTCCAAAATCCCCAGCCACCGACGCATTCCACCCCTTCCCCACGGCCCCCCCCCAAAAAGTATTTCTTTTTAAAAGGCCTAAATATATATCTGTATACATTAGGAACATAATTTCCCTCACAAGTTGGAAACGCACATGCATGTGTGTCTGTGTGTACACGTGTACACACACACACAGAGCCAGCCCTCTACATATGGAATGGCCCAGCTGTCAAGGTGGGGAACTCAGGGGTATTCTGTTTTATTATGATTAATGATGATTATTTCCCCCCCCCCCCTCAGCGGTTGGGAATTTTGGGGATGGCCATTCCCAGAATCCCAGTTGCATTTTTTGAAAAGCAACGTTTCACAAACTCCGTCTAAGGCAGGGGGAGAGGACGGAAGGGAGGAAGCCGCCTCGAGGGGGATTATGGGGAATGTAGTCCAAAAACAAAAAAAGTCTCTTTTTCTTTCTTTCTGCTTTTTCCTTAAACCACAGATTTCCTCTGCCAACGCTTGCGATGTGTTTTTTGTTTGTTTTTTCAGTGCTCCAAGCAAAAGGCATTTCTTGCACTAGGCTGACCGTCCTTCCCGACCCGCTTCAGTCTCCGGCCGTGTGAAAAGCTGTCAATGGTGGAGCGTAGGCAGGAGGAAGGGCCCAGGAAAGGAACTCCGGCGCCTGCGGTCCACGCCACCCTTCGGGCCCTCGGTCCGTTCTTCGGCGGCCCTTTCTGGTGCCACGGCTCTTGGCCACCAAGGTGGCTTCGGCCTCCCCTCGTTGCGTGGCCCCTCACACCGCTTCCTCGCCCTTCCTTTTCCCCATCCTCTTCTTTGGCTCGCCCGTCCCAGCCAGGCTGCCAGGCCATCGGACAAGAGTGCCCGTGGATCTGGCCCCCGTACTCACAGGCCACAAAACAACAAAAATCCCACCACCCCCCCGGGTCTCTTAAGGTCTTGCAAAGCAAGAAACGTCGTTCCCCCAAATCTGCCTATTAAAAAGTGCAAGGCGAAGGGTCAAGGTGGGTCGCTATGGGGTTTTTAGGCAGTGCCACCCCAAAGTGAACTCTTCCAAGCTCCACCCTGGGTTTCTCCTTTATGGGTTGGCGCCAGCTTCCCCCCAAAACCCTCTAGGTCAAAAACGGAGCCGGTGCGTGCGAAGGCTTCTCGTTCCCAGCGCCGACATCCTGCAGCAGCCAGATGGCCCACCTGCCCTTCCCAAAAGGTGCCCCGGGCGGCTCAGCCTCAGCCTGGGACCCGATGGGGCAAGGAGTTCCCAAGGCTCACGAGAGAACGTTCCTGCCCTCGCCTGAAAGTGGGGGGGCCACGTGCGTGCGGAAAAGGCAGGGAAGTCCCACAGGGCGGCTTTGTAAGGGCAGTTCCCCCCCCCCCAAGGCAGAGAAGGAAGGGAGGCCATTTCCTTACCAGGCCAGCCCCCACCTCCCTACAAAGCACTCATGCTCCCCCCACCCCCCACCGGAGATTTTAAATGTCCATTTTTTTCTGGGGAAAAAACCTCTTCTTTACTGGAAAAAAAAATGTATGTCTATAAAGTTGTCTAGACTGGATTCCTCCCCCCCCCCAAAAAAAAAAAACACATTTTCACTCTTTTTCCCCTGGAAAAAAATGGAAATTTTGGGAAATTTAACATCTCTACCCCACTTCTTTGGGGGAGGTCACGCCCTCACTTCTGGGATCAAGACGTCGCTTGCGCTACCCTTCTCCCACACAGCCTAATTCCAGCCCCCCCCCTCCTTTTGTCTCGGTCCAAAACGCTAGGGAGTTTGTCCATGAAAGCTTCGGTGCGAGGACGGACGCGTCCGATCTAAGACTTCCCAACAGGATGGAGACGGAGAGACATCCTCTGAGCAACACCAGAGTCACCCGCTCAACTCTTTTCTGCCGGCTGCCGGCCATCTCTCTGCCCGCGTTCCCAAGTCGGAGGAAATCCTCGTCTGTCGCCAACCCAGAGCTTGGGAACGTGACCTTCGCGGGTTCCTCCAGACTCCGGTCCGGAGCCCCTCGGCGTCACGTTCCCTCCCGACGCTTCCTTCCAGGCCTGGACGTGGACGGGAAGTGGCAGGAAGGATACAGGTCCCTGGCACAGGCCTGCCGAAGGAAAAACGCTCGCTCCCTGGAGCCTTCCTGCTGGAGAAAGGAAGTCTCCATGCTGCGCATATGGGGGCCGTCATCGTGAGGCTGATGGGCAAGGTGGGGAGGGCAGAGCTGCCGAGTTGCCATCGCAAACAGAGATGCGGGCGGTTGCACGCTGCCAGAAAGGTCCCACCTCCGCTGCGGGGCAGGATGTGCAACCAAGGCGCTTGAGGCGGAAGGCAACGGGAGGGGTCCAGAGGCCGCCCGAGGCCCTTAGAAAACAGCTGCCCGTCCCAGAGTGGCAGGACGGACAGTTGGACGGCTTGCCCCCCCCCCCCCGCAGAGGCCGCACCCCGACCCCTCTGTCGCCTGCCCACACACTCGGGACAGGAAGGCAACGCTCCCGCCCGGGACCGCATTTCTCCGCCGAAGCTCCCCTTTCAGGCAAACCACACGGTAGAAGCGAGTCAGGCTTTAATGCGCACATTGAGGATACCAAGCAACAGTCCGCCCTTCCTCGTTTCACCGGCAGCCTCTCCCCTCCGAATCAGCAAGCTGAGGCGCATGTCCTTCGCTGGGGGCAGGGGCGGGAGGGAAGCGGCTCGTCTTTCCAGAAGCAGCAGCCCTGCCAGCGAGAGGCTGGCATGAAGGGGAAACGGGCCGGGCAGGGACACCTCTTCCCCGGAGGGACCGCACCTCTCCGGGCCCTGCCCTGCCACGGAGGGTGAGGCCCCAACTGGGGGAACGTCTCCTTCCCACAGGTGCTCATCCCCATGGCCCATTTGTTTTCAGGGGTGCCCGTCGTGCAAGGGGCCCCATAAAACAGGAAGCACATCCTTCGGGAAGGGGGGGGGAGAAAGGGGGAAACTCATTCCCAGTCTAACCCATGGCGACGGAGGCATCAGCCCAGCCCGCCGCCTTGAGGGAGAATCTAAACTCGCTTCTGCTCACCTTCCTTGACTAAACTGTGCGAGGCTGAAACAAGAGAGCCGATGGCAGTTCTTACACCGCGGCCCCTGGGGAGGTCCTACGCTGCTCGTCCGTTAAAGACGCCTGGCACAGAAGCTGGTTTTACATCTGACAGAAAGTTGCCGGTCAACGAATATGCAAAGCGCAGCCTTTTACCCCTCAACGCCTGCTCGGCCGGGTCTCCTCTCTATCAGGGCGGCAGCTAAGAGTACACGGAGTCACTAACAAAAAGATAAAACCCACACGTGGACTGGGCAACCGAAGGTTTCTTGCAAGGATGTGTGTAACAAAATAAAAACAAATAAATAAAACAACAGAAACTGATTTTAGATAGACAGGCCAGGATCAAAAGGAAAGGCTCTTCGCTTAGTTTTCGGTAGTTTTCTGCTCCTCACAGGAGGAGGAGAAGCCCACCAGCAGGCCAGGCGCAACTTCCCAGTATGGCTGGCCTGGGAGAACCTGGCCCAAACAGGAAGGGAGCGCCACCACCTCCTGTTTGTCCCAGATGGCAAAACGGGTGCCCCTTTCCCTGTTTTGAGGTTTCAAGCAAGGCACTGCAGGGCCGTCACTGGCCTTGAAACAGAGGGTGCCGGAAGAAGAAGGCCCTTCGCTCAAGCCCGGAGCCGGAGAGACACCGAGGGCCGGAAGATCACAGTCTGTAGAACAGCCGGAAGGGAACTTTTGTTGCCGGGTTAGAGCGCTTGGCCCAGGGGAGCAAGACGTGCCAGGCAGGCGGCTGTGGTCGTGCTGCTGCTCCTCCTGGGCAAATCACCTCAGCTTGGGAAAGATCCGGATGAAAAGGATCATGCTGATGAAGATGAAACAGACCACAATCAACATCAGCCACAGGAGCCAGTTGACGGACTTCTTCGCGTGCTGCTCCAGGCGATCCGACTCGTCCTTCAGCTTCTCAAAGTTCTGGTCGGCCATGCGGAGGGACTGGGACAGAGTCTGGAACAGAGAGAAGGGTCGAGAGGGGGGGTCGAAGTGAGCCGCTCCCGAGGGCAAAGCCAGCTGCTGCCCAAAGAGCCCGGGAAAAGACCCTCCCTTTTTCCCACCCCACCTCACTGCCTGAAACGTGCACAAGCAAGGCTAGCGACGGGCGGGAGTTGTCAAAAATGGAACTTGGCTACTGCCTCCCACGGCCGACTGCTGCTGGGCCAGCCGGGCCAGGATTCTTGGCATCCACAGCAGGGCACCTCAGGAGACGCGGGAGGGAGGCTGCACGCTCTACCTGGTTGTCCTGCTTAATCACGTTCTGTGCCACCAGAGTGTTATTCTTCAGGTTGCGAGCCAGGTGCAGCATTTCGTCTGCCAGCTTCTCCTGGATGCTGTGGTGGTGTTGCAGGACAGCGTCCAGTTCAGCGGCCGACTGCTTCTCATCAGGGAGGGAGCCGCTGCAGGTCAAGAGCAGGCGAGAGATGGGTCGCTTCTCACTGGTACGGGCTGCGAGGCCGGCTTTTGGTGCAGCCCCTCAGCGTCTTTCCTGGCCAGGCATGGGCAAACCCAGCCAGGTCCGGCCACTTTCCTTCACGGAGTGGCCACAGATCCTCTGGTGGGCCAGAAACCTGCCAACTCCTCCCCACCCACCCCCTGGAGCTGAAATCTAGAGATGGCGTTGGAGAAGAAGCCGTGGGAAAGACCCCAGGCTTTTTTCTACACGTGAAGGCCCTGCTTGCCGTTTCCTGTGGGAAACCCAGCTACTAATGGGGAAAGCCTAGGAGTCAAGTCTTGGCCACAGGGCGAGGGGGGGGGGCAGCCCCCCCACTTTCCATCCCGCTCCCCAACCTCACCTCCTCCGCTCAACACTTACATGCGCTTTCTCAAGCTTGTCTCTTCTGAACCTAGGGAGGGAAAAGAGAGTTTATTCGGAGCAGCCACCCAATTTTCCCAGCCGAGGAATCGGCCTATTGGGCGAGCAAGACCAAAATTCTGGAGAGAGGGGAAAAGAGAGAACCTGCCAAACAAGGCACCCCGCCTGGAAGGATGACCCTTTTCAAAAAAGGAGGACAAAAGCGGCCAAGGGCCAAGCAAGTGGCTGCCGGGGGGGAGGGGGGGAGAGGCTCAAGACAAGCAGAGAGAGAGTCTGAGGGGGAAGCCTCCAGATTTCCTAGCTACGGGTGAGATCCAAATGGGCTTATTGGTAGGGACCACTAAGGTCCCGTTTTGCCACCTCAAGCTTTCCCATACGCCGTAGCCTCCAGAACCTCAAAAGACTTACCGGCGGCACAGGAGGAGCCCTGAGGAGGCAGGAAGTGCAAGAGAGAAAGAGAAAAAGAGACGTTACCGGCGTAAGAGCAAGCTCTGTGTGGGTTCAGGAACACCTGCTCCCATATCCCAACATTAATTCTCCCGGGACTGCGAGGAGATGGGAAAGCAACCCCCGTGTCTGGAGAAGTTGCCTTTGGGGATTACACGCACCCCAGGAGCTAGGAGAGCAAGAGAGAGCAAGAGAGAGAGAAGGAAGCGTGACGGCCACGTCGGCCAGGGAGACATACTGTACCAAGCAGCTCGCTCCTCATCTCGCCCGTGTAGCGGGCCTTGGTCTTCAGGTGCACCGTCTTGGTGGCCGGGACGCGCTCCTTGGCCGTGGTGGGGTTTCTCCCGGGAGCCAGGAACTGGTTGGCCAGGGCCTTCTCTGAGGACGTGGACTGGGAGGGGGAGACGGAGAGGGATTGAGGACGGGGCGCCGAACGGGTTCTTGGCTCTGAGGCTCGGCCAGGAAGGGCCAAGTCTTCCACCCGAGACCCCCCGGGGGGGGGGGGGGGAGAAGGGTTGCTAAAGCTTACCAGCTTCTCTGCTTCCAGTAACCCCTTCAAGAAATCCACCTTGCGGGAATATTCGTTCAGGACCTCGGGTACTGGCTTGCTGGAAAAGAAAGGGCAAAGGTGAGATTAAAGGATGATGCTCTTCCCCACCCGCCACCCTCCTATCCTCCAGAGGTTTCCTTCCCAGGGGCTGGTTTTGAGCCTCACCTGAGATGGATTCCCAGCAGGCCCCACTCACCTGGGATGCTTCTTCAGCGCAAGGAGCATCTCCTCCAGAGCAGCCACGTACTAAAGAAAAAAGGAAAAGAAAAACACATTTTGAGGCTGTCCAAAGTTCCTAGAGCAACCCCAGGGGCATGCTGGGGGTTTCCTTCTTTTCCTCCCCCCCCCCCCGCCTTCCTCCCCGGACCTTCTCGAGCCGCCACTCGTCCGGGCTCCGCCGCTCGGCCGCCAACGCCTCGCAGCGGCTTAGCAGCCGGACCAGCTTCAGCTCCGCCCGGGGGACGGGAAGCCGACCGGCCGCCACCGCCACCGCCGCCATCTTGCCTCCAGAGACGAAGCGCGGCGGCCGCTTCCGGCCGCTCTGCGTCCCTTCTATGGTTTTGGGATGTGCGACGTCACTTCCGGGCGGAGGTGCGCGCGCAGCCTCCCTTTCCTTTCTTCTTTCTCTCTTCCGGCGCGGCCTCCGTTCCTTCCCCAGGTGGGTTCCCGGCCTCGGTGATGGGGGGGGGGAGGAAGGATCGGCCTCCATCCTCAGCCGGGGGGCGGCCGAGGGGTTCCGGGAGGGCGCGGAGGGACCCCTCGGAGGGGCACCGAGCGGAGCCCCGTGGTCTGGCCGGCGGTGTGTGTGGGGGGGGACGCCTCCCTCTCTGCCTCCCTCTGGCAGGCACCCTCCGTCTGGGGACGAAGCGTGGCTCCTGGCTCTGTTCTCTATGGGTTTACTCGAGAGTCGGGGAAGGGGGGGTGCCTCTGAGGTCGGGGGACAACCCTCGCTGCTGCCTCTGAGCAAACGCTCCCAACCTAAGGACCGCGTCATCATCCTTATCCTTGCAGTTATGGTGATTCTCCTGGGCTGGGTCTCTGGAACTCTCAGCCACTGGAAAAGGAGTCTCCCCTTTCCCCTGATTCTGGTCGCATCCATCCGCGGTGCTGGGTGGTGGTGGTGGTGGGGCTTGGTTTGGATCCCAGCACTGGTTATATACCCCCCTTCCTATGTTTCTCTCTTGCAGAGATGCGAGGGTGCCATGGGCGGCCAGGTGTGTGTGTGTGTTGGGGGGAGTGTTACTGTGTACTCCAGGTCCCATGCTTCTCGGAGGGAGACCCGCCCCTCACCCTTCCTCCCTCTCTCTCTCCTTAGCCATGGCGATCCGGTACCCGATGGCCGTCGGCCTGAACAAGGGCCACAAAGTGACGAGGAACGTCTCCAAGCCCCGCCAGTGCCGGCGCCGTGGGGTGAGTGGCCGGTTTTGGGGGGGCCAAGCAGGCTCCCCTTGCCTTGGTCTGGGGTTTCCAGATTGAATCGGTTTCACTGCCGGGATGAGCGCCGAGGTCCACAAACGCGCCACAGCTTGGCAGGCTGGAAAGTGGTTCGGCCACGGGGTCATGACCCCGAGAGGAGCGGGGATCCCCTTCCCCCCCCTTCTGGCGGGGACAGCCCCAAAACGCAGAATCCCGGGCAGAGCAGAGAAAGGGGTCCCGACTCATTTTCCCTTCTCTCCCGCAGCGCCTCACCAAACACACCAAGTTTGTGCGGGACATGATCCGGGAAGTGTGCGGCTTTGCTCCCTACGAGAGGCGCGCCATGGAGCTGCTCAAGGTCTCCAAAGACAAGCGAGCCCTGAAATTCATCAAGAAGAGGGTGAGCCTGCCTGGGAGTGGGGCCAAAAGGGCCACCCGCCTGCCTTCTTACTTACCCTCTTTCCCCTCCCAAGCGAAGGAAGTGTAAAAATCTCCGGGGGAAACGGGGCAGAGGTGGTCGGTCCGACTCGGATGCTGAACGGGATGCTATGACCTTTCCTGAAACACCGCCGTGGGAAGCGGGGTGAGCCAGGGCCTCCCCCGATGGTCCAGAGTGCCCTGCTCAAGTCATAGGACCCCCCGAGGTCATCTAGTCCAGCCCCCTGCGCTTGCCGGACGTCCTGGCCCTCTAACTTGGGTTCAGAGCCTTCCCGCAATGGGAGGTTCCGTTCTCTTCCGCCATGCCTCTGCCTCTCGTGTGCTGACGGTCTTCTCTCTCTCCCCCCCCCCCCCCCCGGTAGGTCGGGACTCACATCCGGGCCAAGCGGAAGCGGGAAGAGCTCAGCAGCGTCCTGGCCGCCATGAGGAAAGCGGCCGCCAAGAAGGACTAAAGCTTGCCTCCCCCCCCCCTCCAAATAAAGCTGATTTAAAAACAATCTCATCTGCTGTGTGCCTTGTGTCCTTTGGGGGGGGGGGTGTCCCGGTTTGAGAGGGAGGTGTGGATTTAACAAGAAGGCATGGATGTGTGAGTTGGGGGGGGGGTCCTCCTAAGTGCCTTTTGCTGGAGGATCAAACCCACCCACCCCCCACCGAGAACCGGTTTTGGGGAGGGGGGCCAGAAATGCACACAGCACGGTGCTTAGGTTCCACCCAGTGGTGCTTCAGGGACTCTGGAATGGCGTTCCCTCCTTTTGGTGTAGAGGCGGAGGGTGGATCTGGACCACCAGGCGTTTTCATTCAGAAAATGTTATAAAAGGGTGGCTTTAAGCCTTGGCCGGCCTCCAGGGATCCACCCATGGCTGGGTGGGCGTGGCTGAAGGGCAGTGGGCGGAGCCTACTTCTGAGTGGCAGTTAGAGTGGGGGCAAATCTATATGAAGAGGAGACCGGGCCGTTTTTCTTTTATTACAGAACCATTGTCTTTTGAGGACCTAAAGTGCGTGTCTCCGAAAGTTGAACTTACTTAGAATTACAGAAAGAGCATATTTCTATTTTAACTCAGATTTTGACCCTGATCATCCCTACTCTGGGTCCTGCTTTTCTCTGGATATACCAATTATTGGTTCTCCCTCAGTTTTTTGTTTTTTTAAAAAACATCTTTTAAAAATTCAGTTTGGGCCAATTCTCCTCATGGTTTTGTTTCACGGGTGACTTAAAAGGCGTCAGGTCTGCCACACAGTCACACTGGACCTCATGGGGTTACCCCTAGGAACGAAGTGATTAATTTAAAATAGATGGAGAAAAAAATAATTAAATGTCTGAATATAAAAATATCTTAGTTTGGTCAGCGCTGAAGGGGCTGGTGTCGGCTAGTTTTAAAGGGGTTGGAAATTAGGGGATCAAGTCAAAGCCACCTCCCCAGGAGGGACCTAAGATTTGTGGGGCAAGTTGGAAATTAAATTAATTTTTAAATTAAAAAGAAACGCCCTCCCAGGCTGGGTCGGACTGAAATGGTGCCAAGCTTTGGGATACAGGATCCCACCTCGGGAGGGTCTGGAGATGGGGTTGAGAAAGAAGAAAGCTCTTAAATTGGGGTCCAACAGCTGGCTGGACCCCAAAGCCGAGTTTCCCTCATGAGGGACAAAAAAGGGAAATAGTGAGGGGTGAAAGAAGGGAAGGAGACGCAGTAACTCCTTAGTCCTTAAAAACTAAAGCTTTTCCTGAGGTAAAAGTTGGCTCTCAGGCGAGGATTGTGAGGGAAATGTTAATCTACTGAAACGGCGGGACTGCTCTAAAAATGAAGGAAACAGGCTTAAGTTGAGGAAAAAATAAAGACAGACCATATACAGACTCACAAGGAAAAAAGATGTATACACACATACAGAATGAAATAGTTAAAATGCCTCATAAGAAGGTAGAGGAGAGACATTTGTCAGAGTTGGAGCTGATACCAAGGAGAAAATGGAAAGATCTGGTGGCTTTGGATCATTTTTTTACTTCAGCTTTCCTGACAGATCAAGTTGTAATGGTGACAGAAAAATTTCCAAATTGTTAACAAGGCAGCAGGATATTCTGATCAATTCACCTCCAGCTGAGACGGCTCGTTTGCAAGATCTCTGAGGAAAACTATTCAGGGCATCCTCCTCAGTTCAGACAAATAATGTCTGAGGAAAAAAAATATTTTCAAACAAGTTAATCTGTGCCTCACCGTGGTTGAAATAAAATAACGGTTATACCTACACAAGGGAGGGGTTGAAAAGGATTCTACCTGAGGAAAAAGTTTATTAAATCTGCTTTAATTCCCAGAGAAAAAGTGTGATTTAACTGTGGGTCGTTCTGTGGAGAAAGGAGGGACAGAAATATTTGAAATATTTTAAAGCTTTGGAATACAGGATCCCACCTTGGGAGGGTCTGGAAATGGTGTTGAGAAAGAAAAAAGTTCTTAAATTGGGTTCCAACAGCTGGCTGGACCCCAAAACTGAGTTTCCCTCATGAGGGACAAAAAAGGGAAAAGGGAAATAGTGAGGGGTGAAAGAAGGGAAGGAGACGCAGTAACTCGTTAGTCCTTGAAAGCTAAAGCTTTTCCTGAGGTAAAAGGTGGCTCTCAGGCGAGGATTGTGAGGGAAATTTTAATCTACTGAAACGGTGGGACTGCTCTAAAAACGAAGGAAACAGGCTTAAGTTGAGGAAAAAATAAAAACAGACCATATACAGACTCACAAGGAAAAAAGAAGTATATATAGTATATTTACGCCTATGAAATAAAATTTAAAATGCCTCATAAGAAGGGAAAGGAAAGAACCATGGAGATAGCGGAGAACCTTTTGCCTGAGGCGGTTTATAAATTGAAATCATTTTTAAAAATGCACACACACATCATAAAATCAAAGTTAAAATGCCTCGTAAGAAGGGAAAGAATAGAAATATAGTCATTTTTTTCTGAGGTGTTTTGAGAAAATGTTAAAGACTACTTTCCAGGCTGGCTTTTAAGCAATAAGTGTGGGGGGGGGGGGGTCTAGGAAAGATTCTTATTTATAAATTTTAAATATTTTTTTAAATTTTGGTTTTGATCTTAATTCATGCTTTATTGGGTCTGAATGAAACCTGAGTTTACGCTCAGAAGGCAATTCTTAGATAGAAACTATTGAAATGTAGTTAGAAATAAAACATGTGGAAATGTAGTTAAAGGAGAAAGAACTGGCGGGAAAAGCAAAATAAAATAAAATTGAGGGAAAGGGAGAAATAGAGAGAAATATGGATTGAGAGAAAAAGAAATAGAAAGAAAGGCAGCAGTATATTCTGATCAATTAATCTATTAAACCAGAGATGGGTGGTTTGCAAAACCTCCGAGGACAACTATTGAGGGCATATAAAATGTCTGAAGAAAAATAATTTTAAAACAGCTAAATCTGTGCCTCACCATGGCAGAAATAACTGTTGCACCTACACAGAATGAGGGGTTAAAAAAGCATTCTTCCTGAGGAAAAGTTTATTCAACCTGCTTTAATTCCCAGAGAAAAAGTGTGCTTTAACTGTGGAAAAGAGAGGACATTTTAAGTTTCAGTGCACTAGTCCTCAGTGAGGACCAATCCCTTTCACTCCTCAGTCTGTGAGGAATGAGGGGAGAATGCTTTGAGGGCAGCCAAAAGAGAGAAGAACAAGAAAATACAGATGAATCTGTGATAAAAACCTGAGGAAGCCAGGTTGTGTGGAATAAAACTCAGTAATTCAAATAAATTAAATAGATAAATAGATAAATAAGGAGTTGCAGAAACAGCTGAGGTCAAAGTTGAAAAACGCTTGGCTATGTTGAGACACAGATTCAGGAATTAAAGGGCTTTCCACCTTCCAGTGAGGGTTATTTTCTCCCTTTGCGAAGTCTTCGATGGGAACAAAGGGCATTTTTTTCACTGAAGTACTTTCTGCATTTGAAGCATGCAAATGATTGTTCCCATTTTCACACAGAAAGCAAGATTTGCGCACTTTTCCCCTTCCAGACATGCAAACGGCGTCTTCCACTGTGCAGATTCTTTGATGGGAATTAAGCCTGCTTCTCTTATGAAAACACTTTCCATATTGTAAACATTCAAATAGTTTTTCCCCCTGTGGGGATTATCTGACGGGAATGAAGGGTGTTTCTTTCACTGAAGTGCTTTCTGCATTTGAAGCATGTAAAGCAAGACCCCTGTATCCGTGGGGATAGGTTCCAAGCCTGTGGATGCTGAAAAAATGCAGATTATAGTGAACGCTCTACATAGCATGGTCTCTGTCTCCATCTTGTGGCCAGTCCTAGTAACACAATCTTTAGAAATATATATTTCTAGGGTTTTTCTTTTTAGACCGTGGATAAAGGAGTCAGCAGATACTGATCCCGTGAATACGGGGATGCTACTGTAGATGGCTTCTCCCTGTGTGGATTCTCAACACTGAGGAGAAATGAAACAAACCGTCTCATTACAAGGATGCTAAAAGCTTAAAGATAAAAATACGTAAAGGAAACAAAATGGTTCAATGCAACCGTGGTAGAAAGTATGAGAAAATAGTACAATCTATCTATATATATATACTTTATAAACTATTAAGAAAATGGCCGAGACAGACAAACATTTTTCACAGATCTTTTCTCACAGTCCGATTTCATTGGAAAAGGCTTTAATTGGTTCACGATTCCCGTCGTTTTGGGTGGGTCATGTTTTGCAGAGGCCATAATTAGAAGCATCATCAGGGCTGTAGCAGCAAAATCATCTCTCTCTCTCTCTCTCGAAACTTTCCTGCTTGCGTAAAGGGTGGCCCGGAGAGACACCGCAGAGTCAGAGGCACGGAGAAGCAACCGTGGGTCACCCACTCGAGGAATCCCGCTTTGGAAAAACAATGTCAAATATCTCGTCATAGTGCTCCACAAAGTGAACTTCCAGTCCTTCCGTGATGAACTCGGCAAGGTCCGAGTAATCCTTCTTGTTCTCCGACGGGAGGATGATGCAGGTCACACCGGCTCTCTTGGCCTAGGAGGAAAGGGAGAGCATCCCGTTATGGCTGTGGAAGAAACCCAGACCTGGGAAAACCGTATGAACACAGAGGATGATGCTTTCACAGCTGAGGCAGACCCTCTGTCCTCCTCCTATCCCTTTCTCTCCAGAGCCAGGACGGAGGAGGCCTCCTGCCCCCCAGCTCACCGCAATTGTCTTCTCTTTGATTCCTCCAACCGGAAGGATTTTTCCTGTCAGCGAGACCTCTCCCGTCATCGCCACGTTTTGCCGCACCGGCTGACTCAGCGCCAAAGAAAGCAAGGCTGTCACAATGGTGCAGCCTGCACTGGGACCGTCCTTCGGGGTGGCACCCTACAAGAAAGGAGACACGATACAGAAGAATTATCTCAGAAGAGGGGGGGAAATGAAAGAGGCCACACAAGCTTCCCTTCCACCTCCCCACTGCTTATCCCTTGTGTGTCACGTCTCAAATTTGGATTGTAGGGTACCCGTCAACATTCAGAGAATCACAGAATAATGAAGTTGGACAGGGCCTCTAAAGGCCATCGAATCCAATCCCCAACTCAAAGCAGGGATCGAAATCCAAGCAGATTGGACAGAGGGTGGTCCAATTTCCTCTTGAAGGTCTTCAGCGTTGGAGCGCTCACCCCCTCCCAAGGTCTTTGGTTCTCCGTTGTCGTACTGCTCTAACAGTTAGGAAGTTTTCCCTGATATTCAGCTCTGCAGACAGCGGTGGCTAGAGAGTGAGCACCCAATGTTGTAACGCCTCACTGTGAGCCCATTATTGCTATTAAATAAATAAATAATCTGAGAACGGCAGAGCTGGAAGGGACCCAAGGGGTCACGGAGTCCAGCCCCTGCCAAGGAGGCCCCAGTGGGGAATCAAACTCCCAACCTCTGGGTTCTGCCGTCAGAGACCGAAACCCCTAAGAAAATCTTTACCATGACATGCTTAAATATGAAGGCAGTGTTTGTGTTCAAAATAAACCAGGGCTGCTCTAGGCTAGGACACACAAGAGATACCTCTGGCACGTGGAGGTGGAGGTGAGATGCCACCAAGAAGTCGTTAGTGGGCATCCTCTGCATCAGGAAGGCCCGGGCGAAGGTGTAGGCGATCTTGGCGCTCTCTTTCATCACGTCGCCCAGCTGCCCTGTGATTTCAAGAGAGCCGTCTTTGCTCTCTTTGTCCTTTGGGCGCCGCAGCGAGGTCTCCACGAACAAAGTGGAGCCACCTAGAAGGTGGGGGAAAAAGTTCAGGTGAACGATGGGGCAGCCGATCCCCAACATCCGGGGCCTGAGTCGTATCCAGTCCACACCCTCCATGAAGCAGCCCTCCCTCCAGAGGCTGAAACAAGCTGGGCAGGAGGGAGAAGGTTCCCATCGGGGAGAAGAAGGGGTCGCCTGTTGTGGGCAACTCCAATACAGCCACGCAGAGGAGCCCGTCTCAGCCCCAGGACCAAATTCCATTTTAACAAAGTCTCCAGTGGTGGAGGCGAACCCAGGTCTGCCACAAATAGCCACCGCTTCAGCCGTACGTGCTCTCTTACCCATGGCTGTCCAAGCAAGGCCCATCACCACGCCTGGAGGAGTCACGTCGTACATCCGATCGACAGTGAAGATGGGCTTTCCGACAAAGTCCTGGAGGTTTTCGGCCGTCACCTCGACCTTCTCGGCTTCCCCGCTGACTATCTTGTACGCAGATTTCCGAAGCACCTGAGAGAAAAAATAAAAAGGAAGGAGTGAGCATTGAGGCCCGGGAGGGAATGGGTTCATGGGTCCTCAAAGCCACAACCTCCAAAACCTGGGGCTCCCCCCCCCCCCCGGCATCACCTTCTCCACTTGCTTCTGGAGGTTCCTCACACCACTCTCTCTGCAATACTGCTTGATAAGGACCGTCAGCACATCAGGAGTGATGGAGGTCTTGCTCTCGTCCAAACCGCAGAGGACACGAGCTTGGGGGACCAAATACCGCTAGGGAAGGACAGAAAGAACAAAAAAAAAGGAAACCCATTTACGAAATTCCAGGAAAACAGGAAAGGTGCCTCCGTTCTTTCTGACACTCTGGATCAAAACCTGTCGCTTAGGATAAAAGTGGGAGGTCTCCAGAGAGTATTTTCTCCCTGCCCTGGAAAAAGTCACTTTCCAGCCTGTAAGGGCTCCCCAAAATTTCTTTCTTTTTTTCCCCACAACTTTAAAAACAGAGACAGCCCTGAGACGCACTGGAGGAACACCACTGGGACCCGGGTGCCGGCAAGGGGCCGAGAAGGCCATATTCCGCTCTCACCTCTGCGATGGCCAGCTTTTCCTGGGCGACGTATCCCGAGACATTGATCATTTCCATCCTGTCCCGCAGGGGCTCGGGGATCGTTTCCGTCACATTAGCAGTACAAATGAAAAGCACCTGCAGAGGAAAAGCGGGGAGAGAACAGAGACGCCGGGTGGGTGTCGTGCACTTCGCCTCTCCAGGGAGTCCCAGTGGCTACCATCGGCCACATTTCTTGATGTTACTTCTCAACAACCCAGTTTTTTTTTTTTTCTAGTTCAGCGCACATAGAAAGATCGGACAAACCTCCCTTGGCGATCAGCTAGATTTCTAACGGAGGGGGCTTCTGCCAACCCAAGGAATTTCAACAAAATGTTTTCCTGTTTTATCATGGCTCTCTTGCTGGATTTTACTGTAGTTCATTGGATTATTTTACTGCCTTTTTGTGGGTTTTCCTATGCGATACGGCAAGGATTTTCTGAGATGAAATATAGTATAGAAGTGTCTTCATACATCGATGGGTTAAGAAAGGACATTGAAATAGACAAACAATGAAGTGGCTACCATCAACACAAGCCAGTCTAAAACCTACACAAGGAAAAAAATTAAAAAATAAACTGAAAAAGAGCTCTTTAAAGGGCTAGGAGAAAATCTTTACTTGGTGAAAAAAGAATACATGTAAGCACACTGGGAAGCCTTCTACCCCGTTCTCTTTTGCACGTGTAGGACTCAACCACACAACCTAGGCTGGATAAAGGACAACGTTTGGAAAGTTCTTTTGGGGGGGGGGGTAAAAGACTCCTAGAACCCTAAATGGGGATTTGAACTCGGGTCTCCTGAGTCCTAGCCCAACACTCGAACCATGCTGGATCTCGGCGACCCTCTTGAGGGTCACCTTTCCTCCAATATCATCCTAGGCTGCCTCCCATAATCCCATACCGAGGGTCGCTGGAATCCGAAATACCTGGAGACAGGTGGCCCGCTCTTGCTGAAGGTGGACAGAGAAACCCAAAACGGCAGGAGGCAAAGAAGAAGAAAAAATAAGAATCCTACCTTGGAAAGATCTACAGGCACATCCAGGTAGTGATCCAAGAAGTTGGCGTTCTGTTCCGGGTCCAGCAGTTCCAGAAGCGCTGAGGAAGGGTCTCCTTGGTACCCACGCCCAATTTTATCCACCTGCCTCGGAGGAAGCAAGAAGCCCCTGCAGTCACGCCAGCACCTACCCAGCTCCGACAGCCTTCAGGACTCCCCTTTTTACACCCAAGAGATGACGGGCAAAGCAGGTGCCCGTGCATGTTTACCTCGTCAATCAAGATCAGTGGATTCTCCGTCTTGGTCTTTTTGAGGCACTGGATGATCTTTCCCGGCATGGCTCCCACATACGTCCGCCTGGGCACCGAAAGAACACACTTGGGGTTGAGCCCACCCAGCAGAAAAGACAACACACCTGTCTCTCCCTCTTTACACAATTCCTTCTTGACTTTTCACACTCCCTGGCTGGAAAATGTACCGACGAGGTGGGAAAAACAGCAAGAATCAGGATTCTTGGCCAACTCCTTCAGGACTCTGGATCTTTTCATTTCCATTTTCAAGAGAACCTGCACACACCATGCATCCAGTCCTCATGGTCTGAACATTTTTCTTGGATGACTAAACATTCTTCTACACCAAGGGATCGGGGGCCAAACTCTAGCCCACGGACGAGACTAAGCAGGACCAAAACCAGACCCTTTTCTCCAAATAAGAGGGTAAACTATCAAATTGGAATTGATCAGAGAGACATTTTTATTACTAATCGTTATCATCATCAGGATATTTGCTACCCACCCCCTTTTATATACAACTGACAAATATTAAAGAGTTATATAGGGAACCAAAACTTTCAGCCTTTACAACGGGATATACACGATATGTATTATGTGTTAATATGCAGATCGCTAGGAGAATCTGCAAATTAGCCTAGTAAAAAGGGGCCATGGGGAGCCCCAAACCCATACCTGTGCCCTTTGATTTCTGCTACATCCGTCATGCCCCCCACGCTGAAGCGGAAGTACTCCCGGTTGAGGGCCCGAGCAATGGAGCGGGCGATGCTGGTCTTGCCGACCCCAGGAGGCCCGTAGAAGCAAAGAATCTTGCCTTGCGTGGACCCTCGCAGCTGGCTGACGGCAATGAATTCCTAGGTTGGAAAAAGCACGGAGCCTGTCAGAGAAGGGGGCCAGAAGCGGCTTCTGCCGCTGCTCTTCGTTTCAAAGCCTGGGTCAGGACCCAAGACTGGCCTGGTTAAAAACACACCACCTTTCTTCCATTTGTCCAAAGGTTTAAAAGAGAGAAAGACGAGGAAAATTGTTGACATGTAAATTTTACCCATTTACACACCAATAAGCACAGAAGCATTCTTCTGGGGAAATCGCCTGAAAAACACTAATTGCAACTTTGAAACTGCCAAGCTGGCCTACTTGATTCCATCGTTATTAATGAATTTTCTGATTTTTTAAAAATAGAAATGGAAAAATGAAACTCTAGAAAAAAAAGCTTTCTACACTCTCCCCCATAACTGACTGGCAGTACCAAAACGAGAGCTGTTTTGATGATCTCCAAGTTACAAAATTGTCTTATACTGTACGGCGAACGGACCCCCTTTCTTTCCATCTTGAGCTAGCTGCTGACCCTGCAGCCATAAACCAAGGGCCCTTACCAGCACTCGTTTCTTGACATCCTCCATGCCATAATGATCCTCTTCCAGGATGGCCTTGGCGCGGACCAGGTCCAGGTTCTCCTCGCTGTACTTGCCCCAAGGAATGGAGGTCAGCCAGTCCAGGTAGTTGCGGGTGACGCTGTCAGAAACCCGAGAAGCATCAGCACCGGGAGAGAGAATCACCACAATTGCCCCACTTTCTGTGAACCACCTCCATGAACCCCCTACCCTTGAGATTCCACCAAAGGGAAAGGGAAACAAGGTCCATGCAGACCCTTCCACCGCTGCCTCTCGCCTTCTGCCTCGGTTGTCTCAAGAGTTCGGACCCTCTGCTCCTCAAGGGAGGGGCCTGTCAGCTTGGAAGGGAACAACAGCAGAAAAGGAAGGGGCCTCTTCTGTGGCGGGAGTCCTAGCCGTGTGGAACTCTTCCTTGGGCCAAGTTTTGCAAGCTCTTTCTTTTCCGGCCTCAGAGGGTGAAGAGCGGATTTTACTGGGTCCCCCTGAACCTGCTGGAAATACTTTTCCTGCCGTTTATGAGACGAATGACTAGAATCCAGTTGCTACTGATGCGTTGCATTTACTCTGGTTTTCATTTTCGTCCGACTGTCTTATTTATCACAGTATGCAACTCTTCTAAGTGGGATATAAATACAGTAGGACCCCTACCGGTCTCTTTAGACCAAACTTTCTTTTGAAGGAAACCAAAGAGACACGGTGGTGCAGTGGTTAAAGCCATGGTTGGGGGGGGGGGGTTTCCCTGAACCATGAAACTCACTGGGTCCCTAAGAGCCTGACTACACGCGTGTGCGGAAACCCTCTCCTTCCCCTCCGTCAGATGAGAAAGCCGACACCCGCAAGGACGCCCCCTCCCACCCAACTCACTTGAACTCGGAGGAGTGGTTATCCAGGAGGCCCAGCTTGTTCAGCTCCTCGTCGATGACTTCCATCACGTGCGCAGGGACTACCAGCTCCTTCAGGCGCTCCCGGAATTTCTCTTCAATGGCGTCCTTGTCCTCCTTCTCCAAGCCGAGCTCTTTCTTGATGATCTTGAGCTGTTCTTGCAGGAGGTACTTCCGGTGGGTCTGCTTGATCTTCTCTTCCACCTGCAAGGCAGAGTGTGTCTCTGTGTATGTGTGCGTCCACACAGGGGTCATTGGGCCTCTCAGTCCACCTCCAGGTTACCTGTTAATTCTCAGCCTCTGCGACTCAAGGTGATTATCACAGAGAAGGAATTGGACCGCCCTCAGTCAGATCTGCTTGGGTCCCTGCACTGAGGAGGGGGTTGAACTCTATGGCTTGAGAGGCCCCTTCAAGCACTCTATGATCATAAGATTCTATGATATCCTCTATTTGCTGCAATCAGCTGTTCTGCAAACTCTGCACAAACAGCCATAGGATTCAGGCCGGTGGTCGATATAAAAATTAGGCAAGGAACTGAGAAAGGAGAAGAGTCCATACCAACGTCCTTCCCCTCTTCCCACCCCCCCAGTTCAACTTCGCTACAGGAGACCCCAAACAACAGGATCCGAGGCCGCCGGAACGGGCTCAGTGCCGCTTCACGAGGAACCCCCCCTCCCCAAAATCCTTGGAAGGAGAAAGAGGAGGTTCAGCAGCTCCTTCAAAGCCTCACCTCCCGTCCAAGCCGCTGCTGGAGCTTGCTGAGTTCGAATTCCTTCTTCAGGAGAGACAGGGCTTTGTAGAGGCGTTTCGGAATCTAGGAGGAAAAAGGAAGGCAGCAACAGAGAGTTACTTTAGGACCGGCACGTCCATGCATAGCAGGAGAGCTTTTAGGGGACAAGCCGCTAAAATCCAGACAGTGAAGAGCTCCTAGGAGACCCGCGGGGGGAGGTCAAGGCGCAGCGATCTCTCTCCCTTACGTTGGTTTCCTCCAGGATGTCCTGCAGTTCGTGCGACTCGGCCCCCGTCAAGGCTGCTCCCATGTCGCTCAGGTAAATGGGGTTGTCCACCACCCGCTGGCCCGCCTGCATCATCTGGAGCACGGACTCTCTGCAAGGAGCCAGAGGAAACAAGAGGAATCAGAGCATAGATCTTGTCACAGGAGGCCGAGCCCTGTGCTTAGAACCCAAGGGCCGATAAAGGTCTCTTTCGGACGAACCTCGCTGCTCCGGCCTTGCCTTATCAGGAGCTGAAGCTGGGATTGTTTCCTCTCAGGGAAAGAGAGATCTTCACTCCAAGACCCTTCCCACTGGAGACACGGTCAGGGCTCCTAATGACCCACCCTGGCAACCCCTGCTCTGCCTAGGAAGCCCCTGGTGACACCCTGACATTTGGGGGGAGGGAGGAATCAGAAGAGGGCCCCGGTGACGGGCCACAAACATTTCGGGGAGGACGCACCTGTAGAGAGGGTTCAAAGCAATGATGTCTCTGATCGTCTTGACAATTTCTGCGGTCAGAGCCTGCGTACGAAAGGAACCGGGAGACCATCAAAGGGCCAGAGGCAGAGGAGACAGAAGGGCACCTCTAAGAAGAATCCCACTCCCATCTGAGAGAACAGCTTGCCCTCCCGGGCCAAATCAGGACCCCTCGCCTCTGCCGCCTTATGAACACTTACTTTAAAAAAAGGAGCGCAGGAGAGCCCTCGGAGGCGCCCAGCCCCGAGAGGGCAAGCCTGCACTTCCTCTCTAGTCCCAGATCCGCCGGAGCCGCTCGCTTACCTTGACCTCTTCGTTGACCTGGAACTCCTCGTGGGCCACGTTGTCCACATCCACCATGAGCACCTCCCCGGGAGCCGCGGCCTCCAGGGGCTCCACCACCACCTCGCTGCCCAGGGCCTTGGGCTCCAGGGGCTCTCCGGCCTCCCGCTGGGAACGTTTGGACTTTCGGCGGACTCTCGGCTTGGCCTCGGGCTCCTCGGGCTCCACGCTCAGCTGCTTGTTGATACAGATCCTGAAGCCCAGGTGAAAGGAAAAGACACAGACTGACCGGGGAGAAAAAGCTTTGGGAGATGGACAGCAGGGGACGTGGCCAGTTCTGCTAATGACACTGTAGAAATAGATGTCCCTAGTAAATGCTATACACAGCATGGTCTCTGGCTCCCTCCTGTGGTCAGTCCTGATAACTTCATCTTTAGAAATATAGATTTCTAGGATTTTTCCTCTTAATATTTTCAGACCGCAGATAAGTGAATCAGCAGATACTGATCCTGACCATAAGGGGGTCCTACTGTATTCTACAATTCTACGAAACCATCACTGAAAGTACCCTGGCATCTGACTTGGTATAGTTTGAACACAGGACAAGAAGCAAAGAAAGAGAAGGAGCCTGGGGCATGCTTACCTCCGGTGTCCCATCACAATCATCCGTAGCCGGTCGCCCAGGTCTTGCATTTCATGGATCTGAACAAACGTCCCCGTCTGGTAGATTTCATTCAGGTTCTCCACCACGTCAGATTCGTTGCTGACAAGAACACCAGATCAGAGATTAAGGGAGACATTTGGGAGCCACGTGGATGGAAGAGCCGGCCAAAAAACCAGCGCTTCAAATCATTGCTTCTGGCTATCCCCAACGTGCCTCTGTGGGCAAAGAAGGCTGCTAATATTCCACAGTCGAGAGCCCCAGATCCACGCCCAGGCTGCGATGATGCAGAATCATTACGGTGTTTTAATGACCGTAATTTGTAAGAGGTTCATCACGTTAGTCTGTTGTAGCAAAAACACTGAAAAGTCTTGGCCCACCCAAAAAACCAACAAAATGTATTTCTCATGAGCTTACACAGACTTAATCCTTTAACAGTATGTGTTTTATTTATTACTGTTGCAAACTGCCCAGTATATGCATTGCACTAATGGGGTGGTGTATATCAGCCAAATAAAATAAAATAAATCTACTCTCCCTGGAGGCTGCCAACCTCAAACCAGAGACACACAGTTTACAGCAGTTTCTGCAAGAAGATAAACATCCTTCTCATTCTTATGGAAGAAACACGAAGGATTCCAGTGGAATATGAGATGCGGATGTTCTCAAAGAGTAGGAACCAAAAGAGTAGTCGCCACTTACTTGTCATCCTTCTTGAGAAAAACTCCTGCATACGGCTGGGCCAGGCTGACCTTCCTCCTCAGCAACTCAACCAGCTTCTTGTTTTTCACCTAAGAAGGAAAGGAGAATCGTGAGACAAATATGGCTCACTACGAAGAAGAAGAACCGAAAGAGGGCGCTCCAACCACGACCTCCCAGTAATGGCCTTCGACCAGGGGCGCTGAGGCCAAGAATGCTTTTCGGCTGTCCTTTTCTTGCCATCTAATGGAGCTTCCTGACGACAAATACCATTTAAAAATATATATTCCACATCCTAGAGACTTAACATAGAGGACTCTGGATGAAACGCTGTGATAACGAGTGCTGCCCCGGAATTATTCTTTTAATGGATAGCTTCAATATTTTTGAAAATGTTAAACCTCTAAAGAGAACTAGAGAATGTGATGGAGAAAAGGCCAACTAAAAATTGAGGCTTTCCTACTTTGGGAACATCCCGAGAAGGCAGGATTCTCCAGAAGGAGACCATCCTGGTGGGAAAGGTGGAAGGCAGCAGGAAAAGAGGAAGAGCAAATACGAGATGGACGGACTCCCTCAAGGAAGCCATGACTTTTGAGTTTGCAAAGCTGAGCAGGGCAGTGGAGGACAGGACATTTTGGAGAGTGCTCTTGCACGGGGCCATTAAAAGTCCAGGACTGGACAGTGGACTCAGTCCTGTGAAGGATTAGCGTGGCTGTCTAAGCCAGGGGGTATCTGGCTATCTATGCAAGGTGGACCTTGTTTGGATCCATACGATTCTTCGGCCACCATCGTTCTGGTTGTTACTGATCTCAGCAACTAGGCTACCATCTGAAATCTCGTTCCTTTTAATAAAAAGTGCGAGCCCCCATAAATAAGGCTGTGCAATTATCTGCCCAAGGCAAAGCGGTGCCCACGTCTTTCCAGAAGAGTCCGGCAACCGAGGAGTTAAGGTCGGCGCTTTCGTTTGTGTTGGAACCCCATGAAAGACCGTCAGCGGGAAGGTCTCCTCTGATGTCACACAAGATCTATGGGGAACGCTTGCTTTTCGCCCTCTTGTACCAGCGCAGATCAAACTGATCTGAGCACATCCATCACGGTTCAAGGGGAAAAAGGAACCGCTCTATCTCCCGACCCACGTGCTTATCTTTCCACAAAGGATAACCCTGAGAAGAAGCGCTGACGTCCTCGTGGGGAGGGGGGGCAAAGGCCCTTGAAAACAACATCAAGGCCTCTCTCTGCAAGGGGCGCCCGCGGACCCATCAGCCCCATTTCTATCAGGTCAAAGAGCTTTCCAACTTTCCTTACAAGGAGCAGCAAGATCTGCACATGATGAAATACAGTGACATCCCAACCAACTCGTGAGTCGTCTCCTAAAGCCTTCCCAGAAACATGAGATCAAGCCCGCCCACCCCTCCCCACACACACAGAAGAGCTTCCACTTTAAATGAGCTCCTTCCTTTAAAAAAAAAACCAACAACGGCACTTTCCTGAGCTGGCTGGCGGGGAAGCCATCTAGACTGAAGTTCAGAACAGCTGCCAACCCTTGAAAGGCGGAGCCCTTGGGAGCATGACCAAGGCCACGGCCGCTAAGATCTCCCGACCGAGGGGGAAACGGGACCAGAAGGGCCTCCCAGGGTTTTCCCTTGAAGGCCTCCAGCGTGGGAGCGCTCCCCACTGCCTCCCAAGGTCATGGGGTCCCGTAGTCATACTGCTCTAACCGTTGAGAAGTATTTCCTGATACTCTGCTGAAATCCGGCTTCCTGTCGCCTGAGCCCATCGTGACGTGTCCTGCCCTCTGGGAGGATGGAGGACGGATCCTGCCCCTCTCCTCCGCAGGATTGTCTTACAAGGATTTGAGAAGGGCTCTCCTGTCTCCCCTCCGTCTTCTTTTCTCAGGGCTAAACAGGCCCCCCCATTCTTGCCATCTTTCCTGACAGGGCTTGGTTTCCAGTCCCCAGATCTTCCTTTTTGCCCTCCTCTCGACTGGCTCCAGTTTGGCATCCCTCTTCAAGGGCGGTGTCCAGAACTGGACACAATACTCAAGAGGAAGGCAGGCACTCTGTCTGCAAAACAACTGGCCCACTGTGGCTATGGGTTGCCCTACCACTGGCCCACACCAACCAGCCACCGAGGCCAGGTGACAAGACAGCAGCTCCCCAAGTGACTTTATATAGCCGTTCTTAAAAACCACTGCAGGACCAGATCCTTCTGAAAACAAACCAAGGCAGACCCACACAAACACACACACACACAATTTTGGAAAAAATATAATCACTAAACTAAAGAGTTTCAATTTAGAACTGTCCGATGGCTCAGGGATTGAGGCTTCTGGCTGCGGAGCCAGAGGTTGGGAGTTCGAATCCCCCACTGGGCCTCCTTGAGAAGGGCTGGACTAGATGATCTCGAGGGTCCCTTCCATCTCTGCAGTTCTAGGATGATGAGCTGGATAGCTTGGTCGTTCAGGTGGAGCTGAAGGCTGCAAGTTCAGTTCCCCACAGGGCCTCCTTGACAGGGGCTGGACTAGGTAATCTATAGGATCCCTTCCTACTCTGTAGTCCTAAAACAATGATAATTAATTAGGAAAAAAAGGAATTTTTGCCACTATCCACTGCCTTCTCTCTCTCCGCAACAGCTCCCTCCCAAACCCCGGGGCACCTTCTGGTCGGCAGCTGTGAACAGTGACCCCTTCCGACTACAACTCCCATCCCAGGCCAAGGAGCATGGGGGCGGGGGTGCACAGGGGGGAGCCTTCCTCCCCCCCTCCCCAAAACGCGCCCCCTGGAGGGGAAACGGCGCAAGGCGTCACCTCGATGATCTTGATGAACCGGGGGAAGACCGGGTTCCGGGTGACGGCGATGAGCGGGACGTGCGGGACGTGCTCGGGGACCATCAGCGGGGCCAGCGCCGTCACCACCGGCCCCGGACCGCCAGCCTCCGAGCCCGAGCCGTCGTCTCCGCCCCCGGGGGATCCGGAGCCCGGCAGGCCGCCCTCGGAGCTCTCCACGCCGCCGCCGTCCGCCTCGCTGCCGCTGCCGCCTCCTCGGAGGAGGAGGAACCGGGGCGGCGGGGCGGCTGCCGGGGGCCCCCACCGGCCCCAGGGCCCCTCCGCCGCCGGGAGAGGCCGCCGGGAGGCCGGCCAGGAGGAGGAGGAGTTGAAGGAGGAGACGCCGCCGCCGCCCCGTCCGCGCCACCCCCGGCCCACCGGAGGCCGCCCGCCCCGCCACAGCAGCCGCAGCCAACGCGCCGCTCCGGAGGAGGCCGCCATCTTGCCTCCGGCGCGCAAGGGTGACGCCATCGCCACGCGCCCGGCCCGGCTGAGCAACCCCCGCCTCTCGCTAGCACGCACGCCCTCCATGCGCGCGACCATAGAGACGGGGGCTAGCGAGACTCACTCCACTTCCGGCCGAGGGGGGGGGAAGACGAGACTGGCCTGGAGGAGCGGCCGGCCTTTCCCTTCACTTCCGGTGCGTGGAGTGTTGGGGGGGGAGAGAAGGAAGAAGGCAGAGAGGAAGTTACCCTGCGTCGTTCTCTAGCCGTTACTTTACCGTTATCGTAGTTACTTTTTTTAAAACTACACTTCCAGTAATCCCCAGCCGTCGTTCTGTTACCGGCCAATTTTGGGTTTCGGTTTTCCGGCAAGGAATCAGGCAGAGAGGCAACAGCTGAACCGAAGGCCCGATTTTATTTTGAATAGAATAGCCAAGAGCAAGAAAGGTCAGCTGGGACTTCCCTTAAAAGCAGAGAAGACCCCAAACACGTGGAGTACATACATTTTATAATGATACACAAACAAAGAGCATAAAAGTACTACAATTCTATTGGTCATTCGTACCCCAACTTTGTATCCAGCCCCTCATTGGGTAAACGATGCCAACTACGCTAATCTATGGGTTACAGGTAGATAGGCATATTGTGCCCCCATCTCTCCTTGACCTGTGCCCAAGATGCGCCTGAAAGTTTGGGGACAAGAGTATCCATTTCCCCTTATCTATTCGTATGTTTATGTGTTTTCTTCCTGGGCCCTGATAGATGGCCTTCAATACTGTGAATCCCTTCTGAATGTTACAACAATCATTGCTGGCTTCCTCCTACAGGCATTCCAATTATGGGCCATCAGTTACATCAAAAAGATGGTTGGGCGAAGGAGAAGAGTTACTTTGTTATTCTAGGTCGGCCATAAATACCTTTTAGCTAGGTGTGAACATTTCAGGGTGAGGTCTTTCTGGGGTCTGTGTTTTCTCCTTTGCCTTGTCAGTTCTAAAATGTAGCTAAAACTTCTGCCCCCAGAAAGATCAGGACCACACCCGCCAGAAAGACCCCAGTTAACGACCCATGACATTGGGGGGAGAAGGACTGCAGAACTGGGATTATCCCTCACCCCCCCAGTCCTTTGTCCATTCAGACCTGGGAGAAGTGAAGCCAACGCAGGCAAAATGAAGCAAGAGATAATTCTGGACGAGGAGACTCTCAGGGCAGGAAAAAAGCAAGGGACACTTGGGAGGTATTTTAATTTACTTACACTCTTTACTTCATATAAAACAATGAGCAATATCTTTTGTACGGCTAGTTTCAATGGGAGTGACTCGTATTTGTACTAGTTTTGTAACCATATTTAACATTTCCAAGAATCTTCAAATAGGTACGATGTCTCTTGTCCTCAAGCCACGGTAGGCGAGTCCTCGGTGGAGGCGAGGACTGTGCCTCTTAAACCCATTTTTCAACCCTGTACGGCCAAAATAAAGGTCATTTATTTTCTTTCACTCTGAAATAGGTGACCCTGATGTTGCATAAGTCTGTGCATTCCCATCCGTACTGAACAGGGTTGCAAGAACATCCTTTTGCAAACCATTCCCGTAAGTGTGAGGTTGCAGTACGTATGCAAGGGTTTGTGTGGTTGTGTTTGAGGGATGTTCTCACAGGCCTGTGGGTACGTAAAGTCCCAGTTCTGGAAAGTGGATTCCTTTGTGCGTCCCAGTGGTGTTCCCCAACCCCTAACCCCCAACCCAATTTGAATTAAACATGTTTATTGAGAAAGAGAAAAATGTTCCATGGTTGGTATGTTTCTGAGCCGTTTGCAGAATGTAACATTGGCAGGCATAGTTTTGTGGTGGGTCATTTCCTGTTTGGCTAAATGCTCCCAAAAGATGCAATATTGGGGTTCCACGCTGTCCCCCATCATTTTTAACATTTACATGAAGCCATTGGGAGAGATCATTCTGAGTTTTTTTTTGGGGGGGGGGACACATGTTATGTCTTGCTGCTATGTGGACTATATAATTCAGCTGTCTTTCTCCTTCTCTGCTGAAGCCAGAAAGGCTATGGAAATTCTGATTTCTTGTCTGGATGTCGCGGGAGATGGGTGAAAAAACTGAGGCACAGTCCAGACAAGGCCAAAATTCTATCAGTCAGCAGAATTGGGATTTTTTTTCCCATGTCCCTCCCCAGTTCTTGCCATCTTTCCTCCTTCTAGGGCTTGGTTTCCAGTCCCCTGATCATCCTGCTTGCCCACCTCTGGACTTGGCTCCAGTTTGTGGCACCCTTTTTAAAGTGCGGTGTCCAGAACTGGAACACAGGACTCTACAGGAGGCCTCACCAGGGCCGGATAGAGTACACACCATGTACGGGTGTGAAAGCTGGACAGTCAAGAAAACTGACAGGGGAAAAAATGGATTTGTTTGAAATGTGGTGCTGGAGGAGAGCTTTGTGTATACCCGGGACGGCCAGAAAGACGAACAAGGGGGGGGGGCGGTGTCCTAGAGCAAATCCAGCCTGAACTTGTGGGGGGGCAAAAATAATGAAAGCGAGGCTGTTCCTCCTTCGGGCACATCATGAGAAGGCAGGATTCCCTGGAAGAGACAGTAATGCTGAGAAAGGTGGAAGGCAGCAGGAAAAGAGGAGGAAGACTAAATATGAGATAGTTTGACTTCCTAAAGGAAGCCACAGGCTTTAATTGAGAAGAGCTGAGCAGAGCGGTTGAGGACAGGATATGCTGGAGATCGCTTATTCATGACGGTCGCCATGAGTCAGAGATGACTTGAAAGCACGTAACCACAGTACTTGACGGGATTTGGAGGCTCGACTTCTGCTAATTAACCCTAAAATCGCATTGGCCTTTTTTGCAGCCGCATCGCCCTGTCGGCTCAAATTCAGCTTGGGATCCACAACCAATTCCAAGATCCTTCTCGCTCGTCGCACGACTGAGCCCAGTCTCCCCCCTTCTTGTAACACTGCATTTGAGTTTTTTCCTTCCCCCCCCCCCCCAGGGGTAGGACTTCGCACTTCCCCCTGTTCAGTCTCAATCTTACGACAATCCTATTAGGCTTTCAAGCTGAGATAGCTAAAGAATGGTTTTATCAGTTCCACCCCCTAGGTCAGGAATTCGAACCCAGGTTTCCTGAGTTCTAGTTCACTACGTACATCACACTAGCCCTATTAGACTATATACTGTTCTCCTTGAGGGGCTGCTTTCGAAAATCATTTTTGGAAGCTGTGACTCATGCAAAACAGAGGACCGCTGTCTAGTGAGTGGGGTAGAGACCATAGACCACGGGTTCTGAACCAGTTGTACTGGTTTCTGCTGGCTGGAGAGCTCAATGGTTGAGGTCTCTGGCTGCGGAGCCAGAGGTTGAGAGTTCGAATCCTCCTCGGCGCTTCTCGGGAGAAGAGCCAGCCTGTCTGGCCTTGGGCAAGCGGCAGAGTCCCAGAAGAAGGGAAGGGGAAACCGCTTCGGACTAATTCTCTACCTAGAAATTCCTGGAGCTGCTTGTCGGACCTTATTTTGTAACTAACTAATCACCCAACCAAGTTGAGATTAACGGAGCTAGGCTGTAAGCATCCCCTCCCTCTTATACCGCACCATAGGGATACGTCTTGTTTTTAAAAACAGCTCTTGTACATAATTCTCCATTTAATGGACGTTCTCCATAAATAAACATTTCCCCCACCCCCATACCGATAAAACATCCTCTTTACATCTTTTTAAAAATCTGGCTGTGTTTCTCTCTCTCTCTCTCTGTCTTTTTTTTTTTCTCTCTCTCTCTCCTTTGTTTCAAGTGCTGAAAAAAAGTGTTCAGGACGGTCACGAACACAACATGGAAAACAAAAAAAATTGGCACAAGAGTGAAATAATTCAGCCTTAAAAACCGGCACAAAGAGCTTCTTCTTGGCAAGGAAACGGGGCGCTTCCCGGGCGCAGGATGACTACCAGCGGTGGGGAAGGGGCAGGAAGGACGTGGCAGGATTGAACCCTCGGCTCTGAACACCAAACCGCCCTGGCCAACTTTTGTGTTGTGTGTGTGTTGTTTTTTTTGAAGGCGCCCCTTCGTGTAGGAATGGGGTTCGGCCGCGGGCCGCAGGCTCTCCTCTCCGCATTCCACAGTCACAACGTTCCTACGGGTCGGATCCCGGCCACGTCCCCCCTCCCTCGGTGTCACATCGAGGTCTCGCTGTTGAGCGGCTTGTGGGTGTCGTTCTCCTGGTAGATGAGGTGGTAGGGCTTCTCGTTCTCCTCAAGGACCGAGTTGCTGAGGTCGGCGTCCTGCAGCTCGAGTTCTCGCCGGGAGAGGTGTTCCACGATGCCAGCGCCCAGCGAGTCCCCTAACACGTTGATGGTGGTCCGGAGGCGGTCCCTGAAAGCAGGAGCGAGAGGAGTCAAGCCGAGAGCTTGGGAGTCACCGTTTTTTGGAGCCACCTGGCAGAGAAGATGCCCTGCTGGGGCTACTGAGAGAGGACGTACCCCCTCTCATCCACCCCAGGATCCTGTTGACGGCGGTGGACAGTCAAAGGTTTCTCTCTCCCCCCCCCCCCCCCAAAATCCACAAGGAGGTTGCGATGGCCTCAAGTCCTCCCACCGGACCACCACAGAATTCCTGGGATCTCCAGGTAGGAGGATCAAATCCTGCCTTGAACCCCAGAGAATAGCAAATGCCAGCCAGCCCTGATGATACAGACCAAGGGTCTCGCTCCACGGAAGGCAACTTCCCACGTTCTTACGCGTAATGTCTGCCCCAAATCCTGTATCTTGTGGGGAAGAGTTCCACAAGCAACTTCATACCGTCAAAGACCTCTCCCCCTAAAGCCGCTGTTTCGCTGAGGTCGCTGTGAACAGCCGTCCCAGGGGGACCCTTCCTCTTGAAGAGCGGATGAAGAGCCAGGAACCTTGGGCCCGAGGACGGAATCGGTTGTTCCTGGGGTCCTCTTAACCCACACTTCCAGAGGTTCCCTTCCCCACGACACCTCTGTGTGATGTTTTTCTCCCCCCAGTGTCTGCTTGGCATTTCCCCCATTCTAACAGCTTTGTGACTCACAGACAGAGTCCTATAGCTCAGACATGCTGGTTTTTGGGGTTCCAGCCCTTTTGCCTTTGCGTCCTGGCCTGATTCTCCATCCTTGGCGCGTGAGAACCTAAGGAAAACCATGCTGAAAATAAAGAGCTTCTCTCCAGCCCCAGCTTCGCCGTTTCTGGGTTCCCAGGGACTTACAGAAACCAGTCCACGGCCATGATCAATGTGATGTCCTCGGTTGGCAACCCCACCGACGTCAACACGATCACCATGGTCACCAGCCCTGCTTGTGGGATGCCGGCTGCCCCGATGCTGGCGGCGGTGGCTGTAATGCTGAAGGAGAGCAAAAGAAGCGCGGTCACCTCTTGAGGAAGCCGTGATTCCCGGACATCAGATCATTTCACACTTACAACGACGCTACAAATCAATGGCTGATACCCTGTTGTACCTGACATAGCATGTCTGATTGTGCAATGAGTTGCACAACTAAACACACAACCAGGAGCACAAAGAGAGACCTGCCTTTCTGCTGAGTAGTTCTTTCCCCCCCGCTCTCTAGAGTCTGTTGCTGAAAGCAGTCACATTTGTTAGATTGCTGTTGATCTGTTCACAACTGTAAGCAAAGAGAATGGCTTTTCTACTTTCTCCTACAAAGGTCTCAGAGTGAGTTACTGAGACTGTAAGTGCCAGTTAATGAGAAAAGGGGCAGACTAATCTCGGGGGGGGGGTAATTTAAAACTCTTCTGCTCTGTGACTCCCTGCACTTCTGCTGCACAGCTGGAGGAATTTAACCTGAAATTCAAAACTCCGCAACAACATCAACTCTCCAAAATTAAAATTAGAAAACGCCCTGTACTCTGAAGTCTTGCACTTTTTTTGTCAACACGGAGGAGGCTTGGCACAGCCCTCTGGCAGCTGCACACTTATAGGTATGCACAATGCACGCACTCTCTCTCTCACACACTCTCTTGCACACACACACACACACATAGGTGCGTGCACCGAACTAGCAGCCAACACCTTATTGTGATGATCTGTCCAAAGTCCAGCTCATAGTTGTTGACCTGGGCGATGAAGATGGCCGCCAGGGCCTCGTAGAGGGCTGTCCCGTCCATGTTGATGGTGGCCCCCACGGGGAGGACGAACCGGGTGATCCTCTTGTCCACCCCGATGTTTTCTTCCAGGCACCGGAACGTGACGGGAAGCGTGGCGGAACTGGAAGCAGCAGCAAAGTGAGATTAAATACCTGGCTTCACTGGAGATTTTGGATGACGAATCCCAGAAGATTTCAACCCTCCCCGGTCCCGTTTGCAAGCAAGCCAGGTTTAAACCAAGCATCATCGACATAGCTGGGACAGGGGTATAAAGCCCTTGGAGGCTTGCTATTTGTAGAATCGGAGAACCCCGGTCCCGTCATGCAGCCTAAAGGCGACGGCTTAAATCTAGTTTCCAAATCCCATGGGGTACTAGTCCCCCTCTATTTGGCACTGGTGAGGCCTCCTCTTGAATCCTGGGCCCAGTTCTGGACACCACAAGGATGCCGAAAAAATTGGAGCCAGTTCAGAGGAGGGCAATTGAGAATGATCAGAGGACTGGAAACCAAGCCCTAAAAGGAGGAAGGATGGAAAGAACTGGGCCTGTTTAGCCTCAAGAAAAGAAGACATTGGATAGCACTCTTGAAAGGCGGTCCTGCAGAGGAGGGGCAGGATCTGTCCTCCATCCTCCCAGAGGGCAGGACGCGTCAGAATGGGCACACGCGACAGGAAGCCAGATTTCGGCTGAGTATCGGGAAAAACGTCTTAACCGTTAGAGCAGTAGGACAACGGGACCCATGACCTCAGGGGGAGGTGGTGAGCGCTCCCACGCTGGAGGTGTTCAAGGGAAAACCCTCTGTTGGATCTGCTTTGATTTGGATTCCCACCTTGAGCAGGGGGCTGGACTGGATGCCCTTATGGGTCCCTTCCAGCTCCATGATTCTCGGATTCTGTGTAGCACATCCCCTTCCACATGGTTTTGTGCTTCTGATCTGTTTTTCCAGATCTGTCTGTCAGGCCATCTTAACTCCAAATCAGCCGGAGTTTGGCTTTCTTTGGGGGCTGGCGTGCCAGGTGAAGCTCACACCCTGCTGGCTCTAACGGGTGCCCTATTATCACATAAAACCGCTTATCCTCCAAAAGCTTTCTTTGGCTGCTTACCGTTGCCATTTCCCTACCATCGATCGCTGCTTTTTTCTGCTACCTGAAACTCTTCCTTTCCAGTTTTAATATTGATTGGCCGAAAACCAGCTGCGTAACGCCGATAATATCATCACGCATGGTTAGTGGGGTTTTTTTGGAAATGAAAAACTTCTGATTCACACACATACACCTGAGAAAGGCTTCATTTTCCTCCCTACGAAGCCACTGGAGGTCTTTTAATTTCCAAAAATCGCCACTGGTGGTAAAGTCATCCCAACACCAGCGATTTTCAGGAATTACAGTCCCACCGTGCCCAGAAATCTTGACCGCCTTGCCTATAAACCTCTTCTCCAGATCTCTCAACTGTTCCTCGTGGGGCTTGGCTTCCAAATCCTTTACCATCCTGGTTGCCTTCCTCTGGACCCTTTCCAACTTCTAAATATCCGTCTTAAACACGGGGTGTCCAGAACAGGACCAGAGAAGAGAGCAGTCCTATGACATCCCTCAATCCGGACGCTTGATGCAGCCTAGAATCGCATTCGCCTTTTTTGCCGCTGCATCACACGACTGGGCGCTCGCCATCCCCGGTCAAGGAGGACTGATACCTGGAAGAGGTGCCCATAGCCGTGACCAGCGCCTGTAGCAGGCCGGCCACAAACACCCAGGGGTTCTTGTGCGTGATGATGAAGTAGATGAGCGGCAGAACGCAGAGGCCGTGGATCAGCAGCCCGACGATGACCGTGAGGGTGTACATGCCCAGCTGCCCTCCCATCACCGCCAGGTCCTCCATCTCCAAAATCTTGCCAGCGATGAGGAAGAGGATGCCGATGGGAGCGTACCTGTCATGAGGCACAAAGCGTCAGGGGGAACGACAAAAGGAGACCCCAACAGTACGATGAATCTTTGGAAATTAACAGCTGCCCATTGACGACCCAGCTCAGGTATCGGGAAATGGAAGCCCGGGGGCCAAATCCGTCCTAGACTGAGGTTTCACTCTGGCTTCCAGCTTTCCAGGTGGAAACACCCCTCCCAAGGTTTCCTACTCAGTTAAAACTGAGTGCTCTTTTGGGCCCCAAAGACCAGTAACCGCCCCCACCCCCTAATTAAATCTGAAAATTTAATTTGGCCCCACGCAGGATTGAACCTGATGTACGGCCTCCGTTCCATCCAGGTTTCCACTCTTCCCCCCCCCCCGAAACAAAACCCCAGGAAGGTGATCCCTAACAGAAATCGGGGGGCCCTCCTCCTCCTCCTCCTCACCAGATGATGATGGCCACCATCCGCAGGATCGCTTCGTTGAGGCAGTCGAAAAACTCCCGCAGAGCCTGTCCTTTCTGCTTCATGCTGCCGATGACCAAGCCGAAACAGATGGAGAAGACCACCAGGCCCAAGGCGTTGACCCCGTTGACTGATCCGGGGCCCGGGATGACCTCCTCGTAGCTCTGCCCCTCCAGCCGGCCGCTGAGCGCCTGGGTGACGTTGTGCCAGATGGCCGTGGCGTTCTCCAGCAGCGCCAGTGGCAGGAGGGCTGTCGGGCTCGGGGTGGCGTTCCAGACGCCCACGCTATGATTCAAGAGCTGGGGCACCGGTGGGGCCGCCACGGGGCTGCTGGTCCTCTCGAGCGTCTGGTTGACGATCCGGACGCTGTACTGGGTCTTATACTGGAAGGGAAAGCGGGAACGTGAGCCTCGGTCCTCCTCGGGAGAAAACGGGGACCCCGGTCTTAAAGAAACGGCAATGGGGAAAGAAGGCAGCCTCAAATAAGACGGTGGGAAATGTCAGCCAACAGGATCAACAAAGTCACAAAAACCGGTACCCCCGTTCTTTCACACACATACACACCGGACCTGCTTACCTGCCGGAAACAGGCCTCTACCAGATTGGGTGGGAACATGTTCCTACAAGAGAGGAAAAGGGGGGGGGGGAATCAGCTTGTAGGGCCACGGACTTGTAGGGTCGAAGCCACAGGACTTTGGGACCATCGGGAACTCCACCCCTCTTGGTTCCAACCCCTCTCGAGCGTCACCCCTTCCCTCCAAGATCAGCTGCGGTCCCCCCAACAGCTGGGAGAGGAACAGGGGTTTGTTTCCCCCCTGAGGAAGGAACAGAATGTTGCTACAAACGATCCCTGTCGTAATGCATTTGGGGGTCGTTTGGTCTTGAATGCGGAATCAAGAGTCGTTAGCTTTACACAAGACCCATTCCTCGTTTGTTTATTGGGTGGAATCCATCTGTCTACATTGATGGGTTCTCGCTATAGGAGAGGGGATTGCTTATGAGGCTCGTCGCGATGGCCACCTTTTACGAACACACCGCCGACCCGAGGATTCTGCCTTGCCCCGGCCCCTATCCGTTCCCCTCACCGGATCAGGTCCATGAAGGCGTCAGTGGTGTGGACTTGTTCGATCTTGCCTTCCCGGTGGAGTTTCTCTTTGCTCCCTTTTCCCGGGTGGATGATGAGGACCATAAAAATCCCGGTGAAGACGGCGAGGATCGTGGTCATCATGTAATAGATGACCGCGCGCATGCCCATCTTACCCGATGTGCTCCCGTCCAGAGATGCCATGCCTGAAGCAGGAAAAGAACGTGTCGCCTTGAGAAAAGAGGGCAGGCGGCTTGATCACTCCCCAAAATGGCTTTGAAACTTAAACTCAGTCTCGTGGCTTCCTTTACGGACTCCCTCCATCTCATGTTTGGCCTTCCTCTCAGCCTACTCATTTCAGCTTTTCCTAGCATTACAATAGGATGCCCGTATCCACGGGTTCGGCATCCACGGTCTGAAAATATTAAAATAAAAAAACCCCTAAAAATAGGGACACTAGATGGCCAAGCTGGACAGACCTCTGGGGATCCCACCAAGGACACGGAAAGGGCGGCTCACCTGTGATGAGGCTGGAGACGATCAGGGGCAGGACCAGCATCTGGAGCATTCGCATCAGCAGCTCTCCAGGGAAGGAGAAGTACTTGATCTGTCGGTAGGTCATTCGGTAGGGCCGGAGGGCCAGGGCCAGGGTAATCCCTGCAGGAGAGCGGTGCAGTGGGGGGGGGGGGGGAAGGAAGGCGGTCAGAGCTTAGCTTCCACTTAAGGCTTTTGTTCTTGGGAGTTTCTGCAATCTCGTAGGCGGCCTTTAGTAAGTTTGGATGGGAGGCTGGGGTGGCTGTCAATCTATCCAGCTCTATCAATCGTTCCGTCCCTGCCTCTGAATTCAAAGGGAGTCCCGCCTCTCTGCTCTGTGTCTCTTTCCCTCTCTTTTGTCTGTTGGAAGCAGTCAAGGAGTCTGTTGGGGCCTTTGCTGAAAATAGTCACGTTTGTCCTTAGTTTGCTGTTTGATGTGTTCAACTGTGAGTAAATGAAACCTTTTCCGGCAAGGAGACCCTTTGATTCAGGCCAGCCTTTGGCCAAGAGGGAGAGGGGTTCTTATCTGGCTTCCATGCCCTCAGAATTTAATAGGGCAGGATCCGACTGCGCTTGCACTGAGCAAGGGGGAAGTCGTTGCATGGAATCACAACTCTTGCACAAAGCCTGATGTTGTGCAAGCCTCTGGGTTTCTTCACGGACCCCACTGCTTGCACCATGGGGATGCAGAGACACCACCGTGCACCTTGGTAGCTCTGGACTACAACTTCCAGAAGTCCCCAGGCAGTCATGGGACTTGTAGTCCCAAACCGTGGCTCTTAACTGCCGTTCTTCGTTAGGACACTGGTGGGACGTCCCACTAAGAAAAGCTCAACCGCATCCCGGCCGGCGTGCCAGAGTCTTAGGACCGCTCTTGCTGGGTTTCGAAACGACCGCTGCCTGTGGCTTTTGGCTGGGCGTATGTCTTTTTAGCTCTGTCGTAAGCCACCTGGGATCCCAGTTCTGGGAGAAAAGCCAAATGGAAACCAAAGAGATGAATGAGGAACTAGCTGAAGCCTATTCGGGGTGGGGGTGGGGGGGGACCCCACCTGGCAAGCCTTCAGTCCTGCTGGAGAAAACCACCCCTGACAGGGAGGGAGACTTTTTTTTCTCCCAGTTTGGACCTTGGCCTGCAGGACAGGCGCCCGGACGGCCACACTCAAAGGCAGAAAGGTCGATTACAAGAAATGAGGAGAAGAGCCAACTCGGCCTTCTGCACCGTTTAATCCACCACTAATCCCATTTCGTGTTGAGATTTTGATGTGAATATGTATTAAATATAAATGTGGTAGAGTTAAATGTAAAATGGCTGATTTTACCTGAGTACTGACTGTATTCAGGTGTGGATCAAGCTTTCAGACTAAATGCTGTACAGCTGTGTACAGGATGAAAAACTTTGTGTAACAGAAAATGAAGTAATGTATTTTCTGATTGGTCACAGAACTGTACATAAGTCATGTGTAAAATGAACGCCTTTATCTGCTGAAAGTCAGATCACTTTTTCCTATGTTGTGTGTTGCATCATGTCATGCTGCCAGAGGAATGTCTATTCTCTATGTATATATGTAAATAAACTAAGTTGTTGGTTTTACTCTCTCAGAGTCATAGTGTCATAGTATCTCTGCTAACCAATATCTCCTTACTCTGCTAATGTTATGAGAATACACGTTATAATCAAAATTCTCAACCTTTCGGCAGTTGCTACGGCTTCTTCTCCCGCCTTTTCTTTTTGCCACCGTACACCCGAGCAGGCAGCAGTCTTGGCTTGCTCCAGGGGTGCCCACGTCAGACTCAAACAACTCGTGACCGCTTAATCCTCTGGAGTATTTCTTTTGGCCCCGCAGACGCAGAGAGCCAGCGTTCACGGCTGCCCGGATCTCAGGCGGGAACGGTTAGAGCAGGAATGGAGGCCCGTTTCAGAAGGAGGGCAGGCCGGAGACGGGATGGGCAGCCGAGCGGTCACTCGTCCTGGTTCCCAGCTCGCTTCCTCCCGCCCCCCGAAACGTTTCCACGCGGCAGGTGGATCATCGGGGTGGATCCTCTTACGGGACGAGGGACGCTCGTATAAGCTGTCAGATGGCAGCCCTGCAGCTGCCAGCTCTTGCAAACGCCACGGGCCCGGATCCCAAGTGGCGCCTTAAAGGAGACCCGCCTGGGCGGCCTGAGCTCAGAAATGTCCCGAGGTCACTCTGCTCAGGGGACTCCACCTTCATCAGCTCCATTTGGGTTTAATCGTTTTCCTTTCCTAAATGCCACAGAAGGAAGAGCCAGGCAGAAATGCAATAAAGAAATAAATGTTTTATTTCTTCCCTGATGGCATTTCTCACTCTTAAAAGCGTTCAAAGCTTCCTACGCGGTTCTCCTCCTGCTATGTTTGATCTGCACAACCGCTTTGTGAGGGAGAATCAGGCTGAGACAGCACGGCTGGCCCAAGCCGCAGGTGTGAGTGTGCCTTCGAACCCAGGTCTCTTGAGTCATAGCCTGGCCTCCTAACCACTCCACCACACTGCCCCTCAAAATGTATTTCCAAAGTGAAAACACGTCGGAGCAGAAGAAAAGAACGCCATTTCCAAGGAACGTTTTTCACTCTGTCTTTTTATAAGTTTTAAATTTGTTTCTCGAGTAATTCACACCTGTCTATTGTGAATCCCCCTCTAGCTGGTCAGAAGCTGCTCAACAAATATTTTAAACCAATAAATATACGATCATAAAACCAGAAATCGGATTCCCGCACACACACACTGCCGGGCGCCACTCAGTGAAACAGGAGGGAAGCGAGAAGCAGGCGGATCTCTAAGGCAGCCGGCAGAAGACGCTCCCAGTTCCCGAAACGCCGGCCCGCCCTCCCAACGCCGAGCCCCGCCAGGCAGTCCCCGCTCGTCACCCTACCCAGGAGAACGGCCGAGACCGTCAGCAGGACGAAGGCGTTCCTCTGGAGGTAGGCCCGCGTGCTCTCCCAGGTGAGGGTGTACATGCGCTTCCTGGCGCGCCCCGCTCGCTTCTCCAGCGCATGGCGGAGGCGCTGCACCCGGCCACCCGACCCGAGAGGCTTCGAGGACTCCTCGTTCAGGAAGAGGCTGTTGACGTGGGTCTGGCGGTCACCCATCATCGGGCTCAGCATCCAGCGGTGGAGGGGCGGCCGCCCGGCGTCCCTGAAAGGTGTCAAAAAAGAAATGAGAAGATGGTGAGGCTGGCGGCGAGGGAGGGCAGCTCGCCTCCCCCCAAACACACACACACACACACCAGCAACCAGAGGCGGGGGAATTATCCAGGCCAGTTGCAAAGCCGATCTGGGGCACCGCATGACTCAGAAGCACGAGGAGGGTGTTGTCCTCCGAAGGGGGTTCGTGCGCCCGCCGTAAAAGTCAAAAAGAAGGTCTCGTTCCCTTTGGAGGCAATGCTCGGGAGGGCCCGACGGCCCCCCGGGAAGGAAGCCAGGGTCCGCACCACGACCGTCGCTGGGGAACTCCCCGGGAAGGCAGGATTCCCTGGGAACGGCCGCAATGCTGGCCAAAGGTGGAAGGCCGCAGGAAAAGAGCAAGACCCGACACAAGACGGATGGACTCCCTAAAAGAACCCACAGGCATGGGTTTGCAAGAGCCGAGCCCTGCTGTTCCAGACAGGACATTTTGAGATGGCTCATGCATCCCATGGTGCCAAAGGAAGCAAGAGATAGTGCTGGAAGAGGAGACTCCCAGGGGAGGGGAAAACAAGGGACACGTTGCAGGTCACTCCTTCATGGGGTCACCCTACGTTGGAGGCACCTTGACCGCACCACACAACGACCACACACTCCAGGACCAGCCATGCCAACGGGCAACTGCTCTCCCTTCCCAAATCGAGTGATCCGGGAACCGTTCAGCCCACGACGGCAGCCGTCGCCCTGTGCGTGTGAAGCCCGCGAAGGGCGGCTGAGGATTACAGGAGGCCGCGTCGGACTCAGAGGCCCTCCATCCTCCCTCACCCCTGCGCTTTTTATTGTGAAGACTTTGGGAGATCTCCTTTTCAGGATTACAGCATCCAAAAACCACCACCACCCTCCGCTCATCCCGCTGGCCTGAGACAAGAGATAGTGCTGGAAGATCAGACTCTTCAGGCAGGGAAAATCAAGGAACATTTGGGAGGTCGTTCATTCCTAAGTCGAAGGCGACTGGATGGCCCCCATCATTCAGCGGGGTGCCCTCGGGGCCGAATTACGGCGTCCTTTAGTTCCAAAAATCCTACACATTGTTCTTGCTCCTGTATCAAATTAGTATTCTCCTAGGGGCAGAGACCTCTTTTATGTGAAGCCCCTTGCAGAGGGAGGGGGGCGTCTAAAGAACCCCCCCTAAAAACAGGCTTAACGTGTTGTTAAATAATCAAACAGAAATAAAGATGTTTGCAAAGCAAAAAAACTGAACGGATTCAACAGGCCATATACCGACGCTTCATCTGATCTCATAGGACATCTCGGCTGATTTCTAACCCTGCTGTGCTTTTGATGGAAGTGGGTGTAGAAAAAGTAATCTCCCCTGGTCTGCGCCTTCTTTTTCTTTCTATCTATCAGCGGCTGGCCTCTTTCTAGCTCTCGGTCACGCTGCCATTAAAAAAAACTATAATGTTGTCAGTTCCAGGAGGAGAGCTAACGGAGGTTATTCGCCGAGTTCCCGTTGAATGGATGGCTTCCAGCCTTCAGAGCAGAAAAATTAAATTTAAAACTTTAAAAATAACAAAAACCAAACCAACTAGTCTGGAAAGGATCGTTATTATCGCTTTCACTGGCGGGTGCCGACCGGTTACACGTAAATTAAAAATTAGCCCCGAAACCTAGAATGATCCCTTTTCCATCCGTGCCCCGCCTGCAAACGAAAGCAAGGTGTCCGTTTTACAGAGGAGGAGACCCAGCCGCCCGGAGAGGCAGAGCGGGCAGAACGGCCGGGGGCACCCGAGGGCATGGGGACCGTGTGCCAAGGCCACAGCTGGCACAGAGCGATGCCAAGACCGGGAAGGGGGGGGGGGAGAGATCTTAAAGCCACTGCACGGACACTTACGACTCCGACGGCCACCCAGCGTCCGGTTCCTCTTTTCCGTGCCCACTCCGCTCCCCCCCCCCCCAAAAAAAATCAGCCTCCTCACCTGGAAGACCAGCAGCAGCACCGGTGGGTCTCGGCCGGCCGCCTCCGGCTGTCCCAGATCTCGGCCCGTCCGTCTCTCTCTTTCTCTCTCCGGTTTCCAGTTCTTAGCAAACCTAAGAAAGAAAGCAAGGCAGGATTATGCCCCCAAAGGTACGTAACGGGTGGAGGAAGAGGAGGAGGAGGAGGAGACTTTGGTGGCTCGGGACCAGCCAGATCCTGCCACCCCCACCCCCACGTGCTCTCTCTCTCTCACACACACACACACCCCTCCCTTCAGAGGCTGAAGGATGCCAAGCAGGGATTAACCCTCTCGGCGGGGGGCCATGGGGGGGCTGCCAGAAGAGCCCAGGCGGAAGGAATGGGGCCCTCCCTGGCCTCGGATTTTTTTTCTTTTCTTTCCAATGGGGTGCCGCGATGTCCAGGGAGCCTCCTTGCAGCCGTACCCTTGGGCTGTTTCTCCCCAGGTAGACTGCCCCAGCGCATGGAGGTTCTGCTCGGCGACGGGTGCTAATTATGGCGTCCCTCCTCTGTGACTTGGCACCGATCAGTACCAGGAAGGGGGACTCGAGTGGCTGCCAAGTCGGGCTTAAGTTGCACCGGCGACTCGACTCGGACTCAGAACCCACCCACCGTCTCCCTTCTTCCTGGGGGGAAAATCTTGTTTTTAACGGGGACTCAGTACCAAAGACTTGCTAACGTCCTTTGAAAAGATCCGGCTAAGGCCCCCCTTCTGGTCTAAGACCACGTCTCCAAAGCCACCAGTTGGGGGTCTCTCCCCGAAACCCAGAGGAATGAAGGCAAACCACTTTTCCTGCCCTGCTCTGCATATCCAGGATGCAGAGGTACATTGCACTGGAACATGGAAGTTCTATTCACAAGAGCCGAGAGAGAGAGAGAGAGAGAGAAAATAAACCAGATGGGTCTACCTGCCGTGACCTTCTGCTTCCCGAGATGGGGCAGCAGCCTGAGAAAGCTTTCTGGGTTGCTCTCCAGGAGGAAGGGATGGTTGGACTTTCAGACAGACTGCCTCTGAACATGGAGGTTCCATCCCCATCATTTCCTTTCTTTTTTCCCCAGAGCTACTGGGACTCCTTAGTGGCTCTCATATATATATTATTTATTTAAACACACACACACATGCCCCATGCCTGCGCCCGCGCCCACATCCCACCTCCGTCTCAACGGCTCCAAGGCGTGACTGCCAGCCGCCCAGAGATAAACCCAGGCAAACGAGGAGAAGGAAAGAAAGCAGAAGCCAGCAAGGAGGAAAAGTCACACCCAAAAGACGGCCGAAGAACTCAGGATGAGTCAGCCGCAAGAGTTGGCAAAGGCCAGCCAGGCCCCCGCCGGCAATGGGGTGCCCCCTAAGCAGGGCGCCAGGCAGTTCCTGGCCTTGGGTGCCCGCAGGTAGACTGGCCTGTGCGTGGAGGCTCCATCGCCTCCCCAGGAAACCAGCAAACGGGGGAGATGTGGAAAATGTCACCAAAACAACATCGAGAGGGGTTATTTTGGGTGAGAACAGATCGGCCGTAAAGGTCTGTCTGGACTCACACCCGTCTGGGCCCTCCTTCCTGGTGACTTTCTGCTCTTTGAAACCAGTTACTCAGCCGCAAGAGGAAACCGCCTCCCGCCTCCTGCGTCTGCTTGGAGGTTTGAAAGAGGAGATGATGCCTAACGACGCCGGGAGGCCCCGGGGCCAGCTCGCCACGCCAGCGAACCGGGCAGGGGCTTGGAAATGGGTCTGCCCGGCTGCCCCTGGCATCACAAAACCTCAGGCGTGCCACCAGAGCCACCCAGGTCTCACCTTAAAAGCACATCTCGGGTAACTAGTCCTCATTGGTTTATCGGCACATGGTGTGAAAGCGCAACACTGCTCAGGCGATGGCTGGCCATCTCTAGGACAAAAAGTGCTTCCAGAATCACAGCAAAAGGAAGGAAGTGTGGGGTGTCCCACACACACACACACAGGATCAACCTCACGCCTGCGCCACACAGCCATCCATCAGCAATTTGGGCCACTGAGTTCTCTCCGAACACGAGCCAGGCCCACGTGTGGGCAAAAATCCACAGATGGTTCGAAGGCATGAACCACAGGCGGCTCTGGAGGGGGAAAAAAACACCTGATCCCTTCCCCATTTGGACCTGCCAGCCTTTGCACCCACACTCCGTCTGGCCTGTGTCTCTCCCACCGCCCCCCCCCCAAGACCTTGGTGACCCCCTCAAGGGAAAGAAGCGAGCCAGGCCTCTTCCTGCCTCAACAGCGCCGGGGAAGGAAAGCAGCCAAGATCTCAAGAGGGAGAAACCGTGCGGTGCCCACGCGTGGGAAGCAGGTGGAAAATCCAACCCAGCTGCTCCGGCAGTGGCCTCGCGTGGGAGCCAAGCCGGTCCCGGCCGTGGAGAAGCTGCTTTCGTGGGAAGAAACCCAACCCTGCTCACGCAAAGCGCGTGGCGGAATTCAGCCCCACGCGGGTGGAAGCCACGGAGGCCCGCTGGGCACCGAAATGAAAAACGAGACCGGCCCGCCTGGGCTGGCTGGCGTCTGTGCCAGGAACGTGGCACCGGAGGGAGCCTGTGCCAATGGGTGCTGGGATGCGAGGACGCCCGTTTGGTTCCCCGGGGAGGGAAGAGGCGCAGCCCCACCGATCTTCCCCCCCGACGGCATGCCGAAAAGCCGCTCCGTCCCCCCGGGCCTGTCCTTTCCCTCTCCCTGTTTCACTGCTACGAATGGGCTCCATTTTACTTTTCACCCAGCAATTTTGCAAAAAGCAGGAAAAACTCCGCATCAAAGCGGCTTTTATTGTAGGAGGTTCTGCAGCCGGCTGTTGAGATAAGAGGCCCTTCTTCGGGCACGATCCGTGGCCTCCTCCGCCCTCTTCAAATAAACCGGGCGTAAAGGGGGAGGCGTAAGAGATAAGGCCTCCCAGGTGGCCCTTGGCCCCCCTCCCTGGCTGCCGTTTGCCCTCCGGCACGCGAAGGATGCTTTGCCAGCTCGTGTGCTCGTTGAACAACCCTGCAAGGCGGGACATGCCCGGCCCCGCTCTGCACGGCCCTGGCGTGGTCCGCCACAATCCGAACCGGTGCTGGGTTCTGAAACAGCGCCTTTCCTCCCTCGAGCCAGCGGCTGGAGCATCCCGACCCAGCCAAAAACGGAAAACAAAAAACCCCAGAGGGGAAACAAATAGAGATCTCCAGGAAGGTCTTGATAAAATCTTTTCCCCAAAAGCCGCAACAGGGGAGGACAAAGGGTGCCTCTCGGCGTTGGCACCCAGCCTGCCCGCCCATCCCGGATCCGAGGCCGGGCGTCCCAGGTGGGTAAAACGTGCCCGTTTTCCCCCTTGGCGACCGACGGGCAGAATTCCTGACGGGAAACGTGACACCCCCAGGCGGCCGGGCACCGGGCCCACCTGAGACGGAGGTTTCCAGAGGGGAGGGGAAAAAGCAAACAAGCAGGCCTTTACGCCTCTGTGGGCCCAGCCAGGCCCTCCTGCGTGGCACAGCCCCCGGAATCATCATCCTCCGCTTTCTTTTTCTGGTCTTTTTAAACTCAGCATGGCCAGGAGGCAGCCTGGAAAAGGCCAAAAGGGGGAACTCGGAGCAGACCGCCAGGAACAGAGAGAGAGAGAGAGACCGGGAGGCCCCTGGGTCGGCTTTGCTGAATTGGTCTCCGGGGGCCCAAGCCGGGCAAAAAGCGGGCCTCCCGGCGTTGCCGGATTACAGCTCCCATTCGCCCCGGCCAGCAACGGCGACGAGGAAGAGCTACAGGGGGTTGCGAGTCAAAGACTGGACTTGATGATCGGAAGGGTCCCTTCCAGCTTGGGGGCCGTAAGAAGATGAAGATGATGATGGCAAACAGAGGCTTCTACGGAACTGGGGGGGGGGCTCCTTTGGCCCAAACGCCAGTTGAGGGAAGATCATTTGGGGTGGGGGGCGACCGCCTGGGATGGGCCTGGCCAGGGGTCCAAAGGGTGGGGTGGGGGCCCCCAACCACCAGGATGTGGCCCTCCACTCCGCCGAGGGGCAGGCTTTTGAGCTCCTGGGAATGAGGGCTTCCCTGAAGTAGGGGAATCGCCCTCGGAGGGCCAGAGTTGGCCCCCGAGGGCTGAAGGAACCCCCCCACCCCACCCCGACCCCTGCCCTTGGAGAAGGGGCTCCTGGGCTCATCCTGGCTCAGAAAGAAGGAAGGAGGCCTCGCATTTCCAAGCTCCTTGAGGGTTTTTTTTTGGGGGGGGGGTTCCTTGGTGATGGCCGGTGTTCTGGGGGGCCAAGGGGGAGGCCGGGGGCCAGGAGAGATGGGCAGCCAGAGATTTAGGGGCCCAGATTTGGGGTGGGGGCTGGAAAGTCCTAAAAAAGCAATCGGAGGGAAGACATGGAAAAACAGTCGTCCCCCCCCCCCCGCGCCCCGTTTAAAGCCCTCTCTTTCCCCCCCAAAAAAACCTGGTGCTGCCGCCACAAGTCGGACTACAAGTTCCATCACCCAGGCTGCCTGCCTATCTAGGGGATGACGGGGGTTGTAGCCGGACCCATCTGGAAGGAGTCCTGCCATATGGCAGGGGAGGGAAAGTCTCACCCCACCCAGAGAGACCCCTTGGAGGAGGGCGGGGGGTCCCCGAGCCCCCCCCCAGGGGGAGGGCCCAGGTGGAGGCCATCGCGGGGGGGGGGGGCTGTTTTGTTTTCGGCGGTTCGAAGCCGGTCTCGCCCCCGCGGGAAGCGAGGCAGGGACCGTGGGGTGGGGGGGGCCGCACAGATGGCCGAAACAGACACACACATACCGGGGGGGGGGGGGGAGAGAAGAAAAGGATCGTGCACGTTCTGCTTTGGTGCAAGGGGCCCGATCCTGGGTGCAAAAGGAACCCCCCCCCCCCCGGCCGCCCTTCACCACCTCCTTTGCTCGGCTGGAGCCTTGTGAAAAACGTGGGGAAACGGGAAGGCGTTGGGGGGGGGGGGTGGAGAGAAATCGGTTGGGGAACAGGATCCGGCCCGACCCTCGGGGGTCCGCTGCGTCCTCCACCACCCCGGGGGGAAAAAAGGCAACCCATCCATGCCCAAGAGGTTGCCACCTGGCGGGAGCCCTCCTCCCCAACCGCGGGTACCCCCAACCGCGGAAGAAAGGGGACCCCAAGGCTCGGGGAGGGGGGGGTTGGATTCCCTAAAAGGCGCGGATCGGGCCCTCCCTCCCTCCCCGGGTCTTGCCTTTGGGGCGTCGGGGGATCGGGCCCTTTCCTCCGCCTCGGCCTCTCCACGTGGAGCCGCTCGCTCGCTGCCTGCCCGGGGTCGGTGGGTCGGTCGCGGCCGCGCAGCTTCTTCTTCCTCCGCCTGGCGCTCGGGGCTCGGCGCGGATCCCACGGCCGCCCTCCGCGGAGGAGGAGCGGAGGGAGGGAGGAAGGAAGGCGGACCCTGGCGGGCCAGGTGGGTGGGTGGGTGGACGGACGGATGGCGAGCGCGCCTCTGAGCATAGGCAGAGTCCCGCAGCGCGCACGCCGGAGGGGGACGTCCCGCGCCTCTGCCCATGTGCAGAGAGAGAGAGCGCCCCCCCCTCTTGGCCCTATGTCCCCAGGGGTGGGGGATCCTGAGTTCTGGGTTCAAGTCCTTGAAGAGGCCCCTCTGCCCATGGGAAAGCCGGGCAGCCAGGGAGGGGAACGGACGGGTCTTCCCTCTTTTGGCCAAGCCTGGGGAGATCAGGGGCTTTTTCTGTGAAGCATTTGGGGCAGGGGGGTGAGTGTGAATTGGAATGGCTTCTTGGACAACACTTCCCATCATCCCCAAGGGACCAGCCTCCCACAGCCTGGCTGCAGGGTTCTGGCAGCCGTGAGCCTCCCAATAGGCAGAGGGAAGGGGGGCATTGGTCTCCAGCAGAACTCAAAGCAGCCCACCTGTGGATTTTGGGCTTTGTAGTATGGGAAAAAAACAACCCCCATTTTCCCAGGAGTGTCTTAGGTTTCCTCTCCCCATCTGTCCTACAGGAGAGTGGGATTTGGAGTCCGCAAGGAGGGGCGCCCCAGCCTTTTTCATGTCGGCCTCGTGGGGTCAGGGGCCGAACGCTGGCTTGAGCCCGCCCGCGGTCCAGCTGCCGTTGGTGGGGGACGGAGAAGACCCCCGAGCCCGGTTCTCCCTCCCTGTTGTTTATTTCATCGAGGCTTATCGTTATTTTTTTCACCTTGGCTGTAAAAAACGCCCAGAAGAGTGCATTGCACTCATGGGGCAGTCAAGAAACAAAATAAAAATCATTTTTGTTAAAGTAAAAGAAAATAAAGCAAAAGCGCCCTGCACTGTACAGGGACTCGGCCCCCTCGTGAGGGTCACCACCCAAACCCGCTCACCGTGAGACCCCTTTTCCTTTCCGCTTTCTCTCTTTCAGGCAGGGAACACCGAGTCTCGGAAGGAGCGTGCCCCCTGCAATGAAAGTGGGGCACCACTTAAGGCACCGATTTAATCGCGGAGGGTGGAAAGGAGCCACAGGAGAAGCAAGAGGCAGGGGCGCGTGGAACAGAGGAGCCTTGGGTTTCTTCCACGATGCCCACCCCACCCCGTTGCGGGCAATCCTTTCAACTTCTCCCTCAAAGTCACCACGACTTCTAGGTTATGTCCCGCTGGAGATTCCGACCTCCGCCTGTCACACGGCTTTTAATAAATGAAGCCCCAAAATAGACACCCCGGGAGAGATGGCCTGCCGGGGTGGGGGGGGGGGGGGTGGCACGCTTCCAGGCGGCCTCGCTCACGGGCAGCCGCCAAGAGAGAAAGCGGGCCAATTCCTGGGTCACATTCCGGCCAGAGAGCACAGGGCGGCTGAAGGCGCCCGAACAGGGCCGGGGGAGGGGGGGGGTAAGGCTTTTCCATAGCGGCTGGGGGGGGGGTCCTGCTTCTCGGGGTCAGGAAAAAAGCTTCAAGGCCAGGGCGACTTTTAAAAGTTCCCACTGGGGCAGATCGAGGGGGGCTCGCTGGCAACAGCTTTCAGGGGTTTTGTGGGTCTCCCGGGGGTCGGGTGGGAGGTCAATTTTGCCACAAGAGGGGGCCTCAGCATCGGTGTTGTTGTTGCCAAGTCGCCCCCGACTCATGGCGAACCTATGAGTTTCACACCCATACAGAGCGATCAGAAAAAGACAACCACGTGGATGATAGTGGCCTCCATTCCCAGGAACACCTCCTTATCCTTGATGATCCTTCCTACCTCCTTCATCGCTGCCCTTCCGAGGCTCAAGTCTTCTGATTTCTAGAATCTCCTTTTGGGTTGATGATCGATTCAAGGTAGACAAACGCTCTAACTGAACATAGCGCCCTCTAAAAGTACGTTGGGGCCTTCGAACCGTGCTAGGATTAAGACAGGTCTCCAGGACCCACTTCCAGATGATCTTATTTTATGTCAATGGGGCATAGCTCCCAATATCGGTGGCCCCTGGTTGAGCCGGTAGGACAGAAATAAAATCATCTGCCAAAAACAGGCCCCCGGAAGCTGAGGCCAAACAAAATCCATTTTTTTGTGCATCAGAAAATGGTTGGTTTCACTGCAACGCCCCACAGAGCCGCCCAGCCGTCCTTCTTAAAACTGGCTCTACCCTGTAGAGACGGTTCTTTAATGGACCCTGCTCTCCGGGGAGCCGTCTTTGGGAAGCCTCTGAAAATTTCAGCGGACCCCAAATGCCGCCTCTAGACTGTCAAGCCCTTCAGTTGCGTTTAATAGGATGACCGATTGCGTTTTTACCTGGATACCCGGTTCGGAATCCGGCGGCGAATCCCCTCGAGTTTTAATTTCAGGCAGAAATGTGGGGCAGAACTCGATTAAACAAAACCACGGCTCACGGCGGGGTCTTAAAAAGGCTCGTTGTTACAACTGTGTCACGGAGAGCCCGAGGAACACACTGCGCTAGAAACCTAAATGTAGACGGAGGCCGGGATATCAGCGCCTGCCGTATCCCCGACATACTTCCCCCCCCCCCAAAAAAAACTAGGGCACCGTTTCGACACCCCTCGGGGCCTAACCTGACACCATCACAGGGGGAATGACAATCCTTCTAGCTCACCTACTGTAGGGTAGCTCATTTTTGGGGGTGGGGGGATTATTGTTTTCCTTTCTCCTAATTTCCCCCCCCCCGCCATCTACCCCCCCCCCAAACCTGTGCACTTTCGTAGCACCTGCATTAGGATGCCTTTACTTGGAGCCGCTGCCACCGTCCACCAAACCGTTCCAGGCCGGAGGGAAGAAAGCAAAGCCCAGGAGGAAGGACCACAGAGTTTGGTGCTTTATTCACGGGCAAATTTCCCTCCGAGGACCAGAGGGGGGGGGGGTCACGCGGTCGTCCCTGCAGGCTTTCGGAAACAAAGCTGGCGCTCTCTGTCCTCTACGGAAGAGGGGTTTGCCGCCTGCCGCTTACGAGCATCAGTGAGTCTCGGCCAAGGTCCAGTGGAAGGCGCCCCCCGGGCAATATTTACCATACAGGAATAGGGAAGTTGGAGGCGGTTGGTCAGTTGGGGGGGCCTAGAGTTTCGGTGGGCCGAACAGCGTCGCTCCCTCGATCTCGCCCAACTTGACAAGAGTGGCCACGGTGCCGAGGCCGACGCAGGCGGCCGTGCCGACGGCGAAGTTGTGAGCTGAGAAGAGGGAAAGGATGAGCATTAAGAGGTGCCGGGAGGACAGCGGAGGGGAGCATGGGTGGCGGGGGGGGGCACTCTCCCCCTCCCCGAGGGCTGGCCGAAGAATCAAAGGCCCGGAGCACCAACCTCTGGCCCCGAACATGGTGCCCGCGGCACAGCCTCCGGCAAAGTAGTTGAGGGGGCTGTTGGGATCCTTGCTGGCCTTCGCCGTGCCGCACGTGACCGCCCCGAAAATGGCCCCCACGGCGGCTGCAGAGAGAAAGAGAAGGGGAAGAGAAGCGATGAACCCAGAGAAGACCGGCCCAGAGTTAGGAGAAATCAGATACGGGGTGGGTGGGAGTGGGGGGGCCGGTGCCAGCCGCGTGGAACCCCATCCTGCTCATTTCGCAGCTCGGCCGGAGCCACGGATTTAAGGCTGGCGAGCAGGCCATGGAGGCCTAAGCTGCTTCCCGTCCCTCGACCTGCAGGAACCAGGGTAGACTGCCCCTGGACCAGGCAGCTTCTCTTTCCCACCCTGGCCTCACTTCCTCGGCCCCCAATTCACTGGACCCTCTCTGAATCCGCTCGGGGTCCCCGAGCTCAGCTCCTTGAACAGTGGCTGGAAATTGAAAGGCTCATCCAGTTCAAGACCCGCTCCCGACCGTTTCCGCACAATGCGAGGGACCTCAAAAGGGGCGGGTGGGTGTTTTTCTGGGTTTTTTTCCCCAGAAAAAAATGGAAATTTTAGATCTCTAAACTTAAATACATAAAGTCTTGGAAGTCTTTAACTAAGGTCTTCATGTTATAGAGTTTGAATACGATGTCATAGACATATTATTTATCATTGTAAAAGAACATATTCCACACTTTTTCCAGAAAAAAAACACCAACAAAAAATGGCTTTGAGGAAAAAAACAACACAGAAAAAAATATCTGTTTATTCCCCAATTTTTCCGTTGTTGTTGTTGTTGTTTTTCCAGGTCTTCCCATCTCTAGCCATGACACCACAGGGCATCCATCCGGGCACAATAAAACAAGAAATGTATTTATTTAAGACATTTTTACCCTGCCTTTCTCCTTGAAAGCATCCTCCTCAAATGGACAATATTTAAAAGCTTAAAAACAAGAAGTGTCCAAATATATTTTTTTTAAAAAAGAATTAAAACAGTAAATAAAATCTATACGAAAAGCCACAGAGCACAGGGAAGGGATTACTCAGACCGGGAACTTTTAGAGAACAATTTTAAAAATTTGTTTTTTTCTCTCTGCAAACTGACGGCAATCCCAAGCGCCGGGACCGAGACGAGGAGAAGCAAACCCACCACTCGAGGAAAAACCCCGACGGCAAGCCGGCGCCTGCGATGCACTGGGGTGGGGACCCCGCGGACGGGCCCCAGGCGGGACTTACCCATGGTGAGGGTCGTGGCCGCCACCCTCTGGACCGACTTCAGGACGATGTCCGACGGGTAGAGCACCACATGGCAGGAGGAGGCCAACAGACCTAAAGGCAAGCCAGAGGCACAGGCCGTTGACACAACCCGCCCGCCATCAGCCGTCCATCGCCCAGCAGAGAGGGGCAACCGGGGGCCTCCGGCCGCCACCCTTCAGCGCCACCGACCGAGGATCATGGGACTGGGAGTCCCCGGCCTCCGGAGGGCCTCGAATTTCCTCTCGCCCGCGTCCTGGCTTTCACACAGCAGGGCCTTTTTCTCGGTGGCGGCTCCCAGAGACGGTGGAACTCCCTGCCACTGGAGGCCAGGAGGCTCTTGGCTCTCCTTCCGCAAGCAGGCAAAGACTCTGTGTGTGTGTGTGTCTTTGTGTGCTGTGTGTGTGAGTGACATGTTAAAGGGTCAGAAAGGACACTCAAAATAAATACGAATCACCATTTCGGAGCATTTCAGGCTGCAACCCAGGAAGTGGGTTGGGGTGGGGGAAGGGACTTTTCCTAGCCAAGATTGCAGGCAGGGGCTGGCTTGGGGGGATTGGGGGGGGGAACCCTATTCTCCCTAAGGGACTACAACTCCCAGAATTCCCCAGCAGCCAGCCAAGCGTCTCCCGGAATGTGGAGCCAATCCGGAGTAAAAAAAGGGACGCATCGACACCGCGCCTTCCCCGCGGTGGGTCCGGGCAGGACCCGAGAAGACCAACACCTTCTTCCCCCCCCCCCCGTAATCCGGATTCACTCCGGATTCCAGAACCCCCCAAATCCGGATTCACTCCGGATTCCAGAATCCCCCAAATCCGGATTCACTCCGGATTCCACTCTGGAGCGACGGCCTCCCCCCTCCGAGGCCCTCCTCACCGACGATGGTCGAGAGGCGAGTGGTGACCCAGATCTTTTGGGGGCAATTGGTGCCCTCCGGGTCCTTCCAGTACTCGGACATCTTGGCTGCCTTCTCTCTCTCTCTCCAAGTCTCGCGAGACTAGCTTGGAGCCCGCCGGGGGAAGAGACACGTATCGCGAGAAAAAGAGGGAGAGAGCGTGGGCGGTCCTACGCGCCGGCCAATAGCCGCTCGAGGAGACGAAGGGGGCGTGGCTGTACACTCCGTCCCTTGCTTCCTTATTGGCCGAGGAGCGGAGAGTAGGCGGGGCTCCATCGCTGGCGGCGAGGGCAGGAAGGAGGGGCTCGGCTGCGGCGTCGGGGCGTGTCGTGCAGGGAGGGCGTGGCTTCCTCCGGGGCCCCGCCCCCTCGCTCGGGAGGGGGCGTGGCCGGGGCGCTCCGCCATGTCGGCCTCGGGCGCGTCGAGCTCCCCGCCGACGGCGGTCCAGATCCGGGAGGCGAACGCGCACCTGGCCGCCCTCCACGAGCGGGTGGCCGAGCTGGAGCGGCGCCTGGCGGCGGCCGAGGGGACCGTCCGCGGGCAGGCCGAGAGCCTCATCCGGAAGGACGCCGAGATGCGCCAGGCGGTGCTGGGGCTCCGCCAGGGGAAGGACCGGTAGGACTACAAGCCCCATCGTCCCCCACCCCCCTGGAGGACGGGGGGGGGCGACACACACACGAGGGGACCGGGAGCCCCGCTTGGACTCCCGTGAGCGGCGAAATGCTTAACCCCCCCCTCTCTCTCTGGACTACAAGTCCCATCGCCCTCTACGCCAGGCCGCAGGAGGAGGAGGAGGGAGGCGTTCTGGGAGTTGTAGTCCGCCTCCCTCCCCTCCTCCTCAGGGCAGGGGAAAACATCTTTCCCGCCCCCCCCCCTTTCTCTTTCTCTCTTTTGGACTACAAGTCCCATTATTCCCTCTGAGGGCGGGGAGGGGGGCACATTCTGGGAGTCCTTGGGTCTTCGTGGCCTTGGCTGGAAATGTGGGTGTGGGATTCAGGGTTGAAATCCTAGGAGCCCTTGGTCTCTATGGCCTTGGCTGGGGGGGATTCTGGGTTACGTAGTTGCGGAAGAAAAAAAGTGTTTCCATCCTCTGGGTGGGTTGGGATCGGTGCCCTCCAGAGGGGTTCCCAACTTTGCCATTCTGTGATTCTCCTCTCCAACTCAACAGCATGTCCTTGACATGTAGGGAATATATATATATATAATACTTACTTAATTCCTTTAAAAATATTGTTCTCCTCCCTGTTTTCAGTCTCTAAATGTTGTCTTTTCATTTATATATATATAAAGCAATCCATGAAATGTTTAAAAAGGACCTCAGAAGGGTTTCCGTCTCTCTTCCTGCTTCCTCCCTCCCTGCGCAGGGAAATCGCCACCTTGGAGGAGAGGCTCCAGTCCTCCGAGGCGAACGCCCAGAAGCTTTTACACATCATCCAGGAGAAGGACAGCCTGATCGGGCAGCTGAGGCACCGGAGCCGCCTGCTGAGTAAGATCTGCCGGAGCCGCCCCGTCCTGGACAACCTCCTGGCCTACATGGCCGAAGGGGAGCGCTTGAGCCCCGTCCTCCGGGCCCCGAGCGGCACCAGCTCCCCTTCGGACCGCGGCCCCTTGCCCGACGGCCTCCCGGATCTCGAGTCGGACGCCAGAGACTTCTCCCTGAGCGGGGAGGACGATCCCGATTCGGAGAAGACTTTGTTCGGCACCACGGTGTAAAAAGGGGGGTGTTCCTCGGCTTCCTCTTCCCGGAAGTCTCGAGCGTCCTTCGCCCACGTCCCCTCCGGGCGGGAGTCCGAAAGCAGGCGGTGGGAGGATGGCCCTTTCGTAGCCAGCCTGAAGAGGCCAGAGTGGGAGGACTTGCAACCTACGGGATTGGGGTCCAAGCCCTCGGGCTTCGCCAGGTTCCTGATGGGAAAACGTCCCTTTGCCGCTCAGGTATAATCCGTCCTCCCCCCTTTCGGCCGAGGGTGGGCAACTTCAAAGCCCATCCGCCCCATGCCACGCTGAGGAAGGATGGGTCCCTGGAGGCCCCCCCCCCTCTGGGGTTGGGAGAGCTGGCCTCCTCCTAGAGATGACGTTCGAACGACGCTGGAATTCAGGGAAGCTGGAAGAACCCCTCGCCTCTTCAGAGGGGCTGACTCTGACCCGTCCCCTGCTTGTTTTCGTTTCACACAAGCGCTTCGTCCTGGAAATGCCGCCTTGGGGAGGGGGGGCCAGAACTGCAAAACTTCGGGGGGGGGGGTTGGAATTCCTCCTGAAGCCCTGCCACGTTTGGCTGCCTCCCCCCCCCCCCGAGAATCAGCGGAGAAATTCCTTGGAAGCAGGAAACTCTCCTGCATCTCCAGACGGGGGGGGCGCGTCCGACGGGCCTGGATAAGGCCCCTTTCACATCCTCAGAGAACCTCTACCTCTTGAAATGAAGCGAGTGGGAGGGAAAGGCCTGGCTTGTTGGCTCAAACCCCCCCCCCCCCCACGAATACACCCCCCCTCCAAACGGTCTGGGTTTGTCGTTCCTGCTGGTAGGAAAAGTCGGAGGAAGAGAGGAAGACTAAATGTGAGATGGATGGACTCCCTAAAGGAAGCCACGGGCTGAGTTTGCAAGAGCTGAGCAGGGCAGTGGAGGACGGGACATTTTGGAGAGCGCTCCTTCATGGGGTCGCCGTAGGTTGGAGGAACAACCCCAAGCGTTACGGCTGTGCAGTAGTCGCCCCCCCCCCCCCGTGTCAGCTGGATTTCGTTATAATTTTTCAGTGGGGCAGAATTTTACGCCAGAGTAAGGGAAATTGCTTAGGGGGTGGCAGCAAGTTGCCTCTAATTAATGAGGTACCGGTTGAATATGCTGAGGATGTGACCGGTCCCTCGTTAATTAACACTCCAGTAGGACCACAGTATCCATGTTGTGCGTTGCACGGTCCCTGGCTCCCTCCCGTTCGAGCACACCCAGAGTAGGTATTTCTGAGGTATTTTTTATTTAGCATTTTCAGGCAGGGGATAAGTGAATCAGCGGATACTGATCCCGCAGATGGGGGGGGTCCCACTGCACTTCATTGCTGGACGGTCTTCAGAGTCGGCCTTCCCACCTCCTTCATTTTTGAGATGGGGGTGTGTGTGGGAGCCATTTAATTTCTAAACCTCCTTGTTTTCCACTCAGGTTCACCGGATCCTCTCTTTGCCCCCGTTTGGGTTTCCCTTTTTGGCACCCGGTTTTGCTTTCTAACTCCTCTCGCTTCTGAACTTGATCCAGTCATTCGGACCTGCAAATACGGGCTCCGGTCCGTCTCGCGGGAGGCAGGTCCCGCCGAGCACCCCGGGGACCGACCTCTGCGTAAATATGTTTCCGCTCAGTGACTGTTACCTTGGTTCGTTCCGCCGTGGCAGAAGGTGCGCCCACTTTTAAGTGCCTACAAGGGATTTTGTTACACCAGGTTTTCAATCTAATGTGTTCCTCCTTAGAAGCATAAATAAACGTATTTTGGTATACTTGACCCGAGTGTGAGTCCTGGTCTTTGAAAAACAACTCTTTACATCTTCCATTTGCTTACCAGGCATCAGCTGGCCCCGATCGTCATTCATTCATCTATTCCTCCCATGGATTCATTCCTAATCTTTTCACCCTGCCATTCTCCTTCAAAAAAGGACCCCAGGCGGCTTACATCATTAAAATACATTATTTAAAGGGTAACAGCAGGGAGTATACAAATAATAACAAAGATCTAACAAATACCATCTTAAAAACGTAAGCAACATTCAGAGAAGTAAGGCAAAACAATCCACTTCAAAACACCACTCGGACAGCCACACAGGGAAAGCTTGCCTGAAGAGAAGGGTCATCACAGGGAACCCTGCCTTCTTTTTTCCTCTCTAAAGTCGGTGGCTGTGTTTATGCTGACAGCCGTCACGTTTGCTGTTGGGTGTGTTCAATTGTAAGCAGTGAAACCTTTTAATTCTGTCCGCTGTCAAAAGTCTCAGAGCAAGAGATTGAGACTGTAAGCACCAGTTGATGAGAAAAAGGGTGTGGACTCGTCATCTGGGGCATCTTGAAGCTCTTCGGCTCTGTGAATCCCCTGCACTTCGGCCAGGCAGCGAGAGGCATTTGAGCAGAAATCCCAAACTTGGCGGCACAAACCCCGGCCGCTTCACTTGATCACCGCAGGCCAGCCAGCCTGTCGCAGGAGGGGGCACACTGTAAAACCTTTCCGTCGGTTTATAAAGGGGTATTTGTTGCATTTCAAAAACCGTGTCTCCGAGAAGCCCGGCTGGCACACCCATCCAAGCTGTCCTCCCTCCTCCAAAAGTCTCCTTGGAAAGAAAACTTTCGTCCGAGGCCACCGAGAAGGTTCAGTTTTGGGGTTGCAAGTCTGGGGAGCATCTCTTATTTTGGTTCTGTGCTTTTTTTTTTTTTTTAACCTCATGGAAGACCCTCCTCCAAGCATCTCCAGGATAAAAGCCAGGCGCATGGAATTATCTGATCCGTGGCTCTTTCTTGGAACGGGTGGCAATCTTTCCCTCCCGGATCGTGGCACGCCTCCAGGCAGGGTTGCCAGCGCTGGGCCCTGTCCAGCGCCTGCTGCCTCGACGGTGCCAGTTTCCGCCTGGGGACCGTTGCCACGTCCTCGCTGAGTTTTTTTCCCCTCCTGGGAGAGGCATTGCTATGGTGACCGGGGAGGCACAACTCAAGCCAAGCCCGGCAGCCAGTCTGGGACGGCAGGAGCTTGGAGAAGGCCGGGAAGAAAGCCACGGCTCCAGGTAGGATCCGGTTTTGGGGGAAAAGGTTGAAAAGCCAGGATTTTCAAAGCTGGCCCCGCAGAAACGAGGCAAACCACCTTCTGGGTTTGATTTTGGGACTTTCTCGCCCCAGCTTGGGGAAGAGTCTGGTGTGGCTCTAAAGCTTGCTGTTTTATTTTTTCCAGCGGGCTGAGAAAGCAGCCTGCTCTTCCTTCCTTCCTATCAGAGCGTTGCAGTATTTAAAATGATGGACCTGTATGAAACCTAGGTAAAATTAGAAACAAATTAAAAGATCGAGGCACTTAGACAATTTTGCCACCAGAAGCGGGCTATTGTGTTATCTGGACCCTTTGCTAGATCTTGGTACGCCGGATGAGGCATAAATGGCCTGCGCTTAAGTGCTGCGTGGATTGAATTTCTCCACAGTCACTGAAGGTTTATCCTGTCTCCATCTTGCCCCCTTTTTGCTTGGTTAGTCTTTGATCTTCCTTACATAGGAAGGAAGCGAGAAGGAGACTCAAGGGCCCCGATCCAAGGAGCCTCTTCCTGTGACAGGCGCTCCTACACCGTGAAAAGAAGGTCTTGAGGATGGAGACTGGCCGGCGCGCCCTGGACAAGCTCCGAGCCAAGTGCCTGGAAAGAGGGGCTTCGGGGATCATGGGACTGGCCAGGTATGCGGGGGGGCGGGAATGCTGTACTTGATCTCTCCAAGCAAAGCCACCGGTTTGCAACAACCTAGTTTTTGCCTTCTGGAAGAATTACATAGCTCAGGGGTTTTGGTCTCTGGCTGCAGAGCCTGAGGCTGGGAGTTCGAGTCCCCCTCCGGGCCTCCTTGACAAAGGCTGACGGGATGATCTATGGGGAGGGGTATAAAAGTCAAATAAATAGATAAATAAATCTATACGATCCCATCCAGTCCTGTGGTTCTAAGATTATAATTGAATTTCTGAAGAGCTCAGGGGGTTGAGGGTCTCTGGCTGCGGAGCTAGAGGTTGGGAGTTCAAATCTCCCACTGGGCCTCCCTGACAGGGGCTGGACTGGATGATCTTGAGGGTCCCTCCTGGCTCTGCCGTTCTTAGCTTATTCTAAATGTGCAACTTCCTATTTTCGCTGATGGCTTGGTTGACGCCCTGCCTGTTTTTGCATCATTACCTCTCCTCCTTTCTGATTTTTGAAAGAGGGCGGCTCTTTCTGGAGATGTATAAACTCGTAGTTTCCCACTGGAGATGATGATCATCTCCAGTGGTTTGGCTAACCATGCCAACTTCCCCAGCCAGGAGTACAGTACAAGCAAGGCTGTAACTAGAGGGGAGCAGCTGCCGCGTTGCCTCCCGGGGCACCAACATTGGCAGTTCCCCTAGGCACGAAAATCTGGAGGCGAATCTACTAATGAATGTTAGGGGAAAAAACATCACTTCTTGGCCTCAACTCAGGGCGTGGTTACACTGCTGATCCGTCTCGATTTCAGCTCCGATGCAGTTTAAATTGATTTACAATCACGTCATTTTTTTGATCGCTGGGCGTGTTCACTTTGAACATTCTTACTCCGGTAGAAAGTAGGAGTTTAAAGCAGCTGTGGGAAACAACGCATGAGGTTTTACGTCGTTTCACTACCCGGCACGTTGGCAGACCATGCTTTCAATATATTTATTTGGTTCCAGGCGTCTCTTGGAATGCTTGCATTTCTCTTTTATTCAAAAACATAAAATGTAAGTGGCACAGCGCTACAGTGATGCGGTGCTAAAGTTTACATTTTTGTAATTATTTCGGACGGACGGTCGTGTCGCTCCTCTCTGAAACCTGGACTACTTAACTCACCTTGTACAAGTGAAAGTAAAGAATTCATCTGAAGCTGGATTCTGAAAGCAAAGGAACATTTTAGGGTCTCCCTGGAGCACAGTAAAGAAGAGCTGGGAGTAAAAACCAGTCCCAGATCTCACGGGCCAGTGGGATTTGGGGGTTTACAGTCACCCCAAAAGTAACTTTTCCGAGTTCTTCATCTGGCACATACGTTTTCCTGCTTCGCTCATTACGAAAGAGAGGTTTCAAACTCATTCTCTTTCTCTCTCGCTGCAGGTTTTTCCGCAATATGGATGACAACAGGAGTAAAACGTTGGACCTTGAGGAATTCCGGAAGGGTCTCCAGGAAGCTGGGGTCCCCCTAGAACAGGGGGACGTGGAGGAGGTTTTTAGCCTCTGTGATAAGAACAAGAGCGGGATGCTGGACTTTGATGAGTTCCTGGAGGCCTTGCGGGTGAGCAGAGCTCCATGGGAGGAGATTAAGTGGTTTGGCTAAGCAGGTTGCGAGTTCAAATCCCCACGGTGCAAAATATTTCTCATTTGCTTCTCTTTAGCCCCCCATGTCCAAAGCCAGGAAGGACGTCATTGGTGAGGCGTTCCAGAAACTGGACAAGACTGGGGATGGACTGGTAACTGTGGAGGACCTCCGGGGGGTCTACCGCTGCCACGGGCACCCCAAGTTCAAGAGCGGGGAATGGACGGAAGATCAGGTGTTCCGGGCCTTCCTGGACAACTTTGACGCCCCGGGTGACAAGGATGGGAAGGTGATGTCATGTTTTGAATTTTGGTGAAAATGCATTTAGCTGCACAGCCGAAGGGCAAGGAATCGCAGAGCAGAATAGCTTCAAGTCCCCCCCCCATAGTCCACCCCTTTTCTCATTAACTGGCAGACCAAAGTTTACCAAGCTAGACCCTGATCACCTGAGTCTTCCTGTTCCCCCACATTTTAACCCCTAGATCTCCCTTCAGGACTGCAAGATCTGAGTCCAGAGAAGACCTTTCCATATATCCGCATGATATTGTAATTCTGTCCATATACGTTACAAAGAGGATTTTCCTCCGAAGTAGTGAAGACAGATTTTTTTTAAAATCCAGCTGTTTTGTGATTGGTCATCAAGAGGTAACCATGGGCATCTTTTGAAATTCTCATTGCTTGGGCCTGGGAATCCGTGCTGGGGAGAATGGATGTGCTATCAGCTTCTAATTGCAAAGCTCCACTATTTCACAGCCCTGGAATTAATCATAAGATCTCAAAGTGGAAGGGCTTGGGGGGAAATAACCGTTCAAGTCAGGTGGCATATAGAACAGTCATGCGAACGGACAGACAAACAAACAACCTTGTAACTTTATTTATAATGTATAAATTTATTTATCAGGCGTACTTGCTTTTAATCATGATGGAAATCTTGCGTTGCGCTTCTCCCCAGATCACAGCCGAGGAATTCCTGAACTACTACAGCGGCGTAAGTGCTTCGATCGACAGCGATGGATATTTTGTGGACATGATCAAGTCAGCCTGGAAGCTGTAGAGGGGCCCGGCTTGTGCCGCCCACTCCCACATGGGGAAGCTTAGAAAAGATTATGCAAAGATCCCGTAGCGTAGACAATTCTCCAGGGACTTTTTATCTGCAGGGAACGTTGGCTCTGAAAGGAGAACCTGGTGGCCCAGATGGGTGCCCCGTCAAAGGCTCCTCTATTCTAGGTGAAAACCCCACAGCTAGAAAGCTAGCTAGCGTTCCATTTCCTTGATGCTTTCATTTCATGGGATCCGCCCTCTGAGTAAAATGTATGTATGCCACATCAGACTTGGAACTCCTGGCTGTTGTTTCCAGAAGGCGATCTAGAATGCCACACCGTGCTAAGTTATAATTTTCCTTTTTAAATCCCAGGCAGTTGGGTGGAGAAAGTAGTGCAGGCCAGGTTTTCGGAAGGAGAATCTCTCCGACCCTTTATTCAGCTTCTCACCCACCCAAACACCTTTGAGAAGCATCACCCTTTTACAGGAGAGTAACCTTCCGTTTGATGAGTACACCAGCAGGTTTAGGAGAGTGGATTGAGGTGCCTTTAAAGATGCTCCCCTTGGAACGGCTGATGCTTTCCACCTCTATTTCAACACCTTTAAAAAGATAAATGATGCACCACGGGGTTGTAATTCCACATGGCAGAGAGGTCGTCCACACTTCACGGGCGGTGGTAGAGCAAGGTGGCACATGCTGCTGATTTTATAAAATTCGGCCAAAATTAGAGGTTTTATGGCATCAAGACTCAGTCCAGGATTCTAAACCATTGTTTATTGGGAGAAAAGCAGCAGATAAATAAATACATAATGATCATGAGTAGGATGTACTATAAGACACAGAGAGGCCATTTTCATATAAATGACATGATTCAGCTATCAAAAGAATGTATATACGTGTCACTGATGGCTAATTATGTGACTCATTCAAACCTTGGCTCATCTCCGGCCAGGTTAAATGGCTTCAGAAAGGTTTGTAGCCATGGGAAATTTCGGGTCAAGCCACTCCCACTTGTGTTAAGCCATTTCTCCATCAACAAAAATATGATCAGATCCATTTCAAGCAGTAGGGTAGGATTCCCCATATCCATGGGGGATTGGTTCCAAGCCCTCTCGCAGATTGTGAAAAACATGGATTATAGCAAAGGCTATATTAATAACGAACACCATAGCATGATTTCTGGGTCCCTCTGTTTCTTCATTCACATGCTTTGTTGCGAGTTTGTTGTACTATGGGGTGTACACAAGGTGAAATAAATAAGGACAGCAGCAGCAGAGGAACGTGGAGCCCGGTTCTCCTGTCACACCCCCTCCTTAGTTTCTTTTCACTCACAAAACTAGCACTTTGTGCGATAAAATCACCAGAAGAATTTATGGTGGAAATAAGTATCTTTACTTACATTTAGCATCTATAGTTATAATCAGAAGAACAAAAAGGTAAAAAGGGACTCTCCAGGCTTGAAGAGAGTATGCATGCCTGTTTTTCATCACATAGTCAGGGGAAGAAGGAAGGGCTGTTAACAAGAACAACGAAAGGAGGAACAAACAGGAAGAGCAGTAGTTCTGTTGGGTGTAGTTGTGGTCATCAGGCACAATAGCTTTCCTACAGCTTTTCTGTAGTTGCTGTTATTTGGCAGAGCTTCACTTTCCTCTCTGCCTTTCAGGAGGTCTGTTGGCCTGGGCGCTACAACAGAATGGGGCATCTTGGATGTTCAAAACGTCCATATCTGCTTTAATAAACACCCTCCTTTTCCATGTGAGCCTCCAGATAGCATGTTGCATCCCCTAACTCTTGGATTCCCACCTCTTTGTTCAGACGCTGAACAATCTCCTCGTACTCTGCTCCTTCTGCGTCGCCACCACGAGGTCATCCACATAGGCGAGGATAAAGGATAAAGATTTGTTTTTGCTTCGGCTGTACAAGCACGGATCCCCGTGATCCTGCTTGAAACCTTCTTGCAGCAGTACCTGCTGAAATCTCTCCTTCCAGGCCTGAGCAGCTGGATTGAGCCCATGCAGGCCTTTCTCTAGTTTGCAGACGAAATCGGGATGTTCCTGGTTAAGGAAGCCCGGTGGCTGTTCCATGTATAAACCCTCCGCAATCTCTCCCTGCACAGAGGCGGTCTTGACCTCTAGGTGCTTGACCTGCATCTGTTTGGAGGTCGCGACACTCAGGAGCATTCGGAGGGTGCTGTGTTGGACGACAGGAGCCAAGTCCTCTCCGTGTCTCGGGAGGAACCCTTCGGCGACCAGTCTGGCCTGGTAGCCATGCGCTCCTTGGTCTCCACCCGGCTTCACTTTGAAGAGCCACTTGCACCCAATGGCTGTCTGGCCCGGGGGCAGTTTTGTCAGGGTCCACGCCTCCTTCTTGTGGAGTGATTCTACCTCTTCCCTTGCAGCTTCTCTCCACTTGGTGCCTTCCACTCCCGGCATCTGTTCCACTTCTTCCCAAGTCTTCGGCTCCTCCCTCAGCAATGGGTCTGCGGAATCGCCGAGGCGAGGCGAGGCCCCGTTGTCGAGCTGCGACGAGCGCCTGAGGGCTGGCTTTGGAGCCTCTTGGGGCACCAATGCCTCTTCTAGTTCAAAAGCTTCAACATTTCCATCTCTGTCCCCTTCTCCTGGCGTAGGGCAGTCATCCTCTGTGCCATCATCTTCCTGCATTCTGATTGACTCAGATTGTCCAGGCGTTGAGGCCGCTGTGTTTTGGGGAAACTCAAGACAGTGGTTTTCCCCTTCAAAGGCATCTAACAGAGTGCCTCGCTTGCCCAGTGTCCTGCTCCCTGACAAAATAATTCATATCACTTGAGCAGAGGTCCCCTGTTTTTAAATCCATTATTATATAGCGTTTGATGCGGCTGTAGCCGAGGGAAAATCGTTTGTTTTGTCTGAGACTCACGGCTGTGCCTTTCCCATAGCCCGGCATAAGCCGGGCTCCCAAAGATTCGGAGGTGTTTGACACGTGGAAGCGTGCCATACCATAATTCAAAGGGTGTTTTTCCAGAGCCTTCGGCTGGCAATCTGTTCAGGAGATATGCCGCAGCCATGATTGCCTCGCCCCAAAATTTGTCAGGCAGCTCTGCATCGGCAAGCATGGCATCTGGTCATCTCCAAGAGAGATCCCAGGCCCCATCTGGCCGTTCCGCTCTGCTCAGGAGCATCTGCCACACTCTCCTCGCACAAAATGCCTTCTTCCTCCAGGTCGGCCTTTATATGGGGCCAGAAGTACTCGTCCCTATTGTCTATCTGAAACGCCTTGGGGTTCCTGTTAAATTGATTCCTCACAATGGCTACATACCTCTTGAGCGGGTAACGTATCTGCGTCTTCTTCCTCACGAGGAAGAGGACAGAGTACCTTGAAAAATCGTCCACAAATATCAAAATGTATCTCTTGTTCTTGAGGGACGGCACACTCATCGGCCCATGCACGTTGGTGTGGATTAAGTCCAGCACCTGGCTGGTCCTTCTCTCGGGCCCGGGTGGGGAGGAGGGCCTGGCCCCTTTAACTTTGAGACAGACGGCGCACCCGGCTGTGCTGCTTGCATCGCTTTCCTTTACCTCGAGGCCTATCGCAAGCCGGCACCTCTGCAGCTCGAGGATTGCCTCGGAGTCTCGGTGAGCAAAGCGACGGTGCCAGAGCGCCAGGCTGCTGCCTTCCTCTCTCGGGGCTTCTGCTGCGTTCGCTTGGTGGGCTGAAAGAAGTTAGTTGGGAGACACCGTTAGATTCAAGACCTCAACGCCTACTTCATTATTTTTCTTTACTACTTTCCCTCGGCTGTTTTTTGTTTAAAAATTGTAAGACATGCACGCTTGTCTCTGGGGGAATCGAAGTTCTCTGGCTACACAGGCCTTCCTACCCCAAGTCCAGCAGGAACGTGACTTACTCCTGGGAGGAGCTTTCTTATTACCATTCACTGGGTAATTTGACCCATTTTCTCAGGGGCGTTCATTTGTTCTATGCATTCCAGCACCTCTTCAAACTTCCCATTCAGAACAGATATGAAAGCACCAAATTTTGCACTCAATGTTGCTAAAAGGAAGCCCACCGTTTATAAACTAAATTACATTTGGTCAGGCTTAGGTAATTAGATATATAATAAACAGTTACGTGCTTTTCACAGTCCTTTTTAAAATGAAGCCTCAGGCTCACGAGTTCTCTGAACCAGACATTCTGTGACTTAAACCTGAGAAAGCCATAGGATTTTTCTAGGGCATTTAACATCTCTTTGGCAGATTTATATTTCTTTACGTATACAATTTTCTCGTCGGATTAGTTTTAATAACTAGAAAGTAATAAAACTATGGGTAAGCTATCTCCCTCAGCCAAACGACTCTGTGTGTGTGGGTAAAGCTACTCAGTTGGGATCCATAACGTGTTGGGAGATTTTGGTTATTGCTCTTAGCAGAGTATAAGGGGGAAAAACCCACAGCTACACCAGAGAAACATAAAGATCAATCAAGATCTCATACCATCACCTTTCCTCCTCCTTGGTTTCTATTCACTCACAAAACTTTTCATTCTAGAAACATTTAAAGTAGAAAAAAACTATTTTTACTTACACTCACCATCTCTAGTTACAGTCAGAAGAATAAAAAGGTAAAAATGGAGTCTCCAGGCTTTGAGAGAGCCTGCATGTCTGCATCTCATGGCACGATCAAGGGAAGAAAGGAGAGCTATCAACAAAACAAGAAAAGCAAGAGAAAAGAAAAAAAAACAGGAAGAGGGGCAGGGGATTCCCTCAACTGCCAGAGGCAGGAAATGTTACCAACAGGTTAGTGGCAAAGGACAATCACATTAGATTGTAAAAGTCCCCTCCCACTGGCACTCAGTGTTTAGTGCATGCAAGATTGTTATTCACCCAACAGGAATTCACTGCAGTTGCAACTAGGGGGAAATATCTCAAAGCCCGTTAAAGGGGCTCGCACTCAAAGGGTGAAGTTTGAACGTTGTAACTTTTGACATTTCTGCACATGTATAAAAAGCTGCAAACAGATGGTGGTTAGGTCTGTGCCACTAACAAAGATTTGTGATCTGCAATCGTGACCTGTATTCCTACAGAATATATTATTTGGAGTAGCCAGGTTCCACTAGAGGAGCCCCGTGCTTAAAAAACAAAAAAAGGAGAGGAGTGCGTAAAAAAAACACACAACAATTCCGAGATCCTCAGAGAAACACTGTTCACACGTAAAGCCCAGGGACCGTTTAGAACCCCTCATAACCTAATTGAGATAAATCTAGTACTAGCAATATCCTCACCAGACATCTGCTCCTGAGCATCGCCATCCTGGGGGCGAGCGCCAAACTTCATGGAGTGTAGTCTTCGACCCACAACTTTAGGTCTTCGGGCTGCAGCATTTCTCACGTTTGGGTTCTTGGGCTCGTCTTCAAACACAGGGAAACTCTGGATGTTATCTTTCCAAAGGTTCCTTTTGTCTCGGGCAGAACGCAGTCTGCCAGCGCCCTGGCAGGAGAGGCCGGGCCTCCTGGTCTTGACCTGGTGGTTGATCATTTTAGTGACCTGCGAACGGCACTGCCGCCTGAGCCTCTGGTTGATGCTCCCGATGTAACGGATGGTACGCCGGACCAACATTTCCAGCTTCCAGGGATCCACCCTCTCCCGCTTTTTCTATGGCTTCTTTCGGCCATCTCATAGATGGTCATGGCCGGCCCCAGCATGTTCAGCACCTGCTCGTGCATCAAGCGCAAGTAATATCCTGCTCCCAAATCTGCGTTCACTTGTTTTGCAGCCAGCCAAGCCTTGATGCTAGGGTTCAGTTCAGGGGTCTCCGAGGACCGGTCCGGCAGGGTGGGCCTGGGGCAGCTGGCCAGGTAATATTTCTGGACGTTTTTCTTCATAACAGACTGGCATTGGTTCCAGAAATCCACCACCACCTGCCGCGGGACCCAACTGTTGGACGATCCCGAGGGCCACCCAACTCTCCTGGGAGGCTCCCCGTAACCGCCCGGCCTTCTTTGGGGCTCCATTCTTCTTGGAAACCGGAGGGACCCCCCGAGTCTTCCAGGTCTTCGTCGGGGTTCGGAGGCGTCCCAAGGCGTTCGCCTCCAGTCCAGCTCTCGGGCTCCTTTCCTCTCCGCTCTGGGCCGTCCCACGTGCTTTCGCCCTGGTCCCAACCCAGCTGGCTTGGGAGGCTGGAGCTGGCAGGATCCTCCAGGCCCTCTGTCCGCACGCGGCTTCCCCAGGGCCTTCGGACTCCGGCGGGACCCCCTTGGCCCCTTTCTCTGCTGGGGCTGCGCCAACCCCCTTCCTCTCCGGGAAAGGTGGGGAAGCCTCCTTGCCTTCCCTCGGGAGCCCTCCGCCTCTCTGCGCTTCCGCCCCTCTTCCTCGGGTGCCGGTCCTTCTCCCGGTAGCTCCGCTCCTGGCCCCGATCCTGCCTCGCCTCCCCCCCTGGGGCCCCCCTGCTCCTGAAGCTGCTGCTGGTGCTGCTGCTGGACCTCTCCACGTGGCGTCCGCCCATCATCCTTCGGCTGGAGAGATGCGGCTGCTGCTGCTGCTTCTGATGCTGCCACTGCCGCCCTTCCTCCTCCTCCTCCTCCCCCTCCTGGCGGCTCCTCGGCTGCCCTTGGGCCCAGGGCCCCCCCCTCCCTGCCGGGGCTGGCCCCCCACCTGCTGCGTCTCTCCGGCTCCCCCCTTCCTGAGACGGGGGGGGAGGAGGAGGAGGCTGCTCCGGGAGGAGGAGGCGGGGCTGCGCCAGGCCCTCTCCCGGGGGCCGCTGGGGGAGGGGCCCCTCCAGGCGGGGCCTGGCCCCCCAGGGGGGCTCCTGCTCCTGCTCCGGCCCCTCCCTCGGGGGCCCTCCCTGGCGGGGAGGGGCTCTTCCTCCCAGGAGGGTTCCCTCCGAGGGGCCCCCCAAGGGGACCTGCCCCCCTCCCCGGACCTCCCCCTCCCCCCTCCTCTCCCCCCTCCCCCTCTTCTGCCCCCCTCCCCCCTCCTTTCCGGCCAAGGCCTCCCCCGCCCCGTCCTCCCCCTCCCGCCCTGGGGCCTCCCGGGGCCTTTCCCGCGCCTCCCTCCTCTCCGGGGGCCTCCAGGAGGGGGGGCCGCCCCCTCCCCACCCGCCTTCCTCCTCTTCCTCCTCCTCTTCCGGGAAGGGCCGCTTCCGCCGGGGACGGGCGTCGTCATGGTCGTCGTAGCCCCAAGACCCCCGAGGCGGAGACTCGCCCAGGCCGTAAGACGCCATGGCTCCTGCCGCCTCCCCTCCCTCTCCGGAAGTCTCCTCGCCACTTCCGGTCTGGACCGGAAGTGGCGTCCCGCGGCAACCGGTCCACCGCCCAATTCGCTCCCCCGGGAACACAGAGCGGCTCAACCGCTTCCCGGCTCCTTTTCTGAGAAAGAGCGTCCGAAGGAGGCAGAGCCGCTCTAGCCCTTCCCACGCTGGGCGGGTGGGGAGGAAGGCCGGAACCTATCCGGAAGTCATTCCTGTCCTCCCCGGAAAGACCGGAAGTGGCGGAGGAGACTTCCGGAGAGGGGGGGGAGGCGGCGGTTTCCCGCGCGGCAGGAGCCATGGCGTCTTACGGCCTGGGCGAGTCTCCGCCTCGGGGGTCTTGGGGCTACCATGACGACGACGACGCCCGTCCCCGGCGGAAGCGGCCCTTCCCGGAAGAGGAGGAGGAGGAGGAAGGCGTGTGGGGAGGGGGGCAGGTCCCGGTCCCCTCGGAGGGGACCCTCCTGGGAGGAAGAGCCCCTCCCCGCCAGGGAGAGCCCCCCCGAGCGGGAGGGCGGGAGGGGCGCCTGGGAGGGCCCCCGAGGGAGGGGCCGGAGCAGGAGCAGGAGCCCCCCTGGGGGGTCAGCCCCCGCCTGGAGGGGCCCCTCCCCCAGCGGCCCCCGGGAGAGGGCCTGGCGCAGCCCCGCCCCCCGCGGGCCCCCTTCGCGCTCCTCCTCCTCCTCCTCCTCCTCCTCCTCTTCCTCCTCCAGGAACAGCAGCAGCAGCCCTGGAAGGGAGGGAGGGAGAAGCGGCTGGGGCGGGAGGGATAGCCGGGCCTCTCGCAAGGGGGGCCCCCCCAGGGAGGCGATGCACCCAAAGAGCCACCGGTGGAAGAGCCCCCAGGAGGTGAAGGGGGGGCGGCGGCGGCATCGGCGTCCCAGTTCCCCGGGCCGAAGACCCCTCCCTGCCAGCCACGTGGAGAGGTCCAGCAGCAGCACCAGCAGCTTCAGGAGCAGGGGGGCTCCACGGGGGGAGGCGAGGCAGGATCGGGGCCAGGAGCGGAGCTACCGGGAGAAGGACCGGCACCCGAGGAAGAGGGGCAGAAGCGCAGAGAGGCGGAGGGCTCCCGAGGGAAGTCAAAGAGGCTTCCCCACCTTTCCCGGAGAGGAAGGGGGTTGGCGCAGCCCCAGCAGAGAAAGGGGCCAAGGGGGTCCCACCAGAAACCAGAGGGCCCCGGGAGGCCATGTGTCGAAAAGGGGCCTGGAGGATTCTCCAAGCTCCAGCCTCCCAAGCCAGCTGGGTTGGGACCAGGGAGGAAGCCGGTGGCCCAGCCCGGAGCAGAAGGGAAGCGTCTGTAAGGCCTGGACTGGAAGTGAAGGCCTTGAGATGCATCACAGCTCCAACGAAGACCTGGAAGACTCGGAGGGTTCCACCGGTTTCCTAGAGGAATGGGGGCTCCCGGAAGGGCAGGTGGTTACCGAGAGCCTCCAGGAAGGTTTGGGTGGCCCTCCAGGTCGTCCCAAGATATATATGGAGCCTGAAAAGCATGCCGCTGCCCCAGTGACATGGGTGCCGCGGGAGGCGGTGGTGGACTTCTGGAATCAATGCCAGTCTGTGATGAAGAAGAGGGTGCAGGATTACCTCATGTTCACCTGCCCCAGGCCCAACTTTGCCGGACCAGTCTTGCGAGATCCCGAAACTGAACCCGAGCGTCAGGGCCTTGCTAACTCCAAAAGAGGTGAAGGTGGAGTCAAACCGCGTCCTATTACTTACGTTCACTCCACGAGGAGGTGCTGAACGCCGTGGCGCCCGTCATGACCATCTACGAGATGGCGGAAGAAGCCATAGAGAAGAAAGAGGCAGTGGATCCGCTGGAACTGCGCGAGTGGTTCCCGGCGCATCCTCCGCTACATGGGGAGCATCAGCCAGAGGCTGCTGCTGCAGCGCTGCTCACACACGTCCTGGGGAGAATCAATCCCATGCTGAAGAGCATGACCACCAAAATGAGCGGTCCAGAGTGGAACCGGCTTGCTGTTTGCGGAGGACAAAGTGGAATTTCTGAAGGAGATCATCTTGAGCTTCCCAGAGTTGGATGGCGAGCCCAGGACCGCCAACTTGAGAAACGATTACGCCGCCCGCAGGCATAAAGTCGCGGGTCGAAGACCAGACTTTGTGAAGTTTGGCGCTCACCCCCTGGGTTGGTGGCGCTCAGCAGCAGCAGATCTCAGGTGAGGCTGTTGCTAAGCACCAGAGATTTCTCTCCACCAGGTCTTGGAGAGTTCGAATGGCTCTGGTCTTTCCGTGTGAACAATTCGTTACTCAGAAAGTCTCATGATTTTGGAACAATACTTTTCGTTTTAAAGCATAGATACCTTGACTAGTAGCCACTGGCAGTGAAGCGAAAACTCACTGCCAGTGATGACTAGTTTTGTTTTTTTAGGGGGGATGACATAGTCTTTCCCCCCCCCCTTCTTTTGTTTTCTTTTGTTTTTAAAGCACTGGATAGCTCTGGCAGAACCTGGCTACTCCAAGCAATATCTTCCTTGGGATCATGGGTCCTGATAGCAGACGGCAAACCTTTGTTAGTGGCACGGTCCTCGCTACCGTCTTGTTCTCAGCTTTTTATAAATATGCAGAAATGCTGTGAGCTTTAAGCAGAGGGTGAACTTTGAACAGAAGAAAAACTCTTCTGGAAAACTTCCAAAGCTCACTTCTGCTCATTGTTTTCAATTGTCCACTAGGTTGACGGTGAAGGTAAGGGCCTTTCAAGTCCATGAGTTTATGGTAAAAGATGAACCAGAGAAAGAAGCAAATACAAAAAGCTAGAAATATTGGGCAAAAGAATGATTCTATAGCAAAGTTAGGGATCGGTGGAAACTTTCAAAACCAGAAAATTGTAGACGGAAAGGAATCTGACAAAGAGATGTTAAATGCCCTAGAAAAATTCTGTGAGTTTACCAGTTTTAAGTCACAAGCTGAGAGGATCAGGAAAGTGGAGTTTTGATGGGGCGCTGAGTTGCTTGAGTGAGGAATCCACAGAAAAAATGAATGACCCTGAGAACTGCAGCTGCAGCTTCAAGTACCAGGTGAATGGGAAGGGCATTAAGGAAGTCCCTCGCAGGAGCCAATCAAGTTCCTGCTGGTAGGAAGGCCCACGTAGCCAGAGAACGTCGATCCCCCAGAGACTTCTCAGAGTCTAGCGAAACGAGGAAGCTTGTGAACACTGGCTCTGTGAGGGAAAGGAAAGGCCAGCAAGAACGTTGAACAAGCGTGCATGTCTTATAATTTTTAAACAAAAAACAGCCGAGGGAAAGTAGTAAAGAAAAATAATGAAGTAGGCGTTGAGCTCTTGAATCTAACGGTGTCTCCCAACTAACTTCTTTCAGCCCCACCAAACGAACGCAGCAGAAGCCCCGAGAGAGGAAGTCGGCAGCCCGGCGCTCTGGCACCGTCGCTTTGCTCACCGAGACTCCGAGGCAACCCTCAAGCTGCAGAGGCGCCGGCTTGCGATAGGCCTCGAGGTAAAGGAAAAGCGATGCAAGCAGCACAGCCGGGTGCGCCGTCTGTCTCAAAGTTAAAGGGGCCAGGCCCTCCTCCCCACCCTGGACCGAGAGAAAGACCACCCGGGTGCTGGACTTAATCCACACCGACGTGCATGGGCCGATGAGTGTGCCGTCCCTCGGGAACAACAGATACGTCTTGATATTTGTGGATGATTTTTCGAGGTACTCTTTCATCTTCCTCCTGAGGAAGAAGACGGAGATACATTACCTGCTCAAGAGGTATGTAGCCATTGTGAGGAATAAATTTAACAGGAAGCCCAAGGCGTTTCAGATAGACAATAGGGACGAGTACTTCTGGCCCCATATAAAGGCCGTCCTGGAGGAAGAAGGCATTTTGTACGAGGAGAGTGTGGCAGACGCTCCTGAGCAGAGCGGAACGGCCAGATGGGGCCTGAGATCTCTCTTGGAGATGACCAAATGCATGCTTGCCGATGCAGAGCTGCCCGACAAATTTTGGGGCGATGCCATCATGACAGCGGTACAACCTCCTGAACAGATTGCCAGCTGAAGATGCCAAGGAAACACCCCTTTGAATTGTGGAATGGCGGCGTGCCCTGTTTAAACCAACGTTCGAGTCTTTGGGAGCCTGGCTTATGCCTACGTACCGCTATGGGAAAGGTCCCACCTCGACCCTAAAAGGGAAGAGACGATTTTGCTGGGGTTTACCTCCCGCCTGAATTGTTACAAAGTCATGAACTTAAGAACCCGGGGATGTCAGCACGAGAACGGTGGATTTTATTGACGAGGAGAAGAAAGCTGACAAGAAGGGGACTGTGTTAGAGACCTCTGGAGGGGAGGACCACGATGAAGATTGTTTTTTTCCTCCGGCTGGCAAAGCCGGAAAATTGGCCTGTGTTGTGCCCATGGAAGACTCAGCCTTTCTGGAAGTGGGAAGGGGGATTTCCCCTCCCAAATGAACATGACTGGCCTCCGCTCTTGCCCGCAACAACAGACAAGTGGTCCCAGAATGGCTTCTGGGGAGGCCTTCTTTTTATCCAAGGGCAGCCAAGGGGGAGATCCTTTACGGGCTTCTTATCAAAAGGTTCTTGGCCTTGCCAGGACCCTGCACGTTGTTGTTCTTTCGGTTACTGGGGTGCTCCCGTATCACCCGTGTCGTCTTTGCCCGTTGGATAAGCCGGAAGAGAACCTGCCGGAAACAACAAAGAGAGACATCTTATTTTGGGGGGTGCTGATGGGTTCCTTCTTCGTCCACCTCGCCTTCTCCCCGAGACAGCGTCTCCTGCCTCCAAGGGACTTTTTGATCTCCAGCGATGGCTCTTTGGGTAAGGACGGGCCGCCCCTTTCCTCCTGACACCCGTCAGCCGGTGGCTTAAGGAGGCCCACGAAGTGCCGTCGTTTAAAGGACGTTTGGCAGGACAGGAAGCCCAGCGTGTTCGTGGGACCGATCTCCTTTCTCCGTCCCCTTCCGCTCTCCCTGCTCCCCGCTTCATCTTTTGTTTCGTAGCGGACCGTTCAATAAAGGTTGTTTAGGTGTTATTATATTTCTGTCTGGTTGAACGCGTGTCCCTTGGCCGGGCCCGCCTGGACATCCCCACCTCCCTCCCTCCACATTCTGAGGGTCTGGAGACCATCTCACCTGGGGTCTTCCTCGTCTCCTGCTGCTTTCCACGTTTCCTAGCACTTCGGTTGCACGATGCAGCGTTTTTCAGCGTCTGCTCCTCTGGGCAGGGGAGGGGGTAAAATTCTTCCTTTTAAGGAAAGAAAGCCCACGGATCCTTGGAAGGGAGGGCTGGTGGATGCTCCCCCCAGCGATGGAGAAGGAGGCAGCCTTCGGCCCTTCCCCTACAGCCAGAAACATCCTCTTCTGAAGGACGTTGTAAATGGAGAGGAAATGGAAAGTCGGGAAACAACCGGTAGATGAGGCTGGAAAATGAGCAGGTATGAACCCTGCCTGGGACAGTGCGGATTTTCTGGGACCATGTGAGAGGAGCCCCCCCCCCCCCCCCCCAGTATGGGACTGGGCAGCTTCTCTTGGCACCCATTTTTATAATAGGACCGTAGGGGCTGTGCGGGATCGGGTCCAAGCCCCCTTGCCCCACAGATGCAAAAAAACCCCAAGGAATTATTGCATGCTATACGTTACATGGTTTCTGGCATCTTCCGTTGAATCCTTCTGGTAAATACACCCTGGACGTACATATAAATACATATTTCTGTGGGGATTTTTTAATGTAGAATGTTCAGGCAGTGGATAAGTGAATCAGTGGATACCAATCCCACAGATCGGAATTAGTAGTGTAGGGACCCCTTATCCGCTGGGGATTGCTTCCAAGCCCCAGTGGATATGGAAAATCGTGAATAATAGCGAACGCAAAAAAGTGGATAAAAGCAAATGGCTCCAGAGACCATGTTATCTTTTTTTTTTATTAACAAGTATTCATAGCACCGTCTCTATTGGCTGGTTCTGGTAATACATGAGAAAAATTTTCTTTTCTGGATTTTCCCCTTAATATTAATGTTTTCAGACCGTGGATAAGGCCCTCCGTGGATACTGGATTCGTGGATAACAGGGTCTTTCTGTGAATGAAGCAGTGGGTTTTAAAGGGAACGTTCCAGGTGATGCACCAACTGGCCATGCGTTTAATTAAGCCCCTTTTGGGGGGGGGACCCACAACGGCGTCGGCCCCGGTTTCTCATTAACGAGGCCAATTAATAGCAAAGGGGGGGTCGCGCGTGTTAATGAGGAAGCCATTCAACTGCGCTTCCGCTTTTCGGCCGTTAGGCGGCGCTGCCTTGCCGCGAGACTTCGGCCCGGCCTCCCTTTTATGCGCATGCGCCTCTTTTTCCTCGGGGCGGCTGTCTTCTTAACGGACGAGAGGGCGCGGTTGGAGGGACAGTTGCAGTGCGCACGCGCCCTACTCGCCTCCTCCTCCTTCCCCCGACGAGCGCACTGCGCGTGCGTCGCAGGCAGAGAGGGTCGTCTTCGGAAGATTACCAAAAAAAAAAAAAAAAAAAGGCCGAGGCAGGACGCGGTGCGCGTGCGCCGGGAGGCGTTGGCCGTGGCCCCGCCTTGTCCTTTGTCTTTCCACGCCCCCTTTCTGGTCCCCTCCTTTCCCCCCCCCTCTCCCACCCCTCCCTCCGCGCATGCTCCGTGGCGCCCCTGGCGCGGCGGCTCCCTCTCGGCCCAGCGAGCGCGCGCCTCGGACCGGGCGAGGGGGGCTGGTGGGGCCCGTCGGCGGCGCGGTGCATTGTGGGAGCGGCTGAGGAAGCAAAATGGCGGACCTGGCCAACGAAGGTAGGCGGGGGAGGAGGAGGAGGGAGGAAGAGGAGGCTGAGGAGGGCCGTCCCGCCGGGGACCCCCCCACCCGGACCCCGGCCCGGAGGGGAGAAGCCGGCCCTCGGCCCGCCTGCCCGAGCCCGGGGCGTCCGGCTGGCCCCCGGAGGCCGGACAAAAGGGAGGCGAGGGTGCCTCTGAGCATGGGCAGAGAGCGGCCCCCCCACACACATCGCAGCCTCTCCCTCCCCCGCCCCGCCTTCCCTCCCTCTGGCTGCCGGTTGGCTTGCGGGAGCGTTCCTCTGAGCATGGGCAGAGGGCGGGGAGGAGGAGGAGGAGGAGGAGGAAGGAAGGAAGAGGGACGCCTCTCTTCCTCCCCCCCCCTCTCTCTCCCCTCCCGGTGTCTCTGATCCTTCATGAGCTGATGGAGGGGTTTGGCGACCCAGGGCTTCAAGCAAGGCGGCCGTGCCTCTGAGCATGGGTGGAGTGCCCAGGAAGAGGTGGGCCCCGGGAGAGGCGGTCGGGAAGAGGGAGGGGAGGCCTTGGCCCCCCAATCCGCAGTGAGGGGGGGTGGGGTGGGGGTGTCTTCCTCCCTCGCTTCCTTTCTGCAGGTCTCTCCCCTTAAACCTCCCTGGCGAGGAGTCCAGAGAGCCTCTGAGCATGGGCAGAGAGAGAGGAGAGGGCCGGAAAACAGCAGGGAGCCGGTCTGGCTGAGAAAGGCTCAGCCCAGGGTTCTCCCCCAACCTTGACTCCCCCAGGCGTTCTTGGACTACAACTCCCAAAAGCCTCCGCTCACTGTGCTGCCCCCGGGGTTTCTGGGAGTTGTAGTCCAGGAACATCTGGGCGCCCAAGGTTGGGAAACCCCTGGTTTAGCCCCTTGGTGTGGACTCTGGGAGAGCTGGTCAGAAGCGGGGAGGGTGCCTCCTTCCACTGACCCCTGTATATCCAGATTAATTTTGATTTTTCCGAGCGTAGGGAAGGGAGAGCGAAGGAGCCCCTGCAGATGTGCTGCCTCTGTGTTGACACTGGATCGTAAGAGACGAGAGTGCCTCTGACCTTAACTAGAGTGCAGCTGTGCTCTCCCGTCAAGGGCTCAACGCACGATGGAAAGGGTCACAGAGATTTAGTACCAAGAGTGAGAGATCTTCTGAGCATAAGCAGAGTGTTTCAAGAGGGAAATGGCACTTGCAGGTCGGCTCCTAATCCACAGGCTCTCTCCTCCTTTCACTCCCTGGTTCCTGGAAAGAGGAGGAACACCATTGCTTATTGATTTACTTTAGATATTTTTATCCTGTTTTTCTCTGTTAAAAAGGATCCAAGGCGTCTTCTTACTTCATTAGCTGCACTGACGTTGCACGTGCCAATAATTGCCACAAGAGTACCTCGAAGGATGTGCAGAGTTTCTTGTTCCCTCTGCCTCCTCGTGGCTTGTCAAGAGAACAGACACTGGAGGTGCTCCTCATATTTTTCTGCAGTGCTCAGATAAATTCCTCCAAGCGGGTTCACTTTGCTTTTTGCCCCTCCGATCCGCTGCAAGGAGATAAAAAGGAGCTCCCTGGAAGATTCCCTTTTTCTAGGGCAGTCTGGAAAATCAGAGAGACGTGACTGGTGTGTGTGTGTGTGTGTATTTTCCTCACTGGTACGTAGAAGAATGCAGCCACATCAGGATGCCTCAAAGTCTGTGCATTCAGAACGAAATGAGTTCAGTGCGGTTGACGTATGAGGCCGAAGCCATCTCTGAGACAGTGCCAGGAGCGCTGTGATATTGTTTCTCTTAAAAACCTGTGTCCCGTTGGATGCTCAGTTTCCCCCTTTTACAAATCGCCTGGCCTAGAAAGCCTGCGTTGCAAGAGGAAAATTAGATTTGGACAAGTGCTCCTAATTGCTCTGAAGGCACACAAGGAGCCCCTTGGCCTATGTCCGAAGGAAGCCAGGGGGGGGGGGGGGGCAGGTTGGTGGTTGATGTGCTTTGAAGCCGGTGGCCCCTTGGCCAGGGTGGCTTGCTGGGATTAGCTTCCCCCCCACACCCGATACTTTCTTTCTGCAGCTGATCTGTGCAAGCGTTCCCCCCCCCCCCACACACACAGCCTGTCATGTGATGGTTGTAGCAGTGACGTAGGGCATCAGCCCTCGGAGGACTATGAATGGGGGCTGCTGATTAACCTTCGTTTGCCCTCCCCCAGTGGAGATGGTTTTTTTAGGGTTAATCCTCACTTACCCTATTTGACCACTCTGGTCAGATCCTTATTGCTGTGGGAGTCCAGTACGCCTGGTGTTTGGTTCTTAGGCCAGACGGCTCCTGAGTCAACATTTTTTCTACCAAGATCTGTTCCGTCTGGGGCATTTGGCATTGAGAGAGAGAGAGACTGAGACTGAGACTGATTCTGGGTGTGGAGGTACCACAGTAGCTAGAAGGGTCAGGAGGGTGAACGCCGGTTTTGCTTGGAAGCCCTTTGAGTGCTTATTAGCCAGCAGGAGAAAGCATGCCAGTCTCTGGGTGCTGGCCGCATCAGTTCAGAATACTTTCTTCCTTGCCTTGGGTCCTTTTAAGGAAAAAAGGTGGAGTAAAAATCTTTTAAATAAATATTGAAATAAAGTTGGGCCCTCTTTATTTTGCAACGAGTTGGCCGTTCATCCGTGCTTTTTGATCTGGAAGCTCAAAACCCTCTCTGGTCCTTCCAAGGAGGCGAGATCCTGTACTGTTGTTTAATTTTCTACGTTTGGCTCCCTTGTTTTCTGGGGCTCTGCCCTTGCAAAGTGACATAGGCAATTCAGAGAAACGATGGCAGACTGTGTGAGCCTGAGGAGGACATATCCAAACTGAGGCATGGGGACAGTGGCTTGCGATTACACAGTTCCCTTACTTAAATCAGTCGTCCAAAGGGCCAGTTTTAACAGCTGTGAATGGGCCACATTGAAGAGGGAAAGCAAGCATTACGACTGCGGGCTTTGGGCCATTGAGAAGCCCTTGTTTCATGCATTTGCTAGCTGCCTCTTGTCTCTCGGAACGGCTTTGTCTCTTGAACGGAATCATTGGGCGGGATGCGTGGTCCTTGGCTTGGAGTTTGCTCCTTTCCAAATAGATTCGGAAGAAAACAGCACACTCTGCGCCTGGGTGTTAGGAAATGCAAATGTATGCAGTTCTGTTCTTCCTCTTTCCAGAAAAACCTGCGATCGCGCCTCCTGTCTTCGTGTTTCAGAAGGAGAAAGCACAGAAGGTAAGGAGGGCCCTGCATGGCGGGGCTCCTTGGTTCTAGCCGTGGGCGGCGGACGCGTCGTTCTTACCGGGAGGAGAAGGCTAGAGGAGGAGGCCGATGTTCACACAGGATAGACTAGAAAGGGGTTGCTCCGATTCCTTCTTGCAGGGAGGTCCATGTTTCATTGGGGAGTCTTCTAGGATCCCGCTTCAGTTCCATCGGACGGTGCGGTGCATCCTGGAACATACCTTGTACTCCCACGCACAGGAGTGATGCTCAGGGAAGCCTAGCCACCCTTAATTGGTGATTCTGCCGAGCGACACGCCACATCCCATCTGAATACAACTGAGAGGGATCCTGAGTACGGCAGCAGTGTTGGGAAACAGCGGGACCGCCTAAGCAGGCATAAGTGAGAGATTCAGGAGGCCCCGTTATGCCTTGGTGTATTAATAAATTCACACTTTGCCCCTTTCTCAAGCTGGCATATAAAATATACCTTATGTAGTATAAGATGGAAGCACAAGTACCCCTTCTTGGTGGGACTCAGGGGTCCTGTCAATTCATCGGTTCCCTTGAGAAATGTTTGGGAAGCTCCTTTACCCCAAGTCAGCCCGTAAAGCGGTTGGTGTGGGTCTGCCCCTCCTCTCGGTGGGTGGGGAGTTCAGAAGGAACAAGCCTTTTTTTTAGCTCAACCGGAACAGGTTTCCTTCGGCTCCTGCTGAGCTGCAGCCTTCAGCTGTCATCTGAAACATGCCCTCCGTGATTGAGAAGCAGATTTCTAAGGAGTGTTCTGTTAAACACTACATTTATAAACAGTTGGAAGGAAAAGCCTCTTCTAGGACTCTGCCCCCTTTAATGTTCCTGCCTTGTCTGAGAAGGACCCAAGCATCTTGTTCTCCAAAGGAGCGGTCTCGCCCATTTTCTCACCTAACCAAGAGATGAATCAATGTATTGAGAAACCTGTAGGATTGATCCCTTAAAACATGATCGCATTGCAGCCCTAATTGTGTAACGAAGACGGATTATGGCTCTTATTTTTCTGCTGTTGGGAGAAGTGTTACACTTTGTGGCGTTACCCCCTGGGGATGTGGTGGGCCCAGGAGTGTGGCGGCTTGAGTTTAGCGTCCTGTGTTTGCTTTGTTGAAAACATGCCTTTTTTATTAATCACAGTGATTGTCGAGGTGCTGTTTTTTGGGAGGGGGGGGTTTAAAACACTCTCAGCCTGACTTTTCCTTGAGTTACTCCTACAACAAGTCACCAGGGGTGCTAACAGGTTATCAGTAAGATGATGTGTGTGACAGGGAGTCGGTATTGCAGGCATTCGCTTTGAGAGGAAGGTCTGTACGGCCATCTTCCCTCCTGCCGGAGATCCATCGGGTAGGTCTTTCGGCACTGGCTGAGTTCACTCACAGGGGCCATCCAGGTTGGAGTCTGTTGAGTTTCTGCTTGTCGGGTCCGAGTCGAGCCAGCTGTGCTGTCTAAGTCACACGCAAACAGCCACTCAAAGCCGCGGTTTGTTGTTGGTTACAAACTCTGGTTTCTTCAAACCATCGTTTGTTGTTATTGCATCGGCACCCAGCACCGAGCCTTCTTCCTCTCACAGCCGACTCTGAAACGTGAGCTGATGAAAGGGGCGGGAGAGAAAACAGGTCAAGCACGCAGAGAGGGAGGCAGTCATTCAGGGCTAAACAACATTTGCTGGATGTGATGTGTAAGGAGGGCTGTTCTGCTTCTCTCTATTAAATGTAGCCCATTTTGCAAGCAAAAAACACGTCTGTTTCAGCAGTTGGCATCAAGGCCTAGAATGTTAGAACCTCACGAATCTGGGGAAAAGCTCCTTTACCAGGAATGGCTGTATGATGATGGATGCACAGCCGCCCTTCTCTTTCGGTGTCTGGGGTTTAAACTTGACGCCCGCTTAGCAGGCCAGAGAGGAGAACTTGGTGCTGATCACAAAGGGTGTTGGAAGCCTTTCTCTCCTCCCCAACCGCTAAACGTGTTGGCAGCGAGCTCTGCTCCCGTCTCGCTTAGCGTAAAATGAACTGCCCTGAGGGGGAAAGCACAGGTCACGTTTCCATTTTCAGCAGGGTGTTCTGTATTTTGTGAACATTCTTGTGTGCTGGTTCTTGTAGAAGTAAGTGTGAAGCTGGTGGCCCCGGGCATTGTGGAGGGAGGGGAATGACAGAGGCCCCTCCAGGTGTGCTCTGTGTCCTTGGGGAAGTTGGAAGTTGCTCCCTTTGCCACGGGAGCCCAGCCCAGAGGCAAAAAGAGGAGGATGGCAACGTGCGGTGGAGTCTGTGCTGCTGCATGTTTGTTGTTGTTTAGTCGTCAAGTCGTGTCCGACTCTTCGTGACCCCACGGACCAGAGCACGCCAGGCCCTCCTGTCTTCCACGGCCTCCCGGAGTTGGGTCAAATTCATGTTGGTCGCTTCGATGACCCTGTCCAAACATCTCATCCTCTGTCGTCCCCTTCTCCTCTTGCCTTCAATTCCAAGCTCCCCACTCCGCGGATGCTGAAAAACGTGGATTATAGCAAACGCTCTACCTATCATGGTCTCTGCCACCCTCTAGTGGCCAGTTCTGGTGACTTCATTGTTAGAAGGATATATTTTGGGAATTGGTCTTTTTAATATTTTTGATGTTTTCATCCCCTGGATGAGTGAACCCGTGAATACAGATCCCACAGATAAGGGGGCCCTGCTGTAGAGTTATTTGAGATATGTGTCCCACCTGCTAGAAGCAGAGCCTCAGAGAGATCCTTTTAAAGGATCCACGGTGGGAGCCCAATGACAGCTTCCACTTGATGCTGACGAGATCGGAGCTGGCCGTGGGAGTGACTGACTGGGATCAAAGTCTTGGGGTTGTGGGTGAAGAGCTTTACGCTCCAGGGCGCAAAAGGTCAACCCCGCTGTTAAAAGAGGCGGCACATTCCATATTGGGCAGAATTAAGGAAAGAATAGCGCAGGAAGCAAAATCGCCTGCGTCATAATGCCTTTAGAGTCTTGGAATGCGGAGAACCAAGGGGTTCCGGTCACGGCCGCTGGAGAAGAGGAAGGGAGAGGCGAGAAAGGGGACCCCAAATGATCCAGGAACTGGGGCTGCTTCCCTCCGAGGGAAAGTGGCAAGGTTCGGGCCTGTCTCCTTTATAAAAACACGAGCAAGTACGGCAGACCTGACGGAGGTGTGTAAAATTGGTGCCCACTGCAGAGAAAGGGGTGAAGGGTAGCTTCTGCTCCCTCTCATAATGACCCTAAACCGGAGGGGGCAGGAAATTAGGGAGAGACCTAGGGGGAGTGCTCCCAAACGGGGTGACTCCCCTGGCCCAGGACGTACGGGGTGGCCATTTAAAGGCAACTTGGGTGTCTTTAAAAGGGACGAGACCAAAGCCTGCTGATTGTGGTGACTCCCTGTAGGCCCCAGAACCAGCTGGGGAAGGCGAGGGAGAGGGTGTGTAGACCACCCTCTCCCCCTGATGGTGGGGCCGTCGGGTTTGGCCACGATGTGAACCCAGCGCTGGAGGAGAGGGTCTTTCTTCCGGTCTTCTCCCGCAGGACGTCCTTCCCAAGGGACCGACCTTTCGATTCCTGCAGGGCCCTATCAGTCTTTCGTTCCTACCGCGCGGGGCTCTTGAGTCGGAAAGCGGTGTTTTCGAGGCCCGCAAGGGTCCCGGGGGCCGGCCTCCGTTCCCGGTGCCCGCTCTCTGCGGGAGCATTCCAGAAGAGACATCTGGCGGGCCTCGCTTAATCTGGCTGCTCTCGGCACGGGTGCCTTTGGAGGGCGTCCTTGCCGCAGAGGTGAACGGAGCCCAAACCCGAGACACGTGCCAGGGCCCAGGCGGCCAGAGATTCCTTGGGGCAGGGGGGAGAAGAGGCAGGACCAGGCAGGGTTTGGTTTGGTGTGGTTTTTATTGCCACCGTAGCAGAGATGTTGATGAAGAGGGTTAGGAAAAAGGATATGCCCCCTGCTACCTCCCCCACCTCCATCAGACCCTGCTCCCTCCTTCTGCTGCCTCGCACAGAAGGGCTGTTGTTCTCCTTTGCACCCAGTCCTTTGCAGAGCTGAAAGGGGTCTCGGAATCAGGCGTGGAGCCCCAGGGAGAGGCAGAGGCTGCTCGCCGGGCTGGGGGCCACCGCGGGCTGCCAGGGGGTGGTGGTGCAGCTCTTGGGTCCCCCCAGGGGCTGGTTCTCGTCTTGCTCTGGTTCAGTCTGGCCATTTTACAGATTGCATGGTGTCACCCAGTAAAAAGATCAATCCTCTCTGGATTATTATTATTATTATTATTTGCAACGATATGCCCCAAACAGTATGTTTCATTTCTTCCTCACCTCACCCCTTTTAGATTTTCAAAACCGAGGCCGGGATGGGTTCTCTTAGCATTAGGCCTGGTGTGCTAATTAACACGTCCGCAGAACTGCTAACTTGCCCTCTTTTTATTTGCAATGCCATCTAATTTTAACGTCTACAAATATATTTGTGTTTCAGAGGTCGGCAGACGGGTCGAGTCCGGAAGATGGGGAAGGTGAGAGAGCTCACGTCCACACCTTGGAGTCCTCCTGAATTAAAGTTTTTCTTTTTTTTTTCCTTTTCCTTTTTTGATTCTTATGGAATCAGAACTTATAATGCACACAAGGAGCACTTGCTCGTCATGCGTCTTCAGCGTCTTAAGTTCGATGTGGGTCACTTCCTTGCCTATCGGCGCAGCTGCTGGGTGGAGTGCCTCCGAATCTGGAGGATCTGTTAGCTTTCATGGCTGTTGTTCTTGTTCCAGAGGAGTCATAGATTGTTTTTTAAACGGAGGGCAGTCCTCGTTTGAAGGACTGCAAGCGGAGCATCCTTCTTGTGAAGGCATCCTCCGTTGGAAGATCTGTCCAGGGCCAGTTAAGGAATCAGGAGGGCGGGGGGGGGGGAGTTACGCGATCTTGAAAGGGCCCATCATCCACAGGGAGTCGCAGCTGGGTAAACTGGTCAGAACCATACACCTGTGGCTGTTCATTCTTCCCTTCTTTTGGCCTCAGTGCCCGGACTCTGGGAGTGGTCATCCAAAAGAGCCCCCCCCCCCAACGTTGGCACACCCCGCTGGTTCTTAACTACCTCTCCTCTCCGTTCCCCCTTTCTCTGCAGAGTCGGACCGAGAAGACGGGAGCTACTGTCCTCCGGTGAAGCGCGAAAGGACCTCCTCGCTAACGCAGTTCCCGCCTTCCCAGCCAGGTAAAAACACCTGGCTTTCTCCGCTTCTTCTCTGTAACTGATGGAACTACATGAGCTTTTTGGGGTCTTCTAGGTAGAGAATACCCCCAGAAGTGGTTTCCCCTTCTCTTCTTCTGGGGGCATCCTAAGAGTGTGTAGCTTTTGCCCAAGGACACCCAGGCTGGCTCTTCTCCCGGGAGGCAGTGGGGGGATTCGAATTCCCAACTTCTGGCTCTGCAGCCAGAGATCTCAACCCCGGAGCGATCCAGCCAGCCAGCCAGCTGCTGATTCCTGGGGTGTGTGTGTGGGGGGGGGGGAGGACACTTCTCTGTCGCCGAGGAGGGGCTCCTGTGTCGGCCCTTGTGCCCTCATATTCTCTCCCCCCCCCCCTCTGTGCCTCTCTCCTCGGCAGCACTGACAAAGAACAATGTCTTCATGCCCTCAAGCTTCTGCGAAACCTCCGCAGGGAACTCGGACTCGGAACCAGGTGAGCGGGTTCCCCTCCTGCCCGTGCGCTTTGCAGAGCCCACCCCATCAGAGACGTCTTGGAGAACGGCAAGTGGCCGGCGGCCATCATCCCCCAAGCAAGGCCTGTTTCCTTCTCGTCCCCGTGGTCTGCTGTCGCTCCGAGCATCCTTTCCAAACTCTGGCTCCTCTCCCACCGGGTCAGGGCTTTCTCCCTCCAGGGCATTTACTGGTTTGCCTGCCTGGAAATGGAAGAATCTCCCACCTCAAAAAAAGCAAAACAAACCAACCCAAAACCCTGTTTTGGATTTCAAATAGTTTTTTTGCAAAGTGGGCTGCTGAAAGGGTTCTGTGAGCTGTGCCAGAGGCTCTCCTGACGAAATGCTTTAGCCCAGCCATTGCTGTGTCCTTTTATTAAGAGGAAGCAAGATAATCTGGGCTCTCTTCCAGCTTTTGAGAGCGGAGTACTCCTATACATCACATTCCTATCTGACTCAAGGGGGAAAGCCAGTCTCTTCTGATTTATTTTGTTTCGTTTCATTTTAAAAATGTCTTTCGTTCGTTCCATTTCATTTTTATTTTTTATTTGTATCCCTTTTCAAATACAGGGACTCAAAGCAGCTTACACCCTAGTTATAAAACAAGCGTAGTTTAAATAGCTTTAATCTGTTATTGCTTTACTTATGTTTTTGTATATGTTTACTTTTTGAAAAACCTCATAGAATAGTGCCCAGCACTAATGGGGTGGCATCTAAATCAAAGAAATAAATAAACATAGCCAAAAACACCATATTAAAACTCCACGAAACACTGAATTGTTTCGAAACAGCCCCTGAATCAAAATAAAACATTTTATTGCAAACTAAGCTAAACAGATAAAAAATATTGACACAACCACTGAATTTGGATACAACCGAAAGCCATTTAAAAGCATGTCTTTTAAAAATGTGAAAACGGAGAGTGCAGCATTGCCGGTAAAGGCCCCTTTCTAAGTAGCCTGTTCGTTTTTCAAAAGCCCGTATGATGAGAGAAGTCTTTGCCCGGTTTGATGGGTAGGAAACAGAGAGGGAACCAATCTAGCGGGCTGAAAATATTTTAAATAAATAGATCAATAAAAGGAGGTCAGAAGCAGCTTGGCCCAGGAAAGATCACCTGGAAAAGCTTTTCTCTATCCGAGCAGGCAGTGCCGGGCGAGGCAGGCCAGTAGCTCAGGCTGGCTTGATCGCTGCAGCTGCCCGCAAACCTTGTTCATCGCCTGCCGCTTTCGCCCCAAAAGGCTGACCTTTCTTTTCCTTCCTGAATTCCAGAGGAAAAGAGCACTGGGTTCCGACTGAAGCCTCCCACCCTCATCCACGGCCAGGCCCCCAGCGCAGGTAAGAGGCGATCCGTTGTCCACGGGGCCTGAGCCAATGCGGAGGCACGGCCTTCGCTGTAGATCCGTCTGACACGGTTCTCCCACCGAGGCATCCCGTGAATGTCATCGCCTGCTCCCGGGGTGCTCCTCGACACCGTTAGAACCCTTCCCCAACTGGGTCTGGCTCCTGTTTCTAGAGGCTCGCAGTGCTGAGAGCGGCTAGAGCGTGCTCGGTTTCTCTTTGGGCCCAGGCTCGCTCGCTCGCTCGCTCTGACGTGCAAACTTGGAACTGCATTGGCGGTTTGTAGCTCCGCACAACAGGACCGAGGGGGGAGCGGTGCTAGATGGCCTCGCAGCAAACCCACCGAAGTTCCCGGGATCTTGTCACAGTGGGGAGACCCAGTGACGGGACTTCCCTCAGAGTGGCAGAAGACACTCTCCCAAAGGGGGCTTTTTGCGAGCAGAACCTGACGAAACATTTAAGAACTGGTGCTTCTCTCGCAGGAGTTTGCCTCGCTCGGCACAGGGCCGAGGAGCTGGCTTTTGTTCGCAGTTGTCCTCGGGAGGTAAAACGTGAGCTTCGTTTCCGAGTCAGGTTGCTCTGGCCAGAAGCTTTGAAGGAATTGTGTGTCTGGAGGGAAAAGCCTCGCAGCCCCAGGGAATGCACCTCTCCGTTTAACTCATGCTTTTGGCACATCTGTGTTTTCCTTGGCCTTGCTGCGGAAACATTTTACGTCCGAGCAAAATCTGAGTGGGTCGATGGGAAGGTGTTTGAGTTGCTTTGCCCAGTTGCTGTGGAGGGAGCGTAGCTTCCTTCCAAGCATAGGCGTGGGGTTGGTTACGTGGGCACTTCCTTGTGCGGAGGATCCTCCTGGCGGGCAGGAAGGCTCCGTGTCGTAGAGGGCCAGGTGAGGCTAGATCCCTAAACCCTTTCTTCCGTTCCCAGGGGTTCCCAGCCAGAAGCCGAAGGAACAGCAGCGGAGTGTCCTGCGCCCAGCGGTCCTCCAAGCCCCCCAGCCGAAAGCTTTCCCTCAAACAGGCAAGTGGGCTGCTCCAAGTCGCTCGTCCCACCTCCAAGGTGCAGGGAGACCTGGGCAAAACCATGGCGGCTGGGGGGGGGGAGCCTCCCACAGCCTTCCCTTTCCACCCGAGTAGACCGCCTGGAGCCACTGTCCCTGCCTTTTGGATCCCCTCCACTCCTCTGGGAATGGTCCTTGGGTGCCAACATGATGCCCTTTCTGGTGCTTTTATGGAGAGAGCGACAGGCTAGGGCTCAGGAGAACAGGGTTCAAATCATTTGTTTAGACCTCTGGCTGCAGAGCCAGAGGTCGGGAGTTCGATTCCCCCCTCAATGCCCCCTTGACAAGAGCCAGACTCGATGACCCAGAGGGTCCCTTCTAGCTCTGCAGTTTTAAGATGATGAAAGTGATATTGGTGTTGATTTCCTATGGGAAGAAAATAGAATAAGGACCAAGAATGGGAGAGTTTTTAGAAAAGGACATGGCCATTAGCTGGTTGCTTCTCCTTACAGTTCCGAGCAGCGGCACCAATGGTGTAAGTAAGCTTCCGGACCCTGCAGGGACAGCATCCGAACCCACCGCTAACGCCATGCCGAAAAGCCCGGATTCAGAGGAAAAGGTGAGTCGGCCGCCCCTCCGAGGAGCCAATGGGGGAGGCGGAGAAGGGGCTCGTGGTGGTCAGCTTCTTTTGGCTTTCCAAACTGGTTTTAATTCTGCAATGGAAAGGGGCTTTAAAAAATAATGCATCTACCCCGCACGATCCCACGCTGCTGTTGCACAGCTTGAAGCTTGTGACAGGCAGGCCGTTCGGTTGGAAATGTCCACTCTGTGCTTCAGACAGAGGCAGCCCATCTTGGAGTGGCTGGCCTCCTTTGCTTAGGGTTCTGGTTTTATTTTTTCCTTCTCCCTTTCCTTTAGGAGAAGCCGTGCCCGAGAAACGAGCCCAACAGCACTTCAGAGACCGAGAAATGTGGAAAAACGGACCAGAACACGCAACAGTCCTTCGTCTTTGGGCAGAACCTAAGAGATCGAGTGAAGGTATGGATCCAGCCTGGGCTGTGTTAAAAGCGGAATCGCAAATCCCTGGCTGTTGGGCCGGGCGTCGACCTTGGCCTACGATCTGCGCTTGCTTTACTTAGCTAATCATACTGGAAATCTTCATCACCATAGGATCCTGGGTTTTCTAAAATGATTTTTTTTAAAGTCTGCGGCCAGGCGGCTCGGATCCTGTCCCCCTGAAAACCTTTTTAAGTTGCATGACCTCGTGTGCGTTCTCCAAATTCACATTTTTTAAAAAAATGTTCACGCCTTCTCTCTGGAATTGTTATTTGATGTAATGCAGTTGGAAAGGAATCCCGAGAGATCCCCGAAGCTCTAGAGTTTGGAAAGAGATTAGCCACCCCTTTCAGTTTTGTCAGGGAAGGCCCCCCTCGATTCAAGCCCGTCTTCACGATGCGTGGCACACCTTCCCTTCCCTCTTTAAGACGTCGAGCCTCCCGTCTTTTTGCCTCGAGACGTCACGGAGAACCAAAGAGGAGCCGGCAGGCCCTGAAAAAAGGGTCCCCGTCGGCCAGCGAAGGCTCCCAAGAGGCTGGACAAAGACCGACGGGGTCTCCGTTGGGCCTTGCCCCCCTCTTGCTCGGTGCCAGGCCCCTTTCGGGGGTTGGTGCCTGTTGGCCGTCCCGGGCGCTCTTGCTCGTCTTTGCCTCTCAGTGCCTCCTGTCTTGTCCCAGCTAGGAGACGAAGGGGACGAAGCCGTGGACGTCCAGAACGCCCGACTCCAGAGCTCCGAGACCCCGTCGGCGACAAATTACTTCCTGCAGTACATCAGCTCCAGGTAAGGGCTGCTCCTGGGCGTTTCGGCCCTTGACAACGTTCCTCAGGTCGAGAACCTCTGCACCCCGAGGGCCGTATTCCGGTTCAGAGACGTTTTCACAGCGCTGAGCTCTGGGGATGGGTGAGGGCGAAAGGGCTGGGCCCCGTTCCCTTAAGGAAAGACTCTTTTTAGGGCTTAGAAAGGGCATTTCGATCCTTTAGAAAGCGGGGATCCCTTACACCATCTGGGAAGGCACCGGACTCGTCTTATGGGGGAGGAGGGGTGACCCAGAGGTCCAGGTTGGGGTCTCTGGAGAGAGCTGGGCTGGCTGCAGGGTGTGCGTTCCTTTGCCTTTGCTCAGCCCGTCCGGCCTTTTAGCGCCAGCGGATCCGCAGTGCGTTCTTTCTGAACTCAAAAAAAGCGTTCTTTCGCCCTCCCAGCATAGAGAACTCTACGCACAGCGCCGAGGCCTCGGGCAACAAGTTTGTGTTTGGGCAGAACATGAGCGAGAGAGTCTTGGTAAGCTCAGAGGAGGTCTCTCCACTCTTCTTTGGGGGGGGTGTCTCCTTTGGTATCTTCCTTCTTTGGCCGAACTCTGTCGGCTTAAGAACCTAACTGGGTTCTTGATCCATGCGGAGTTTGGGTGTCAAAGGAGGGAGAGTCAGGAAGCATTGTGGCCTGGCTCTTAGCATGTCCTCCCTTCTCTCTGGCTCTTTTGGCACAAGTACCTGCGTGTCAAGGTGTATATACAGTAGGACCCCCCCCCTTATCCGCGGCTGATTCACTTATCCGCTGCCTGGAAATACATACGTGGGTTCTGTTCCTTCTAGCCAGGCAGGACTCCCTGAAATGCCCTCTTGAGCCTGGAGCTTCCATGGAGGTTTGGGGTGCTCACTTTTCTCCTCTTTTCCTCCTGCTGCTGCTGCTGCTGCAGAGTCCACCCAAATCCAGCGAGGCAGGCACCGACAGCAACAAGGAGAACGCGGCGGGCGATTCCGGCTCCGAATCATCCTCGCAGGAAGCCACTCCCGAGAAAGGTAAAACCCGGGAGGACTTGCCCTTTGATCTTGGAGGGCCTTCAAAATTTTCCACTTCTTTTTAGAAGGAGGCCTGGAAAAATCTTCAGTGGACTGATATGATTATTTCTATGGTCACTGGATTGACAGAATTGGTTAGTTCTTATCAGAATGTATGGCCTGTTGTGCTTCTTTTGCTGGGTTCAGCTGCTTGTAGCCTGTCAGTTCTTATAGATAACACCCGATTGGCTGCGTTCGGGAAAGATGTGCCCACCTGGATCGTGTTTTGTTTATCGTGGTGTTCCTTTTTATCTGCGTCTCCCCATAACCAAGCTTGATAAATTAAAAAAACTGGGACTACCAGACATGTTTCTTGCCCCACTTTAAAGGAGAAACACCAGCGACACAAGAGAATTTGAGCTGTTCTGGGGTATTCCATCTCTTACTGGCCAAAATATAAGTTAGGTTGTGAAGGATGCGAGGCCCCAGATGATGCCCACGCCTGGCTGTGTTTTGGTCCAACTGAAAACGGGGTTCATCACCCAGGTATGGGATAGCCACGCTGGCAACGGCCTGGTTTGTGGGGGTTTTTTATACATTGGTTTAAGATATTTTTTAAAAATTCAATTTAATTGGATTCTTTTAAAAATATTTAATAGTTAAGACCCACGAGGAATAAGTTCCAAGTCTCCCTCGTGGATGCCAAAAACAGCAGATAATAGCAAACCCCATCTATCTATCCCGCGGTTACAGAGGTCCTACTGTTAGTTCTTTTACCATCATCGGAGGTTGTTTTAATTTTGCCGACTACCTTGTCATCGCCCTTTCTTTCAGCCAATAACATTTCGGAGTCGCTGGCCGAGTCTGCAGCCGCTTACACGAAGGCCACGGCCCGGAAGTGTCTCCTGGAGAAGGTGGAGGTGATCACGGGGGAGGAAGCCGAGAGCAATGTCCTGCAGGTGAGTAAGAGAGGAGGGAGGGGTGTGTGTGGCTCAGCCGCTAGAAGGAGGGCCGGTTGGGGGCCCCGTCTGCTTGCTTGCTTGCTGGTGGGGTGAGCGCACGTCAGGGTGGGTCTTTCCCTCCACTTTGGACAAGGAGAATCTCCCACTGGAGAGATCCGTGCAGAGTAAAACCTTAGGACTCCCTTATCTGCAGGATCAGGATCTGTGGTTGAGAATCCGTAGCGTGGCCTCTGACTCCCTCTCGTGGCCAATTCCGGTCATACATTGGATTTTTTCTTTTCTTTTACTGTGCTACGGATGGCGTTTTCTACTATCCGTGGTTTTCAGCATCCGCCGGGAAGGCTTGGAACCAATCCCCGCAAATATGGGGGGGAGGCTACGGTGTCAGAAACGGCCTCCTCCAGCCTTGAGCTGCGGTCGTTTTTCGTTGTTGTCGATCGGCTTGCTTTTGGCGGCTCACAGCTGCGTCCCCCGTGGCCGCCTTCATTCAGAGTCCTTCCGCCGCGCCTGTTCTTTCAGATCCAATGCAAGCTGTTTGTCTTCGACAAGAACTCCCAGTCCTGGGTGGAAAGAGGCCGGGGCCTGCTGAGGCTGAACGACATGGCCTCCACGGACGACGGGACGCTGCAGTCACGCCTAGGTAAGCGTGGGCGGCTCCCCCAGCCCGAGCCCAGGTGGCGTCGGAGAGCTGCCGGGGAAGCCAGGTGCCAGGGCTGAGCGGGCTCAGGAAGGCAAGCCTTCTCCCTGGTGCAGGACAGTCACGGACAAGGTCTTTTCTAGCCGCTACCTAGAGCCCGCGTGTCCTTGCCAGACATTTTGACCCCCTGGAAGGCAAGGGGGCATTGCGGAGTTTTGGATCTCTAGTCAGATTCCGTTTTGCGACGCAGTAGAAGTCCAGAGACTCGCAGAGGAGAATAGCTTCAAGTTCCAAAGACCGTCCACCCCCTTTCTCGTTCACTGGCACTTGCGGTCTCAGTAACTCCCTCTGAGACATTTGTAGGAGGAAGAATAAAAATGCCTTGCGACTTACAGCTGCGGACAGATCCAACAGCAAACAGAGAACAAGCTGACTTTCAGCCGACGAAAGAGAGGAAAAGGGAAGACTCCGCAGAGAGGCGGGGCTGTCTTAGGAACGCAGAGGGGGGGGGGGACAAAGGGTTAGTGCTGGAGGAGGTGGACGCAGACAGGCCGAAAAGACTCCCAGCAGGAGAAACCATCCCGTATCGTGGAGTTGGAAGGGGGCCATTGAGTCCAACCCAACCTCCCCCCCCCCCCCCCCCCGCTCAAGGAAGGAATCTTTTGATGAAGTAAATAATACAAGGAACTGGAAGGTTCTCAGCCAGTCAGAAGATGGGCAGGTCAAGGAGGGCCATGGGGGGGGGGGGCACACAGGGGGGTTTAGTGGCCACATCAAAATAAGCTCCTGACCTCTCGGCTATCCTCTGGGAGCAGCCCCAGTGCAGCAGGGTTGAGTTTGGGAAATCACAAGCTCAGCCTGAGCGATGGAGGGTTGGCCAGCAGGGCCACAACCCAGCTGCAGCTCCTCACTGGGTGCCACCGAGGGGATCCCCGGGCTGCTCAGCCGTGACCCTCAGGGACATTTTAGGCGTTTCAGCAGGTCTTGTCCGGACGTCCTTGGTGTTGTCTTCAAAGGTGGGAGTCCCAGACCAAAGGACCTGTTTTCTTTCTTTCTTTCTTTCTTTCTTTCTTTCTTTCTTTCTTTCTTTCTTTCTTTCTTTCTCTCTTTCTCTCTTTCTTTCTTTCTTTCTTTCTTTCTTTCTTTCTTTTTCTCCCCGCACAGTAATGAGAACGCAGGGCAGTCTACGGCTAATCTTGAACACCAAGCTCTGGGCTCAGATGCAGATCGATAAAGCCAGCGAGAAGAGCATCCGCATCACCGCCATGGACACAGAAGACCAGGGGGTCAAAGTGTTCCTCATATCGGTAAGAGAGGAGGGGCGGCATTCTCCGTTTTCCCCAGGGAAGGAAGCCGGCTTGAGTTGCTGTCTGCACACGTGAACCGGGGGGGGGGGGGGGACGAGGAGCAGAACTCACTTTTATTGTGGAACGGCCTGCTACAAAAGGTGGCAACCGTTCATATTTACAGAAATTGCATGTAGGACAACACGGATGCCTTCTTTAAAACGGTGCAGGAAAATTGTAACTTTTAAAAATCCTGGGAGTAAGCCGCCGCCGACAGAAAGGTAGCTTGCTTCCGAGGAAACGTGTGTAGGGTTTATTGTGGGAAACACAAAGCCTGCATCCCTTTGTAAAGGCTTTCGTCAGATTCCCTTAATGCAGTTTTTTAAAGAAACGCCACGTGGGCTGTGGCCTAGTCGAATGTGCCTGCTGGGGTGAACTGGGACGTGTCCGTTTCTGCCCCATCGCAAGAGACCGAGTTGTTTTTCTGTCGCTGCATTTCACCGTTGGCCTCCTTGAGGAGTCCCAGGCTGCCCGATCCATAAATGCACCAAGCTGTTCTTATCTGAACTCCCGCAGGCCAGTTCAAAAGACACAGGGCAGCTGTACGCCGCCTTGCACCACCGGATCCTGGCCTTGCGGAGCCGGGTGGAACAAGAGCAGGAGGCCAGAAGCACTGCCCCGGAGCCCGAAGTAGCCCAGTCCAACGAGGAAGACAGCGACGACGACGTTCTGGCTCCGTCAGGATCGCCTGGAAGCGGTGAGTGGTTTTCCCAGGGCGTGGCTGCCCACGAGGTTCTGAACCTGGAGAGGGATGTTGAGCCTCTCCCTTCCGGACTGTTTCTTTTGAGCCCTTCCTGCTTCTTCGTAGAACTGTCCCAGGCCTGCGCCGGCCACAGTAGGACTGATCCGGCCCCCTTCTCTGTGCTAGAGGCCAGGGCCCCGGCTTTGGGGACTTCACAGCCTAGAATAGGACCCAAAGGGGCTGCACCGAGGTAGGATTTTTATGGCTGGCTAGCAGGTCAGCTTTGCTGCAGCAGAAGAAACCAGAGGCCCTGTATCTTGGGAAGCAACTGCTGACTAAACCCCCCCCCCCAAAAAAAAACCCCAGAGTGTGCTCCCCCCCCCCCTTCCTCTCTTATTTAAATCTTACAGGAGCAGCCAAACAGCTTGTCAAAGTCCATCTTGTCTCCCCTTGGCTACCTTTCTGTCGGGTTTTCCTTCCACGGAACTGGAGGAACCTCCTCTGAGCCCCTTCTTTTCCTCCGCAGGTCCCACCGACGAAGGAGTTGGTCAAGCGCCCAGCAGCACATAGCAGCCACGCTTGGCTCCCCGGCAAGAGCCGCCCCCCGACACCCTCTGCGGGGACACTCGCCCCAGGCCGACTCTTGCTCTGGACAGCCGCGGAGGCTCCGAGATTTGTGGGGAAAACAAAACAAAACTCTGCGTCCTTTGTTCTTGTCCCTTTTTAATTTTTTCCCCCTCTCTCCCCCTGGTGTGTTGGATTTTTGGGGCTGGGAGGGGGGGGAAGGGGCCGAACCAGCCGATTCCATATTAAAACCAAGCAGAAACTCAACACAGCGGACTTTGGACAAAACTGGCTGGAGGTGGTTTTGGGACTTTTTAAAAAACGCTCATCATATTGATGAGCGGGGAAAACAGAAAACGCCATTTCCTTGCGCCACACCCCCTCTGCTCACGCCTGATTCATTGTGGAAGCCAAGGCACATGGAGAAGCAGGGCCACTGCTGGCCTGGGGACCTCCTGCTCTGAGACAGCCACTCTCTCCTCTCTGCCCGCCTCACGCTCGTCTCCGGTAGCTCATGAGTCCCCACCGTGGAATATTCGATCCAGCCCTTCCTCAAATTCTTATATTTTTTTTCCTCTCTCTCTCTCTTGAAATCTTATTTTCAAGTACTTCTCCTCCTGGTTCTTCCTCCCCATGCAAGGTGTTTGATTTTCCTGGATATCAGCTGGAAGACCTCATTCTTGGGGGGGGAAAAGGTTTTCTCCTCACCCCACCCACCCCAGCAGACCTCTGCAGATGTCGGGCAGGCATCTTGCTGGAGCCTTTTTTTTTTTTTTTTTTTAGTTATCTGTTTCTCACGGAGTTTGAAGGAAAAACGACAACAAGAACACAACGTCCTGTCTCTGAGCGGGAAGCCGTTTGCTCATATTTTTTGGGGGGGAAAAGACTTAAAACTCCGGAGTAAGGAAGCGTTCTCGCTAACAGCTCCTTCCTCTCTCTGGTGATCGTTGCTGTCATTCTTGTTTGGAGACTTTTATCGTGACAATAACTTTTTTTTTTTTTAAAGAAAAATTAGTTTTGAAGAAGGTAACTGCGTGTCAAGCAAGGGGGCCTTCTTTTGTTTTTGTACTGTTCTCTTTCTGTTATTATTTAAGGGACAGGAAAGCCACTATATATATATCTATATATATCTATACATATATATATAGAACCTCTCCAGGAATCAGCTACCTTCTTTTGAGAAACGGGAGTTGGCGGTGGGTTGGGAAGGCGCGTTGAGACGGTTCTGCTGATCTGGACCAGCTGCTGAAAATGACACTAACCCGAGTGTTTCCTTTTCAGGGGAGCATCTTTTCCTGTGTTAGATTTTCCTAAATTTGCTGCACCCAGCTGGCCCTTGCTGGCTCGTACATTTTTTTAAAAATTGGCTGTACCCAGAAGTGCCCTGGGTGGGTGGGTGATCATTCTCTCATATATATATATAGATTATATATATAATCTCCTGCTAAGAGTGGCTGCCCCACTTCATCTGGGTGATGACCAATAGGTCCAGAAAGTTAGCAGCGTCTTCAGCGAACGTGGAGCTAGAAACGACCCGTTGTAGCTGTCTGTTGAAGAGCAGAACCAGCGGCTGCCCTGCTCTGCTTCCCACACAGACTTCAGACCTCCGCAGTGGTGAGTGGAGCAATCTTTCCTGGATTCTTCTTCGTTGAGCCCCACGTCCACTGAAAAATCCTTTTGGAAGGAACAAGGAACCAGGCTTGTGCCCCTGTGGAGAAAACCACCCTCTGCTTTGCCTCTCTCTGTTCAAAAACGGTGAAAACAGACCAGTCCGAGGCTGGGAATGGGTTGATGGGTGACGGTGGGCGATAATCCTTTCTGGCAGAAGAAGAGGAGAGCGCTGTCACGGAAAACCCGAAGAGGATCAACCGAGGCAGCCGGAGAGAGGATCTGGGGCTCAGTCCCCTGTTTGTAAAGGAGAAGAGCTGGAATTATGTCCGGCATGTGTTAAGGAAAACCAGGCAATGAGCTTTTAGGATTTTCTGGCTGTTCGCCTGTCCAGGCAAACAACAGACTGTGTTGTCCAAGGGTGTTGGACTAACAACAGAGAGCCTGGGCCGATGGTGCATGAAACGTGGGACAGTTTTTAGGTTTTCCGCGGGCCTAACTGAAGAGGATTCTGGCTAAGAACCTCCTTTCCAAGCTGCTTGGCCCTCTATGTGAATGGAGCACGTTCCCTTAACTCTCTTCCCTCATCAGCGTCTTGAGAGAAGTGTGTACGTGGAAACCAGCCAGCAAGACGCAATGAACTCTTTTGAGTGGCGGGTGGTGAGCCTTGGGGAAAGGTGGTCTGGTCGGCAGGGAGCAAGGTTTGCTTCCAATGTGCTTTGATGAGACTGACTCCTTTTTAAACAGCTGATTGGAAAAAGGTAGGTGTATCCGTGGGGTGTGTAGGTGCGTGCGCTTGTGCATGTGTGAATGGCGTTTGAAGGAGGCTCCAGAAGGCTTGTGGGGTCAAGAGCCGGCTGGATTTTTCCAGAGGTGTTTAATGTTCAGAGGGATGTTCAGAGAGCTTCCCGTAGCACTCTTTCTGTTCCTAACGAAACCACCCAGTTTTTTTTCTGGCAGCTATTTATGGATGTGGCGGTTTGGATTGGAAACGGCTTGGCAAAGAGAAAGCCGATGTGCATTTTAGTCTGGAAAAGCTGCCGTCTCTCTCCCGTGCACCGGAAGGGCCCAGAAAGCACTTGGTGGGCGCTTTCCAGAGATGGGACTTCATGTATTTTCTTTTCCGCTCCAAGTGTCCGCCAACTCGCGGCGATAGAAGGCGAAAGCAGAAGAAACATCCCCCCAGACAAAGACCCTGTGTTTTGGAAGATTTCTGTACAATTGTCATATCAGATGTATTTGGGAATTACATTAAAAGGAAACTTGTAACAAAGGCGCTGGTCGCTTGCTGTTTGATGGGTTGAGGAAGGGCTGGACCTGGTGGCTTTGTTTCCTGGGCCTGCCGGGGGTCCAGCGCCTGCAGGGCTCCCCCAGCTGTGAAAGGGCAGGGAGGTCGAGGGGTTGCTCCAGCCAAACAGGGGTAGCCATGAGGGCACCTCCAGCTCCAGGGGCACTCTATCTGTGCAGGACCAGCTGGCGGTGACCTGCAGTGGGCTTTGGAGGGAAGTGAGCAATTGGACAATGAGTTTGGTTTTTTTTAGGATGGTCTTTAAATGCCTTGCAGAGGTCGAGAGCCCGTGGGGTGAACGGGATCTAAAACGTGAATATTGGGGGGGGGGGAGCCGACATCTCAAGCAATGGGGTTAAAGATCCCCGAGGTTGGGAGGAATTTGGTTAAAGGAGGAGCAGAGTCATCACCCGGCAATAAAACCCAGAATACTCATGGTCCTCAGCCGCTTTCTTAACAGGAAGGGGGGGGGGGGGGACTGGTTCCAACCACTACGTATTACTATTAACTTGATTTCTCCTGGGGGAGGGAATTGGGCGATGGACCGGTTGCCGGGGAAACGGGACTCCGCTTCCGGCCGAGAGCGGAAAGAGGTGCATACTTCCGGTGAGGGAGGGCGCGGCTTCCGGTAAGGCAAGAAATGACTTCCGAATAGGTACAGTCAGGGGGACTGTGAGAAAGAGAGGGAAGGGCTAGAGCGGCTCTGTCTCCTCCAGACGCTCTTCCTCCTCCTCGACGTCTCAGAAAAGGAGCCGGGAAGCGGTTGAGCCGCTCTGTGTTCCCGGGGGAGTGAATTGGGCGGTGGACCGGTTGCCGCGGGACGCGCTTCCGGTCCAGACCGGAAGTGGCGGAGGAGACTTCCGGAGAGGGAGGGGAGGCGGCAGGAGCCATGGCGTCTTACGGCCTGGGCGAGTCTCCGCCTCGGGGGTCTTGGGGCTACGACGACCATGACGGCGCCCGTCCCCGGCGGAAGCGGCCCTTCCCGGAAGAGGAGGAGGAAGAGGAAGAGGAGGAAGGCGGGTGGGGAGGGGGCGCCCCCCCCTCCTGGAGGCCCCCGGAGAGGAGGGAGGCGCGGGAAAGGCCCCGGGAGGCCCCAGGGCGGGAGGGGAGGACGGGGCGGGGGAGGCCTTGGCCGGAAAGGAGGGGGGAGGGGGCAGAAGAGGGGGAGGGGGGGAGAGGAGGGGGAGGGGGAGGTCCGGGGAGGGGGCAGGTCCCCTTGGGGGGCCCCTCGGAGGGAACCCTCCTGGGAGGAAGAGCCCCTCCCCGCCAGGGAGGGCCCCCGAGGGAGGGGCCGGAGCAGGAGCAGGAGCAGGAGCCCCCCTGGGGGGTCAGGCCCCGCCTGGAGGGGCCCCTCCCCCAGCGGCCCCCCGGGAGAGGGCCTGGCGCAGCCCCGCCTCCTCCTCCCGGAGCAGCCTCCTCCTCCTCCCCCCCGTCTCAGGAAGGGGGGAGCCGGAGAGACGCAGCAGGTGGGGGGCCAGCCCCGGCAGGGAGGGGGGGCCCTGGGCCGAAGGGCAGCCGAGGAGCCGCCAGGAGGGGGAGGAGGAGGAGGAGGAAGGGCGGCAGTGGCAGCATCAGAAGCAGCAGCAGCAGCCGCATCTCTCCAGCCGAAGGATGATGGGCGGACGCCACGTGGAGAGGTCCAGCAGCAGCACCAGCAGCAGCTTCAGGAGCAGGGGGGCCCCAGGGGGGGGAGGCGAGGCAGGATCGGGGCCAGGAGCGGAGCTACCGGGAGAAGGACCGGCACCCGAGGAAGAGGGGCGGAAGCGCAGAGAGGCGGAGGGCTCCCGAGGGAAGGCAAGGAGGCTTCCCCACCTTTCCCGGAGAGGAAGGGGGTTGGCGCAGCCCCAGCAGAGAAAGGGGCCAAGGGGGTCCCGCCGGAGTCCGAAGGCCCTGGGGAAGCCGCGCGCGGACAGAGGGCCTGGAGGATCCTGCCAGCTCCAGCCTCCCAAGCCAGCTGGGTTGGGACCAGGGCGAAAGCACGTGGGACGGCCCAGAGCGGAGAGGAAAGGAGCCCGAGAGCTGGACTGGAGGCGAACGTCTTGGGACGCCTCCGAACCCCGACGAAGACCTGGAAGACTCGGGGGGTCCCTCCGGTTTCCAAGAAGAATGGAGCCCCAAAGAAGGCCGGGCGGTTACGGGGAGCCTCCCGAGAGAGTTGGGTGGTCCTCGGGATCGTCCCCCACAATGCCCCCGTCACTTGGGTCCCGCGGGAAGAGGTGGCGGATTTCTGGAACCAATGCCAGTCTATTTTGAAGAAGAGGGTGCGGGAATACCTCCTGTCCATCTGTCCGAGGCCCACCTTGCCGGACCGGTCCTCGGAGACCCCCGAACTGAACACCAACCTCCTCAACTTGCTGAATGCGAAACAAGTAAACGCCATTTCCTACTCAACTTCTCACCTCCGCTATATCCAGGACGAGGTGCTGAACATGTTGGCGCCCGCCATGACCATCTACGAGATGGCCGAGGAAGCCATCGAAAAGCAGGAGGCGGTGGATCCGCTGGAGCTGCGCGAGTGGATTCGGCGCGTCCTCCGCTACATCGGGAGCATCAACCAGAGGCTGCTGTTGCTGCGCCGCTCGCAGGTCCTCGGGACCATCAACCCCCCGCCTCAGGAGTGTGACAACGAAAATGACCGGGCACAGCACCGGCGGGATGCTCTTTCCGGAAGACAAAGTGAAACTTCTGAAGGAGATCATCCGGAAGTTCCCACAGTTGGCCCAGGGACCGAACGTGAATCCCAGAAACTGCCATCCAGGCCCCAAACCTAACTACGTGCGTCGGAAGCCACGCCTTCCGAAGTTGGGCCCTCGCCTCCAGGATGGTGGTGCTCAGCTGCAGGCGCAGATGTCAGGTGAGGCTGTTGGTGGTACCGCAAGTTTCCCCCCCCCCCCCCCCCCATTAGGTCTTGTGGAGGGTTTGAGCGGCCCTGAGCCTGAGGGTCTCAGTTTTTTGGAATGATCCTTTCCTCCCTGTTTTGTTTTGTTTTTGAAAGCACAGGATAGCTCTGGCCAGACCTGGCTACTCCAAACTGTGTGTTCTTTGGCGGTGCACGTCCCGACAGCCGATGGCAAACCTGTGTTGGGGGCAAACACCATTTGAAGGGTCCCTTGGCTGGACTCTGGTGGGTTGCGAAGGAAGAGGTTTCCCAGCAGAAACTGCTGGTGCCCGCCTTCAAGCGCGAACGGGGCCGTCGGCCCAGCCCACACCCCGTAAACGACAGCATTTTGTTGGGATACAGGGGCAGAATCCATGCGTTGCATTGAGAAGCATTCAAGGCATGCTCCTGCTTCCGGTTGGCAAAGCCTCTTCTCTCTTTTTCAAGACCTTAAAAATCGCTGGCTGAAACAGGCAAGCCAGCGCTGGGTGAGCCCAGCTATCCTAGACACGCTGAGCCTTTTTTTGATTCTGAGCAAGACCGCCGGGGAAACCTGGTCTGCCAGCCAGAGTGGACCGCAATGGCCCAAGTGGACCAGGGCTGTCACTGGGTAGAAGACCGCTTCCTAGCTTCCTTTTTCAGCTGGGGACCAAGCCCTGCAGGGTCCCTGCCAGTGCTGCTCACTCCCCCAAGCGCACGATGGGGTGTGCATGTGCCATTACAAGCCTGGGATGGGATTTCGCCCGGGGCAGAGCGGCCAAGAGGCCATGTTTCCTTCTCGGTTGAGCCTGGGTTGAAGCCGCTTCTTCTCTCCATCCTACTTAGGGTTCTGCTTGTTTTCCAGCCAGCTGGCGAGAAGACGAAGACCACGACTGAGGAAGGGAAAGCTGCCTTCTGGCCGTGCTCTTCCCGGGACCCCCGGGAGGTGCTCGGTAGCCATGGTGGCCTCACTCCTGAGTCTGCGTCTGCTGCTGGATCTTGACGGCCTTCTTGTTGTTAAACGGATCTTGGCCTTGCGAGGACCCTGCACGTTGTTGTTCTTTCGGCTACTGGGGTGCTCCCGTATCTCCCGTGTCGTCTTTGCCCATTGGAGAAGCCGGAAGAGAACCTGCCGGAAACAACAAAGAGAGACATCTTATTTTGGGGGGTGTTGTTCCTTCTTCGTCCACCTCGCCTTCTCCCCGATACGCGTCTTCTGTCTCCAAGGGACTTTTTGATCTCCAGCGATGGCTCTTTGGGTAAGGACGGGCCGCCCCTTTCCTCCCGACACCCGTGAGCCGGTGGCCGAAGGAGGCCCACGAATTGCCGTCGTTCAAGGACATTTGGCAGGACGGGAAGCCCAGTGTGTTTGTGGACCGACCTTTCTCCGTCCCCTTCCCGCTCTCCCTGCTCCCCGCTTCATCTTTTGTTTTGTAGCGACCGTTCAATAAAGGTTGTTTAGGTGTTATTTATCTTTCTGTCTGGTTGAACGCATGTCCCTTGGCTGGGCCCGCCTGGACGTCCCCGTGACCTCCCTCCCTCCGCATTCTGAGGGTCTGGAGACCTCACCCTTTTCCCGGCTCCCTGGCCTCGCCTGATTTATCCGAGTGTAAAAGGCACCAACAAGTTCAGAGCGGGCTGGGATTTGGTGAGCAGAATCCCCGGGTGCAGTGCCTCAGAAAATGGTGGAACAGAAGAACTGTGGAGCTAGCGGGGGGGGGGGGGGGTGTCCCCAAAGGTCATCCAGTTGAGCCCCCAGCCCAAGAAGGACGTGCGTGGCTCAAGCATTGAAAAACCTCCAACGCCGGAGAAATCACCATTTCATGGCACGACCCGGCTCCCTCTCCCAAGTACATTCATGCATCTATTCCACACTCTTTGTGCTCAGGTGGACCTCGGATCCGGTCCTCTTTGTTGTCCTTTGGGGCTGCCCCTCCTGTCTGGAAAAGTGCCCTTGGTCTCCAGATACAGAATTGGAACGTATGCTTTGTTTCCTGTAACGAGGCGGTTGCCCTGTAAACACCAGAAAGGGTTGTTTTTGGGCTGGGTGGCTTTCTTGGCCGGTGTGGCAGGAAGGCCATCATCCTCAAGGGCCAATGGCTGCTCATGAAAGACTCCCTTTTGTGATTTTACACAGTTTATGCGATGAAATGTCTGTTGCACTGTCATTAGTTTCATGGATGGAAACCCACTTCTTTAGACTTCTGGCCCTAAAGCCGATCTGCTCCTTATTTGGCTCCTTTCTCTCCTGGCCTCCCTCCCACACACGCACGCACACACGCACGCTTCAATGTGGCTGTCCCGCCATTTGTCTGCAGCTCCCCTCTGCCTTCTGTGTTACCTGGATCACACCCTCCAGCATCCTGGTGGTGGTGGTGGGGGGGGGCGGCCAGAGGGGGGGATGCAGGAACACACACACACACACACACTCCCCGCCCGGGCATCGCCTGCCACTCAGTTGTGCCATTCAGAGGCCGAGGAACACGTTTCTCCTCCAGCCCCGGGAGGCAGCAAAGGCGGGTTTTATTGATTGCAAAAAGAAAAAAAGAAAATGCCAGCGAAGTGCTTTTATTTTTGGGAAACGAAGCCAAGGTCTGATGATGATGGATGGTGGATGATGGTGGTGCCCAAGCCGTGCAAAGCCGTCGTCGGCCAAAGGGGGGCGCCCTCCCCGCTCTCCCTCCTCCCCCCGGCCCCGCCCCTCCCCCCCCCCGCGCCGCGCACTTCCGGTCTCGCGACAGCTGCGCCCGCCCGCCCGAGAATGGCTACAAGGTAGCCGCCGCCGCCGCCTTCCTCTTCCTCCTCTTCCTCTCCCGGTGCCTCGGCTCGCGCCCCCCGCCCTCCGCGGCTGGGCCCCCCCCTCAACCGAGGGAGCTTCGCGGGGGGGGGGAGAGGCCGACGCCGGAAGAGGGGGCCGGGGGGGTGTGGGGGGGGGGCTTCGGTGGGAAGAGACCCCGCAGCACCCCCGGAGGAGCCCGGTAAGCGAGGGGGTGGGGGTGGGGGGAGCCCGTTGCCACCCCCCTCTCTTGGCCCCCCCTCCCCCCTTTCCCCCCTCCCTTCCTCCTCCCCCCCCTTTCTTCTCCTGGCTTTGCCCCCCCCCCCCGCCCCACCGGCTATCATCCTTCGCCTTTTGCAAGCGAAGGGCCTTTCCCTCCCCCTCCCCTCGGGGGGGGGGGTCCGGTCCTTGGCCGAGGCCTCCGGGCTGGCGGGAGCCCCCCCCCCTCCTGGAACAGGCTGGCTGGCCTGCCCTGCAAGGCTGTCGTGCAAGGGGGCCGGGCGGGGGGAGGGGGGCGGCGTCGCTGTTTGCAAGCCCCTGCCCTGGGGGGCCGCCTCCTGGTCCTGGGGGGGGGGAGGGCGGGGGTGGCTTTGTGGGTGTGGGTGTGGGGGGGGGGTCAGGCATCATCATCCCCAGCGAGCCTCCCCCCCTCCCCCTGGCCATAGACGCCTGCTTTCCGCCTTCACTCACCCTCTGCTCCCCCGGGGGGGGGGGCTGTGTGGGGTCGCTGCCCTTCGGTCTCCATCTCAGCCATCATCCTCCTCATCACCACAGATCCCAGCTATTCGGGACAGCAGAGGCTTCACCGGCTCCTCAGGTTTGGGGCTCACAGGTGTCGCTCCTCTTCTCCTCCTCCCCGTCTGGTGGGTGTTTTTGAATAATAATAATAATAATAATAATAATAATAATAATAATAATAATAATAATAATAATAATAATAATAATAATAATAAAAAATAAGAGCGAGACTAGTTCGATCCTGACTCCTGGCCACCCTTTCCAGGGTTCGGCGGGTAGAGAAGACAGGCCCAGAGGTGTTTTTTTCCAACCCCTTCCCTTCTTCCGGGGGGTTTGGCCCTGGGACGACGACGGCCACCGCTTTTGCCCAAGGCCGCCCAGGCTGGCTCAGATGCCCCAGTGGGGAGATTCGAACTCCCAACCTCTGGCTCCACCCCTGAGCTATCCAGCCCGCTATTCAAGACAAAAGACGTCACCCCCCCCCCCTCCCCCAAAAGGCTTCGCGTTTGAAGAACTGCGGCCGGGAGAGGACTTTTCAAAATAGTTTAAAAAATTAAAAAAGGGAATTGCAGGCGGGGGGGGGGGGGGTGGCCCAATGGGGAGGGGGGCCTTGGCGCAGACGCGCCCCACTGAAGGCCGAGGGGGGTACAGGCCGCCCCCATTGGTTTAAACTGTTGGTTTAAGCTGCAGACCAAAGCACCCCCTTTAAAAAAGATTTTCCTCCACCTTTTCCCTTGGTGTCGCTGCGGAGAGCAGCGCCTTTGGGCAGATCCGGGGATGCGAAGACCGGGACCAGGGGGGTCAGGCGAGACCCTTTCCCCCCCCCACTTGGCGTGGAATTTAACCCCCAAATTCAATAACGCTACAACATGTTTGGGGTCTGGGGAAAGGAGGTGCCAGGAGGGGGGAAAGGCCTGGTTCTGCCAACGAGACGGAGGAGAGCCCGGAGGGATCCTGCCGGCTCCTGGCCTGACGGGGTTTCTGTCTTTCTCCTCCGGCCCGTTTTTTCTTCCCCCAGGAGAAGAGCCCGGCCCCAGCGCCCCCCCTGCGGCCTCCGCCACCCGCCGCCTCTCTGGGCAGCCACCGGCCCCTGCCGCCCGCTGAGGGCTCCCCTCACCCCCGTCGGAGGCACGGCCGAGGAGGAGGAGGAAGCCCCGCCAATGGCGACATCACCCAGCTCCTCCTTGAGTGGTAAATGTGGAGGGAACGGGGATGGGATGGGGGGACGATGGGACACTGAGTTGCTCTTCTGTGGGAGCCTAAGTGGAAGGTGGCGGTGGTGGAATCTCACTTCCCGCAGAGCAACGACTGAGGAATAATAATAAGAATAAATAAGAATAACTCTGTGTTGTACCTTTTGAGATGGGTCGGCCTCCTGGCTCAGGAGGATGGGAGTTGTGGTCTAAATTCTGGAGGGCACCCCCTTGAGTGAAGGCTGCTCTGAGGGAAGCGAGGGGGGGGGGTCTTGACTTCCCTCCAAAGGGTGAGAAGCGTTTCCCGTTTCAGCATCATCTCCATTATCTCAACGAGTGTTAGGCAAACGATGTGCATCATCTCTGGGACTTCCTCTCTTGATTTGACCACCTTGCTTTCTCTTTCCTCCTCTCGCCTCAGGTTCTACTAATTCTGGGCTTTTGAACACCCAGCCCCAGCCCAAGTTGAGTGCGGGTGGCGGGATTCGAAACCAGGCCCTGCGGATCCTGAAGCGCAGGCCTACGCCAGGTAAGCTCTGCTCTCCCCAGCCTCTCTCCCTCAGTAAATACATTTTAAGGGGGAGGGTGGGGAGCATGAGATTGACAGCTCCGGATTTTGTGACCATGTGGGAGTTTAATCTACTCATGTCTTTATGCAATAGGACTTGCGTATCCGCAGGATCGGTATCCGCGGTTCACTTATCCGTGGTCTGAAAATACTGAAAGAAAAATCCCAGAAATATTCATTTCTACGGTGTAGTTAGCAAAACTGGCCACCAGAAGGCGCCAGAGACCATGCTATGGATAGCGTTTGCTATTATCCGCCGTTTTGACCCACTTGGGTATCCACAGAATACGCCTATATTAGCAGCTTATCCCAGGATTGCTCACAACTTATTTGGAAAAAAACAACCAGGCTATTCCCAAAGCTTGGAGGTAGGGAGTTACACATAATGCAGCTACCTTTATGAATCTCCAGAAGTAACAAATAAGAACAGTGTCACTTTACTGATATAAAAAGAGTGATTCCCCCCCCTCTACCTATTTCCAAACGGCTGTTTAAAGGGACAGATAATGCAGTAGGACCCCCGTATCCACAGGGGGATCGGTTCCAAGCCCCCGCGGATACTGGGAAATGTGGATGGTAGCAAACGCTACCCATAGCATGGCCTGTGGCTCCCTCGAGTGGCCAGTTCCGGGAACTTCATGGTTAGAAATACGGATTCAATCGTCTCTTTAAGCTTTCTAAGGGCCGACTTATTTCCCACTGTGTCTTGTGGCTTTAGGGAAGCGCTACCAATGCTCGGGGGACGGGTGCCGGCTGGCCTGCCGCAGCATGAAACAGCTCCTGGAGCACATGCGGCTCCACTACCGACCCACCCAGTCTCTGGAGGGTAAGCCGGCCTCTTCCGGCCCACCTCGCAGGGGGGGTGGGGGGGTGGCGGGGAACAGTCCGGCGGGGCAGAGAAAAACACCAGCTCAAATCAAATCCTAAGCACCTGCTTCCTTCTTGTGCGGGGTGGGGCTTCCTGACCCCGATGATTCCCAGCTCTCCTGAATCAAAATTCAAGATTCCCCCCCCCCCCCTCCAAATGGGTCCCGCTTGCTGGGCACATCCTGCTGGTGCTTTCCTGGCTCAAGGGGCAGCCCAAAGCGCATGGGCTGTTTTGTGCCCTGGTCGAGCAGCGGGGACCAAAAAACAGCCCAGGGTCCAAACCCCACTAGGTTGGTTTGAATGTGATTGGGGGGTGGGGTGGGGGGACAGAGGACCTTGGAGGGGGTGGCGCAGGGAGCAGAGGAACCCGATCCGTGTCTCGTGAAATTTGCAAAAGTCACTAAATGGCCCTTTGCTTCCTCTAGGGAAGACCTTTCGTTGCTCCACGCTGGGCTGCGCAGAATCGTTCCCCAACATGCAAAGCCTGATGGGACACATGAAGGCCCATTACAAGCTCAACCGCTACTTCAAGTAAGAAGACCCCATTGTTTTTCTTTTCTTGTTAAAGCCATATTTAAAAATATATGTACAGTTGCACCCCCTTATCCGTGGGGTCAGTATCCACTGATTCATTTATCCACAGTCTGCAAATATTAAAAAATATTGAAAGAAAAATCCTAGAATATGTATTTCTAAAGATGAAGTTGCCAGAAGTAGCCACTAGAGTGAGCCAGAAACCATGCTACGTATAGCATATTCGCTATCATAATAGCGTTTGCTATAATCTACATTTTTCAGCATCCACAGTGGGGTGCTTGGAACCAATCTCCCATGGATCCGGGGGTCGTACTGTATTTTAAAAACAAGTCTACTAAAGAAAAAGATGTACTAGTAAGGATTAAATAAGACGCTCAATTACAGGTGTATCCGCTTTTTTCAAAAAATTCTTGTTTTAATTTGACGTAGGGGTTAGATTTGGGAAAATTGTGCTTTAAAATTAATTCATTCCTATTATTATAGTGTTTGAAGAGAGAACGTGCAGCCATTTCTTGTTGCAGTGTTTAAAAAGTAACTTGCTTTCTTTTTTAATGTTTTTTTGTGTGTGGGGGTGTTTTTGAGAAAATCCTACTTTAGGATTAAGAGAATAGGATAAAATTTGAAGTATGGCTGTTTAAAGGCCTCTTAGGCTGCAGCAGGACATAACCTGGGTTTGAGTCCCAATCCTGTAGTAAAGCTTGTGGAATGATGAAGGACCAGTTCAGAGGAGGGCAATGAGGATGATGAAGGGACTGGAAACCAAGCCCTAAAAGGAGGAAAGATGGAAAGAACTCAGCCGGTTTAGCCTTGAGGAAAGAAGACCGAGAGGGGAGAGGAGAACACTTTTCAAAGACTTGGAAAAGTAGTTCTACAGAGAAGAAGGGTCAGGATCCGTCCTCCATCCTCCCAGAGGGCAGGACAGGTCACGATGGGCTCAAGCGACAGGAAGCCAGATTCAGGCTGAAGATCAGGAAAAAGTTCTCAACCGTTAGAGCAGTACGACCACGGGACCCCATGACCTCGGGGGGAGGCGGTGACAGGGTAAAAATCCCCCCCCCCCCCGGGTCCTCTGAGTCTGGCTTCCATCCTCCTCCCGCGGCCCCACCTCCCTCCGTCTCTTCCTCTCCAGGTGTGAGAACTGCATGTCCCGCTTCCGGACGCACCGTTCCCTCTTCAAGCACCTGCACAGCTGCTCCGACCCGGCCACGGCCACCCCGCCGCCGGCTCTCGCGGCCGACAAACCCGTCTTCCTGCCTACCTCCGGCTCGGAGAAGGAGCTCCCGGGGAAACTGGCGGAGGAGCCCCCGAACCTCTCGAGCGTCGCCGAACCCCAGAAGGAAGCCGACCTGCCGGAAACCACGCCGGCCGCCGACGCCTCGCCCGCCGACCTGGGCCCCCCGTTGGAGCCTGCGATGCCGGCCCCGCCACCCCCTCACGCCTACCCTCTCCTGGAGCAGTCGCTCTTTGGGCCGCCGGTCCTGCCCCAGTTCGCCACGCCGCCCGCCCCGTCGGTCCCGGGGCCCTTCCTGCCCTATATGCAACCCCCCAACTACGCTTTACCTCCGGCCGCTGTGCAGACCCGCCTCCGGCCGTTCCTGCCTGGGCAGAGCCTCCCCGTCTCCAACGCCGTCTGGAAGAAAAGCCAAGGTGAGTCCCGGGAAGTCTTGCTCCTTTCCGTGGTGCCTCGGCCGGAAGCGAGGTTACCCTGGGCGCCACCCTCCCCTTCCTGGCTTCGTCCCCCGCGATCCTCGGCTCCCTTTTATTGGGACACCAAGGGAACTCCCTTTCCCTTTCCCTTCCCCCCCCCCCCCCCGCTTCTGTTCTCCGGATCGGTGAACTTCTGCCTGTCTCCCCGCTACCCCACAGGGCACTCCTCCAACAGCCGCATTGTGTGGGAACACACGCGGGGGCGCTACAACTGCCTCCAGTGCCCCTACTCCACGGCCTCGCGGGAGGAGATGACCCAGCACACGGAAGACCATCGCAAAAACCCCTCCCCTCCCGGCCGGCTGGACGGCGAAATGGGTGAGTGCCCGGGGGGGGGGGGGGGGATCTGTGGCTTTGGTGCCCTCGGCAGCGAAAAGGAGGATTTTTTCCGGGGCAGCGCCATCGCACTTGCCATTGTCCGTTTCACTTTGCATCCTGTGCTCGGGCAGAGGGTCCCCCTCGTCCCTCTGGTCGCTCCCCACTCACACGCAGGCTTCTCTCTCTCTCTCTGGGCCTCTTATCTATCCTAATATTTTAGTCAAAAGGAATATCAGGCGTTTAAATACAGTTGGACTCCCAAATTGGCGAGGGATCAATTCCCAGCTGCCTGCGGATGCTGGAAAATGCGGATTATAGCAAACGCCATCCATAGCATGGTCTCTGGCTCCCTCTAGTGGCTGTTTCACTTATCCACGAAATATGTATGGCCACAATGTTTGCTATTAAAACAGCATTCACGATCATCCACATTTTTCAGCATTTGCAGAGCGGCTTGGGGTCAACCCCTCGTGGATATGTGTATGGGGGGGTCCCTGCTGTAAGAGAAAGGCTTTGCTTCGTGGTTCAAACGTCTCTCCCACCCCCGGCTGCCATCTGACCTCTCCTGTCTTTTCCCTTCCCCAGAGTTTGGCGTGGCCCTTCCCACGTTCCACCCAAAGCTGACACCAGACGTGGAAAACACTCTTTTCACCCCGCTGTGAGGTGATGTGCTTCTGCTCCATGAAAAAGCGGAAAGGACGGTGGGGGGAAAGGACAGACTCCGAAACCCAGCATCCACAAAGGTGCAAACACCCTCTCTCCTCGCGCCTCCTTTACACTCTTAAAAATGCACGAAGACACATGGGTGCCATTCAGGAGAGAAAGGGAGTGGGAATTTATTATTATTAATTATTATTATTATTGATGCTTAATTTAAACTAGAATTGTTTCGGTGCACCTTTCTTTCCTTTTTTTTTTCTGTTTTTCAAAAGTTTGGGTTGACTTTTGCTTTCAGGCGAAACCTCTTTTCTGCCCTCCTGGGGTGGGGGTGGGGGGGGAAGACCACGCTCCGTACAGCTGATGGTCAGGTTTGCTCAGGTTTCTTGGCAGGTTTCTGCTGATTTCGGGGGAAGAATAAAATAAATGGGGATTGTACAGAACCCAGGCTCTGGGTTTTTTATTTGTTTACTACTCTGTGATGCTTCTGGGTTCCCTTTTCGTCGGCATGGGTCGACCGCTTAGGATTCAAGAAGGGGAAGGAGCTTTACAAAACCAGCGGCAAATTCTAGGGACCTGAACACACTTCGGGAAACGGACCCCCATCCCCACATTACGACATTCCATCAAGAACTCATGTTGTTGTTTAGTCGTTCCCTTGCATCTGTGGCTCGACCACCCAGCTTTAAAAAGACCATCCAGGAGGGACAAGCACCCCCAACGCCCCCCCTCCAAGGAAGGCTGCCAAGAAGAATCCCGACTCGCAACTTTTCCCAAAAAAAAGTGCACTGTTTTAATATAAACAACATAGATAACATTTTTGGTCTCCATCGAACGGTTATTACAAAAATCATAAAAAGTCCTTGTAAACCACTTGGAAAGTCGTCGTAAAAACTGGAAGACGGAAAGCGGGAGACGGGCGGCATCCCTCGACTCCCCCTTCGGTCCGCTCCAAGCCGGCAGCAAGCAAGGCGGGGAAGGCACCAGGCGGCCACGGCGGAGGAGAGCGTCTTCCCCCCGCAGCCTCCCTCATGAGACCCTGGGGGCGGTTCGGAGCTTCTCGCCGTTTGCCGAAAGGGCTGCCGTCCTTCCCAGCCACCCAAGAACGGGCTCGAGGTTCCCCATCCGCAGGCCAGCTTGTCTCTGTTGGCTGAGAAGCCGGGCGTTGGACACGGGACTTCTCCGGGACACGGCGGTGGGCAGGGGACCCCTCGGTGCTGCTCGACTGCCCCCGGGGACGGGGCCTGCCAGTGACCCATGGGGGAGAAACCGAGACACCCCGGCTGGTCACTTTCAGACTGGACGGCTGGCGAGGTCTGGGCGGTGCCGTCGCGCTCACGGCTGGGGGCAATCCTGGGGAGGTGGCGGCGGCAGTGTGGGCTTCACAGAGGGCATGCCCTGGGTTTGGCTGGCGTGGCCTCCTCTGGCGAAGGAGGCACAGAGGGCACCTTGCGGCCGTGGCGGCAGAAGGCTGGGCGCCCCAGGCACGTCTTTGGTGGAAGGAGGTTCCTTTAGAAGAAAGGGCGAGAGAGCCAGCGTTGGCGAGACGTCGGTCCCAGCGTCAGGCGGAAGGGACAGGAGGAGGCCTGGACGGCCTACGATTCCTCCCTCTCCCCCCCCCCCCCGCACACATGCACAGACCCAGACGGAGAGGACGGGAAAGGGAAAGGAAACGAGGAAAAGCCAAAAAAGGCAGACCTCTGGGGTGCTCTCACGCCCCCCGCTCCTCCAGCAGGCTCTCGGTGCTGGCCGACGTCTCCGAGTCGAGGTTCTCCTCATCGGAGCCGCGCTGGTCCAGCTCGGGCAGCCGGTAGGTGATGTCTTCCCTGCCAGGGAAGGCCACGATTTTTCAAAACGGCTCCTCCCCTCCCCCCCCCCGTGGGAAGGTCAGCCTCCCTCCTTGTGGGTCTTGTGAGCCACCGCCGCCCCCTTCCCGGTGGAGTGACCCACGCTGCCGAGGCAGAGGGGGGGGCTGGGAGGGCCGAAGGCCAAAGCTCTCCGCAGGGACTCACTTCTCCTCCTTCAGCGACTGGATGCGCTCCATCAGCAGCTCCTTCTCCCGATTGTCGGCCTCCTCTTCCTCCGCCTCGGGCAGGACACTCAGTTTGGGCGAGGCGCCCCCGTCCGGCCCGATGCTCAGGGGGATCTTGTTCTGCAAGACAAGGCGGGTCAAGGCAGCGCCCGGGTAGACCTTACGGCTTCCCCGGCTCTGTCCCCCTTTGTCCTCGCGTGCAAGGAGCCACGAAGCAGCCTCGGGTTTCGGGGAGGGGAGGAGAGAGACAATCTTAACCCACTCATTCCACCCCAAGAATTGAGGAAAGACGGCAAATTGACGGATCGGGACGGCTGGACCAAGGGTGGCTCCTGAGTAAAGCCCCGTCGGCAGAGGGTCCCCCCTTTCAGAGCCTGCTGAGAAGTTAAGCAGAGTTTTGTTTCGGTTGGTTTTTTACGTGCCAAACCAAGCCGCAAAGCTAGGAAAAGCCGGTCCGTCTCCACCGAGATTTCTTGAGATTTACCGGTTGAGTCCCCAGAACGTCCTTGCTCTGAGAGGCGAGAACAGTTTAACACAGAAGGCTGCTTCTGAGCACATGCAAAGCGAGTGCTTCTCCTTTATTTCCCTTTGTACGTGATTTCCACGGATTTCCCTTTGCCCGTGCAAAGGGAGCGAGTTTTATTTATTTGCTTTTAAAACAAACAAATAAAACCAACTAAACACATCAACAAAGAAGCCACCGCAAGCTAACCAACACAACCATTAATTTTTTTTAAAATATCAGGCAGGAATAGAGAAGTGAGACACTGAAATACGTCTGGAGTTAGTGGGAAAGAAAGAGGGACCCCCATGACAGACCAAAGACCGTTTCCCCCGAGAAGGGAAGCATCAGGGAAACACCCGCCCGTTGCAAACTAATTACTCCAGCATTGCTGTTAATTTGCTGCTAGGAATCGTGCGCAGCCGTGAAGCATGCAAAGGGGTGGAGAGAGGAAGGTGAGGATCCGTTTGGGGGCCGGGGGTGTCCCTTGAGGCCGGGGCTGGGGGGCAGCCAAGGGGGAGGTGGGGAACGGCAACGCTCCGTCATGCACCGCGCGCAAGGGCTTCTGCCACCTACCCGGGCTCCCTCGTGGGGAGAGGAAAACCCCAGTTTTAAAGGCCACAGCTAGAGAAAAGGGAAAGAAAAGGCTAAGGAGACTTTCCAAGAAGGCTGCGGGCCCTTTATTCTGATGCTCTTGGGACAAAAATGAACCTGAACCAAGCTCAGAAAACTTTTAAGAGCCATCAAAAATCCTATGGACACCATTTAGAGAAGGAACACCCCCCCCCCCCGGTATCCACAGGTTCGGTATCTGCTGATTCACTCATCCACAGTCTGAACATATTTTAAAAACTCTAGAAAAATGTATTTTCACGATGTATTTGATCAGAACTGGCCAGAAGAGAAGCCAGAGGCCATGTTACGTATTCTTGTTGTCGAAGAAGGGAGGGAGCCCACCATCGCCCGAGGCAGCTTGTTCCACTTCCCAAGGCCTTTCTCTGGAGACCCAAATCTTGTATAAAATGAGGATTTTAGGATTCCCTCCATCCCTCTCCCTCCCCCGGACATGAGAAACTGGACAGCCTTCGGGCAGGGGGGGTGGCTTGAACGGCGGCCCCCCGTTTAGAGCTCGTCCCTGCTCCCGGTGTTCTCGAATGTTTACGGGCGAGAGGATATCCCCCCCCCCCCGGTCAGGGAATCCCCCGCGAGCCACCCCGGGCCCTGAGGCTCACCGAGTTCTGCCGAAGCAACGAGAGCCGCCGGACGGCGATGGTTTCGGCGGCCTCCAGCTGGCAAATCTCCTCCATCTTCAACTTGTATTTCCGCATCTGCTCCTTGATGATCATCTCCACGCACCTGCGGAAGCGGGCAAAGGTGGTCAAAGAGGAAGAGGAAGCCGAGGGAGGGCGGAGAAGCCGGAGGGGGGGGGGGATCCTGCAAAGGTGGCGGCCGGGCGGGAGTCAGGCCCAGACGGGGCTCCGGTGGGAAGGAAGGGCGGACGGGCGAGACACGGCCTGCCCGCCGGCCCGCCGAAGATGTGACGCAGGCAGGTGGAGGACGTGGCATCGACTCCCGTGAGAGCAGGAGGATTACGGATTGTGGGGGCTTCTGAGCGCCACCCCACCAGTCCTCGCGACACATCGTCCAAGAAGAAGCACGGAGGGCGAGGTTGGCCCTGAAGAGCCGACTCACGTGGTGGTTTTGGAGACATCCTTCATGCTGGTGAGGGGATCCGAGTGGTCGGGGCAGCGCAAGAGGCACGGGGCGAAGATGATGGCGAGGGCGTTGGGGGACATGCGGTTCACCTCCTCCACCAGGGCGACCCTGCATTTGGGACCCAAGCAGAGAGCTTTGGGCGACGAAACAGGCGAGAGGGCAAGGAGATTGGGGGGGGGGGAGGCCTCCTGGCCCGGTTGGTGCGGCTGGTGGCCTCTTTCCACGGCCCTTCAGACAACCCCCGGGCTCCCTGGCGCTTCGTCCCGGGAGCTCTGGCCTGCCCTGCTAGGTAGGCCGCCCTGCAGTCGCCACCATGCACTTGCCCTCCGAACCCTGACCTGTTCTTCCCAGGGCACCAAAGCTGGCGCCTTCCCGGTGGCCCCCATTCACTGGGAATGAAGGCCAGGCCCCTCCTTCCGGTGCCAGTGACTGGGGCCCCCCGGGTTGATTCAGCCGAAGAGTTCCCACCTCTGCCAAGCAGGGCATCGCGCTCTCCCGCGGAGGGAGATCACGCTAACAGAGCCGCCCTCCCTCCCCCCCCCCTGACGTGGGGATCCTTTTGGGATCTTATCAACCACACACACCCCCATAAAAGGGCAGCCCGGGGAGAAGGCGCTTGGCTTACTTGACCAGGTGGAAGATCAGCCGCTCCAGCGTGTCGTGGTTGGCTCGCGGGAGCTGCTCGAGGACGCTGTAAATGGCACCGAGCTGCTCCTGTTTCCCGGGCAGTTCTGCAGAGGGAGAGCGGGAGAGGAGAGCCCCTGCCGGGTCAGAGTCAGGCTGAGGGGCCTCCCCAGAGCCCAGAGCCCGGCCTCCGGCAGTGGCCAAGCAGCCAACATTGCGAGGAAGCCCACAAACGAAGCACCGGGGGGGGGGGGAGGAGACCCACCCCAGCCGCGCCCTTCCGGTCGCTTGCATTCAGAGATAGACTGCCCCTGAACACGGAGGCTTGAGGGATCCTTCATGGCTAAAAGCCACTGAGAGACTTTTCGCTATTAATTGATTGTTTACAGTCACCTAAACTGGCCGCTATTGTTAGGACTTGGAGGGACAAAAGAATGACCGGTTGTGAAACACATGAAACATTTATTCTTAAGCCTTCAGTATTTTTATGCCACATAAAGCACAGATACAAAGCAAAAGCGTGATTTGCTTCTCTACTACTGCACAACACTTAAAAGCCCTCCGTGGGTGGTTTACAAATGACTTCTGCAGGCCCACACGTGGCCCTCCTTCCCCCCCAGCCGACTGGATACTCAACTGACCGACTTCAGAAGGATGAAAGGCTAAGTTAACCTCACGATCGAACTCAGATCATGAGCAGAGCCTTCACTGCAGTACTGCAGTGAAGACTCCATTATATTATTAAATCTAATAAAATGAATCACTGCAGGATAACAGTAAACCATAAAAGCCACAAAAGAACTAAAATCTAAGGGCAGGTGAGAAGGTTACGGGTGAGGATAATAAAGAGGACGGTGCACGGAAAACGCCTGTCTTTTCAGCCTGTCTGTCACCTGGACAAGTTTCTCTCCGTTGGTGTCTTCCTCGTCCGAAAGCGTGGCAGCTTCTCTCTCGCTCCTCGTCTTGGCCCCGAGTCTCTCTTACAAGACTCGTTCTTGGGCTACAACTGCCGCCCCCCCCCCTCTCCCAAGAGAGAGAAGTGGCTCTTTCCTCTTCTCCCCCCCCCCCCCAACGTCCGGGAAGAGAACCGCTGGGGTGGGGGGTGGGGGGATTGTGCTTCTGGGTCCCCGACACTCACCCACGGCCCGGAGGAAGTCGTTGTACTGGGCGAAGGTCATGAGGGGCTCTGGCAGTTCCCGCAGCCACTGCTTGAAGATCCCGGTGATGGTGTGGATGGGGTAGTTCTCCAGGCGCACCGAGTTCGGGTCTGAGAAAGACGGCGGGGGGTGGGGGAGAAGAGAAGCCAGGAGGTTAAAGCACCCTGGGGTAGGCTGAACACAGGCAGCTGAGAGCACCTCATGAGCCCCCTCCGGACGGTGCTATGCAGAGCGTCGCCTATAATCCACGTTTTCCGGTATCTGTGGGGCAGGCGAGCTTGGAACCTGTCCCAGAATACACGCCCCCCCCCCCCCCCCCCGTCCATCCAGGCTGGGAGGTTTCCTGCTCCGCCCCGCCCCAGGAGAGGAGAGTCCAACACAGGCCTGCGGCGCAAGGCCTTCTGGGAAAGCAAGTGGCTCTGCCCCTACCCGCCTGCAAAGACTGCTTCAGCTCCTTCATCCGGTTGGCGGCCCCCGACTTCCGGTAGATCCCCTCCGTGTAGAGGCCGTGCATTTCCACGTACTCCAGGAGCTTCTCCATGACGAGGGGGACCGAGTTCTTCTCGCTGGTGAGAGCGCTCACACAGACCCCAAAGTGATGGGGCTCCAGGTCCTGGTCGCCCTAAGAGCCGAGAGAGAGGGAGGGAGGGAGGCTCCAGGTGGGAAGGGAGGAGACACCAAAGGGCCGAGGGCTCTCAGAACTGGAGTGGCCTCCGGGCTCACCCAACCGGTGCCGGTGCCCCCAGGGTGGGAAGCCTTTAGCCGCTCCCCTCTGCCCCTTAAGCTCCGACCTCGCCTCCAGAAGCTGGACGCTCAGCAGACTTTTCGGCCACAAATTTCTGGGAGGTTCATTTATACTTGTTTCTACGGGCGCCCCAAGATTTTGATGCAGGGCAGAAGTGGTAATTTTTTTTTCTGATGGCGAAAGCTTGCGCTGAATGGGGTTAGACTGCAGTGAAGACTCTGCTCAAGACCTGAGTTCGATCCTTGATGGGCTCAGGTAGCTGACTTGAGATAGACTTGAACTCTCTGCCGGTGGGGTGGGGGCAATGTGTAACTGGCAGAAATTGTAATCCACCTGGAATGGCATCAGCCTTTCCACACACATGTACACCCCCCCCCCCACGGCCACCCCATCATTCCAATGTTTCAGCGGAGTCTCTGTTCTTGGAATCTAAACCCATTCGTTTCTCATCAAGACCCATTTAAAATAAGAGCGAGGGGCCCCATCTGCCCGATCAAGACCTCGCAAGGCGTCGGTCTTCTGGCATAACATCCTGCCTTCCCCCCGCCCCAGTGTAAACAGAAGCCCTCGTGGCCGCTGCTTACCTTCTTCACGAGGCAGGAGGTGCAGCTGCTTTGGATCCGGGCCAGGCACTTCTTATGGCAAGTCAGCTTACAGACTGGGGGGTGGGGGGGAGTCAGGAAAGCAGAAAGCAGAAGGGGAGGCTTGTTACAAAAGACGGCTGGCGCCACAGGCACAGGGCTCCCCGATCCTGTCTCCCCCCCCCCCCCCCGCCTTCCACGCTTGGTTCTTCGGGAGATGGAGGGCGGCATCCATGTGATGCCTTTCCCCCCACCCGCAGGCAAAAAAGAAATCTTGCATTCCAGAAACAGGCCATGCCTATGTGTGTGTGTGTGTGGGAGCTTATGCCAAGTGATGGGCGGCCTCTGTCTGAATACTGAGTGGAAATTTCCAGCCCCATGGAACCGGGGCGAAGCACAGGGGCGGCTCTGGGACGGTGCCGCTGGCCCAAAGGCCACCCAGGCTGTTTTTTCTCCCAGGAGGCCCAGAGGAGGAATCAAACTCCCAAACTCTGGCGCCACAACCAGGTGCTCCAACCCACTGAGCTCTTCCTGCTCCTTATCACCCTCTTAGAACGGCAGAGTCTGAAAGGGACCCTCTGGATCATCAAGTCCAGCCCCTGTCCAGGAGGCCCCGTGGGGGAATCGAACGCCGAACCTCGCTTGCTTGGGTTATGCTTCAATGGGGCTCTGTGGCCCCAAGCCAGGCCACGGGGGGCCCTTGGGAGAAGGCGCTGGGGTTCCCCCGGAGAGAGCCCCCTCCCCGCCCGGCCCTCCGCCCTTACTGCTGCAGAGGCAGGCCTTCTCCATGGTCCAGATGTAGGACGAGCACTGCTCGCACGACTGCAGGATGTTCACTTGGTAGCTGACGAAGACGTGGCCGTTCCGCTCCTCCATCTGCAAAGGGGACGGGCGGCAATGTCACTTGGGCCCCCGCGCAGCTCTTACAGAAAACCTCTTGGAAAGTGACTTAAAAGAAGGCAGCGGGAGCGAAATCGTGGAGGCGTCTCATGCTCTCGCACTGTCGATGCTTTAAAAAGCACGGCTCGTGGCGCAGGGGCGCCCACCCCTCCCGCACGGCCATAGCCTCCTCTTGCCCCATAGCAGAAGCATAATAGTTTGCCAAGGAGGACTATTTCGCTCCTGGGGGTCAGAGGAGAAGAGAGACAAGAGCAGGCCTCTGGCCACGGGGACCCAGGCAGTCCCACCTCGCCCCCGAGTGGCGGCTTCCCTCTCCCAGCGAGAGCACCCAGCAGCTGTCCCCTCCCTCCTTCCCTCAGGACCACCTCAGGCAGGCCAAGCCCCCCCATGGCTCTGCCACGGCGCTGGGCGGACGGGGCCTGCCACGGACGGGGCCTGCCACGGGCGGGGAGCCCACCCTCCCGGGAGGTCACTCACCACCCGCTCCTGCTTCCTCTTCTTCTTCTGAGCCTTGCTGGGCTGTTGGGGGGCAAGAAGGAAAGACGGGGGACCTGTTCAGTTATTCTCTCTCTCCCACCGAGCTATAATAAAAACCCCAGTTTGGGAGACAGCGGCCGGTGGCAGACAAATAGGAGGCGCCTGGGGGGGGGGAGGAGGCGCAAAAAGCCACCTGTCTCTCTTGCCAACCTTCAATCGTGGGCGGAAAGACTCCTTCCTCCCCATCGTCACGAAGAGCAAGGCCGAGGAGCTCCCGGCCAGTCCCAAGGGAGAGATCAAGGGACCTGGAAGTGCAGGCTGTGCCAGACGGGGCGACGCTTCCCCCCCCCTCCTGCCACCTCAGGCCTAGTTTTCCAAACAAAAACCCAGGGGGGAGGGGGGAGGGAAAAGGCCTCAAAGCGATGCCCCAGAAATTAATCCCCATCCAGCCACAAAAGGAAAGCCCAACGACAGACCTTTGGCTGCTCCGGTTCCTCCTTCCGAGCGTAGCTGCGCGCAAACTCATCCAGAAGGGACTGGAAAAGGTTCAGGACCAGCTTCACGTCCTTCTCTTCTTTCTGCTTCGCCATGTTGACCACGAGGAGCTGGTAGTTCTCCATCAAGTCCTGGTACCCGACGTGGATCTGGCCGTTCTACGGGAGGGGGAACGGGAAGCGGTTTGGAGGCTGAACGTGCCTCTGGTGTAGGCCAAGGACAAACACATTACGGGACAAACCAGCCGCCCCCTGGGTTGAAGCCGGTCAGGCGGGGTGTCCGTGTGTGACGAGGCGAGAGGGGTGGAAAGGGCAGGAGGGGAGGGTCTCTCAAGACTCCGCGGGCCTCCCGTTTCCCACCCACCAGGTCTCTTCCCTGGTCTGTAAAGATTTAATGCAACATTTTTGCTCCTTTTTAATCACGACTTGGCCGGCCCGGTTGTTCAACGCATCGCTTTGACGGTCAACAGGCATCACCCGCTCCTCGATTTTACTCCCAAAGACTTCTTGAGATTCCCCTCGCATCCAGTGGCTCTACGGGTTCTCTCCCGTTGCAAGGAGTTCCACAAGATCGCCTGCTCCAGCCTTGCACCCCGCTGAAGGAGGCCGCACTTACCGGGACGGAGTACATGGTCTTGATGTTCCCGCGGAACTTCTCCGTGGCTTCAAAAAACAAGCACTCAATGGCCGACTTCTGGGAATGGAGATCGTTGATCTGGAACGACAACGACAGCCGCCGCTACGTGGAGGGATCGCCAACCCGCTCAAGAGGGTGCAATCCCTCTTTATAAAGGAAAAGCCAGCCCGTCTCGTTCTCCTCTCTTCAAATTGCACTAATAATCCTGCCGTCAAAGTAAATCAGGGGCCGCAGGGTTCGTGGAACAACAAAAGACCTTCAAAGGTTTCATCCTCTAAATTTACACTGGCACCCCTCGCCCAGCCCGGCCCGGTCCCCCGCGGTCGCTTTGCCGTCTCACCTTGTTCAGGAGGAATTCGTCCAGGAATTTCAGCTCGTTGGCGTTGGTGATCTCCCTCAGGAACGGCACCCGCCACTTCTTGGGCGCCGTCTTGGCTTTGCTGATTTTCAGGGTGCGGCTTCTCTTGGCTTTGCCGGCCTGGCGTTCCTCCGCCGGGAGGCGACCGGAGGGCCCCGAGGGAGCTGGGGAGGAACACGACCGGGGTGAGCCGCGGCCTCACGCTCCTGTGCCGGCCCTCGGCAACCCTGCTCAGGGGCAGGGGAGGCGTTTCGGGTGGAGATGCCATATCCTCCCTTGAGGAGAGAGAGGGCAGGGGCCGAGCGAGGCTGGGCCACCCCATCGTTTACCGGCCACCTCCTCTTCCCCCCTCCCCCATCAAGCAATTGTAATAAATGAATAACGATCCTGTGTCATCAAATCAGTTCGGACTTATGGCGACCCATTTCAAAGGTTTTCCAGGTAGTGTGTGCAGGAGGAACCTCATATCCGTGACAGATCGGTTCCAAGCCCCTCTGCGGAGGCGGAAAGCCGTGGATAAACGAATCAGCGGATGCTGATTCCGCGGGTAAGGGGCCCTACTGTACACAAGCAGAACGTTACGTCCCGTGAGCTGCCGAAGACCCGAGGCCTCCTTCGGGCTTAAAGTCTTGCAAAAACCGCCCCCCCCAAAAACCCCAGCGGGCAGACATCCACCACATGCCGGCCTCACCTTCAGACAACCTTTCCGTCCCCCCGGCCTCCATGGGGAGCACGCAGGAGAACAGCAGGAAGTTCTCCCCGTCTTCCGGCGCCTCCGAGCTCTCCTTGGCGTTCTTCTTCTCGGGCTTCCTCCCCAGGAATCTCCTCAAGGGGCTCCGGAAGGCTGATCTGAGGGGCCACAGCAAAGCGTCAGGGCCGAAAGCAAGCGGGGTGTGCATGTGGTCCACCGAAGGACCCAGGAGCGGAAAATGGGTTCCCGGAGGCACCAAACCTGCCCCCCCTCCCCCGGGCACCGGAAGACAAGGCACAAGGAAAACCAAGCGGCCACCCTTGAGCTCGGATTCTCACGAGAGCAGCCGGAGGGGGGATGGCCCGAGTGCTCCGGAGGGGTCCTTTTCAAGAGAACAGGGGGCCAAAGAGATTTAAAAGAGATCAATAAATAAAACCAGGGGCCAGCCACATGGTGAATCCTGCCCGCCATCCCCTTCCTTTGGCACCCGAGGGGCTTGGCTGGCAGGCAGGCCCGCCGACTCACTTGGCGTCGCCCTGCTGGCCGGGGGCCGCGGCGGGTCCAGCGGCATCGAGGGTGGAGGCTGGCTCCCCTGCCTTCCTCGGTGCGAGCGGCTTCTTGCTGCTCCGGTCGTCCTCCGCAAGGCCCAGAGACGGCTGCGGGAGAGGAAGGAGAGCAAACCTCGTCAACCCAAGGGGGGGGGGGGGGGGGAAAGGATTTTTAAAACATCGACGGAGCCGTGCAGAGGACCGTCGGAAGTTGAACCGCTTTACTGTGGCCTTCGCACAACCCATCGCTCGGAATCGATTCCCTCGGCTCTGCTTGACAAAGCGATGGCTCTGGCTGGTGTTTCTGTTTTGTTTTATGTTTTAAAATTCCGCTGTTTGCTGCCCTAGCCGTTATTCTAAAAGAAAGACAGGTTAGGAAACGCATTCGGTGTCGTCCTTGGGGCGGATCCCCTACCTGGCTCAAGGAGGTGGAAAGAGCGACTTTGGAGAGGTCGTCCAGGGAAGACGTGGCCGGCTTCTTTCGGCTGGGGAAGGAAAGAAAAAAAGGCCATTCAAAGCAAAACCCTGGCAGGGAAGCCAGGAGTCCTGCCCCGCCCCTCTTCCCAGCCTCCTCCTCCTCCTCCCCCAATCGGTCCCCGGTGGCGGGAGGTGCCCCCCTCCCGGCAGCCCACCTGAGCTCCAGGGCCGGCTCCGGGGCCACCGGGCTGCTCCTCTCGTCCAAAGAGAGGCTGTGGGTGTTGCTCTGCCCGCCGGCCAGGTGCCGCTTCCCCTGCCACTGCTCCTTCTTGTCCCGCAGCTTGCCCGGGTCGTCGTGGTAGCGCTGGATGTGGAAGGTGGCTGGGCCGTGGTCCTCCTTCTGGGCCCATTGCTTCCGCTTCTCCATCGGGCTCCGGAAACTCAGGTGGTTGGGGAGGGCCGCTGCTGAGGGCCTCTCGGGGTAGGTGAAGCTCTGGCTGCTGCGGATCCTGGGGCTCCCCGGCCGACCCAGGCCGTTCGTGCCCTCTGGAGCTGGCTCTCCTTCCTGTGTCCGCCCCGGAGTCGGGCCGGGGAGCTCGGCAGCACCGCCACCATCCGGAGGGAGGAGCGGCTCCCCGCTGGCCGGTCGCCCGTCCCCTTCCTGGGCGCCCTCGGGAGCCCGCTTGGAGGCCGCCACCCCATCCTCCTCCACGGATCGCTCGGGCTCGGGACTCTCCTCCTCCTCTTCCTCCTCCTCTTCCTCCTGGCGCCCGGGGGCGGCCTCGCCCGGCTGGCGCTCTTCCCCTGCAGGGGCTCCGCCGGGCTGCCCCTCTGCCGCCAACCCCGCGTGCTGGCTTTGCAGCTCATTGTGCCTCAGGCCCCGCTGTCGACGGCTTTCCCGTTTTTCCCGGCTGCTCTTCTGAGAGGGAAGGGGGGACCGCCTCGCCGTCGCTGCCTCCTCCGCCTGGCTCTCCTCCCCCGTTGCGCCAGACTCGGGGCCCGGCTCCGCCTCAGCTCCGGCAGCTGCCTGGTCCGAGACGGGCCCTTCTGCCTGGCGGAGCCCGTTCTCTCGGCTGAGCGCTTCCTGCCTGGCCTCTTCTCGCTTTTTCTCTGCGATCATTTGATGGAACCTAGATCAAGAGTTGACGGGGGGCGGGGGGGGGGGGGGAAGGACAGCTGCTCAGTCAGAGAGAGCCCTGCAGGGCTGGACGGCGGCCAGAAGGACACGGATTCTGGTCCCCCTCTCTCTACCCACCCACCCACCCACCCTGCTGCTATACCACCCCTCTGACAAAAGGCCACTCTAGGCGGTTCACAGCCTTGTACATGACGGTAATAACAATATAACTGGAAATTAAAATAAAAACCTCCCACCATCCCAAAAGGAAGCCAGAATTGAACATCCAGCCACCCCGAGGGTTGTTGGGCTGTTTTGTTTCGGTTTTTTGCTGGTTTCTGGGGGGGGGGGGGGGGGGGGAAGGCAGGCCCAGGCCCACCGGAGCAACCCAGCCCCTTCCGCTTGGCGACTCTCGGCCCAGCTTTCCACGCTGCCCACCTCTTGCGCTGGAGGTGCCCCCGGACCAGAGCCTGGAGGCGGCAGACCCCTCGCTTGCGCTGCCGGTACGAGGTCCGCGCCCGGAACCCGCGCCAGGCGGCCTGGAGGTCGAGGGCGGCCTTCTCCCTCTCGAGCGCCCTCCGGACACGATAGGAGCGCCAGCTGGCCTGCCGGGGAGGAAAAAACACCCGTGAGAAGGGCAGCCTTTGGGGAGGGGGGAGAGGGTGTGGGGGGGGAGGAGAGCCCAGCCGGGTACCTGCAAGGTCCGGGCCGCCTGGCGGGTCCGGAGAAAGCGTCGCCGTTCCAGCCCCATCCGCAGCCAGCTCTGGAGGAGGACGATCTTCCGGATGACCTCCCTGTGGAGCGTGTCCTGGAGCACCTGCCGGGCCACCTCCTTCATGAACACCTGCCGGGGTGACACAGAAAGAGGGCTGGCTGAGAAGGCTGCGGCCGGAGGGACTCCCACCTCCGCGGGATCAGAAGTCCTCGATCCCCCTCGGCTGCGGTCTGAAAATCCTAAAAAATCTTAGAAAAGAAAAAGGCTAGAAATATAGATTTCTAAAGAAGAAGCTACCAGAGAGGGAGCCAGAGCGCGGGCGGCGTGTATGCCTTCACTCAGGCGGAGCAGAGCAATCGCTATCATCCACGGTTTCCAGCATCCGCGGGGAGGCGGGAGCCGATCCCAGCGGACACAGGGGTTCTCTGCTGTGGATCCCTTTTGCCATTCACAAAATAAACAATCTAGCAACCTTTGGGAAAAGGACGTAAAACTAAAATTGAAAATTGGCCTCTTTAAGAATTTTGCCCTTCGGAGGAAGGTTCTCGGTCGGTGGGAAAATCTGAAAAGTGGCTCTTGGCTCTGCCGAGACGGGCCACCTTTTGCAACAAACGCAACCCAGACTTTCCTTTTTACACAGGGATCAACCTGTGAGTTTTGACCTGTGTGTGTGTGTTTCAAATCGGGCTGTTGTTTTTAGTACTGCTTTTATTCACCGTTTTAATATGATGCTTGTTTAATTCTTTTTAAATATTTGTATAGTTACTGGTTTTAGGTTTTAAAGATTGCCTTTTTATTGTTGCAAGAGCTGCCTTGAGTGTCCTTTGAAGGAGGAAGGCGGGGTAAACCTATTTTAGATCAAGAAAATAAAATAAAAGAGAAAAGCAGAAGGGGGGACCTTCTCCGCTCGAAGGAGCTTACCATCGACAGCGTGACACGAGGGAAGCGGCCGAGGAAGAGGAAGAAAGCCGAGGCGGGCGAGAGGAAGGACTGGCCTGTTTTTGAATCCACAGGCTCCGTTGCGTCGGGATTTCAAGAGCCTTCGCCACAGGAAGGGTCTCGAGGAAACAGGAAAGCCCAAGACAGAGGGGTTTGAAGGGGCTGCTCTGGGCGTGAGAAGAGAAAAGGGAGGAGGAGCAGCAGCAGAGCTGGGGCGCAGAAGAGAAGGCCGTCAGAGAGGCAGGGGACAGGCTTCGGGTGCGAGGAACGCAGGCGGGCGGGCGGGCAGGGGGGGCCGCGACAGGAGAGAGCCACGTCACAGAGAGAGTCCTCAGGGAAGGGCCCCAAGCGCTTGGGCGAGACCCCGGGAGAGTCAGGAGGAGAGCAGAGCAGACCGGAGGCGGCGGTCCCGTCCCGTCCCTCCCCCCCCCTCCCCCGCCCAGGGCCACCAGGACGGGTCCACTCCCTGGTGGAGAAAGAGTGACGGAGCAGGCGAGGCCAGCCCCCCCCCCCCCCCCCGAGGGACGCCTGGCAGATCTCTGCGCGGGCCAAATGATTTTGGGACACCCGCTCCGTGCAGGGGACAAGCGGACTCGCGGCCGCTCGGCTGGAGCTGGGGAGGGGGGGCTCAGCACTTCCCACCCTGAAGCCTGGAGTGGCCAAAGGGAGGAAGGTCACTGGTCCAGAACAACAGGCTGCCCCCCCTCCGCCCAGGCTGTGGGGGGCGAAGAGGAGGGGGAAGAAAAGACGCCCGGGATTCCTCTTCCGGATGGGAAGACCAGCTGCACGTGGGCGGTTCGGAATGGGAGGAACGCTCCTTTCCCCAACGAGGGGGATCAGAACTTCCATCGCTCTCTACCCCCAGGGTCAGCGGCCTCAGGCTGGGGGAAGCCCTTGTTCCGGGGTCGTGCTTAAAGAGGGAGGGGTCCTCGGCCACCGAAACCCACCTTGGTCTTCCCTATCTGGTAGCTGCTCGTGTCCACCTGCAGTCTGCGCAGCAGCGCCGAGACCGTCTCCTTGGTGGCCTCGGCAGTTTTGGGCAGAAGCACCTGGAACTGGTCTACAAAATCCTGGAAAGGGGAGAGGAAGAGAGAGAGAGAAAAAAACAATTAGACAAGACGCCTCAAAGCCCTTCGGGACCTCAGCCTGCCCTCCTGCTGAAAAACAAGACCCAGACGTTGAAGGAAAGCCCCGATACTCTTCTTGGGAACAACCTGCCCGGCCCGGCTGAGGCCACAAGTTGGCTAAAAAGCTCCCGGGCGTGTTCGGCTCCTCGGGAGGTCAGTCGATGGCGATCTATTGCAGAGAGGTCAGGAAGCCGAGAGAAATTCTCCAAAGGGGACCTGCCAGGCAGCCCGGGGCTTTCCATCTTTCCTCCGAGGGCTTGGTTTCCAGTCAGACGGCCCTCCCCTCCTGCCCCACAAGCCAGGACCCACCATCCACCCCCCCTCGGCGCCGTACCTTGAAGTTAAACTTGGCGCTGTAGCCGGACTGCCGGATCCTGACGGTTTCGAGCATCCCGGTGTACCTCAGCTGCTGCAGCACCAGGCGGTCGTCAAAGAGCAGCTCCCTCTGGAAGGGAAAAAGGAAGGAAGGAAGGAAGGAAGGAAGGAAGGAAGGAGCAAACGGGTCCCAAGGAGACCAGCGCTGAGGGGAGATCCTCAAGGCCAGAATCCGGCCCCTGTTCCCTCTAGGGTCCAGCATACATCAAAATGGTTAAGTCCTAGTGTTTTAATTTTTACTGTTCCTTTGTGTGCTTGAACATACATTCTATTATTATGATTAGTTTTATTTATAGGCTGCATTTCTCCCAATGAGGGACCCAAAGCGGCTCACAACATTAAAATCCACATCATTAAAAACACACACATGCACAGCGGCCCGACCCTCTCCCTTCCCCCCCCCCAACCCCCCGGGAGGGACATCCACCTTTTACCTTCTCGGCATTGGAGCGAATACAGCGGATAAAGAAGGGGTCTGCCTTCCCCAGAGTCTCCAGCAGCTTGTTGAGGGAAGCCTGGAAAAGACCAGAGACGTCGCATGGATGGGTGCCCCGAGGGCGGAGACTCCAGGCAGAGGAACCCACCACCCCCCGGAGCGAAGGCTTTGGGGACGGCTGAACGGAAACGCTGCGGCAGAGCCACCCAGCCAGAGGAACCAATGAAAAATGAAAAAAGGCAGTGCGACTCCATTTGCCCTGGCGTGGGGCTTCCCTTCCGCATCGGCTCCCTCACCTGGAACTGGGCACTAATACTGGGCGGCTTCTTCTTCTTGTGCAGGTGCAGGAGGGACTTTGTGGTGCGGTCGTGGAGGGTCATGCTCACAATCAGCTTCAGGGATTTTGAGTCCAGCAGATTCTGCGGCCAAAAGGGTTACGCAAAAAGGCCGGCGTTGACAACCAGGCACGGGCGGACGGAGACACAGCCATCCCAGCGCAAAAAACGTTAGACTCCGCCGTGGGAACCTCGGTGTTTCGCTTGCCCGCTTGTGCCGGGTCTGTGTCGGTGCAGCTTTGGGGATGGGGGCCCGGGGAGGGGCAGGATGATGGGTCATAGCCCTGGAAAAACCATGGGCCTTCTCGCTGACTAAATCAAAGACTAAAGCAACACGCCCGTGCATCTCAAAGCATGCACAGAAGCTCACCTTCGGGATGATCTGCTTCTGTTTCGTACCTCGGCTCTTCCTGTAGAAATACGAAAGGGTTATTGGGCAAAACCAAGCGGGGGCGAGGGGGTGAGGGCGTTAGTTCAGCAAAGAGAATTCTGGCAAATTATATCAAGCAAAGCCACCGAGAACAGGGTGATGGGTCAGCAGTTCCCGACGAGCGATTTGGGGTGGGGTGTCCAAGAATAAACCAACGGTGAGTTGAAACAGAAACCATCGGTTCTGTTCTTCTTTTTCCTCCCCCCTCAGCTGAGGCTCTGGGGTCCCCTGCCTGTCACATGCTCAGAAGGCCTGCCTCGCCCAGGACGGCGGCCTCCGGGAGTGGCCCGAACGGCAAGCTCCTCCACTTACTTCTTGCTTTCGTACGACGCAATGATGTCTTCGAAAGCGCTTATATCAAAATCCTCAGAGCAATCAAAGGAGAAATCAAGCACTGAGCAGCTGCAGAAAGGGGGACATGCGGAGAGGTGAAACACGCCAGTTAATAGAGAAGCGGGCAACCCAAGCGGCTCTACAGCCAGGGGAGGGGGCCTTCCCGCGCACGGATCCTTCCCCGGTCCTCAGGAACAGAACCGGAGCCGAGGCAAAGGGATTCTATATAGAGAGGACGCCTGAAGGTCTAACGGGCACCGGTGGGAGAAATCTAGTGGGCCCGAAGGGAATGTGCGGGAAAAGGAGCCTCAGGAAGACCAGGTGGCTCTGCTTTAGGGCGCCGAACCTTGCCTTTCACTTAGAAGCAGAGCGACAGCCTTCAAGCCCCGGCCGGGTGAGGTTCCTCCTCCCCAAGTCCTCCCAGGAGACTGAATGGGTGTTTGTGACCCACCTGGGAACATGTGCCGGTGCCCCTCCTAAGGCGGGAAATTTAAGGGAATGAAAAGCGGGAGGTTTCACGCTGGCCGTCCACATTCATAGAAAGAGGCTGGCCGCAGAGAGGGTGAAAAGCATCGGCCGTGTGAGATCGGCCTGGTTAAATGCAGCCACTCCCCAGCAGAGGAAAAAGGTCAAGGGACGTCCACCGAGGTCCTGTTCTTATCAGGTCCCCAGCGAGGGGAGAACGGTGGTGCCAGACCCTAAGGAGAACGGGAGAGGTCCCTTCCTCAGCCCTTTCCTTCAGAAAACTCCCAGTGGCCAGGTTAAAAATCATCATCACCTCAGAACAGCCAAGCTGGAAGGGACCCTCTGGGTCCTCGAGTCCAGCCCCATGTCAAGGAGGCCCCGTGGAGAGCTCAAATGACAGGGGAGGGGGGGCAGGCCATCCCCTTGAATGTCACAACGTGCACGCCTCCCCCTTAGCTGTTTTAGAAGGGCCGCAAGGAGGGCAAGGGCAGGAAGGACGACCCAGCCCCACTGAGGGCAGGAAATACGGTTCGTTTTCTTCCTTGAACAAGGAGGTGGGGGGGCAGAGACTCCAAAGCGGTGAGCTCCACTGGAACCCCCATAAAAATGGAGAAGCCGACTCCTGGTCCAGACGCAGCGGGAAAGAGGCCCAGGGAGCTTTTTCCGATTCCTGCAGCTCCACAGACCCCAGTCCCTCGCGGACTCCCGATTTTCCTAGGGCAGGCCGTTTGGGGCTTTTCCTCCGAGGGGTGCCCTGTGATTTCTTGAGTCGCCTATCCGTGCTTCGCTCCGGGGTGAGCGCAGCAAATGCAGCGAAGAAATATTTGGGGGGGGGGAGGGCGCAAAAAGAGGCGATGGAAACAGAAAACCGTGGAAAAGCTGCTACAGTTAAACCAGAAAGCGAAGGAGGCAGCGATGCGAGGGATTGTCTCGCTTCTTGGGCGCGCAAGAAAAAGAGAGATAAAGGCAGAAAGGAGAGGAGGGTCGGAAAGCGCCCCTTACCGGTAAACTCTCTCCGCCGGGGGGTTGGCTTGCTGGAGCTCCCCTAAAGGCACCCGGGGCCCATGATGGCGGATCACGCCTGGTTGGCAAAAAGGAAACACATTTTCTATTAGTGCCATGGCGGGATGGCGGGATCCTCCTAAACGCTCCGCCACGCTCTCTCACCCGCCGTCTTCTGCGCTCGCTGGCGACCGGCCTCGGCGAAGACCGCCATGGCGCGGATGGCGGCCCGCAGGGTGGCCCACCGGAAGACGGCCACCGGGTCCATCCCGATGAGCTCCCGCACGTAAGCGCTGTCGCTGCCCCTCAGCAAGGCCACGATGTCCGGCCGCATGTAGTCCATGTTCTTCTCTCGGAAATCCTGGGAGGAAGACGGGGGGCCGTCAGAGGCCGGGGAGGTGTGCCCCTCCCAAGCGAACGTTACAGAAGAGAGGAGACCGGGCGGGCATCGCTCGGCCCAGGGCGTGAAGGCTGCTGCTTCTCCTCTCCTCTGTAACTCTGGAATTTGGGGTCACCCGGCGGAGATTCTTGGCCGGAGGTTTGAGTCGGACACAAAGGAATGCTTCTTCACACACATCCCGTGCCGCTGATTTGGGCAACTGACTAGCACACGACGTGAAAACGGGAATGAGCGGGAACAGCTTTTAGAAACCAAAGCCTTTAAGGACTTTAAGGTCCTGGAGCTGAACACGCCCTCCTCCTCAGGGTCCTCTCAGGGCCAAATCCTGTCCTCCACAACACCACGATGTACTGATTTCCCCGATTTTGCAAGTTCACCCATCCCCGTTCTGAGAGGTACAGCTGCCTTTATGACGGCTTATCTACTGCTAATAATAGCTTTTTCAGCGAAGACGTGCTATTTTGTCCCCCGTGATTCTTTGGGGGCTGGAATGCAGCCCCCCCGCAAGGACCACTCTTTGCTCTAACAGTTAGGAAGTATTTCCGGAGATTCAACTGAAATCGGGCTTCCTGTGGCTTGAGCCCATTCTCAGGGGTCCTGCCCTCTGGAACGATGGAAGACCCGATCCTGCCCCTCCTCTCTAGGGCGACCTTTGGACGATTTGAACAGTGCTCTCCCTCTGTCCCCCTCTGTTGTCTTCTCTCCAGCCACTGGAGCCTCGTTCCGTACCTTGATCTGGTATTTCACTTTGCCCGCAAAGTGCTGGATGATGAAGGCAGGTTCCAGGACCGGCGTCCCGATGAAGAACTTGTTGTCCTCGTGCTGCTGCTTGAACTTGGCAAGAAGCGTCTGGCTGGTGGCGTGGGGGAAGCTGCGGGGGGGACAAAAGCGGAAGGTCGGGTGGGAGAGTCTGAGCGGAGTGGGACTGAGACTCGGGAGGTCGGGCGGGAATCAGCGGCAACCTGGCTGCTAAGTTTTCCAGGCTAAGGGCGGGGGGAGAAATCCAGTCGTTCTCCATCTGGACAATCCACTACAGTACGGCCGCTGTATCCGCGGGATCACTTATCCACTGCCTGAAAATAACTAACTAAAACAGAGCTATCGTCACGAAGGCAATTTCCCTCTCTATAAAAGCGGAACCTTTTTCCTGCTTTGGTTTAAATTCTCCAGGCACTCCCAAAACCCACCCGGTCCTCTTCCTCGCCTTGGCTGCCCACCCCAGCGAGCGGCCCTTACTTGCTCTCTTCGTCCAGGAGGTAGAAAAGGCCCGTGGGTTTCTTGCTGATCAAGTGGATGCAGGCCACGTTGTCGGTGTAGTCGATGTTGTGCCACGAAATCCCTTCGCTCTGGTACTCTTCCTGCGAACAAGCAAAAGGACCGGGTCAGGCAAGCAAGGGTTTCCTTTTTCTTTTTCCCCTCGCCCCACAAGCATCCCAGCCGTACAAAGGGACGCTGGGCTTCTCTCCGATTCACTTATCTGCTGCTTGATAATACTAAATAATAATAATTTAAAAACCTAGCCCCAAAAACTATTTTCCTTTTTTGCATTGTTTTGTTGTCATCTGCCCCCAACGACATATCATTTAATCTGCGGCCAAACAGCAACAAAAGCTTCCCATTCCTTCCCGCCCCCCCAAATTCTCACCTGTTCCAGCTTGAAAATGTGCTGGTTGAAGTAATACTGCAGCTGCTCGTTGGCGTAATTGATGCAGAACTGCTCGAAGCTGTTGGTCTTGAAGTCCTCAAAGCCGAAGATGTCAAGCACCCCAATGGACAGGCACTGAAGGATCGGGAAGAAAGGAGAGAGAGAGAGAGAATCAGGAAAAGGCCCGTGAGCTGGACTGCAAGCTCTTCTCGGGAGGAAGGGTCACCCTCAACGCTTGCAACGGAGGGGCCTACCGGAGGGGGGGGGCACCTAAAAAACCGGCCCTCCTCCCCAAAACATCGCTTTCCCCCCCTTTGCAGGTCACGCACCTGAAGGCCCAGAGAGAGAAAAGCATCTCGTTTGCCTCGCCTGGAAACGTACCGTAACAGACTCTTCCATGTCTTTCTTGTTGAGGAGAGCGTGGTTAATCCGCAGCACGATCCAGTCGAAGAGCGCGCTGTAGAGAGACTTGGCCATGGAGTCGCGGGCTGTGACGGCCTGCAGGGGGAGAGAAGGGGCATTTCCGCACACCCGGGTCTGTCTTGTAGGTGCCCCCAGCGACCGGGCAGCCTCCCGAGACAGAATCCACTCCTTCCCAGGCATCCACGCGCAAGGTTCGCTCCGCCCCCGGGGACTCACTCACCTCATTGAGGCTGTAGGGCAGGATCAGCTTGTCGTTGGCCGTCACCGTTTTTCTTTTCGTCAACACTTCCACCAAGATTTCGCGCTTCACCTGGAGAAGGGTGGGGCAGGGAAGGAAGAGCTGAAATGACGTGCCCGGTGGAGAGGCCGGTCCCCTGACGTTGAGCCGATCTCCCGTCGGGGCAACGACTTTGCAGAACCGAATCCCTCCCGGTTTTTGCCTGCCCGATCGGCGATCCGCGGGTTGAGGAACCAGCTAAAGGTTTCGGTGCAAGGCCGAGACCGTCAGAAACGCACGGTGGGAATTTCCAGGTGCAAACGGGGCAAGCTCGGAGGAGGGCCTTTTTACCAGTGGGTGCAGCAGTTTTCGGGAACGCCCTCCCCTGGAAGCCTGGCTGCCCCCCCCCCCCCAAAAACAGTGCATGCCTTTCAGGCAACGGGTGAAAACCCAGCTCGTTCTGAAGACCAGGGTGGGTCTCCTCCTCCTCCTCACCCCTTGATGCATGCTTCGTTAGGGGCCTCTCCCATGAGGGTTAGAGGTTTTACTGTTTCAATTCCAATATTAGCTGCCCTGCGTTTATAAGGAAAACAGAATCAAAAACGACAGGAGGACCTCTTTATCCACGGGATCAACATCCGCAGTTTACCTTATCCACAGTTGGCCACAGCCCTACGTACAACATACAAGGGCCTTTGTCCCACTCCCTTGCCTAGTGTATCCCAAGGGTTTCCTCGTATCTGCGGTTTCAGGCATCCATGGTATATTATGGAACGGATCCCCCCATGGATGTGAGGGTCCTAACTGTGTGCGTTTTTGTTTTTTTGCTTTTTAAATTACATTGCACTCCGCTGGCTCCTTTTCTCTGCCAGACGGAGCTAGGATAAGGAAGGGAGCCCTACCTTCAGCAGCTGAGAAAGAATGTCCAGGACCTCCGGAGGGCCAACTTCCAACCCTTCATCCCGACCGGCTGCTCTTTTCTTGTAGGTGACGTTTCCCAGGTAGAGAATGGCAGAGAGGACTGAAAAGATTCTGGGGGAGGAAGACACGGCCCGAGACCAGACGCTGAGCCTTCTAGCAGAACAATCTGCTTCCCCCCCCCCCCCCCCCCGTTTTGTGCAGCATGGCTTTCTCAGACGTGGCCGTCAGACTGCGGCCACTCCCATCCATCCATCCGAGGTTCCAGCAATATTCCCACCAGCTTTCCTGAGAGCCAATTTCCCCCTGAGCAGAAATTAGCAGACGAAGGTTGGGTTTTTTATCCTGACATCATTCTGTGCCTGCCCTTCTGGAACGGTGCACCTGACACAGTCCTGGTTGTGTGGCGTTAACACAACCTTCTGCATGTTTTTAAAGCCGACGCGGCCCAAGAGAGAAGGTGCTCTGTGCACTCCCTGAAGGCTGATGGGCAGGAGGCCTAACAGACCTACTTACTGCTTCTTGGTCGCCGGGAGGAAACCGACCATCTCCATGGCTTGCTTTAACCGCTCAAAATCATGCTTCAGGTCTTCGCCATCTTCAATTTTCAAGTTATGCTAAGCAAATAAAAGAAAATAAACACGAAGAAGCAGGACAGAGGACTTCTTCACCAAAGTCCGGCTTCTTCTACACAGATCCTTGGGCTTCTCTGTACGGGAGGGGGAAAAAGGCTGCTTATGGTCTAGTGATTCCCCGTCTTGGATCCCCAGAGGTTCTCGGACTACGACTCCCAGAAGCCTCCACCACGAGCTGTGCTGGCCAGGATTTCCTGGGAGTGGTCGTCCACGCACCCCTGGGGACCCCAAATTGAAAATCTCCGGTCAGGTGGAATCCTGCTTCTTTGGTGGGGGTGAGAAGGAGGAGGGGGGTCTGCTCCACGGTCGCATTCACCCAGTGCAACGACCTGGAATAGACTCTGGTTTAGAGAGACCAATATAAATTACTGTTGCTACTGCTACTGCTAGAGTTCAGCCATCGTTTCTGTAATAATCATTACTGTTGATTAAGCACTGGCTGTAAATGGCTGTGAAGGGGTTCAGGTCTCTGACTGCGAAGCCAGTGGTTGGGAGTTCGAATCCCCTCCTCCGTGCCTCCTCAACGGGAGCAGGACTTGATGATCTAGAGGTGATGATGATGACGAAAAAGGAGACACGCAGGAATACAACAATGCCTGCAAAAAGTGAGGTAGGAAAGCCCAAGGGGGGGGGTCTTCCCCAGGGCGTCAGGGCTGAACGCAGCTACGCACTTCTTCCTGAGACGCCTGACCCCTCGCTGCCCTTGTTGGGGCCGAGCGAGGATCCCCACAGAACCTTCATGGGGGAATGAAGGGAGCCTGTTCGCCCCTCCCTTCCAGAGCACATCCGACACAACGACACCGGGCGCCTGCCGGCCGAGCTCACGCAAGGCGGGCACCGGGATACCTGGTTGAGGTAGAAGTAGTCTTCAGGCTGCCTGAGGTGGAATTCATCGCGCTCTTCCTCGCTCACACCGAGCAGCAAATAGTAGAACACGTGGTAGTTCCTGCAGACGCCAACGTATACCCGTCAAGGGAAGGGGTGCGCTTCCGCCCCCCGCCCCCCCGCCGTCTCCTCCTTAAGAGCCCTTGAGGCTGGACTGGTCCCAAAGGCCTCTCCGGCTGCGCCAGAGGCCAACCCAAGGGCTGCGGCGGTGGGAAACCACCAACAAAACAGCCCCCGCCCTCAGCGGCAGGGATACAGAGACGCGCCGCCTGGGATCCTAGGGGGCCCTAGAAAGCCACTCTGGTTTCTGCTGCTAAGCTTTAAAATTACTACAATCAACACCAGATGGGTTTGTATCCTGCAAGCACCACCCCCACCCCATTTAAAAATACCGATGAAGCTCAGCAGATAAAGTCTAGAGATACATCAGATCACTGGCAACAGCAAAGAGACACGGCTCTTCTGGGTGGGAGCAGGAAGGCTCCGGATCTCTTCCCTGGGGGTGATTTTCCAGGCTCTTTCTGTCCTAAAGAGTTTGCTGAGGGCATTTTTAATGGCAGCCGGCTTTTAAAAGGGGTGACTTGCAGCGCCTTTAATTTCAAAGACCTTTCTAACCTTTTACAACCGGGGACTTAAAACAAATAATTGAAAAACAACCCAGGGTATCCTTATTAGTGCGCACTCAGGTTCACCTCTTCCCGCTTTCCAGTCTGGCTTACCCTTGGTACCGAATTTCTCTTTTGAAAAGCAAAACCATGTGGTTCTAATTGCACGGCCAGGGTCAAGGAAGGGGGGGGGGAGGGAGAAAATCACCGTCAGAGGATTTGCAACGCCTCACCTTTCGTTTTTTTCCCGAGACACCAAACGAGATTTTTCAAGCAGGTATTTTTCAACCACGGCCCTGAATTCCGGAGAGGAAAAGAGAAACGAACGAGGAGGTTAAAAAGAGTGGCCGTGATGAAGATCTTGCCTGCATGGTTTCCAGTGAGGCTGGAGCAAGCCTTCAGATCCCCATCATCATTATTTTTGTTTATTTTATTTGCAGGCTCACAATATTAAAAAGAAGAGAGCTGAAAATACAATAAATGAGACATTAACGTCATCTGGAGTACAGAGTAGTAAGACGGCGGGAAGTCGGCTCTCCCTTCAAGCCATGGCCCCCTCTGCGTGAGTCTGGCCTTCATCCCCCCCCACAGACACTCCCCCCCCCCACCAAATGGAAAGCCACATGGGCCGCACTCACCCCCTGACGATCCCATTCTCCAAATAATTGACCTGGATGAACTTCCCAAAGCGGCTGGAGTTGTTATTATGGGCGGTCTTTGCATTTCCAAAGGCCTGCAAGGAAACAAACGTGGTTTTATTCCTTTGGACGCCGTGACTCACACTAGAGTAGCGCTTACAGGTTGAGACCATTTCATCAAAGGTGCCTGACCTTGGGTGGGGGGCATGGTGAACACCAAAGAAGAGAGGCTACTGTGATTTATGCCTTCACCTCGTAACTTGCCTTTTCATTCATTCATTCATTCATTCACTCACTCACTCACTCGCCTGTAGTTAAGATGCAAGAGCAGAGGGATACCTTGATGGAACCCCTAAGAAAATCAAATGAATGGCAAGCTTTCCCGGATAAGAATCCCACTTCATCAGGCTGGGACCTTCACGGAGAGGGTCTCGAACGGTCCGTCTGTAAGGAGATCCTCGGACCGCCTTTGGCCCGAGGCAGATGGGAAAGCTGGTCCCATCACAGGAGGCAGCCAAGTGGGACCACTGGAGCTCCCCGCCCCCCGGGTCCCTTCTCCCCCCCCCCCTCATCCTGGGCATGCACACATCCAGCTCAACAGACGGCTGGCTGTTCCCGCCCACACGGCTGAGGCAAGAGCTCAGACGAACTCCGGCTGGGTGGGTGGAGGTAGAAACCAACCCAACAAGGGTTGACTCATTTCTCCTGAAGCCACAGAGGCAGCCGTGTAAGCTCCTCATGACATCATAGAGCAGAGCGAGGAAGGCCTCTGGAAAACGAAGCCCAGGCCTTCTCCCGTGCCTTATGGGAGGGTCTCTTGCGTCCACAGCACCGCCGGGGGGGGGGGGGGAAATCAGTGAAAAACCAGCCACTGAGAGAGGCTTTTGCTGCCAATTCTCCCAAAACAGGCCAAGGGATTGGGGCTCCAGCGCATGGCACAACATGTCCATTTCCCTGTGTCCTAGGAAACCCAATAAACCTGGTCCAGCACGACCTAAATCCTCAATATTGTCATCTTTATTTTCTCGTTACCGGGTTTATTCAACGGGCTTTTCACCCCATTCGGCCAAAAGGCTGTCTGTCTCAGGGCGGCCCACGAAAAGTAAGAGCCACCACCTCCACCATCCCAGCGACCATCTGAGGGAGGGACGCAGCCTGAAACCTCTTCCACGTCCAGCCCCTAGACCTGTTCCCACAGACAGAGCACAGGCGAGGCACGGAGGGTGCCGTACGGAGCCCGTTTAAGGGGCTGGGGAAGGCGAATGAAAACCCTGGTTCAACGACCAGCCGATTCTGGGCAGAGGGAAAACAATACTGGTTCTTCCCTGTGAGCTTCCAGGAAAAAAAAACTTCTTAACTGTTAGAGCAGTACGACAAGGGGTTCAGATCAAGGAGAGCCGCTTCCAAGCCATCGCCAGGGCCTCCCACTTTCGAAGGAAAAGACCTTGCTTTCCATGCACACAGAGAACTTGCCTGCAAACAGGCAGATTTCAATAGGTTTCCAGCTATGCAGCCGAAGGTGAGGCTCCATGAGAGCACGAAAGCCCTATTTTGCAGCACACCCGTGTGCTTTTAATTTGTGCTATTTTAGGAAATTCTTGAATTTTGAAATGAGAAGCTTGGTTTTTTGTTTTCTTTTTAAATCACTCCACCCGACTTCCTGCGCTTTTGCTGCTTTTCATCCCCTTCTTTATGATCATGCATGTGAGTAGCCCTTAAGGCCCGGGAAGGATGAGGTGACCTCATGCCGATGGTATTTAGTTCAGGCAACAAGCAAATTCTCCAAAGCTGATTAAGGAATAAAAATCCGAGCCGGGGCGATATTAGCGGCCGGACAGCTTCTGGGCCCACGTGAACTTGGCTGTTTTGGACGGCAGGCCCGCCTCGCTACCCAAAACCAGCTAGTCATTTAAAATGAAGTCTAAACTTGGCAGAAGGCGTGTTGGGGACTGGATTCTCATTCTGAAAAGCTGTCCAAAGGCACCTTTGTTCCACCGGGAACAGATCTCCTCCCCAAAATAAGACTGAAACAGGAGCGCAGCTTTGCGGTAGAGCTTCTTCTCTGAATGCCCAGGTAGAGGTGTAAAATTTCCAAAAACTTCCATCGCTATCTATGCATAGGCCACCCAGGTTCTGCCCACCCCATCAATTCCAGATAAGATATTTCTTTCTCCCTCTCTTTCTAGAAAAATATTGCACATATGGAAAAAAAGTAACCTGCCTCCTCAACTCCAGGAAAGTTATTGCAGCCACTTCAGGCAGGAGAGGAGGAACGCAGGTGAAAAATATTCAAAATACTGGAGAATCACTGGCTAGTTTGAATCCGTGTTACTGAGTAAAATTCATTCCACGCCTTTCTTAGCTGCTCCCCCAACAGTCTGCTTGCTAAGTTACAGCATCTAAATAGAGATAGAGATAGATAGGGAGAGGTAAACTCCATATAGACATATGCTGCGGATCTGCGGGCAGCGAGGGCTGTGTGATCAGCTGATCCGTAAGGGGCTCTCCACAGTGAACCTCCTTCCTGTTTTGGGTTAGAAACCACAAGCATCAGCTTGAGGAGGTAGGCAGGGCTCTCGGCAGCCGAGTTCTGCTTTCCGAGGCAGGGGAGGAAGAGGAAAGAGAGCGACGTAGAGGCCCTGAACTATCCGGACTAAGCCAAGAGTAATCTGGAGCAAAACTGGAAGAGGAATTAAAAAGAAAGAAGGAACCGTCACAGCGCTTCGCTCTATCCCCGCGCATCGCGGCGTTTGGATATCTGAAGAGGGCCCAAATCCTGTCAGGGACACCGGCAAGCATAAAGCAAAGGACGTAACCCTTGGAGACGAACTGGCTCAAGGGAAGAAATCACAGCGAGTCACACAAGAGGGGCCCCTGCTCCAGAGAAGGACTAATACGGGGGTTTCGAATTCGCGGCACCTCCCCTCCCAAAGCCACTCCCTCCGCCTTCTGATCCTGGGGAACTAAGCCGTGGGGTCCCCTTTAGGACCGGGGGCTCAAAAGGCGGCTGATGGCCAACACTCCCCCCCTGGCCCCCCCCCCATTTCTTTATCTTTGGTTGTGAGAGGCAGCATGAGAAAATAGGACTAAAAAGATTTAGAAAAGAGGGAGAGAGAGAGAGAGAGAGAAGATGTTTCGGAGAAGGTCAAGAGTGTTTCCCACAGAAAACAAAGTGGAGGAAGGGATGGAGGAAAAGGCCCCCTTTCATCGCTTCCTTCCACAGGACAATCCAGGACCTCAACACAGCACACCAAATATGTGCCTAACTCCCCTGAAGAAAAGAAAAGAAAATTGTGCAAGAGGACATGCCTGGGTATAAATCTATTTGGATTGTTTTTTGGGGGAACCACACAGACTTTTCCTGGTTCCCCCTCCCCCCCCCCCGCTTCTCCCGATAGGTGTGTATGTTATATCTCTATTGATCTCTATTTACCTCCAGCACGGGCCCGGCTCCCAAAATAGTCCTCTCCACCCCGCTGGCGTACCCCTTTTGGCTCAGGGCGGTGAGGCAGTGGATGAGGAAGTTGGTACTCTGCGTCTTCCCCGAGCCGCTCTCCCCCGAGATGACGATGCACTGGTTGAGGCGCTTCTTCAGCATGGTGTGGTAGGCCACGTCGGCGATGGCGAAGATGTGAGGCTCCAGCTTGCCCAGCTGGTGGTTCTCGTACATCTGGACGTACTTGGGGTTGTAGATGGGCAGGAACCTGAAGGGGTTGAGGGCGATGAGGATGCTGCCCACGTAGGTGTAGATCTTCTGCTTCGAGAAGCGCCGGCGCAGGTTCTCCAGCAAGGTGGTCTCCGTCAGGTTGGGGAGGTTGCAGAGGTCATTGAAGTCCTCCTGCTGCCAGGGAAGGAAGCCCCTCTCCACCAGCCGCCGGGCCTCCTCCTCCTCCTGCTGCTCCTCCGAGGCCGGCGGCGGGGGGAGGTACCGGATGGTCCCGTCGGCGTTCCGCTCTTGCAAGAGGAAATAGTACCCCTCCTGCCGCGGGTGCTCGTCCTGGGCCCGGCGCGGCCACAGCAGGACCCGGTGGACGGGGGCGTCGTTCCCGTCGAGGACCCACTCCTCTCCTCCCGACTCCTTCACCTCCACCAGCACGTAGTGCTTAGAGACGTCCAAGCCCAGGGAGCCGACCGCGTCTTTGATGACCTCGGTGGCGGGGGCGTCCTTCGCCGCCGCCACCCGGCAGCAGGCGGCGCTGTCTGCCGAGAGCTGGGGGTAAATATGAAGCGCGTAGGCCACCCTCTCCGGGGACGCTGGGCCGCCAGCATCTTGTACACTCATCCTGGCACATGCCCGGCCTCCGCATGCCGCCCTGGCTTGGAGCCCCAGGCCGGGGGTCTGCAAGGAAGGAAAGGAGGAGAGAGTCAGAGGCTTCTCCCACAGAAAGAAGAGCCAGGGGGTGGGGTGGGGTGGGGGTTGCGCCTGGGGAGGGCAGGAAGGTCTGGAGGCGACAGAGGGAGCGCTTGGCCAGCCCCCCCCCCCCCCGGCAGAGGAAGCTAAGAGAGAGAAGAGGAGGGAGGGTCTGAAGAAAGGGCCCAGAGAGCGGTTGGGACAGGAGAGAAAGACCCCATCTGAGGAAGGCCAGTGGGGATTAGAAGCACGAAGCGGACGGGGCAAAAGGTCCCGAGAGGGAACAGGACGTGGCCCTTCAGCCCTCCCGATGGGAATGGCCGGCCACAGGTGGGTTCAGGGCTTTGCTTCCAAGCTGATCTCCCCGCAAACCAACAGCAGCTCCGTCCACCAATCCCTTTCCCCCCTCATCTGCCCTCAGGAAAGGCAGTCTTGCTTTGCAACAACAACAACAACACACACACACACACAAAAAAAGCACCGTTTTAACACCCAAACTCCTGTGGGCTTTGTTCTGTTTTTGAGGGTTGGGGTGAGTGGGGCTTTTGTTTGTTTGTTTGTTTTGCAGTCTCCGAGGTCCCTGGAAGACCCTGCAACGAGCAGGCCACCAGCCCGGCCGCACGGCTCGCCCCTGTTTTAACTGCATGATGGCACTCACTCACCCTCCAGCTCTGAGTTGCCGGAAACGCTGGTCGCTCCAGTTAGCGATCGCTCTGCCTCTGGAGGGAAGCTGGTCTGCCCTTACTCATCCTCTGAGTCAGCCACGAGGCTTTCTACGACAAAAGGTCGAAAGCCGTGGCGCTGAAGGACCGGGGAGCCTCCTTCCAGGGCGCTGTCGCTAAACCTCCGACAGCATCGTCATCCCGGCTATTGACTGTCACTCCGGTCAACAAAACTGAACCGTCACGCCTGCGGCTCGGCTCGAAAAACTCTCCTCGGCTTATCAGCAAGCGGTTCTTCTGGACATAAAAGGATGTTCTTGCCTCCCCCCCCCCCAGGAAACGGAGCAGCTGATAACCCCAGGGCTGAGCCCCAGGATCCAACAACCAACAGCTTACTTCAAAAGATGTACTTTGAAAACACACACAAACACACTAAAGCAGGAAAACAGCAAGTCATATCAAAGTGAAAATGTGGAGTTGCAGGGAGAGAGAAAGGGAGGAAAACAAGATTTAGACCATCATTATTTCTGCCACCTTGTCACTAAGCAGACAAGCTCGGCAGGAAGCCATGCTGGCTTATCAGGAAGAGAAAAAAAAGACCAAAAAAAATAAACACAGCAATAAATACGGTAATTTCTTCACTTTACTCTAAATCGAGTGGGGAAAAGTCACAAAAGAGGGATCAAGCTGTGCACACAAAAGCATTTGACACCTCGTGATGCTTGCCTTGAGCCTAAGAAAAGGATCACCTCACCCATGGCAATATTAGCCCTTATTCAGCCCAACAAGCCCATTTTGATTATTTGAACAGCAGCAGGTTCTGCTGAAAGCCAGAAATCAGCTTCCAATCAGCCGGGAACGGCTTCGTGATGTGAAATAAGTGGCGAGTGGGCCTCAGTTGTGAGACCACGGCACTTGGGAAGAGTTACTTTTGTGGAAATCCCAGATCTCCACACCACCGGGGGATTTTGGAGTACAACAGGACCCCCCCTGTATCTGCAGGATCAGTATCCACAGTTTCACTTATCCACGGTCTGAAAATATTAAAAGAAAAACTAGAAATAAGCAGAACTGGCCAGGGAGCCAGTTCTGGTAATATATGGTGAAAATACTTTTTTTCTGAACTGTTTTTCTTTTACCGTGCTATGTATAGTGTTTGCTATTATCCGCTGTTTTCAGCATCTGCAGGAGAGCTTGGAACCAATCCCCACAGATATGGGGTGGGTTGTTTTTTTTCCTACGGTACTAACTTTGTTCACACTCAGTTAATGATCAAGGCGGACATTCTTCCGAGCGCCTCACTGCAACCCAAGAGCCGATACCAACGTCTACGGACCCATCCAGAACTGCTGCTTGGGCACCAGGGAACGGGTGGCGGAGGGAAGGCCAACCGCTTTCTCTCCTATTTAGCGAACTGCAATCTGACACATCAATGGGTCATGCCTTCCCTTCGGGAGAGACGATGGGGGAGAATGGCAGAGGTAAAAGAAAAGGAAAGTCCTAGATGGACGGTCAGTCTGCATAGGCAAACGTTGATGTCAAGAATTCTAACGGCCACAAAGGGCCCGGCAGAATGGAAGATATTCTCATAAAAGTATTCTGAAGAAAGGGAGAGGGGAAGGGTTCTCCTCTGTTTCATGCGGGGGGGGGGGGGGGAGAGCCGTTTCTGGTCTGGCTAGAATAATCTGGCTACCGAAACCATAAAGAGAAGGGCAGGAACGTGTTCAGACACACACCTCTTAAGAGACCAGAAAGTGTGAACCCCCAGCCGGATCCTGCCTCAAGAGAAGAGATACGGGATGAGGAGTTTGTGCCTCACACAAGACTGACCACGGCAGCCTTCCTGGGCTGCAACTCGAGAGGGAGACCGAAACAGACAAGCTGTGTGTTATTTCTGGCTGCAGGCTTGGGGGGGGGGGGGGGGGCGTGATCTCTGGGCGTGTCTTATGAGAAATTAAGAATTAAGCCCGTTCTCTGCAGGCAAGCCTGTTCCAAATACGGGGCCCGATCGGTTTGAAAGGCACCAAACCCCGAAGACCTCCTTCCTCCCTCTAGGGGATCGCCGATTGCTCCCCCCTTGCAGCCGACCCAGGCCACGGCCTTGGAGGGAAACGGTGGGATCCCCTTGCTTTGGCCGCCGACTTCAACAACAGAGGGATGTGTTCAAGGCCAGCGAGGGTGCGCACGCGTGGGGACCGGAACCAGGAGGGGACGCTTTCTTCTAAGTTTGGAGCAACCAGCCCTTGGCCCGAAGGAGGGTGGAGAAAAGAGCTCCCATTTCGGCCACCGACCTTTAAATAAAGGGGCAGAAGCTTCTGATTTAGAAAGTCATTTGCGGGGTGGGGGGGGCGTTCTTTACAGACTCCTTCCTTTCTGGAGAGGCCCAGCTCATTTCAACGAAGCCTAAACAAAACAGCAACGAATTCCAACGCCTCCCACCTTCTTCTTAACTCTCCACGTCCTGCAGAGAATTCAGGCACACTAAGCCTAACCACTAAAAACTGTGGAGCTGCTGGAAAACAGGGCCGAGCATCTTCTCCCCCCCCCCCCCGCCCTCTGCACAATCCACCCAAAGCAGTGGTTTAGTCTCCACAAACCTATAATTTTAAAGCTGCATGTTTAACCAGTGAATCACGTCAAAGCTAAAAAAAGGGAACGCTACCATCACAGCCGAGTTGCAGGGCTGGGGTGTGTTGTGTGGAGAGACAGGCAGGCGATTTGCACATTTTCGCGCTTTCCATTTTTTTTTTTTTTTTTGCACCAGGCCTAAACATCTTTTGTGGTGAGGCAGCAGGATCTCTGCAGAAAGCAAGAACCTCTTTTTATATATATATACACACACACTCTCCCTCTCTCTCCTCATCATAGTGATTTGAAGACTCCTCTGGGCCTCTCCATCTCCTGGTAAAGATAAGAGCGGTCCCAAGAAAAGCAAGAAAAGCTGAGCCAAGATCCCAAATAACTGCTCAAAGTGAAACATTGGGGGTGGGGGGGGGGGAGGGAAGCCCACCCCCCCTGCACAGCCACAGAAAACACAAGATGCTGCCTTAACTCCTCTAAGAACTGCTGGAGAGCTCACGGGTTGAGGGTCTCTCTGACTGCGGAGCCAGAGGTGGGGAGTTCAAATCCCTCACTGGGCCTCCTTGACAGGGGCTGGTCTGGATGATCTCAAGGGTCCCTTCCAGCTCTGCTGTTCTAAGGTGGTGGTGGTGGTGGTTGCTAAACTGGCCCAGATCTTTAGACCTTCTAGCTCTGCGTTGTCCATCAAACTAAGTGACAGAACATGGTTCTTCAGGGTTTTAGACAGGGGTCCTCCCTGAGTCCTATCTGAAGATAACAGGGGTAGAACCCAGGACCCTTTTGCAGGCCATGCAAGTGCCAGTCCCGCCCCCCCCCCCTCCATATTAGATTATGCCTGTGCCATAGCACGAGCAAATAGCCAAGACTGCAAAAGAAAGGCTGCACACGCCTTATCTCGGCCGAGGTGGAAGATGCTTTTCTTTTTCATGGACTCCAAACGAAAGTAGAAAGAGAGAAAGCTGGCAGAGTGAAACAGCCTGGAAGCCCCCCCACCTGCGCAGGTTCGAAGCTCAGTTCAGCTCTAAATTCACAAAGCTGACTAAAGCAACTTCAAAACACACACAGAGAGAGAGAGAGTCACACAAACAAATATGGAAAAAACCATCCGAAGGGAAAATCATGCATTGCAAGCAAGAAGTCCCAGATTTAACCCTGGATTTCCCATACCATCCCTGAGAAAAGACGGAGGGCCTGTCTCACGATGAGGGAGTTATCACCGATTCAAACTCGGGCTCCTCTAGCTAGAAAAGAAATCTCAGGTAACACCTGCTAGGAAGGGCCCTTGAGAACAAGCACCGTTTCTGTCTCCCTCGCTAACCCTGGTGGGTGCTTCGTTTTCGATGTGGTTATTTTGATCACCTTGTTTGTATGTGGGATGGAAAAGCGGCACGAAAAGAGAAGTTTACATGTAAAACAGCACTGTGTAGGAAGGAGGTCACGAGATATTCAGTAATCTGATGCTAACGGACGACATGTGGGCCTGTGGCCTTCCACCAATATGCCCAAGGACTTGAGAACTTAATATAAAACAAACTTTAAAAAAAAAAGACATTTGATTTATCTCTGGCGCAAATTATACGTAACAGCACTGAACACCCACACTTTGCTCAGGACCTCCGGTCGAGGCCTAAGCTATTTAAGGAGTTCTCTGGAAAGCATGTTGATTTTGTCTGTAACCAGCATTGTGTTACCAGCCAGGATAATGACAGTAGCTCTCCTAAAAACCACGAGTACACGCTCCATTTCACTATTACAGAGGCTATGTGACAGCATGAATGAGACCAACGTTGAGAAGTGGAAGTCAAAGAGAAAGGAAGAGGAGCTTTAACGACACCCAAACAAGGAGGATTTGCTAATCCTTGCACAAACCCTGGACTGTCAATCCCGAGAGTGAGAGAATGCGGTAAGGTGCAAAAATGTGCAAAACAGGTTACATTTAATAGGGTCCAGGGCGCTGCATCTGCACGGATGCTGCCTGGACAGCTGAACGCCAGGCATGCAATGCCTGTGTGCCTGTATGCAAACTGTCCCTTGCAAGAAGCTCGGCTTTCTAAAGGCCTCACCACAGCTTCCATCTTTTGTCAGAACTAAACTAAAACAGGTAGGGTTGTTTCTTCTTTCTGCAGCCCATCCGCTGCTCTGAACCGTGACCCATCTTCCAAATTCTGTAAGCAAAAACTCTTCCCCACCCTTTCCACGTATTAAGGGAAACCACAGTACCTTCCAGTTTATCACCAAAGGGAAATGTTCCCAACAGCCCATGCTGAAGGCTATTTGCTCTTAAAGGGATTCGGCTATGAGGCTGTTTTTTTCCTAGAACACTATTTCACCACCACCACCACCACCCCTGCTAAGATCAAGCCTTGATTATGTCTTGCTCACACGGTTAAGAACGGAGCTCATCTCTTCAAACCTGAACACGTAAAATATCCAAAAATTAGGTTTTAAAGGGATAACGGTGTTTGACATCTCCTCTTCCCACCCCATCCGTGTAATACACAAAAAGGGGGTTAAAAAAACCCCGGTATCGAGGGATTATAAAGATAGAAGTCAAACCTCTTATTCATACGTCTGGTTATTCAGATCACCTCACCCATGAATCACTGTTTTATCAGAAAATTCAGCCTGCTTAAAGTTTCAGTCACCAGATACGTGAGTCTCTTTTTTCCATAGACACATTTTTTCACCAGGCAGCGTTTAACCCTGTTTTAAATTATTCAAGCTAGACAAGTGTTAAGGTTCGGTGGCACGACTGGGGAAAAAAACGGACTGGGGGTTTTGCAACCCTATCACACATGGCCCCAGACACCCAGCCTCATGCAGATGTTGGTTTGGGGGAGCTGGCTGTACGGACAGAGAAAAAGTACTGAGTCAACCCTTGGAAGGAAAAAGAGAGAGAGCTCTTTGTTTAGGAAGCCAGTCATCTGCCAGACACGGCGCGCAAAACGGCATGGCTCAATTCAGAACAGAGAGGAAGTTCTCGAAAACGTCTGCAGCCAAGCAGGGCCGGGACAGGGAGGGCGAAAGGGTTTCTCTTGCTCGTGGAGGGAAAAACAGGCCTGTGTGACTCTGAGGGTTAAGATCAGGACGGGGCGATTTCAAATCCGAGGAGGCAGAGCTGCTTGTCTGAGCTGCAGACAACCTTGCCCGCCTGCCCGCCTCTGCCTATAGCCAGCTCTGAATTTATTTTCTTTTATTTAAAATATTTTTTTACCCCGCCTTTCTCCTCAGGACCCAAGGCGGCTTAAACCGGAAGCAGAAGCGAGAAAGAGGAGGGAAGTGCTAAAGCATGAGATAAGACATGGAGGAAACTTTTAATATATATATATATTTAAGGGGCGCAGGAGAGCACTCTGAACTGCCCTGCAGATCCCTGCTCAACGTCCCATATAAACAAGGGCAAATGCGCATGCCATTTATTTCACACCTCATCAAGATGGACCGATCTCCCTTTTAAACTCGCAATAGGACTGCGGGAATCGAACTCCCAATCTCTGGCTTGGAAGCCAGAGGCCTAAACTACTGAGCTATCCTATTTTATATGGCACAGGGACATAGATCTGAACCCAGCTCCACCCAGTTCATGTGAATCTCTCCAACATGGTGGTGGGTCCTTTTAGGGCCGTTACTGCCAACCAGCCTGCCAGAAGCAGCTTTTTACACAGCCGGGCCCGAAGCTCACATTAAAATACAGCTGAGTCTTCAAGCTGCCACGAGGTTTTTGTCTTCTTTATCCCCCCCCCCCTCGAAACAAGAAACAAAACAAGAAAACCCTAAATTTTAGCTATTTTATACAACTCTGGTTTCTCTGCTCTCTTTATCCTGATGGTGGGCCAGGAGGGGACAACAGGGAGGAAAAGCCACCTTGGGGGGAAAAAATTAGCGGCAAAAACAAGGAAAATACCACCGCTGCCCAACCACATGGGTGTGAGCGTTCCTCGGCTTCACAGAGCGCAGTGTCCTCATGATGTAATCCTGAGACATGCAACTCTGCCAGCATGTTTTGGCACCACGCGACAAGCCCTCTGGCTCAAGTGAAGACAAGGAGGTTTCAAACACACACACACGGGGCAAGGAACGCCAGCCAGCCCCAAGAGGCTGTCCCTTCAGGGCTTTTCCACCTAGGTCAGAAAATCAGACGCCACCTCCCGATGCTCGGCTACCGCGAAGAGCCAGCCTGCTGACGCGTCAGGCGCAGGGAACGGGGCTGCCTCGGTAATCACGGGCCTGCCAGGGGAACTGACGTCAAAATCCCTGCTGCTGTTTTGCCAACAACAGAGGCAGAGCAGGCAGGAACCCTAGCCTTAGGCCGGGAGAGCCCGACAGCCATAATTGTAGGGAGGGAGCAAAGAGCTAGCCAGAGGGGTGGGGCAGGTTTCTGGGGCCCAAGGCCAACCAGAAATGTCATGTGGGGTGGGGTGGGGGGGGACAAACAAACAAACCCAGATCCCTCTGGCATTAAAAGTCCTAAACAGCGAAGCTTCCTCCTCGCTGTCGCATTAAACATCATTTGGCCTCGCCATCCCGTCTCCAAAACCCAGGGCTTCCCACGGCTCTGTCCATCACCCTTCTCTCGGTTAGAGCCTTCACTGCCAAGCACCCCGTAAAAGGGCAGGCGAAGCCCAAAAGAAGGGGTCCTCAACCGCGTAGGTAGCAGGAATCGGCCGCCAACCTATCTGAGAGGGACGACTCGGGACACAAAACTTTTGACCTGGACCCAGACCATGGGAATCAATCCCTCCTTTGCCTTCACTCCCTGGCAGGCCCTTTATTTATACAGGATCGTGATTAGCAAGAGAGAGAGGCCGGAGTGCATGTGGAAGATTAGGGGTGTCCCCAGGAGACAGCTGCCCATCAAATCTCTGCCCTCCGGACCCTCCTCCGTGGAGAGGCACCCCCACGGCTTTCAGGTACATCCCCTGAAGCCGCCAGGCAGCCCCTCCTCAAATATTTCCTCTGTCCCTGCATGTGTTCCTCTTCCCTAATCCCAACCCCTTCTCTGACTTCACAGTAAAACAGGGACTACTTGGGGATCCCTGGCCCCAATCCTCCGGCGGCTCCCACCTCTCCTTCCTCCCACGCAAAACTGCCCTCCTGCTGCCTGTAAACCCATTGACAGAAATGCTGGTTTTCGTTTCTTGGTTTTGCAAGCCTGCCGAGCCCCTTCCCGAGGAGGCCCCTTCCCAAAGAGTCTTGTCCCCTGTGAGCTCCGGAGACCCAAGACGGGGGGGGGGGGGGGACCCAGTGCCAGGGGACAAGAAGCTCCGCCAATGATCTCCCTGAAACCTCACACTCCCCCCCCCTCCAGAAGGGGCACAACCTCGACCCTTCCTTCTTTCTTCCATCCCCCAGAACAGAGGGGGGTCCCCCCCCCCCACATCCTGCAGCACCTCACCCCCATTGCAACCAACCAACCCCCCCCCCAGAGTCCCCACGCTTTCCTGCCTGCAAGGGAGGCCTCGGCCTCCCTAAAATGAAGAAGAAACCCCCCCCCCCTCGAACTGTGTCCAAGGAAGATCAGCAGAGAGAGTGACAAAAGTCACCAGCCAGGCCTCGGGCGCCCCCCCCCCCCCCCCCCCCCCGAGTTCTGGGAATCCAGGGATTCCCTTATTCATGGCCTCAAGAGACTAAAAATAAAAATCCTGAGAATTATGCATTTGCAGTATATGTCTGTGTTTGCATTTGCATGCATAGATATACTTACTTACTTACTTTATTACATTTATATCCCGCCCATCTAGCCATTTAGACTACTCTGGGCGGGTAACAAGATAACATATAACAATTTACAATTTAAAATGGCAATATATTACTAAAAAACACAATGATCCAAGATGGAAAGAACACAAGAAACAAAAATTCAGACAGTGGATGGAGGGATAGATAGACAGATAGATAGATATTGATAGATAGGTATATATACGTATATATAGATATAGATATGCATATATACATATCTATATCTATATCTATAGATAGATATAAAATGCACACACACACACACATATATATACACTGTATATGCATATGTGTGTGCACAGGCACATGTATGCATAGATTTTGAAAACATTTTGAACAAATCACTGACTAGAGACCCCTCCAGGCTGCCCCCCCCACCCCCACCTCCCCCTTCCATTGACCTCCCAGGAAAGGCAACCCCCCCACACACAAAGTAACCCCCCTCCCCTCCAAAGCCCCTCCGAGAGATTTCCCGCCACACCCCCCAAAAACTCCCCCCAGAGGAAGCTTCTCAACCCACTGCCCCCCCAGAGAGAGAGAGAGAGAGAGGGAGAGACCCCCCCCTCAAAAAAAAAGAAAGAACTGACCCCCCCTCCACAGAGAGATCACGCAGCCCCTCCTCTTTCCCCAAGGAAGCCCCCGCCTCCCTCATCCTCCTCCCCCTCCCCCACCAAACCGAAGAACCCCTCCCTCCCTCCCCCCCCCCGCAGAATTTACCTCAGGGAAACGACCGCCGCGGATACCGAGGGCCCCCCCGCCCCCCCAGGGACCTCGCGGGGAAAGCGTCTGGCTCTCCCCCCCCCCTCCAAGCGAAGGACACCCACACAGACGCTCCTTCTCAAATTACCTCACAGAAACAGCCCCGGATACGAAGGGCCCCCCCCAGGAAGAAAAAAAAAAGAGAGAGAGAGAGAGAGAGAAGGAAGGGCGCCTGAGGCCTGGCCTTTATCGCTGGGGGGGGGGGGAGGGAAGCGCGGGCCGAAGGACCGGAGTCTCTCTCCCCCCCCCCGCTCCGGCCCCCCTCCCCCCCTCCAGGATTTACCTCAGAGGAAGAAAGAGGAGGGGGGGTTTGGGCCCCTCCGGGCCTCTCCTTACCTGGAGGGAGGCAGGCGGCCGAGGATGATGGGGAGGATGATGGTGGTGGTGGCGGCGGCGACTCCCCCGCCCTGAGCCAGCCCAGCAGCCGCGGCCACAGGCCGCCTCCCTCAGCGAAGGCGGAGCGAGCCACTTCCGGGAAGGGCCTGGAAAAGAAGCGGAAGCGGGCACGGAAAGCGCTACGGCGCAGGCGCGCGGGGAGGAGGGCGGGAGGGAAGCAGGCGCAGAAAGCGCTACGGCGCAGGCGCAGGCGAGAGGGAGGGAAGCAAGCAGAGATTCCCCTACGGCGCAGACGCAGGGGAAAGAGGGAGGTGGAGGAGGAATAGGGGGCGGAGACAGAAGCCACGCCGCCGCGCAGGCGCATCGCTCCCTCTTGAAGGCCGGCCCCTACTCCTCCTGGGGAAGCTTTGCCCTTCCTTCTTTCTGGCCTCACTTCCTCCCCTGGGCGTCAAGGGTTCGATCCCCGCCGCCGCCGCCGCCAGCAGTTCAGGCCAGAGTCTGGGAATGCAGCTTGGGGTTCGGACTACAGCTCCCAGAGTTCCCCAGTGTGGGTTTGCCGTAGAGAGCCTTGCCCGGGCAGAGCCATGACCTCTTTCTAGTCATGCAGCCCCAGCTTGCAAGATGCAGTTTGTTTGTACCTGTGTGTCAGAGAATCCAATGCAACAAATTCTTTGCCATTTGACCCTACGAAAGAGGCTGAACAGGAATGAAATGCAACAAATCGATTGTCATTTTACCAGGCTGGATTTGATTTAAATTGGATTTTTAGATTTAAATCATTTTTTTTTAAATCACTGATTTCCATCCACCCTACCTTTAACTATAGGAAGACCCAGCTAACTGGGGTGGCAAAGTTTTCCATGCATAATTATATTGGAAACCGCCCAAAGAATACTATAGCACCACAAGGGGCGGGTGGTCGAATAAGCCCAATCAACCAACCAACCAATCAATCCATAGGGTTCTCAGAAGCCACTTGACGGCACTTTGTCGTCAGCCGCCTTGGGTCCCAATTCTGGGAGAAAGGCAACACATAAAATAACTACAGATGGATAGGAATAATTACATTAAAGCAGAACTTAAATTTTTAGGGTTTTTCCACAAGTTTTGTAGGTAGGGCCTAACCATTTCTGAATGAGGGCCCTTCTCTCAGAAGGTGTACGTTTTCAGACACTGGAGGCGTCCGCGACCCGGAAAGATGGAAGGGGAAACCGCTTCCTCGGAGTACTCTTTACCTAGAAAACCTTGGAAACAGTCGCTGTAAGTCAGAAACCGATGGTTACGATTAAAGCAAACAAGACTGCACGGTTTTGAGGGGAATTGAGATGATTAAGGGCAGCTTCTGTGAGCAGCCGCCAGCGGGTCTTCCTGCCCCCCACTATCCACCCCCCGATGGGCAGCAGGAAAGGTCCAGGATGCTTCAACGCTTAAGGAGGCCTGGCCGGGCAAGGAACAGATGAGCAGACAACCCAAAACAAAGGCTGCAGAAGCCGAACTCCCAGCAATTGTGTTTTTAATGCACAATGACCAAATTCACCCTAAGTGCAACTATAAGATCCCTTGGCTGCGTTAGCGGTAACGTGGTCTCCGAAGCCCGAGGGTGAGGCCAGGGCGTCTTCTGGTTCATCCCCTGTGCCTTCTGCGTTTCTCAGAATGCCAGGGGCACGCCACCCCTCCATGCCAGGCTGCCAGACTCCCTCCTCGAAGGAGCGACCAGCCTTCTCATGCCGTGGCGGCTGAACCGGGATTCTCCTCAGTGCCACGGAGATCCTTTTTCGCCCGGTGCTCTCATGACCCGAGTGAAACAGGACGGCCAGTCCTTCGGGCGGAGAGATCCGCCCCGGCGCTTAGCTGAAGTACAGCCGCTTGGTGGTCTCCAGGCCCTGGGCGTCTTCACACGCTTTCTGGAAATGCAGCGAAGCCTCCTTGCTCACGTCGGCAGACAGATCGAGCACGTCGGCAAAGGCCCTCGGGGAGAAAACGGACAAAATACAAAATAAAGTAAAAAAATAAAAATATAGAATGTTAAAAAGGCAGGGTGGAGAACTTGCTAGACTGTGAGGAGAAGACACCTAATCTTTTTGCGAGAGCCGGTGAAAGGGTTATTATGAAGACCCCAACGGCAGCCTTTAAGAGACCAAGGCTCACCTAGACCTACGTTCTAGACTGAGCAGGAGTCCCCAAGGCTGCTAAAGACACAACAGGCTCATGTGACGTCTCCCCACCGACTGATCCCCAGAGAGACATGGCCCCCGGAGGCCAGAGTTCCATTTCACCCATAAGCCAGAGCTTTGGAAAATCCACTTGGGTGGATTAACACCCCCAGGGTTGTACTTCTGTAAGCGGCAGCGGAGGAGTCTGGAAGCTGCCCTTGCTTTTCCAAGCTCTGGGACGAACCCTCATGGATGAGCCGCTGGGAATTTTATGTCATCTGCCTCTGAAGAACATTTTAGCATGTTGCAAAATCACGGTTCAAGTCTTTCTTTAATCATTTAAACACATTTATTATAAAGTGCTTTTAAAGTGCTGATGGCCAGAAAAGTAAGAAATGCTCTAGGAAAGAAGTAAATAAACAAATAATCCATCCCCTTTTAAACCCATCTAAGGAGGTAGCTATTAGCAGACCTTTGGGGCAGCCAGCTTCCAGACGTTGCCTGTGTTCTAAAGAAATAATTTCTCGAGTCTGCTGCCCGACCCCTTTGAGGAATCCAAAAATGAGCAGGAGGAGCCGCTCTCCAAGGACCCTCCAACGTCTTGAGGGACAGAGAGGGAAGAAAATACGGATGGAGGGCGGAGGGACACCACGCCAGAAGCCTCCCGTGGACGTGGGAAAGATCCTAAGCCTTCGTGCTTCTCTACTGCAAATCTTGTGAACTCATTTTCCCCTACGACCCACATATAAAGAACACAATCTGCAAACATGCCCCCCGCGTTTGGCTCTGTTTTTATAAATACCTTGGCAGCTCTGCATCCACCTTCAGAGACACCTCCTCTAATTCTTTTGCAAGGCCCAAAGCTCTGCCGTTTTCGGCCGTGTGCTCTTGCACGGTTCCGCCCAGAACGTTCTGGGCCCGAGTCAGCCCTTCTTGCAAGTCATCTGTCAAAAGGAAGCGCCGACGGGAGCAGGCGTCAGCCCAAACAGAACGCAAATAATGGCGATGAAATCCGAGGGGGTCTGCCCCCCGTTGAAAACACCGTGAAGGGCAGTGAGTTTCCTAGTCGCCTCAGAAACTCGAAATTCATTTCCAGGCTGGCTCTCCTCGCAGGAGGCCTGGAGGGGAGGGCGATTCAAACTCCCAACCTCTGGCTCTGTCGCCAGAGACCTCCACCCCTGAGCTCTCCCGCCAGCAACACGTGGCCCTAACTAAGATTAAAAAGCAACACAGGTAAATAACTCGGGAGAAAGAGAGAACAGCAAGGAAGGCGTGCGTTTTCCCTACCTAGGTACCGGCTTTTGTTCTCTCCCAGGTAGACGCCCTTCACCGGCAGCTCGTGCCGCGTCGCATCCAGGGCTGTGGCAAAGTGCTGGTATCGGTCCTTGAAGCGTGCGCCTTGCTGGGAAAGAGGGCCGAGGGCTTCCAGCTGGAAACCCAGAGAGGGTGGAAGGTGAGTCCGAAGACCCAGAGCAAGCTGAAAAAGGCCTTTGAAATCCTCCATAACCCCTTCTGTTGGAATCTTAAAGCCCAGGAACCGCTTAAAGCATGGATCCAGCGTTCCTGCTTTGCTGAGGAACCCCGGAAGCCGTGCTCGGAGAAGTTCCCTCTTCTGGACTGTGACTCCCAGAATCCTCTAGGCAGCAGAACCCCGGCCCTTGCCGGCTAAGGCGTGCCGGGCGTTTGAATCCAGGGAAGGGACTTTTCCAAGCTCCGAAGAGAAGGGCACAGCAGTCCCCGGGCCAGGGGGGCGTGAGCAGGAACGAGGACGACAGCAGCACCGCCCAACGGCTGGGTGCAGCACGTCCCCTTCACGCTGTGCACGGCTTAGGCTACCCGGATCATTACGCAGGACTAAACCGCTTTGCCGAGACACTGTCCTTGCTACCAGGCCGCTTCTCCCGGACTGCGACTCTGCCCAGGGACGGCTCAGTCGCCCTCCAGGCTGACTCATCCTTTCATCCTTCTGAGGTTGGCAAACTGAGTACCTAGCTTGCTGGGGGGGGGGGGGATGTGTCGCCTTGCATAACTAAACTATAAACCGCCCAGAGGGTGCTTTCAGCGCTATGGGGGGCCGTATAGAAGCAGCACACTTTTAACGTACAATTCTCTGAAAACAGAAACCAACAAGCACACAGACCTGCCTGTCCAGCGCTTCGGCGAGCTGCTGCTGTTTCTGTTGGTGCTGCAGCTTACGCTTCTTCCTGTGTGCCTCTTTCTGGAGCTTCTCCACTTCCCCCGAGAGGGTTAATAAGTTCCTTTCTGCTTTCTCTTCCAAACGGGACAGGTTCTTCTCTATCTGTGTAGAAGTACAGCCAAACCTTCCTCAGTTGGAAAACAGTTCAAAAAGTTTTAATATTTTTTTAAAAGGGTTTATTAAAGCTGATGTCTGTCAGCCCTTTAACCTTTATGGAGGCGTAGATTAGCAGCAGGGCCTGCGAGTCCAGCATTTCTATCAGATCATCTGGAGCGGTTGATACCTGGGAGAAACAAAGATTTCCATCTAATCATATCCTGGAACAAACACAAGCTTTTAAAAAGCACCAATATGATGGATTCCACACCCCCACCGACTCGCTTTGCTTCTCCCACCCGCCTGCCCGCTCGCCCAAGGTTTTAAGCACTCACCAAGGGCTGCTTTTTTTCACTGGCACCTTCGGTGCTGCTCTTTGAAATCGTCATCCTGTGGCGGGACTTCTCTGTACGCAGACAAAGAAACACCGAAATGAAGGCCCGGCTCAGAAGAACCCCCCGCCCAAAACATCGGCCTGCAGCTGAGAGGTGAGGAACCACAAGGGACTAGAAAGCACCGGTAAAACCCACACTCTCCTTTTTTTAAAAAAACTTATTTATCTAATTAAAATATTTTCACCCTGCTTTTCTCCTCAAAGAGGATCCAAAATGGTTTATGTCTTTTTAAAAAACTATACATGGAAACAAAAAACAGCGGTATCACCCGCTCTTAGTATTTGTATATTCATTGCTTTCAGCTTTTAAATATTGTCTTTTTAGAGATGCGTGAGCTACCTTTGGGTCCTTTTAAGGAGAAAGGCGGGGGGAAAAACATTTTCAATAAATAAAGAAACAAACTGTATTGCTTTTGGGGACGAGCTGAATTTTTTTCTATTTCATTTCCTATCTGTTCTCCTAAAACAGTGCGATACATAAATATCTAAAAAGAATTAAATAAACACGACATTTAAAATGTAGAATAAAAACACCGCCAGAACGTATTTTAAAACAACAAAAGCACAGGCTTAGCTCAGTTTTTATTTCAAAGGACAAGAGTGGCCACCGTTGGGTCTACCGTTAATGGCGGAAAACTCCAGGTCCGGCCGGGCGCTTGCGTGGCTGTCCACCATCGTTGACTGCAACACACCGGGAGTCATTTCTGGAAGAGAAGAGGAGGAAATGGTGGCCCAGGACGAGTCTCCCCCTGTCAGGCTTCTGGATGAAAACTGCAGGCAGGAGTGGAAAACAGGCGGGTCACATGCTCCCTTCCCAAAATAACCGCGTCCCATACAGGCACCTGTATCTGAGCATCAGGAAAAATGCCCTAACTATTAGAGCAGAATGACAACAGGGCCTGTGGCCTCAAGAGTGGGCGAGCACTCAGACGCTGGTGGCCTTTTGGGAGAAAATTGGACCACCGTCCGGTCTGATCTGCCTTGAGCAGGGGGTTGGATTGGATGACCTTAGAGGCCCCTTCCAATGCCATGATGCTAGGATTCTATGTGTTTATCTTCAGCTGCAGAAGGAGACCTTCTCTGCCAGAAGCCTGCAGGAAACAGCCAGCTTCTTTTAAAACACAAAAACAGTCCTGCTGCACCATGCCCTCTTTGGCCCCCAACTACGCCCCCTGAACCCTTCCAGTTTCTACAACACCAGAAGCAGACTTTGGGGGTCTCATTTAGGGCTGGGGAAGCCCCAGACAGGTCCTCCTGGCCTCTGGCACTTCCCACCTTGGCCTGCAGACCGATGCTCTTCAAACCAGATGTTGAGGTTCCTGAGAAGCCCCTTTCCTGAGGAAGTCTGCCTTCGGGATCCCGCTCTACCTCCTAGTTCTGCCAAAACCAGGGCCTCGCCACCGGGAACGGCTGGCGCCGTTTCTTCGGCGTTTCTTCCCCGGATGAGAAAATCACCCATGGCAAAACCACCCTCCCTGCATAACTTTGGGCTTCATCGCAGGGAACGAGGGCTCGTGAAGCGCCACAGGAAACCCCACATCTGGAATGCTTCACCGAATCCTCTCCTACCGAGGGAAAGCGAGAACACGAGGAAGCTTCTGCTCCGTTTGCTCCCAAGGAACAGCAGGCTGCTTGCCCAGAGAGGCGACGGGCTGAGGCCAACGCTCACCTGCCGTGCTTCTGTATTTCTGAAAGTGGCCGGGGGGTCTCTTTGGAGAGGCGGCGAGTTCCAGTCCTTTGGCAAAGGACAGGCTGGCGTCCGAGGCCGCCTGCCAAGGAAACAGACAGACGGTGCAAGTGAGCCGTGGCTTCGCATGCAACCTGTGTGGACGCCATCGAGCAACCGGAGTCCAAACTCACACCTCACCTTTCCAGCCGCTTTCTTTTCATACTGCATATAACGAGAAGGCACAATTCTTCCCCCTAAACAAACCAAAACCAAAAGGGTGAGAAATAAGCTCCGATCCAAAGATACAAGAGATGAGGGGGGGGGGGAAACCCCGAAAGTGGTTGCAAGTGTATTCACTAGGACCCTCCCTATCCGCGGGATCAGTATCCGCGGGCTGAAAATCATAAAAACCCCAGAAATGCATGAACTCGACCTCTCCTCTCCAGGGCGTGTTTACCAGAACGGGCCACCAGGGGGAGCCAGAGACCTTGCCCTGGAGGGCGTCCGCCCCTTCCGCGTTTCTCCGCATCCGCGTTGGGCATTGAGGCAGGAGAGACTCCTCGGGGGATCCTGGGGGGTGTTTTTAAATCCCTTTCTCTCTGTGTGTGTGTGCGTGCGTTTCATTGGGGTTTTTTCCCCTTTCCCCCTCTATAATTGAAGGGTGCCTCTGAGCATAGGCAGAGGGCAGCCCTTCAGGACAGAGCAGGGCTTCCGCCCCCCTTCCCTGATCCGCAACAGGCCCCCCCTTCCCGACTTCGGTCTGGTTCTGGCGCCCCACAGAAGGGAAAGGGCAGGCCTCCCTCAAGCATGTGCAGAGTGCAGAGTGCAGAGTGCCGGGGGGGGAACTATCCCTCCGCTCACCGACCTCTCTGCTTGGGCCTGGCCCCGGGCCCGGCCCCGGCCTCGTCCATGGCGGGGGGCCCGGGAGGGGAAGCCGGGAAGGGGAGGGGGGGCGCCGCCGCCTCTTCTTCTCCGAAGAAACAGTTTGCTTTTTCCCGCCGCCTTCGACTCCCGGAAGCGGAAGCGGCGGGGCTAGAACGCCGCACTTCCGGTCCCTCCCGGAGGGGGGGAAAAGCTGGACAGGGACCACTTCCGGCCTCCAGAAGAGGCTCTCCGATGGGGCGCATGCGCAGAGCGTACCCCGGCTCTCTCTTTTTTTCTTCTCACAGGGAGCGCTCGAAAGAGGGAAGAAAATGCGCTCGTTTTACCTTCATCGTCGTTAATTAATTAATGAGCTTTGCGATTTTTCAGTTTGCAATTCAATTCGTCACTCGCTTCGTCGTTTTTAACTTGTAATTGCCTTTGTAACGGTCGACTTGTAACTGAGTTAGTAACGGTTATTTTGTACTGTAATTCCTAAGGCACAGGAGGGTGCAGTTGGGCTGAGGAAACAAAGCTGCGGGGGGAACAAATGTCACATACTTTGGGGGGCACTACAAGTCCCAAAATCCTCCAGCCAGCTGGGAGTTGTAGTCTCTTCCCCCCCCCCTCAAAAAGGAGCGATTTTGCTCCAACCTGGGCAGTCAATCCAGCCCTGCGACCTCTTTCCTTCCCAACTCCTGGCACTGGAGGCACTTCCGCCCGCACTTCTCTGTCATGGCCGCCCTCCCTGAGCACGTGACGCCACCTGCAAGCACGTGACTCCTCCTCCTCCTCCTCCTTTCTTCCTCTCCCTTCACCCCTCCCCGGTGGAACCTTCTCTCCCGGATCGGGACCCGACCTGCAACCGCCCTGGCCCACTGGGGGAAGGGAAGGCGAGGTCAAAGGTGAGAGGTAGGGGAAGGTCAAGGGTCAAGCTCCTTGGGGGGGGGCAGGGAGAGGGACCCCCTCCATCCATCCGTCCCATAAAGGCTCCGCACACGTGCTTTGGGTGTGTGTGTGAACCATGCCTGCCTCCCAGAAGGGTGGCGAGCGTGCCTCTGAGCACGTGCAAAGGGCAGACTGCAGCTTCTCTGTCTTCCCCTCCCTTCTTAAACTGGGAACGCGCGTGCCTCTGAGCATGGGCAGAGGGCCTCTCTGGCGCTTGTTGGGACCCAACAAGTCTTTGCATTTTACCACCCTTGCATTGGCCTCCTCAGATCTCACTGAGACATCCATATTCATACATAAGAATTAATTCAACGTATTCCACCCGGTGACCCCGGATCATCCCTGGTGGGCTTTCTCCAGAATCTGCTTAGTTGAAGGAGGGCGGGGGGGGGGGGGAGAGGGTTTTTCCCGGTTTGTTTCTTCCTGGTTTTGTGGGAGAACAGGAATCAATCCCGTGGAAGGCTCAGCACCGTGGAGTCGCCCCGGAAAGACACGACACCCTTCCTTGACGGTCGGTCGTCCTGAATGCATTTTCTGCAAAGAATCCCGTGGGAAATGTGGAGAAGAAACCCACCGCCTTGCTGCAGGTGGATGATGGGGTGGATGATGCCCTGCGCCACAAGGGGTACCATCCTGCCCACCCTTTGGGAGGACCGCCGCGGACGTTTCCCCCCCCCCCCTCACATCCTGGTGTCGTTCTCTCCCCCCTCCAGGCGCTCCACCTCCCCGGGGGAAGAGCCAGGAGGATGATGGCCCGCGGGCGACAGCTCTTCGGGGGGTTCGCCGTCTACTGGAAGCCGCTGTTCCAAGGCCGCCTCCTGCTGGTGACCAACACCGTCAGTTGTGGGGGGCTCCTGGCGGCAGGGGACACGGTGCGCCAAGCCTGGGAGATCCGGAAGGACCCGCAACGCAAGCGCGATTTGGCCCGCACAGGTTGAGAGGGCATTGGAGGGGGGGCGGGGGGGGGGGAGAAACGCTGCCGTGGCGTGTGAACGATGTCCTGAACTCCTGCCTCCGTGTTGTGGGGCTGGCCGGGAGGTGGGCGAGCCTTTGGGTCCGAGTCCCGAGTGCGAGTCTTTGGTGCCAAACCCCAAGTCTCCGTTTAGGACGTGGTACCAAAGGCTCAGACTCGGGGCTTGACCACTGAGGATGATATCTCCCTTTAGGTCCAGGTGTTAAGATGGTTAAGATCTCGGTCCCATCATCCTCACAGGTGCGCTTGGTGGGGAGACACCGGAGAGGGGCCTTCTCTGTGGCTGCTCCCAGACTCTGGAACTCCCTGCCACTGGAGGCCCGGCTGGCCCCATCTTTGCTCTCCTTCCACAAGCAGGCCAAGACCTTCTTCTTCAGGCAGGCTTTCCCTGTGTGACTAGCAGCCTGAGTGGGGTTTTTTAAATGGATGGTGGCTTTGAATGTGCTTTATGTGTTGCTTTTGTTTTAATATGTTGTTTGTTTGGTCTTTTTTCGTATTTTTTTTTTTTTTTTTTACTTACCGTTTTGAGCTTCAAATACGGGCTTTTAATTGACGGAAGCCACCTTGGGTTCTCTTGAAGGAGAAAAGCAGGGTAATAATATTTTAGATAAGTAAACAGGGCCACCTTCTGCGGGATCGTGTGCCCGCCTAATCCAACGGTGGGAAGCCCTGAAAAATCTGAATGGCACCCATTCTGGCGGTTGGCTGGCCGGGAGAGCCCTTCTGATCCTCTCCTGATCCAGAGGGAGGCCCGAGGACCAGGTTCGGAAACTTTGGCCTGGAAAAGGAGGGGCTCCGTCTGCTGAGGCCGAGGCGCCTCTCTCTCTTGGAGCCTCATGAAAAGACTAAAGTCCGCAGACCTGCTCGGGAAGGCTGGCCCGGCCTTTGCCCAGCTCTCTCCTCCACAGGAAGTTTTCCCCCTTGGCCTGGGGTCAAATCTTCCCTGCAACCTCTTCCAAGACATCAGACGTCATCCTGCCTGCTCTCTGATCCCAAGCCCCCCCCCCCCCCCCCGTCTGAGAGTGCTTTTATCACGTCCCCTTTCGGGGCCTGTTTGCAGAGCCGCTGACCCCAGGAGAAACCCGGCCGTTTGTCCAACGGAAGCGTCAGGAATCGGCAGAAACGGTGAAAACGGGAGATAAAAAATCACCCCCTCCCTTCCGAACCGTCTGCCTTCCTGGCCTGAGGAAAACAACCGGGGCAGCTAAAAAGCGCAATGTTAAAAGCACACCTCGCCGCCTTAAGAGAAGGGAATGAAAATGAATGTGAAAGCCCGTTAAAAAGAGAAAATAAATAAAAGGACCCCCCTCTCTCCCCTTATTAAAAACCCCTTCCTCAGCAGCCACATAGCCCTCCTCCCTGAATCAAAAGTTCTTTGCCTGTGGACGGAAGGGCCACAGAGAAAGAGACGACCCAGCTTCCTGTGGTGGGGAGTTCCACCGTCTTAGGAGCAGCCCCAGCCGGCCCACTTCCTGACCTGCAAAGTGGCTCGTGCTCCACTCACAAGGCGCCTCTCCTCCTCCCTCCCTCCTCCAGCCCGGATGTTCGCCGTCGGCTGCAGCATGGGCCCCGTGATGCACTACTGGTACCTGTGGCTGGACCGCACCTTCCCCGCCGCCGGCTTCGGCGGCATCCGCACCGTCCTGAAAAAGGTCTTCATCGACCAGATCGTGGCTTCCCCGGCCCTGGGAGCCTGGTACTTCCTGGGTAAGGCTGGCCGCTCCCGGCTCCCGGCCGGTGGCTCTCCGAGGAGGGTGCTTGGACTACCACTCCCAGAAGCCTTGGCCAGCCCAGCCAGCGGTGAAGGCTTCTGGGAGCTGTCGTTCGAGAACCCCTTCTCGGGCAGCCCAGGTTGGGAGCCCCTGGCGGAGAGGTCCTTCGGCCTCTCCAGGGAGGGGGTGTCCGGGTTCCGGGTCCCTCCTCTTCTGGACCTTCTCCCTCTTGACTCTCCCTGCAGGAATGGGGACCCTGGAGGGCCAGTCTCTGGAGCAGAGTTGGCGTGAGTTGGAGGACAACTTTTGGGAGTTTTACAAGGTAGGTCCCTCCTTCTCCCCCCCCCCCACGCTTTCTCTTCCATGGACGAGGCGGCTGATCCTTCCCTCCTCCTCCCGTCCGCAGATGGACTGGTGCGTCTGGCCGCCCGCGCAGCTGGTCAACTTCCTCTTCCTGTCCCCCAAGTACCGCGTCCTCTACATGAACGTCATCACTCTGGGATGGGACACCTACCTGTCTTACCTGAAGCATCGCGTGAGTGCCACCCCTTGCCGGGAAGGGGGAAAGGGTCAAGGGCTGAGGTCCACTCGGGGTCCCTGTTCCTGTCCGCCCCTTACCCTCCCCGCGTCCTTTGGAGACAAGGAGGACCCCCGGGGAAAAATGCAGAGCGGGCCGGGAGCCCAACATGCCCCAAAGCCTGCCTCCAGCAATCCAAAAGGGATGGAGTTTGTTTTGGGGTTGGCGGCTGCGGGAATGCTCGACTCACCACGCATCGGAGGCCTGGCGCCACAAAGCACAGCGACTCCCAAGATCGGCTGATTTGGGAGTTTTTTCCTCCCTTTTCTTTCAGTCCAGGCATCCGTCTCACGGCCCAGAAGAGGAGGACGACCCCGAGCCCCAAACGCTCGAAATCCAAACGGCTGGCTGAGCGGCATCTCCGGACCCCGACCCACAGCGCAACGACCCGTTTCGTTTGCGAGTCGGAGCGGGCCTCCTCAGCTTCGCTCCGTCTCCCGAGAGTTTTGGGTCATTTCTGAGAAAGGAACGTTTGTGCACGGCCAGGCGGGACCGCCGCCGAGGTGGGGAGCAAGCCGTTCCCGACTGAAACTCTTTCACGCCAGGCAAGACGGGACGGTCCGCGATTTCACCGTCTCCAAGAGGGTCCGTGGCGGGAGCAAGGCGGAGGACTCGGAACAAATGAGAATTTGTGGCGGCCGAATCGGGTTGGCCTCCCAACGGAGACCGGATCCTTCTTGATTGATGTGCCTCTTCCAAAGCTGTGCCAAATCACCGATTTTCCTAATTAAAGAAACTTCTTGATTGCCTCTTTTGTGCTTTTGAGATGCTTATCGTCACCTCCAAGCGACGGCACAGCTAGTTTGATCAGTGCCGGCCTTAAAAAGGCGTTTGCTGGGACAGGACGAGACGGCTGGAGGGGCCCGAACAGATTTAGGCGGACGCAGGAGAAGGGAACAGGTTCGATTCCCCCCCACAGGGCCTCCTTGGCAGGGGCTGGACTGGATGATCTCGAGGGTCCCTTCCCGCTCTGCAGTCCTAAAATAAAATTATTAATCCCTTCACACCGACTCCGACATAAAATGCTTTGTGTGATCAGCAATTTTATTTCCTCACATATCTCCTTAGTACAGTGATTATTTTTTGTAATATTTTTTTTAGGAAACTTGAGTTTAATTTTGACACTTCCGACAGGTTTTGTTTGTTTTAAATACAGTACAGCATATCCCCCCCCCCCAATAGAAGTAAACATCACAAAAGAGAGAGCGAAAGAGAAAGGACATTTTGTGTGTGTGTGTGTGTGTTAAAAGTTATCTGTAAAACAAAACTTCCAGCGTTTCCGTTAAAAACCAAAGGGGAGCCGCAGGGAGGCGGGGGGGAGAAGACTCAGCAGAAAAAGTTTATTAATACAGTTGATCCATCTACACTGCAATAGAAAGAATCCGAACAAGGCGGGAGGCAAAAAGGGACGGCGCGGGAACGGCAGCAGGGGTCAGCTCGGCTCCTCCCAACCCATTTCCAACTCCAAGAGCAAACGGGAATATTTAGAGGTGGGAGGATGCATTTAAAAAGAGGAAGAAACCCTTAATTTTCTCAGCTGCTTCCCAGAGAGAACCCTGGAGGGTTTTTCAGCTGCCAGTAGGGTGCAACAATTGTTTGCACTCCCACCTCCTTTGTCTTGTTTTTCCCTTTCTCTTTTTAAGTATATATATAAGTATGTGATTGTGTGTACACATGTATATATGCATATATATACAGCAGGCCTCCTGTATCCACAAAGGGATTGGTTTTGAGCCCCCTGTGGAAGCTGAAAACCATGGATAATAGTGAACGCTATACATAGCATGGTAAAAGAGAGAAAAAATCCAGGAAAAAAAAAGGATTTTTGTCATGTGTTACCAGAACTGGCCATAAGAGGGAGCCAGAGACGATGCTGTGTGTTCTTTAATAACCAGGATACATAGCATGGCCTCTGGCTCCCTCTTATGGCCAGTTCTGGTAAATACATTGTGAAAAATATATATTTCTAGGGTTTTTTTCCCCCCCTTTTAATATTTTCAGACCACAGATGAGTGAAACCACAAATACTGTTCCTGGGGATACAGGGGTCCTACAGAATATACATATATATTTCAGTAATGACTCACAAGCTAATGAAAAACCGTCACAAAGGATGCCTTCTTAGGAAAAAGAAAAAGGTGACGGGGAAAACACCAGCACAAGCCACAACACGGCAAGGAGTCCACACACACACACACACCCCGACAACACCGTCTGCTTCTATTTACAGAGAGCTGGAGAGAACCTCCAAAATCCTATCGGGCCACGCACCCTGCCCGCCCCGAGAGGATTGGGTGGGTTGCCTTATTTTTCCCTTTTCTTTTTCTGTACACGGAGGAAGACAGGAAGGAAAGCCAACGCGGGAAGTTTTTTTATACAATCAGCAAAAGGGGGGGGGAGCAAAGCGGGAGACCCGTCCTCCTCCTCCTCCGCCAGGGAAAGTTTTTGGGAGGGACGGCAAGAGAAGAAGCCGAGGGAGCCTCCTCCGTTCGGTGGCCACTTTTGGAGTCGCCAGGCAGGTGAGGAGCCCGGAGCCCCAAACCGAACAAGGCTCGATGTTGACCCGCTATTCCAGAAGGGGCTGGCCGGAGGCACTAAACCCCCCTTGGGGAGACCCGCAACGGTGCCAGGCGGAGAGGACGGAAAAGGCCCCTGCCCGTCATTCACTCCCTGGGCGCCCAAAGGGTCCCACGGCCGCCCTTCTTCCCCAAATCGCTGGTCTCCCAAAAGGAGGGGACGATACAGGCTGGAAAAGCATTGTGCGACACGGAAACCCTGCGGCCCGGATCAGGTTTCCCTCTGCGCAAGCGAAGCCCCGAAAAACTCCATCTGCCCCACCGAATCCCTGGGAGGAAAGGGGGGGCCCTCAGCGCGCCCATCCCTGCCCAAAGCTGGAGCTCAGCCCCAGCGGAGTGAAAAGTGAAAAACCTTCCTCGCCAGCATTTAATGCCCCCCCCCCCCGTGCTGGACGGGCCATTTGCCGTGGGAGAGGGGCGCCTGGCCGTCTCGGCCCGCCTGGGCCACAAGACCCCCCCCCCCCAGATCAGCGGGAAGGAGGACGGGGGAAGGCCGTTCGCCCCGGGGAGCTTTCCTGCCGGCTTCGAAGCCCCGCCTGGAGAGTTACGCTCTGGATCCGGCCTCTTTTTCAGGAGACTGACTGACCTGGGGCAGAGGGATGGGAGGGAGGCGCACAAGATCGCCGTGTCCCTTAAGAAAGCAAAGAGGCAAAAAGGGGAAGAAGAAGAAGAAGGGGGGGGGAGAGAAAAAAAGGGCGCCTGGATACATCAACAGAGGGGAGAGGGAGGTATAAATATATAAATAAATAAATATATATATATGTATATATAAATAAATAAAATCCACTACAACAGTTAAAAGATCCCGATCTGTACCCACCCACCCCGCCCCGCGCCGAGATCTCTGGTGATCCAAGACACAAGCAGAGATAGAATACCCCCCCTCCCACCCCACATCCCCCCCAAAGATTAAAGGGAGCGAGTTCGAAACCTCCAAGGACCCACACAGAAAAACGGACACACTTTTAAGTTACCCTCCCCGACATGTAGGTAGAAGCCATGGGAGGGGGAGAAGGGGAGGGTGTCGTGTGGGCCGGGGGGGTGGGGGACAGGTGGGGGGGGTCGCACACGGTCAAGGGGCCTCTGGTTACTGCAGGGCACGGGGCAGGCAAGGGTAGGAGAAGGGGGGCAGGGGTGGGGCGGAAGTCTCTCTAACAGGCACAGTCCTGGTGAGGGGGGGTTTGTTGGTCAGTCAGCTGTGGGCCCTGCTTGGTGCCGGTCACGGCCGGGTCGGCCGCATCCAGCGACTCGGACATCTTCTCGCAGATGATGTCCACCAAGCGCTCGAAGGTCTGCTTCACGTTGATGTTATCCTTGGCGCTCGCCTCGAAGAATTCGAACCCTGGACAATTCGAACCCGGGGTGGGGGGGAGAAGAGAGGAGAAAGGCGTAACAAAATAAAAATACAAAAGAGAGAGAGAGAAACCGTGACCAGTTAAGTTTGGCAAGCGGCAGCCAAAGCAGGCAGAAAACAGCTGCAATGGGGAGCCCAAGGTAGACTGCTCCTCTCCATGGGGGCACCATTTTGTTCATCCCAATAAATATCTTTTATTTTTCCAACTAGTTCTCTAATTTCTTTCTGAAGGAAGACCCGGGAGCCCCTCCTGGTCCACAGGCAGAATTTAGTTGGTGATTTTTAAGAGTTTTCCACAACTCCGCAAGCTGTCCCTAGGAGGTGTGGCTGGGAGGGACATTTTTGGCTGGGGTGACGGTCAATCTATCCAGGGCTGACCACTTGTTCCCTCTTGCCTCTGAGTTCAAAGAGAGGCCCGCCTCTCTGCTCAGTGTCTCTTTCCCTCTCTTCAGTCTGTTGAAAGCCGTCGTCTGTTGAGGTGTTTTTGAAAGCAGTCACACGTTTGCCCGTTGGATCTGCTCAAGTCATGAAACCTTTTTTCCCCCCTTTCTACTACTGAAGTCTCAGGGTGCTGGTTACTGAGAAAAAGGGGTGGTCTGCTCCGGAGAACTTGAAGCTACTCTGCTCCGTGAATCCCTGCAATTCTGCGGCACGTCTGGAGGAATTGAACGCAAAGCTCTGCACCCAGTTTTACCCCATTTCTCCCCCAGCGCTTGCAGAAGTTACATTTTCCACTACCCAAACCCCGGTGTTTTGAGAGACACAGGTCAAAACGTTCACAAGCTCTGTTTACCCCTCTCCCAGAACCCCCCGTATCGCCTGCCTAGGCCCCCCCACGCACCCATACCTGTCCCGGACTCACCCAGATGTTCAGCCAGCTGACGGCCCCGCTCCGACGACACAACCCTCTCGTCTTCCATGTCACACTTGTTCCCTACCAGCAGGACCTGGGCGTTGTCCCATGAGTAGGTCTTGATTTGGGTGGACCTGGAAGGAGAAAAAACCCACCCGTCGTAAGAGGAAGGACAACGGATTGATCCCGGAGGTGGAAGAAAGAGAAAACCCAACTGTGCTGAGCAGAGACCCTCTCGGGTCCTAGACCAAGGGAACTTTTTTTTGTGGGAAGGGCGTGGGGATCTCAATCCAACAGCAAATCCTAAAAAGAGTCCCGAGTCAACTCTGGACCAGCGAGTCCACCCTTCGTGGGTAAGTGAAACCCTTCCTCGCACGGATGGACTCGAGTCGGGAGTAGCAACTGGACCGAAAGCAAGAGAACTTTAAACAGGATGCTGGAGCATTAGGGGATGGGTTTGTTTGCAAAGTCTTGTTTGTTTGTTTGCAAAGTCCTCCGTGTTTTTCCCGTTCTACCTGCCCAGAAGCGAGCTTTGTTCACAGAGGCAGGGTTGATCGCAAGGGCCAGAGGCTCGGGATCCCCAGGGCAAAACACAGCGCCGGCCGGACTCACCAGTCCTGGACGGCGTTGAAGGACTCCTCATTCGTGATGTCGTACATCAGGATGAAACCCATGGCCCCCCCGGTAGTAGGCGGTGGTGATGGTTCGGTACCGCTCCTGCCCCGCCGTGTCCTATGGGGAGAGAGGGGAAAGAATCTGAAGATGGGATCAAGTGGGGTCCGACCCTAAGGAAAGGGAGATACTGAAAGAGTGGTTTGATCAGTTCCATGGTTCCCCCGGTTAATTTCCATGGCTGAGCAGGGATTCGAACCCAGGCCTCCTGCAGTTTCTGTACTACAACTCCCAAATATCACCCATGCCAGCCTAGCCACTGAGAGATGTGCATCTTTTTAAGCAATTCTTCCCGTGATCCCTCCCTACACCCCTGCAAGGTAGGACCGGCCCCCCGCCTGGCTCCTCACCCAGATCTGCAGCTTAATCCGCTTGTCGTTGCGGTAGATGGTCTTCACTTTGAAGTCGATGCCGACGGTGCTCACAAACGCCGGGGTGAAAGAGTCGTCCGCGTACCGGAAGAGGAAGGAGGTCTTCCCGACGCTGCTGTTGCCGATGATCAGGATCTTGAACATGTAGTCGAAGTTCTGATCGGAGGACTCCTTCTGGCCATAGCGGGCATCGGTGGCGGAGGCCATCTGGGGAGGAAAAACCAGGAGACCCGATGGGCAGAGCGCGGGGGGCAGCGGCCCACCCACGGCTCAGACAATGACCACTACAGTCGGACCCCCGAATCCACAGACAATTGTTTCCAAGGGATATCCCGATGGCTCAAAGCCTGGCTGAAAACGGTGGATCCTCCGCTGTCGGCCGAAGGACAAAAAGGGAAGAGGGCCGGCCTGACCTTCCGAGGGAGAGCATCTCGCAACCTGGGAGCCACCACCAAGAAGGCCCTGTCTCGTGTCTCCGGCCGCCATGGCTGCACTGGCAAGACCATGAGAAGGTGTTCAAGATCACCAGAAAGGTTTGTATGGAGAGACCAAATATATTTTATTTCTTTCATTATTTCTATCGTGTATTTTTTTAGTTACATCGTTTTTGATTTTTGATTGTCTATTTTCACTTTATGTTGTAAACCCATCCAGAGTGGCCTTTGGCCAGATGGGCAGAACATAAATCGAATGAATGAATGAATACGATCCTTCAGGCAGGGTGCACACAAGAGGAGAATAAGCAGTACACAACGTGCTTGGTCTGTTTTCCCATTTTATAATTTGCTTTACCAATTTACTTGATTTGACCACGGTCTGTCTTTTGTTACTGTCACGTGATAAGCCTTTGCTTTGACTGTTTAACCGCCCAGAAGAACGCCTTGCATAAATTGGGTATAAAAATTAAATAAAACAAACAAATATTCTTGGAGTTACTTAAAGGTAGACTAGCTTTCTCCGGTTCATTGCCATCCAGACGTGTTGGGACTACACTACCCCTCATCCACAGCCCGCACAGCCCATCCAGAGGGTCCCAGTTCAAGGGAGGTTCAGGAGCCGGTCCGGCGGTTGGCGATCCCACGGCCCTTCAAGTCCTCCTTTTTCCTTGGCCGAAAGGCGGCCTCACGCTCTCCTCTCTCTAATCCCATTTCCTCATTATCCTTCGGGGGTTTAGCCTCTGCTGTTATCGTTAAACACCCGAGGGGGCCCGAGCGGATTCTCCACCGTCTGCCACCGCTTCCCGAACGCCGCCCCCGGGCACGGATCGGCTGGGCCTCGCACAACGGGGATAGGGGAAGAGATCTCCGATTCACCCAGCCCCAGCCCGGCTGGGTCCTTTAATTGCTCCTGTAGTAACGGACTTTCAATCCCAGGATTCGCTTTGGCACAACTAAGCAGCAGCCGGGGGGGGGGGGGGGGCTTAATTAGCTAAAAGGCCACAACCGGAGGGTGGATGGTCTCGGTGGTAGGCGCCGGGTGGCCGTATCTAGGCCACATGGGCTTGGAAACGGGTCCCACGGTTGGAAAGCCCCTGTGGCACATCACAGGTAAACACCTCCACGTGCTGGAGGTTCCACCGAGGTCTCATGGCTGCGAAAACGGCAGAGCTGGAACAGATCCCGAGCGGTCATCCAGCGCAACCCACCTGTAATGGGACATCTAGGGCTTGACAGGTGGGTGTCCAGGAAAACCTCCCACAGAGGAGACCCCACCCCCTCTGAAGGCAGGTCACCCTCAAGACGTTTGGTCCTTTTAAGCCCTGAATGGCGCGGCTCGAAGCCATCTCAAGGACCGGGTCCCCCTTTATGAGCCTTCCCGGGTGTTAAGGGCTTCCTCTCGGTCCCATCATCCTCGCAGGTGCATTTGGTGGGGACACAGGAGAGAGAGAGCCTTTTCTCGGTGGCGGCTCCCAGACTCTGGAACTCCCTGCCACTGGGGAGGCCAAGCTGGCCCGGTCTTTGCAATTCTTATTGAAAGGAGTCAGATCTGGGGCTCCCAGACGGTGGAACTCCCTGCTACTGGAAACCAGGCTGAGCCCCCTCTTTGCTCTCCTTCCTCGTTCAGGAAAAGACCTTCCTCTTTCTGGCAAGCTTTCCCTGTGTGACTAGCGGCCTGAGTGGGGTTCTAAATGAATTGTTGCGCCTTGCCGCTTTGAAGGTGTTTTGGTGTTGCTTACGTTTGCCATTTCTTAGTTGCTGGCATTTGTCTGACCCTTTTTAGCGTTTGTGTACTTACCGTTGTTAGCTTTAAACAATGTATTCTAATGATGGAAGCCGCCTTGCATCCTTCTCGAGGAGAAAGGCGGGAGAAAAATACTTTAAATAAATACTTTAAATAAATAAACGCTAGCTTTATCGGCAGGAAACAAAGAGGCTTACATAAGGTTGTATCTGTTTCATTCGGCACGAACTTGGGAGTTTGAAACAAGCTAAGGGGAGGAACGGATCTCCAGAAGCCAAGTAAAAAAACCTGCAGTCGTAAAATTCAAGGTAACAAAAAAATATTCCTTCTGACCCGGTTTGAAAACCAAAGCAGATCCAGAGCTGGGTTCTCTCAGCCAGGCGGGCGGAGATCCACCCGGTGTGGGGAGGCTGAGAGCGTGCAGCCTTCCAGGTTAAAAATGCTAAAAAAAAGCTTTGTGCAAAAAAAACACACACACATTGTGCATATTTCATGAGGTTTTCCCCACCAAAAACCCTTTCCTGCCCATTTTGTACAGACAAAGTGCCAAAATGCACCAAAAACTCACAAACGCTCTTCATCATTCTCACCCCTTGGGAAGAAAAGTCTTTCTCCTTTTTTTATCCTCAGCTGTAAAACAAGGACAACAAGCCAAGATTCTCCAGAAGGTCTCGGACTACAACACCCAGCGGTCCTGGAGAAGAGCCGTGCCAGCTAAGGCTGATGGACGTTGTAGTTCCACCTTGTTTTGAGGCCCTGCCCAATCTGATGACGGCCGGCGGGGCTCGGCTGAAAGCTTCGAGAAAGAGAGCTAGCCCCTCAGGTCTACACGTTCCAGCCAGACTGCTCCTAAGCATGGAGGCTCTCTTCCTGCCCTCTGCGGCAGCCCACTCTTCTCCTCCAAATCTTACAGGATCTGGCCCCGTGTGCTTTTTAAAGCCGCCCCCCACATCGGCTGGACGGGCCAGGGGAGACTGAAGAGCGGGGGGCAAGTGCCCCGGCCGCCCCTGGCACCCCCCCCCCCCCCCGCTGGGGAGGAATCCTTCGTACGCCAGGCCAGGGCCCCCCGTGGGTCATCCATCCGACAGGGCGCGAAGCACAGGCGCAGGATCCTCTCGAGTTACAAACCTCGGCCAGCCCCCATTGATAACCAGCAAGAGCGGCAGAATAATACCACCCAAGCAGGCCTTTCCTCCTTTTTTGGGGGGTGGGGGGGCAAGGCTCCCACCGAGGCCCCAGCCGCCCTTTGCCGGGCCTGCAAGCCGAGCCCACCCCCTCTGCCAGCCTCCTTGCACAACCGCCTCCAGGATTCCTCCCCGAACCCGCTTTTTTCTCTCTCCCGCAGAGAAGGGCCACCTTGCGCGCTCGCCTGCCTCCCTGAATCCCTGAGCCTGCAAAATGCAAACAAACAAATACAATAAATCCCCAAATAAATTCAGGTTTCAGAGGCCCTGTCAGGAAAGGGGGGGGGGGGGGTAGAGACCTTTGCTGAACAAATAATAATTTTTAAAAAAAAGGGGGGGGGAGAGACAGGATCAGATGTGCTGGAGCTGGAGAAAAGGCCAAAAAAAAAAGAAAAGGGGGGGGGGGAGAGAGACCGGGCGGCCCAGCCCCTCCCCCCGCCGCTCTGTTCCAACGGGCCGGCATTTTCGAGAGGCGACCAACCCCCCCCCCCCCGGCCAAACCAGGGGCTGCTCGGACAGGATCGGGAAGCAGACCCTTGGAGGGGGGGGGAAGGAAAGCAGGCGCCCCCTTTCTTCTCGCCCCTCGCCCCACCCCGCGATGCTCTGCCGGATCGGCTTCGCCTTCTGCAACCTGCGCGGCTCGGGGGGGGGGGGTAGGTGGCGGCTGCTTCCTCCTCCTCTTCCCCCCCCCCTTCTCCCGCCGCCCCATCCGCTCCGGCCGGCCGAGGAGGAGGAGGAGGCGGCGGCGGCCGCATGTTTACCAGCTGCATCATCCCTTCCCTTCTGCAACCGCGATCGAGACACACACACACATCTTTTTTTTTTCAACCGCATTTTTAAAAGAAGCACCTCCGTTTCGAAACGCCGCTGGCGTGTGCCATCACGCTTCCGATTTAATCACCTCCTCTCTCTCCCCCCCCCCCCGGTCTCCGCATCCCTGGCTTGGAGGATTTGCAAACCCTCCCCTCCTCCTCCTCCCCCCCCCACCGCCGCCCCGGTTTTTTTCCTCTCCCCCCGCCCGCGCCGCTCGGTACGTGTCAAATGAAGGTTATCTCCTCGCCCGAAGCACGCGGCTAAGCCCATGCCGAAGATGCACTGCAGAGAAAAAGGGGCCTGGGGGGGGGCAAAAAAGAGGGTGCAAAGGCGCGGGGGGGGGCACTGCACCGGGCGCGCACTCACCTCGAGAACGCGCTTCGAGGCTGGCGGCTAATGCAGCAGCGGCAGCGCGAGGCAACCAGAGCACCTGCCTGCAGAAACCCGGACCGACGTCACCAGCGGGGGCGGGGAGCATGCAAATGAGGCGGTGACGTCGCTCGGCGAAGGACCGCCTCCCCCTTTTCTTTCCTCCCTGAAGGGCGGGCCGTCTCGCCACCTGATTGGCCAGGGCGCCCGATGATTGACCAGGCCCTCCCGATCCTTTACCTAAGAGTAAGCCCCACTGAACGCAACGAGGCTTACGTCTGAGTAGACCCCATAGGACACGCTTGGATATTTTTTCCAAAGGGCTTATTTTGTTTTATGGCGACTTCTTTTCTCCCTATTATATTATATTATATTGATTATAGATGTAAACAATATGCAATGATAGTAGTAAATAACGACCATTGAGATAAATAAACCTCAGCACCCCCCTCCCCCCCTTCTAGACGAATCTGTCACCTGACACTGAGGGGGGGCACTTATATAGGGAACTGGAAGCTATTCTGCCTTGTGAATCCCTGCCCCTTCTGCTGCACAGATGCGGGGCTGGGGTGAAGGCTTGGCGGGCAGACCCCCCAGGGCCACCTCGATCGAAGAAAGCCCAAACTCTATCTGGAGGCAAGAACGACCGAAGGGGAGCCTGTCCTCCTTTGGGGCCCCTCGCGAAAAGGCCGGACCCTCCGGAAAAGGCCATCGTGCCGGGAGGAAGTGGAAGGCGGCAGGAAGAGAGGAAGGCCAAAATACGAGATGGACGGACTCCCTCAAGGAAGCCACAGGGTTGGGTTTGCAAGAGCAGAGCAGGGGCTGTTGAAAGCGGGACCTTTTGGAGGTGGCTCATCCACGGGGTTGCCATGAGCCGGAGGTGGCCGCGACGGTGGGAAATGAAGCAAGGGATAGTGCCGGAAGAGGAGACTCCCAGGGCTAGGCACCTTTTGTAGACGGCTCCTTCCTAGGGTTGCTGAAAGTCAGACAGCTCTTGAGAACCACGGGAAAGAAGCGAGGACGGGCTTTTTCTTTCCAGTTCTGTGTCAGACCGGCCACACCGTGAGGATGAAACGAGGGTTCGGCCCTGAGCCTCACCCGAACCCACCAGCCCGTGTGAGCGTTGACCGCACACGGCGTTGCGAAATCTTCTTTCTCTTCTCTTTGTGCAGGCCGGCGGCTCAGCCCCGCACTCGTGTCCCGTTTTACCTGTTACGACGGCTGGAAACTTCAGTGGAGAGCCTGTGATCCTGCCCCTGGGGGGGGGGGGGGGCTGCGTATGAATCGAGAAGGCTCTTGTCCCTTTGGGATTAAAGATTTTGGGGATTGGGGCCCCGTCAGGGATGGATCTGTTGGGAGGAAAGGCCGGAGCCGCTGCTGGCAAAGGAGTTTTCTCGCCGGTGTCCCCCTGAGCCCACAGGAAGAATCTTGACCCACCGAAGAGTTTCTGCGGCGAGGCGTCCGCCTGGCGGGAGGTGGGAAGGTTTGGCTATGGGCGGTGTGATCCCGGATCCCTCCTGGGAACAGAACGCGAGCCAAAGCAGAGGCGGCGCGGGATGCCCCCCCCCCAGCACAGAGTCAGAGGAGGCAGCCAAGGGGAAGGGGCCCCGCGGGGTCCTCTCGTCCGACACCCCCCCAAAGTCCGACCTCCCAAGGCCCTCCCGTGGCCGACGAGGCTGGGGATGCTGGGAGTGGCCGTCCTCAAGATCCGGAGCGCAGAACCTACCCTGCTCTTTCCACCCTTCTCCTCGCTGATGGTGGGCCCAAGACCCTCTCAACCAGCTCCGTCGTTTCACCTTAAGCCTGCAGGTCTTTCCAAACATGCTCACCTAATGCAATAGGAAACCACCACCACCCCCGTATCTATGGGAGATCGGTTCCAAGCCGCCACCCCTCTGCGGATGCTGGAAAATGTGGATGATAGCAAACGCTATTTTAATAGCAAATGCTATACAGTACATGGTATGTTCTCTGGCTCCCTCTAATGGCTGGTCCTGGTAACTTCATCATTAAAATATATATTTTGGGGATTTTTTTTTAATATTTCCAGAACATGGATAAGTGAATCAGTCGATACTGATCCCGCAGATATAGGGAGGGAACCGTATCAACATTCCTCTTTCAAATGTACCCTCCAGACTCGTTTTTCCAGCACCACCCCTTAAAATCCCTGCCCCCAAATACGTGCCAGTTTCAGCCTGGGCATCGCCTCCCTCCCCTCCGTTCTCCCTGATTTACCTTCTCCTCCGGTGCTCTCCCTTCCCTGCTCTCAGTTTTCCTTCTACTGCAAGCACCCTGGGGCCAGGTTTCAGACTCAAGGAGTCACGCTTTATACCATACTTTGAAAAACAAACAAAACAGAATTTTAACATCGAGTGACATTACATTATATTAAAAAAAGAACAGAGAAAGTGCTGATGGGAAGTGCATAAAGGGGGCCAGGAAAATTCGGATACCAGGGAAGAAACAACCCCGATGCAAAGACAACAGTGGCTCCTTCCACAAAACGTGGCAACTCCAAAATAAAAACGGCAACTCGTATCAAACCCAAAAGTGCAATGTGGTGGGAAAGGAAATACATACGTCTATTTACATAATACAGCACTTCTAGCACCGTTCACAGTTATACCAGTCTCTAAATGCTTGCCGTTGTAATTATTTATATTATTAAACACGTTGTGCTACATTTTACAAGGATAATCCCTCCCGCTCCCAATAACTTAAAGGCAGCAACTTGGCCGATATGAACACGGGAGACACGCAGACCCTTTTCCTCCCCCCGAGAGGCCTCCCGAGGAGTCAGGACGGCGGGTCTTCGCTTCTCTTCAGGTGCCTGAAACCTCGGAACACATTCTGAGTTTCTAACGCTTCCATCCCATACTTCTGGACAGCTGGTCCATCTCACCCAGTCATTTCTCTCTTCCCACCCACCAGCAGCATCGAGTACATCCGTGGTCTCCCTCAGCTCTCCTCCAAGCTGAACCTCCACGTTTGCAAGCCATGGGCCCTGGCTCAAACCCTGCCTCAACTATCCCCCCCCGGAGGTGAAAAGTGTTGAAGCCGAGGCGGTCCTACTTTGGGCGCATCGTGCGAAGACAGGATTCTCTGGAAAAGACCCTCGTGTTGGGAGAGGAGGAAGGCAGCAGGGAAAGAGGAAGACCCAATAGGAGACGGACGGACTCCCTCAAGGAAACCACGACCTTTGAGTCTGCAAGAGCTGAGCGGGGCATTTTGGAGAGCACTCAATTCACAGGGTCGCCCTAAGTCGGAGGTGGCCTGACGGGATAGCACAACCACCGAGGAATGAATAGAAGCCTGGAAACCGTAGGGAAGCCTGAACGGACGGGCCGGGCTCGGTCCCAGCCCAAGACCCAGCACTCAGAGGGGGAGGACGCAGACGGGGCCAGGTCTGGATTCGGCCCAGATCCCAGAGACGCTGGAAGCGAGCGAGGAAGAGGCGGGGCGGGGGGAGGCAGCGTCTGGTGTTCTGAGAGAAAGCAACGACTCCCCCTTGCAATGGGGAGCTGACCCTAAGACGTCTGGGGTGGCCTCCAGCCCCCACAGAACACAGCCCCCACAGGGGACTCTGCCGCCACGGCCACCTTTACGTCCCCAGCGTCAAAAAGGTGACGTTTCCTTCTTGGTCGAGACCCAGCTCCGTGGCGGGGTCCCCTGTGGACCAGCTGCCGCTCCCCAAGAGGGTCCGTTGGCTCTCAAAGCTGTCCAAGGCCGCCTCCTGCTTGACCAGGGCGTGCCGGTGGGGGCTGCCCGCTTGGTCCGTGGGGGACGGCCAGCTCTCGTTGGTGGATTCGGAGTCCTCCGTGGCGCCCAGGGCTCTGGAGTCGCTGCCTCCTCCTCCTTCTTCCAGGGGGCTCTCCTCCGTCTCCCCCTGATCCAAGTCCGACGCCTCTCCGTCTTCTTCCTCCAGGGTGAGCTCAAAACTGAACTTGTCCGAGCCGCCTCCACCCTTCTCGGATCCCGGCTCGTCCAGGGGTGGCGAGGGGCTGCGTGGCATCATGCTCTGGTACCATTCCCGGTTGTCTTCCAGCGTGTCCAGGATTTCCTGGGCATCTGGATGAACCAGATCGGCCCAGGTTTCCCACAAGGGATGGGCGATGTAGTCAATGAATCCCACCTGGCAGCACAAAGAGAGAGAGAGAGAGAGAGAGAGAGACAACGTGGTGTGTGATAGACAGGACAGCAGAAATGTGCATACATCATCATCATCGTCTCCCATCAAGTCAGTTCTGACTCATGGCGATCCTTGTCAGGGTTTTCCACGAAAAGAAACACTGAGAAGTGGTTTTTCCCCTTCCCTTCTTCCGGGGGTGCCCTGGGACTCCTGCGCAGATTGCCCAAGGCCACCCAGGCTGGCTCTACTCATAGGAGGCACAGTGGGGGAATCGAACTCGCAACCTCTGGCTTTGCAGCCAGAGACCTAACTCACTGAGCTTTCCAGCTAGGTTAACGATGTGCTCTCAATTCCGACTTATGGTGGCCCTTTTCAGCATATATACATATATATGTTTGTGGTACAGTGGTGCCTCGCTAGACGATGTTAATCCGTTCCACGAGGATCGCTGTCTAGCGAAAACATCGTCTAGCGAAGCACGTTTTCCCATTGGAATGCATTGAAATCGCTTCAATGCGTTCCAAGGGAAAACGCAGTCGTCTTGCGAAATTTCCCATAGGGAAACCTCGTCTGGCGAGTGAGGGTCCCCATAGGAATGCACTGACAGCTGCACTGACAGCTTTTGACCACTAGTCAGCGCACTCCTATGGGGAAACCTCATCGTCTAGCGAAATTCCCCATAGGGAAACATCGTTTTGCGAAGCGCAGTAGCGCTCGCAAAAAGGCATCGTCTAGCGATTTCCTCGTCCTGCGAGGCAATCGTCTAGCGAGGCACCACTGTATATGTACAAACTATGGACAGTAAGACCCCAGGATCTGCTGGATCAGTATCCACTGATTCACTTATCCATGGCCTGAAAATATTAAAGAAAGAATCCTAGAAATGTTTCTAAAGGGAACGTTAGCAGAACTGGCCACAAGAGGGAGCCAGAGACCGTGCAATGTGCAAATGTTGGCCATTTTCACAGCATTTCCAATGATCCACGTTTTCCAGCGTCCACAGGGGGTGTTTGGAACTTAATTCCGTGCGGATACAGGGGTCCTACTGTACTTCCAAAACAAAAGTTTTGTTCAGTTGTTCACCCTACTTCTGTGATACGCTCAAATTATTCAGAAGAGAAAAAAATATGCTGGTTCCATGTAGCATTTAAGTATTCAGCCTCTCAATTTCAGGTCCTGCACCATTCTGGGATCTCCTCCCCTTAACCCTTTCTCTTCAGGCTTCTGAAGCAATCCGTGTTGTTAGTTTGCTGTTGATCTGTCCACACAACTGTAAGTAAAGAAATGCTCTTTTATTCTTTCTCCTACCAATGTCTCGGAGTGACTTTTAAATGCCAGTTAGCGAGAAAGGGGTGGACTTGAAGCTATTCTCCTCTGTGGATCTCTGTACTTCCTTACTGCATAGCAAAGAAGAATTTTACCAGAAATTCAAAAGTTCCATAAGTTTTCAGAAAGAAGAACCAGAATTTTAAAAGAGAAACATTCTAAGAGAAAAAAAGGGTTCTGGAAAGTGTTGCTTGACAATGGAGTGATGAGCTTTCCTTCTGGAGCTATAAAGAGTCTGAAGTCTTCTTGTTTTAAAGGTGCAAATCCCGCCTCGGAAGGGGGGGTCACCCCTCCCCATGCCATCCGTAAGCCCAGAATCCCCTGCCGGGACCCACCTGGGACTTCTCTACGGAGGCGCGGTGTTGGTCACACATTGGGCTGATCTCCATGCCTTTCTCCCGCTCGCAGTCCCCCTGGTGGAAGAACTCCACCATGATGCGGTCCGTCCACTGGCGATAGAGCTCCAGCGGCTTGGTCGGGTTGCTGAGGTCGGCGCAGTGCACAATGTTCTGCAGGACCTGTGGGACGGGGGAGCGGGGGGGGGGAGAGGGGCACAAAGCAGCGAAAAGCGCCGTTCAGCCCTCCGTCCCAGGGAGCTTCTGCCCTTGGCAGGGCCAATGCGCGGCAGGCACGGATTGGACAGCGCCCATGAGGTCCCAACGACCTCCGGCCTGCTGCGGTGGTTTCAGATCGATTTTTCAGACTCTGTTCACAACGTTTTTGTAATTTTTTTAAACACAACGGCTGAAATCCGGTTGGTGGAGTTGTGCCGTGCGACTAGAATGAGGTGGCCAGCTATGGGTCGACCATGCTTTCTAGTCCCCCCTCCCACCCAGGACGTTCTGGGGATACCTTCAGGAGCAACGGAATGGGAGGGGGAACTATTTAAATCCCAAAAATCACCACCACCAGGCTCGGTTTTGAATTGCTCACAAATGGCCACCGCGTGGCCGTGGCTGATGATGCCACCCTAGTTGTCCAGCGTGGGTTGCACGACAGGATTTCATTTCCATGGACGCATTTCGCTTATTTCATTGATGCTTAAGACTAAACAGACGACAACATAAATCTGACCTTAAAAGAGGAGTGAAAGCTGTTTCGGGATCTCCGGCATCCTTTTCTCCTGGTCTCCGTGCAAACCTCACCTGAATTCGATCCGAGTAGTTGTCCAGGAGGAGCACCCCCAAGCTCGTCACCTTCTTGGTCTCCACCATCGTCTTCAGGTCGGCCAGGAGATTCATGTGTTTGGACATGTCCGTCGCCAGGACCTATGGGAACCCACATAAAAAGTTTCGACTGATAGACAGTTTATAAATATGCTATTCAGAGGAATGAAGAAAAAAACAAAAAAAACCCTAGCTTGCTGGGGGGGGGGGGGGGGGAGGCAGGATGCCTGAATGGCTCCTCCTCTGATCGGATCCTGCCCAGAGCTGGAGATCTTTAATGGAGAATTTGTGGCACGCCCCACTCGCTACCTCGCAAGGAAAGGACACTGAGCGCACAAGGCAGGGCCTTCTCTGTAGCAGCCCCTCCTCCTCCTCCTTCTCACCTTAGAACGGCAGAGCTGGAAGGGACCCTATGGATCCCTGAGTCCAGCCCTAGCCAAGGAGGCCCAGCGGGGGAATCGAATTCCCAACCTCCGGTTCTACGGCCAAATACCTAAACCCCTGAGCGATCCAGCAGTTCTCTCTACAGCCTTTGGGACTTAAACCTGCTTTAGGGCTGGCCTTTAGAAAGTTCCACAACTTCCCTTAAAGAACATTACTGTTTTCAAACTAGTTTTTTTTAAAAGTCCCTTTTCATCGGCCATGTTTTGGGAAGCAATGAATTCTCCTCTTCTAACGACGGGCTTCTCTGTCATGTTCTATTTCTGCCCCAAGGCGAGACGGCAACCCTTTTCCAACCCAGTTCCTCACCATGTCGATCACCATCTTGCGAAGCGTTTGCCGTTGCTTCTTGGAGAGGTTCCAGAAGATGTCGCAGTTTTCCTCTTGCAGGAGTTTGAACCCAACGGCTAAGTGGTGGTTCTCCAGCACGGAGGCGTCGTTGTACATGAGCGCCAGCTCCGAGTCTGGAAATCAAACCAGACATCGGGAGAGAGAAAAGGCGCCACGGAAGGAGGACCAGGGACTTCAGACAGACCCTCCCTCAGGACTCAGGCTCGGGATCGGAGGAGACCCTGAATCTGGCAGGAAGCAGGCCCAGACGGAAAGCAGCAACTTGCAAGTCAGGTCATAGGTTGTAACTAGTTACTTTGTCAGTTATTTTTCCACTCATGGCCCAGCGATGGTGGAACTACAGTGCTGAAGCCAAGACTCTGCTCACTACCCGAGTTCGATTCCGATGGGTTCAGGAACCTGCCTCAAGGTTGACTCAGGCTTCCGTCCTTCTCTCTGGGGGTCAGGGAGTCGGTCAACATTTGATTTGATCTGGGACCCACTTGTTTTTCTTGCAAAAATAAAAATAAAATTCTCACGAGTGCGAGAACTTTTCTCACAAGCACCAGAAAATATTTTACTCCTCTCACAGGTGAGGAGCAAAAGCAAACCAACAGACCCTGGTGGTTTCTTCATGTCGCACGAGAGAAGCAAGGATTTCTAACCCTACACAACGAGGGCCAGCAGGGGCGCCCTCCAGAGCAGCAGGAGCCACCGTGCTTCAGTAGGGAACTCACTTGTGTTGATCAGGAACTGGTTGGAGACCCCAGGGTGGTCGACGTCGTGAATGGCCGCCGCGAAGATAGCTGCCAAGATCTCCAGGTCCGTGAACACAGCCTGTGGGGAGACGGAGGAGGAGGGAAGAAGGGAAGGGATGAGCTCGGAACAGGAGGAGGAGGAGGAAGGCAACGGGTGTGCAGTTGGACCGGCTGGATTGGGATGCCCCTCAGCCAACTACAGGACACGGTGCGTGGGAACTTGATTCTACAACGACCAACCATTAACCCAAGAGATTTTAATCTCACAGACCTTTTTGCCTGCCCTCGGAATAGAGCCACATCGGACATAGCAAGTGTCCTGAACCCAGTTCAGGGAGATGATGGGCAGATATGTGTTTAGATAGCCCTCAGTATTGCTTAGCACTATTGTAAAGTATTGTAAAGCAAATACTCTGGTCCATGGGGTCACGAAGAGTCGGACACGACTTAACGACTAAACAACAACAACAAAGTATTGCTTCCCACCCTATTTTGTTTTCAAGATAAACCGATACTCTTAGGGTTCCTCCCGCCTTCTTTCTCCTAACTCGAACCCTGTCCCTTCCTTTTTTTTTTTCTTCCCCTGAACGCAGATCCTCTCTCTCCACATGCCAGCTCTCTGGAACACCCCCCCCCCCCCCGATCCTCCTCCACCACCTCCAGAGCTGGCATCGAGAGCAGGACGTGGGCGGACTGTGCCACATCGGCCGCATGGATGTTGTTGTGGTAAGCCACGTCAGCGTGGTAGTGGTCCTCCAGGGTCATCATGAAGGTGATGAAAACGTCCACCGGGATGTGGAAAGTCTTGAGCAGATCTCTCTCCTGCAAGGTGAGGAAAGGCAGGTCTAAACGCTTTGCTTATAAAAGTGTATTTACAGAAAGTGGGTTTGGGACATCCACCATGAGGCCCACGTTTCTCACTTTGTATCAGCTGACTGTCCATTGACGCATCACACCTTCCCCACTACGGAGGGGGACGGTGCAGACAAGAGGTCACATCCTGGCCCAACGCTGGTATTGCCGCCCCCCACCAAGTCTGACCAAAAATACCAACCAAACAAACTTCCCCAGGAAAAGCAGGCTAATAGAACCAATGCCCCACCAAAGCAGAGGGACCGTCAGGAGTGGATTCTGCCGGCCAAGAAGAGGCGAGTCACCTGGAAGATGCTGTGCAGGATGACCGTCAGCGGGCGGTGGCCGGAGTACTCGGCAATCTTGAAGACGTTGAGTCCCCAGCAGTTCACGTCTTCAAGTTCCTGGAGGAAACAGGAGGGTGATTACCATCTAGGGCCCTGGCAGGGCAAGGCAACGGGGGACCTGCCTAGTGTGTCGTTCCCCCCCCCCCCCCGGCAGAATGGCCACACGTCCCCTTTCAGGGAGGCCGGACCTCCACCTGAAGGGAGGCTCCAGTCCAGAACCAGAAGGACAAGGGAAAGCCTGGGGTTCCCATCGTCGCCAGGCAGCAGCACCTCAGGGGCAGCTACACAGGCCACCCGCCCACTGTCTTTTCTTTGCTCCTCGGCCGGAATCTTGTCACGGTGCCTTTAAGGTTTGCAGAACTTCTCACGGCCCATTGCAGCTCACTGAGGAGGTGCCAGGGGGTAACCTGGGCCATGGGCCTGGTCGTGAGCCTGGCACCCTGGCAACGAGGCACAATGAGCTACGGCGAGTTATGCCAACCTTACGAAACACGGATAAGGTTCCAGCTGCAGACTGACAGAACTGCAGGCCTGCTTGGGACCCCCAGGGGCACTTCGGGGGTTTACAACCTCACCTGCTGTCTGCGGTTTGAGTGACTGGGAGGGGCCTTTCTGGGCTGGGGTAACTGTCAATCTATCCAGCGCTAACCAATCGTTCCTTCCCTGCCCCTGATTTAAAAGAGAGGCCCGCCTAACCCTGCTGAGTATTCTCTTTCCCTCTCTGTAGGTTGATGGAAGCAGAGTTTTTTTGGTTTGCTGTTGATCTGTTTACAACTGTAAGCAATGAAACGCTTTTATTCTTTCTCCTACAAACGTCTCAGAGTGACATTATTTAAGTGCCACTTAATGGCAAAGGGGTGGACTATCTGGTTGGAACTTGAAGCAATTCTCCTCTGTGAGTTTCTGTACTTCTGGTGCGTAGCAAAAGGAACTGTACCATAAATTCAAAACTCTGTAACATTTAAAATCCTTATTTGGAAGCGTACATCTCCCCAGGGATTCGCCGCTCCACCCCATCATGCCATTTTGATTTTTGATTCTGGTTTCTCTCAAGGCTGCTTCTCCCAACCCACTTTTTTCCACGTCTGCCTCTCCTTCTAACTGGGTTCTCTTCCTTCTTTCTTTCTTTCCTCCAATCAATTTTAATCTGATTAGAGGAAGAGATTAAAACCCCATGAAAACAAAGGAGGGCGTAATTAAGACTAGCATGCACTTCATAAGGAACCCAATTGCACCAACAGGTTCAGCCGAGGAAACAGCTTTTGCCTGGGGTCCTGAAAGAAGAAAGTGGGTGTTCTTTTTTTATCAGTCATGGGGGCCGTGATGGGGAAGAACTTCGCCGCCAGCCTTCTTTCCCAAAACGCACCCTCTGCCTCTCCAAGCAAACTGATGTGTTTAACGACTACAAGTTCTCTTTCCAGCCCAGAAACCTAATTTTAAGGAAAACTGGTGAGAGCAGGGCCTTCCTGTGTGGAGGGGCTTGGACTAGATGATCTCTAGTAGCCCTCCACGGTCTCCGGATGTTGGGCTCTGCGCTTAAGACCACATCCTGCCCTTGGGTAGAATTACAGACCAGATCCACGCACCGACACGGAGCTTGGATCAGGCCACCTTCCTCCTCTCCCAGAGACCCCGCAGATCCGCTCACCTTGGCCAGCAGGGCCTCTTGGTCTGTCTTGACCCCAAAGCGAGGGATGGTGGCGCAGCTGAAGCTGGATCCGTGCGTGAGCTTCTTCAGGCCGCTGATCTGGGACATCGGGCGCTTCTTTTTCTCCTTGTCTTTCTCTGTGGCGACTGAAGTCGGGATTTCCACCTCATGCTGTTTGTCTGAGGGAGAAAGCAGAGGAGGAGACCCTGGCAATGAAGCACGTCCTGAGTCCTGGGGGGGGGGGGGGGGAAGCCCCTGGAGGATCTCCAAAGCAGGGTTTCTTGTGAGGTAGTCAGAAGGGAGAAAGGATCCCCCTTGAAAAACTACAACAGCCAAGTGGAAGGTCCCAGAGATCGCAGGGTGGCTGAAATCCCATGGATCGGCATAAACGCCCTGGGATGGCTGTCCACCGATACAGTCCAGACCCTCCCAAACCTTCTAGGACACGAAGACGGTTCTTGCAGGGTAGGAAGGATGGAAACCTTGGCAGAAGGTCACCTACGAGTCCCGAAAGAGGCTGCTTGCACAAGTATCTTGAACACTGTGCCGCCCTGAGGAATCAAGGTGTTGGGGGCTAGGAAGGAGGGAAAGGGTCCCTGCCCCAAAGAGCTTACAATCTGAAAAGCTGCTCTGGGATAGAGGAAGAGAGGAAGGGGAAGGAAGGAGAAGGAGGGGCATTGGCTGATGCCCCCTCCTCCCAGGCAATACATGGCACACCTTCATCCCAAGCTGAGCATGCCCCCCCCCCCCCCCGCTTTCGGGAAAGACCCTCCCTCCCCGTACCACCTCCCCACCCCACCATTTGTGTGTTCCCTGGTGCAACAACTGCTGCAAAAGTTAAATGTGCACGGAAAGAGGCACACACACACACACCCAGCGTGTGCCTCTCGTTGTTCCAAGGAAGGAAACCCAACCCCCCCCCCCCCACACCTCCCAATGTTATGGAAAGATGGAAGGACTGACGTCAGGGAGGCTAATAATATTACTAATGCCATGGCAACGGGAGACAAGGCGTGGTGGAACGCCCCCCCCCCTCCTTTCCTCCAAGGAACGCTTCGAAGACCAGATGGGGTCTTTCTCCCCGTTTCACCCCCTTTTTTCTCTCTCTCTCTCTCTCTGTCTCACACACACCTCTCTGCAGACACGCAAACCCGGCAGTGCGGGGCATCGGGAGAGGAAAAAATGCGGAGGAGAATCTATTTTGCCAACAGGAGGTGCTTCCCCTACCTACGGGGGGGGGGGGGGAGCGGGGCGGGGGGGGGGGGAGAGATCACAGCAGCCTTTCCAAGTTTTTAAGACATCGCTGGGAGGGATTAGATGTTTTAAGCCCCTGAGGGGGGAGACATTGCAGAGAAGGGACAGAGATACTTGGTGAAGAAGAGGCGAGACTTCAAGGTCCGGGTGCAAAGTGCGCGGGGTCGTCTTTATTTTTATTTTCTAAGGGAAAATACTCTGGGGAACTTGAAGCTGTTTTGCTTTGTGAATCCTTGCACATCTGCTGTGCAGCTGGAGGAATTTTACCAACATTCAAAACTCTGCAACAGAAGTGGGGCCGTAGGGCAGCTGTTTTACAGTTGTGCTGATCTCTGTCAGCCAGGGGAGGGAACCTCAGCCTAACTTTAGGGGTTCCCACCACCACTGTCCGCCCCCCCAGCCTCCAAACAATTTTAGTAATTAACACTTTTGGCCACTAGAGGGTGCAAAGAGGATTTACGGTATTTATTCCCCAGGAAACGTCACACACCAGGTTTTTTTGCAAGAAAGTAAAATTTGAGTTTGGGGGGGGGGTTTGCAGGACGGGGTGTCTCCCTCTAAGGTTCAGGGGAGGGTGTAAGTGCCTGGCCCTAACATTTCTGGGTGTTGCCCATACAAAAATGACTAGCTGTGAAATGTACAGATCAGTCCAGCCCCTTGGCCGAAATCCTGAATTAGCCGAGAGCGGAGGCACCAGAGTAAGAGGACAGCATTTATATCAGCAAAGCCTCAGATTAAAGGCAACAGCAGTCAAATTGATAGTATCACACAGAAAAAATAATCTCGTTTACTTTAACGTCCACTGCTCAGCCAAGGACTATTACAGGCAGAGCTGGAATATGGACAGATAAGTGAATCTCCTTTCTACAAAACCTCCTTTCCCGGACACGTTATTCCACCCTCTATTTTATCTTTTCAGAGCTGGTGTGCTGTAATGGATAAAATAATGGACTAGGGCTCATAAGACCTGGGTTCAAATTCCCCCTTGGCCATCGAAACTCCCTGGTGGGGGCAGTAACGGTAAACCCACTCCCTGAACATCGTGCACACCTTGAAAAGCCACGCAACGTTTCCAAGGACCACCTTTGGAGACAGTAAAGCCAGCAACTCACCCAAAAAAGTGCTGGAAATGTACTCGGAGACTTGGTTTCCAGAACGGCTGGTTTCCGAGAGGTGGGTCAGTTCTCGATTGAGCATCCTTTTGAACTGGAGACAGAAAGCAGGAGAGAATGAGAGGAAGCACCTTGGACGTCTTGAACCGTGAAGAACACAAATTCTTCATCCCACACCCTTGGCCAAAACTTAACCACCACTGCAGGAATCTTTTCACGGAGGATTTGCGCAAAAGGGAGAATGGGTTTCTAGCCCTCAAATGTCTAGCAGAAGCTGCCTTGGTAGCAGAGGAAGGTTTCTGAGCATGTGGGAAGTGCACTCTGGAACAGTTTGGCAGGGTGCCCGATCACAGCTTAAGGTAAAAGCGTATTTCTTCCTCTGACAATTCTTATCCTTCCAGGCAAATGAGATCTTTCAGTGCTGTTCCTACCTCCCAGCTGATGAATTACAAAAGAGAAGCAAGCTTTAAAGCTGATTAAGGCAAGCTCTCTCTAGATTAAAACAACCGATCAGAAGGAGAAAAGGCCTTCCAGCGTAAAGATGTGTGGTTGGAGGCCAAGGCCAGCGATCCTCCGATGGACTGCGTTCCCAATGACTGTGTAGGGATGCGAACGCTGGACATTGGAGGAAGCAGGCAGGTCCCAAGAACCACCAGAAAGACAAACAAGGGGGTCCTAGAGCAAATCAAGCCCAAATTCTCTCTAGAATCAAAAGGACTAAACTGAGGCTTTTTTGTTGTGTCACAAGAAGACAAAACTCACTGGAAAAGGCAAAGATGCTAGGAAAAGTTGAGAGAAGTAGGAAAAGAGGAAGACCAAATGTGAGATGGATGGACTCCATAAAGGGAGCCATGGCCTGGCTACTTTGCAAGAGCTGATCAGGGCTGTTAACCTTTGGGAAACGCTTAATACACAGGGCTAACATAAGTCAGAAGTGACACGAGGGGGTAATTAACCATTTTTTCACTTAAGGGTGCATTGCTCTTAAATACGGAATCAGCATCAATGTCTGGTTGGTCTAGAGAAGGTCTGGGTTTCCACAGTCAGCCTCTTCCTCTTCCTCCTCCCCCTATCTCTAGATTTTAGACCAAAATGCTTTTAGGTTACAAACACAAAATGGAGATTTTGGGTTCAAAGCTGACCAGCTTCACTCACAAATTTACTAAGGTTCCCATTTATCATCTAGCACGTTCAGTGATTCTTTTTTTACAGCTGCGTGATTTACCAGTTGGGTGCTGTTTTTATTGATGTGTTTTTAAATTATGCTTTTTCACTGCTTCAGACTGAGCTTTTGATTCCGTTCTGTCTTCAAAGTTGTTCCTGTTTTGCATTTTAATTGCATAACTTTTATTTGCTTTTGCAAGGAACTGCCTTGAGTCTTGGCAAGAAAGGCCAAAGAATACACATAAGGACGTATTTTGCAAAATGGGTCAAAAACACGCTTATTAATTGATCGTGGAGGATGTTGGAAGAGAAAGAGAAAACCTCCCAAAAAAAGGTAGCGGAGTTACTCTATCTGTAAAAAACTCATTGTTGGACTGTAACACCTCATCCTCAATCAACAAGTTATGGAGAGGGAGGGAAGCACTGCAAGCGACGATGCGCCCCTGGAACTCAACCAACGGTGCGAGGCTGGCGTCAGGCATGGCAAAGGTGCCACATAGCCTAATTCGTCTGTAAGCCAAAAATCCTCCTCTTCTTTCCGCAGTTTTTCTCTCCGTTTTCTCACCTTCCAGGACTAGTCTCAAAGCTCAGCACCAGAAAAGAGGAGGAAGAAGAGGGGAAAGGGGGTTCTGGTCCATCCTCCTCCTCTCTACCTGCATCCCTGCCGAAGGATGGACCAAGGATGCTCCTGCAGCATCACCACCCGGTACCTTCCCTCCCCTTGGCCACAGCCGGCCAATCGGAAGCTGCGCCCGCAAAGGCAGGAGCTGGCCGGGCCTTCCCATTGGCTGGCGGAGCCTCAGGGATGAAGGATACAGGTTTCCTTTCACCCTGGTGGTACCCGGACACGACCGAGGTGCAGAGCAGAATGGTGTCTCCAGAAACTGCCCCCAAGCCTGGAGACCGGCGGGAGGTGCTCAGCAGGAGTTTTAAGCAGCTGGAGAAAAGCACGAGGAATTCCAGTGGCTGGTTTACGGTTCAAAGCTTGCTCAAGGGAGTTTTTGGGTCGATTTCCCCAAGGCCTTTTTTCACTCCTCACCCCTTGGCTTCTGGCCCAAAAAGGGCCCGCCCGCCGCCCTCCTCAAGTTTCTTTGCTGAGAGGACTTTTGACCATTTTTACAGAAAGTCCAAACTCACTAGGGGGTGGCAGTGGTAAAAATCAGCACTTGGATATCTCTCATCCCTTGAAAACCATATTAGGGTCGCCACGACTTGGAAGGGTCTCAAGGGCACCAAACAATAACCAAGGAATCTGGGGTTGAGCCGCTGCTCCCAGCCAGAGTGGACAGTCTGGGGACCAGCTCGGGGGAAGACCGCCGGCCACGTTTCCCCCATTCCCGGGGGGGTGGGGGTCCCTCACCTTATTGGAGGCCATCTCGCTGACCGAGTGACGGGTCTGCAAGGTCTCCAACTGGTCCAGACACCAGTCCAGCTCCTCCAGCGTCTCCACTGCCAGCTTTTGGTAGGCCTCGTCTGTGGAGAGGAAGGGGCACCGTTGAAGGAGCGGGTGGGCGGCCTCAACTCTACAGCCAGGCACGCCCAACATCTCGCGCTCAAGAGAAAGGTCAGCTTCAACGTCACTCTCATTCAGACAATGGTGATGACAACACGGACAATAACAACAACAACAGGAGGAGGAACACACCTAAGTGTGATCGAGCATGTTGGTTTTATATTCAGAGTCTGTTTGTTTGCTGTTGATCTGCTCACAACTGTAAGTAACGGAACACTTTTATTCTTTCTCGTACAAATGTTTCAGAGTGAGTTATTGAGACTGTAAGTGCCTGTTGATGAGAAATGGGTGGACTACTCAGGAAGCTCAAAGCTATTGTCTGTGAATCTCTGAACTTCTGCTGTGTAGCAAAGGAAATTTTACCAGAAATTCAAAACTCTATAACATTTTCACACCAGTTTTCTTTCCAAAGAAACCAGGGTGTCTCTTCTCTGCCACACAGTGTCTTCATCCAAAGCTTGGAAAGTCACTTTTTATTATTAATTTGGACTCTTATTACTGCCCTTCCGTTGTGGGATAAAGAAGAATTAAGGATATTCCTGCTACTACAAGTCCTACACTTGCAGGGTTGATCTAACCCTGGAAGAGAACGCTTAGGGGGAGCAACCCACAGAGATCCGGGAGGCAGAGGCACTCACCCGACAGGGCAACCTTGGGCATCGGGAAGCAGGTGGTGGCGGCAGCTGGTCTCCTGGAAAACACAAGGTCAAGCTGAGCGCCTCTGCAGCGCCCAGTGGCAGAAAGAGGGGCGGGTGGGGCAAACGCCACCCAGTTCTCATAGCCAGTCCCTCCCAAAGGGGGGTTCTTGGATGAAGCGGCAGAGAGAAGGCCAGATCCTCCTTCCAGCCCCCTCCTTTCTCTCACTTACTTGCTGCCACTCCTCTCTTGCTGCAGGTGAGTCAAGAGGGCGAAGTTGCTACGAACCGTCCGCAGGCTGGCTAGGACCTGGGGGGACAAGGAGGAGCCCCCAACCCACCCATCAGCTTCACAGACACATGGGACTCTCGTCCGACCACCCCACGCCAACATTTCCCTGCAAACCCCTGGTGGTGTAGACTCCACTTTCAGGGGTGTCACGAATCCACTCCAGGGTTTAGTCTGCACCAATCGTCTGCCTGAGACCGTTGGCTAGCTGTTTGCACTAAGGAGACGGCCAGCCCCGATTCTTGTGCCTTCAAAGGTGGATTCAGCCAGGGAAATGGGTGAAGGCAGTGGGTTCAGGTGAGAAATGGGGGTCTGTGGGGTTTCCTTGTGCAAAGCAGAATGGATTCAAGGGATTCCTCCCTTAGATCTGGAGTCAGACACACACACACACACCCAGATGTGTCGCCATGTCTTTGGCCTCCAAGACGATCAGGAGGCCGGCCCTGGTGGCCATGGCTTGGCCTGATCCTGCCACTGAACTCTTCTTATGCTCTTGAGATGGCGGAGGTGAGGCACAGAGGAAACGGGAAGACGACTCTGGGACCGCACATCCCAGACCCCTGAAGCCGCAGTGGGGATGCTGGAACTTCTAATCCAAAGCTTCCCGAACTTCTCGGTGCAAATAGGCAGCAAGTCCACATCCTGGCCACCGCCTCCCTCCCATGGTCCAATTCAAGCGTGTGGTGGAAGAAACGCCTACCTGTGCAAAGGGGGTGACGATCAAGTCTTCTCCGTGCCTACGAAGAAGAGAATTAAAACATGTTAGAAGTATAACCCCCCCCATCCGCAGGATCAGTATCCACTGACTTATTTGCCCCCAGTCTGAAAAATATTGAAATAAAATCCTAGGAATATATATTTCTAGCAATGGCCACTAGAGCGAGCCAGAGACCACACTTTTTCGGCATCCACGAGGGGGGCTTGGAACCAATTCCCCCGTGGATACGGGGGTCCTCCTGTATAACCCGCAAAGGCTTGTGGTTGGATTAATCTAATGCACCCTGCAAAACGTGAGGGTAGCCCCTCTGCTGGACAGAAGTAGCTGAGCAGCCGGGTCCCTTTAGGGAGTCCGTCCATCTCCCTTGCTCAGCACCGGAGGACGAGCGACCAGGCTGAAAGCAGAGCCTCACCAGCACCCAGGTGATGACTGCAGCCGAAACCCAGGCCACCACCTGCGTCTGCGCTCGCTGCCTGATCCCTTGGCGTGCGTTTTCTGCACATTGGTGCGGGAGGATCACCCCCATCCTGCACCATGGAGAGATCTCAATTTAAGAGGCTCTAGGAGGGAGGGGGCTGAGCCCCCCCCCAAAAGGACAACACCCTCTCCACTAAAGTTTTAAGAAGACAACCTTCTCCTCCAAAACAATGCAAGGGTGGAACCTGGACAGGGAGAGAGCAGGAAAAGCGAGGCTTTCGTCCCAGTCAGGTTCACCGTTCCACACAGAAGCTGGACTGCAAACATCTCACCGGGCGTTGCGGCCGAGTGGTGTCACCGCCAGGCCCCACAGAGAGCTTCTGCGTGACACTGGGCTTCCCAAGGGGAAAGGAGGCAGTCGTGGGCTATTCAGAGGTCTTGACCTCTCCGCCTTCCCCCTCTTGTCTGCTCGGCACCGCCCGCGGGCCCTCCACAAACCTGTCGCTGCCACCCCCACGCTTACATGTCGCTGCCCACCGAAGAGTTGCGGGACATGGCCTTGGGCGAGAAGTCGTAGTCGCTGTCCGAGCGGTAGAGGAAAGACTCCCGGCGCTGGCCATGCGGAGCGGCCCCTTGAAGCACCAGGCCTGGGTTGCCCGGCGAGTCCAGGGGGCTGTGGCCGGGAGGAAAGCCATTCTCAAGCTCAAAGCTGGGGGGGGGGGGGGAGAGAGAGGGAGGGAGGGAGAGAGAGAGAAGGGTGAGTCTGAGTGAGGCCCTCCTCCACCCATCACCCGGCCTCTGGCACCCTCTCCTTCCACACTTCACTTGACGAGCTTAAATGGTCGTGGCTCAGAACAGACCAATCTTTTCCGAGAGCTTTGTATAGTTGAGCAACACCCCAGAGGTCATCTAGTCCAGCCCTCCTGCAGAGAGAGAAAACCCACTCATAAAATATCCCTGACCTACTGTATGCCGTTCAATCATGGCTAAAAATCTTCTTCCGCATCATTTAAACCCGGTCTTGCTCTCTGGAGCTGCCGAAAACGCGTTACTGGCTCCATCCTCCAGTCCACTGGATGGTCTTTCAGATCTCTAAAGGCAGCTCTCCTATCATTCCTTCGCCTTTTCTCCTCCAGACTAAACAAACTCAATTATCTCTAATTTTAAAGGTGATTATTTTTAAAACTCTCTCTCCCCTCCCCTCTTTCCCCATCCACGTAGACTCAACTTGAGTGAACCCACTGAAATTAATGGGAGTGGAGGTCTCCCTGTATGTGAGCCCCACTGAATTCAACGGCTTGGCTTTACTGCAGGGGCTCCCCAAACTTAGGGTCTTCAGGTGTCCTTGGACTACGACTCCCAGAAGACTTTCCCCACTAGCTAGGCTGGCCAGGATTTCTGGGAGTTGCAGTCCAGGAACATCTGCTTGATGGATTAGCCCAAACAATTCTGCTTTCTTGGCTCTGTTCCTCTTTCCATGATGATGATGATGATGCATGGGAAGGGGGGGGGGAGGGAGCACCCCTCCCAGGACCTGGAGGAGGAAGGTTCGCAATGGGGGACGGGACGAGGGAGCGTGCCAAGAACCACGGCTGTGACAGACATCAGGAGAGACATTCCAAGGGAAGAAGGAAAGGAGACCCGGAGGTCATCCATCCCAACCCCACCCCTCTGGACGGAGCCGGCATCCTTGAGACGGGCGCTTTCCTTGCCTCCGAGCACCTGTGAGACTTTGGCAAAGGAACGGCTGAGCTCGTTGTACAGGATGCTTGTCCAGGTTACACAGGAAAAGAGACGACGTCTGTCTGTCATGTGAGAAACGTGATTTGTTTTCATTTCAGTGGCCCTGCATTCCCCATCTCCCACAGGGGAGCCGGCAGCTGCCCGGTTCTATTTTTAAAGCAGCCGGCCGACGGGGCTAGCTATCCAATCCTCTAATAACAACTCTGTAATGATTGGACTTTTCCAGAGCCCACTTGTGCCCCACTCTCTCCCCACACACACACACACATCTGGGTGGGTCTCGGTGTGCCGAATCCCGACCTGCGTGATGTGCTCAGGCAACAGAGCATGAGTGCACGGAGGGCCGACAACCTGCTCTGGACCCCTGCGGGAAAGAGACCCGGCTCTGCACCTACCTTAGCCGACCTGCCACGGGACCGATGCAGGAGTGTCTCCGGCGTGGGCACCGCTGGCGTGGCTGCATCGCCGTGCTCGCTTTGAAAGGGCAAAGGAGAGGGACCCAGACCACGGCAGCTGTCTGGCTCCCCCATCGCCCCTTGCCTCCCCCCCACCATCCGATGCGGGAACAATGGACCCCCTTTCAGCCGCCAGCAGTGGCTCACGTCAATGCTGAAGCCTGGCCCGGTGGCATAATTGGCCGATTGTCTTGGCTACAAACCGGGCTCGGGATGCCTTCAGATGGGGTGGTGGGCTTGGTGGAGACCACGCTGGAGGCGCCACGGGGTGCCCATCCTGCTGGCATCCCTTCCTCCCTGGTCCATCGGCGGAGCTGCTCTGGGGTGGCTGGAACACAAACACGCCCACACCCACCCAACGTCCAAACCCCATCCTGGTTTGGCTTCTGGTTTCTTTCCCCCCACGGTGCCGGAAGGACAAAGCCCTCCTTGTGGGGCCAAAGGGTCCAGGCAAACAATGGCGAACCGTGGCAGGACTCAGGGCTTCCCCTCTCGCGCGCGCACATGAAAAAGCATCGACGCGCCAAAGTAATCACCCTCCTCAGCATCTTTCTTCTGTTGCCAATCCAGGGTTTTAGGAACCCCTCACATCCCCCTTACACTGCAGGCCACTGCATCTCCAGACAACTCCCATGCTACTGAATGGGGCCTCTGGATTGAAAGAGCTTTCTCAGCTTGCCTGGAGTGCAAGGTTTGACTTTCAAATGGGCTCTAGTTCCCATCAGCCCCAGTGAGCAGGGTGAGGAATGCTGGGAACTGTAGTCCCACCCATTGGGGGGCACTCCAAAAGACCATCTGTCTTCCCATTGAGGGAACCGATCCATGCCACGGTGGCGTTGTGGATTTTAAACCGCCTGCCTTGCAAGGGTCAGCTTTTCTGGGAGGAGGCTGGCAGGCTGGGCCAGCCCCAGTCATTTTGCTGCCTGACGTTGAGGGCAATAAATGACCGTCACCCTCCCGAGCCAAAGGATATAGTATATAGCCCCCAAATCCAGCCACGTTACTTTGGCACTGGACACCACCCGAAAATCCCCCCCCCCGAGCTTCTCAACGATATCACTAAAAAGCAAAACACAGCCGCCGCCCCCCCCCAAAATTTCAGAGCAGAAACCAACGTTTCTATATAGATCCTTAAAGCAATAAGTTGGGGGCAACATGATGGCACATAAAAACAACGAGCTATAAAAATATAGTATACAGAGGGTGGATTGCACAGAATACGCTGCCCTTCCGTGGCTCCCCAAATCGTAGCATCCAAAAGCTGCTGCCTGAGGCATTCTCTCCATCCTTCCCAAAGAGAGGGGGACGTCCATAGCTTGAGGGAAGTTTGGCTCGAGCAAGGAAGGGAGAAGGGGGTCCGGCGCTTGGCAAGAGACCAGCCGCTGCGTGCAAAACCCACGTTTGTTTGCTTTCCTCGTTCCTGACCCCGTCCAGAGAGACGTGTTTGGAATTTGCCGCTCTCCTATAAATAGTGGCTGATACCATTCAAAAGGGCTTGACTAGAGAAAAACAGGGTTTGGCCGGGGGGGGGGGGGGGAGTGGAAAGGCTGAAGGGGGGGCACTGCCTCCTTTCAAGCTGTCACAAGAGAAAGCCAGTGTGCAAAGAATCAAGGCATTTTTCCCCATTATTGTATAAGTCGGCTGGCATTCAGGGGTAGATTGCCTCTGCCTAGGGAAGCTCTGTTTCCTTAGCTTAAGAATATAACAGTAAGAAAGTAAGGAAAAGGGGAGCCAAATAAACCAGCTTGAGCTCCCTGGAGACAAGCTGGGATAGAAATATAGCAAATAAAATAAATAAGTATAGCGATTCCCATTATGCATCGTATATGTCATTGTCCCATCTCATTATGAGGTTCTGAAGTGTTTCGCTGTACTACCTGTTGTGCAAAGCTCCTTACTTTAAAAAAGAAAAATCTTAGGACTAATAAATATATGGCATTGAACTTTCCAAAATTCCTGCAAAATATTTTCAAATAACTATAAGAAGCCAAGAGAAAAATGTGCTCATTACAACAATAAAAGTCGGCTTCATTTCCACTTCCAACACGATTTTTGAAATCTAACCCAGTGTTGGGTGGCTCATCACACGCCGCGGTACAGCTTGTCAGTCCCTTTTTCCCAGCCCAGATAAATGGAACCTCTATGACCATATGAAGTCTACCCCGAAACACCAGACCCCCAGAAGGCCAGAGTGGCGGCTTTCATGTCTTGACTTCCAGGTATGGCCAGACCGTTCATGCATCCCTCTGAGCAACACGACCGACCGCGAGCCAGCCCCTCTTACCCGAGCGGGTGGGCCACGGTGAAGCGCCGCTGGAGCCGGATGCTCTGGTTCATCAGCATTTTCTTGAAGAGGACGGGGGAGCTGCGGGAGGACATGGTTGAGCAGCCACGCCAGAACCAGAGAGGAGAAGCCACCGATGGTTCCGTGGAAAAACCCCAGAGTGGGGAAAGCTAGAACCTGGAAAAGCTGGAGAACACCAGGCTGGCCACGGTCACTGCCCCACAGGGGAACGTGGCTGAGCCCTGTCCCGATCAATCGGCGACCGCCTTCTGGGTCCTGTAGTCTCTGTTGTCACGCCCCTGGGCTTGCCGAGGACCCACGGGAGTCCTCCGCCTCTCAGCAGATCTGCTGCTCCAGCCCAGGATGGGGGTGGGGGGGGCCCTTCACTGTGCCGCTGCAGAGGTGAGACCCCTAGCCGGATCTGGGGCCTCGTCCTGCCACTCTGGCCCCCAAGAAAACGCTCTGGATGGCCCCATCCTGCATCCCGGTTGCTGCTCCCGGGGAAACTTTCTCTTGCACAGCCCACCCCCAGCTGGGAAGCTAAACAAACCGCCTGGCTGGGGCCCAACAGAGGAGGGACGCCGCCCGCCCGCCCGGGGCCAAGTTTCTCTCCTCTCCCGGCTGCCTCTAGCAGGGGGTGAGCCAGGGAGACGGGGTGGAAGGGGCTGGCCCATAATAACTCACACATCCATCGGCCCCCTCCCCACCAGCCATGGTCAGGGAACCACTGGCTGCCCGATGACCCCCTCCAAAAAAAAAATCACACACAACGACCGGGCTTGCAAGAATCGAGATGTCAAAAGGCCCGGCTTTCTCAAACGCAACGTGAGCAGGGGAAATGTGTGTGTGTGTTGTTGTTCTTTTTATAGCAAGGTAGGTCTAAAACACGGGACCAGAGGGGGCTGGGCCCACCCCTAGTGATCCCAAGTCCCCTTGTGAGAGGAGCGCAGCGGGTCCCGTGACTGGCCCCGCTGGTACGCCCAGCAGCCTCGGCGTCCCAAAGGCTCCCGGAAAAGGTAAACACGGGCGGTGACCTTTTTGCTGCAACTCCAGACCCGTCTGCAAATATCACGTCCGGCCACTGCCTGATGAGGAGGTCACGGGTGCAAAACCAGGGGGGGTTCCTGGCCACAAAGACAGGACAGCCCAACATCTGAAGGGAAACAGCTTGCGACCGCCGGGGTTTGGCACAGTTAGGGGGGTATGTTCACACGGGAGGGGTGTCATTTTATCCGGACTCGTATGAGCTCAAGGATCAGGCTTCTAGCACTGTCCCCTGTAACCCAAGCTTCTCTTGTCTTTAAATGTCAGTTTGGCAGCTCCGAACCAGGTCTGCACAACCAGCTTGCCAACGGATTAGCTGGCGGCCCTCTCCCGATGTGGCCAAACAAAAACCACTTAACTTGTGATGGGCAGAACTGAAAAGTCCTGCGCTGGGAGGTCTGCCACCTCTTCCATGAGCTCTGGCGCTAATGACGGGCTTGCTGTAAAGTCTGTTTTGACTCACAGATAATCTATAGACAACTGGGGAACCCGAAACAAAACCAGCGGCATCTTCAGTCAAATAGGTCCCAGGGCACTCTGGGGATGAAAACACCAACCTCGCAGTAACACCACCCTCATAGTCATCATCGTCGTCGTCGTCATCCCATTTTGAAAGCTGGGAACCTAGGAGTGAGAAGATGGAGATGAAAAGAAGGAGAAGGAAGGAATGCTGAACTTTTGGAAGCACTTCCTAGGGGAGAGAGACTGGGCACCAGGAAAGGGGACTGGTGCCGAGGTCCCTACCGAGGGGCTGCCTTGGTAGAGGCAATCTGGGTGGCTATATAAGGCCATAAAAACAAAGGCAACACAAGGGAGCCCAGAGCGTGGACAGCTCCTGCCAATGGGAAAGGGGGGCACGGATATTTCTTCTGCGTTTTGAACAGATTCAGTTAGGGAGGCTAATTAGTCTTTTGACCCACAGAAAGAGAGAGGAGAGAAAAGAAGGAGGTGCCCGAAACATGCCGGATTTTGCAGCTGTGCTGCTGTTGACATGGAAGCCAGAGTTTGGGTGAGACCAGAGGCACTTGCTGCCCGCCCATCAGAAAAGACCCTAACCCTTCCCCCTGTTCCAGAAAAAGCTTTTGTGGGGCGACGGTGAAAACAGACCTTCCAGGAAGCTGATCGTGAGAAGCAGAGCACCCCTGAGAGGTTCGGTGTGCTTCTCTCCAGCACCAAAAGCTGAAAACTAACCCAGCCACCAAGAGACAGTCTTGAGCTCCCTTTGCAAGCTTAAAGCGCATGTGCAGCAGCTTTAAAAGACGACATCTTTGGAGTGAAAAGGTTTCATCTCTTTCCAATTGCAAAGCTGGTGTAGCCTGGGGGTTGGAGTAGATGACCCTTGAGGTCCCTTCCATCTGTAATATCTTATGATACCATGTCAGGATGGGCAACACACTCCCCTAATAAATATTTCAACACCCTCATTTTTCATTTTTTTTAAAATATAAACATTTTGCTGATAAAGTCCTGGTTGTATCCTCAAGGGTGTGTGTAGACAATTCTGTCATGTTCTTAGGGCCCGAACACCCCAAATTTCTTCACATTAAAAAATAAATAATCCCTACAGGGCACAGGGCCCTGTAGGGATTAGTGAGTTATTGAGAATTTAAGTGCCAGTTAGTGAGAAAAGGGATGGACTCTGGGGAACTTCTAGCTATTCTCCTCGGTGGATCTCTCTTATTTCCACTGCACAGCAAAAGGACATTTAACAGAAACTCAAAACTCTGCAACGCTAACTGCTTTTAGGGAGAGCGTGAAGACACATCACTTCAAACTCCCTGACAAAACTGCTTAACATCTACTCTGAGGATTTTAGCTGTTCTCTACATTTAGCCCATTTTAACTTCTCACTGGTTGCAATTGTTTTTTTTTTTAAGCTGCTGTTTTGATTCTGTTTTATGACGTACAAGAGCCGTCTTGAGCACACTGCTCTGGCGTGGAAAGATGGGCCAGAAATATCATAAGTAATAAGAACAAGAATCATAATAGCTGGATTCTCTTTCTCGCAAATATAAGCCTCTCCGTAAACTCCTCTTTGCTGGCAAGAAAACAGAGGGCAGCTAAGGCAACTTTCCTCACCACAAGGCTGGAGATTAGGATGATGTTGGAGTCACTTTTCATGTTAGATGATAGAAAGAAGTTGGAGTCACTTTTCCAAACTCTGCTGCTGGATTGGGAAAAGAAAATTAAGGCCAAATCCGAGACAGGCAATGTCTGCCTCCTTCCTTGCCAGTTATGAGCCTTTACATGGAGATGCCAGGGTGGCACGGGGGGGGGGGGGGATGACGGTGCCCCACCCAAGCAATGGGTTTTGCCTTCAGAAAAGTGGATGCTAGTCCCTGAAAGATCCTGCTGGAACAAGGCCTTTTAAGGTGAATGCTCCTGCTTCTGAAACGTCTCCCTGAATCTTCCCTGAGCAACTTCTGCCGTTGTTTCGATGAGCACCACCAGATGGCAGAAGCTCAGCACCCCAAACCTCTAGCCACCCATTTAAGAAAATCCAAATGCAAAAAATAAGCAATTCCTTTACAGACCACTAAAAAAAAAATCATCACACAGTCAACAAGCTTTTGTGGCAATGATTTTTTAGTGGTTTATAAAGTTATCGCCTATTTTTGCACTTGGATTTTATTTTGTCATGACCACACAGCTACCCTTTACTATCTCCCTAGCTGCGTAGCAGAAGTGCAGGGATTCACAGAGTGGAAGAGCTTCAAGTTCCCCTGATTAGTCCTGCCCTTTTTCTCATCAACTGGCACTTACAGTCTCCATAACTCACTCCAAGAAATTAGTAAGAGAAATAATTAAAAAATGCATTTACTTACAGTTGAACAGATCAAACAGCAAACCAAGAGACATGACTGCTTTCAACAACAGACTTCAAGAAGCTGCCAAGAGAGGGGGGGAAAGTACTGAGCAGAGAGGCAGAGCTGTCTTTGAACTCAGAGGCCGAAAGAAACTCTTGGTTAGCGTTGGATAGACGGACAGCCACCCCAGCTGAGAAAAGGTCCTTCCCAGCCAAATCTACCCAAGGTAGCATAGCATAGCGATGTTACAAAAACTCCTCAAGAGGACAACCATGGATTCTTTTAAAGAAGAAAGGCAGGATAAAAATGTTTTTAATAAATAAATAATAAACAAATAAATAAAAGTTCTGCAAATGAAGCCCTACGAACCAGTCCTCAGACAGTCCTTTTTGAGAAGGCACAGGGAGGGACAGACGTTTTTGCTGTAGATGTCATCACCTTGGAACTGCAGAGCTGGAAGAGACCCTCCGGATCCACGAGTCTGGACAGCCCCTTATCAGGGAGGGACAGTGGGGGGATTCGAACTCCCAACCTCTGGCTCCACAGCTAGAGACCTGTCCCCCTGCCTGGCTCTTTAGGAAGAGGAAACAGGTGGTGAGTTATTATTCTTTAGCCCTGAAAAGGGCTGACAGTCTCTTCTCTCTCTCAACGGCAATTTTTCCATGCCACTTTTTAATGTGCAAAAACAACACAACGAACAATTTTGGTGTGTTCCAGAGCATTTGGGTTCCTACCCTGTTTTGGTTGGTGTGTTCCAGTTCAGACTTTGATGATAGGCTTCACGCATATCTTTTGGGGTGCCGGATGTTTGTATGAGGGCACAATCTCTTCTGGACCAGGCCCTCGTTGGCATTTCCAAGAGGATCCGGTTTTTCCCACACCCCGTTACCACCGCCTTGCTTTCATCACACCACAGCGAAATCCCGCCGTCTCCTGCTTAATTGGAGTATATTTTTATATATTTCCAGTATGAGTCTGTTCTTATTCTCTCTCCTTGGGATTGACCACACAGGACAACTTGATGATAAAAACAACTGGAAAACCACACACAACCCCGACCCAAAACCAGGTTTTCTGTGTGTTTGCAACATTTTAGGTTAACAAAATTAGCTTCGAATATCCGTGCACATTTTTGCACAAATTGGATTCAAATGAGAACCAACAAGACCTCTTTCCCCCAAAGCGACTCTTGGGTTAATTCATACAGGATTGCAACCCTCAGTCACTTCTGGTGCCAGTTCGAAGTGCAACTCCCTTGTGAATCAGGATTCGAATCCGTGTCCTGCAGGAGGATTTGACGGGCTTTGCCTGGAAGCACAGCTTCTGTACTGTGTGGTTTCTCTGAGGGTGGCCACTGCCAGGACTCAAACGGTGCCGTTATTCATGGGATGCCTCCCCGAATCCAATAATTCTGTGCTGCTCCTGCTCTCGAAAATCCAATTAGCCCAGGCAAAGAAAGCTACCTGAAGCTGTGAGCAACCTCTCGGGCTTAATTGGGTTATGCCGTTTCCCTATGCATCCTGTTCTAAAGAAGGAGCCCACCCTCCACCCCTCACCCTGACTGCCAGCTGCCCACTTAGGGCAAACCATCAGCACACACAGACCCCGCAAATCATGGAGAGTGCTACACAGCTGAAGTACACAGGCTCACGGAAGAGAATAGCTACAAGTTCCACAGATAGTCCACCCCTTTCTCATTAACTGGCACTTAAAGTCTCGATAACTCATTCTGAGACATTAAGAGCAGAAGGAATAAAATTGTTTCATTTACAATCAACGGCATACTGAAAAACATGACTGGCTTCAGCAACAGACTTCAACAGACAGAGCAGAGAGATGCAACGGAGACCCAGAGCTCCCGAGGGACATCCGAGATGAAACTCACACCACTTTCCCTGTTGCAACACCTTCTAGCTTTTTTTAGAAACTGGAGGCGCACCATGCTCTACCGGTACCCCCATCCACTCACCCCACGGGTGCTGGTTATTATTTTTGTTCATGGAAGAACAAGCATCATCTCGCAAGGTGATGAGAGCTAAGTTGATTAAAGGAAAGAGCGCGGCAAGTCTTCAGCTATATTAGATTTGGCTTCAGCTCTCTGACTTGGGACCAGGAGGTGCTCCCCTGATGATGGGCGTCACTGAACACCATGTTCATACATCCGCGGAACAGTCTGACATCATGTGCATCCCGGACTGAGAGGAAATGTCTGTCAGCCTTGTCTTCTTTTGGGGGAAACACACACACCCCATACAAAACAGCCCTGGGCTTAGTGCTGTATACTCTGTGCTCAGAAATGGTCAGTTCCCCAACCTAGAATCTTGAAAGTCAACTAGTCTAATCTCTGAGGAGGGCCATGAATGGGAAACTCTGCAGTTTTTTTTCAATTTCTGGTAAAATTATATTTTTGTTACACAGAAGTTCAGAGATCCACAGAGGAGAATAGCAACATGTTCTCCAGGTAGTCCACCTCTTTTCTCATTAACTGGCACTTAAAGTCTCAGTAATTCTGACATTTGTAGGAGAAAGAATTAAAAACATTTCTTTACTTACAGCTGCTTGACATTACAGATTTGGGTATACTGCTTTCTTTACTGCACACTTACTAGCAACCAATCGAACAGATCAACAACAAACAAACAACTGCCTCCCACAGACTAAAAAGAGGGAAAGAGACACTCAGCAGAGAGGCAGGGCTCTCTTTGAATTCAAAGGCTGGAAGGAATGATTGCTGAGTGCCAAAAGAGACAATCACTCCAGCTCAGAAAAGCCCCTCTTAGTCACCCAAACTACAGGAAGCACATGTGGTTGCAAATAAAAATTCAACAAAAATTACCAACAAGTGCAGACAAAATCACAAAATGCTGTAATGTTTACTACTAACCACAGTATGGAACTAAAAGGTCAGGAGAAGATCCAGCATCTACCTCTTTAAAAAGTTCCTCTCTCAGCCACCAATATCCTAAAATCCCAAAAGGAGACATTTATGATGCTTCTGGAAACGATGGCTTGATTTATCTTTCCCAGTCAAGTTTCCCATCCAATTTAATTATGCCTATTTTTTAAAAAAATTCCAAAGGCATTTGATGAGGCTTTTTATCATTTGATAAAGCAGAATACAGTACTTTGACCATCTGCTAATTACCCAGAGGCTTCGTGGCTCTGCCATTACAATCCTATTAACCAAAACAGGTCTTGAGAAAAATGCCCAGTGTGGGTGGAAAGCTAACAAAGCCTCTCCCAGGATGTTACGGGGCAGAATTAAGCCCGTCTCGTAAACCATTTAGAGAGGAGATGGAATCAGTTATTCTCATTTTTAATACTTCGATTTAACATGCCACCCAAGCCAGTCAAGAACGGTTAGCTGAAATTTGCCGCGCAAATGGCTCGCCTGATTGAATTCGCGCTTTTAATTGCACAAGTGATTGTAGGAGCGTCTCCCGTTTCGCTGAGCAACCCTGGTATTAATTTGCCGATAAGGAAGGATCGTTATTGGAGAGTCTCAATTGATGAAGCAGTAGCTGTGAAGAGTGGGAGGAGAAGGTTTTTCATCAGAGGAGTATATTGTTTGTCAGCAAAAAGTGCAATATTCTCCTCGGGCTCCTGAATATTCCCCAATCAAATTAAGACGTCCCATGCAGGATCTATCTATGAGTTGTTCTCCTGCTTCATTACTAGTTAAGAAAGCTGACGGTGGGGGGGGGGGGGAATGGATTCGTTGGAAACGTGATGCTAGAGGAGAGCTTTCCAGAAAGACAAACAAGTGGGTCCTGAATCAAATCAAGCCTGAATTATCTCTCGAGGCAAAAAAAGAGTTGAAGCTGAGTCAGTCTTACTTTGGGCACATCCTGATAAGGCAAGATTCTCTGGGAAAAAATATCATGCTGGGAAAGGTGGAAGGCAGCAGGAAAAGAGGAAGACCAAATTATGAGATGGACTGATCCCCTAAAGGAAGCCACAGGCATGAGTCTGCAAGAGCTGAGCATGGCAACTGAGGACGGGACATTCTGGAGATTGCTCATGCATAGGGTTGTCCTAAGTCCGGAGTGACTTGACAGCCCATAACGACAACAGAAAATTAGAGGCATCTGGTGTACCATTGATTCCCCTCAAGCAACTCAAGGCTACATCCATCCTGACTTAGCTAGCAGATCCTTTCTTTACACCCACTGACAGAGATTCCTCATATTCCCTCCAGCTATTAACCAGGTTCAACCTACTGGAATTTTATTTGTCACCTCGCCTGCTACCTGTGGTTTGAGTGACTGGGAGGGACCTTTCTGGGCTGGGGTGACTGTCCCTCTATCCAGCACCAACCCATCATTCCTTCCCACCTCTGATTTCTGTTGAATGTTCTCTTTTCTTCTCTTTAGTCTGTTGGAAGCAGGTTGTTTGTTTGCTGTTGATCTGTTCACAACTGTAAGTAAAGAATTTTTTTTAAATTCTTTTTCCTACAAAAGTCTCAAGAGTGAGTTATTGAGACTTTAAGTGCCAGTGAATGAGAAAGGGGCGGACTTTCTGGTTGGAACTTGAAGTGGTTCTCTTCTGTGAGTCTCTGTACCTCTATTGTATAGCACAAAGAATTTTATCACAAATTCAAAACTCTGCATCCCTCCTTAACCTCCAAAATCAGAACAAACTGGGTGCGTTCAGAGTATTAAATCCACTTGTTTACCACTGTTCTACTTGGAAGCCCAGTCTAAACTCTTCAGAGAAAACACCTTTTCAGTCTTTCCAGCCTCTCCACGCTCTCTCACCTCCAGGCCAATAATCCGAATTTCGATTGATGTCTGTGGACCCCTGCGGATCGAACACTCCTCAGGCTGGCTGGGGGAGGGGGGGGGGGAGAGAGAGACGTGCTTTTTTTGCTGGAACAGCAATTTCCAGCCACCTGCCTCCTTGTTTGTGAAAATCTGCTATGTTGCAGGGGGAGAGAAAATGACCAGCTTTGTATCGCCAGGTCATTACAGAATAATAAACCAGAGAGGTTAATGCTGAACAGGGTTTTCGATCCGGCTGTGGTCTTCTTAATTTCCCTGCTATTTCTCTCCTCCTGGAGAGGTGTGTTCAAGGGTAATTTCATTTTGCTTTGAATCCCCTTTCCCACATCAACTCCAACATCTCCAGGTTTTTAACAGCCATGGCCCACAGTCTGGCTCTTGGCTTCAAAGGGCTCTCCTGCACCCTAAGAGATCCGAGGTGGGTATTCGCTCTAGTTTTTTCCATAAAAACTGGGGATGGACATGGATGCACTATGCAGAATTCGGCCCCATGTGTCACGCCAAAGACATCTCAATGGCGCAGCTTGCCAAACATGGCTGAAAAAGGTGGGCACTGACTGGGTGACTCACAGCCTTGCCTCGGTGTTCTGCGTGACTGATTCTTTTTCCTTTTTAAAACCTGCCCTGCGTTACAATCCACCCTGAATCATTTTCCTTCCACAAACTTGTTCCAGAGCTTTGAATTTTGATCCGATTCTCCTAGCTGCGCAGCAGAAGGGCAGGGATTCACAGAGGAGAATAGCTTCAAATTCCCCAGATTAGTCCACCCCTCTTTTTACTCATTAACTGGAACTTACTCTGCCTCTCCCCAACTTCTGCTCACGAAACTCTGAGGCAGGAATGTCCACAGTCTTCTGAGGGAGCCCCTCTGACTCCCAAATAGGTCTTACAGTCAGGAAATCATCTCTAATGTTTAACCTAGATTTCCATTCTTGGGATATAAAATCTGTCAGTTTGGGTCCTCCCCTCCGAGCTTTCGCAACTACCACAAGCACAAACTTGAGTTGTGTGTGCACAGCTGTGTAAGAGGACCTCTGGCCATTGTGATGCCTTCAAGGCTAACAAATTTATTCCCTATTAATAACATAATTGTCACCTACTTGCCCCCCCCCCCCCCCCCGTTTCAGACTAGTGGCCCTGATGGATTCCTGCCTTGAGCGGGGGGAGGGGGGTTGGACCTGATGGCCTTAGAGGCCCCTTCCAACTCCATTATTCTAGGATGCTATGCATTTCTAAAGCAAATTTGTATGACAAATTCATGGGACCAAAAGAAACCGTTTATGACGGCCTCTCCTACAGAGCAAGCGATGGGTATTTGACTCCCATCCGTAACTCAAAAGGAGTCTTGTGTTGAAGCTCCGCTAACAGGCACATTCATTCCAGTTTAATCAGTCTGACATCTAAAGGGCAAACAGTTAATCAACAGGACGTTCGTTAAATTGACAAAGGGCAATTGAGACGTCGGGCTAAATACTGATGTAAAATGCTGGACATTCACCTGCTCCCCTCGGCACGTAGACCGGGCTATCCTTTAATTGCATTTACAAAATTCTACCGGGGGGGGGGGGGGGGCATACCTTCCAACCTTTCCTGGCCATGAAATAATGAATTACAGCTTTTTCCAGCAAGAAGCTCAAGTCGCCTATGCCCTCTGCAGAGGAATAAAAATGGAAATAAATCTCAAACAGGTGCCCCAAACCCTTTTTTTTTTTTCATTTCCACCCTTTCTGCAAGGCAGAAGTCATCAGAACGATCTCCTCTTCCTTTACCAGCCCATATCCAGCCCCTTCAAAAGCATATAAGGGGAAAACCAATCTGCAAAGCCCAGAGAATGGTCTTTATTTATTGATTTTATTAAATTTTTACCCCAGCTATGTAGTGGCATGACACTACTCTGGGAGGCTTGCAGAGACAAAAACATTTTTTTTAAAAAAAAACAACCATCAGCTATCGTTAAGCGAAAATAACTTAAAATGTTCCTCAGCCGCAACAGCAATCAAAAAGAAATAAAAAAACTATATGACACAACAGGCCATCACATGGAAAAGGTATCCGGAAAAACTTCTTTGAAAAGATGGGTTTTAATTGGCTTTCTAAATGCCAGAAGGGAAGAGGGTGGGCGCACCCCCACTTGCGATGCATTCCATCGTGTGGCAGCCACCACCGAGAAAGCCCTGTTCCCGGTCATAGATTTCCAGGCCTCCCTCGGGGTGGTAACCGGCATCATCATCACCTGAGTGAAGCAGGTGGGACAAGCGGACAATCTCAGGTAGAGGAGCTCTGGCAAGGAGCGATCTCCCAAACCGTTAAGGCCCTTCTATGTTAACATTAATACCTTGAGTTTGGCAGGGAAGTCTACCACGCAGGCAGAGAGAGATGATCATCTCCCGATATCCCCAAGACCAGCCTGGCCGCTGCATTCTGTACCCATTGCAGCTTCCATACCGCCTTCAAGGTGAGCCCCACACATAAAGAGTGTTACAGCAGTCAATCCTCAAAAGGACTAATGTGTGAACCAGCATTGTTAGGGATCTCCCGTCCAGATAGGTGTGCGATCTCCCCAAGGTGGAAAAAAGGCAGACCTGGTCACGGCCCACGTCTGCTTCTCTGTAGCAAGAGCTGAGTCCAACATCAGGCCTAAGTTACGAAGCTCGTCTTTCAGGGGAAGCGTGACCCCATCCAGACCAGGCAGGATCCCATCTGTCTTGTCAGGATTCCATTTCGGTCTGCAGCTAGCCCTCGTCCAGCCCATAACCAAGGACAGCCAGGCAGCGCCCCAGGGTCTGCACAGCTTCCACCGTTGACAATGTGAAGGGGAGACCGGGCTGCGTCACATCAGCATACTGACGGCAGCAAACTCCGAATCTCCGGGTGACATCCCCCCAGCAGCCTCATACAGTATTGGGGAGATGATTGATGAGAGAGGGTTGGAGTTTGATGACGAGGGCAGAACGTCTACAGAAAAGCATCAACCGGTCGATGTGGCACAGCCTTCTCCCTCGCAGAGCCGACCGTGCAGAAAAACCGTTAAAGCCAAAAGAGCAGCTTTCTGTTCTTATGACCCTGGTGACCCCAAAGAGCAGCCAAACAGCTCCAGGGGGTCCCCACCCACGCAGGTAATAACCAGTGCCTGGAACCAATGTATGGAAGACCACAAGCAACCAGTGGCGCTGGCTGAAAACAGGCACCACATGATTGCAATGGGAGCCGAGCTGCTGCACACTGGACCAGGGGAAGCTCCCATGTTGCCTCCAAGGAGAGAACCACACGGGGGGGGGGGGGGGATCACCATCGTCTAGCCTCCAGCTCAGAGAGCTTTGGTGGGGCTGGTTGCTTACACCTGGCCAAAACAAGGAGGATAAAAGAGGAGTTTGGTATTGCATTAAATGGCATATGCAATTTTTCATGAAAAGATGCAGAACCGGAGACTACCTGGAGGATCTAAATCAGCAGTTCCCAAATTTGGGTCCCCACATGTTCTAGGACTACAGGCAAACTTCACCTTTGGGCAGGCTTTCAAGCAATAAGTTATCTCAGGGGTGCTGGTTTTGAACTTACAGATTTTTAAATGTTTTTAATATTTCTCCCTACGGGCAGAAAGGAGGCATATAAATACATACATACCTACATACATATGCCAGAAATCCTGGCTAAATCCTGGTGAAGGCTCCTGAGAGGTTTAGTTCAAGAACATCTGGGGACCCCAGGCCGGGAACCACTGACAGAACACTCCCTCCTCTCTCTCCAGAAGCCATAAGTTCAGAAGCATGAATTTACCCGTTCTGATTCTCAGATTTAACGAGCAATCCAGGCAGCTTCTGCCTGGGTGACAGAGAGGGTGCCACCTTGGCCTCTGCTTCAGGCAGCAAAAGATCACGAGGCGGCCATGGTTCCTTCTTTGGCCCTGACGTGGCAGCTTCCCAAATCTACACAACTGGGGAGCCAGGGACCATAAGAAAAGAGCCAAAGTCGGCGCCGCCTTGGCACGCACACACGGTGGCAGTCCCGTCCAGAGCCCTGCCAGGCAGCCCTCCCTGGTCTCCAGCTGGTGCTGAGTCATTCCTGAGACGGGCAGAGCTAAGTGAGTGCCTCTCCAAACATACACGCTAAGAGTGCAAAGCTGAGTTTCCAGCAAGTGAGTCAGGGCTGACCAGCGAAGGCCACTTCAGGAGTGGAGGCGGGCAGCGGGAACACGAATAATAATATGCAATACTTCTCCCGATACTGCGTCCAGCCCCATCCACCCTGGTTTTATTCCCCCTCTGGTGCAGCCTGCCTCTTGTACGAGAATTCAGTTTTACAGCTGCACTGCTCTCAGATGTGAAACTGGGGAGCCAAGGGGTAGGTCGGTGGGCGGGAGGAAAGACGCCATGAACGCAGGGCAGGTTGTGATCGAAAAGTCCTCCGCCACCAACACAACCCCATTTCCATCAAGCAAAACGACCCTTCCTTGGAGAGCAGCTCCTGACAGATTGATGGCTCTGGTTTGTGGCACCCCCCCATGTGAAACCACCGTATGAATTCTGATCAACGGGGTGGACAGGAGGCAGCTCTTTTCTTGCATTTTAAACTGGGTAGCCAGGAAGAAACTGGCATCCTGTGCTAAGCAATTTTGCTAGTACAAAATTGACTTGCTATCTATGGCTACTACGTATTTGCATTGTAAAGGGAATAATTCCTCGGCTGCCATGAAAGCGACGGTGAATCCTGTGGCCCCTGAAAGCCGAACAAACGTCATGGGGCTGAACGTTTTTGAGCGTCTGATGAAGGACTCCATAAAATCTGGTGCCAAAATAAAAGTTGATGGCCTTGGAGGTGTCACAAGAGACTCTGTGCTGTATTTTTGTTGCCGAAGATGAGAAGAGACGCAAGGTAAGAGTTTCAACCCTCACTGGTTGTTCTACTCCTTGACCTCGATAACTGAGGGCTACCTCAAGCAGCAAAACATAGAGAAGCCGAGGGGCTGAAATTATGAAGGCCCTTTCATGTATTTTTTTCAATTAATTTCTGTTCCTGTTTAAATACTGTGTATCTTCTTCCTGTCGTGCCAACAGGCCTCTCCAACAGGAGAAAGCTCAGGACCTCAGTGTCTCTTCATCCAAACCAAGCTTCTGGCATGTCAGCGAGTAATAAAGCCTCTGATGCAAGAAAGACGGGGCCCGATCGACAAGGCTTCCCGCCACCAGTCTATCACCCAAGGGGTTTGTCTCCTCATCTCCTGACACACACACACACCCCACCAGGGTGGTCAGAGCCATGAGCCCTCAGAACCATCTCACATCTAGGGCAAACAAACCGCAGAGCATAAAAATTCATGCCCTAAAAGAAAAGACGAAGGGGACTCTATCGGCAGCAGCTGACCCGCCACGCAAGCTTATGCTTTACAATTTCACAATCTGTTCAAAAGCCAACCTCCTCAGATTGTGTGAGTTTGTGGGTGTGCACGTGTGTGTTTACACCATCATCCCCTACTTTCTTCCAACTCCCCTCCCCGGTGTCAATCGTGTTAGACTCTGGTATTAAAAATAGACAGTTTTGATTCAGCCAAGCCGTCGGTGCCCCGCTGGAGCGACCATCTGCTCCGAGCTGCCTGGCTGGGCAGAGCGTGGCCCTGCCAGTCCGTTGAACCATGCCAGCTGGTCTCCCCATCAGCGCTTGAAAGCTGAAGGACGGTGGCACAAGGCTGAGGCAGGAGCAATGCCGGCTACCTCCGGGGTCTGGTTGCCCCATTCCCAAATCCCAGGCCCCTCCTAATTTGTGGGAAACGCTTTGGCTTTCTCTCCGAAAGCAGACGTGGGCCAAGGTGAACAGAAGTCCCCTCAAGACAGGAATCCTGGCAGACGAGAATTTGCCACCCAGATGGGCCAAGGAAGCGAAGGCGAAAGAACAACTGCTGGGAAGATCAGCTCATCTCCAATAAAAAATTCAACAACCATTTATTTTAACCTTAACTTAGCATCCTTTGTTGCACCCGTCTTGATTGCGAACATCTTTGAGGGTTTTTTGGCCAATGAAAAGCCATATTATGATATTCTTAAACCCATCAATCCATCCACATCCCTGGTTGTTAACACTACCCGTTATCCCTGTCTGCTTTTTTAATGGATAACTGTGTTGTTTTATTACGTTGTCGTTTTTATCAATTTTAATCATCGTCTTAGAACTGCGGAGCTAGAAGGGACCCTATAAAAACCATCGAGTCCAGCCCCTCTCAAGGAGGCCCAGTGGGGAAGCGAACTCCCAACCTCTGGCCTAAACCCAAACCCTAGTTCACTATTTTCACTTAATATTTTGTGTTGTTTAAACAGTTGCATCTGTCCTTAAAGTGAACCACTTTGAGATTTTTTTCAAAATGAAAAGTGGCACATACTTGCTCTTGTGTGTGTTCTGTGCCATCAAGTCAGAACCGACTTATGGCAACCTTAACAGAGGTTTCAAGTAATTGAGATATTTAAGGAATAGCTTTACCAATTCTATCCCCCACTGGGTGAGTTTCCACAGCTCAACCAGGATTCGAACCCTGTTCTACAGAGCCTTGGTCCATCACTCTATCCACTACACCACACTGGGAACCCACATACTTGTTCTTAAATATATATGTATATATTTAAACTGCCAATCCTACTATGAGGAGAAAGATATCTGGTTGGAACAGATGACCACACGGTTTCCCTGCTGGCACCACATCACATGGCCAGATAGACTGCCTCTGCATGGAGAGGCTTCATTTTTGCTCTCACGGCTCCTACCTGCGCTCCCTTCCATAAAATCTTTTTTGTCAGGGTGGATGAACTTCCCACATCGAAGGAGATGGACTAGATGGGTGGGAGTCTTAGAAATTACCTGTAATATGAGGAGAATGGAAATCCCTTCTCAAAAGGGATGGAAGTCTTCCCAACTCAATGGATTTCTTGAAAACGGATATAATAATCCCAGCGTTCTGTTCCTCCTTCCTTGCTCAAGATCCTTGCCCAGTGGCTGCTTTATTCTCCCCACAAAAGCTAACAGAAAAGAGAGCCATTATTTCCTCTTTTTTTTAAACTTCCTTTCACTCCTGGATGGGAACACATAGGCCCCCATCTCTCTCTCTCTCTCTCTTATTCTGGCTGACAAATTGTACCTGAAAGAGTTTCAGATTGCACAGAGGTGTGTGGGTGTGCAAGAGGGTGTATATTTATGCGGGAAGCCAAGAAGCTCTGAGTTCACAGGATATAAAATGAGATATACGTAAAATGACCCAGGGAAACATCTACTGGGAGACATTTCAACAAGAAACATAAAACCAAACAAAAAAGCAAAACAAAAAGTCTCCAACCTAATTATCTGGCATTTTCTCCTGAGACTACAAAAGGTCTTACCTTAAGGCTATGGGTTGGAAATGGAGATGAGCACCGCCGCCTAGAGTCGGACATGACTGGACAAATTGTCAAGGGGAACCTTTACCTTTACCTAAGGCTTAACAGGATATAATTCAGGTCATTGTTACTTAATTCTCTGTGTCGAGGCAGCCGTTGCCCGATGGTGACGGAAAGGCACTTTGTACATGCTCAGTGGAACCTTTCGGTAGGCATCATATCTGCTTTTTTAAAGAAAAGGCACTGGTATGCTTACTCCTTTCATATATTTTACCCTGCCTCCCAACCCCAGAAGGGCTCTCTTTAAAGCAGCTGACGAATATCCATCAAGAAACCACCGAGATCATGAAATACGACAGCAAAGGATAAAACCAGGTCGCTCTAAGACAGTATTTATGGGGCTGCTGAATGGACGAGGCGCCAGTTCTGGGAAAGCTCAGCCCCTGTAAACCCAGAGGGAAAACCCCACAGAGAAGCAGAGCAGAAGTTTTCCAAATAAGAGAATACTGCTGGTTGTGAAGGGGGTGGTCCATGAAATAAAACCGGCTAGTCTTCCAGGTTACACAGGTCTCCTGGCTGATTTTGGCCCAATGGGCCAACCCAGCTTCCCACCTGAAAATCTATCCTTCTTCTGCCTTCATTGTCCTTTATTGATCACTAACAGCATCTATTGTCATCACTTGATTTATACCATTTCTCAGCAGCTACTCCCAGTCTGTGGAACTCCCTGCCACCAGGGTCTAGGCTGTCCCCCACACATAACTTTTTCTTCAGGCTGGCTTCGGGAGACCAAGTCATTGCTAAGAAACTGGAGCACTGAGGGATGAGTCCTGAACTTTTCTTAACAGATGGGTTTGTAAATCATTTTTAATCCAAGAGTGTTTTAATATTCCAAAGTGCTTCATCGGCCAAGCAGCAGTCCCTGTTTTTATGCCTATGTGGCCAGCTGCTTTGAGCCCCAGTATAAAGGAGGGTATGAATCCAACCAACCAGCTCCATAATCACCTCTCCAACAGGGTGTCTATCCACCCTCCTCGCCTTCTCTCCTTGCACCCGGGTTCACTGGCACACCAGTCCAGCAAGGTAGGCTGGCTCTAAAATAAAATCGCCTCCTCCTCCTCCTCCTCCCCGCCCCTTCTTTCTCTCCCCAGAAGGCGCTTATAATGGTGGAAAGAGAGAAAGATACTGACTCCTTCCTCAACACGGGTGGACCCATCCACACCTGCGCCCCTGAGTAACGCTGGCGCTCCCCGCTCCCGTTCCCAAGGAGCCCCCTCAAACCGCGGGAGGAGGTGGGGAACTCCAGGCCAGCCCCCTCCCCATGTGCGCAAGGAGAGCGCAAGCGGAGCCCGCCCGGTCCAGGGCGGGCGCACCTTCCGCGCTTCCCCTCCGGCTCGCCCTCTCCTGCCTTCCCGCTTGCGCGCCCGTCTTACCGCCGGTGCAGCGAGGTGGGCCACGAGAGGCGGGCGCTGCGCAGGGCCGGCCGGGACGCGGAGCGCAGCTCCCGCTCAGTGTCCGAGTGGAAGCGCTGCGGGATGCGGATGCGGGTGCGCGGCTGGCGCCAGAGGTGCGCCGGCGGCTTGGCCAGGCCCATCCCGGCGCGGCTGCCTCGGAGGTCCGGGGGGCGCGCAGGGGGCGCGGAGCTCTCCGCCATCGCGCAGGGCAGGGCGCAGGACCCGGGGAAAGGCAGGCAGGCGGGAAGGCGACCGAGGCGGACTCACAGCAGCGCCCACAGCGAAGTTGCCCCGCGCGCAACCTCCGCGCGCCCGACTCGTAGCCGGCTTGCAGCCCTTTATATACTGTACTGTCGCACCCCCGGCTCCTCGGTCCGGCCAGTCAGCAAGCGGGGAGGGAAGGAGGGGATGCGCTAGCCGGCGAGTGGCCGGCGCTCGCCCTCCTCCCTCGCCCAGCTGCTCCCCGATCCGAGGCCACGAGGAGGGGCGCCTCCCTCCCTCCCTCCCTGGCAAGGGGGGCCCCTCCGCCGCCGCCCCAGTTTGGAGAGGGTCCGCGCGCCAGAAACGCGAGCAGCCTGGAGACTATGTAACCCATGAGGCGGCGCACAACAGGCTGACCCAAAGGGAGTGGCAGGTCTCTTCAGCTGGACTTTTAACTTTCCCCTTGGCTGTTGAAAAATAACTTCTCATGGGAGGGGTGTGTGCTTTTTATTTATTCACTGAACCAATACCTTTTTTAATTGCCTTTTGATTCAATGGCCTCCCAATATTATAATTCCTCATAATTGCTCTTAACGCAATAGCATTTCATTTCTCTCTCCCTCTCTCTAGCTGTTTTCATCTGTCCCTGTTTGAATCTTGTGGCAAGCTGCCTGGAGCTACCCTGTCCTCAACAGCCCTGGCTCAGGTCTTGTAAAAGCAAAGCCCATGGCTTCCTTTGTGGAGTCAATCTCTCTCATGTTAGGTCTTCCTCTTTTCCCACTGCTTTCAGTTTTTCATGGCCTCGTTGTCTTTTCCAGTGACTTTTGTCTTCCCGTGATATGTACCAAGTATGAGTCATTTTGGCTTCCAGGCTTGATTTGATCCAGGATTCACTTCTTTCTCTTTCTGGCAGTCCAGGATATCCATAAAGCTCTCCTACGACACCACATTCCAAATAAATCAGTTTTTTTTTTCTTCTTCCCCATCAGCCTTCTTCATTCTCCAGCTTTCACATCCATCTGTTGTAATTAATAATGTGGGTAGTCTGGATGATCTTGGTCTTGGTCTCCAGCATCACATCCTTCCACTTGATTATCTTTTCCAGTTCCTTCATTGCAGTCCTTCTGAGTCTCAGCTTTCCGATTTCTGGGCCACCGTCTCCATTTCCATTGGTGATTGAACCGAGGTTTTAAAAACATTCTCATGATTCTTGTTTCTTCCTTCCCACTATTAAAACTCTGTACTTCTTCTGTAGTCACGATTTTCATTTTCTTAATGTTCAACTGTAACCCTTCTTTTGCACTTCCATCTTCAGTCTTCCTCAGTCTCTTTTCAAGGCATGTCTGCTTTCCACCAGCAATCTGGCGTCACCTTCGTATCTTAAATTCTTGGGGCCTCTTCTGCCCATTTTCACTCCTCTTTGATTAATCCAATCCACGGTTGCATACAATGTGTGCAGCATATACAATGACGAGATCAAATATGTCCTCGTCTGCCACTTTGGCCGATGGCAGACAATTCTGCCTGAACCGTCGCCTCTTGTCCAGTGTCGGTTAGTCTACAATCCTTCAATCCTACACATCCATGCATGCAAGCAGCCGGTTTATTACTGCCTGTGCAAGCACCCGTCTCCTCTGAAGTTAATCTCGGATCAACACTCAAGGCCTAAATTAAGCCTTGATGCTTAAGGCCAGGGTGTCTTGTTTCAAACAAGGGGCGGTACGACACCTCTGGGAAGGCCACATGCGGGGCTGGGAAGGTGGCATACATCTCCTGGCAATTGGAATTCAGAGGTAGACTGCCACTGTCCTTGGAGGAATCATCATGACTACAAGCCAGTCAGCAACGTTTCTTCCCTCTACACACTGAAATGGTCAAATCTTTTTTCTTTAAGCCATCAAAGCTTGTAGCTGCTACAACCACTCTCCATATACAAGGGCTATATGCCTATTATCTGAAAAATAACTAAGCCTGTGGCAAGCGTGCCTAATGCTCACGGCATGTTGGTTCTCATACACAGAGAAGCCAGGAGCTTTGGCTAGGTTTTAAACTCCAGACTATTTTGCAAAAGGAAAACTGTACTGCCGTTTTTCAGGATCCATGATCTTCGTCTCCTTTTCTTAATTTGCATCATTTTACACTGTTACGCCCCCAAGGCAAGGAATTTCTTAGCTTTAAAAACAAAAACCAAACAAAGCCAAAATGATATGTAAACTCAGATAACCTTCCCAGCAGTAGAGTGGAACTATAAACACTTATAAATAAATAAATACTTATGAAATTGACAAATCACCCTTCATATACAAGGGCTGTGTACGTATCATTGGATAATAAATACGACACCGTGACTGTACATAAACTATTAAATCAACCTGCAGAGAAGCGAATGAATTGGTCAATTCAAAACAAGGCGTGTTTGCCATTTAAAAGGTCTTGGATGAACACCAAGGTCTTGTTCAGCTGGTAAAATGGAAGCTGGATCTGTGCCGATCGTATCTGGCATGGGAGGTGTTTCCAAAACCAAGGGTGCCCACAGAGGTAGCCTTCCTTTTTCACCTTATGTCCATTCCTTTCGAAAGCACCTGCAATGAAGATCTGAATTCACAGGACCTCTTGGTAGAGGTGGGGGTGTCCAGATGAGGCCTGGACTTGAACCCTAGGGCTGAGACCTGATCTTCACAAGGCAGTAATTCCTCTGTTTGAGCAGTGGCTCCATCTGGATCAACTGCTTCCTAGACGACTGATTTAGACCGGCCTTACCATTCAGGTGTGGGAAGCATCTGCCAGGATTTAGCTGATTTGAGGTGTTCCAAAATGATGATTAGGAATTTAAGGATTGTTGTTGTGCTGGGTCTTTAAATAATTTTTACGAACTGTTGTCAAAATCCCATGGCCAGTCTTCAGTAAAGGTGCATCTTGACCTGCAGGCAGATGGTATTTGTTTCTGCCTGGCCTCAGGCGACAAAATGCTTGGATCACCACCATCAGAAATAAGCTCAGGCAGACCCAGTTTACTCCAACTGTCTGTCCTGCAAGATCTCAAGCCAAGCAAGAGGTATTCACTTCTCCAAAAGCCAGTTCTATTCAGGCAGTCTTAGAAATCCTTCATGGCTATTTAAGGAATCCACAGCCCTCCTGCAATAATGCTGGGAAATGTGGAAGGCAGCAGGAAAAGAGGAAGGTTAAATACAAGATGGATTGACTCCCTAAAAGAAACCACAGGCATGGGTCTGCAAGAACTCAGCAAGGAAGTTGAGGGCAGGACATTTTGGAGATCATTCTTTTATAAGGTTGTCATAAGTTAGAGACAACAGATGGCTGAGACAGTGCAAAATGAAACGAGATAGTGCTGGAAGAGGAGACTCTCAGGGCGGGGAAAAAGCAAGATACCTCTCGGAGATCACTCATTCATAGGGTTGCCGTGGGTCAAAGGTGATTTGATGGCACACAACAACAACAACAACAATAGCCCTCCTGGATCTTCTTTCTGTCACTATTGTTTGCTTATTTCTTCATGTGGTAATTGAAACTCTAATGGAGGAACTTCCACGGAGGAGCATCATAGCAGTAAACTCCACCTTCTGGTACGGCCAAAACCAAACTGCATAGAAACAAGGGGCAAAAAGGCCCGGCGTGAATGGAGTGGGAAACACCCAGAAAAAATAATGCAAAGCCCAGTCTGGCATGACAAATGTTCCATTCGGAAAAGCCCTAAAAATTACAAGAAGGCTGGATTTGGCCCTGGTGGTGTAAGGACTGGGGAAAGCGGCCTAAATTTGGGGCAGTTTCTGTTAAGAGTGTTCTTGTTCTCTTCCTCTCCGTCATCCTTTGGAGGGCCCAGCTGCCTTTGGCTTAGTCATCTTTAATTGGATCACCCGTCTATTCTCCATCCTCATAAAAAGGAAAGAGAGGGAGATGTTCCAACAGACACACACAGCTTGTTATTGCCTCCAACGTTGCCCCCTTGGTCTAGAAAATTATTTTCAGAACCACCGGGTGAAAACAGAGAGAGTGATTTGAGAAATTAAAGGCCAGGAAGGAACTCTGTGATTGACTTTCTCCCCTCTCTCTCTTTTTTTTAATCAAGCGGTACATTGGAAAAAATTGATTTTACCAAAAGGGAGCCTGAAAAGCATCTGACTGCCTCTCTCTCCACATCCCACAGGCCTCCTCCATCCCTCTGTTGAAATGACTGCATGCTCACTTTTATGTCCAACCGCATGTTGAAAGAAAAAGCAAGTTCTCCTGCTATAACATTTTTTTCCATCCAGATACGCAAGTCCTTCAAAGCTCCATACCTGAGCAACCAGGCCTGCAGTGAAGCCAGCCTTGACTTTCTTGTGATGGACAACCCAACAAATGCAAACCTGCAGAGCTGAGGGAAGCTCGTGCTTGGATAAATACACCACGTTTTGTAGCTATCAAGGGAGCTCGCTTGTAATGATATGCTAACTTTATTTGTCTAGTTTGAGCCTCAATCTGCTATCACCACAATTCAAGAACTTGCTACAAACCTAGTTGTTAATGCCTTCCCCAGATCTGCTCTGTCAGCAGGGTTGTGGGCCTCAACAACATTACCCACAGTTTCAGGGGCTTCTATCCTTGTTCATCTGCTAACATGACAATCTGTGCCGTCCTTCCCTCTTCTTCGTTTGGCAGAGAAATGCTTATATTACGCCTCTCTCCAATGAGTAGATGGTTGTCCTGTTCACTGTAGTATCACAACAGCCCTGTGAGGTAGGACTCCTGAGTCTTAGTCCAACCACGAAAGCACACACGACTGTCCACATGCCTGAGTTATTATAACAATAACTACTGTTCTGGGCCTGGGAACAAGAACAGTAACTAATTACTTCTAAACAAGTTACCCATGCAAGCTCCCCTTTCAACATGCTCCCTCTTTTCCTGACCAGGAAAAGGCCGAAGCGGAAGGAAGTGGTGGAAGGGGGCTACTTCCTCTTCCTAGCTGGCTACCTTCATGATTTATAGCCTCGTGGCAGATCCACGCATGGCTTTTCCTGCCATGGAGATAAAATGAGCCAGAAAGAGGGAAAATGGGAACTCTGCCACATGGAAAATAAAGGCCTGGTCTGTTGAGCTCAAAATTTCTGTTTAGAGAGAGTAGGGTGGACCTCAAAGGGGCCACTCTCCTCACTGAGGCACGGAGTTCTGCGCTGTCCATCCCCCCCCCCCCCCGGAAGGAACCCACCTATGGAGGGTGGAGAGGTGAGCATCTGGATCAATCAAACCCTGTTCAGCTCTCCTCCAGGGCGCTCACAAACGAAGTGGCTCTCCAAAACTGACTCGCTGATGGATGGTGTCACTTTATTTTTATTTTGTCTTTTTTTGTTGTTGTTGTTCTTCTGAGTCACCGTGGGCCAAATCGGTGGCTGGTTGTGCTTTTAAAACAAATGAAATGGCATTTTCCCATTTCTTAAGCAATAACGGCTTCCAGGAGCCTGGGCTGCTAACAGTTTGAGACGCCCCCACTCCAGTTGCATCCAAAATTGAAGTGTTGGGGGGGGGGGAGTTTTCCCTCTAAATTCATTAACCCTTCTCTCTCCTCCCCCCCCATCTCGGCCTGATTAACTCTTTACATTGCTGGCTCCACCCCCACCCACCCCCATTCATTTTAGAAGCCTTCGATGTTCAGAAATTTCAAAAGAAACACCCTCTGGCATATTGGGGGGGGGGGGGGGCGGTGTCTGACTTATCTTCCTTACTCTGCCAGCTTCCTGCTGTGTTATTTCCTTTCGTACAAGACATTCCAAAACAAACAAACAAACAAACCACCGTCAACAGCCTAATAATCGTTAAAAAAGAAAAAAAAAGATCATTCATCTCCGTGCTTCAAGGAGGCCAGACATCAAAATCGTAGGAGGAGAAACCAGACAGAAACCTTAGGTTTTGTTGGAGCTCCAGAGAAGGAACATTAATTTCTCAGCGTCCCAGACCTGCTCCCATGGAAATGCATGCCAAGAGAAAAGCACTGCAGGGATGCAGGAAACGGAAGGAGATGTTTTTGAGAGGCCTGGACAAAGGGGGTCCAAAAAAATAATATTTAAAAATTAGGTGAATGGAGGTGCTTTGAATAAGAACAATGGCCAGTATCTAAGACTCATAATGTTGCAGAGTATTGTTTTTCTGGTTAAATTCCTCTAGTTACACAGCGGAAGTGCAGGGATTCACAGAGCAGAAAAGCTTCAAGTTCCCCTGAGTAGTCCACCCCTTTCTCTCATGGCAGTTACAGTCTCCGTAACACATTCTGAGAAGGAATGAAAAGGTTCATTACGTACAATTTAACAGCTCAAACAGCAAACTGACAAAAATGGCTGCCGTCAACAACAGACCTCAACAGACTCTAGAGAGGGGAAAAGACACTGAGTAGAGAGGCGGGGCAGTCTTTCAATTCAGAGGCAGGAGGGAACCATTGGTTGATGCTGGATAGACTGACAGTAACTCCAGTCCAAAAGGGTCCTTCCCAGCCAAACCTATTAAAGGCAACATGCAACGCTATAAAAACTCCCAACACATAATTCTGTATTAATTGCTGTTATTATATCTCTGGAGGCTTCTTCCCCATCCATAATTTCAGCAATACAGCAGCGCCCTTCTTGTAAAGCAGGCCTGTCATGCCCTTATTTTGATTTTGACACCAGAATAAACCATTCACTCCTAACCATATCCTTCCTGGCCCAGAACTGGAGAAGCGTAGACTACAGACCCCAGAATCCCCCACAGGACATGCCAGCCTGGGAACTGTGGACGTGGCCATTTAAAATTCTTCTACCTTTGCACGATGCTCAGCAGAGCCTCCGTTTCCAGATGTAGTGTCTGTCCCCACAATCAGAGACACACTAGGGAAACAAACGAGTTCCCATAAGGCCACCTTGGTCAGAAGCAGGGAAGTCGGGTGGAAAGGGTCTGATCCTGGACCTTTTAGAGGAGGCCAGCAATGACACCACCCATTGCAATCATCATCATCATCTTAGATCAGCTAGTCCAACCCCTGTCAAGGAGGCCCAGTGGGTCTAAACCCCTGAGTTGTCAAACACCTTTCATTTTATTGCATTCTTTCATTTTTATAAACATCTCATCATGTTTCACAAAGGACCTCACATTAGTGTTCATAATGTGATAAGAAAAACAAACACTGAGACAGAGAGATTGAGAGAGAGAGAAGAAATCTATTCAGCAGAAACAAGTGGATGAAAACCAAATGAAGTGACTTTTTGGGACTACAAATGGTTTGCCCTGAAATAAATCTGTTTGTCCTAAAAGTGGCACAATACTTGGGTTTTTGATCTATTTTTTCCTGTTATATGTGTTTATAGAGATTAATGTGGAATCTAGTCCCTAAAAGTCACTTCTGCAGACCCTGCTCAAGACTGCAGTTTCGGTTTAGGCCACAGGTAGCAACTGCCCTGGGTTTAGTTTGCTGCACATCTTATTATTCAACAGAATTATTCCTCCTTTGTACCTGACATCTTTGGGGTCGTTGACACCTGTCGGGGCTGACTCCTCGATGGTAAAAACAACCCGGTCCCCTTTCTCCAGGTCATCCGCCAAAGCAGTGTGTCGGGAGCTGAGCGGCGGGAGCAACGGGGTCCCGGAGAAACGACGTTTGATGGCGCTCCCTGGGGCAGCTCCAAGCCAAGGCCCCAGGTCCAGCTGCTCTCGTGATCTCTGGGCAAAGAAGGGAAAAGGGGGGGGGGGGGAGAGGGAGTCAGTAAAATACTCTAGTCAGAGGCTGCTGGGGTGTCATCGCTTTCGTGGCCTGTCTCTGCAATGTGAACAGCACCTCCACAGCCAGGAGCAGTCAATCCCTTAATAATATCCACAGAGTCTTGTTGAACTGGGAATCAATGGAATCTGGGGGATCAACTGAAGGAGAAATTTGGCATAGGAACAAGACTGATACAAATTCCCTGGTATCACAGAAGTGGGGAAGGGGTGACTTTCCAGCTGCTGTTGGAAAACAGTTCCCATCATCCTTCTCCATGCCAGGTTAGGGATGATGGGAGCGGTAGTCCAACAATATCCATGAGGGACCCACTGAGCTCCCTGCCCCTTGATTTACTGGATGGGGAAGAGAGCAGAAACTCTGGCTGATGGAGGTATGAAAAAATGACCCTATTAGCTCTGTCTCTGGGCTCCATCTGCCGACGGCCGACGAGATCCACTGCAAAGCATGAGGGGGGGAAGCAAAAGACTCCTGGTCTGCCTTCCTGCCTGGTCTCTCTCTTCAGGCAGGCTTTTCCTTAGTGCCTAGCCCGGTTTTTTAAAATGAGATGGTTTGCATTTTTCTTGCTTCTAAATCTGTTTTAGTAAAGCTTCTGCCTAACATTTTTGATATAATGTTATCAATTCTTTTTAATGCTTGAATAATCTACTGTTTTCAGCTTTTAATATTATGTTTTTAATGATATAACCTCCCTCTAACCAGGTTTCGTGCAGGACCGGGGCACGGCCAGTTTCTCACTGGAAATGCGAAACTGCAGAGGAGGTTGGGGCATCTGGGTAGCGTGTCTTCCCCCGGCTTGACCTTGGATCGGGGACAAGCTGCTTGCAAAGGGAGCACCCCAAAAAAGGCCACCAGCCCCGCAGCTTGCTCTCGTTGGCTCTCTCCAGCCCACAGGGCTCTTTGCTCTCACGGCAACCTCCGTTTCTTTGCACTAGATGGAGATGGGTGAAATTCGAACCCAGGGCTTTTGGACGGCCCAGTCCAGGGCTGGGGCTGCCTCCCTCCTGCGTAACAAGGTTGATGTCCCACCGGTCCAGCCAGATGGGACGGGGGAAGGAGCCAGCCCCTGTGAGGAGGAAAAGGCGAGGGAGCAGGGGGGGTGGAGGGCAAGGTCTAGTTGTGCCCAGGTTGCCAGGGAGCCGTTTAAAATAATGGGCCTCATTAAGGCTTGTTTGCGCAGCAAAATGGCCCTCGTGCTGGGCCAGTAAATCAATCTGTCATATGTCACACCACAGCCTCCCTCCTGCGCTCGCTCGCTCGCTCTCTCGCACCATAATGGATGGAGGCCTGAGAAAGTGGGGGCTGGTATTGATGGGACATTGAGCACCAGCCAGAGTGGGTGGGGGCACCCAGGCGGAAAGAACACCCTGATCGGGGACAAGCCCGGTGGTGGCGGTGGCGGCAGAGACGCCCTGCTGGGTGAAAGGCAGCCCCCAGATTCCCCTCCCAAGCTCAGAGGCAAGTGGTAGAACCAGCCGGAGGTTCAGACCAGCCCCAAAGATAAGGATGCCAGTCCGTCTTGGTGGGGACATGCTACCCAAGTGCCCCGAGGTCCTCTGCAGCTTAACATTTCCAGTCAGAAAGTGGCTGTGCCCCAGTTTGGCACAAAATCTGTTCAGAGGGAAGTTCCATCCGGCCACAAAGCTGCTCTGAAACAAGCCTGCACAGAAAATAGGTTTTTGCAATGATTTCAGGACTACAACACCCAGAATCCCCCATTCGGAGCTATGGGAATGCCAGCTAAAGATTTACGGCCGCAGTTCAGAAAACGGACGTCCTTCAGCTTTAGCTTTAATCCTTCTGCACCTTCACGCTCTTCTTCTCTCGCTGCTGGACTGACCCTGCCTTAATACGCTGTGAGGTGTTATATCTCCGCAGCTGCTTCGATCTGCATTTTCCATCTGGCCACCCTTCGCCGCTGTATTTTTATTCGTGTATTATTAGCACTTTTTATTTGTGCATTCTTACTCCTTGTGTTGTTCTCTTTTACTGGCAGACCTCCTTTGATTTGTTTGGATCCCTACCTTAAACAGGGGGTTGGACTTGATGGCCTTAGAGGCCCCTTTTCCAACTCCATAATTCTGTGATTGCACATGTGTGTTTTTTAATTAGACCATGCCCCAGCCAGACAACTCTGGTCAGCGGGCAGTTCAAAAGAGCATTAAATTAAATAAATGATTTTTTAAAAGTTGCCCAATCCCAGTCAAACAGGCTGAATTGGTTGAAAAACAGTTCACAGGTTTCACTTCCAGGTAAAAACTTTAATAAAGGAATAAAAGATCAAGCTTTCGACAAGAAAAGACGTCCTGTCATCTTCAGGATTACATACGGCATACTAACTACATGGCAAACGGTGATATACAATTAATGCACCTGGAATGTTTTGTGATGTAATCACATTGAGTGAATATCACCATATGCCATTTAGTTAGTGTGCCATTTGTAATCCTGAAAATGACAGGACGTCTTTTCCTGTCAAAAGCTTTATCTTTTATTGCTTTATTGAAGTTTTTACCTGGAAGCGAAACCTGGGAAGGTTTTTGTGCCAATTCAGTCTGTTTGACTGGGACTGGGCAACTTTTTCTACGATGCTCCAAGAAAGCAGAAAAGTTTTTGTTTTAAATAAACTATGTTTCCCTAATTGCTCTTACGTATCACCACGGTCGACCAGAGGGCTTCCTCCTGCAGACTGGATCCATCCTCGTCACCCTGTTCATCGTTTCCTTGTTTTTAATGCAGATTCAATCCCACACCCACACACACAGAGACACACACACACACACCACGTGGAGTTCCTTTGCCATGACTGACCTCCATGCTCAGGAATGAGAGGGTGGTCCGGCTTCGGCGCATAGTGGCCAAATGTTCCACCTTCAGTGGCCGTTTCCCTTTCCTGCAAAAGAAGAGAGACGGGGGGAGGGGGGGGTCTCAGATTTTATTCCTTTTATTTGTTTATTTATTTGACTTTTATACTACTCATCGGTCCAAAGGCCACTCTGGGTGGTTTGCAACATTGGAAATAATAGTGATGGCAATAATGCAACAGATGTGAGCACCTGAGTGAAGAAATCAGATTTTGTGGGGGAATGATTTAAATTTTTTTTTAATTTGATTTTTTAAAAATATAAATTGTGATTTCGATTTTTAAAATATTTTTTTAAATTTAAATTGCGATTTAAATTTGATATTTTTGTAAAATCACTCATCCGCCCTGTTCCTAAGGCTTCCAGCAACAAAAGTTGCCACTATAGCCGTTTTTCAGGATTCTTATCGTCAAACGCCGACCTTTTTTTGATAGTTCAAAGCCTATTTTTAAAAATGTTTTTCAACGTTATGTCAACTTAGTTTCATTTGAAGGGCACTTTTGATTGTGTCTGCATTGTTTCACCTTATTGTCCCTGTTATGAACCGCCCAGAGCGATCATGGGTCAGACAAGCGGTGGAAAAAAAATCGAAGAAATAAATAAATAACCTTATCTGAACGCCACCAAAAGAAGAAACCCTAACCCAATCCGATCTTGGATCTTTTTAAGGAGAAAGCCAGGGTGAAAATATTTTAAATTAATTAAGAAATCAAATTACCCTAGGGCACAAACCCTTGATTTATACAGCTTGGAAAGGTTGATAGAAACTGAGGGGGCAATTACACCTCATAAATAAATAAATCCTGGGATTGCCTTGGGTTTGGCACCCTGGAAATCATTTTTTTTTTTTTAAATAAACTGTTCACACCACATCAGCTGAGCAGTGCCATGTTTGGCTAGGAAACTTGGTTTCTTTTCTCTCTCCCTCTTTTGGTTCAGAAAGGCGACTTGAGGCCCCCTCAGAACCACCACCATCGCCCAAGCCTCCCTCATGAATCCCAGCTTCCCTCATCATTTCTTCACCCTCTCTTGGGGCTACGGCTTGACACCCCATTTTCTTTCCCGGGTCTTCTGAAAGGGGGTTCCCTTCCTTCCTTCTTTCTTTCTTTCCTCCCCCTTCAGCGCCTTCCCTCTCACGTCGCCCCCTCTCTCTCTCCCATAGGGAGGGGGCTGGCTTCCTTCCTTGGGGGAGGTCGTGAGGGTCCCCTGTTTTTCCCCTGCCCCAGCCTTCCTCTTGGACCCCCACTACCACCCCCCAGGCTTCGGACCCCTTTCCTTCCACCCTCTTCCCTCAAACCCACCCAGCGCCCCTTCAAATTCTCCTCAGCATCCTTCCCGCCGCCCGCCACCCTCCTTTCCCGCCTTTTCTTCCTTATTTGGGGTTGGGATGCTCGTGCCCTCGAGGAGTTTTTCGCGGGCGAGCCTTTTCGGGGCCGGGGTGGCTGTCAATCAACTCCGCAACAGCCAATGGTCTTCCCGCCTTTTTCCCGCCTCTCCCCTCCCCCTCCCCAGTCAGGGTTTCGAATACGTTCTTTTTCTGTCAGGGAGGGATGGAGCCCGAAGCGAATAAAGGGCTCGAGGGATATGAGGCTCCAAATGAAATAAACATTAAAAATAAAGAAGTCGAAACAAATCGTGGCAGCTTAGGGACTAGCTGCTCTATTGGGCCCGCTTTCGTGGCCCAAGTCCACTTCCACAGACGTAAAAAGTGGCCAAGTCGCTTCCCCTCAGCCTGTCCTACCTCACAGGCTTATTGTCGTGAGGATAAAAAAGGGAAAATGGAGAGCCAGGTTCTTCCCTTTGAGTTCCTTCGAGGAGGGGAAATGGGGATCTAAAGACAGCTCTCAATAAATAAATGACGATAAATAAAAATCGTCGTTAAATTATTTATCCTAGCTCTACGTTGCCATAGTCTCTCGAGACTGAAGGATGCCTACTGATAATTTTCTATTTAATCATAAATGTAATACATTGCCATCCCAAAAAAAAGCATGGATGACCAAAGGGAGACTCCAGTTTCAGAGGTAGTCTATCTCAGAATGCCAGTTGCTGGTGGACACACATAAGGGAAGGGTGCTTTTGCCCCAATCCCCTATGATTTATTTAGTTGTTTTATTTATAGGGCACCTTTCTCCCAATAAGGGGACCCTCTTCCTACTGCTACGGCTCTGCACAAGCCATCCTGGCAGGAGTCAAAATTATGCCGAAGCTGTCTTCTCACCCCTTGCCCAGAAGAAGCTTCCCCTGACACATTTCAGCCTGCACCAAGGGGCTGTTAAACATTTGAGGGACAAGTTAAGATTTCCACAAAAATAGGTTTCTTTGTTTTTATATAAGAAGAGCTCTGAGTAAACAGAAGCTGTATTCTCATTCCTTGCCCAGAAAAAGCTTCCCCTGACACATTTCAGCCTGCACCAGGGGGCTCTTAAACATTTGAGAGTGGGGCTGGAGGAACAAGTTAAGATTTCCACAAAAATAGGTTTATTTGTTTTTATATAAGAAGAGTTCTGAGTAAACAGAAGCGGTCTTCTTCACCCCTTGCCCAGAAGAAGCTTCCCCTGACACATTTCAGCCTGCACCAGGGTGGCTGTTCAAGGTTGAGGAGCAGGGCTGGGGTGGGGGAGAGGGAGCCTCATAGGAGCTAAATAATAATAATAATAATAAGCGAAAAGAGGAGGGGACCAATTTGAATTTCCCATCCCATCACAGAGATCCGAATCAATGGGGGATTAATCGGAGCGAATCAGGTGTGTGGATGAGCGCTCTATGATGCCCAACTCACCCTCCCCTCATTTGCCAGTTGCAAATGAGGGGCAGAACTGGGGCTGAGTGGGGCAGCTCTCAACGCCCTTTTCCTCCCCCATGGGGCTGCATCCATGGGGCCCCCTCGAATGCCCCCCTTGATCCGCCCCCCCCCAGGTTCCCACGGGGACTTACCCGTTGCAGACCCTGGTCTCCTCCTGGCGAGCCGAGCAGGTGAGCCGGCGACCAACCTGTGCCAGGTGGAAGGCAGGCTCTCCCTTGCAGAAAGCCAACCCACCCGCGTCCTCCTCCAGGCCTCTCGCTCTTCCTAACCCTTCCCTGTCCAAGGTGCAAGCTAGGAATTGAGCTGGGAGGCTGGAAAGGGGGAAACAGCTCGCCCCCCCTTGTTTTTTCTTCTGGAACTGGGGAGCAGAGCTCACCCCAGATCCTGGGATAATTTACGGGAATAACCCCATTCCCCTAGTTCTTGCCTCTGCTTCAACCCTCTCCTGGGGAGCCTTGGCGCAGCTCCCGGCTTGTGCAAGCAAAAACCAGGCAACCTTACTGGTTTGACTGGAAGAACCGTGTGGGATTAATCGGATCCCTTTAATCCTTCCCCCCCCATCCCGTCCCCTGGTGTTTGTGCGAGTGTGACACCGAGTACTTGGCCCAAAGGAGCACTCATGCAGAAGTAAGGACAAAGATCCTCCCCACTAGCAAAAATAAATAAATAATAATAATCAAGGCTGTTCCCTCTCTTTCTCTTTCTCTTTTTAAACAGCTGCCTGTTGAGCAGAAATCCAACAGGTAGAGCTTTTTCTAGTAATACCAGAGGTCTGGCTGCAGCTGCATGCGTGGAGGGGAACCAACCCCTAGCACATTTCTGCCTGCCCTGACATCATGGGAAAACACAAGACCCCAGCAGATGTAATAGGGGGAAAGTGCTATAGCCCAAATTACAAAGTGAAAAAACAATTTGAATGAAACATTTGAAATGGTAAGGGGGAGGCTGCTTTTGCTTTCCTTCTGGACACCATGAGAAGATGACTTAGATCTGGGGGAAACCCTAGAAGTGGTGCTATTTATTGGGGAAAAATATTTTTAATTCATTTCAACACAAGCAAAGTGTACTTGAAGATGGCTGAGGGAGAATTGGGGACTGATAGATACTAGAAATAAATTTATGAATGCTCCCCCCCCCTTACTATGGGATTAAGGATTCTTGGTTTGTGCCCACCTAAAATGGAAAGGCCTGGCTTATTTTGGGGGACCAACATCCAGGAGAATGTCCCCTTAACCCATCTTGGTTCTTCTTGGGGTATTAAATTGGTAATGCCTTCCTGCCCCTCAGCCGTCTTCTCCCTTAAGATTTGGAAAATGTGTAACTGGAGTCACAAGCTGTGGGGCACGCAAGGCGGGGAAAGTTAATTTTCCAACGTGATAAATTAATCATTTATCAAAAAGGTGTCTTGGAACGGACTCAGACTGCCTGGAGAGTGAGAAAATGCACACAAACACATTACATTCACAGAAGAGTGGGAGGGGGTGAGACTCAGGTGGTTTTCCCTTGACAACCTCCTGAGAGTTGCGGTGGCCAAGGTTGGATTCGAACCCAGGTCTCCTTTAACACGCCAGCCACAACACTCCACTGACTGCAAGGATGCAGCAGGGCAGTGACTACAAAACAAGAATTCTTAGAGAAAGAAACAGAACCTCCACATACAGAGGCAGTCTATCTTAAGAGGTTGCCAGCTTCCTGGAGGCAAAGAGGTTTGTGATCCAAGCTGGATCGTAGCTGTGCACTTGGCTGTCTTGATTAATCGGTTTCGTTTTGTTTTCTTGTGGAGAGTTAATGGAGCCTCCATATCCAGGAGCAGTCTACCCTGCATTGCTCATTGTTAGGTCAAGAAGTGAGGGAGGATGGTTTCTCTCCTGCCCCCTTTGCCTGGCAGCACAAATTATCCATTCTAAAAAGCTGGCAAGATCACAGCCGCCCTCCAGGCCAGCACAGCTGGGTCTCTTGGCTCCCTCCACACTCCGGCCAACAGGGCCATGGGCAGATGGGCAATTAGTGTGACTAATTAACTCCCAGGCCTGTTACTCATTAGCTTCAGGGCAGCATTTCCAGAGGTGAGAAAGAGTCACACATTGGTTTGTGAAGCGTCAAACATGATGGCGGTCACCCACTAAGGCCAGGCAGTGGGGGGCAGAGGGCATAAACGTCCTTCTTAAAGAATAACACATAGCATTTGCTTTATGAGAACGCTCAGTCTTCTTTAGAACAACCGCCCTGCAAGGTCGGCCAGTGGAAAGAGGCAAGGTCAACACTCTGGACTTTCAAACCGATTTTCAGATTTGCTTTTAAAATAACATAGTCAATTGGGTTTTTAAGAATTAAAACAAAATATCCATTTTGTTGTACTTCCTGTGGCTTCCTTTAGGGAGTCAGTCCATCTCATATTGGGTCTTCCTACTTTCACTAGGAACGGGTCAACCTGGAGCCCCAGCCGCAGCAGCCGGCTGTCCATCCAGGACCACCATAATTCTGAATAAAGCTCTATGAACGCTTTCCCTTCATCCCTAGGTTAAAGGCCTTTATCTTAAAGGCGCTCAGTACATGCACAGAGGCACCCTCTACTCTATGATTTCTGCCCATGTTCTCCTGCTGGGCTGGCAGTATTCTCTCTGGCTCAGCAAAGAGCGCTGTTTTTAGTTTTCTGCTCGATGTCTGTATCACACAGACATCTTTTTTCCTGAGACACCAGGCCTACGTGGCCAAAACAGATAAGCTGTGCAAGAGCAAAGCAGCTAGGACTCTGGAGAGACAACGCATCTGGTTTAAGCAGGTGCCCACCAAGCTGCTTCTACGTATGCAGCAGGCAAAAAACCAAAAAAACCCAAACCCACTCAAAAGTGGCACCTAAGAGAGAGAGAACAGCACAATATTTTGTCTTTGAAACAAGTTGGGCAAGGATTGTTTATTTATTCCAAAAAGCCACAGTCTAGAGAAAGCAGGTTCAAATCCCACCAATGACTGTAACTGTCCAAGGGTGTTTGTAAACAGCAGAATAGAGGGCTGGGTTATTTCGGTGGGTAGCGGGCAAATGGAGAATCTTCCGTGACGTTTCCCTGTTAAAGGAAAAAAGGGGACAAGGAAGAAAGATAAAAAGAGATAAAATTAGTTCTCCAACTCCAGCCCAATTTTCTACACCTCAAGCCCACAATGGAGGAGTCACTACTTTCTTCAGTTGGGGAAAATATATCCAAAATTTAGGGGTGGGGGGGGATGATATTTCTTCCCCTCTTGTATTCAGGTTTTTGCAACCTTGCATGCTGCCTGGAGCAGGTTCGGCTGGGAGGTAACTTCCTTGGCTGGGGTGACTGTCAATCTATCCAGCACTAACCAACCGTTCCTTTCCTGCCTCTGATTTCAAAGAGAGCCCCGCCTCTTTGCTGAGAGCTATTTTCCCCTCTCCTGAGTCTGTTGAAGTCTGTTGTTGGAAGCAGTCATGTTTGTCCATTTGCTGTTTGATCTGTTCAATAGGAAGTAATAAAATATTTTTATTCTTTCTCTTACAAATGTTTCTGAGATAATCATTGAGACTGTAAGTGCCAGAGGGTGATGCACTTCTGCTCCGCAGCTAGAGGAGTTTAACCAGAAATACAGAACTCTGAAACAATTTTCTCCTTCTCTCTTGTTTCCCCCCCCCCCCCCCCCCAGTCTACACACCATGGGCACTTCATCCAGTTTCTTGAAAGACGGCTCCCTCGAGCGGCAAAATTTCACCAGGATCACAACAGCCCCGATGAGCAGAATTGAGAGAAAGATGCAAATAACAGCAATCAGGCCTGGTTTTTGTGAGAGGGGGGCATCGTCGTCATCGTCACGCTGGGCTGTCGGGGACGAAAAAGACATAGCTCTGAAACATGTCACAGTTTTGTGGGGTTTCCCCCCCCCCGGAAACCAGCTCTGGATTGTTCCAGAGAGGCATGACCGCCGTTGACCCCTAAAGCACGGCCAGCCTAGGCTGAATACCTTCCCAAGAGGTCACGGCAATGCCAAAACAGAACAGGATCCTGATGCAGAGTTAAGCTTCTAAAGCATCTCCCCTTTCCTTTGAGGTGGGTGGGTGGGTGGGTGGGAAAAGCCATGCCACTAGTCCTCATTACTGCAAAATTTGTCACAGAAAATGGGCCACCTCAGTTTTTAGCCGTTGGCCATGGAATGCAAAGGGAGACCACAGCCAAGAAATCAGAAGGAGGCTGAGACTCGGAAGGTCAGCCATCGAGGAACTAGGAAAACTTCTCAAGGGTCAGGAGATGACCCTGGAGACCAAGATCATCCACACGCTTCTGCTTCTGATCTGTGAAAACTGGACAGTAAAGAAAGCAGGTGGGGGAAAGGGGAGTTGTTTTGGGTGGGGAAAACATTGATTTGTTTGATGAAAGCTGCCCAGAGTCTTGTTTAAGGAAAAAGAAAGCCGGTGTAAGGAAAATAAAATAAAATATATAAACAAATAAATGTAAGTTGTTCCTTGTTTGAAACTACCTGCTTCAAGTCAACCGAACCACTTGTGGTGCTCTGGCGCCCCCTGCAGCTCATTCCCCCTGGCTGCTTGGAGTCCTGTTTTTTCAGGCTGAGCCCTGATGCTGGAAATCATATATTTTAACAGATTACAAAAAAGTGGTGGATTCTGGGGTTTGTAGTCCAAAACAAGGGACTTTTGCAAGCCTTTAAATCCAAATGATCAACATCTAAATGAGAGAAAACCACACGGGGCTAAAAGGGCAAGCGTTCACGCTGCCTCTGGTGGCTTTTGGAAACAGGAAATTTTTCCCAACTTTCGGTTTGTCGTCGTATCAGCACGAGCGATGGCTTTGTTTGCCAAAGAGGAGTGCCTCTTGCAGACCCGGTGGATTAATGCCAGCCATTAAAGGGCAGCCGAGTCTTGAGACGGAGCCCACCCCTTCCCGTCTTTCCCAGAGGTTGGCGGCTTGCTGTGAGGCTGTGCTGACACACCTGAACCTGAGACTCCAGCCCCATGCTCCACATCTGCTACACAGAGACTGGGAAGGCATGGCAGCAGAGGAAGCATCCTGGAAGTCAAACGTGGGCTGTTGCCGCTTGGCGTGCAGGAAAAATGCAAAAAGAACTGCAGGGCTTCTCACTCTCTCTAGATCATCAAATCCAGCCCCCGTCAAGGAGGCCCAGTGAGGGATTCGAACTCCCAACCAGATGCCTAAGTAAGCCACCTTGGGTCCTGGCCGGCCTCACAGGGTCGCTGTGTGGGAGGCAGAGAGCAATAGAGGCCCCTTTCAGCTTATTGGAAGGAAAAATGGATATCAGCGCTAGCCCTCTATGAGATACACTGGGCCTCCCAAATGGGCACAACTCCAGACAAACACAGCCCCATGTGAGTGAAGAGAGCACAGAAGAAGGAACCAGCCTAAGAAGACCTCTTACCCGTGGCTGCGGTGTGGCTAGCAGGCTCCTTCCCTGGGCTAGCCGGTGGCTCGTTGGAGGTCTCCAGCATTGCTGAGGTTTCCCATCCGGTGGTCGCCTTCCCTGGCCTTTCAGTCACGCGCTCGGTGGCGGGAGTTTCCATGCGACTAGAAGCAGGCGGCAGGACGGAGGTGGTCCAGTGAGCCGCGTGGGCCTCCACTGTCTTTGTGGGTCGATTTGAGGTGGTCCTCTTAGCCCCATGGCTTCTGGTAGGCATCTCCGCACCGGAAACAGCAAGGGAAGAAGCCAGAGTTGTTGCAGATGTTTTTGATACTGCAGTTACTGTCGTGCTATGCACTGGCTGCGTGCTGAGCAGTTCTGTGTAAGGAGGAAAATTGCTGTCATAACGGACCAAAATCTGTTCCTTCAAGAGTTGACGGCTTCATGGAGCCTCCAGGTTCAAAGGCAGTCTACCTCCAATATATGTCGTTAGAAGGAGGCAACGCCTACTGCAGGGCAGCAGGGGCACCTGCTCCAGCACCGCTCTTCTGAGGTCCCTAGCTTGAAAGCAACAAGGGACCAGCCTAGATTCACAGATTGACTAGAGTGACACGTGAACCCATTCTCCTCGGATCAAAGTGGGCAAGCAATTGAGCATAAAATATTAGGATGTTTCTACTCGCCTTTCCACTTAAAAAAGAGACTTAAACCAGCCAGCCATACATCATACAAAAACCAAGCTTTTGTACATTTAAAACAATTTAAAACAAATTAAACATGAATTGGAAAATAAAACCTTTAAAAACACAGGAACGAAAGCCATTAAAACCATCCTCTAGACCGCAGAGGTTGGGGAGACACATCGCCGTGTCTCCTGCTCCCTCACTCTGTGGGTAAACAGAATCCCCCGCCTCCTTATTTTCTGATCAGAAGGGAACAAAAACCGAGACTTGGCGTTTCCTTTGGTTTTTGACATCCCCTCACCAGAAGAAGCCTGCCTCCTTTGTGTTTTTAAACACAGGCTACCAGGATTCGCAGATTTTTGCAAACCAGGGAAAAACACCAGCCCAGGCGTGGAGTTCAAGCGGTTGTTTCAAAAAAAAAAAATCCCAGCTTTGCTGGCTAAAAGTTGGAAAGCCGGCTGCTCCAGAGTTATTTCTGGTGGAGAGCATTTAGCTTTTGCTCAGAAAGTTGACCCTAGAGAACAGCAGAGCCTCTGCAGCCATAGATGAAAAACAGAATCTGTTTCTAGTGCAAAAAGTTGTGTGGCTTCTGAAAAGCTACTAAACGTCCTTTGGCTTTCCTGGAGAGCAGCCCATTTTTTAAATTTTATTTTTTACACTGTAATGTGTAGTGCCCGCGCGGCTGCCTCTGGGCTCCTCCGCATCTCACCTGGGCCACTTACCTGGAGCAAAGGCCACCAGGAGGAACAGGGGCCACGCAGCCATGCTCGGCAGGTCCACTTCTCCGGCGGTGAGGGGCTCGGGGAGAACAGCACTGACCGGCTCGTCCCTCTGGCTCCAGCTGCTAAAAGGATCTGGCACCAACGCCCCAAAAGGGCGGGCATCTGGGCGCTGGCCAAATCCCGGCTTTGCCACTTGGCACCTGAGAGGGAAGCGTGGGGCATGGCCACAGCGCCCTCTTTTGAGCAGGTGAGGGAACCGCGCCCAGCCAGAGAGTCACCCCAGTGAGAAGGGGGCTGGGAGGGAAAGTCGGACCCCAACACACAGTTTCTAAAGGTGGAAACTTTGCAAAGGTCTGCATTCCACAAAGTTTAAATCCGAAATTTTGCAAAGATCTGCAAGGATGGCCATGGAGAATTATTTTCCACTGGTGACCCCTGCCTCCGGCACCTTGTTTTGAGCACGGAAAAAGCACATTATTATTCAATTTGTGATTTGTGGGTGGGTGTGTATGTGTGTGTCCCTGCAACTCAACCCAGTGTGACAGGTTGCTCTTCCTAGGTTGTACACCCAGCCAGCAGGTGTTCAGATGGAACCTGCCTATGGTTGCACCACGATTCTCCGATTCTGTTTCTAACTTAACAGTCCATAGGGTCAGACTTCAGATTTTTCAATCCAGACTGGAGGTTGGGCACGCTGCTTTTGGGGGACAGAGTATTCCCTGCCATCTTAAGTCCGGGAGGATCTGCACGCAGTAGTAGCAAGTTGCACCCAGGAATAACTCCCCCCTTTCTGTGGATGGAGCAAATCCAGGAGGGCCCGCCTAACCCACTCTCTGCAGCCCCGATTCCCACAGAGTTCATCCGGATAACCACGTACAGACATGACGAAGAAAGCCATTGCTTGTAGGTTTTTTTGGCAAGTGGCAATTGTGAGGTAGACTGCAATTGAAGATGGGGGTTCCATTTTTGTTACTCTACGCAACAGTCTTGGGAAACAGCAGCAGGAGCAACTGTGGGCCTCCAGATTCCTCCCCCCCCCCGTTCCCGCCAGACCTAGTTGCCAGTGACAGGAGGAATGATGGGACCTGTAGTCCAAACCCACTAAGCTACCAAATCCAAGGGTAGCAAAATGCATTTGTCCTCCACTCAGAATGCTGGTCCTGAATCCAGGCCCTGAGATAACAAGCTCTATTAATCGCCCCTGTGATTAAACATTTCATCTATCCTGATAAAGGGAAACCTCTGGACTGGGAGGGGGAAGATCCTGCCCCCGCAAGGGTTCAGAGTAGGTCTCAGTGGTTTCAGCATCTGGCTGCCGAAACGAAGGTTAGGAGTTCAAATCCCCCACTGGGCCTCCTCAACAGGGGCTGGACTGGATGATCTAGACTCTGGAGGGTCCCTTCCAGCCCTGCTGTTCTAAGATGATGATGATGATCTTTGATAGCTCAGGGATTGAGGTCTCTGGCTGCGGAGACAGAGGTTGGGACTTTGAGCCCCGCCCCCATGCCTCCTTGACAGGGGCTGGACTGGATAATCTAGAGCAGGGGGTCTCCAAACTTTTCAGCAGGAGGGCCACATCATATATTTTACACATTTTAAGGGCCAAAGCCACACACATGCGCACGCAGAGGCTGAAGGGAACAGACCTGAGCCTGCAGTGTTTGCCGGGCCAGATAAAAAGACAAGGTGGGCCGGATGTGGCCCGCGGGCCGTAGTTTGGAGATCCCTGATCTCAAGGGTCCCTTCTAGTTCTGAAGTTTTACGGTGATGATAATGATTAGACGCCCTGCTGAAAAAGGGAAGACTAGAAAGGCCCGTTCCCTTTTAATTTCCAAAGGCGCTAGCCCCCTCCCCCTTTCGCATCCTCTGCACGCCACCTAGGATGTGTGCGATCCACCCAGGGTGGGGTCCCTTTCTCCCCGCCGGCTGTGCGCACGGCCCTTTGTTGCTGTACCACACGACCCTCTTGTGTTGTGGCAACCTCCCTAGCAACCGAGATGGCCGAGCCCTCCGGCGCTGATTTCCCCCATGCCTTCCCTGCCCCACACGCCTTTGGCCTGGCCGGCATCCAAGACATCGCGGCCTTCCCACCCCCAGGAAAAAAAAAACTGGCCCAGAAGTTCCCCCATCTGGTTTTGGTTTACTACGGCTCTTTCATTAACCCATCCAGTGCAGGAAACGCACCAGAGGGACAACACGGGTCTTTTCCTGGGTGATGGAAATCAGAAAACACACACACAAAAAGATCCTTTTCCCCCCCATGTCGCCTCCATCACATTTCATCCTCAAACAGCATCTAAAAGGATCTCTCTCTCTCTAAGGAACTTTATTTCTCTCTGATTTTATCCGTGCTCCACCTCCTCCTCATATGTCTCATCTCTTGGCCCCAGTGGGTGCAAAACGCAGGACTGTCATCACCCCCTTGCAAATTTACCCTCCCAAAGAGGCGTGCATTTCAAAACTGGACCCCCACTGGTAAAAGGCCATTTTAAAAAAAGGGAGCACATCCCTCTCCAATCACAAAGGTTTTTCATGCTGGTTTTGTTCTTGAGATCCTCCCTTCTTGTGATTTGAACATCCCTAAGCTGGTCGGGTCTCTTGTTTTATAATCATCATCTCAGGACTGCAAAGCTGGAAAGGACCCTATGGATCATTGGGAAAAGGCAGACAAAGGATGCATCAACAAGAGAGAAACAGGACTGATCTCAGAACTGTGCATTACTGGAGTTTTTGTATTTCACTGGAAGCTTTTCTTTACTTTTTTAAGGCTGGGGTGTAAGTGTCATAAATAGATGGATAAAGTAAACCGCTCCGTAAAAGACCCACAACACAATCCACTTTACAGTCCGTGTTGGGGGGGGGATCCAATCACAGAGCTGTGAAAAACTATTTTCCACCTCTTGGGGTTCAGTCTGGTAAGGCTGCACTCCTCAGAGAGACTGCTCCTGAAGCTGGGGGTTCAACAGCAGAGCCAGCTCAGAAGATGCAAAAAGGGATGGAGGGTTGAATACACTCTCGGGGGGGGGGGGGAGCTGCTTTCTAATCAGACACACAATTAAAGAGTTTTCAGAAAATTTCAAGGCAGCCTGTTATGGAGGCTGTCATGGAGCCTCATACAATGGAAGGGGGACCCAAAGGCCACCTAGTCCACCCCTGCTGGCGCTGGAAATCGAGAGCTAAAACCTTATTTGACAGACGGCCCTCCAATCCATTAAAAAATCTCTGATAATCTTAGAACTGCTGAGCTGGAGGAGACCCTATGGGTTAGGGAATCAAACTCCCAACCTCTGGCTCCGCAGTCACAGGCCTCACCCCTGAGCTGTTGAAGCACTTCCTAACACTTAAGCCCAAACTTTCTCTCTTGTAAACTGGGTTGGGACTACAGAAAACAAGCTTTCTCCTTCTCCATACATTTGAAAATGACACCATATGGCCTCTCCAGGCTACACACATCATATACACTCAATCCTGGTGGGGATTTACACCAGAGTAAGTCAAATCTGGGTAACCGACTGTGGCAAATCACTGCTAAGTAAACAAACAGGGGTGTAGAGAACGTGCATGCAGGAAGGCACCCGATCCCTTGTTCATTAGCAGCAATTCACTGGGGTTTGTTATTTGATTTAATTTATGGACGCCTCAAGTCTCCAAGAAGATTCCGCCTCCCGCTGTTTACAAGAGGTGGAATCAGTTATTGAGAAACACACCGGTTGTTCTGGAAGGAGCTGCTGACCCGAATGCGAAATACGACAATGAAAGGCAGCAGGGTGTAGCCATCAAGGGGTCAGAATAGGAACAGAGCCAGTCGAGGGCTTTCAGGCAAGATGGGATGGTCTCAGAAAACCATTTCAAGTACCAGGAAAAGAAACAGTCGCCGTGCGCTCTTAAAGCCATCCGAGGTGGAAGAGAAGCCTGTTGGGAATTTTAAAAAGTTGTAATCCAAGCTTTTAAAAACCAGAGAATGCACAGAGCTCATCCCTGCTTGTACAAACGCAATGTACGTTTCTGTTCCATTTTTGCCCCAAAAGCACTTCCTTTAAGGATCTGCTCACTTTCCTACCCGCATCAACCACGGTTTGATTCACTTTGGAGCATCAGTTTGGACCCACGCAACGGCCCAGCCCTGGCGCTCCTCGGCAATGGCCAAGACCCTGAAAAATGACCCATTAAAGCAGAATCTAACAACCACTGGGAAAAACACTAGTCCGAGGGCAAACCCCACACAGAATCCAAGCTATACAGCAAACAAAGGGGTTTGGATCTCAGACACGGTCTCAAGTTACCAGTCCTCAGCCCTCTCTGCCAGAGCAAGAGAGAGATCTCTCTGGCCCCAAGTAGAGAGAATATTTTGGAACAGTTCCATTAACAAACAGAGCCATTAAAGACTCAACGTCCAGCGAATGCTTGTATCCCTATAAGCAGAAGGGTGCAGCTGTTGCACTTCTGGACCACATAATTACCTAGGCAGGCTTAAATCTGCACACTTTTACTCAAGAGGAAGTATTCTCTGTCTAGGAATTTGGGTTTCCATCATCTGCCTCAGTCTTTTTACATAGAAAAATCCTTTTCAGACTCCCCCTAAACTTTTGGCCACTTAATGGGGGAGAGGGAATTGTCTTACTGTATTAATATTCTTAAGCAAACAGGTGTCAAAAATGATGACCTGTTTACTTTAAAACCATCCGGAGACCTCAAAAGCTACATCTTCTGCCCACAATGAAAACATCAAGAACATGCAAACCAACAGATGACCTCTTGACTTCCAACCACCGAGAAAGCCAACCCTAACAGTAGCTACAACCTGCCTTTTTCAAGTCATGCTTTGCTCAGTCAACTGTTGCGGATCCAACCTCCCTAGGCTAAGCACAAAAAAAGTTACTTTTTTGGACAACAACTATTTTAAAAAAATAGCCCATGGAAACAGGAGAGGCAGTTTTTTTTTTAAAGTTAACTCCCATAAACCTTGATTGGGAAATCCTGGGAGGGGTCACGCAAAACAAACAAAAAACTACAGAAAAAGAATCCAGAGGGAAACAGCTGGGATAAAATACATATACATGCTGGGCACCCATACCAATGGATTAAGTATCAGCCAAGGTTTCTTCAGCCATTACCAAATGTAAAAATTATGCCGATATCTGCTCTTACTTTCCTTCCCAACTGCCAGATCCACATTTTCAGAACTCGGCTCAATGGTAAAGTCTGCCATTCTCTACACATTACATGTTGTTCCTCCGTGATTTCCTTTAATTGTGCTGCTGTTTACAAAAATCTAGTGTCCAGAGAAGAGAATCTCAAACAGGAGGTGTGAAATGCAACTCAGACACCACTGTTTCTTTGCGAATGTTTTACGGTCTTGTCTCTCATCTCTGAAGAAGTGGACCGTGTTCCACGAAAGCCTACATTAAACTGCAGCAGTTAAAAGGACCACAATGACTTTTTTTTTTTTGCATTTGTGTTTCTTCTCGAAACCCCAAAACCAAAGTAACTTTTCCCAGCTCTGCTTCGAAGCCAACATTCCCTCCTTCCTCTGTACCCCTCGGATTCTGAGAACTCAAATTCTGAAAAGGAAAGATAGCCTATATTTGGGGTGGGTTTCCACCCGATTCCCACCCCCTGACCGAAATCCTCTCACACTGTGATCCTGCTCAGGTGGCCCATTCCCAGGGCCAACGCCAGAGGGTGCTGGTGGCCCACGTTTCTGGGTCCCAAGGCCTCGCCTTGAAAAGTTTTTCAGGCAGGAAGGGCCGGGCCCACAAGAGGGAGCAAAGCACCCCTCCTCCCACCCCGGAAGACCCCACCCCCCTTTAGAAAAACAACCACCAGACTCCTCTTTTTTGGGGGTGGGGGGAACATCTCCCGCACAGTGTTTTTTTTTTTACTGCACCTTGGAATGTGAAAGGAGAGAACAAAAAGAGAAATACATAACCAAGAAAGAAAAGAGCGAAGACATTTTAAAAATTAAAAAAATACATTTCTCCCCCCCCCCCCCTTCAAACCCTGGAAAGGAAAACAAACAAACAAAGAAGAGCAGGGCTTCATATTCATATAAATACGGTGGGATGAAAGCCAGGGTTCCAGTCTAAGGCAGATCCCAAAGAAGGGGGACCAGAGGTGGATCCGGTGGGCGGCCGGGAGGGACGGCAGAACCCCCACCTTGGGGAGGCCCCCGCCCGGCCCAAAGGTCCTACACCCAGCAGGCTCTTCCAGAGTCCAGAGGCCTGGATCCGTGCGCGGCGGAAGGTCCTCCTGGGGTTCCCAGCTGCCCCCCCTTTTGACTCCAAAGCAGCCCCCCAGTTCCTGGAGAGGGTTGGCGGGGAGGTCCAAGAGGGGGGTCCCCCCAGGGTCCCATCCTGCTGGCGCTGGGGGGACGCGCGGAGGCGGCCCAAGGCGGCCCGGGGGGGGGGGTGTCTTCTGGGCGCAGTCTCCCCCTCAGTAGGCGGGCACCTGGTGCGGGGTCTGCTGGGGCAGCAGCTGGCACCCGCTGTTGACGTGGCTGAGCACCTTCTGCTTGAGCTGGGCCACCTGCTCCCGCAGCAGGTTGGCGGTGGAGGCGAGCTCCGTGTTCTGGCTCTTGAGGCTCTTGACCTTGTCCTCCAGGCGCGAGATGCGCTCCAGCTTGCGCCGCCGGCACTTGGAGGCGGCGATCCGGTTGCGCAGCCGCTTGCGCTCCGCCTTGATGCGCTCCTGCGTGTCCATGTCGATGGGCGAGAGCGGCGGGCTGCTGTCCCCGGGGACCCCCCCGCCCCCGAAGCTGGCCACCTCGGGCACGATCTGCGGCTCGTCCTTCAGCGGCGGCTGGAGGCGCCCGTGCCCTTGGAAAGGGGGGCCCTCGGCCGCCACCGCGTAGCCGCCCGCGCCCGCGTAAGGGCTCAGGTTGGCGTAGACCGGCGGCGGCTCCAGCGGATGCCCGGGGGGGGGGCGGCGGAGGCAGCTCGCCCCCGACGGGGCCCCCCCCGCCGCCCGAGGCTGCTGCTGCTGCTGCTGCTGCCGCCGCTGCCGCCGCTGCAGCTCCGCCACCGGCGCCCGGCGCGCCCAGCTGGTGGCTCTGGTTGTGCAGATCCTCCAGCGCCTTGACGAAGCCGGCGGCGAACTCCTGCTCGTCGGGGCCCCCCTCGCCGCTCCGGGCCGCCTTGGGGAAAGGGAAGCGGCCGCCCCCGCCGCCGCCGCCTCCGCTCGGGTTGCCCGGGGTGCCCAAGCCGCCGGACTGGACGATCAGGCGCTCCAGCTCGGGCGAGGCCAGCTTGAGGAGGCCCAGGTCCGGCGAGGCTAGCAGCGGCCCGGCGGGGCTCCCTTCGCCCGGGGGAGGCGGCTGGACGGAGGGGCCCGCCTTGAGGTCTCCGGCCAGCGCCAGGGCGAGCCCGTCTTTCTTCATCCGGTTGGACGCCGAGGAGGAGGAGGAGGAGGAAGGCGAGAAGCGGTGCGCCAAGTCTCCGGAGGTTCCGCCGGCGCCTGGCGACGAGGAGGAGGAGGAGGAGGAAGCCGCCAAGGCGATCAGGACCTCGTCGTGGTAGAAGGGCACGTCCATCGTCTGCCCCCGCCGGCCCGGAGGGGCGCGGAGGGGGGGAGGAAGAGGAGGAGGGGGGTCCTCCGGGCTCGCTCTCCCGGCCCAGCGGCCAGGGCCCCGGGGAAGGCAGTGGGCGCGACCCCCTGCTCCGCCTCCGCCGCCTCCGCCGCTTCCTCTTTTCTTTTCCGCGCCGGCCGCGCGCCCGCTCTCGCCCCCGCGCGCGCGTAGAGTCCTCGGCCCGCCGCGCGGCGCCACCTTTATAGCCTCCGCCGGGCCGATGAGCTCACCGGCCGCGCCTCCCATTGGCTGGAGATGACGTCGGGGGGGGGGAAAGCTGTTTTGCATGCCAGCGGAGGGAGGGGCCGTGCGCCGGGCCACGCCCCCTCCTCGTGCCACCCCCCCCCCTCCTCCCAGTCACTCCGGCAACCGGCCGCGTAAACTGCTCACAACAGCGCGCGGCCTCTCGGGCTGATGTCATCGGGAGGGGAGGGGAGGAGGGGGAAAAGGGAGAGGGAGGGGGAGGGGAGGGAGACAAAAGGGCGGAGGATCTCCCTCCTGCTGCTGCTGCTTTTGCAAGTAATATCTTATTTTGCAGGATATATTATATCATTTTGCAAATGTAACCTTATGCACCTTATTTTGTATTCTTTTGCAAACATAATATTTTGCGCAGTATTTTGCAAAGGTAATCTTTTGCATCATTTTCTTACAGTGTTTTGTAAACATATTTTTCCCAATACACTATATTCTTTTGCAAACGTATTCTTTCGCACAACATGTTATATCGTTTTGGAAATATGATATTTCCGCAAAGTATTGTATTCTTTTGCATATGTATTATTTAGCACAACACGTTATATTGTTTTGGAAATGTGACATTTCCGCAAAGTATTGTATTCTTTTGCAAATGTAACTTTGCACAATGTATTATATTATTTAACAGGAGTCTGGTGTAATGGATAGAGTGATGCACTAGGCCTTTAGGGGACAGAGTTCAAATTCTGGCTCAGCCAAGGGAAGATGGGGGGGGGGGGCAGAACTGGTAAAACCACTCTTTAATTATCTCACTTACTTTGAAAGCCCTATTAGAGTCTCTATAAATCAGTTCTGACTTGACAGCACAAAACACCAATGTGAGATTATTTGCAAATATGACCCCTTGTTCAGGATCAATGGGAAGCAGGTCAAGGTCTCTGCCCCCATGGAGCCTACAGAAGGACGTTCTGGCCACTGGGACCGGGGTCTGTGTGTCTGGGCAGGCAAGGTTGACTTCATTGACTAGGGTCTATGCGTATTTATTATTATTCATGCTGTATTTTTCTCTCTCTCAGTTGCCTTTACTTTTGGGGAGGGGTCTGGGGATGGTGGGATTTGTAATCCAGTCCTAAATTAGCATTTCCAAGCAGTGCGTTGGTTTTTTTATATCAAACCTCTCCAATTTAAAGCAAAAGCACCCAGGGTGTTGAAGAAGCATCCCTAGGAACACAATTAACAAATCAAACCAGATGGACACAAAGCGAATCTCAGACTCCACCCTGAGGTGACGCCTTTGCTGTTTTGACCTGTCAGGTCACGTGCCACGAACATGGGATCTCTGGAAAGTCTTGCTCTTCACTGCTTTTTCTCAGGTTTAGCAAATTCAAGGCCGTGGTTTCTTTCACCGAGTCCATCCATCTCATGGTGGGTCTCCCTCTTTTCCTGTTGCCTTCCACTCTACACCTCTTTAGTTGTTTAAAGGCTCTCATGTGGCTTCCGACTTCCGGCGGTCCTAATCAAGTTTCTACCTTGATTAGCTGCCCAAAATTCAGGAAAGGGACTACCCAATCCCCGTCTCACCATGCTTTGGGGGAATTTGGGGTGTTGTAATCCCCTAAGACACTGTCATTGGCTGGGGTGCACCCTTTGCGGCATAAAACAGGTTGCCTGATCCAGAGCTTTGAAAAAGAGAGGAAAAAAGTTTATCTGTAGGGGGAAAAAAAAGAGTTATTTTGGAGGCTCTGCCCAGCCCTATGGTACCGATATCTAGGGCCTGGGTGCAAGGGGGATGATGGGTCTTGTTGGTGCCTGCACCACTGAGAGGGGTTAGACGTCAACAGACAAGGCAGAGTGGTGGTGGAAATAAAATGCATGAACAGGAGAGGGTCACGGTGTGCCCCCTCTCCGGAGACCCTGAAGGAGAGGCCCACTCCGGAGGGCGGGCGGGCTCTCTCCACCCCCTGGAAGAGAAACACCCCCCTCCCTCCCTCCCCCCATGGGCAAAGCTTGCCGGCTGCTGCTGCGGGCCTCGAGGGGCGGGCTGGCGGGCGGAGGAGAAGGTTAACCCAGAGCAGATGTGAGGGCTGGCTTGGCCGGGGGCCCGTTTTCTGGCGACAGCCGACTCCTTCTGCGCTCCAGATTAATTAGGAAGCAAGCTGGGGTGGGGGTGGGGGGTGGGGACCCGGCGGGATCTGATCCCCCTTCTCCTTGGGACGGAGGAGAGGAGGGTGTGCGATTGGAACCATTGGCTCTCAAAAGCCTTGGAAGTTATTCTTTAAAAGTAACTGGCCGAGACGGTTTCTTGCATTGATGAAGAAACTGTTGGTTCCTGCTTGTTTGCTACATTGTTTTGGAATGTCCTGGGATTATGCCTTCACTTCCCTCCGAGAGTAACTAGTGGCAGGTAACTAGTTACGTGGGTGTGGATAGCACAGGGGTTTATGTCTTCAGCCGGTTGGGAGTTCAAATCCCCCCACAGGGCCTCCTTGACAGAGGATGGGCTTGATGATCTATAGGGTCCCTTCCAGACCTACAGTTCTAAGTTCATGATCCTTAATGAACTACTGGATAGCTCAGTGTGTTATGGCTCTATCTGCAGAGCCAGAGGTCGGGAGTTCGAATCCTTCACTAGGCCTCTTTGACAGGGACTGGACTGGAGAGGGTCTCCTCCAGCTCTGCAGTTCTATGAGGATGAGGATGATTGAAAAACACCAGGCACTGTCAATCAATATTATAAAAACACGGACTGGTGTTATATAACAGATACAAGTTTCTCTTTTTTAGCTGTGATTATGTTATTTTTTATATCTGCAATTATGTTGTTGTTGTTGTTGTGACTATGTTACTTTTGTATGTCTTCAGTTCCACTCTCTGGACTCAGCATGATTTTTCCCTACTGCAACATTACTGCCAGATCCTTAAGGGCTAGGAACTTAAGTTGGCAATCAAATCTGGAGTTTTTAACTCGGGCTTCATTTCTGGACAAAGTGTTTAGCTTCCCTCCCATTTTCCATCGTAGGATCCTAACCATGTGCAGACCTCGTGGCTTCTTAACATCCAAGGCGTTCTCCTTTCCCCTTGCTCTTTGGCTTCCCTTGTCTGTAGAACTGAGAAACTTGTACCCTGCTCTGTGATCGACTAACAAAACCTACCCTCCTGGGGCAGAGTCTTATGGGGTGGTTAGTACCCTAACTACTGTTAGCATCACTGGTAAATCTACTCCTTAAATATCTCACCTAACTTGAAAACCCTACTCAGCTTGCTTTACGTTCCGTGCAACTTGCACACACACTTTTTAAAAAAGCTCTCCGTTCTCTCTGGATAACCCAGAAGTTTGCATAGTTTGTGAATTTCTAGTTGACCCCCATATTTTTGGGGTTCTGTTTTGCTCCTGGGAATAAACACAGCCTTTTCCCTACGCTTACCCTCAAATAAAGTAACTTTTTAATGGCCAATTGGAAACTCGAACCCAGGCCTTGGGAATCGTGGCCCAGCCCTCTCCTTCGTCTGCGTCTCACACTGGCTGGTTTCCACAGACAGAGCATCGTCCTGAACGTGTCTGGGTGAACAGAGGGGCTCACATCCACCCCTCTCCCACTATTCAGGGTGGCTTTTTCGCAGGCAGAAAGTTCTGTGGGGCAGAGAGGCCTCCGGCCCCTTTGAATTTCTGCCTGTGGCACAGCCGTCCAAAGCCTCCGGAGCACAGCCAGAAACAGCGACGGCGGAAAAAATTGGCAGTCTCTCTGGAGAAGGAGAAGAAAATAAAATCTTATTTGCACAAGGGAGGGATTTAAACGGGAAGGCGTGCCAGCTGTGTGGCGTAGCCGGTTTGCAGGGTTTGTTTTCTTCCTCCTGGGCCTCAGCTTTGGGCGTGCGCCTGTCTGTTGGCGCTCAGCTCCCCGCTGAATCACCAGCTTGGCTCTCCCCGGCCTGGGCGGAGGAGAGGAGGGCCGGGCCATGCGTTGGGCATCCAGGAGTAGCTGGAGGGGGGGGGTGAGGGAGGACTCGGAGGCCTTTGAATCCTAGAACGGCAGAGCTGGAAGGGGCCCTCAAGATCATCCAGTCCAGCCCCCTGTCAAGGAGGGGGTTTCAAACTCCCCACCTCGGGCTCCTCAGCCAGAGATCCAAACCCCTGAGCTCTCCAGCTAGCTAAATTATTGGTCCCTAATTTGGATGTTTCACATCATCATCAACATCATCACCACCTTAAAACTGCAGAACTAGAAGGGACCCAGTGGATCATCCAGTCCAGCCCCGTCAAGGAGGCACCCTGAGGAATTGAACTCCCAACCTTCTGTTCTGCAGCCAGAGACCCTAAACCACTATTCTAGCCACCTCAGTTACTGAACCCTAATTTGGATGTTGCCTATCATCGTTGTTGTCTTAGAACTTAGGGTTCTCAATCCTGAGAAGCAGAAGAGCCCCAGCCCAAGGTGGAGTTGGCAACTGGAGCATGCTGGCGGAGGGTGTCCCAGGGGGAAAAAAAAGCTGGGATAGCCAAATGCAGCATAAACAACAAATTCTGCATTATAAAAGTCTCCTGGGCCGCCTTTAGAAGGGGAACAAAACACAAACAACATCAGAGTTATTGCGGTGTCAGCTTTCCTCCGTGACAGGCCGCCTCCTCAGGCGCATGGTGCGGTGACACCCGGAAGGCGCACCACGTTTTCATCAGTTCCCCGTTTGGGAGAAAAAAAACACCGGCACAAAAGCTTGGAGGATCTGGGCGGGAAGGGGTTAAGGCCAGTTCGCCGACGTCACAGGAGGAAGGGAGGGGGCGGAGGAGGGGGAGAGGGCTCGCGTCGCCCGTGACGTCAGAGCCCGGGGATTTGGGAGGGGGCGGCGGGAGCAGCTGTGCTTGCGCGCGACGTCATTGCAACCCCTCCCCTCCTTGTCCGGGCTTTGCAGGGGCTCGCTTCCCCACATCCGAGGAACGGTGCAAGCTTTCGGGACCGCACCGGTCTCTTCATCGGGGCGAGCTGCTAAGGAGCAAAGGAAAGCCACCTGGGGGCCGGCGCTCACTTGGGGCTCCCGGGATAATTCGGTGTCACTTCGAATTGTCCCGCCGGATTTGCTGGGAACAGGAAAGGCGGTGACAAGCAAGAAACTCCGGTTCTCGAAATGACCGCTCCACCCCTGTGTTTTAATTCAGATTAGCCCTTTTGCTCGAGGAACTGCAATTGGCTATTCTTTCATTTTTTTCCTTTTTAACCCTGCCTCCTTGATGCAATGGCTAGCATTCTTTATTATTTCTTATTATCATTATATTTTAGTACTCATGCAGATTCTTCTTACCGGGAAACCCTTGTGAGGTTCAGCAGCCAAAAGGTGTAGACTATTTTGCAGCGGCAAGTCATGTTGCCGAGGGTGCACCTGGAGATGGAAAATTTCCAAAAACTTCCATTTTTTTCTGGGGAAAAAAGGTTTTTTTCCTGAAAAAATTGATATTTTTTTTGGGAAATTGTACATCTCTAGGTGCACCACAAGGAAGCTAGACTGCATTGCACCCCAAATATTCACTATTCGCATTGCGTGTTTTTAAAATCTCATAGAATTTCTTCTTTTAAAAGTTTTGCAATTTGTACATATTTTATATTGTCTTTGCAAAGTCCTGCTCAATAAAGCTGTATCTTGCTATGCCATATGAAACAAATAAATAAATGATAGTTTAAAATATTTTACACCCACCCACCCAAGGCAGTATACATCCATAAAAGACCATATTTAAAAGCTAAAAACAAGAAGTATACAAATATTTAAAAGGACCAGTCAAATATCACACTTAAAAAAACAGTAAACAAAAGCAGCACCAGAACCACATTCAAAGTAGTAAGCTGGAACCATCCATCTGAAAGTCACACTCAGGCTGCTAGTCACACAGGGAAAGCTGAAGAAGAAGGTCTATTTGCCTGCTTGCAGAAGGAGAGCCAAGAGGGGACCAGCCTGGCCTCCAGTGGGAGGGAGTTCCACCGTCTCTGGGAGCCACCACCGAGAAAAGGCTCTCCTCTCCCGTATCCCCACCTAACGCATTCAACAAAACGTGCCACAAGTTGTCTGTTCTTCAGGCGTCACAGGGCTCTTCAGCCAAATCATACCACCCAGGGTCCCCTCGGGGAGTTAACTAAACTTGCTTTGTTTCTGTTCTAGCAAAGAGAGAGAGAGAGTGTGACGGCTTCAGGGTGCCACAAAACTCTTGGCCTCTGCTTCTGAATCTGTCTCTAAAGGGCGGAAGAATGGGAAAGAACCGTTTCGCAGCTGGTGGCCCCCAGTTCTCCTGCCTCCCTCCCCGTTTCCCGACTCTCCCCCGTTGGGCTTCTTCTGTCGGGAGGGTAAGGCCTGCATTGGGACACCCTCGCTTTCTCGTTACCCACCCCACCCTGGCAGAGCAGGGTTGGCAAAAGGGTGGAAGCAAGACTGTATCACGGCCGGCCGGCCGGCCAGGGAACCGGCTGGCCTCAACAGCTGGCTTCTGTCCTAGGGGGCCCACACCCAGGGTTTAAAGCATGGAAAATCCGTGGCGCCTGCTTCTGCCCGCCAGCCGGCTGGAGAGAGAGAGAGAGAGAGATGGAAAACAGGAGGGTGCCAGGCAGAGAGAAAGGCGGAGAAGTGGGTCCCAGAACAAGTGAGGCCTGAGCTATCTCTGGAGGCCCAAAAAAACATGTTGAAATTGAGGCCGTCCACCTTTCGGCACATCTGGAGAAGGCAGGATTCTCTGGGAAAAGACCATCCTGCCAGGAAAGGCGGAAGGCTGCAGGGAAGGAGGAAGATCGCATACGAGATGGGTTGACTCCCTCAAGGAAGCCACGGGCTTTTGAGTGTGCTTGTGGAGGACAGGACCTTTTGGAGGTGGCTTATTCGTAGGGTGGCCATGAGTCGGAGGCCACAAGGTGGCTGGGACAGCGCAAAAGGAAGCAAGAGATAGTGCTGGAAGAGGAGACTCCCAGGTCGGGGGAAAGCACGGGACGTTTCGGAGACCACTCATTCATGGAGTCGCCGTAAATTGGAGGCGGATGGACGGCACATAACAACAACAACAGTGTTCACTTTGCTGCCGTGTGAAAGCACAGGAGGTAAAGCTTTGGCAGGATCAGGAAAGAGGTCCATAAGTATTTTCCCACAGCAGTGGCAGAACGCTAACCCTCCAAAGGCAGAAGGCCAGGATTGCTCAAGCGAGAGGGTGAGGCTGGCAGATCTCTGGGTGGACCGTCTTTTCTACATAAACCCGTGGATCCTTTTCTTCTTTTTTCTTTTGATTTTGAGCCAATCAAGGGCGTGCGTTTCTCCCCATCTGGAAGGGGCCTGTGGGGAGGGACTGATCCTGCCCCTACAGCATGTGGAATTGTGTTTACCTCTTGTTTTAAAAACCCAGCTCACGTGGGCTTCAGCTGGGCCTCTGGGGGTGCCAAAACCGCGGGAGGAGGAGAGAAAAACAACCCACAGAGGAGAAGCCCATTAAGACCGAGGAAGTCCTAAAACGAGACTTCCCAAGCTCCACCCTCGCTCGGGAGAAAACACCACCAACCCCATAATTAGGGAGCCGCGACGGGTTTGGCGGCTGGGCGAACAGGTTCAGACTTTCCATGCGGATGAAAATGCCTTTTTTGTGTGCTGGGGAATCAAGAGCAGTTGGTTCCCCTCTTCCACAAACATGGAGGTCTACCAGATTATGATTTTATTTTTTTGGCTTTGTTTTGTGACAAAAGGGACGCTCTCTGTACATGCTCAGAGGCTCCAGGCCTTCGTGATTGCTATGCCCCTGGCAGGCAGACAGGAATACTCTAACAGAGTGAACAGTTTACATATCCTTAAAAGGACTATAAAACTGGTAGGGAGAAATAACCAAGAGAAACTAACAGCTGAAAAGCAGCCCAGTACCCTTAAGTTGACTCAAAAAAATCGTTAAACCCAAACAGATGTTACCCTGGACTGTCAGAAAGACAAACAAGTGGGTCCTCAATCAAATCAAGCCTGAACTCTCTCTGGAGGCAAAAATTATGAAGCTGAAGCTGTCCGACTTCAGGCACATCATGAGAAGGCAGGATTCTTGAGAAAAGACCGTCATGATGGGAAAGGTGGAAGGCAGGAGGACAAGAGGAAGCCCCAGTGCGAGATGGACTGATTCCCTAAAGGAAACCACGACTTTTGAGTTTGCGAGAGCTGAGCAAGGCTGCTGAGGAGAGAGCCTTTTGGAAGTCGCTCATTCGTAGGATCGCCATGAGTTGGAGGCAACTAGGGTGGGACAGTGCAAAACAAAACAAGAGATAGTGCTGGAAGATGAGACACTCAGGGTGGGAAAAAGCAAGGGGTACTTGGGAGGTCAACTCATTCATAGGGTCACCGGTCCTTCCAATGCGTGCCCAAAGTGGCTTAAAAAGCCTGCACAACGTTTCTAGTCCACATGCGTTGCTTCAGTACATTTACTAATATTTCAAACTGATCCACGGATAGCAGACCACGTCCACCCACATTGTGGGATTCCAGGTATATTTTTGTTTCCGGAATACGTCAGGTCAGGGTCTCGCTGCCTTCACCTTTCTCACCTGATCAATCCCCCTTGGCTCCAAAGAGCCACGTCAGGTCCTCAGTCTTCAACACTTGACTCATTGTGGTGAAAACTTGTTCCCGGGACAGCCAGCCTGCTATTCTTAGCCGTCGTCTCTGGAACGGGGCCCGGGCATGCCCTGGGCTCACCGCATAGACACCTGTCCCCAGGGTTAAATATATATTTTATCTACATATGCATTTATATATCTTGATGTGCCTCCATATATGTCTAAACATATACACACACTTATACGTCCACGAGAAGCCGGAGGAGAATCTGAAAGTGCCTGCAGGGTTTTTCTGAATCGTGTGTTTCTACGTCACAGGCCAAAGTCTCCGGAAATTCGGCTTCTGTATATCTCCGAGCGGGAACATGAATATAGGGATATAGATACAGATGGAGAGATAGATAGATTTTAGAGACAGATCTATATAAAAAGAACCAGCAAGGGATTCTAACGGGGTTCCTTCTAGCTGGAGAATCCCACAGGATTCATTTTGCAAAGGAATTTTTCCGTAGGATTTTGCGGGTCTCCTTTTTGGGCGACAGCGGGACAGAAATAAAAGAATACATCGCCCAGGTTGTGAAAACGGCCTGATGCTGGGTTCGTGTGGACAGTGCTCCGTTCCACAAACGCATCGCAAGAATGATTTTGTTCAGGGTGAATGGTTCTCCTTCGTTTCCAGAGGGAAACCCAGGCAGCTTTTAAAACCGGCTTCAAGACAGCCACAAGGAGGTTAATTCCCAGCGGGGCGGCCTCTGCGTTCGTTCGAGAACGCCCATCTCATTCACAGTCTGAACGACTTCCTCCCCGGGAGGCGGTGGATGCCCACAACCCACCCAGAGGGGAAAAGATCTGGGAGGGGGGGAAACACCCCCGAATGCAAATAGAGGAGGAGGTGGGGGGGAAAAGGTGTGAGCCACGGATATTTTTAGCTGCTGAGCCCAGGCCTTGAAGCATGTGGGCTGCTGATACTGCGCCTCCTCCTTGTGAGCAGCTATTCTAGGCGAGGAGGAGAGAGTGAGTCACCTCGGTCTAGAGCAGAACGGAGCCATGCCCTTCCCCGGCTGGTGGCCCCAGGTGTGGGCACCCCGGCTGCCCACACAGGAGGTGGCAACTGGGGTGGCAGAGGGAAGGGATCAGCCTGGATGGGTTTGCACCAGGCTGCCGGGAAGCGCCGACAACAGGTTGGCACAGGCTACAGCGACAAGCTCGGAAACCAACCAAAGGGTTAGACGGGGAATAGGGGAGAAAGGATATTGGCCGAGACCCCGCAGCCAAGGAAACTTCGCATATTTGTTTCCAGCTGTAAAAAACCCAAAGAAACAGCTGGAAAGCCACCCTTCCCAGCCACGACACAGGTATGCACTTCCTAAAGCGACTGTTATTTTTTTTTGGAGCATCCCCTAGCCACGCTGGGAGGTGGATACTGGGGCTTGTGGTCCCAGAGAGTTGGTTTTTTTTCAAGTTCTGGGCACAAAATGAAAGTGCTAAAGCGAACCTCCAAAAATTTAAGAGGATCATGACACCTCCCCGGAAACAGCACCAAGGCCCAAGCGCTCCTGCCATCCGTGGGTCATGGAGGAAACCTATTGCTTCTGCACCCTTTCCCCTTTCCGAATGTTTACCACCCCAAAGCTTCACAGGCAACACATTACAATATGGACCTCCTGGGATTTCGAAGGTGGCCGCCCTGGTCTCTTTTGGCAACGTCCGCCTTTGAGAGTCAGAGGATCGACAGGCCAAGGGTGCAGAGTGGCCACCTCGCAGGGCCGTCGGGAAGAAAGGCACCCCGCAGGCCCGCCTTGCGCTTGCTGAAGGCAGGATGTAAACATAATGAAGAAATGAACCCCGGGAGGCCTGCCAACTCATTGCAAGACTTCTGCCAGCCTGCATGGGATCGCTCTGCTTCGCTCGGTTTATCTCCTTCCTCTTTGGCTGGCCAAAGAAACTCTGGTTGCCAAAAAAAATAATAATAATAGAAAAAGATAGATAAAAAATAAAGCTCATTTCAGCTGTCGCTCAAACAGCTCCAAAATCCACTGCTTTTGACCCCCAAGCAGAGAACGGAAGGACTTTGCTAGGTTTTGAGATGCCCTTTTCGAAGGGAACACCTGCCAACCTGAGCATCGTGTTCTAGAGTTCTCACGGAAGAAATGAGAAAACTGGGGGGGGGGGGGGGAGCCAGCCCTGGGGGTGAGTGGGAGACGTGTGTCCTTCGGATGATGTGGGATTTTGACTCCCCTCACTCTGAACTTTGATCTCCAGCACAGAGCCACCCTCTGGGATGACCACAGGCTTTCCCCACCTTTAAACAAGGGCTGATGCTCCAGAGGCAGTTGAATAACAAATCCCATCACCCCAAGAGATCGAGAGAGAGAGCAAAGATAAAATAGATACACATGTTTAGAAAACATCTCAGTGGACTCAATGTTAGCCAAGGTTTCTTAGGTCACGACAATCAAATGTTAAAAACACCATGACGGTGTTGTATCTACTGGACCTCCCAGTGGTATTTCCTTCCTAACTAACTAGAGCCACCTCACCTTGATTATAGACCCTCATCACCATGTTGTTCCTGCTTGTTGGCCTGGTCTAAACGAGAGGGAGAAGTGATTCTGGAAGGAACCGCTGGCCGATTACAGGAAAAAAGGGGTTTATTTCCACTGCAAAGTGATCTCCTGCAGGCCAAAGAGACTCTGAACCCTGGGCGTGAAAGAAAATGAGTGGATTTAGAGACCCGCCCGTTCAGAAAAAGGTCACAGCCTTAATCTTCCAGAGATCTCGCTTAAACAATACAAACACGTGGAGTCGAAGCACAAGCACGACTGTTGTTGTTGTTGTTTAATTCCTTTTTTTTTTTGTGGGAACAGTGAGGTTGGGGGCAAAACATCTGGCACAGGTCCCAGCTGCCGAACGCGGAGGCTGGCATTGGCTTCTTGCGCAAATCCACCACGGCACGGGCAAGCCCTCCCTTTCTCGTGAGAGATTATTCGGTTTTAAAAGAAAAAGTCAGTGCATCTGAAAGAGTCCAGCCGTCGTGACCAAGCCGACGAGGGGTGCTGCTCATCTGTCCCGACGTTTCGTCGAGGCATCCTCCGCACCCAGCGAGCAGGGCGAAGCGCAGCCCCCCCTCAAAGGACACCCAGACGGTCCTTCGGGGTTTGTCCCAGCGAGAGCTAAACTGTCTACGCTAAAGAATGAGCGGATACCCAGACTCTCGTGTCTAAACTCCGGCTTCGTGTTCAAAATGAAACATAACTATTTAAAACAAACAAACAAACAAAAAAAGAGGGCACAATTTAAAGTTTCTTTCGTGGGACAGGAGACCCGGCTTCTCCCGGGGACGTGGTTTTTGAGTTTGAGGGGTTCTCCTGGGCGTCTTGGGGCTCTCACTGCTTGGCGGCTTGCCTCCCGGGCTTCTTCTCCGGCTGCCCTCGGCTGCTCCCTGTGATGCCCCGGCCCCGACCTCCGAACACGCCTGAGGAGAGAAAAGCAGGGCAGGTTTTGAGCGGGACCCTTTGCTAAACCGATGCGGAGGCCAATCTATCACACAGCACCACTGAAAAGGATCCAATCCCACCCAGTTTCCCCGAGGCTGGCAGAGGCTAGCGGGATATTTCTGCGAAGCTTATCCCCAAACCATGAGGGTTCTGGCTGTGGAATGGTCCGTATTCTTTTGGAGAGTTAAAAACAGGCACCAAGCCTTTTTGATCTATTTCCTCCCAGCAATTTCTGGATGTCTAGTAAGAAATGTTCTCTAGGCAACACACAGATTGACTGCTGTGGGATGTGGAGGATCCCCCTTTAGGTTTCCACTGCCCAGAGGCTTTGCTTCTGCAGGTTATTAAGGCAGCTTGCCTGTGAAAGAAGGGTGGGAAAGGCAGCAGAATCACAAGGCCCTGAGACGGAGCAGGGGTGGAGACCAACAGGAGAAAAAAACCCCCACTCACCCTTTGCCTGTAAGCTTCCCCCGCCCCAACCCGGCAAGATGGAGACAGAAGGCAAGGTGAGGCAGGCACACCTTTTCAGCCAGACAGGTAAAAAATCTTGCGCTTGTAGGCCATCTTACTCCCAAAAGGACTAGTCAAACACGTTAGTTTACTTTTCTTTCTTTTCTTTTTTTAAAGAGTGCTCTAAACTGTTTTAAAATGAGCTGTCTTCCCAGTATTATGATATGTTCCCATATTTTCTCCACGGTTACATCTTACTGGGATTTTAACGGCCTCTGTTTTTGTCTAATCGTCTGGAAGCCACCTCGGGGAAAAATAAAAGGCAGCATAGAAATGAGGTTAATAAAGAAATCAATATTGCACGCCTTCCCTTGGTGACAGCCACGTATTTGAAAAGCTTACCAAGCCGGCTTTTCAGCGGCGGTCCTTTTAACATCTTCAGAAAGCCAAGTTGAGGCCTTCCAAGTTAATTAGCCAGTATACGTAAGCGTTGTCTGTTAAGTAGCTCTCAAGCTCATTAAATCGAGACGGCGAACCAGCAGGCAAGAGAGCATTCTACCTGCGAACTGGGATGGTTCTTGACTATGGCTCCTCCAGTCCAGCTCCCATCAAGGAAGCACAGCGGGGGAATCGAACCCCTAACCTCTGGCTCTGCAGCCAGAGGCTGGAACTATGGAGCTATCTGGCCGGTCATGAGGGAGGGAGCTTGGTTAGGCTGTGCCACTGGGCTATCCTGGGACGAAGGGATCAAGCTGACAAACAGCGTTAAAAAGGATATAATATAATCTGCAATAATAGCAGACAAGACAATGACAAGATTCGAAACTCTTTTTAAAAAAGGGGGGGGAAGGGTGGGAGATGAAAACCAATTGTGAAAGCCAATAAAAAAATACATATATAACTCAGGCCAGATGGTAGAACAGGCCTGGCGACTGATCAAAAAGCCAGCAGGGATGAGTTAGCCCGACTTCCCTCGGGAGGGAGTTCTAAAATCTGGGCACAACAACAGAGAAAGCCTCGTCTTGAGCCGTTGCCAACTCAGCTTCTTTGGGGGGGGGGGGTTTGCACAAAACCGGGCCTGTTTGCTGTTATTTCTGATTTAATTCCCTTACGCGGCTGAAGATTTCAGATTTTAGGCAGGGTTTTGGCGGCCCTCGCCCTCACCCATCCCTCCTGAGCGGTGGTGCGTCAAGACCCACCGGCAGGCGTCGGGTGGACCCCCCCCATCCCAACACCTTCCCGCTCCCAGTGTACGGAGCCCCCCCCAAGGCCCGGCCGTACCCCGCCCGGTGCCGCCAACGCCCCGCCCCTTCTGCTGCTTCTGCTGCTGCATCCCACCACGGCCTCGGCCCTTGGTCACCACTTCTTCCTTCACCATGTCGATGATCTCGTCGGGGATGCGCAAGTATTTGATGGTGCTGCCCCGGATGTAACACTCCGGCATCCTCCAGAACTTGTCTCCATCCTGCCCCAAGCAGAGAGAGAGAGAGAGAGAGAGAGAGAGGAAAGAATCAGGCAGCTGAGCAAGCTAAGTTACTAGTCCACATGAACACTTAAGAGGCATCACGAAGGGATCCACCCTGGAAAGACGACTTGGATCTCAGATTTGGCAACTGTACCGATGACGGCGCTCAAGGGACCAGGTGCCGTTTCGCAAACGGGTTTAGCGAGTGACGTAAAATGAGACCAGCCAGGATGCCCTCCCTCCCCTCCAGAAAACCACTTTTTGGAAAGTTTCAGGAACGCTCGGAATAGTTCGTTTTCGACAAGCCCCACTGTTCTGATTCACCGATTCCGCTCTTTGTGAGAACGCGATAAAACCAACACGGTTCAAAACCGGACAAAAAACGGGACTTTAAAAAGAGTTGTGAACCAGAACAGCAGGTTCAAACGGCCCAGGAGAGCAACAAAATAAATATACAAGAAATTAAAGGTTCTTTGAAAGCAACCAGCCTGCCTGCAGAGTATTCCAGTATGATTATGTGCCAGAAATTTTAGCAAGTCAGATTAACTTCCTATACTCAGGAAGCCGCTACTAGTTTCTTATGAAAACTGGGTTAAACAACCATGTAAATATTTGCCCCTTAAAATTATAGGGAGAGGGAAGAGGAAAACCCTTTTCTGTATGGCTTCAGTGCCTTTATTAGTGCTATTTTATGATGCCTCTTGTCTTGAACCTTTCATTCTGAATCAATTCGCTACAAGCAGGCTGGAAAACCAGAAAGGGTTTGGTCTCCTCGGGGAAAGGCGAACAAAGGGACCCAATCAGAAAGCTCGCCCTTAACTTCCGCCCAGGTCTCGGCTTCAGGAAATAGCTGGGACTCTCCAGGAAGAAGCCCACCTGCGCCACCTCGTGGGCGACTGGCAAACAGCAAGTGTAGTGAATCAAACTCAAGCCACCCTTTACTGAGGTCTCCCTCCCTCCCTCCACCCTTGGCCCTTGTGAATCAGGCCCCAGAAGCAGGGCGGATCGATCTTACCCTGGAGGTACAGATGACTTCCCGAAGGTTGATGTTCATCCAGTTGTCGCAGCTGACTAAGTGGCCGTTGTAAGTTTCCCCATTTTTCAGCTCCACCAGCTGGAACGACAAGACCCAGCTGTCGGTGGGGGAATGGAGGGCTAGAGGCGTTCAAGGGAAAACTGGACAACCACCTGTTGAGGTCTGCTTGGATTTGGGTTCCTGCCTTGAGCGGGGGTGGGGATTGGATTCGAGGGCCTTATGGGTCCCTTCCAACTACATGATTCTAGGATTCTATGCAGGCCTTTAAGAGGGCTCTGGTTCACAAACTGCAGAGGTTCACATTCCTTTCCCCCCCCTGTTGTATCATTTTTATTAGACTGCAAAACTGCATCCAGGAAACACCCTCTAAGGCTTGGGCAACTGAACCGCAGAATCACAGAATTGCAGAATCATTGAATTGCAGAACCATAGAATCCCAGAAGGATGGCATCGGAAGAGGGGCCTAGAAAGCCCTCGGGTCCAACCCCCTGCTCGACACTTTTATTGGATCACCCAAAAATTACCAATACGTGGAGTTTTGGAGTTCTTTAGAACTCTTCCCTGGGCAAAGAGAGTGGGGGTTAAGACAAGCAATCCCAAACTCCGGGCCCGATGTGAGGCCCTCGGCTCATGAAGCCAGACAGCCCCAGAAACCAAACGGGATGCTGGTTTTTATATCCGTCTTTGTCTGGTGACGTGGGTGGCGCTGCGGGTTAAACCGCAGAAGCCTCTGGGCTGCAAGGTCAGAAGACCAGCCGTCGTAAGATCGAATCCACGCGACGGAGCGAGCTCCCGTCGCTCGTCCCAGCTCCTGCCAACCTAGCCGTTCGAAAGCATGTAAAAATGCGAGTAGATGAATAGGCACCACCTCGGTGGGAAGGTGTCCGTGTTCCGTGTCTAGTCGCGCTGGCCACGTGACCAGGGAAACTGTCTTCGGACTAACGCTGGCTCTACGGCTTGGAGACGGGGACGAGTACCGCGCCCTAGAGTCGGACACGACTGGACTAAATGTCAAAGGGAACCTTTACCTTTACCTTGTCTGGTGAATGATTCTGGAGAACTAGAAAGCTTGTCTTCTTTCCAATTCCTTAAGTGAACCCACCAAGGCCTTGCCCAAACTCAGACTGTGTTGAAACAGCTATATTTTGCAAGGGCACCCAGGAAAAGTCTTAACTTTTAGCAGGTGCACAGAATATAGGAAGCTCAGAACCCTTCTCACGTGCGAAGTAACCAGAATACCACCCTGGGCTCCTCATTACTCCCTTTTGAACAACAGAAATCCTTTGTCTTCAGAGAAATAACACCCCGAGGACGTTATGAGAACAGGTTCATCCCCAAGAACTGGCACTGAATTCGGTTTTAGAGAGAAGTTACCGCCGCTGCCCGTCACTCACCATCGGGTGGTTCTGAGCCGTCTTCAGCAAGGAGAGTGGAAGCTGAAAGAGGAAAGCCAAAACAAGGAGCTGCTTCAGAAACCTGCCAGATATACGTCAATAAACTTTCACAACAAAAGCAACCACAACGGTTGATGGACAGCTGCGGATCACCTGCATTTCCTGGGGTTTACTCTCATGGTAAGCTTCTCTGGACCAACCACAGCGAGGCCTTACTCATGAGTCAAGCAGCTTAGTGCTGTCTGGCTTTAAAATCCATCTATTTTTTTGGGGGGGGGAGTTACCTTTTTGGGGGGACTACAACACCCAGAATGCCCCAGCTAGCAAAACTTAGTGTTATCTGAGGGAAAAATCCATCTATTTGGGGGAAAGTTACCTTTTTTTTTGATTCTGGCGTTGCAGTCCCCCCAAAAAAGGATTCTGGGTGTTGTAGTCCTTTAAAAAAGGATTCTGGGCATTGTAGTCCCCAAACCAAGGATTCTGGGTGTTGTAGTTTAAAAAAAAGGGCAACTTTCCCAAGCTCTGATTCAGCCTTGCTTGCCATGGCCCCGATCCTTGGCAAGCAAGGGGCACCTTTACCCAGGAGTAAGCCCATTGTGTTCAATGCGACACCCCCCACCCGCCCAGTAAACCTGCGCCCAGGACTGGGTGGCAGGCTAAGGCCGTTACCCTTCCACCCCGAGTGTCCCCAGGAGGGCTTCCTCACGAGTCAGGACGCCCTCCCCCGCCGCTTACCATCCTTCTGGCTCAAAGCGCCGCCACAACGCGCCTTCCTTCGCCCCAACTTCCGCTTCCGCCTGCCCGACTTCCGCCCGGTAAAGGCTTTCGACTCAGCCCGCCAGCCAATCAGCGTCCTCCTCAGCTCGTCCAATTGGGAGGCCCCCCGCCGCGGCCGTAAAGCAGAGGACGGGGGTGGGTGTCGTAAATACCGACGTAAAGAGTCCGGAAACAGACTGAAGGATCAGGAATTCGTTGCTTGTAACGAGTTACTGTGGGAGTTTTTGCCACCTCGCCTGGGCTGGGGTGGCTGTCAGTCACTAACGGCACTGACCCCTCCTTCCTCTTGTTCCGAGCCTTTTTTCCTTCTCTAGCGTCTGGTGTTGAAAGCAGTCATGTTGGTCAGTTTGCTGTCCGCCTCTATTCAGTTGTAAGTGAAGGACACCCTTGGATTCTTTCTCTTCCCAACGTCTCAGAGTGAGTGATGGAGCCTGTAAGTGCCAGTGGATGAGAGGAAGGGATGGCCTACTCTGGGGAACCTGAAGCTATAGTAAGACTGCAGTATCCGCGGGGCTTCAGTCACAAGCCCCCCCCCGCAGGTGCTGAAAACGGCAGATAATAGTGAACTCTATACATCGCACAATCTTTGGTTCACTCCAATGGCCAGTTCTGGCCATTATATCGTGAAAAATATATGTATTTGGGGTGTATTTCCATCCAATGTTTGCTTTCCTCCTTTGCTTCTCTCACTTCCTCCTCCCGACGGTGGGCGGGGCCTGGTTTAAGAACGCTCAAGGCGGGAGGTGGTAGACGCTCTAGGCTTCTAGGACTCTATCGCTTTCCTCTCCTTATCCTCCAGCCCAGGATGGGCGGGGCTTAGACCCGCCCGCCGCCACGCCCCTCCCCTCAGTGGGCGGGGTTTGCGGGCGCTCCGCGGGCCGGAGCGCCACCCGCTCAGTCAGTCGCCTCCAGCGGCCCGGGCAGGAGGTGGCGGCGGCGGCGGCGGCCGGGGAGGAGGAGGGAGAGGGACCCGAGCCATGGAGAAGCCCCGGCGGCCCGTGGTGGTGACGGGTAAGGCCGTGCGTGGCGGGTGGGGGGGGGGAAGGAGGACGCAGCGGAACGACGCCCGAGGGGGGACCGTATTGAAGGGAGGGACTCCGTCCCCCCGCGAAACCCTCCCCCCCGCGCCCCGCGCCCCCCTCCCTGGGTTCCCCCTTCCTTTTGGTCCCCCCCCCCCTCCCTTGAAAGAAAAAAGCCCTTTGATGCCGCTTTCTTTCTTGGAATCTTTTATCCGTCCCGGGACCCTTTTCCTCCTGTTGATTTTGAGTCCAAAACTCCGCCCCCCCCCTTTAAAAAAAAACTTTTTAGGTCCACTTTTCCCGTCTGTGAATGGTTGCTGTTCACCTCACTTCCTCCCTCCCTTTTCAGGGATAAATAACTTCCCCGTTAAATGAATGAATAGAGGAGGGTTAATTAGCCCTGTCTAATTCCCCCCCCCCCTAAAACTCTCCTTTGAAAACAAAACGTTTTTTTTCCCAGGGGTTGAAATGTGTGCTAAGCTCCCTTCTCCCCACCTTTTCAGGAAACATACCTTATATATATATAGCTGCCTCGTTACATTAATTAATAGAGGGGTGTACTGTTAATCAGCCTCTCTCATAATCCTCCTGGGCTTGCTCCACCATTGCAAACTAGGCATCCTTGGTTGGACTCCGGCTCCTGACTCAACACACCTAAATCCCCCCCCCCCTTTTTGCCGGCTCCACTTCCATTTCTCACTTTTAAATCAGATTCTTTTCTTTTCTCATCCGTTATTCCCTTCCCTGGCTTGCTCTTTGCTCCTGGTAGGAGTGCCTTAAAGTCCACTCGACCCAATGAATAAGCAGCGCCTCCCCTCCACGTCTCCCTAAACCCCTGATTCTCTTTATTCGCTTTTCGGAGTCCTTTGACATGTTTTGTCCTCAAATGTACAGCAAAGACTTGGGGGAAGCGGAGTGTGTCCTTTCAGGGGGTTGGGGGACAGCCGGAAATCCTCGTTGGATGTTGCGGGAGTTAATCTTGCCACTTTGAAAAGTGACTTTATTTTGGGACTGCTGCAGCGCTGAATCCCCAGCCGGCCGTAGGATGATGGCTTGCTGCTGCTGGTGGCCATGCCGGCAGCTGGATCTACAAGTTGCAGTTTGAAAAATGAACTTCTCAGCGCTAGGTTTTAAAGTGCTGTCTACAAAGTGCAATCTCTAGAACTCTTGTGGTGACGTGTACAGTTTAAGGGAAGTGGTATTCATTAAACGGGGTGGATGGCGGGGTTTTTTTTGTCTCCAGGAGTTGTTCTTTCCACCGTTTTTATGTTCGTAAACTTTCGTTGTGGTTGTTAAAAATCAGAATTGAGTTTGGTTTGGCTGCTTTATATGAAAGGGAGGTTGACTTACCCGTCCCCCTCCAAAAATCTCCCTGGAGTCTGATGCTGGTGTTCCTGAGAGGTGGGTCTCCACAGAGCTTTGCTGGTGGTGGTGGTGGTGGGGACTGGATTTGTCCTTCTGCTAATCCCCCCCCCCCCCATGTCTGAGAACGTTATGCATTCCCTGCAGAAACTGAGACTGCTGAGCTTGAAAATCTGAAGCCAGAGGAACACTCCTCGCATTTCCTTAAATTGTATGTATAGATTTATCCAGCGAGAGGGTGCCCGGAATATAGACAGTTCTTCTGATGTCCTAGATAACCAAAATCCTGCAGTCCCTGCCGGGGAACTCTGACACTTGACACGAAACAAACAAACAAGAAAAGACAAACCCTGTGCTGGCGGCTCTCTGAAGTTTTTTCAGCCGCTGATGGGGATCTGAAGCCGTCAGCTCTGCCCGAGAGAGGAGGGGCGGTGACGTGCGCTTGTAGAAACGAGAGGCCCCATCTTGAAAAGGCTTGTCGAGACACAAAAGGGGTCGACGTGGTGTGTATGGGAGGTGGTGGGGGAAGAGACCGTGGGGGAGCGCGCTCTGGACTGCGGGAGGGGGCCGCTGGGGAGTGGCACCCATGCCACCTGCCCTGACCCGTCAGCGGCAGGAGAGGAGGTGCCCACTCTCGGCTAGCTGGCATGGCCTTAATTGGAGCTGGTGAAGGCCGTTAGGTCTTGGCCGAGGAAGGGATGCCAGGCGTGGGCAAAACAAGGCGCCTTCGAGGCGAGCGGCCGGGTGTTCCCTCGGTAGCGCTCGGTGCTTGCACACCTGTGGCATGGACTCCTTTAAGCACATCCCGGACGCCTTTGTGTGTTCCTTAAAATGTTCTTTCTAAGGGCGAGGGTGTCCTTTCGGTGCCCGCGGTATTGGCACGAGCCCCTGCCGGAGAGCGTAAGACGGGGCTCGTTCGTGACTTGGCTTTCAGTCTTGAGATAACCCCGTAGAAAATTTGGCAGCTGGGAGCAGCTGGTTTCCTGCTAATTACCCTTGGAGGCCTTTCTGGCGACCCCGGGAGACTCCGAAAAGGCTCCACTGGATTCTTATCTGGCGGCCACAGCCTCGGCGGTGGGAGAAAGCAGAGAGCACAAAAGAGCCCTCCGGACGGGGGGCCGGCCGTGGGGGACGGCGGCTGCTTTCTCTCAGGCGGCACAGCTATGCCGCAGATACCTGTTGGACTCCTGGAAAAGGTGGCCTTAGGTTTGTTGTGAAACGGTGTACCCTATGCGTGTTGTGTTTTCCTTGAACTTGTGGTGGGAGGAAGAAACTACATGGAGCGTTATTTCGCTCAGATAAAATCTTGTGAGTTTTGAAGCAAATAACCCAGCTTTGGAGGTCGCCAGTTCCTTCCGGGGAGAAATGATGGCCTTTGGGCTGAGCAAGCTGCTTTTTTCCCATCTTGGCAACGAGAAATACATCTGGGCTAGCAGGCCGGCAAAAGTTGTGTCACTTTGCGGGTCACCTTTTCGGTTTGTTTATTGTGGGCTTCTTCGCAAGCTTACCTGTCGGCTAATTCTGTTGGTTTCACAGGTTCTGTTTCTCTCTGTTTCCCGGGGGTTTCCTTTCCCAGTTTGAGAACCTTTCCCAACGAGAACTGTTCCTCTTCCAACTAGCCCTTGCCCTGTAGATCAACGCCTTCTACAAATATGCAAAATTTGGCCTTCCAGTTTAGTAAGATGGGGGTGTTAGAGGAAGAAACTCGGTGTGTTTGCTAAGGTGGCTGAGACCAGGTACCCAGGTGAACAGCTCCCAAACTATATTATTATTTTTCTTGGTGGGATGGGAGATAAATCAGAGGGATGCTGTATTCCCCCCCCCTTCCCGCTTTCACTTTCAGGCTTGCTTGCTTTCTTCACATCTGAGCATTGCACAATTTCCAGGCGACCAGGCCGGCGTGGGTGAGAGCCAGCTCTGTGGCCACAGATTTCTTGCGGAACCGGTGAAGTCTTCCTTGCTTCTCCGCCTCTTCTGGGGCCAATAAGGAAACGGTTTTGTTGTGTTAATGAAAAATCTGGGATCTCGTGTCCCTTGAGCGGACTGACCTTTACTCGAGGTCCAAAAAAAAGAGGCTGAAGCCTTTTTGGTGGTTCGAAGCAATTATGGTTTTCCTGGTTAACAAAGTTAGTCATTAGTCAGCCAGAGCTCAAGGTGTGAGTGTCGTGGGCTGGACTCCGTGAGCGACCTTTGGGTCCCCGTTATAATTCTTTTCTAATCTGCTTGCGCCCAGGAACGTGCTGACTCAGGCAAAAGCTGGGATGAGGGAAGGATGTCAGGACAGGGTGGTGGGGGGGGGAGGGAGGGAGGGAGAAGCTGGCCTGTCCATACCTTGCCGCGTCACCCAGTTTCAGATTGTTCTTAAACCCTGATGCGCCTGGCGCCACCCTGTGAAACTCTTCTTCTGTCATTCCAGGGTTTGGTCCATTCGGGGAGCACTCAGTCAACGCCAGCTGGATTGCGGTTCAGGTAAAAGACTTCCCTTTTCAGCCCTTTCCCCAAAATCTCATGGCCAGCCACTGTCTCAGTTAAAAAAAACAAAAAAATATAACAGGCTCTGTTTGCCCAATGAAACCCCACCAAGCTTTAAAGAGCCCACGTCTGGATCAGCATCTTACCGATCACTGCTTGGGCTTAGTCGCCCACGGTGAATAATTCTCAGCTGTGGGCGACCAGGGCAAAAAAAGGATGTTTTTTGTTGGAGGGGAAATCATTTTGGGCCACAAATGTGAACACATCTCTTTGCGAACATGGAGAGCGTAGCCAGAAGAGAGCCCTTCAGATGGATCATAAGGGCTTTTGCCATCGGGTCAAAAGGTGAAGGGGAAATGCTCCCCCTTAATAGGGTGCTTGCCTTCTGTTGCCTTTGGTTATCCTGACAAAAGTATCATCATCATCATCTTGGAACGGCCGAGCTGGAAGGGACCCCAGAGATAATCCGGTTCAGCCCCTCACAAGGGGGCCCAGTCGGGAATCAAACTCCCAGCCACTGGCTCCGCAGCCGGAGACCTAAACCGCTGAGCGATGGTATATCCGTCTGGTGGATGTATTGGTGCCACCGGTTTAATTGTAGGAGGCGACCTGTTCCCTCGCTGGTTGGGGAGACGGTGGGGAAATCCGTCTGCCTTGAGATGCTAAAACCCGCCAAGGCCAGCAGAAATTCCAAGCCACGTGGATGTGGATTTGTTGACAGGCTAGCCTCCTCGGCTAATGGCTGGTTCAGGCGGGTCCCGATCCTTCTTGCCCAGAAGCCACCCGGCTCCCTTTCCGTCCTACAAAGCCAGCAGGCTCTCCTGAACCACGGTTAGGCCGGCTGACCCGAGCTTGTGGAACTTCCTGCCACAAGAAACGATGGTTCCCCACCTTGGGTGAAGCAGTTGATGTTTTTCATCCTCTTCGATGCGTTAGTTTGTGAGGTTAGTTTGAGCGCTTTCTCTTTCCTTTTTTCCAAAGGGAAGCGGAGATCCCAAGGAACTGCGGTGTAAATGTCACCCGGAGGATACGGGTGCCTTCCCCAGCAACAGCTGATCTGTGAAATGAAGCATTGCCTCCCCCCCCCCCCCACCTCTTTTCTCCTGGTCCGCTTGGCAGCCGAACCTCTCCTTCTAAGTCAGGGGCTCTGGGAATACTTCCCCCAAATGCTTTCCAATTAAACCTCCAGCCGTAATCAATTGCAGCCAGCTAATGGACAGGCCGCCGGCCGTCTGGTGTGTAGCTTTGGGCCTCTCTCTCTCTCACACACACACACAAACACACACACACACACTCTGTCTCTCCTGTCTTTTGAAAGCCAACCAGTTTGTTGAGCCAGGCTCACGGAGCCTGGAGGAGAAGCGAGATTTCCCTAGGAAAATCCTAGCTACGGCGCTCATCCTGAAGTCAGTTTGCGGGGGGAAAAGTTTCTGCACAAAACAGGTGTCTTTTCGCATTTAGAGGCAAAGCAGACCATCGTAGCCAGCAGAGAAGGGGCAGGTGAGGGTTTGAAAGATGGGAACAACCCATTCCGTGCTTGGGGTTCTGAAACATTCATCAAACAAAGTAGTAGCCGTTCTATTGCATGGTTTTTCAGAAATAAATAAACCCAGCCAATGCCAGAACCCTTGTTCAGCATCTCTGAAGTTTTATCGGGTAGTTGCGTTCGTGGGGTGTGGCCCGTTGCTTTAGATGTAAGCTGCAGCCTTAGGTCAATTGACTGTACAGTTGCGTGTCTGTGTGTTTAAAAATAAAATGAATTAAAATCTTCCCACATTGACTCGGGAGGTAACTTAATAAGCAAACTTCCTTTTTAAGAAAAAGCTGGGCAACGTTGGTGCCGGACGTCAGCTCTCTCAACATTCAGCTGCTCTTGGATTACAACCCCCATCATCCTTCAGCAGGGGCGGTTCCGGCTAAGGGGGATGGGAAAGGCAGTCCAGCAGTATCTAGAGGGTTTTAAGGCGACGTGGGCCCATTTCACAGCTGACACCGTGTGGGGAGAAGGGCGTGACTTTGGCCCTCCCAGTGGATAACGCAGGAAAGAAGTCTGTGACTTGGCTGTTTTTAAATCTCAACGTTTTGTTCCATTTGTGATTTAAATCGTGTGTCGCTTTGGGCTTTTTTTCTTGGACTGGGCGTCCCTGTCGGGGGGCTGGACCCGATGATCCATAGGCTACCCTCCAGCCCTGCGGTTCCAAGAGGATGATGATGATTAAAGGCATCAACTCAGTGACCGAAAAAGGGCCCATTTTTATGTGGAATAAACACCATACCCAAAAAACCAAGAGAAACACGGTTGTACCGAAAGCCTAATATAATATAAACAAAACCCGTGTTTTGTTACTAAACACAGGCACCCACTAACAATTCGCTTATGTGTTTTTATATATTCATGTTATAAAATACCAGTCATCTATGCAAAATATATATTTATGATATCCAAACCACCTTAGTTGAAATCCAGACCACATTAATTCAAAAATATATGGGATGCCTAAAAAGGGATGCCTAAAAGGTCATCTCAAAGCTACACACATGTTCATAATATATATACACAATTGCTTTAGTAATAAATAACCATCCGCTGGGAAGCCTGGAAAATCCTTCATAAAGAGTGCTAAATTCATTCCTAGAAGTGCTTAATTCGTATAGTCCATATCTTGTGATGCTCAACATTTCCTTGAGAATTTGCCCCCCAAAATCCTCACTGCTTCTCTTCAGAATCTAGTTTGCTTTGAGAACAAACTGTCCTTGTTTCTTGGTCATAAACTGTCCGTTGCAGCTGCATAGAAACTTGGTTTCTGTTTTCTTTATCAAAACACCAGGACCCGGGATTGCTCACTAGGAATAAGCTTCCATCTAGATAAGGCTTCCCACTTGGTTCGTTTTCCAAAGGGAAACGATTCTAGATTTGAGAAAGACGCTGAAACCAAAAGGATGATGGGGGGTGGAAAGGAAAGGCAGACGAATTGGGGACTGGCTTCTAATTTTAGGAAAAGGGGAAAAAAGCCGATGAAGGAACGCAGTAACAATCGGTAGGAAGGTGGAAACGGAAGAGTGATGAATTAGGACTTCTTTGCCATCAGCCTGGACTGATGGATCTTAGCCAGGGTCGGGAAGAAACCATACGGGAGCTCAGAGCGCAGACCGAGGAAGAGTAAATAGCAGAGGCAGTAGGGAAAGAGGAGGGCCACCTCCGAAAGGTCCGGTCCTCCACAGCCCTGCTCAGCTCCTGCAAACTCAAAAGCCTGTGGCTTCCTTGAGGGAGTCAATCCATCTCGTCTTTTGGTCTTCCTCTTTTCCTGCTGGCTTCCACCTTGCCCAGCAGGATGGTCTTTTTCCCCCCAGGGTATCCGGCCTTCTCATGAGGTGCCAAAAAAGAGGACAGCCTCCAAGCTTGATTTGATTTTGCAAGGGGGCATACCTAAAAATACTGAGTTATTCTTTTCAAAATGTCTGGTGGACTCAAGAGATGCCGTTCTAGCCTTCCTCCGTGTTAGAAAGGCACACTCAAGTTCACTCACCATTACAAAAAAAGAAAGAATAATTCACGATTTCCCACAAACATCCTGCACTCGCTTAAGGCTTTCCCGAGAGTAAAACCTCCACCCCACCCAGCACATGCTTGGCCTAAGTTTTCTCTCCCTTTTTTCTGTGCATGTAAAAGTTGGGGGGAAAGAGAGATTTGGGGCTGGCCTCTGCTCTGCCCCACGGCAGAGAGTCCCAGACACACAAAAAAGGACTTGGCCCGCCTTCGAACCTGTGCCAGGGGGAGCACTGTGCGGCCCCCCCCCATCTCAGACAGGACTTCATAGAACTGGAGGGACACACAAAGCCCGGTGTCTGAGTTCCCAAGTCCCAGACGGGTGTGATCTGCATTTTAATAGATGAAAAATCAATTAAACAATCTTGGTAAATCCTGCCCGGCTTGAGAGGAGGCCGAGCAGGGCTCATGGTTTATTACATCCCCAGCATTATCCGACTTCCTAAAGCTTTAAAGGGAGCCGAGGAGGAGGGGGGCGGGCAGGCAGGATGGCGCTGGGGAGACCCTCGGCCCGGTCCCTTTCTGTTGTTTAAGGATTTCTTCTCGTCTGGCTCCTCGGTTGAATGCAGACACCCCCGTCTCGTCTGGGACCGTGCCTCCCGTTGTTGCTCCGAACTGAACTTTCGCGGGGGTGGAGGGGGGTGGGTGGGGGAGAAGAAACCCCACGGCTTAATCCGGACGCGGTTGCAGAATTATCAGGACAGAACCTGGTTCGAAATAGGTGGCTTTTTCAGTAGCGTGTCATGCATGCGCTTGAGCCTCCACGCAGGTGCGCATGGATGCTTTGCAGAAGTGCGCACTCTCTGTGAAGTTCTTCTTTCTTGATTATTAGTTTTTTGGAGGGGGGGGGGGGGAAAGGAGCAGGCCTCCCAACCCTTTCCATGGGGCTGTATTTTTCCTGCCTCAGGTGTGCCTTCTGGACTGTGACGTTAATTCTGGCTGCGGGGGCCCATTTATCCGTCACCCCCTTTTCTCCCACCCACCCCCGGGCGGGTGAGGAGTGAGGTCAGAGCCCCCCCCCGACATCCTCTGGTGGAACAATTGCTGTCAGGGCGTCTAGACAGACCAGATAAGGTTATTAGAAAATCACAAAGCCGGCCATTGTGAAGGGGGCCAGGGAATCGGTCACACACACACGCACACACGTACGTTTCGAGGGGGTGTGTGTATGTGTGTATGTTTCCCACTGCTGTATTTGACCGGTACACAAGGCAGCAGATAACAAGTTTGTCTGCCCCCTCCCAAAAAAAAACACAACTTCTATTTTTCCGCCACCTCAAATACATAACAGAATTCTTCTTTCAAAAAAAAAATCTCTATGTGTTTACAAAACTGTTTTTTGCTTTCTTTTCCTGTTTTAACATACTTAAAAAGTATGTTTCCTTTTGCCCTTGTCTGTTTGCATTTTAAAGTGTCATTTCTTTCTTTTTGTTGTTGTTGTTTTCTTAAATTAAAAGAGAAGAATGTGAGGGTTTGAGAAACAATACTGAGTTTTCGAGACAAATGACTGAACTGGGCCCAGTGCGTCCCTGTTTAAAACATAGGCTTCACCCCCATGTTCAGTGAGAGTCTGGGTTCATTTCCAGGGTGGCACCAAACTCTTACTTCGTGCAATTTTTCATCATCATCATCTTAGAACGGCAGAGCTGGAAGGGGATCCTGGAGGTCATCCAGCCCAGCCCTTTTCAAGGAGGCCCCGTGGGGGATTTGAACTCCTGACCTCTGGCTCCACAAAGCCTCAACCCCTGAGCTCTCCAGCCAGGTAAAAAGCCCAGGATCTAAATTCCTCCATGATAAAGGTTTTGTTTTTGTCATCCCCCCCCCCCCCAACTTTACAATCATTCATTTCTCAACTTCTTAACCATCCGGTCCCAATGAAGGAATTTAATTTTTTTTTTAATTGGAATATTTTTTGGGGGATGTTCTAAAAAAAGAAAAAAATTTAAATCGAGTTGATTTTTTTTTTAAAAAATTGATCATTATCCACCCTGTCCGCTGGTGGAAGGAGAGAAAAAGAAGGGAGCCTTTCCGGGTTTCTCTTGGCAGGGAGTTCCACAGGTTCCAGCATGCCACAAAAGCAGGGTTCGCTCACCTGCCCCATCTCCTTTCCTTCCTCCTCCGTGGAAACCCCCCCCCCCAGAGCAGTTTCTCTGTCTGATCTCCCATGACTGTTTCCCCCCCCCCTCCCCACTCCTCCTTGCCTGAGGTCACCCGGATAATTTGAACCCGTCCCTCGAGGCCCAGCCTTTGCTAATGAACCCGAGCGTTCCAGACGTGGATCAATACGGGTGTGTTTTTTTGCTCACGAGAGGATCAGCCGAACCCTGTGGTTTATCCCTGTTTGTTTTTCCTGGGTGTCTCTCTGCCCCGAGCTTCTCCCCCTCGCCCTGCGCCGGCTGGGGAAGGGGGCTGCAGCCGACCCTTGAAATTCCTTTCAAGATCCTTTTTTTTTTTTGGGGGGGGGGGAAACCGTAATATATTTACCAAGTACACAATTTAAAAACTGCTTTGCATCAATCTCTCAAACTTCCCACAGTGGTTGTGATTAGGGTTGCATGGAAGATAAAGCCGTGAAGGGTCTCCTGGTCGTCTGGCTGGCCGCCTCTCCTCCTGCATCGAAGCCCTGTCTCCATCGATCAGCCCCTAGGGAGTGAGGGGTACAAGTGGCTGCCGTGGTGGTGGGCTTCTGTTTTCGATTGACCCCGGTGGGAGGCCGAACACCAGATGAGAGAGGCCCCTCTGGAGCTGCCGTCCAGCTTCCCTCCCCGTCTCGTTTTTCTCGTCGTCTGGAACCGCTTTCTCTATGCTTTGGAGCTGCAAGAGTGTCATTCCCTCCAGCTAAGCTGGGCTTGCACAGCAAGGAACAGTGTTGGCTGGAGAGGTCTGAAGCCCAGGGTCGCAGGCAGAGCGGGTGAACGGGATGTTTATGCAGAAGAGTCTATAGGAGGGCCTGGGGTGTGTGTGTGTGAAATCCAGGCATTTCAGCAGACGACAAGCTAAGCGTGAGCCAACAGTCCGATGCAGCAGCAAAAAGGACAGATGTAATACTCGGCTGCATCCAACACGGGAAACCGTTCCTTGGGAAGTGAGTGGACTTTTCTTTGCCAGAGGTAAGAAGGAGAAGAAAAAGCATTGGAATGGATTTGATAACAGACTTTTTCCCCGGAAACTCCTTGGGCATCTTTAACCTTGAGAGGGGGGAAAAAGCCTCTTGGAACGGAAAGCAAACGGACAGCTTTTGGCCACCCTCCTCGCTCGAATGTCCGGAGGTCGCGACCCCTTCTTTCAAACTCGGGGCTTCCTTCCCTGCCGTGAGTCCCAACCCTGGATCGATTACTCTGGCCGAGAACAACCCGGGAAACTGCTCAGAAAACTCCACCCATGTGCGTGCGCCCCCCCACCCGCCATGTTGCATTCGTGGGTTTTCCCCCCTTTGGGTGAAATTGTTTCAACTCGATACCTTCATTTTTTGGTGTGTGTTTTTTTTTTAATCCTCCTGCACAGACATATGCTGGATGTTTTTCCTTGGCTCCCAGGTGAATTCTGATCTGGGGTGGGGGGGGGGGTGGAGAGAAGAGGTGGGGTCTGCAGCTGCCTCCAGCAAAAGAGTGTAAAAGCAGCTGCTTGCGGGGGGGAAATTGGAATTTCCCTCCCTTTGCAACCGCCCTTTCCCACTTTTAAGCCTTATGTATTCAAAATCCTCTTGGATTGCCCAAAGTTCAAGAAGATTCCAACTTATGGAAAGACCCAGGAGGTTTTGCGTGTTTCTTGAAGTTAAGCTGCCAGGGCGGCTTTTCTAAAAACAGAATCAGGAGTGGTTCTGTTTACTTGGGATGCAAGACCCCCACCAGCTGGGGGTGAAGGAGGGGAAAAATTAGTGGTCCCTGAGGACTTGGCCATCTGCTGAGAGCCACACACACAGAGAGGCACACTCAGTCCCATGCACTCTTATCTGGAAAAGTGTGGTTAATATAAGAGGCTCTCGGCCAACCAGAACAGGTGTTGGGCAGGCAAAGTTTCCAGCAAGAACGAAGGCAGCAGGAAAAGAGGAAGACCCAATGTGAGATGGACGGACTCCATAAAGGAAGCCATGACATTTCAGTTCGCAAATGCGGAGCAGGGCTGTTGAGTGCAGGACGCATTGCAGAGTGCTCATGTGGAGGGTCACCATGTGCTGGAGGCGACTCGCTGGCTGAAGGAAATTCCCCACTTGCAAAACGAGAAGGCGCCAAAACCGTGTGGGGGTTGCTGGCTTGTTTTTCGCTGGAGAGGATTTGTGCTTTTTGCGACGGATTTTCGTGGAATTGCCCAGAAGAGTTCATGCCGACCTGTTGCCGCATGCCTTGCGCTTTGTGGTGTGTGAGGCATGTGTGCACGCTTTTGCGCTCACTGTGTGTCAGGTGTGCCGAGAGAGGGACACGACAGGTGTTTTGCACCCAATCCACGAACCGAGGGGGGGCAGGTTTGCTTTGAGCCTCACTCCTAACGCTGGAAAGGAGAGCGCGTGATGGTTGGCGAGGTGGAGAATCCTCAGCCCTCCCTCCGGCAGCCTGGAGGAGGCCACGGGCCGGATAAGGGGTCAGGAAAGCCACAGAAGAGTCCAGAACAGCTGGCGAGCTCAGGGGGGTTTAAGGTCTCTGGCTGGGGAGCCAGAGGTTGGGAGTTCGAATCCCCCACGGGGGCACCGGGACTCAATGATTCTAGCTCTGCAGCTCTAAGATGATGAGAATGATGACGACGTACAGGAGCTCGTCAGATGGTAAAGGATAAGATCACAAGGAAGGGGGATTCTCGAGGGGGGGGGGGGAGAGAGTATTTGTTCCCAGAACGGGCCTGACGTCCTGATCCCAAGACGTTGCGATTTAGCTGATGGGCTTAATGCACTTTCCAAATGTGAGGATATTGGAGCTAAGCATCCTCCAGATCAAAATATCCCTTTCTTGGTTGTGTGGATGTTGACTGTGCTGCTTCCCATTCTTTGGGCGGTGGTGGTGGGGGGGCGCAGTTCTCTCTCTCTTTTTTCCCCCCCTGCTTTCTCTTTTTTAGGAACTGGAAAAACTCGGCCTCGGGGACGACGTGGACCTCCACGTCTACGAGATTCCCGTGGAGTACCAGGCGGTGCAGCGGCTGATTCCTGCCTTGTGGAAGAAGCACAGCCCCCAAGTGAGTGAGTAAGAAGCAAGGGGAGCCAGCGCCGGACGCGGAGCGCCGCACAGGGTTTTGTAGCCCAGGACATGTGTGTCTCTCCCCCCCCCCCCCCCCATGTTAGCCCTGCGTGACCGTCCACGTGTCCTTGTCATGCATGAGCCACGTACAGGTGGGTCATGTCAACAGGGAGAAGGTGGTTTCCCTTCTCTGGCCAATTCTCTTCCAGCAGATCGGCATTAAAAAGTCCAGGAGAAGCTCCCGATTCCATCTTGGCTTTGTTGGGGAAGGGGGCCGGCTGAAAGGGGGGGGGGGAAAGGATTTCGGGAGGTGCAATGTGGAGAAAGACGAGCTGGCTGTGAGCTGCCGTAGGCTTTCCAGATTTAGCCAGGATTTGAATCCAGTGCAGGTGGAAACGGAGGGGTTATTGTTTTTCCCCCTACGGTCACCTCGCCACCCGGATCAACCTGCCCTCGTCTCAGGCCCTCGGCCTTTTCCAACATGGAAGGCCGGCCGCCTTTCTGAGCCTGGGTTTTCTCTTCCAGCTCGTGGTTCACGTGGGCCTCTCCGGCATGGCCACGACGGTGACGCTGGAAAAATGCGGCCACAACGCGGGCTACCGGGGCCTGGACAATTGCCGCTTCTGCCCAGGCTCCCACTGCTGCGTCGAAGGAGGCCCCGAATGCATCGATTCGGTCATCGACATGGACGCCGTGCACAAGAGGGTCTCCGCCCTGGGGCTGGACGTCACCATCACGGTCTCGAAGGACGCCGGCCGGTACGGGGCGTAGGCGAGATGGCGGGGAGAGGAGGGGGGGCAGAAGCAAGCCGCCCTGGCACCACGGGCTGGTTTTCGCCCTGGAAGGGAAGGGGAGAAGCAAAGTAGTGTGTGGGGTGGGGGGTGTCGGTCGCTGGTTTTACTCCTGGGCTCCACGTGGCGGCATATTTTGGTGCTGCTGCTGCTGTGGTTGGCTGCTTCAGCTTTGTTCTTGTTCGACGCTAACCGGGGTGGGCAGCAGTGACGGGGGGGCAGGAATAGCGAGTCTGAAACCGAAAAAGAAGCCGCGAGCAAGGTTAGCTGTCACCCAGTGAGAAAGTTCTTCGAGATGTCTTGAAAATCTCCAGAAAAAGAGGGGCCAGGTGGATCTTGGGGGGGGGGGGGGCGTTCCTTCCCAATGAGAGGAGCGCCGGCCAAGAAGGCCCAATCCTTTAAGACACCCACCCGCCCCACGTCGGAAGGGATCTTGAGGTGGAGGGATCTATCGCCGCCTCCTGCCACCACCCCCTATCTCCCCCCCCCCCCCCCCCCCGTGGCTGAGTTGCTTCCTGCTTCTCTTTGTCTGCAGCTACCTCTGTGACTTCACGTACTACATGTCCCTCTACCAGAGCCACGGCCGCTCGGCCTTCGTCCACGTGCCTCCTCTGGGGAAGCCCTACAACGCTGAGCAGCTGGGGCGGGCCCTGCAGGCCATCATCGAGGAGATGCTCATCGTATTGGAAAGCACCGAGAACAACATCAGCTGCCACCGCCAGCACTGAGCCCGGGGCCGAGGGCCAGCCGGCGGGGGCCCCCTCCTCCTCCTCCTCCTCCGTGGCACTTCCCCCAGGAACTCTCTCGCCGTCTCCTCGGACTCTTCCTGGGGTGGGGGGCGCACGTGGAAAGCAGCGGGTTTGGGAGCCGCTGAGAACAGAACCGACACCCTCCGGCGCGGCTCCGAGGAATGGCCCCGCTCCTTCCTTTCTCTTCCTCTGGCCAACCCACCGGATCGGGCGGCTTCTTGAACCTGTTTGCCGGTGGTACTTTTTCCTGCCGAAATCCCCCCGTGGACGGAAACCCCCGAGTGTGCGGGCCGCCCCCGCCCCGGGCCACGAAGGTGGCTCCGCTCTTGACCGCGGCGGCTAGAAGCGAGAAGGGGTGGCGGTCGTGGTGGCTGGAAAGGGGGAAACCCCGGGGAAGGAGATTAAAACTCGCCTGGTCCGACCGGCCCCGCGTTGTATCAAAAACTCGGCCGATAAAACGTGCATCTCAGAGGGTCCTCGTGCTTCTGTCGGCAACGGCACAGGGGTTTCGGGGGTTCGGGGGGGGGGAGAAGAGTCTTGTCGTCCGCCCCCTCGGCTCAAATCCCTCGGAGGTGTCTCAGAATTACTGCCTTGCCGTCCATCGGGGAAAACCACGTACCTCTGGGGCGGGGCAGCCCCCACAAAGCCCGCAGCAGCTCCTGCTCTTTTTTGCAGACTTTTTCTGGAGCGTCCCCCCCCCCCAAAAGCTGCCTCTTGCTTTAGGAGCTGTGGGGGTCCTTCTCTTTCCCCCCCCGCCTCCCTTAGCCCCCCTCCTTTCCCAGTGCCTCGAAAAGGTAGATGCTGCTCGGAGGTCTCCCGAGCCCCCTCTCTCCCTATCTTGGGGTATCACCTGCAAGACGTTCAGTGATCCAGCTGTGTTTGGGGGGGGGGATCCTCTGGAAAGTCTGCTGAGAGGTGGGAGCGAAGACCCACCCGGACCCCTCATCCTTTTGCACCAGAGTTGCGAATCCTGGGCTGGAGGCGGCCACCACCCTGCTTTTCAGTGGGGTAATCTCCCAGGGCCCCCCTTTTTTTGATGCTCTTGGTGCTCGGGGGGGGGGAGAGGAACACCCCCCCCCACAAACACCCCCCCCCCCCCCCAGCGTAACTCTGCAGAAATGTACACCGCACTTTCGGGACAGGTTGAGATTCGGGTGTAACGTTCAGTGGAGAGATTTTTTTTAAAAAAAACATGTCATTTTCGTTTTGTTTTAATTTTACTCGCTAGCACGTGTGGTGGTTTCACTCTAAATGCCTGGATTTCGGGGCTGCCGGCCGCCTCTTTGGGCTGGAAATGCGTGGAAGCCGTTCCTGCCGGTGGGGCTGCGTGGCGTGGCCTCGCGTGGCCCGGGCTGTGCTATTGACTTCATCCCAGATACCTTTCCTTTAAAGAAAGGGGGTGGGTGGGTGGGTGGTAGAGGATCCCGATGGTCTTTAAATCCCCTTTGGCGCTTGGCTGGTCTTTCTCGTCATCAACGTCACTCTGTTTTGAGAATCAAATTCTGTTTCTAACGAGGACCGGTCCCACGTTTAGTGACTCTCAGTGAGAGCGGCCACGGGGTGGTTCTCGGCTTGCAAAACCCAGCGGAAGCCGGGCGGAGAAGCGGAGAAGACTGTGGGATGTGGCGCGCTTGAGCAGGTCTTAACTGGGGGAAAAACCCATCTCCCAGTAAGTGTCCGGGCCAGTAACTCAGAGCCCCCGGCCCCGTGTGGCCATCCCGATTCCAAACATAGGTTGCCGAACGTTTCCTCTTTCCGGTTAGTAATTTATTTTATTTAATGTCCCTTTGTTAAATGGCTTTCCTTTTGTGTGTGTGTGTGTGTGTGTGCTGGCGAGGGGAGGGATTAAAGGTAGCCACGGCCTGTGGCGCATAAAGGTTTTTTTTTTTGGGGGGGGGTGAGTCGTCGGGGTCCCTATGAAGGCCAGCCCATTTTCCAAGGGTTTTTTTTTTATTGTATTTTATTTTTAAACCCATCATAATTAGGTGGCTGTGAACTGGGAAGCCCCCCCCCTTTTTTTTCATTCTGAAAGAGGTCAGCCTACCTAACGGGCACAGGCCCTCGGTTTTTAAAAACGGTCTTAATTTTGAAGGACGTCCAGCTTGTTCCTTGATTTCACCTTGTTTTTAAACGTTTTAACGTTTGGTTTAGGCTTTGGTCTGGGAAGGTAAGCGGTTGGGAGTTCAAGTCCCCCCACTGGGCCTCCTTCACAGGGGGGGGGGTCTGGACTCGATGATCCATGCCAGCTCTGCAGTTCAAAGATTGTTATAATCGTAGGGCCCCGGTATCCACGGGATCAGTATCCGCTGATCCACTTATCCATTGGTCAGAAAAATATTAAAAGAAACTCCTAGAAATCTATATTTCTAAAGGTGAAGCTACCAGAGCTGGCCATTAGAGGGGGCCAGAGACTATGTTGTGTGTAGGGTTTTGCCATTAAAATATTGTTTGCTGTTATCTGCGGTTTTCGGCATCCACAGGGGGTAAATAAAACCAGAACTGTGTAACACTCATTATAAAAACAGACGTGGGGGAACCTCTCCGCCCTTTGGGACTTCTCGTTCTTACCGTTTCAGGAGACCGCTCCACCTCCTTCATGGGTTTCTCAAAATGGCTGGGTTGGCCTGTCTTGGCCATGGGGAGCAAGAGTCCCCGAACGGAGCAGCAGGATTCGGCCGCTGTTTTTTATAACACCTGAGAAGGCCTCTTTGCAGAAGTAAGCCTCCCCTCTGTGTGTGTGTGTGTAAAAATCACCGAGCACAACAAACTTCTCTGGATTTGCTAGTGCCTTGATGGGAGCCATGAGGCCTGACAGGAGATCGTCCTCTCCCCAGGAGTGCAAATACAGTAGGACCCCCGTATCTGCGGAATCAGTATCTGCTGATTCGCTTATCCACAGTCTGAAAATATTTAAAGGAAAATTCTGGAAATCTACTTTGCTAAAGATGAAGTTACCAGAACTGGCCACTAGAGAGAGCCAGAGACTGTGCTATGGATATCATTCACTATTAAAAGTGTTTGCTATAATCCACATTTTTCAGCATCCGCAGGGGCCGGCTTGGAACTCATCCCCCACAGATATGGGGGTCCTACTGTACTTCATTTCAACCGTGTTCCCGTCGCCTCAGGAATTTCCTCCCATGATCGCTGCAGGCCATCGTCGTCATCGTCCGTTCCCTCTTCCTTATGTTGCTAGCTAGGAAATTTAATTCTATGGTTTTTCCAGTTTTTGCGAACCAATTAATTTTAGGGGACAGCTGTTTCTCCATGTTTTCTCTCTCTCTTTCGAGTAGCAAGCACTTGCCTAAACTTTTTTTTAAAAAAAGTTGCATTAAACTGATTTTATTTAATCTGTTGTAAATGAAATGTTTCTGGCTTTCTGTTTCCCTGTCCCCTTTTCTCCCTTTGTGTTAAGTTCATCCACCTTTAAATGTCATAAAAGTGGCTCCCACGGGCTCTTCCCGCTTCCTTTCTGATCGTGCCTAATGAGGGCCTGATTAACGAGATCCTCCTCTCGACTCTCGAGCACAATCCTCTACTGAGCCAGGGAGTTCATGTGAAATTTCACAAACTCTGCCACAGCAGGACAGAGGATCGTGTGGTGGCCACACAAAGATATGACAGCTGCAAAAGTGGGCTGGTAGGACTGCTGTAGATAGTGGTTAGAGCCTGGATGATGGTGGTGATCGTTCTGGTGATGGATTTTTGTGGATGACACAACATTGGGTGGGAAAGCTGATAACCTTGGAAGACGGGAACGTAATTCAAAGAGATCTGGATAGGCTCAACGGGGCTGAGAACAGCAGGATGAGATTCAACCGGGATCAGTGCAAAGACCTACACCTCGGGGGGGGGGGGGGGAACCCAAATGCACCCTTACAAGATGGGGGAGACTGGGCTCAGTTGTGCGACGAGCGAGAAGGATCTTGGGATTGGTCGTAGATCCCAAACTGAACAGGAGCCGACAGGGCCATGAGGCGGCAAAAAAGGCCAATATGATTTTAGCATGGATGAAAAGAATTCGAGTCTCCAAATCCCATGAGATAATGGCCCCCCTCTATTCGGCACTGGTGAGGCCTCATCCGGAGTCCTGGGTCCAGTTCTGGCCACCCCAAGGATGCCGTCAGACTTGAGCCAGTTCAGAGGAGGGCAGTGAAGATGATCGGGGGGGAAGGTCGTCCTGCAGAGGAGAGGGGCAGGATCCGTCCTCCACCACCTCCAGCACGCAGGAGGGTGTATCATGTGGCCACCAAGCCCCCGCTGCACATTTGCCAGCTCCTGGACAAGGCCTCAGAAGCTCTGAGTTCAAGTCCTCGCCCATCCGTAGAACTGGGAAGCAACTCAGCCGGAGGCGTGGGAGGCCGTTTAAAGGGGAAAGATGTGCCTCCAAGGTGGGACGGAGGGGAGAGAATAGTCCTTTCCTGCCTCCTTCCAAGTCTGCAAAGAACGAGCACCCTTGACACAAGGGGCCTCCAAAAAAGAAGATTCTGCCGCCTTGTCTATGTTTCACAAAAGGAGCAGATCTTTTTTTTAAAAAAAAACTGCTTTCCAGGGTTTTCTCCTCTGGTTCTGGTTGTTTCCCGGGAGCATCTAAGAAACCTCCTTCCTGCTCCTGGAAATTTTAAACACCCCCCCCCCCCCACGGCCCCATGCATACGCAAAACAGTTGTTAAAAGCTGTGGTGTTGGGGAAAGCTGCGCCCCTCCAGCTGTGGCTGGACCACAGCACCCATCATCCACAGCCACAGTCTGTGTTGGGCCGGGAATGAGGGGAACTGGCGCAGCCTGCGAAGGGAAAGGATCGAGCCCTCACGGAAGGTGGGTGTTGCACCCGGAGGCCACCAGGTGGCGCTCTGGTCCAGCAAGCCAAACCGAGCCTTTTGGTGGCCCCTCCGGAGAGGGAATAAGGGGACCTTTTTAGTGACTGCTTGAGGATTGGCCCGGGTCAGCCTCCAGCACCGGCCGTTTGTTTGATCTGTTTATGTGCCGTCAAGTTATCTTTTGGTTTTGGGCAATTTGGTTTCCAGCTAGGTGAGCTACGCAAGGTGAGGTTTCCTGTAGCCGAAGGAAGGATTTGAACCCAGATCTCCCGAGCCCTCATCCAAGACTCCACCCTGCCCTTCTGCCTCTGTCAACTCTGTGGCAGGAGCGCAAGGCACTCTGCTGCTGCTCCAGCGTCCCCTTTCCTTCTCTTCTTAGCTGGCCCCCCTCAGGGACGGAGCCCAGGTCCCAAAAGCAGATGCCAGCAAGGCTAAGCAGTGGTGTAAAAGGCCAGGCCAAGGGGCTTCCCGAGGCCCCTCACCTGCCCACAGAGAAATTGCCCCCTGATGTGACTTAGTGAGGCCACCAAGGAGAATCCACGGCCTGTCAAGCTCATTGTGCGAGCCTCCTGTTCTCAGCATAGTCTACCCTCTGGGGCACACATTTGCCAACCCACAAAGGCCCAAGCCGGAGCTGAGCTCAGAGTTGGGTCACTGCCATATCTTTGACCTTCTGCACCAGATGATGCTCCATTGAGGAATTCCAAGTACGTATCTTGTTTCTCTTTTACTCGCGCCGGAGTTTATCTGTTGGCCGAAGCCAAACCCAAAAATTTCCCTTCTGTGAAATCTCAAGAGCGTCTGCTATGTTCCGTGTGAAGTGGACACCTTTTTTTGTTTGTGTGTGTTCAACATCTTTTTATCGCCGGCTTCCGCTGCCCTTTTGGAAGATGTAAACACGCCGAAAGTGACCTAATTCCTTGGGAATCAGACTTTCGTTGAGGAATTGAAGCGGATCTGGAGGTTTGTGGCTAGAAGGGGAAGAAAAAAACTGCAGCACTGAATCGAAGCAGAATAGACACGAATTCCACAAAAGGAACCAGTTGCCAGCAATGCCGTGAAAAGCTTGGAACAAATTGGTTTGTGGGTCAAAATCTGAACTTCCTAAACATGCTAATAAGCCTTTGTGGCCATTTAATTCAAACCAAAATTGCTTATGAATTCACATTTTTCTGCTTGTGCCTAAATGACCCTTCTTGGCCCTTTTCAGACTTGCTTCCTTACATTTCGGATCGGGAGGGTCCTGCTTCTCAAACAGAAACGAGTTTGGTTTTGTTTTTTAATCTTTTGAGCTTTGGCAATTTATTTCAGAATTTCAATCTTGAAACCACACAATAACCCAAAAGGGGGTGTCCACCTGTTGCCGGCGGGTGGATGATGGGTCATGGTGCTGAATTCCTGGCCAGTCCTTGTTCCCAGTTCCTTTGGTCACTTCTGACTTATGTTAATTTAAGATTCGGCTGTTTGGCTCACGTTTCTTTTCTGCAATCCCACCGTCGCTTGCCCTCTGGTCCTCCGACTCAGGCAGCGAAAAGTTTTGGGACGGCCCAGCCATGGACGGAGAGGGGAGCTGAGGGACCTGGGTGACCGTGTGGCTTTAATGGCTTAGGAAACAGGAATGCCTTAGCCATGACTTAGTTATTGAGGAAATGCTTGAGCAACAGCTTTCCTGCCCAGGCCGGGGTCAGACTAGAGGACCTTTAGAAAGGCTTGTAAGAGAGGGAGACCCGTAATCTACCCTATCCGTGGCGGAGGGATTTGTGCAAACCGTTCACCGGTGAGTTTCCGAGGCTGACACCCATCTGTGAAGATCTCCTGGGAGCCGACGGCTCTTCCCCCCCCCCCCCAAATCCGAGGTTTCCGTCCGTCCGTTGCAAACCTGCCCGCCTCGGCCCGTGAGTCACCCCTTGCTCAAGAGCAGGAGGGGAAAGTGGCCGAACCGCAAAGACGGGTTTTCCTTGGCTGCCAGGAGTCCTCCTGCCGGCTCCCGCTCGCCCCAGTTGCACGTGGCGCTATGGAGAAGCCCGTGTGCCCTGCTGTCTGTGCCACGCGTGGCCGTGCTCGGAGACCAGAACGGCGTCCCAAGAGGCAGGCTTTGGAGAAGGAGCAAAACGGGAAAAGGATTCTTCTCCTCTTGGGCTCCTTTTACAATATAAAGGGGGAATCTGGTTTCATGACCTTTTGGTGCCTTTGGTTGGCTTTGGGGGTTTGCCACGTGTTCCACGTGCATGTGGAAGCGTGCAAAACTTTGAGGGAGTTTGGAGAAGTATTTCTTCCTTCCTACTCAAAGGGTGTCCAGCGGGATGCCAGTGGAGAGAGTCACAGCTTGCCTGTCCCTAGAGCTGACAGACGGGGTGGGTGGAAAATACCCCTTCACCCGTAGTGGGATTTGACATCTGGAACTGCCCACCACACGGCCCCCAGCCTTCCCCTACGTCCTACATTTTTTTAAAAAAACTCAAAAAGTCCCTTTTGAAGAGTATGAAAGGCCATGTGGGCCTTTGAGGGGGCCAACCCCCTGCCCACCACCATCTCTAAAACCTTGTAAGGAAAACACTTTTTTTGGCCACTAGTAGGCATGAGGGTTTATTCCCCCTACAAAGGGCCTTTTTAAAAGAAAATCAATTTGGGGAGGGGTCTGGGAGCCGACCTCCAAGGGGTCGCCGTGGGCCATGGGCCACCCTCAGATGCCTGGAGGTCGGCCACCCCCCCGGGGGAAACCAGAAGGGACTTATATTTTGTGCCTCAGCTGTTTTCAAATCTTTACAGCTCTTGGTCCGATCTTAAATTATCTGCGTTTGCTAATTCAAACAGCGTGTTATATGTTTTCTTCTTCTCGCTTGGCCTGAGGTATGGCATCCACCCGGTGCCAGAATGTCATGAGGGTTTTTGGGCGGGGGAAAAAAACCCCGTGGAATGTCATCAAGATTTTCGGAAAAACCCCGTAACTCATCGGCATTCTGAATGTTTCAAAACTCTGCGTCACCTTCAATCTGGATCAGTTCATGAATCTGCACAAATGGGGGGCGGGGGGGGATGTTCCTTCTGAAATATATCTGGCCACCTCCTGGCCGTCTCTGCGGGATTTATAAGCCTATCACCGCCATAAAACAAGCCAGGATTGTGTGGAATGAGGTTTTCCTAAACATAGAAACCATGCAACCTCCCGTAAAATCGCCTCTTTGATTCACAAGTTGCCGCCACTTAGATTCCCGTCCGTCCCTCATCATCATCAGGCCTGTGATTCAATAATTCTTGTCCGCGGAAAACAAAACCCATCTCGTTCCCGCCCCTGGGCCCTTACCTCTGCTCCGGACGGGCTGGAAGCAAATTCCTCGCCTTATTTGAGGCAGGAATCTCAAATTATATTGGGAATGTTTGAAAGAAACATTTCTAATGCCCGGTTGACGACTTATCTCTGCAAAAAAAGCACCCCCGATTCCTTTTAAGGTGGGAAGTGGTGTTACAAGCGTTGTCTCATTTTCATGACAAGAACCAGCCTGACACTTTGAAGACGTGGCTTCCTTGGATTGGCTGATGCTGCCACGGATCGCGTTCGCCTGTTTTGCTGCTGCATCACAGCGTTGGCTCGTGTTTAGCTTGCAATCTACTAAGAGCCTGCCTCTGTCCAATTCCTCCTCGGACAGAGACCAAGCGAGATGCATGGATCCACCCCTGCTCCAGATCATGTGGCTTCCCACGGCACAACAGAGGGTCTCTGGGGAAGTTGACAAATGTCCCATGGAGGTAGCCCAACTTTTTCTGGTTTTTTCTTGTTGTTTGTCCCTGCACTCTTACTTCCAAGGGTAGACTGCCTCTGAGCTGGAGGCTTCACTGAGCTAGCAGGGCAATTTCAGAATACTCCTGCTGTGTCCCATCGAGTCCAGCTTCCAGCAAGGGGGGGGGGGCATCTGCGAAAAGCCTACGAGCAGAGCAATAGCCAGGATTCCACAGGTAGACTTCACTTAGGAGAGGCTTCACTTAGCTCTGGTGGCTAATGGGTCGTGATCAACACCCATCTTAAGAACCCAAGCTGGGGCAAATCAAAAGCTTACTGGTGTGTGTGTGTGTGATTTGGAGATTCCCCCCCCCCTCCCAGAGGGCTATGTACCAGAGGGATGCGAGAACAGCTTCCAAACCGGGGACCCATCCCAGTGAGGGCTTCTGGTGTTCTCATGGAGAAGTGTGGTTTTGTGGACCGCACTGCCCCAAACACAGCTGTAAATAGGGCACAGCCAGAAGGGTGGGTGGGTGGCGATTTCCTGCCCAGAAGGGTGGCACGTTGCGTCTCTGGCCCTCGGCCAACCCGGGCACTCTAAACTCCAGCCCGAGGTGCATTTTATTTCCCCTTTGCTTTCTCTCTCTCTCTCTCTCTCAGTGTGTTTATTTCTTTGAGTGATGCAAGGACTCGCTGGAGGGAGGTGCCAGTATATAAACCGTGGCTTCGCTGGCTAGTTTCATTCATTCTGTGGCTCAGGCAAGAAGCAACCGGAGCCCCTGCCCGCCCGCCCTGGTTCCACGCAGCCCACGAGGAAAGCCATCCGCAGAAGGCCCCCCTTTCTCTCTGCCTGGCACGCCATGCGCCCCTTAAGCACCACACCGGCTGCTTTGCGCCTGAGCGCCTGGGGCCTGCGGCTGCTGCTGCTCTTCCTCGCCCTCTCTGGGGTGGACCCGAGACCCCTCGAGGGTCAGGATTCGGCTCAGCTGGAGAGGGTGAAGCAGAACATCCTGGCCAGGCTGGGCCTCGAGAAGCCGCCGACCGTCCACAAGACGCCGGGCCAGGCCGCCGTGCGAGAAATGCAGAGACTGTACCAGGAGACGGTGGCTCAGCTCCGGTCAAACCAGACTCAGCGGCCTCCGGCCACGAGTGTCCATCGCCTGCCACTGAAACGTAAGTGGTGTTCTTGGCAATGTGCACGGAGCGGTCCGAGTCTCGGGCGTTGGGTTGGGGGGACTTTTCTTCTCTTTTTAAGCACCTCCTCGGACACCGGAGTCTAGTTCAGGGTTCCGATTCGGACCTTGTTCTGTCTAAGAACCATATTCCTAACTCTGGTCGGCAGCTATGCCTCTCTGGGTCCTTTCCTGGCCCAAATGGAAGATGCTCCCAAGAACGGAGTCTCTTGTAGGCGTAGCAGCCAGCACTACCTGGTGAGCTACCGTCCGTCTCTTGTCGGACAGCTGTTCCGGAGGGCGGGAGCCGATGGCAAGCTAAGCTCGCTGCCGGAGGACGCAGGTCGGGTTCCTGATAAGCCACCCCCCAGTGAGCAGGCATGGATCAGGGCCTCGGGCTGCAAAACCGGCTGGGCCACCCTGTCCAGCCAAGAAGGAGGGAGTTAGTTCCCTTCGGCAGAATGGAGAGGCATCCAGTGTCTGACGTTCTGTTTATCCTTAGGCAGCCTTTTCCGAATCCTTCACTGTCTTTTGTCTGGTGACAGGCAAGTGTATACTCCTTTGCCAGCCCTGATTCCTTGGGCATGGAGCTTTGAAGGAACCACATATCTAGAAGGAAAATGTTGTAAGAGCAGGAAATACACATTTCCCTTAAGGTCTGGTTGGAAAGGGAGGATGCTTCCAGGGGGAATTTTTAATCAGGTGTGCCCAAAACAACCTTATACCCTCATTGCTAAACTTCTGTTCTTCCCCCTTGAGTCTCTCCCCCCCCCCCCCCCGGCTTAATAAAGAAAGTCCGTTAAGGAGGAAACGATGAATTAGCCAGATTTTGATGAACAGCATTCGGAGCTGTTGGTCTGGGAAGATGCTTTACTTCGGGTTCCCTGTTTGTGGTGGAATATGTTGCTCCAGATAGAATTCTTATGTCCCTGGTGCCAAGTCTGAGCTTCACTGCCCGTCAAAATTATATTGGTTTGCCCCAATTTTAACTTGCTATCTTTGTGGGATTTTTGAGGTATGGGAGCCGTTCAAGCTGTCCTTTTCACCTGACAATGATCTTCCGTGGCCGAGGGGGTGGATTTGAACCCAGATCTGCCTGTGTCTGGTAGTCTGGCACTCTCACCACGGTTCCAGAGTGCCTCTCCACATTTTAACGGCCGTGGCTCCATCCTAAGGAAGGCTGTGATCTGTAGTTTATGGACGGATGCAGAATTCTTTGCTGACGTTCAGGGGAAATGCACGGAAACTCTCTAGCAGAGATGTGTAAGTTTTGGTGCAAATGGTCAAGCGCAGCACGGCTTAGAACGGAGCCATCGCTCTTAAAGTGGCATTGACCCGGCCTGTCTGTGGAGTGTCGGTACATTATTATCGTTACGTGCCGTCACATTCCCTCATTTATAGTGACCCTGTGCATTATTGATTTCCAAAAAGTCCCGTCCAAAACCGCCCTGCTCAGATCCTGCAAAACTCAATCCTGTGGCTTTCTTGAGAGAGTCCGTCCATCTCGTATTCGCTCTTCCTCTTTTCCGGCTGCCTTTCACTTCTCTCCGCACCGTGGTCTTTTCCAGTGGTTTTTTGCCTTCTCCTGACGGGCTCAACGCCACAAGGCTTCATTTAAACAGCCATTCCAGCTCCCTCTAGGACGTTTGAGCTGTTAAGTAATTTTTATCTCACTCCTTAGGAATCTCCACGCACAAACCCACCCACCCCACCCCCCGACCTCAATGACTTTGCAAATAGCTGGAACCCAAATGTATTCAATCAGGAGGGGCAAACAACATGAAAACCAAGCATTGCAATAAATAAATAAATAAATCCGCCACAGTTAGACTCGGTAGGCCAGGGGCAACCTGGAGGACCAGAGCTGGCCCTCCGATTCTCTTTGAGAGTGTGGACCTCTTGGTGGTGGCTGACGTGGGCCGAGCCGTGGCACTGGGTTCCCGGGAGTGAGACCGAGGTTGATTTGACGTTCCTCTCCTTTTTCCTGCAGTGGAGCCCATTGGCGAAGCCTCTTCTTTCGAAAGCGGCCCCATCCGGCACCTCTACCGTCTGGAGGTTTCCAGAACAGCCGAGCTCCATCGGCACCTCCAGGTCCTCCGGGCAGAGCTGAGGATTCTTCAAGGGTCCCTCCCTCCCCTTCGGGGCACCCCCCAGTCCAACCAGAGCAGGCCTGCAGGGCCCCTGAAGGTCCACCGACTGGCAGAGGGGGACCCGGTGGCCACCCCCAAGGTGCCCCGGGCCTCTCGAGATGTCTCCCCGGCCCCCCCGGCCCTCGACCTCAAGGGCGCCGTGGAAGAGTGGCTGGCCAGCCCCGAATCACGGCTCCGCCTGGGGCTGGAGGTCCCGTCTCCCGCCGTGGCCCCGTGGCTGAATCCAGGGCAGGAGACGCTGGTGGTGGAGGTGGAGGCCCGGGAGCGCCACGGCCGAGCGAGGAAAGCCAGGCAGCTGGAGGAGGAGGAGGAGTGTGCCAAGGAGGACGGGAAGTGCTGCCTGCGCTCCCTGAAGGTCTCCTTCGAGGCCATCGGCTGGTCCGACTGGGTGGTGGCCCCTCGCAGCTACTCCATGAAGTTCTGCGACGGCTCCTGCCCCCATAACTACAAGCCGGCCAGCCTGCACGCCCAGATCAAGGCCAGGCTCCACAGCCTCTCCGGGGAGACCCCGGCCCCTTGCTGCGTCCCGGCCGCCTACGAGCCCATGGTCCTGATGCACTACGGCAGCGAGGGGCGGGTGGTCACCCAGCTGTTCGAGGACATGATCGTGACGCGGTGCCACTGTGCCTGAAGAGCCTCCGTGGGAGCCACCCACCCCAGCAACACTGCCAAAGGGAGATGCAAAACGGGTTAGGGGCGGTTTGCCTTCACGCCTCAGGTCCTTTCGATGCGAAAGGCGAGGAAAAAAAAAAAGTTTAAATAAATAAATAGCTAAGCCAGTTTCCATGCTGACCAGGTCACCGTTCTATGGGACAAGAGGGAAAAGAGGGTGGGGAGAAAGAACCCCAGATTCTTCTTACATTCCCCCTCCTTCTTGAGTTTTCAGCTATAAGCACTTTAACACGCCCAGACATCTGATGATGATGGGCATCGTAGGGAGGAGGATTGATCATGGACTGGTCCTACTAGACCCTCAACCTCAGACTATAGATTAATAATTGTTCTCAAATGTTTTTATTCTGTTGTCTTATTTATTATTAACTTATTCTTGTTTATATCTATGGCATGTATGTGGGGTGTTGTGGTTTTTTGTTGTTTTTTTTGGACTTTTTATTCATGTACATATTATTTATAAGAGAAGATTTGTCTGGAAAGGGGACGTAATGAGGCGATCAATAAAATTCTCGAATCGGCGGGTGAAACGGAGGTCTTATTTTTCTTCCAGTTCGATAAATTCCTGCCGTTTATGGCTCTCTTCCTCTTGCTACTCAAGAGTATCCATTTACACACACCCCATCCAAGAAACAACCATGCTGAGAAAGCAGATCTCGCCCGAGCTTTTCCAGTGAGTTTCACAAGCAGGGAAGAATTTCAAACCTAACTTTCCAAAGACGGGCTAATAAAACGCTCTAACCACTAGGCCACAGGAGCTCAACCTTTGAAACAGTCCAGATAGGTACGTTCAACCCATAATGTCATGATTTGCACACCGCAAGCCGAGAGAGGATGGGGAAGCAGAGCTCGGAAGGAACTAGTTACAAGCAAATTAGTCGAATGTAACTAGTTACTTTTGGGTAAGAAATAATTCAGCAAATAGTTGCAAATTCCAGAAGGGCCGCTGGGCGGGTTTGTTCCAGCATGGCGGAAGGAAGAGGGTTGTATCCCAGTGAAACAATCCAGTGGGCTTTAAGCGTGCTACCTTGCTTTTATTCTTATTTTTGCAATAGTTACAAAGGGTAACAAGTAACACTGACAGGAGATAGACTTAACAAGTCACATCCTGTTGATTTCAAGTGCTTTAAAGTGTTGCCTTAAGATATATTTTTCAAAGCTGCTTTTAAGTTTAAGCTGCTACTTGTTACACTGGAAAAGTCACTTTGTAACAACCACAGAAACAAAATAATAATAATAATAATGATTCAGTGTCATTTGATGTGCATTTACGGCATTCTGATCCAAGAAATGGGGTGCAAGACGGCACTGGATGGGGCTGCGCTTCCCCTGACAATTCAGCTTTTCAGAGGCCGCTCAGAGAGACAGTGGAACTCCCTTCCACTGGATGACAAGCCCGCCTTCTTGTTTTTGGCCTTCCACCAGCAAGCAAAAGCCGTCCTCTTTTGCCTGACGTGACTAGTAAAGGACTTTATATTTCGCCAACCCAGGCAAGGATCCCCTCAAGTCAGAGGCGGCTTGACGGCTCACCCTTCTCAACCTTGCATTTTAATAGAGCGGTTTATTGTGCGTTGGGTCGGGTCTGTCGTTTTCAACGTTCAGAAAGCAGCTTTGATTCCCCTGCATAGAGCGAAAACTGAGCGGGAACTGAAATGGATTGTTTAAAAATGCTTTTTCTTAGAAGGGCTGTTTTAAAACAGTTGCAGCAACAAAACTTGGACCAAGAATCTTGTTGGATCTTGAGGATAGCGCTGGAGACGGATGAGCGCACCACCGAGCTGAACTGGAGGGCATTCCCAGCCCTCGGTTCGCCCTGTTTTCCCTCCTGGCATGGCTGTCTTTGCTGACTCCGGCCCGTTCACCAGGAAAGCTGCATCAGAACATTTCACCACCCGCTGCGGGCAAAGTGCCTGTCCTTGAAATCGGCCACCGGTATCTCCTTGGCCTTGACGTTATCAGCGCCCGGGTGGGCCCGGTGCCAAGGGGTAGCGTGGCGTGCCCAGATGCCGAGGCAGGATGCCACACGTTGGCATGAGCAGTCACGGTGGGGGGCGTGTCTGCATGCCCTCTGAACTCTTCGGGACCAGAGCCCTCGTCAAGCCCAGCCGCTTTGAAGGCATCAAACCAGGGACCCGTCGGCCTGCGTTCAAACCACTCGGGCCCTGCGGGCCGTCTCCGGCCTCTCAGAAGCCCACCCCCACCACCCCTCTGTCCCTCCAGACCCAGCTTCTCCAGACAGTTCCACCTCTTTCCGTGGCACCCTCATTTTGCGGCTTGCAAATATCTGCCCATTTCCCCCCACATCCACCCGTGCCTCTCCGAAAGGTTCGAGACCAGTTTTGTGCTAAAATTTGTGATTTCAGCCCCACCTGGTACTGGAAGGTGCCAATCCCACCCCTAAAAAATCTTGAATTTGTCTCTTTCTTTCTTTTTTGCTTGCTTGTTTTATTTATAGGCCACCTTTCTCCCGAGAAAGGCGTTCCTGTTGTATATTTGTTTATTTAGGGTGGAGAGGTTTGTGCACTGCTTCCCAGCAAGGGGAGAGCATCGAGGTGGGGTCCGGAAGGGCCCAGTTCGGTTTTCTGGGTCCATGTCTCTTAAATGTCCCAGACAAATGCTGGATGTGACCGAGTGGACTGTTTTTTTTTGTGGGGAGACATGGGAAAAGGCCTTCTCTGTAGCTGGTCCCAGAGACGGTGGAACTCCCTCCCACTGGAGGCCCGACTGGGCCCCGTCTTGGCTGTCCTTCTGCTAGAAGCCAAAGACTTTCCTCTTCAGACAAGCTTTCCTTGTGTGTGACTGGTGGTCTGAGTGGGGTTTTTTGAAATGGATGGTTGCTTTGAATGTGTTTTATGTGTTGCTTTCGTTTGCTGTCTTTTAGCATGGTACTTGTTTGGTTTGTTTTTAGTATTTTTTCTGCTTACCCTTTTAAAAGATTTAAATATTGTCTTTTAATGATGGAAGCCGCCTCGGGTCCTTCCTAAGGAGAAAGGCGGGGGTAAAAAAAATACGATAAATAAAATAATAAATATTAAATAATCCATTTAACTGTTAAACGGACTTGTTTAACTGTTCTTATTTAATATAGGATCATTATAATGTTTGCAACTTGCTGTAAACCACCCAGAAGAAGGCACTGAAATAACTATTAACCAACTAAATAAGTAAGTGAGGATGTCATAAAATAAAATATATAGCAAGCATTTTATGTGCATTTTATTAGCCATAGGCCTTAGGCTAGATAAATATAAAATTTACAAAGATGTAAAATCAATGTATCAAAACCAAGAGAACCAATGCATATACATCAGGTGCATTTGCCCAAGGAGAGGGAGGTGGTGAAGCTTTTCCTTCCCGCCACCCTCGGATCCCCACGTCTCATGAGGAAGCCGGTACTCCTGGTTCCCCCTGTGCTGGATCTTCACAATGGCCCGGCAAGGTTGCGTTGCCTCGGGACAACCTGGGGGGGGGGCAGTTAATATGTCCTTAGCTGGGCCCACGGTCCCCCTTAGCCCATACTGCCCTGGCACCCTAAACCCCTGTACCGGTTTCGGGGGTGCCCTTCATGGACCGGGAAGGCGTTTGGGCTGCCCTGATTCCCCGCCTCGCCTGGTGCTGGCAGGCTCTTGCCCGTCCTTTCCAGCTCATCTCCTCGGGTGAGTCAGGGGGCAAGGGGCGTCCCCGGTCTGCCACTGCCACCTTTCCAGAAGCCAAGGTCTCTTTTTCTGCCCCCCCCTCCCTCCCCGGCAAGCCCCAGAGGTCAGGAAACCCTCGAGCAAGAAACCAGGCAAGGTTTGAATACAGGGCAGAGGAAACAAACATGTTTTTCTCCCTGGGACCAAGCCCTACGGAAGATGCAGACACACCGTGCGTGGTTCACCCTCCTCTCCCGAGCCGTTTCCCACGTCTTCCTTGTTTGTGAGAATCACCTGCAAACCACGGCTCGGCCGGGGGTCCAAAAGCCACTGGGGTGGGCTCCTGGGGGTGGACCCGCTTGGTGCTTTCAATCCGTCAAGGAGCCCAATAAACCCCCCTTTTAAAAGTCGACAAAAATTCCCCATGGAGGAGAGCGGTGGGGGGCAGGTTTGGAATAAAATGAACCCCGTTTGCGGTTGGCATCTCCTCCCCCCCCCCCTTTGAATGCAAAGGCTTCTAAAAATTTAATCCCGTGTGGTGTGGTGGATTGACGCACAAGGACTCAGGAGGCCTGGGTTCGAATCTCTGCTAGGCCACGGAAACTCACACGGGAACCGGTATAGAACCACTCCTTAAATATCCCGCTTCCCTCGAAGGCACTCTTTCAGGCTGCCGGAAGTCTCAGGTCTGACAGGAGGGCTTGTGACACCCTTATAAGAAGGATCAGCAAAATTTCGCTTCATGGAATCGCCAAACACACCCCAAACTGGGTTGCCAAAAACTCTGCTCTAGGCTTAAGGCGGTACAAAACGGGAGGGTCGTGGGTGCAGGAAAAAAACAGCCCCGGCTGTTTCAATTTTGATCCGTTATCATTTGCTGATGTTATTTTTAAAAATCTACTGGCTTCACGCAAATGGTTTTTAACGAGGGCACCCTGATTTATATGATTTTACTGGGGAGTCATCCTCCCACTTTGACCTTTTTGCAGAGTTGTGTCTTTCTAATGCGAGTTTGTCTGCAGCCGTCGCCTCTGGAGTTTTTTTCTGTCTGTTTTTATTAATCAGGTGTGCATTTTTTTTTTTGGTGGGTGGGATGATTGTTTCTTTTATTGCTGTGAACTGCCCAGGGGAGAGAGTGCTTAAGATGGGCAGGATAAAAAGGTAATAAAAACAAATAAATCTGTTTTTATTCTTTGAAATGCTTGTAAGCCGCCTTGAGCACTATTTTGTAAAGTGGAAAGGCGGGACATAAAATAACTAACTACAGGAACGAATGAACAAACAAATGAACGAACAAACAAACGAATGAATGAAGATTTAGGGTCTCAGCCTCTCTAGGCAGACTGACTTCATGAGGAACATGACAGATTCAAAGTGGAAGAAAGGGATTTAGGTGATGCTTAGTCTGCAATCTTGCCTTTCTCCGATTTCAGGTCTTGGATCTTAGCTTTAGGTATTGCCGTCAGTTTAAAACAAGGCGTTAAAGAGAAATGGGGAGTCAGGCCTAGTGGTTGGAAGGAGGCCGAACCCTCCTTGAGGGACGGGGTCATGGAAAGACTTGGACGTCCAGCTCGGGGGTCCTGCCCAGAGGGTGGTATTTCTACTAGTAAAATTCATCAAAAAAATTCAGAAACAAAACGAGCGTTGTGTTCTAAGACTGAAACCGAATACTCTAAGTTGAGTGATCAAAAACAAACGGATGGATGGACAGACAGAGAGATGAGCCTGCAGGCGGGGAGAGTCAAGGGAGTGTCCGCCCGCCCGCCCGGAGAAGCCCAGGTGTGGGTCAAGCCGTTTCCAAAAACCCTTAAGGCTGTTTTTGTGTTTCTTGTGTCCGCATTTTCAGGGAAATCCTTTTCTAAGAAAGGGTTGTTTGCGAAAACCGGAGTTCAGGGCGGGGCGGTTGGTCAAAGAGGAACAGGATCTGGTCTCAGGCCTGTGGCTCTGGGTGAGGGGGGTAGTGGCGGTTTTGGAGAGATGCAGGGCAGTTGTGGTGCCTGGTGCGTGGCTAACATCTCCCCCGGTCGGTCCTTTTTTTTTTCCATCCGCGCAAGGACCCGTATTCTACTCGGGTATCTTTGCAAAGCGAGATCTTGAACATGTTTCCAGCACCCGGGCAATTTAATTTTGTGTGGATCCTAGAAGAATCGAAGAATCGCCACTAATGCTTTATTGGTTAAGACGGGCATAAAACTGGCTGTTTGAGCCACTTTCGGTGCAATGAGGTTCGGATCAAATCACGGCAACCACACGCGGTTCGACTTTGAGCGAGCCGCCCCCGTCCCGTTTTAGACCGAGTATTTAATGCAGCCCTTTGGAAGGGCGGCTAAGTTTTTCCCTGGGCGGACACGGCTGCCTGGTCTCTCGTGCCCGTGATTCCGCAGTGAAAATTGGGGGAGTACACACCAATCGTTTTATTTATTTATTTATTTAAAATATTTTTTTTTGCCCCGCCTTTCTCCTTATTAAAAAAAAAAGGACCCAAGGTGGCTTACATCGTTAAAAGACAATATCGAAAGCTAAAAACAGTAAGTCTACAGATACTAAGAAAGGATTAAACTAATACCACACTAAGAAATGGTAAGCAAAAAACTTAGGTAGAACTCCATTTTGGAGGTGGGAGCTAAAAGCCAGCTAGAACCCAAACCCAGGACCCGCCGACTCAAATCACAACTCTGTCCTCCAGATGCCTTACAGGACCCCCCTGGTAATCCGCAATCATCTGCTCAAATTACCTTCGACTCAGCCCATGCGTGATCTTGACAACACACACACACACACAGAGAGTTTACTGTCTTGCAGATGCCTGGGAGACTGACTGAGCAACAGGAATGTTTTCCTGCTGTTGTTCCTAGACCATAACTCTGGGAAAGGCGGAAGGCAGCAGGAAAAGAGGAAGACCAAAGATGAGGTGGAAAGAGTCCATCAAGAGTTTTTCTGGAAAGTCTAAAAACAACCACAACAGGCAATCCAGGATGGGGGGAGTACAGCTTGGGAGGCTGACCCACACACTCCTGCAGGGCCTTCGTTTGCCACGAGCAGAACTCTTTTCTCTGGCCACACCTGGTTCCTCTTCCTCCAGCTTTACCATGACGTTAACCTTCTATGACTACGCTTTCCTTTGCCGTATGCATACTTCAGCAACCAACTGAACGGTTCAACAGCAAGCAAACAACGCCCCCTAACCCAGGAAAGAGAGGGGGAAAGAACAGTAAGTACTATTGTACGTATGACATTGACCGTCTCCCCCTCCCTCTGCCACAGGGCTCCCCCCAGGTATCTATGGACCCCTTTTTGAAGATTCGGATAACCCCCCTTTCCCCCGCCCCGAGCTAGGGGGTTGTGGAGCCCGCTGGGCTCTGGCCGGTGGCAGTGTCGTTGTCGACAGAGCCGGCCTTCCGCTTTGCCTGCCGGTGGCCAGTAAGCCTGCTCCCTGCTGCCGTTCTGCCAGCGCCGTCCACGGGCCCATCCACGGCCGCCTCCCCGCCTCCGTCCTCCATTCGGGGAGCCTCCAAAATCCGACGCAGGAGCAGCGACGTGTCTCCCATGAAGCTCTGGATCAAGGCGTTCGTCTGCCGCATGCAGTTCAAGACCTCCTGCCGGTGCTGCTGCTCCCGCTCGGCGTCCCTCGCCCGGCTCTCCTGCTCGGCCCGGGCCCAGGCCTCCAGGCGGGCCCAGCCACGCTCCACCGCCTCCCGTGTCTCCCGGGATTCCTCCGCGTCCTGGTGGAGCATCTGCAGCAGCAACGACTCCACCTTGGCCGATTTGGTCTTCCTCCTTCGGAGCCACGCGAGCCGGGCCGGCGGTGGGAGGGTGGCAGCCGTGGTGGGGTGGCCCGCCTCCGGGTCTGAGCGTTCCGTGGCACAGAACAGAAAAGAACCACGGATCAGTCGGTTTCGCACCGGAGACAAAACAGTCGCAACAAGAAAACGTTGTTGAACAAGACAAAAACGTCATGGTCCCTTAAAGACCTGCTTTTCGCCTTTTAACGTGAGCGTTCGTGGGCCCGGTCCACGTCCTCAGACAAAAGCGTGAGAGTACGTGGCAGATATTTACACATTTAAAATGATCACAAAATAAAGAGATGGTTTGGGTTAGTAGACAGAAGTTGTGGATTGTGAGAGTTGCTTCACACCTGGCAGTGACTTCTGTTTGATATTCCATTCTTTCCTTTGAAGCATTGTGTTGGAAATTAATTATTCAATTATTTTAATTGGCGTATAGTTTAACTGTTGTGCAATGTTTAACTTATTGGGTTTTTAATATATATAGATTGTGAGCCGCCTTGGGTCCCCTGAATGGGAGAAAGCTGGCCTACAAATACAATAATAAAATAAATGGTTAGTGGTTTCATTCAACCCAGGCTATAGACAACAGGGCAGAAATATACGGGGATGAGTTTTTGGCGGTCTTTGAAGCTGTTCGTTAAGGTGGCTGTGGTTAGTTAGAAAGAAATGTGGGTTATTGGGAAAGTCCGGCAGACGAAACCTAGTTATTCTAGAATTGCTTTAAAAAAATTATTGTAGAGAAAAAACTGTATTTGTAATTTTATTTTATTTTTTACATTTGGTAAAGGATTAAGAGCTGGCTGGATAGCTCAGGGGTTTAGGCCTGTGGTTACCTGGAAAACCCTGAAAAGGGTTGCCGTAAGTCAGAACTGACTTAACGTCACACTATGTTGTTGTTGATGTTGATGTTGTTGTTAAGAATCCTTGGCTAATATTAAATCCATTGTGATGGGTGCTACACATATGTATGTATTTTATCTCCCCCCCCCCCCTTGTCTCTTTCTCTGTCTCTCTCTTTCTCTCTCACACACACACAACCTTTGTCTTGTCATTTTTCTTCTTCCGAATGGCAACTTTCAGATTGTGCAAATTATATCCAGCTAGATCAATGCAGTCAAGGCCTGTTGCTGGCCAGTTTGCCTCTCATACTCAAAGGTATATCTGTCTGCTCAAGTAGCAGAAGTCTGGAAGGCCCTATGCATGAACAGTCACTTCTACAGGAGAGGCCAACCCCTTCTGCCCCGGACTGAATTCGCCGTGTATCCCGGCAAGAATTGAGAAAAAGTGCCTGCCAGAAACAAAGAATGAACTGGCAAGAAGAGACTCACCAGAAGCTGGCTGGGCTTCCAAAGTTCTGGGTGTTTCAGGGTCTGTGGCTGGTCCGGCATGGCTTCCATCCCCTATGGAAAGAAGACCGTTCCACATTAGTTCCGTATCCATGCTTCAGGGAAGGCAGCAGAAGAACAGGAACCTACCGGCATCATCTGCGTCTTCTTCCTTCACCAAAAGGTCCAGCGTTACTTCATTCTCGTTGTCCTGGAAGGCTGAGGAGACGAAACTGGTGAGTCCATTTTCTCCACCAACGGGAGAAAAGCATGAGTCCCAGAGAGAAGCATGGGTTGTTGGGAAATTATAGAAGAGACAACGCAGTTATTGTAACGTTTTAGGGTATTGGGTTAAGAACCCTTGGCTAATATTTAATCCGTTGAGATGGGTACTAAGGATATGTATATATATATTTTTTATCTTTGAGGGCTCTCTCTGGATCCTTGCCCTGTTATTTCTTTTTTCTCCAGCATGGTAACTTTAAAAAAGGGTGGCAGGAGAAATCGCAAAGCATGGCCCGAGGAATCCCCATTGAGAGCAGCCCAACATGTTTTCCTGGAAAGGGTAACCATGCAGTCCCTGAAGGGAGAAAGCTGGGAGCAGGCCCCGAACCAGAGAGGGGGAAAAGCCAATCCCGCACAAGTGGGAAATCAGCAAAGGTAAGCCTGCAAGTGAACCTCTACCCTGATGCATCGCCAGAGGAGTACTATTACCCGGGAAAGATACCCTCGGAGATCAAGCCCATTTATTTATTTAAAATAGGTCTGTCCTGCCTTTCTCCTGAAAAAGGACCCCAGGCGGCTCACCTCATTAAAAAGGCAATACTGTACTTCAAAGCTAAAACGGTAAGTCGACAAATATGTCAAAGTTTCAAAAGAATTAAACAGGTACTGTATGCAAAACAGTCAGGGTATTTTCATGGGCTGTTTTGAAACCTGTTGCCAGCCGCCTTGGTTCCTTTCCCCCAGGGGGAGAAAGTCGACACATCACAAAAATATTTAGGGCTAGATTTGTTTATTTAAAACATTTTTACCCTGACTTCCTTAAATAAACAAATCAAGGAGCCTTCTCTGGGGGGGTGGGGGGGAGAGGGTCTCCGGTGCGGCCCTTTCCTCGGGGAGCCGCCGTGAGCCGCCTCGGGAGGGGGGGAGAAGCGGGGCCATCCATCATCCTCATCATCATCGCCATCATAAAAAGAGAGCAATGGACATAAATGGCGAAGGAATGAGCCGGCCTTGTGCTGGAGCGAGAACGGCGTGCGGGGCGGCGGGGGGGGGGGGGAGGAGAAGAGGATGGAAGGGCGGCACCCCAAGGGGGGGGGAAAGCCCCAACCAGGACCCCCCCCCCCCCCAACAAAGTAATGGGGGCGGCCTCGTGGCCCGGAGGCCGGGCGGGGGCTCCATCCTGCCCGGGGCCAAGAGGCGGGGGGGGGGGAGAGAGAGAGAGAGGGGGACACCCCCCACCCCACCCCCCCCTCCCCTCCCCTCCCGGGAGGGGCCCTCCGGGGCGCTTACCGGCGGCGGCGGCGGGGGGGGCGGCGTCGGTCCTCCTCCTCCTCCTCCTCTCCTCCCCCTCCTCCTCTTCCTCTTCCTCTTCTTCCTCCCCCCCCTGCCCGGGCGTCGGGGGCCCGTCGGGGGGCTGGCGGAGGATGCGGCTGAGCATGCGGAAGAAGGGCCAGCGGCGGGCCTCGTCGGCGGCCCCGGCCCCCCCGGCCCCCCCCCCGGCGCTGGAGGGCCTGCTTGTACTCGCCCTTGAGCTTCTTGGTCTTGGTCCGGCACTCGGCGGCCCCGCGCGGGTAGCCCCGGCGCCGCATCCCCTGGGCGATGCGCTCGAAGGTCTCCAGGTTGCGGTGGCTGGTGCGCAGCTCCTCCTGGACCGGGCGCTGGCCCCACAGCTGGAGCAGGGCCACCGTCTCCTGGTACTGCCACGAGCTGCCCCGGCCCTTCTTGGCCAGCAGCGCCGCCGGCGGCGGGGGCCCCCACCGCCTCCCCGGTGCTGTCCGCCATGGCCCCCGAGGCCAGCCCAGCCCAGCGCCGCCGAGGGGAGCGGGGGCCGGAGCGCGTGGGCTTCTCGCCCTCCCCTCCCCTCCTCTCGCGGAGGCCTTCCAGAAGGCCGCCTGCAAAACAAGGAAAGAGAGCGAGAGAGCGAGAGCGAGAGAGAGAGAGAGAGAGAGAGAGAGGAGGGGGGAGGGAGGAAACCACCCCCCCTCTCCCCCCCCCTCTCCCCCCGGATCCCTGCCCCTTCTGCCCCCCCCCCCTGCTCCGGGAAGTCGCTCTCCCGTGATGCCAATTTCCGGCGGGGGGGGAGATGAGGATGGCCCCCGGGGAGGACCAGGGACGGCCTCCCGCCCCCGCCCCATCGGGAAGAAGGGCGGCAAAGGCCGGGCGAACCGGGGGGGGGGGTCCCCTCTCCCCACCTCCTCGCCTGATGGGCTCGGCCTAAGAGGGAGACGCGGACCCGGGGAACGGCGCTTCCGAAGAATCAGGCCCGAGAGGGGATCGGGCCCCGCGCAGGGGGGCTTTCGTGGAATCTGCTTTTTAAGCCTCCAGACTCGTTCACGCAGGACCGTCCTGCTGGGAAAGCCGGGAGAGAGGAAGGCGAAAGGCCAGAGGGACAGACTCCCTCCAGGAAGCCACAGGACTTTTCAGTTTGCAAGAGCTGTGATGGGCCGGGCATTTTGGAGATGGGTCATTCACAGGGGTCGCCAAGGAGTCGGAGGCGACTAGAGGGCCCGGGCCGGGCAAACTGGAACAAGAGATCATGCTGGAAGAGGAGACCCTCAGGGCGGGGAAAAGCAAGAGACCACTGGGAGATCCCTCCTTCATAGGGTCACCCTAAGTCACTTTCCAGCTTTGACCCCGTGTTGGGGCCTGCTCAGAGCTTCTCTTTTTTGGTTTCTTCAAGATGGGCTGTTCAGCCACCTTCATCTGTTTTCCATAGTGCGGCTTGTTGCGGAGTTTTGAATTTTTTAGGTTAAATTCCCCCCCCCCCCCAAGCTGTTCAGCAGGAGCGTGGGGAGTCGCAGAGCAGAATAGCATCAAGTTCCCCAGAGGAGCCCACCCCTCTTGAAAGAATAAAAACCACTTTCTTTACTTCCAGTTGGGAACAGATCAAACAGCAAACTGGCAAACATAGCTGCTTTCAACAAAACAGACTTCAGCGGACTGAAGAGAGGGAAAGGGACACAGAGCAGAGAGTCAGGGCTGTCTTTGAATTCAGAGGCTGGAAGGAATGACGGGTTACCGCTGGATAGACTAAATAAATTGTCTGTTTATACTCATTCTAAAGTCCCTCCCAATCAAATAAGCTACAGGTAACACGCAAGGTTGTATAAACTCCAACCATTTATCAACTATACCACCCTGGTTCTCACGTCCCAAGCATACCACCGTTTTAATATGGGAAATAGGTGGTCACGAGGGGCTAGCTAGCGCATGGCCACCTTTATACACTTGCCTCTCCAGAATTCTCATTGAAAAATTATTCCCTCTGCAGTTTTCACTATTTGGCAGATGTAAAGCTTCAAGTTCCCTCCAGATGGTCCACCCCTTTCTCATTCCCCGGCACTTACTGTCCCAGTAACTCATGTATTGAGTGAAAAAGCCCCCTGCACCCAGAACCCAGTTCACCTTGCACCCCGTGCCCTGTCCTTGCAGGATCCCTCCGGGTTTGTTTTTTCGCTCCGATACATTCTCTGGGAGAGGCGGGGAGACCCGTTGCTCCCGCGGCTCACGTCCAGAATTACAGGTTTGGCCCGATGGGGAGACACCCTGAGGGTTCGGGCGCAAGGAGGCACCTGGAGGGGTGGAATAGGGTGGACCCGGTTCCATTTCTAGGAAGTGGGTTTCACTTTAAGGATAAACAAGGGTCACGTTTCACGGCTGCTCATAGGGAGATGCACCTGGTTCTTCAGTTACAAAGACTGAGGGTTTCCTGCTTCTGTTTTCAATTCTGTGTTTTTGCAGAGTTGGGGGAACCAGAGTCTCCGAGCTGTAAACAATAGCAGAACCTGGATGACTTTCTTGGAAAGAAAAAGGTAATTAACTTCAATTACTGTTGCACTGCTCAAAACATGCTTCGGCATTCTTGCCATTGCTCTGGTTTCGCTCCCCCTCTCTGCTTACACCCTGCCAGGGCCAAAGGCCACCCTCGGTCCCCATTCTAGTTCCAGTTTGACCGGTTGACCAGTATAGTTACAAGTAACTTGTTTCCGGGGTCTGAAAGGTAACTGATTATTTTTTGTAGTTTGAGAAGAGGTATCTGTGTTTGTCTGTGCTGGTCTATCAGGCAAAAGGAAAAGGGGGGGGGAACCCCAAAGAAGACAAAAATGTTGTGGTACCTTACAGACTGACCACAATATTTGAACGTCAGTTCACTTCCTCAGACATAAGTTATTTTTGCTTACTGGTGGTTGTTTGTTTTTGCTTACTCTAGCATCAAACTGGTGAAAGCAGCTGATCTGTGGTCCCACACACTCTTAGGCAGTGCGACCGTGCCCATCTCTACCGATTAACTAGTAGTTACTGGAAGTTACTACAAAGGCAGTTATGTTACAATGGTAATATACATGTATTAGAATGGAATTACTCTGGAAAGGAGTGAGTTGCAGGTAGCTTGTTATTTGTAGAGAGCTAACTCCAAATTCTGAACAAATTCTTGGAGGCAATGAGATCCGCTCAAGGCTTTAAGGTATGCTTTTATGGGGCAGAGCACAACTTGCCGTGGAATAGCGTTCTGTCTAGGCAGGTAGACTAGCACAGTTAAGTGTAGGATTCAGACAGACAGTCTCTTTCCTTCTGTCGCAGTCCTTGTGGCCGTCACATCTGGCCAGATGTGGGGGGCCTTTTTTTGTTTCTTCTCCCGTCCTCCACGTATTTTACGCCTCCGGAACTAACCTGACCAAGAGTCCTTCAAAGTTGAAAACCTTGCCCATTTTTGCAGAACGTAAAACGGATCACGAATTGCCGCTGGTTTTTCATCCGCTTTCTAAAAGCAGGAGCGATGCCAGGCCCTGTAGGTCGACCACAGAGTCAGTTTTCTTATCTCTCTCTCTCTGTTGATAAATCGTGGGTGGGTGGGGGAAAATATTATGAAATTATGATTTAATGCACCCGTTGCAATCAGATTTAAGAGAGGGTTGGCAGCGGGGCGATGGTGGCGCGAGACAGCTCAGCAAACCAAATGGCAGGTGCATTGATCACAAAGGAGGTTCCCCCCACACCCACGTCTTCCCCCCCCCAGCCCTGCCCCCCCCCCCAGCTGTCGAAAGCAAAATGTCCCAATGGAACGAGCATGAATCAAAAGAGGAGATCTTTAGTATGGGCGGGAATCGCAGGCTTGCGGGCTGGTGGGTCACTGATCCGGAATCACGTAGACCCCTTCGTCGTGCGCTTCCTGCGTGGCGGGGTGGCCGACGTAGTTGTAATACACGTCCTGAGTGTTGGCGTAGATGGGCTGGTCGTTGTGGGCGCCCTCCGCGTCCCTCACTTTGGAGGGTGGCCTGGGAGGAAGCAAGAGGGGTTCATCGTTTTACACAAGGAGCGTCCGTGTCACCCCCACACCTTCCTTACCTGGTTCCTGTCAGCTCCGCCTGACTCCACAGAGCTGAACACAGAGAGAGAGAGAGAGAGAGAGAGAGAGAGAGAGAGAGAGAGAGACACACACACACACACACACACACACGGGAAGAAGTTCGATTCCGTCTGGCTCGGGCTTAATAGGGACAAAGGCTTTTCAATCTCTTTTTAATATGTTAAACCAGCCCGACTCTGGAGGTTTGTCTATACTACAGACAGAGTTGGGAGCAAGATAGACCGAGAGTTTCCTTTGGTATAAACCAGCTGGTCACATGGCTAGGTTTTTAATTTATTGGTTTGTTTGTTTGTTGGTTTGTTTGTTGGTTTGTTTGTTGGTTGGTTGGTTGGTAGGTTCATTCATGATATTTATATTCTGCCCATCTAGTGCCAGGGCACTATTTTGGCTGGCTAACAACAATTAAAATACCACAACCCCCCACAAAGATGTAAACAGAGAACCCGGAAACATTAAAAACCCAACGTATCCTCAAAAACAGACCGTTTTAGGCTAACAATTGGGGCTAATTAATTAATTGCCCTGCCTTTTCTCAAAAAAAAACAAACACAAAAATACCAATAACGGTTATGATGGCTACCTAGAAAATGCAAACGGATGGAGAATGCTGGTTGAACTGTAACGAGAATCCGTTTACTGCGTCTGATCTGTTTTGTAACTAAAAGCATCAGTTAAAAAGCCAACGAGAAAAAATGGCGAAACCTTCAGCTGGCCCTCAAGTTCTCCGGTGCTGAGCGAGAACTGCAACTCCGCGGGATGCCATACCACAGCGATTGCAAAAAATAACCAGCCACCCGTGGTTTGCAAAAAGTAATTTCTGCAAACGGGGCCAGAGAACGGCCTCAATGAAACCGTGAGATCTTTTTGTCCCGCAGAATGGCTGTGGGAGTTTTTATGATGAAAATGAGCACATTTCTGCCCCAAAGAAGGAGGTCTTGCCGGGAAAAAGCCATGGGGTTTCTTATGTGGGGACTTTCCTCGGTTTCTCGGCTATCCCGCTGAGAGCGGGGAGGGAGCGTAAGAGAGGGGTTACCCAAACGGATGTTAGCCAAGGATTGGAGCTGACACAGGCTTCTCGGCTTCCTCTCTCTTTCTCTTTGTGATCCAAGCTTTCGAAACCAGGGCGCCCTGCTCATCAGATCATGTGCCTCATCGGTCAGCCTTGACCTCACCATCCCATATAAGCCCGTTTGAGACGCCCTGCTCTCTCTTCACCGGTGGATACAAACAAGTTGCCGGAAAGGGTCGAGGAGACCCATCTGGAGCTTGAAAACGTGCCTGGCTTCAAAAAGTCAAAATAGAAATTCAGAAGGGACTAGAAGCATGTTTTTTTCTCTCTCCGGTTCTGAAATGTGCACAAAACCTCTCTATGGTGGACAAGCGGGTCTGGCCCAATGCGCTCAGCACACACAGAGAGAACGGGTGCTTGGTGGTTCACAAAGAGACAAAAAAACAATTCAAGGCTTCAAAGATTCCACTCCAAGGATTATGGGATTTGTAATCCCCCAAAAGGAGTGCACCTGGGTTCTTGTAACCATTGCTCCCTGTTTTGTCATGAAGCCGTTTCTCCCAGAAAGGAAGAAAAAAAGTTTCTTTTCTTGTTTTCCCCCACACACCTTTAACATGTATACATAGTTTGCTATTATCCACGGTTTTCAGTATCCACGGGGGCTTGGAACCAAGCCTCAGCAGATATGGAGGGTGGCTGTAATAACTTTGCCTATTCTTCTCTCGGTTTAAAGTAGAGCGCTAGCGTTTATAGAAGCTCTTTTGCATCAATAATGGGAAACGACGATGGGTCTCGTGGATTTTTGCAAACGAGAAGCCGCAGACAAGTTGTTTGTGTCTTTGAAGCCTCGGATGGTTTTTTTTTGTCTCTGTGAGCCATCAAAGCCCCCTCCTCCTCTGTTTGTTCTCTCTGTGCATGCTTTGCAAACAAGGCCAAATCCGGTCATCTAGCATGAAGAGATTGTGCAAATTTCAGAAAACCCGAGAGAGGGGAAAACAACCTTCTCCTTCTCGTGATGCTTCTAGGCCATTCCGAATTCCCCCTTTGGTTTTTTTTAACCTGAGTTGACCCAGTGGGGTTTGGGGGTAAGGAACTTGCTACAGGAAGTGATTAAGTCCTGTTGGAGAAAAAAAACAAAACACAACAGATTTGCTCACAGGTTTCGGTGTCTTCGACCCGAACCCTTTTTCCCTTCCAGAGACTGGAAGCCATTTGTGGAAAAACGAATTGATTGGCACAATTTCTTAAGACGTCACGAAACGATTTTGAAAAATCCATGAATTGCCAAACATGTCGGTTCTGAGTAAGAACGAACTTAGTGCCTCGTGACTTGCAATGGGAATGAGTTGAAGGGTGTTTATGGATAGTTTTTAATCCACTCATTTAATTTCATTAGCTAACCTCGCGTGTCCGGTCCCACCAAGCTGCTTCCGCCAGATCTAGATTTTCCTTCAAAGAGCCAACAGGCAAGTCCTAAAGACCGTCTGTGCAGCCAGCCCCACCTCATGACCCCCCCAAAGTGGACAACTGTGTTGATTCACATCGACCAGCTTGTGCCCGTGGGTACATGTGTGATACACACACAGAGAGACACACACCACCTCACGTTTCCAGGGGGGAAACACCTTCCACTTTTTCAGAACCACTTAAGCAATCCGTCTGAGTGCTGGTTGGGTCTTCCAAGGGCGAGTCTTTTGTAAAGCTAACACCTCTTAATGGCCCGTTTGTGATCCAAACACGCTCCTCCACTCTGCCTGTGGACAGGAAAAAATCTATTCCTCTTCCAGTGACTGGGTGAGGATCGTGGCCAAAGTGAAGAGGGGTCAAGGAAGAATGGCGAAGTAGAGGACCCTAATCAACAAGATCATTGCCATTCCCTTTTTGACAGCCCCAGGGCCGTGACGCCCGGGGAGCGGCTCCATCGCTCACCTGCTCTTTGATGGCTTTCTGGACCGGCGTTCGCTTCGGCCCCCTCTGGCCCCTTGGGGCCGGTCCACAAAGACGTTCTCGTACTCCTGGTGGCCGGGGAGGCTCCTGGCCGTGTCTCCCGGCGGGCTGGTGTGGCTGATGTAGCGCGGTTGCCCGTGGCCGGCGTCGGAGGCGTTGGAGGCCCGCTTGTCGCGGCCCAGGGAGGCTGCCTTTCTCCTCTGGACGAAGACGTAGACCAGGAGGGCCGCCAGGAGCAGAGCCACGGGGGGCAAGATGATGGCCACGTACAGGGCCGCTCTCGTGGCGCTCCCGTGGCATTCTTGGGCATAGAAGTCGGTCAGGTTGAAGCGGCCCTGGGAGGAGGAGGTACACTGGCACCCCGCGCTGGGCGTGCAGTTGAGGCAGGCAGCGTAGAGATCCTCAGCCTCCTCGCAGCTGCAGGTGGCATTGTGGCCCCTGTCCCACGAGGGGCACGTGGCATGCGCCAGATGACCGAGGTGCAAGGCCAGCAACACAACCAGGAAGAGCCCTCCCATCCTGTGAGAAAAAGGCACAAGGTGGACACGATAAATGTCGGGAAGGCTGGGCTCCCCTCCCTTGAAGTGGGAGCAGAGAGACGGTGGATCGGGCCCCCTCCCCCTCCCCCAGCCTAAGGGCAACAGGACAGCCTTGTGCGGGGGGGGGGGGATCTCGGTCTTGATGCCAAAAGGAGATTCTTCTGTTCTTGGGGGGGGGGGGGGGGACTTGTTTCTCTTTTCATGAAAGAGAGCTTCCCTATCCAGGAGCAAGCTATCTCTGAAGAAAGCCTCACACCCCGATATTGAGCCTCCCTCACCTGGCTGGGAAGGAGGAAACTGGACAAAGTGGGCCTTTTGATGTACAGCCTGAAAAAATGACTCCTAAAGGGTAATTCCTTACCCCCTACAGTTCCAGGAGCCCAGAAGGTAACTAGTTACTGTTATAGTTATGATGTTAAAAACTGACATTTTGCTTTCTTCCTGTTTGGAAGTAACTAGACTAGTTGTTGCTGGTTTTTTTTTTAAAACTAGTTTTAAAAACAAACAGGCATCTCAAGGCTTCAGGCTCCCGGCTTGGGGTACAAAACACACATCGTGTGGCCAGACACCGCCGCTCCCTTTTAACTCTAAAAGTAACTAGAACTTAACACCGAACAAGGAGTGATCAGTCCTTACGTACTGACTGTAATTGTAACTTAGTTATTTGTAATGTAACGTATTTTTGCTGTTGAGTTATGAGCGAGAAGGACATTATCTGTACTCGGGGGGAAGGATCCGGTCTCTGTAGGAGACGGCTCCTCCGACAGTCACAAGTTTGATTCCAGAGGGGTGGGAGAGCTGCTTCCTGCCAAAATCTGGATGAGGGCCGGCGGCCGGCCGGAGCTAAGCACCATTGGACCAGAGGCGGTCCGGAGCGAATTGTCTGTATCCCCCACCCAGGTATGGACCTAAGAAGTGCTGGAGAGCTCAGGGATTGAGGCCTCTGGCTGCGGAGCGGGAGGTTGGGAGTTCGAATCCCCCACTGGGCCTCCTGGAGAGGGGCTGGACTGGATGACCCAGAGGGTCCCTTCCAGCCCTGCAGTTTTAAGGTGATGATGATGAAACATGGCACACCTATCTGTCTTGTTCCTCTCAAAGGGTCCCAGCCCTCGCTTCCAGGTTGTGAGAAGCAGAGGCTTGGACTGTTCCCCGGGGCCTGATCCACCCTCTCCGGGGCCTGATCCACCCTCTCCGGGACTTGATCCACCCTCTCCCTGATGGATCAGGTCCCAGATCTTCTCCGGGCCCCTTGCCTCTGCCACCCACAAGTCCAGTGTGCCCCCTACCTTCCCCCGGGTGCCTCCAGCCAGCCGACTGACCCACAGACTGACCACTCTCCGCCTCTTCTCTGCCTTCTCTGTCGAGGCGCAAGCAACCTCCCTGGCAGGGAAGGCGAGAGAAGCCAAAAGGGGAAACCAACCACACTTCCTTCTTTCTGGGGAGAAGGCGAGGCGGCCGAGAGGAAGGCCAGGAGGGGGTGGGTGTAAAAATCAAGAGGGGTTTTTTTTTTGGGTTTTTTGGCAAATAAATAAATAATTTAAACAGAATTCAAATCTCCCTTGTCTGAGAAGGGAAGAGTGGAACCGGGCGATTTTCCAGAGTGGTCCACCTGCTGCTGAGTCTGCCGGCCAGCTGCTCCCTCCTCCCTGGGGACGATGGACTACGTCATGGCCCCTGACCTCCTTCCCCTTCTGGCGGTTGATCCTTAAATCAGAAGAGCTCTTGAAAAGTGGGGCGGTGGTGGAGGGGGCGAGAAAACCCCTACCTTCAAACAGAGGACTGCTTTCTAGCAAGTGGCAGGCCGCCCTCTCTGAAAGACTGCTTTTGAACATGGAGGCTCCGCTAAGCTACGCTAGAAAACCCAGGCAGCCAACAATAAATGCACTGAATTGCCACTGGGCTCCCCTTAAACCTTGGAAAAAAGCCTTTTTTGGGGTCTGCCCTGTACTGGCAGACAAAGACTGTCCTTTTTCAGCCATCGAAACCTTAAAATCTTAAATTTATCTGCCGATGGCACCCGTGCTTTTTGCTATCTGGTAGGTCATTGTTCAGTAAGTTCCTTTCGCTCTTTTCTGGCAGCTCCCCAGCATCTGGAAAACCTTTTAAAAAGGAAAAGAAATTTGGGGCCTCCATAGCTCAGATCCACATCCCCTCCCCCTCCCTCTTTTGATCCTCCCCCCCCCCCCACTCCTAAATCCCAGAGTTTTACAACTCCAGGCAACATCCATGTCCAGACTACAAAGAAAGAGAGAGACCCGAAAGCGACTTGAATCGAAAGAACTTTCCTGTCTATGCTGTTTTCCTCCCCGAATCACCTCTGGTTAAACAGGCGTCGCAGGGTTGTGGGAAAAAGCCTGACCCACCTGTTCGTTCGAAGGAAGAGTTTGGATTCCAGCAGAAGAAAGGATTCGGGTCTCCGCTCTACTCGGCTATTTAAAAACCCAGGGGGGGGAAAAAAAAACCCACGGAGGGATATTTACAAGTTTGCTGTTTGCCGGCCGGGTCTGTGCAAAAAAAAAAATAAAAAAAAATCACACCTTGCTGAGGTTTAAAAGCTCACGGCCGGCCGACCCAGAGAAAATGCAACATTTCTCTCTTGGTGTGACTTCCTCTTCTGTCTGCCATTTCTCCAGCCCCTCGGTGCCTTTTGCGATCTTTTGAGCAGAATTAAAGAGAAGTTGGTCAAGACAGGAAGTGAAGGTAATTTATCGCTTTGGAATAGAAGCTGCTTTCTTAACTTCTGAAATCAGAGGGAAGTGGCTTTATATATATATGGTTCTTTTATGGAGTGGCGGTTCCTTGGGTGGGTTCCTCTTCACGTCCTCAGAACAGAGCTCAGCGGCCGAGCCACAGCTCAGGTTCGGCACAGTTGTGCTGCGAGGAAACCAAGCTTTGTGATTGGAGACAGGATCAGCTTTTGAGGCCTGTCACACCCCATAGACAGAAAAAAGGACATGTGGTTTCTCACAGTTCAGCACCACTGCCATAGTGCTAATCTGCATGGGCTGAGCTGGGGATGATGGGATCTGGACTCCAGCATCCGCTAAGGGGGAACCATCACAGGCAGGCTTCCCAGGGATATTATTAGCCCAGGGGTCAAACAGCCATGAGGGTAAAGGAGTTTTTAGCCATTTGAGGCATTGACACCTTACTCTTTCCTTGTATTCTTACAAATCGGCTTACGGAAGTGAAACACGAATTGGGTTTTAAAATGTCAAAATGTGATTAAAAAATAAAATATTTTAATAACAAACGATGATATGACAAGTAAAAGACAAAAAACAGAAAGCCACATCGCTAACAACAAAAAACATAAACTCAATTTCAAATCTAAACCCATCATCTATAACCCATCCAGGTGCTCCCTTCCACCTTTGAGATGAGGAGGATGATCTTTTTAATTGACATGCCCCGATTCTCTCCCAAAATATAATGATTCTTGTCCTGGGTTATATCCTTTACCTTTCGCAAATATATGTATAAGAAAAACTTTCCATCTGTCCTGAAAATAATTGGCTTTCAGTATTCCTTTTTTTAAAAAAATGTGATTTTTAACCTGAAGCGAGGGTTCAGGAGTTTGGGAGAAGTATTCGGCCTTAGCAGCTCAGGAGGGGGTGGGGGGGATTTTTGGACAGGCAGGCGAGGGGGTCAGAGAAAGGCAGGTGTGGAGCCAGGAGGCGGGTTTTGCAGGAGGACAGAGAGGAATCGGGTGGAACTGCAGGAGGAAGGACCGCGGAGGTATCTGTCTAGATGGGTGGGGTATAAATCTAATAAAATAATAAATAAATAAATAAATCCCTCCTGGGGTGGATTCAGGTCACAGAGAATCAACCCCAACAAGCATAAATCCCCTTCGGAAGCCTTCTGTGGCACCCGGGCGCCCTCTGCAGGGCAGCGGCAGAATTGCAGCGACTCAGCTTGCCCATCAAACACCGTTTATTGAAAATTTGGGAGTCCCAGTGGTGGTGGTTCCCTTTGCCGCTCCTCTGGTACTCAATATTTCTGGGGGCGGACAATCTCTCTCTCTCTCTCACACACACACAACTGCCTTTTTTTTTTTTTTTTTGCACCACAAATTATGATCCAATGTCACTCTGGCCTCTTCCTGCCGAGTTGCGCTCCGAGCCAGGTTGCCGGATGGCCATTGAGGTCGCTCGGTGCCCAAAACTGCCCCCCCCCAAAGCCCTCTCCGTATTTTGTGGCAAAATAAAACAAAATCACATACCCAGGGCACAAGCACCGAGCAAAGGGAACTCCTGGTGGTGGTGGTGGAAGAATTGCTGTTGGAAGGGCTTTTCCTAACAGGCCACAGGAGAGACCCGGAGCCCCCACGAGCATCCTTTAGAGGCGATTAGGAGGGAAGGGGCCTGGAGCACCTCTCGAGGTAGCCCACGCCACAGGGAAGGGGGCCACCCCCAAGAAGGCCCTGCTCCTGGCCGGGGCCTCCCTCGGGGTGGCCCCAAAGTCGGAGAGGGGCGAGAAGCAGCCTGGGTGGGGGGGGGTCTCGGGGAGAGGCCCTCTGCTAGGCCGCACCATCCCGAACCGTGATAGGTTCCCCAGTCTGTCTCTGAACCGGTACTGGTTTCTTACTCTGATGACCGAGGAAATTCTCTTGGTGGAAACGGACAGAAAGAGGAAAGCCAGGGAGAAAGTCCATGAAGGTCAGCCGTGAACAGCAGGGCCCTGTTTCTGTGCTTGTGCTCCATGGGCGTGCACACAGAAAAAGACCAGCCATTCCTCTATTTTTCATATCTTACTTGTTTAATTCTTTTAAAAATATTGTTAAAATATACCTACTGTTTTGAGCTTTTACATATTGTCTTTTAATTGTTGCCCGCCGCCTCGGGTCCTTTTAAGGAGAAAGGCGGGGGGGGGGGGGGAAGAAAATATTTTAAATACCATACAAAATAAAATAAGTAAGTAAGGGAAGAAACAAGATTAAGAGAAAGAGTGGCACTCAATTTCAAGAATCCAGAGTGGTTCTTTTCCGGCTACGCCATGGAGTGTGTGAGACAGAGAGAGAGATGGCCAAGCCTGGTTGTTTTCATCATCCTCTCCTGCCCGCCTCCCTTGTGGAGCGCCGAGTCTAACACAGTCCACTCAGCATGAAAAAAAAGACACTGCAGGCACATTTCTGGCTCTCTGGAGCGTGGAGGGAGGTGGGAATGAAAAATGCCACCCACTGGAGACGGACCAGTTCCAGGGATGTCTTGATGCACATATTTCGGGGGGGGGGGGGAGCCAGAAGGCGCCTCCTCCTCCTCCTAAAATTGCAAATATATATATTTAACGCGGGGAAGGAATCTATGGGATCTCCTTTCTCTCTCTCCATCAAGGCATGCAGGGCACACAGAGGACCAGTGGGGAGAAACCGATGGGATGGGTGCCGCCCACGGTCTCCAGACTCCAGGACCCGAAAAGGGACATTATTCTTCAATCCCATCATCAGCACCTATGGCTGATGGGGGCTGTGGTTTCCCCCAGGGGCCCGCCTCGATGGGAGGCTGTGGCCGAGAGAGAGGAGGCCCCGGGGATCCCCAGGAAAAACCTGGCCCTGCCCAGCCGGGGTCCTGGTGCGGATGAAGTTGGGGAGGGCGGGAGGAGGCCCGGGGGGGGGGGGAAGGCAGGCCTGCTTCGCGGGGCGCAGAGCGCATTGGGGGGACCCCGGCCAGGCGGGCGGGCGGGCGGACACCGTCCCCGTGCCAGCATCTCCACGTGCTGTGGGGGCTTGGGCGGGGATGGAGCCCCACTGAAGCGCCGCCCGCCTTCCCTCCCTCGCGGGGGCTGACTCTGGAGGCCGGGGGGGGGGCGCGCGGGGAGGGCTCCTCCTCTCCAGCTTGGCCCCCTTCCTCTCGGCTGGCCTTCCTCGCGGGGTGGTCGTGCGAGGCTGGCCCGAGGGGGCGGGCGTGGGAGAAGGAGGGCGGCCAGGAGGATCGGGACCCCCGCTGGGGAGGTGAGAGAAGCAGACTCCCCCCCCCCGGACCCCTCCAGCCCCCTCTCCTCCTCCTTTCCCCCCCCCCCTCCCGCCCTGCGCGCGTGTCCGGAGGAGGCGCGTTGCGCATCCTCCTTTCCCGGGGCCCCCTCCCGTCGGTGGCGTTGCCCTTTTAAGAAGGGAGGGGGGAGGGGAGGGTCTGCCGGAGGAGGAGCCCCCCCTCCCCTCCCCTCCCCTCCCCTCCCCGCCGGGAAAGGCAGCAAGGCGGCGCGTCCCTCTTCGTTGCCCGGCCGGTCCCCGGAGGAGCCCCGACGGCGCCATGGGGGTGCAGGGCGGAGGCCCTTCCTCTTCCTCCTCCTCTTCCTCCTCCTCCTGGCCGGGGGGCCCCCGATCCCCAGCCTTCCTCCTCCTCCTCCTCCTCCTCCTCTGACGGCAGGTGGCCCCCCCTCCCCAAGCCCCCCCAGCCATGTACCCCAAAGGGAAAGGCGCCGGCGTGCCCTCCGACGGACAGGCGCGCGAGAAGTAAGTGCCTTCTCCCCCCCCCGTCCTGTGGGTCGCCCCCCCCCCCCGAAGGCTGAAACTTTGCCCTCCCCTGCGCCCTCCCTCTTTCCACGGAGGGAGGGAGGAAGGAGAATTAGGGGCGCCCCCTTGGAAAGGGGGGAGGGCTCGGGAGGAGGGGGGAGCCCCCTTCTTTTGCTCCAGGGCTCCCCCCTCCCCCCAGTTGGGAAGGGCTGGGTCCCATGGAGCTACCGGGGGGGGGGGGGTTCGGGAGGTCATCTCGTCCAACCCCCCCCCCCGGCCAGGGCTCAGGAGATGAAGGGACCCCTCTCCCCCTTTGTTCCCCGTCTCTTCTCCTCCCTCTCAGGGCTGGTGTTCCAGCTGGCATGCCAGGGGGTCCACCTTGGGGTCGGGGCGGGGGGCCGGCCCCTGGCGGGAGGGGGAGGCAGAGGTGGGAGTGCCTAACCCCACCAGTGGGATCTTTCGGGGTGAGGCGAGGGGGGGGGGCAGACCGGCGAAGGGGCCTGCCTTGGAGCCGCGGGCTGAGCTGGTTTCCAGAAGGTTGGCCTGTGGAACTCAGGGCCACAAGGTGTGGCGGATTTGGACAGGGCTGGCTTCTCAGCCTGCGGGGAATACCAGTGTAGCCTCCGAGGACGGCCTCGTTCGCCTCTTCCTTGAACAGCAAACAAGCAAAGGTGGAAATTTAAAAGCCCATTTGGAGGCACAAAGAGATCTCTCCTCTCTGGTGGGCCAAAAAGTGGACTCCCTGGGCCTTTGGTGTAGTCTTCTAAGGCAGTTTTATGGAGTTGGGTTATTTAAAAAACAAACAAACTCTGGTGGTACTAGAGCTTCCACATTCAGGAGAAGTCTATAACTGTATGCCAGTTTCTGGGAAAGATGAAACAGGGCCCTTCTGGCTTCCCTCGACTAGATGTAGGGAACAGAGGTCCCTGCAGGGTGTGCGTGCGTGCTGCATTGCAGTTCCCATCGTCCCCCAGCTCTGTGAGATAGATTCTGTAATTGGCCCATGTTGTAGGGTGAGTTCCTGGGTGAGTGCGGGATTTGAACCTGGGCCTGTGGAATCCTTTAAAAACAACAGCAGCACCCACAGGAAATGGTTTCTTCTACTGCAGCCTGGTGAGGTAGGCTGCTCCACTTTATTAACCCTGTGTAAAGAAAGCTCAGCCACCTTTGCTTTTGGACTACAAATCCCAGATTCCCCAGCATTCAACCCCACCTCCAAAGAAGAATTTTCCTGGGTTCTTTCAATGCAAACCTGTCCAGAGGTGCGTGACTGTGGCCCATGGGGACACTGCCCATTGGTGGTTTGGTAGCATTCGAATCCAGCACCGGGGACAGGCTGGGGTCGCCCCTCCCAGCCATCCCCCCCCCCCGGACCAGATGATTAATTCAGACCAAGTCCTGGGTCTGAGCAAGGGGTTAATGGGAAGTTTTAGCCGTGGGGCAGCACACATCTGGCACCATCTGTATTTTATGGCCCTGCCTGGCTGGCTGGCTGAATTCTCCCCAGTTCAATCCCCGAGGAAGGCAGTGCGGTATAATGGGTAGAGCACACACTGCTGCTGTTGTTATTTTTATTGTGTGATATTCCTGCAAAACCAACCAACCGCACAACTGTTCCTCCTGCCCTCTCCCGTGGCAAAATCTGGGTGCCACGCCACACCGCGGAGAGCCAGGATCCATAAATACCCAGGGATGGATCGGGACGCTTCCTCTCCTGGGGTCCAGGAGGTGGCTTCCATCGCGTCTCCTCTCGCTTGCTCGCTTTGGAAAAAGAGGGGAATAAATAGGGGGAAAAAGAGGGGAAAGCAGGCCAGCTGTTCATAAGGAAAGCTCATAGCGGAGCCTCCAGTTCCAGGAGTAGGCCACCTGTGGTTCCCACCAGCTCTGTTCGACAATGGAAAGGAGGGTGGTTCTCTTTCCTGTCGCAGTGGGCTTTGGTTAGTTATTGCCGTGGGAAGGGGGTTTAAGCCCTAAACCCTCCCTCCTGACACACTTGTAGGGTGATCGGGTTTAAGACAGAAGGAGTGCTGAACTGGTTCACCCTAGCCGAGGGGGGGTTGTTTTTGGGGTACAGGGGGGGCAAAGGAAGGAGCCTGACCGATGCCTCTCCCCCCCCCCCCCAGGTTGGCCCTCTACGTGTATGAGTACCTGCTCCACATGGGTGCGCAGAAGTCGGCTCAGAGCTTCCTCTCGGAGGTAAGGCAGGGGGAAGGAAGGAGGGCAGTGGTGGCCCCATGGCCAGCCCCACGGACCAGGCGCGCCAGGCGCGTAAAATGCAGCCGCGGCTTCAAAGCATCAAAGGGTAGGACCAGAAGGGACCCACCAAGGCCATCTAGTCCAGCCCCACAGCAAAACCACCCCTGACCGGTGGCCTCGGTTTAGGAGCCCACCGCCTTCCGAAGCCAATCCGGGCCACTCTTCGCGGCGCAGTTTGTGACATCCAAAAATCCGCCCGAAGTGTTTCGTCGGGGATGTTCATGGGGAAGATTTCCAGCGGTCCTCTGGACTGTCGTCGTCTTTTGGGAATCTAGACCGGTTTGGGAAATGGGTCAGGTGCCTCTAAGGGGAGCGTGGCAAGGATTTGGTGTCTTCCCCAGCCGGTTTCAGCCGACGTGGGTCCCCTCCGTGGCACCTGCCCCCAGTTTACAGCCATGGTGCTTTGTGGGAATATGGTACCCCTGCCCAAAGTGTGGCCTCCTTGGGATTTCCCAGCGGGCCCCCCTCCCCTCTTCCGATTCCCCTGCCCCTTCCGTTCTTACCGGGGCTCCTTTGCCTCCTTCCAGATCCATTGGGAGAAGAATATCACGCTGGGCGAGCCCCCAGGTTTCCTTCACTCCTGGTGGTGGTGAGTGACCATCCACGTTTTTGGGGTGGTGCTTTGGATCGAACTGTGGCCTGAGGAGAGAGCCGTTCCATGGCCGGCAAATACACAAGCCGGACTGTTTCTGGCTCTGTACTGGGAAAATTTGGGGCTCTCCAGCGCCCATTTCCTCCTGAAGGCTTCCTTTAGGGAGTCCGTCCATCTCACCTTTGGCCTCGCTCTTTTCCTGATGCCTTCCACTTTTCCCAGCATGATGGTCTTTCCCGGTGAAATCCGTAATCCAACGTAAATGGGTTTTCCGAGCTCTGCTCTCCCCTCCAAGGGCTGAGAACCTTTCAGCAAACCCCCCCCCCCCCAAAAAAAACACCAGAGATCTGTGGCACCCTGAAAGCGAGCACATTTTATTTGGTCATCAGGCTTGTGTGATCCTTTAAATAGTCGGGCCTCCAGGCTTCCATAACGCAACCAATGGGATGAGATTCAATATGCAGATTTTGCTGATGAGGGCAGGTTTTGGGGTCCACTCTTGATTATTTCTGGGGTCCAGAATTAGCCAAAATAAATAAATAAAAGCAGGTGGAGTGTCCACAGCAGCCCACGACCTCGGCTGGATGTTGGTTGACCTGGAAGTTTATTGACCTAGAAAGATCCTAGAAGGGACAGTGATTTTGAGCCGGGTAAAATGTGCTCCCGGACATCCGACCTCCCTCCGAAAACCCGTGCCAAAATCTCAGGAACCTGAACATCTTCGCCAAGTTAATTTTGTGGGCATATCCGTTGCACAGGCCAGGTGGCCCCCAAATTGCACACGAGACCCCTGCGGAAAGGAGTGTCATATGTGGGGTATGTGTGTCTTTCTTGCCAATGGGATTTTGAGTGCTGTTTTTTGGGGGGGGAACCTCCTTGGATTCTGTACACCTCAAAAATGCCCCACTAAATTTATTGGCTTCAGGCACACCTGGAATGCATTTCAGCTGCCCCCCTCTTTCTCTCTCTCCCCCCCTTCCGAACCAAGCACACACTCCCCCCTGCCCCCCCAGAAATCCCACCCTTCCTAGCCCTCTATGTCTGGCTCCGTGATCTGCACATGGTTGTGATTTGGGAGAGTATTCTGGGATGCAGGGACGTCGGGGGAGAGGAACGGTGGCAGAAATTTTAAACAGGACCCCCCCCCCTCCAGGACGGAAAAGGCCTCCCTGAATTATATTTTTTAAAAGGCAGAGCCTGGAAAAAATGCCTCCCCCGCCCAGTTTTAAAGATATATTTTTGAGCCTTAACGTTTTCCAATTTAAAAAAAAAATTGGGTATGTTTGGGCCACCTCTGGAATAATGGAATAAACCACTGGCGTGGGTGGAAGACCCCCATCACACACTGATGCACATCCTTTCCAGGGGTCCGTGTGGGGTCTCACTTAACGCCTGTCCCATCTCTTCCTTCTCCCCCCCCCCCCCGCCCCCTGGAAGTGTGTTTTGGGACCTCTACTGCGCAGCGCCTGACCGGAGGGAGACGTGCGAACACTCGAGTGAGGCGAAGGTGTTCCACGATTACGTGAGTATGGTGTATCGCTCGTGACTGGCCGACGTTGGCCGGGTGGCGTTTCGGACCCTGGTCTCTGAGACCTGGGGAACAAGTTACAAGTTACACAGCGGCCTGTCCCAAGTTACTTTCTTGGGGTAAGGAAGGCACCATGATGTTTCCAAAGTAACTCGACAAAGCGGAAGCTAAGCTCTTTCGTCGGAGCAATGAGTAATGTGTTCCCGTTTCATGCAAAAGTTACTTTAAGCAGTTCGTGGTGCTTTTCAGGGCAAAAGGAGGTGTAGCCGTTCACGTGGTCGTAACGCGCCTGCGGAACCCCTTGCTACACAGTGTGGCTACCAACCTTGCTAACAGCTGCAGAGAACCTTGATGTTTGGAACAGAAACCGGAGAGGGTGGTTTTTTGGATCACAACTCCCAAAACCCACAGCTAGAAGATGGGGAGATTCTGGCAGCTGCCGTCCAAAAGGGTTTTTAAAAAACTTGTAATGAAAAGTTACAGAAGGCTAAACAACTGCGTGCAAAATAACATTTGTTTTGGTTTCTTTTTCTTTTCAAAGGTGAAAGTAACAAAATTTTATTTGGTTTTTTTCGAGGTGAAAGTAACAGAAATGAAACTAAAACCAAAATAAACATACCCTTAAGATCAACAAGTTTATTTTAATGTGAGCTTTTGTGGATTGCAAATGAAATCTACATGACATTTGTTACTCTGAAAGATGCTACAATATTTGAGTTTTCCCCCTTGGTTTGTTTCCTTATTTTTTGTTGTTGTGCCCGAAAGAGACGTAACTTAGCTCTCCCTCTGAAAACTTATCCCACGTCATAATGAGTAATGGTAATGAACTACTTCCCGAACACCATCATGAGAAATTGGAACAAATTATTTTTAAACCGTAACGTTTCTTGCACCGGTCTGCCTCTGAATCCCGAAAATGTGGGAGTCCTTAAGGCCCTCATAGGTCTATCGGCTGGTTTTCCTGCAACAACCCACAAGAGGAAAAACAGGCCTTATTAAAACCACACCGTTAAGAAATGTGAGGCGACAAAATGGAATTAAACTCTACTACATTTATAAACACATTCCACCGCACCCTCCCCCCCCCCCCCAATAGGCTTAAACAGCCTGTCATGGTAAGCGGGTGGATGTACAATTTTGCAGAATTAATCATTTTTATTTATTTGATTTTTGGGTCCCCCCCCCTCTTTTTTTTTTTTTTTTTTTTGAGGCTCTGATTCAGATCTTCTGCGTAAGAGAGAGAAAGCGAAGAGGTTGCATAACAAGGTTTTTGTGCCGCATCGGATTCGGCGGCTTCCCTCGGCTGCACATCCTGCCTCCCTCCTTGCCGGTTGCCATGGGAACCACATCCTCTCTGGACCACCTTGCCTCCGACCCACACACGCACCCCCCCACACACACACACACGGAGACCGGCAGCCACCAGCCCTTGCTCAGTCTCTGTGTTGGTGCGTGGGTATTTGAGGCAGCCTGGCACTTGCTGGATGGGAGTTTGAAGCCCCCATGGGGCCTCCTTGACAGAGGCCAGACTGGATGATCTCGAGGGTCCCTTCCAGCTCTGATGTTTTAAGAGGATGGTCATGGGGATCATAAGGGAACTTGGCCCAGGGGTCAAGGCTTGCCAAGGAGACAAAATGAGGCACCCCAGAGGTTGTTAGATTCTCCGATCAGTCCCCCCACGACTCTCCTGACTGGGGCTGATGGGAGTTGTAATCCAGCCCAATCTGGACCACCGCTCCCCGGAGAAGCCCTATTGTTTTCTTGGGAAGGAAGACGTTGAGCCTGATCCACCTCCTAGGGTTGGCGTGAAGACCAAGGGGAAAGCCACACAGACCGCCTTGAGGGAGAAAGGCAGGGCGGGGGTGAGGCGAACCTACAAACCCGACGCGTTCTCCTGTCTCCACAGAGCTCCGCGGCCACGAGCAGTCCCGTGATGGCCAGCTTGGCCCCCGGGGATGGCCTGCCCCCGGGGTCTCTTCCGTCTGGGGTCTTCCAGGTACCTTTTCAGCCGGCGACAGACCCAACCCCAGGGGCCGGGACTGGAGGCCCCTTTCTGTCGGGTCCGACACGGCTTGGCTGGGCCTCACAAATAAAACCTCCACCTTCAGAGGCAGTCTACCTCGGGAGGCCGAAAGGGCAGGGACCCAGCCGCAGGCCTTCAAGGCGTCCTGCTCTCCGTTGATGGAAACAGGGCGCCAGGTCCCGAGGGTGGGTGGGGGTGGCTGGATCAGGCCGTGGGGCATTCGAAAGATGGGGTCCAGTCTGATTCATGATGCAGGGCCACCCCCTCCTCCTCAGCTGGTTTCTGCTTCTCCCCTCAGGGACCACCGGGCTCCCAGCCCTCCCGACACGCTCAGGCCCCTCTGGCCAACCCTGGCGCCATGATGATGGGCCCTCATAATCAGGTAAGGGCTCCCTTAAAGTTTTGAATTTCCGGTTAAAATTCTCCTTTTGATACACAGCAGAAGTACCACAGAGAAGAATAGCTTTAAGTTCCCAGATAAGTCCACCCTTTTTCTCATTAGCTGGCACTTAACCATCTCATTGACTCCATTTGAGACATTTGTAGGAGAAAGAGTAAAAACATTTCATTGCTTACCGTTGGGAACAGATCAACAGCAAACAAACCACTACTGCTCCCAATAGACGAAACGGAGGGAAAGAGACACAGAGCAGAGAGGCGGGGCTGTCTTTGATTTCAGAGGCAGGGACAGAACGATTGGTCAGTGCTGGATAGATTGACAGTCACTCCAGCTCAGAAAGGCCCCTCCCAGCCAAACAAAGTACAAGCAGCAGGCGAGGTTGTAAATACTCCGACCAAACATTTCACTGTATTTGACACCTGTGTAGTCACAAAATTAGAGAAGATGGGGCATTCTGGGAGATGGTGTTCAAAAATGTAACTTCTTCAAAGGTCAGGCAACACACACGCACACACGCACGCACACACCGCCGCCATGTTTTGCTTAAAAGTTGATTTTCTGTTTCTCCGGCAGCCGTTCATGGGTTCGCGCTTCCCCGGCGGACTCCGGCCTTCGCTCCGCATGCCCGGTCAGGTGAGCTTTCCCGCCCGCCCGGCTTGGCACGACCCTTTTTGAAAAAGCAGGCTTCAGGAAATGAGCGTTGCGTCCCGCAGGTCTGTCCCGCGCGGGTGCCGTTTTTTCACTTAGACGGTGGAGAATCCAGCGGCCACCCTAAAGAGCTGGACAGGATGGTTCTGATCCCTTTCAAGAAAAGCCCCGAGTTCTTGTTTCGGGCCCTCTTGTTGGGCGCCAGGAATTGGGGGCCGGGGGAAGGTCCGAACAGCACAGCACAATTCTTCCACCATTTAATGCGTGATGATTCTGTTTTCCCCCCATGGATGGAGGGAAAGTGTCTGTGCCTCGCCTTTTCTCCAGTGAGCTCAAAAGCGGCCTCTCCGTTGCTTTCTCCTCACCTCGGCCCTGTGAGGTAGGCCAGGACGAGTTGGATGGAGAAGGGGACCCACGGCACTCCTGGCGAGAAACCTGGATCTCTGACATCCCTGTTTAAGGCTCACCCCAGCTTAAAAGCAACCTGTCAGACGGGGGCTAGGAATGAATGGATAGCCTTCAAGGGCCGCCCCACGGGAAGCCCAGCGCAGTAGTCCGTGTCATGGCTGCCGCAGCCCTTTTCTCTCCTGCAGCCGCCGGTCGGAGTGCCCGGGTCCCAGCCTCTCCTGCCCGTTGCGATGGACTCGGCCGCCCGAGGTGAGCGATGGCGGTGTGGGTGGGTCCCGGGTGCAATTCTTTCTGTGCACGGACCCCAAAGGGTGCAGATCAATGGGGCTAGACTACTGGGGGAATGATCAACCCCTGATGGGGGGGGGCTGCTGTGACATCCCAGAGGGGACCAGTGGCAGCTTGTGTGCTTTTTGAGGGCCTGAATCTAGAGGGAAGACAAAAGGCCACCTTTCCCTCTTAAACACAGTCGTGTCTTTTCTGCAGCCCATGCCAGCGTGGGTCCTGTGCAGTGCATGACCCCCCCGCGGGGTATGACCGGGGTGGTGCCACAGGTAAGTGCGTGCATGCACACTTACACACACACACTTGCTGTTGCTGACTTTTGAATTTCTGTTAGAATTCCTTTTGCTATGCAGTAGAAGTCGAGAGACTCACAGAGGCGAATAGCTTCAAGCGCCCCAGGTCGTCCACCCCTTTCTCGCTAACTGGCACTTAACCGTCTCGATAACTCCCTCAGAGACATTGCATTTCCAGTTGCTTGGACGTCTGTGCTAAGTCTGCATTTAAGAAATCCTAAGTCATTTTTAGAACTTTTTAACGAAGAGGGGGATCTCTCGGCGGCACAGACGTTTCGTAGAACAAGGGGCCTCCAAACCATTCTAAAAACAAATCTTCTCATCGAGTCCCTCAATTGGGAGAAAGGCAGCCTATTAAGACAACAAACAAACAGATAAAATAAAACTTTTCTTGAATCTGGAAGAGGTGTTTAAAAAAAAACTGAAATGAGAAAAGGGCTTTTGGCTCCCTTTCTGTTCCGTTTGGAGGGCAGCCCCTGGGAGGTGTCGGGGTGGGATAAATGGCCTCGTGGAGCCCCGCCGTTTCTCCGTCCCATCTGAGGACCCGGCGGGCCAGACCGTCATCACGTCAGTCTCCGTTTTCATCCTTGTTTTCTTTTTTCCCTCCAGAGTTACGGAGGTGGGATGAGGGTCCCCTCCGGGGTCCCTGCCTGGCGGTCCCCGGCATGCCGGCCCTGAACATGTAAGGAGGGGACCCTAACCTTGTTTTGCCTGGGGGGGGGCAGGGAGGTGCCCCCCCAAACGGAGAGGGCTCTTGGGGATGAGTGGCCCTCGTTCGGCCAGCCAAGAGACCCCCCTTTCCCCCCTGGCTAAAAAGCGGACGGACATGGTTTAAGATTTGGCGGTTGTGTGTTTGTCTCCTTGGCAGGGGTCCCGGCATTCGGGGGCCGTGGCTGAATATGAACGCAAACTCGGTACGTGGGTTTTATATATGTTTTTTAATCCATTGCTCATGCGGTTGATAAAGGCACAGGGAGGTGTCTGCTCGGAGTTTCATTAGCTGGCTGATTCGTTTCTCTCTCTCTCTTTTTGATTCTAGGTGTCGTTTTCCTCTCCTTCTCCTGGCAGTTATGGGGTGAGTTTTGGCGCAATGGCCCACAGATTTGGGGGCGTGGGCGTGGCCATTTCTCGCAAGCAGAGCCCGGCTTTTCTTACGGCGAGTCGGTGCAGAGGGCAGCACCTTTAATTTCCAAACCGCTTTATCGGCTGTCTCTCTCCCTTCCACAGGGCCCCACCGGAGGCAGTGGGCCCCCCCGGCACCCCGTTGATGCCCAGCCCCGGAGGTGAGTGCTTCTTGTGGGTGCCCAGGAGCGCTTTGAAATCGCTACCTGTCACTCTCTGCGGAAATAACAGGAGGCGTTTCAAACGGCTTGAACGAGGATGGCCGCGGTGTCGTTCCGTGGACGATCCAGACCGAAAAAAGCACCAAATGGTTGTTTGCATCTTTCTGAAGTGTCCCCCCAGTCCTTTCGTGCCTCCTGTTTGGGTCTGCTATAGGAAAGTTTTGCAGGGGTGGGGAAAGTGTCCGAATTACCGAGGCCTTGACCGACAAAATAACAGCACTTCTTGTCTTCTGGAGGTCCTGGAGGTGAAGAATCCTGCCAGGTTCACAGATTCTTTGTTGAGCTTTCTCAACTGAATCAACAGCCGTGAGGAATTTCCTCACAGCCCTAGTCAAGGATTCTGCCTCCTAGAAAGAGCTTCATTGCCAGTTACAGCAGGACCCCCATATCCACAGGGAATCGTTTCCAGCCCCCCATGGATGCTGAAAACCACGGATAATAGCAAACTCTACACATTGCATGGTCTGTTGCTCCCTCTAGTGGCCAGTTCTGGTAACTACATCATGGAAATATGTATTATTATTTTTTAAAATTTTAATATTTTCAGACCTGCGGATAAGTAACATCGCAGATACCGATCCTGCGGATACAGAGGTCCTACTGTAGTTTTAGTTGCCCCCCTTTTTTTTCTTGAGAAGAGATATGTAGGGTTGCTCATATTCTTAGCATTTGTAGAAACTCTGAATTGAGATTGTTTATTGCTGTCCTAGAGCTGTATTGGACCCAACTTCAACTTGTGTCTCATATTCCTGAGGTTTGAGCTCTGCACTCTGTGTAAGCTCAGGAGCCTGGCTATGTTTCTCATGAGGTCCCCTGATATATGTAAAATAAATAAGCTCATTCATTGCTTGTTGCAGAAAACTGGAGGGGGGTCCCTGTCAGCATGCCAAAAAATTGTAAAATAACTTTAAAAGTAACTAGGAAACGACCCACCGCAGACATAAGTGTTTTTGATAAAGTTTTTGATAAAGTTAAATTCCTTTTTCTTTTGTCCACAGATTCCACCAATTCTAGTGAAAACATGTATATGATGAAACTCCGTCGGGCCCCCCGGGGGAGCCGGCCCAGTGTAAGTGGCCCTAAGCCCTGCCTACTCTCCGGTTGTGTCGTGGCGCCTTGACTTCTGTTCAAGAGACATTTTCCGGGGCCGCAAGGCACAGATGGGGGAGGCCCCAAGGAGAAGGGGGTGAGAGCCATCGTGTCCAGCGTCTTTGGCAGGATTGGATCCCACATTTTGGGGCATCCCTTCCCTTTTGATTACAGTAGGAACCCTGCCTCTGCGGGGGACCGGTTCCAAAGCCTCCTGTGGATGCTGAAAAACGTGGATGATAGTGAACACTATACATAGCATGGTCTCTGGTTCCATCTAGTGGCCAGTTCTGGTAACTTCATCTGTGAAATATAAAGTGCTAGGATTTTTCTTTCCATATTTTTCATTAATCCAGACGGTGGATAAGTGAATCAGCGGATACTGATCCTGTAGCTACGGGAGCCCTAATGTGTTGGGAAATGTTCATGTCCCGACCTCTCCACTGTAGATTTTAATACCCAGAGTGTTAAATTCACGGTTTATGAGACTTACTGCATGCCAATGGCTTTCCACAAAGCAATTACTGGGTCTGTGACGACACACCGGGGGATTTGCTTTGCGTATAAAAGGGGAGATTTAAAGTATATTTTTTTTACTGGCCACAGGAAGCAAAAAGGCTGGATCGGGCAACCGTTTTTGCTCCAAAAGTGGTCTTTTTGCCTTTCCTTTTTCAAGTCAGGACGATTTGAACGAACGGGCTTTTTTCCCCCTGTGGGGTTTAGTCGTGACACCTTCTCGTAGATGAGTAGCAAGGACAGCCGGAGGCCACTAGATGGCGCTCATTTTGCCTCATTCTTTCTCTCTGCACCTGGCTTTCAGTTCTCCATGGGACCGAGCCCCGAAGGCCCCGTTGCCATGGAGCCCCATCACATGAATGGGTCCTTGGGTGAGTCGGGGATTGTCCATGGAGGGGGGGGGGGAGTTTGGAGGATGCTTCTGGGGAGGAGCAGAAGGGGGAAGGGTGGTGTCGTGTTTTGAGCAATTCACTGGGACTCGGGATCTGGGTTCGAATTTGCACTCGGATACAAAACTCACAGTGAGTGATGTTGGGCCAGTCGTCCCCTTAACCTCCTTCAGAGGTTCCTTGTCCTTGTGAAAAAAAGGAGGCGAGAGGAAAAGAAATACTTATTTATTCATGTCAATTAGGACCCCCCATATCTGCGTGGGACTGGTTCCAAGTCCCCCCCACCCCCGTGGAGGCTGAAAAATGCAGATTATAGCAAACACTCTTTTAATAACGAACACCATACAGTATATAGTATGATTTCTGGCTCCCTCTCATGGCCAGTTCTGGTCACGACATTGTTAGAAAACTATATTTCTAGGATTTTTCTTGGAATATTTTTAATATTTTCAGACTGTGGATAAGCGACTCAGTGGATACTGATCCCGCAGATACTGGGGTCCTACTGTCGAATGAAGCTCATTTTAAAACCAAAAGCAGGGCAGCTGGCGTGGGCTGGCATGGGGCTTAGGAGGGGGCCAAAGTTGGGGTCCCACGGCAGCCGGCCCCCCCCAGACCCTTTCTAACGGCCGCCCTCCCCCTTCTCCTCCTTACAGGTCCGGCGGAAATGGACAGTCTGCCCAAGGTGAGAGGGCGTGGACCGGGTGGGCGATTTCAGACACCCGGGGGGGGGGGGGGCTGAACATTAGGGGAGGGGGACGCTGCCTGCAAGAGGGGCTTTTTGATATGATGGCTCCCCAAATCCCACCGGAGTTCCCCCCCCCTTGGAACAAACCCCGTTTTTTTGAACCGTTCTGTACCCGGGGATTTCCAAGACGATGCCAGCTGCGAGGGTTCCTCAAAAGCCCATATTCTGCCGAAGGGGTTTCTCCACCCCTAGGACAATGTTTCGGGGCGTCTTGGCCAGGGCCGAACGATGACGCGCGTTTCTCTTGTCTCTTCCCCCCCGTCCCCCCTAGAATTCTCCCAACCGCCTGGCCCCCCTCACCAACCCGCCGGGCACCCCCCGGGACGACAGCGGCGGCGAGCTGGGCGCCGGGGGCTTCCTGAACCCCTTCCGGAGCGAGAGCGTAAGGGCCTGCGTGGTGGTGGTGTGGCCGCGGCGGGGGCGGGGGTCTTGGGGGGCCCGAGGGGGGCGGGGAACCCCCTGGCCCAGCCGGCTGGCGGCCGAGGCCCTCTTGAGCTGTAAGCGGCTGCTGTCGGAGGCGTGACGCAGGGGCCGGTGCCCCCCCTGCTCCGTGCGACGGACACCCGCCCCCCCGGGCCCTCTAACGCTGGGATGTCTCCCGTCTGTCTCTCCAGTATTCGCCCAGCGTGACAATGAGCGTGTGACACGGCCTGGAGGCCCGGATGCTCCGGCAGAGCCCTCCGGATGCCCCCCCCCTCTCCGTGGGTCTTAAGGCTCCCTAAACTGCCCCCCTCAGCCACCTGCCCAGCCCCCCCCTTTAAAGCCAAACCGGCTGACAACAACCCCCACCACCACCCCGCCGAACTCAGCAAACTAAGTCTGAAAACATGAAAATTATTAAAAGAAAAATGCAAAAATATATAAACTCGCCATGTAATTACCAGAACTGGCCACCAGGGGAAACCAGAGACCATGCTATGTAAAGGGTTTGCTGTTATCCGTGGTTTTTGGCATCCGCGGGGGGCTTGGAACCGACCCCCTCACGGACACAGGGGTCCTACTGTGTATCGCTCCTGCTCTCGGTCAAGGTAGTTATTTCTCCAAACCACTTTGGGGGGGTTGCGTAGATTTTTGGGTTTGTTCAAGTTTGTATGGAAGGTCGGGGTGACTTTTGATCCCCATGGCAGCACCAGTGGGGTCACACGCACACACACCATTGTTGTTCAATGTAAATATGTTGTGGCTTTTGAGTATCGCTTTTTGAGAATGACACTGAGTTTTTAAAAATGGCTGGTGAAAAGACTTGGATCAATAAACGTCATTTTAATTCTTTTTTTAAGAAAAAGAAACCCGATATGACATTCGAGCAGCGTGATTTGTTCATAGGGATTGGGGGTTCTGCCACTACTGCCCTCCCAAACTCACTGGATTACAAATCCCATCATCCTCTGTTGTCAGGAAAGGACGGCTTACCCACAGCTTTGCTGACTTCTGCTACCGATAAGCTTGACTGAACTAAGCTCTGTGCAAACTCCCCGGGAGTTAAAAGGAACGACATTCGGAGCCAAATTTCATTTTTTGTTCATTTTTATTTTGCAAATTTCCCCAACGGAACAACGACGACAACCACAAAACACATTCACAGCTTTCCGAGGCCTTGGCTTTGGAAACAGAAATGCGGAAGAGGAAGGAAGGGGAAAACGGAGGAGGAGGAGGGGGGAAAGGGCACCGACGGCTCGCGAAACGACCGGAGACGGAAGGAGGAGACGGAGACGGCGAAAGAGGGAAGAGGGCCGCCCCTGCGGTGCGTGCCGGCCGGAGCAGCTGGGCGCCTAGTCCTGCAGGCCTAGGAGGCCGCCCCGGGCCACGGGGGGCGGGGGGCCGTTGCTTTCCGCCGGGCAGACAAAACCGTTGAGGCGGGGGGCTGCCCGTTTGGGGGCGGCTGGCGCGGGGGGGCCCGGGAGGCGCTTGGCGCAGCCCCACGGATGCTGGGTCTTGTATTCCAGTTGCATGTGGTGCTGCGGGGGAAGCCCCACGCAAGCCCTGTCCGGGACATGGCGGGAGGGGAGAGAGAGAGAGAGAGAGAGAAGGCAGGATTAGGAAACGAGAGCGGGACGCCGTCCCCCCCCCCCCTCGGGAGCTGCTGTCTGTCCTGGTCCCTTTGCAGTGGGGGGGGGGGGTGCACTAGCGATTCTGGACTACAACTCCCATCAACCACAGCCAGCAGGGCCCCTGAACAAACCTCCCACGGGGAGTGGGTCGGGCACGGGCGGCCCTCACACGGATTCCGTCCTGCGGTCCCCGAGCCGGCCCACCCCAAGGCTGGGACGGGACCCCCCGGGACCCGTTTTCGGATCCAGGTACCTCAGCAGGTTCTCGATGGCGGCCCGTTGGCGGAAGAGGGCGTTGACCACGGGGGCCCCTTGGGGGACGAGGGGGGCCTTGCAGAGGAAGCCGAGAAGGGACAGGACGCTGTGCAGGGGCTGGGGGTCCCCCTCGCCTTCGACCCCCACCCGGATGCGCTGGCAAAGTTCGGTGAGGATGACCAGGTCCAAGATGATGGGGGCGGCCAGTAACGAATCCTGCGGAGGAGGAGGAGGAAACGGGGGGGGGGGGTGAGAAGGAGAAAGAATTCAGGGGAAGGAGGTGACAGGGTGTCAGGATACGCACCCGCACCCTCGGAAGACAACACTCAAAAATTTGCCTTCTTCGGAGTCGACGAATCCTATTTTCTTGGGCGATGTGGTTGTAAGAGCTAAGAAAGGAACTTTCCCAAACTCTGATTTGAGAACAGCGGCCCAGGAGCCTCAAAGAACGCGTAGGAACGCAGAGTTGGATGGGCACCCCAAGGGTCATCTAAACCCACCCGAAAAGAAGACGGGCATAGAACAATATGGAATCGGTCCGTCTCCCCGGCAGGGGGGGGGGAGGTGGTTTGCCTTGGCCTCCCTTTTCAGGTTTCTTTTTGGCACGCTCACACAGCCCCGTGCCAGAAGGGCTCCTTCCAAACTCTGGGGGGAGGGTCGACGTGGGTGAAATATAGCAGGACCCCCATATCCGTGGAAATAGCCCCCCAGTCTCACTTATCTGTGGTCTAAAAATATTAAAGAAAACACTCAGAGATAAGTATTTCCATTCTGTAGTTACCAGGACTGGCCACTAGAGGGAGGCAGAGACCATGCTAGGCCTAGGGTTCTCTATTATCCACAGTTTTCGGCATCCAATCATGGCTTGGAACTGACCCCCGGCTGATCAGGCCCTCCCTGGGAGATTCCTGCCCCAGAAATCAGCCGGCGCCACCTGCTCGATGCTGGCACGGCGCACTCACCTCGCATACGTTGTGGATCACGATGGTGTTCGTGCCGCCCAGGGCGATCTCGGAGATGTATTCGTCGAGCGCCCGTTTGCTGTCCCCCACGTAGGGCACGTACTTGATCACCACCTGTCGGGGGAGCAAGCAACACGTAGAGGACCCCCCCCGGGAAACCCCGTCCCCCCCTTCCTCCTGCCAGCCCTGCAACCCCGCCGTCGTCCCCCGGCCACTCACGCAGTGGTCCGGCCGCTCCTCCGGCCCATACAGGACAGGGTTGGATCGGACCATGTCCTCCAGCACGCTGCTTTTGGAGACCTCCTTGGAGCGGAACTGGGCCGGTGCCGAGAGGTTGCGCCCATCGTTGTTCCCGAGGTGGTTGTAACTCACAACGGAGACAGGCTGCAGGGAATGGAAAGGATCAAGCCGGCGGCTGGGCCTCAACGAGCACCCCACGCTGCTAGTCCTCAATGATTTCCCCGAAAAGGTGCCGAGCCCCAGAGACAGAAACCACAGCTCCCTGCCGATCCCCGCTCGGAGGCCCCGAGGCACCCCACGGAGGGTCCAGGACCCACACCGGGCTCCTCTTTCCATCCTGCCGCCTTCCCGGCTTCTTGGGAACGGCGCACCCCCCCTCGGCCCGCTTACCTTAATGCCGGAGCCGATGAGGAAGTCGATGAGGACGGACTTCAGCTTGGTCTGGCCGGACTTGAAATCGTCTCCGCCGATGAAGACCTTCCTCTGGACGGCCAGCTCGACGGCCCCCGGCACGAAGGTGTTTTGGGGGGAGCCGTTGATGTAAGCGCACCCCTCTAGGATGCTGGCCACCGCAAAGAGGGTGGACGGGGAGACCTCCAGGCCGGCCTGGAAGAAGGCGAGACAAGGTGAAGAGGGGGTGGGTGGGTGGGGTGTCTTGGGGGCCCAGTGACCCCGAGGGAAATGGACCCAATCCTCACCTCAATGGCCCGCAGTAAATGCTCGGCCGTGTCGTTCACCCCTGGCCGCACCTCACAGAAGCGCTCGGTGTTGGCGGTCCAGAGAACGATCACTTTGTCCACCCCGCTGGAGTTCTTGAAGTCCCGGATGTCACGGCGGATCTGGGCCATCTGGAAGCAGGGAAAGGGCGTCCAGGAGCCGGCAGGAGCGCATGAACCCACGAACAAGAGAATGGACCCCAGAAGGTCATCCAGCCCACCCCCTGCCAAAGCAGGAAACTGTTCAAGTTCAACCCCTGCTCTTCCCAGATGCCCCCCCCCCCCAATCGGGTGCGTGAATGGGACAGAGTTAGGCACCCTGTTCCTAGTCACAGGAGTTAAGCTGCAGCCAGGACATGTTTGTGTGAAATCTCGGAAGAAAATTAGGACTTGGCTCGGGTGGGCAAAAGCTGGCCCTCCAGATGTTCAGAGACTACAGTTTCCATCAGCCCCTGACAGCACAGACTGAGACCCTAAATAAAGGGTTCAAATAACGAGGAAACGGATTTTGACTACAGTTTAGGATGAACGGCCCCCACTGCAGGAGATGTGCTCACATGTGAGGTACGCAGCAACTCCGGATTCCCTGGGGTTGGACTAGATGACCGTCGAGGTCCCCTTCCAGGATGACCCCTTTCTGAAGTCAAAACATCACGGGGCCCAAAGCCCAAGGACCTCACCGAGCTTGGGGAGTGGCCAAGCCGGAAAGGCTCCCACACTGAATCTGCCCCCCTTGCCTTTTGGGGGAGTCCCCGTCGGCCACAGAGGGGTCACCCTGGGCCAGCTGGACTAGCGGTTAGGCTCTGCTGTTCCCTGCACCCCCCACCTGCTCGGCCTTGGTTCCTTTCAGGACGTTGTCGGCTCTTTCCTCCTGGTTGGCGGCGATGAACTCGGGCAGAGAGATGGAAGGCCGGGGCTTTAAGCTTTCCATGTGCGGCCGGAGCTGCTCCTGCAGCGCCCAGTCCAGGACTTCCGCTCGGCGCATGGCCTCGGCCAGGTTTCAAGGAAGAAATGTCCCAGCCTAGCACAGAGAGAGAGGAAGGCGAGGAGCGTTCAGAGACGGCCGTCCAGAATCACGTCCCACCGGGAAAGGATGGTCTTTCTAAACGCTCTTTCATCCCTCATGTGCACGGGCGATGCTCGCTTCGTCCCCGCCAAACCCTAATCAGAGTTTTTCTTGGTTTTTTTATTTTTTTCGCAAAATGGGGCCCTTACCGTCGAAGACGATGTCGTTGGGGTGGGCCATGGGAAGCAGCTCCCGGAAAGGCACGTGGACCTCGCCCGAGGGGCCGGTGCCCAGGCAGACGGTGGAGGACTGCAAGAGGGACCCATAGTAGTTGGCGTGCTAAGGGGGGGGGAGGCACAAAGGGGGTTGGGGGGCAGAGAACTGGCATCAGCACAGGAGCAGCAAGAGAGTCGGCGAACCACACCTTATCCGGCCCTTACGTTTCCGCTCCGCCTTTCCTCCCACCAAGGTCCCTTCCTGGCCCCCCTCTGGTTCTTCTACCTTATCGATTTTTTTAAAAAAAGCTCTGAAGTCCAGAGCGGCCACAGCAAAACAAGTCTTTAAAAAATAAACAAAAACGATCCCACCGCAGTCAAAAAGGAATGCATGGATCAAAAACAACCGTCTGCAGGAAAATGAGAGCAGACCACAATGTGCAACAAGAGGAACGTGAAAAAGGTCTCCGTGCTCACCGTTTTGGTCCTCGTGCCCAGAAAAATCACACCCACCAATGCACACACCAGACTTTTCACGCCGGCGGTGGGCTCACCTTGAAGCCGGTTTTGGTCATCCAGGAGAGACCCAGCTTGTTCGCCAAGACGGCGGCGGTCACGGTGGTCCCGTTATTCCCGCCCCAGCCGACCAGCATCACGCCCAGCTTGGGAACATGCCTCTCGGTGTGGAAGACGAGGTCGGTGGCCGAGGGCTTGACCTGCGGAACCGCCCGACACAAGAGCAGCGTGAGGTCGGTGTCGTCGTTTGGGCGATGCTGAAAAACCTCAGCCTGGTTTCTCGGGTTTGGCAACAGGGGACCCCCCCCCTCGAACCTGGGTCTGTCGGGGGCTCCCCACTTTTATGGGTCCTTGTTTCTGGGCAGAGTTAAGGGGTTCCTCTACCCCCCTCGCCCTGGGGGCTCAGCCCTGCTTCAAACGACCCCTCGGTCTGTCGGGAAGGGGGTCGGTTTGAGGCTTCTGACCCCCAGCCAAACCCCCAGGCTCCAGAGAAACCAGATGACAAGCACTCCAGAGGAGGTCCCCCCCCCTCCGGGCCGCCTGAGCCACCGCCAGCCAGGCAAGGCCACCAAGGCCAGGCTGCTTTCGAGACCCACTGACCAGCCGGGGGACTTCAAAGGATCAAGGGGGGGGGGGCCCCTCCCGGGCTGGTCCTTTCATGTCTCCCCCTTGGCCCCTCCGCCCTTTTCCTTCGGCCACTGCCCCTTCCTCCGGGTCCGGCTTCTCCCCCACGCTTCCTTTCTGGCCACGGGGGCGGTGGGGGGGGGATCCTGGTTTCGTGTCACCTTCGCCCCCCCCCCTCCTGGACCTACCTTGGTGAGGCCGTCCTCCTGGCACACCTGGACGCTGCTGTAGGAGTACCTGGCCTCGATGGCCTCCAGGGTGTACCTGACGTCCGGGCTCTCCACCACGAAGGGGCCGGCCATGGCGTGCCGGGGACGCGCACAGGCACCTTCCCTCCTGGGTCGCACAAGGGGAGAGAGAGAGCTCGGGGTCACTTGGGGTCACGCACCTAAGAGCGCCTCTTAAGGACCAAGGAGGGCCTCGCTGCCTCTCTGCCGGAGTCCCTGAGCCCCACCGGAGAGCCGGAGGACCCCCGACGACCCCCCCCCCCCCGGTGTCCCTGCTGGAGGCGGAGGAGGGCTCCCTCTCCCGGGCCTTGGCAGCCGAGAGGGTTCAAAGGAAGGCGTCGTTTGCCCCCCTTCCCCCCCTTCCCCCCCCCCCCCGCCTTGAAGAGGAACTCGGGCAGAGACCCGACCGGGAGGCGCCGACTCCTGCCTTTCTCGGGAGGGGGGGGGCCCTTAGGAGGGCAGGATGGGGGGGGCGCAGGTCGAGGGGCAAGAGAGGTCTGGCCAGGTGTGGGTCGGGAGACCCCTCCCCCGCCTCGCCCTTTAACCATTGCCCCCCACTCCCTTTGGCACACAGAGACACACACCCCCCCCCGGTCCCCTCGCCTCCTTCGCCGGAGACCAGCCACGCCCCCTCCCCGCCCAGCCCAGCCCCTCCGGCGCGCCCCCCCCGCCCCAAAAGGCTGCAGACCCCCCCCCCTGCTTCTCTCCCCTCCCCCCACCCCACCCCGAGCTCCTTCCAAAGGGACCCAGGCGTCCGGGAGGCCATCCGGAGGGGCAGGGAAAGGGGGGGGGCGCAGCTGCAGGCCAGACAAAGGGGCTGCACGGGGGGGAAAGCGTGGCGGGGGGGGTGGGGGGGAGGGAAGGAAGGAGGGAGGGGAAGGCGCAACCCCGCCAGGCGCGCACCTGGATCCGCCGCCGCCGGGCTCCCCGTCTCCAAAGCGCGCAAGACGGTCTGCCGCGGGAAGGGGAGGGTGCCGGCTTAAGCTCCTCGCGGGCCCCGCCCCCCCAAGACCCCGCCCCATATGAAAAATTTTCCACCCGCTCCCGGGCGCGCGCCCGCGCTCGCCCCCGCCCGCCCCAGGTCCCCTGCGCGCCTCCGACGGAGTTGCGCTCTGGCGCAGCGAGGCTTTGCGCCCTGGAGAGGCACCTGGGGCGGGGGGGGGGGTGTTATCCCTTCAAAGGCCAGGCTGGGGGGGGGGGAGAGGGAGGGGAGGAGAGGACCCCCCCTCCTGGGGGGGCCAAAGGGGCAGTTGGGGGACGCACAGGACGTGGATGAGGATGATGGTGATGCCCTGGCAAACCAGGAAAAGGACCAGAATGGGTCAGAGGAATAGAAACCCCCCCCCCAAGTCCTCATTTGCCCCGCTGGGGACCCCCATCGTCCAGAAGAAGCCAGAAGGAAGGTGGGGAGGGAGGGGGGTCGGCTGCCCTGGATCTGGCCCTTTTTTTGGGGGAGGGAGGGAGGAAGCCACGGCCTCCACTAATTCTTTTTTTTTTTTAAGCATTGTAATAATTTATTATATTGCCTTTTAACTTTGTAAAAGTTGCCAAACCCACCTTTTTCTGTCTTGTCATTTCTAAAGAGAGCTGAAAGGGTTTGACTCACAACAGCCCTCCGAGGTAGGACAGGCAGAGGCGATGCAAGGTTCCAGAAAGCAAGACCTTGTCTTTTTTTTTTTGGGGGGGGGGGGCTTTTAAGAGGTGTTTGAAGAATTTTCTTTAAGAGGTGTTTGAAGATGGGACTCTCAAAGAAGACAAGAATGCTAGGAAAAGCGGGAGGCAGCAGGGAAAGAGGAAGACCCCAAACGAGATGGACTGACTCCCTCAAGGAAGCCATGACTGTCGATTTGGCAAGTGCTGAGGACAGGAGATTTCAGAGAGCCTTCATTCACAGGGTTCCCCTATGTTGCAAGAAACCTCGGAGAAGAAGGGGTGTGTGTGGGGGGGAGAGTTCCTAATTTAATGCCCCCCCCCCGCTCCCACCCCCAGGATCTTGCCCATTGTCCAGGGTCTGAGACTAGAACAAAATGATCCCGGCCTCCCTGCTGGAATTTCCCGACCGCAGCAGCTTCGGGGTCACAGAAGTAACATCTCTTTGTCCGATGCGCTTCGGTCCCACCGGGCCGTGCCAAGCAGTAGATTTCCACTGGCTGTACGTGGAACGGATCCAGCCTCTCTCTCTCCCCCCCCCCCCCCCCAGCGCCACCAGGACGAGGAGGCCGGCTGGCGAAGGGTCCCCCGGAACAGGGCCCTGGCGCCCTCCCGGGATCCTTCCACAGGGCCGTGGGGGTCGGTTTGCAGCCGTCCGGGACCCCCTGGACTCAAAGCATCCGTTCCCAAACTTCGCCGGAGGTGGTTGCGAATCCTTAAGAGGTAAATCGGCAAAAAAGCTGTAGAATCCTTAAGAGGTAAATCGGCAAAAAAGCTGTAGAAAAGAGTCTGTTCATCAAGCCCGGGGTCTTCTCTTCTCTGCATCAATATTTGCTTTGGTGGCCTAAGAAAGCTCGTCTCCCCGGGGGGTGAGAATATGCCAGGAATCTGGTAGGGCAGCCTTGTAGGAAAGCAGAAATTTCAGGCTGTGAGGAAACCTTGTAAACAAACCCAAAGTATGTTGTTTGTTTGTGTGTGTGTGTTTTAACTAGCTTTTATCGGAACAGAAGCCTCTCAAAATCTCATGCGGGGGCAACCAGAGAGACCTAGAAGGGGGGGGGGAAAGAAAAGTAGGAGCAGAGACACTTACTGTTATTATGGGCTGTCTGGCTGCTTTCCATGCAGGGTGACCCTAGGAACGAGCGGCCTCCGAAACGTCCCTTGCTTTTGACTGCCCTGGGAGTCTCCTCTTCCAGCACTATCCCTTGCTACATTTGGAACACTGCCCCGGCCGTCTAGTCGCCTCCGACTTTAGGGAGTCAGTCCATCTTGTGTTGGGGGCTTCCTCTTTTCCTGCTGGCTTTCATTTTGCAGCTTCGCCATCGTCTCCTGCAAATCTTGTCTTCTCATGATTTATTTATGTATATAAAATATTTGTTACATCCCCCTCTGCCGTTTTCCTGAAAAAGGACCGAAAGTGGGCTTATGTTGTTAAAAACACAATATTCAAAGCCGAACCATTTTTTCCTTCTCGGGGGAGTTCAAGGCTTGAGTTGATCCAGGAACCGCTTGTAGCTGCAAAGCTCTCCTCCAGCCCTGGATCCTTCCCTGACCAGCTTCCTTCGTGTCCAGCTTTCGCACCTGGCACAGGTACCCGAAGAGCTGCCTCTTGGCACGTGGCTCCCTTTTCTTGACCTGCTTTGCTTTCGCATTCGGGGCATGCCGTTTGGGCTGCTGGCACATTAAAAAATTGAGCCGCTGCCACCAAGGTGGCCTCCAGAGACAATGAGGAGAAAACCGCCACCCGCGCCGGCTGTAAATTTCCACCACAACTCTGGGTGCCTGCCTGGGCCCTGAAAAGAATCAAAAGACGTTGCCAGCTTTCAGGGAGAAAATCCCACTTCCTCGGGCTGAGCACCCACTGACCTTTCACGGGTAGAGCAGAAAAACGCACGTGGAGGAGCACTGCTTCTAAGTACGTGTTAGGCGCATTGTTTGGCGTGGCCTTCAGGCTGTGCCTCTCGATCCTAAAGTGGATTAAAGTGGATGGCCTTATCCTAAAGGTCAATTGTTTCTCTGAGTAGCCCCAGTTCCAACCGGCAGCAGCTCTTGTGGGTCTTAAGACTGACAACAGAGTGGTCTAAGCAGAAAGTCTGAGAACTCACTTAATTTCTCAGAAACATTTCCTGTTAAACACCTTTGTTTCCAGTCATTGTGTATTTTGGAAATGTAACTTTACTGGGACTCTACAGGCGATGCATAGCATTTGCTGGAGAAATATATTTTCTACAGTGTCATCACCAACATCAACTACCAGAGGGAGCCAGAGACCATATTATGTATAGCATTCACTATTATCCACATTTTCCAGCATCCGCGGGGGGCTTGGAACCGATCCCCCTGCGGATATGGGGGTCCTCCTGTAATAATAAAAAACAGCATTTGGCTTTGTATTTTTATCTAGGGAGAGGAGAGTTTTTCCTTACACATTGAAAAACACTCCCCAGCTTTTTAGGGGAAAAAAATGCTAAAAAATTAGGAAAGCCGGCCAAGGGTTTTTAAATGCTAAACTTTGGGCAAGGTTAAAGACCTTCCGTGTTTTTAAAAAAATCATTATTATTAACAAACAATTGTGCAGCTCAAGGTGTTTTGCCTGTTGAACACTTTATGAATAATTTGGGTCATAATCAAATTGGAAATGAAGGAAAAATGTGCATAAAGGTAAGTATCTTAAAAACAAAACAAAACCCCAAACCAAAAAAGGGTTGCTCTGATAAACAGGATCTCAAAACGCAGCTGTAAAGCCATCTCAGTTTTTTAAACTTTCTTTTCAATAGTCATTAAAGAGCTGTTCCAAACTCTCGGAAATTCCAGAATATATATATATTTTATTTATATATATATATATATATTTATATATATATATGTACACATGTGTAATATACACAATACATCTTTGTATCCAATTCTTTTTGCAAAAATATTATATATAGAGCAATTTGTCATAGAAAGAACTGAAGACCCATCTCTTGTTAATAATAATTCCCCTCCAAAAATATCACGTTCCCGCCCACCCCCGCACCCCAAAATCTCAAAAATATTAAAGTTCTGAGAAAACCCCACCCCTCCCTCGCCAAGGTTCATCTTCACCCCCTTTTTTGGATCTGCTCCTCCTTCGTCCGAAAAAAAAAAAAAGATTTGGGTTCGGTGCCTTTTCCACCAGAGGATGGATCCTGATCAGCACTGTGCCGGTTCTTAGGAAGGCGAGTTACTCTTGTGGGTGGAGAGTAGTTTTGGATGGGGGTCTCTGCCGTGGCCTGGATCTCAAAAGAGACGAAACCCCCCCCCCCACGGATCCACCCTAAAGACGTGGCCTGAACCTTAAGGAAGCAGAGCGCGGACATAACGTCCGGCCGCTCCTTCTGGACCACATCTTTGTCGCTTAAGGTGCAAAGGAAGATCGGTGGCACGTGGCACTCCAGAGAGAGAGAGATCTCCGTGGGACCTTGACGGTGAGCGGGAAGCTTTCCCCAGCCACCCTTTCCGGCACTCAAGGAGCCGAGCTTTCGTTTCCATCGTGGCTGGAAGACTGCGTGGCAAAAGAAGAGATGCTGGTGCACGAGGAGGCCCAGAGCGTGGCCTGGGAACATTCCACGTGTGTGTGCACGTGTGTGCGGGTAACTCGCCTCTCACTTCATGACTGCAGAGGTTTGCCCCAATCTGGAAAGAGGGTTTGGCCTCCAAGTTGATAACGGTCAGGAGAAGAGGGAGGAGAAACCCACACGGCCACGGGGGGGGGGGGGGAGAAATCCTCCCCCCCAAACAATCATTTTCACATTTTGGGAACATCAGGGAGTGACGTGTGGGAAGCCCACACCTGCCGGGCCGCGACTCACCCTTGAGGAAGACCCCTTCGCTTGGCTGGCTGATGAGAGAGAAGGAAAGCTCGCCTCTCCAGCCCGGAAAGACCACAGAAACGGACCTGAGACAAAACGCCGGCTGCCTCGGAAGGGGTGGGGTGGGGGGACCCCCCCCCCCAAAGCTGAACTGGTCAGAGGAGAGCCGAGACAGGCTATGACTGGCTGAAGGGGGTGGTGGGAAAGAGGGGCCACCTCGGCTGGAGGCCATTTTGGTTCCAAGATTAAGAGAGAAGACGGCGAGAACCCAAAGGGATCCAAACCACTTGCCTGGACCGAGAGGGAAATAAAACCGGGAAAGCCAAACAGGGAGAGTCCAACAGGGAAAGCCAAACAGGGAGAGTCCAACAGGGAAAGCCAAACAGGGAGAGTCCAACAGGGAAAGCCAAAATGGGGACTGTCAGGGTTGTGCTTTTAAGCACGTGCCTCCCTCACCTGAAATGCCCCCTCCTTTTGGCCAGCAACCCAGAATTATTTATTTTTTTAAAGGGGGGGGGGTTGTTAAAAACTTGGAGATTGTCCACCAGAATTAAAACATCCGCTCTCTTCAAGTTAGCCTTTGAAGGGTGTTGTTTTCTTTGGAAAGTCCACAGGAAAAGCCAGAGGAGGGACTCGGGGCGCCCCCGTCCCCTCCCTGCTCTGGCTCTTTTCTGCACGGCTTTTCTCCTTAAGGGGTCTAGCCCCCTCCCCTCGTGCCAGGGAAGAGATGGGGCTGGTCACGGGTTCAAACTGAAGGAGGGCTCTCCCTCTTGGTCAGGAAGGAAGGAGGGGGGAAAAGCCCCGATCTTAAAAATGAATAGCAAGCAAAAGACCCGTCTCATCCGCTATTAATCAAAACTGCTTACAGGCGAATCTGAGGAAAACTGAACGACGAGGAGCACTTCTGGGGTCAACCGGACCCTCGGGTGGCCTCGATGGGGAGACGGGTCTGCGTCCGTCCCGCTTCTGGAAAGACACCAAACTCCGCTCACGAAGCGGGAGGGAGCAGAAGGGGGCGGAAAAGAGAAGAGAGGGGTGGTGGAAATGTATAAATTAAAAAAGAAAAAAAGGAAACCGTGGGCTCTATGGCCATTTAATCACAGAGGGTGTCGGGAACGGGTGGCCGATGGGGAAGGGGGCCAAGGAGGGGTGGCTCCCTGCCCAGATACGGGCCGGCGAGGCAGAATCCGCGGAGGAACCGCTTTCCAACTGAACACACGCAACCCCCCCCCCCCCCGGTGGGGAAGGGCTGCAAACTCCTCCAGGAACGGGGATCACGTTTGGTGGCCTCCGAACGTAAGCCAAGGGACCTTTTCTGCAACGGTTGCAATGATCTTGAGAAAAAGCAGCGCCGGGCATGGAGGATCCGGGGCCACGCCGGCCTCTGGGGGAAAGTGGCCAACCTCTCGCAGGAAGGACGTGGCCCAAACCCGCTTGAGCCTCAAAAGCGGAGAGCTGGGCCAGGGGAACGGCGTTTCCCCTGCCAAACCCCATCCCGATCTTCTCCTTTGGGAAACGGTTCACGGGTTCGCGCCCGGTCAAAGGGGTGGGAGGGAGGGAGGGAGGTGGCATCCTCGCCCTCGGCTCTTCTCCGGCCCTGTTTCAGTGCCACGCCTGGAACTGCTGTTGGTCGTATTCGGCGATCAGTTTTTTGATGTGGGCCAGTTTGTTGTGAAGGTATTCACAGCGGTTTTTCTCTTGGCTGTAGTGGGGGTTCGTCTGTAAGGAAGTCCGGGCCGGGGGGGGGGGGGGGAGAAGAGAGAGAAAAAAGCAGCAGGTGAGGAAAAGGGGGCCTCGAGATTCACTGAAGAAAGCACCAGGGGCTGGGAATTTGGGACCTAGAGAGAGTAGGACCCCCGTATCCACTGTTTCGCTTATCCACAGTATGAAAATATTTTTTTTAAAAATCCTAGAAATATTTTTATTTTAAAAAAAATCCCAGAACTGGACCTTAGAGGGAGCCAGAAACCATGCTATGTGTAGCATTTGCTGTAGATGTGCTTCTCGTACACATAGAGGTTTTGCTAATTGCTGGTGGAGACCTCCCCATGTCCTAAAATCTTTCTAGTCCCCATTCTGCTAAAACAACATTTTCACAGTGCTCGAAGGGGAGCTCAACCATACACAAACAGACATACGCACAAGGGTGGGGGGAAAACACCACGGTGAACGTGAGGGCTCACAAGACTCACTTTTTTAATCTTCCGGTATTCTTGCAAAATCTGATCGTGGATTGTCTGCGGAAGAAGGAGGCAGCGACGGTTAACATTTAGCAGCAAAGCCTCGGCCACCGACGGAGAGAGCCTAGAAAGGTGGTCTTTTTCTGGGCCAGCCGTTCTCGTGGGGTTGTAGCTAAGAGTTTGTGTAACTGGTTCCCAGTACACCACGGCTTCCCACACTGGGAGCAGGGTGAAGAAATGCATTTATTTATGTATTTAACTGGTATCTCACCCCGCACAGTATCACACTCTCCGGCTCGTTTAAAACAGTAAATTCAGTCAAACAATACCCAACCCAACCCAAACATATGATTTCCATCAACAAAGAATGATCTGCAAGCAAACCCGATTTCAAATAAACACTTAACCCGCTTAAAAATCCCAAGTCAACATGCAAGGAAAAAAAAAAGCTGCTTTAAAAAGTTCAGCTTTCACCCATTTTTTCAAAACTTGGGAGGGAGCCCGCCTCACCTCTGCAGGAAGGAGTGCTTTGCCCCCTGCTATTTTTTTCAGGTTCAATTTCACGTTTAATGAATTTTCAGGACGAGACAAAAAAAATAAAAATAAAAAATCCATGCATATTTTCACCTTAAAATAATGTCCCGTTAAGTTTCTGTCTTTGTATTGAGTATTTTTTACTCAAGGAGAGAGGGAGGACGGGAATGGAAAAAGAGGGACCCGTGAGGGTTTCTCAAAAATCCAGAAGTCGGATTTGGGATCCGTCGCCTTGCGAGGTCCAAAAACAGGCTCACGGACGGCGAACGCTGGCAGCCTCCCGGTCTGCCCGCCCGCCCGCCCCCTTCCTTGGGCCCACCTTGTACTCCTCGGATCCCTGCGTCAGCTGCTTCAGCTGGGAGTCCAGCTGCATGAACCGCCGCGTGACCCTCTCGATCCGGGCGTGGAGGTCGCGGTATTCGCCGTACTCCGCGTTGAAATCGTTTTTGTAGCTCTGCCGTTGCTCCGAGGAGGCGATGGCGCCGTAGGTGCTGGGTGGCGAGCAGATGTGGAAAGTTAAAAACCCATGAATGACCCACTGGGTAAATCTGTGACAGGGCCTCAACCCTCGGGAACCCTCGTGACCTGGCACCAGGCTCACGGAGGCCTCTGAAGCTCAGCATCAGGTTATTATGGAATTTAACAACCCAAATCCTGGGCATCATCCTCCACACCTAGGTAGGGAATGGATATTTCAGGGGTTGAGGTCTCTGGGTGCAGATTGGGAGTTCGAATCCCCCGCTGTGCCTCATTAATTATTATTATTATTATTATTACAGTAGGACCCCACTATCTGTGGGGGATCAGTTCCGACCTCCCCCCTGGATGCCGAAACCCGCAGATAATAGCAAACCCTAAACACAGTCTGGTCCCTCCTTCAACACTTACACTAAATAATCCGGTGCGTCTGATGTCGAGGTTGGAACGCTGGAGCTGTTGCACGTCCCGTTAAAACCTGGAGAAGACGCAGTGAGTAGAGGTGACGACAGGAATAAAACAGGGGAGGAAAACCCACCATGCTGACTGATTAAAAAACTGCCCCAGTTAAACCCGTTCTATTTACAGTAGGAACCCCCTTAACCACGGGATCAGTATCCACTGGTTCACTTATCCACGGTCTGAAAATATTACAAATGTTAAAAGAAAGATTAAAAAAAAGAAAACAGGTCTCTTCCACTGCAACAGCTTTCCAGTCTTAGGAGCCGACCGAAGTCACCGCGTCGTTCGGCTCGGCGACGCACTCACCTGCCGCGTCGTGGGTGGCCCCCGTTCTCGGGCCGCCCTCCTTCCGTTCACCGTGGGGCTTCTCTTGGGTGGCCGGGGTCGGCGGCAGGGGGGGCTCCTCCGTCCGGTCCCTCTCCTTGTGCTTCTTCCCCTTCTTTTTCGACTTCAAGTGAAGTCCGCCGTTGTGTTTGCTCGCCTGGGCAGAGTCCGTGGCCGGCCGGGACGTGGCCGTCCGCTCGGCCGGCTCCGAGTCCTTGCTACCGTCGTGGCTCAGGTCGTTGCTGACGTCGGCCAGCGGGTCGTGAGGCCGGGGCGGCTCCAGCGCCGGCAAGAGGGAGCCGGAGGTGACGGAATCGGCCGCCGTGGCCGCCACGCCGGGCCCGTGGGTGGCGCCGCCGAGCTTCCCATTAAAAGTCCTTTGGGCAAAGTGGGAGATCCGTTGCTTTTTGCTGGAGGGGGGGTCCGTGGATTCCAGGAGCTGGGGTCGCTTCTGCGGAAGGGAAAGACACTTTTTATATTTAAAAAAAAGATAAAAAGAAAAGCACAATTTTTAATGTTTTTCTCCCCGCGTTTACCTGCTTTTAATTATTCAATCGTATTTTAATTAGCGTATTGTTTAATTTTATTTTTTAATGTTGAACTGATTATGTTTTTAATTCTATTCTTTTAATAATATGAGCCTCCTTGGGTACCCTTCTCGGGAGAAAGGCATCCTATAAATGAAACAAATAAAATAAAATAAATGTAATTAACCTTTGTGTACTTACTGTTCTCAGCTTTTAAATGTCTTTTACTGCCCCCTAGGGTCCTTTTTATTTATTTGTTTTTAAAAGGATTATTAACAATATTACTATATAGACAAACACAACACAGGAAAAGACAAACAAGGAAGAGAAAAAAAATATACATATCTTCACAAAATTAAAAAAAAAAGACAAAAAAATAAGAAGGGAAACAACTAAAATTAGTGCAACCGTCATCATCACCAGGACCAGCAGAGACAGAACTTTCTCCAAAGTTTTTGATTACGTGGCCCCAAACAACCTTTCCAAAATAACTTTTATCTCCTGCTTGGTGAGATGACCTTCGCCTTTTGCTATTACAAAATTCAATTTTTTTTTGTCCTATTTCAACAAATGTCTTCTCTTTTAAGAATCCCTTTTAAAAAATGATTATATCCCAGGTCAACTGATCGTTCACTGTTATGTCTGGGGTCCTTTTTTTTTTAAGGAGAAAGGCGGGATAAAAATATTTTAAAGAAACAAAAAAACAAATACAATACAATATAATACGCCAAGGTTCAAGATAAAGGCCGGCAAGTCTGGGCAGGTCCAGAAATCCACGCCCTCAAAGTGCAAAAATCAAACAGACTAAACTAAACTAAACAAAAGGGGAAGGTTAAGGCTAGAAGGTGAACTCTCAGTCTGCCAGAAATGATTCTCGGGGGATGCAGAATTCAAAGGGTGAATCGCCAACAGAGAAGTGGAGATTTCTCCCCCACCCCTTTTTTTTTTTGCTGGAAAAAGAGGGGTCTGAAAGAGAGAGGGCTGGGATTCACAAAATAAAATAAAATAGAAGATTCTTCTCAGAAGTTATGCAAACCAGCCCTGCAGGGGAGTTAGAATGAATGAGATTCCTGCTCTAAGCACAGAAAACTATTTGGAAATCCTGGAAAATTTTGCTGGTACCAAACGAAACGGCCTGTCGCCACGAGAGGGCACTGCTTCCTCCCCCCCCCCGCCCCCCAGGGCCAGGAGGGTGACCGGAAGACCCCGATCCATCATCCCTGGCACTTCCCTTCCTGAGTGTCTGTTTAGGTTTCTACTTGGGCTTTTCCCTGTGGGTGAAACGGTCCAGGTTTATTCCTCTTCAGGCTCCCTTCCGGGAAAGAAAGAGCCCAGGGGGAGAGCGTGTGGGGTTCGGCACCTGGTGCCATGAGCCTCCTTGTCCAGGAGCAGCTGCTTCCTGGCTTAAGAGGGTCCTGGAGCCCCGAAGCCTTGGGGCAACCAGACCTTTGATGGGGTGAATTGAAGCATCTTGTGAGATGCACCTTCCTCTTGGCATCGCGGGCCACCCTCTCCCGGGCGCCTCCTCCTCCTCCTTCGGGGTTTAGAGGGGGCGTCTGCTGTGGACATTTTGACGCTTGCATCCCATCATCCTTCTGCCCACGGTCTGGGGCTGATGGGAGTCGTCCTCCCGGGGACAAAACCACCACACAAGCCTGGGCCACCGAGCCCGCTTTTAAGATCGGGGCCCTTCTTCCCTGTTGCTGTTCAACCTACACTGAAACCCAGTTCGTTCCAGAGGTTCCAGTGGGAGGGAGTTCCAAAGTCTGGGAGCAGCACAAGACAAAAGGGCTTCGAACAAGATCACCGTATGTGCAGTGCTTTTTTTTTTTAAATAAGTAAAAAAAATGGGCCCCCAGCCCAGCTCCATCCAAGTACCCAAACTGGCCTTAACCCAAAAACTCCAGGTACTCCCGGTCCCCGTCTGTAACCAGAAATCTCTGCTCCTCGAGTGGGACAGGATGGGGTGCTCAGCGCCAACCTGGAGGGCTTGGCTCCTTACCTGGGGAGGGGAGGCGGCGAGGGCATTATCTCTGGTGGGGCTGGCAGGGGGGTTCTCTGTGGGGCAGCCGGCGTTTGGCGTCTGGCAGAGTTTCCTGGAAAAGAAAAGGCAGCAGAGATGGTAGGGTTTGAAACGGGATCAAAGAGACATCGTGATTTGGTATCAATAAACAAACAAATAGTATGGCAGTTTTCTGGGCAGGGTGGTGGTGGTTTTAAACCACAGGAATATGTGGGTCGGGCTGCTTCAGTTACTTGTGGGTCTGAGAAGGTGACCCTCTCTCGGCAGCATTTGCTTGACGCTTTTTAGCATTGGCATACTCGCCGTTGCAAAAATATTATTTGACATAAATAAATAAAAATAACAAATCACGTTGAGAAGCAGCCTGGACAAGGGCCATGTTTAACGTCCAACGTGTGTGGCCCCCCTAACTCCCACCGCCAAACAGCCCGCCTGGAAAATGTCTGCCACGGGATCCAGCAAAATGGGGGTGCTCACGATCCTGCTTTGCAAGCAGTCTTTGAAAACCTAATCTGTATTTGGGATGCACGGATGGATTTCTCCTTTCCTTGTTTAAATCTTCCTCTTTTCCTTCCTTCTCATTCTTGAAGCCTGCCTGCCTGCCTGCCCACCCGCCTGCCCAACGCTGCAAGCTGACACTACAAAGATTTAGGGCGGAGGTCCATACCAAACGTGGACTCAACCCCCCCCCCAAAAAAAACTCTGCCCCCTCCTTGGGTTGCCATTATGGGCTGGCAGTGGGTGGCTCCGATTCCAACACTGATCACATCCTGTCTTTCACTTCCAAAGCCAGGTTGTGTGTGTGTGTGTGCGTGTGCTTGTCCAAAGGCAAACAAGCACGTCTGCACACACATGCTTGCTCTCGCTCTCTCCCCCCACCCACCCACCCCGGTCTGGCCTCCCTTCCCTTCTTTGAACCATTGCCTGCCAAACCCCTTTGGCACAAAGAAGAGACGCGGTTGGTTTAATGCCGGTCCGAACGAGCCGGCAGTTTTCTTTGGCCGAAAAAGGGGAAAAAAAGAAAAAAGAAAAGAAAAAGGGGAGCGAGGGGGGGGGGCTGATCCACGCGTGCAGGGGCTGGATTTTAATTCAATGGAAAACTACAGATCACAAGGGGTGTGTGCAGTGAGTGGCACCACCTCGAGGCCTCTGTGGTCCCACTAGCCGGCCCCCTCCCTCCCTCCTGGTCTCTGGGCATCTGGGTGAGCCGCCGCCTAAAAATAGACCCTGGGAAGGATGCGGCCGCTTGGGCAAACAAAGATGAGGCCATGCCAGCTCCCCCGAGGGGGAACAGACAGGGCGGTGCGTTCCCAGGGTCAAAAAATAATTCTGCGCCCCTGCTGAGGGTTGGGTTTTGTTTTGTTTTTTTCCTGCGCCAGGAAAAGCAGAGCGGCCGACTCTTGTGTCAAGTCACAGAAACGGGGGCTTGGCTTTTTCTCTCTCTTTTGGAAACCCGACGGTGCCATGGCGTCCTTCGTCCGGGGAGGATTTTCCGAGCAGCAACTCTGCTGCTGTGATGGACTAGGAACTTGATTCGCCCAGCCGAAAAGAAATGAAAGCCGAGAACCTCGACCCTTGCGCCAGGTGTCCTCTGCTGTCCGCCGGCAGAATCACGGTGCGCGTGCACACACAAACACGGGTGCGCACGCTTGTGAGAAAGCCGTGGAGGTGGGGGAAAAGCCCCCTGGAGAATTCAAGAAATAAACGGGCAACCAGGCTTCCCTGGAGGACTTCTATTGGCACTGATTCTGTCCTTTTTAAAAAATTGGCCTCAGGAGGAGCCGGTTTGTATTAACCGAAGTCGAGTCTCCAAATCCCGCGAGGTTCTCGTCCCCCTCTATTCGGCACTGGTTGGGCCTCCTCTCGAGCCCTGGGTTCAGTTCTGGACACCACACTTCACAAGAAGGAGGCTGGCCGGGCGGTAGGATCCTTATTTCAGAAAGCCAGTTTCCAACTTTTGCTAAATACTGCCCAGAATTCCTGCTGCAACAGGAAGGATGTCACTGAGAGGGGCGGATGGCCTCTAATTAGAGACTCCCTCCTGATCCCTGTGGCTTAACCTCATTGCGTGCAAGCTGTACACACTCCTAAACTGAAGCCGGGACTCCTTCACCAGGAGCAGTCTACCCCAGGCAGGGACATCTTAGCCCCCCGTGCGGGAGGCGCTAAGCAAGGGGATGCGGGCCAGCCGCGCGCTTTGGAAGGGCCACGTTCGACAGGCCCCTCGGCTCTGAGAGGGGCACCGTTACTCCTACCGGAAGAGGGTCCGCTTGAGCAGCTGCTGGTCTCCTTCCGAGTAGCCCGGCCAGTCTTTCTGCACCTCTTTGTAAAGGCAGTCCTTCAGAGTGCAGGTGCTGTCTTTGGCGCTCACGTTGGCAACCTGTGCGGGGCGGAGAGGAGGGAGAGAGGAGAGGAGGAGAAAAAATCATTTTAAGGGCTGCAAGGATGATGATGTGCTAGCCATTCCATTCTCATTTACAGTGAAAAACCTTTTCAGGGTTTCCCAAAGAAGACTCAGGTGACAGGGTTACCCCCCCCCCCCGTTGTGTTTTTCAGGTACACAGGTAGACTGCGCCTCCTTAGGGAGGCTCCACGCAGATTTCAGAGAAGGGAGCCACCCACAGGAGACAGAGGGAGGTTGTTCCATTCCTTTGCTTCCCCCCCCACCCCCCCCCAATGTGGAAACCACAAAGCTTGTGAGCACGGGGCAGGTGTGCGCACGCGCGCCCTCCTGGGAGGGTTACCTGCTGCAGGATGCCGTCCAGGGAGTCTTTATCCGGAGGGGAAAGGCCGTCCTTCTGCAGCCGCAGGAGCAGCTCCGGCTTTTTGTAAGGCTTGAGAGCCAAAAGGTGGATCACCCGGTCCCTGAACGGCCGCTGGGAGACCGCGCTGTGGCTCTTCTTGATGGCGTTGGCCAGGTTGACTGGCGTTGGGTGCTTCCGTGACGGAACGGCGTCCGGAACGCCCTGTGCGGGCTTGCGCACTTTGACGGTCTTCCCTAAGAGTTGGGCGAAATGAGGAAGGAGAGAAAAGCAAAACCCGGTTGAACATCTGGGAAATGCCTTTTCTTTCTTTCTTTCTGTCTCCCTCTCCTTCCTTCCTTCTTTCCTTCCTTTATTTTCCACCCCCATTAATGCCGAAGCACTACTCTGGGTGGTTTACAATAAATACATAACCCAAAAAGAATAATATAATAAAAACCATGTAACCGACTGAGAGAGAACCACCGGCTGTGAAGGGGGGTGCCGATGGGAGGGTTTTAGGTTTTGGGATCCCGGGGCCAGGCAGGCTTCCTGGAAGATGGACCCAGCGGGACGGACTGGGAAGAACGGCTCTGTTTTGCACAAAACACGGACGGACGAAGTGAGCACCAAAAGAAGAATTTATCCGATCAAACATCCGTCCCTTGTGGGGAACAGAACCACTCCCCCCGCCCGCCGATCCAGGCTAGGGGGACTTCTAGGAACGTCATTTCGGCCCCCGCTGGAGCCTTCATATCAAGAGGACAAAAGGATAACTCCCTCTTCCTCTGACTGATCAGCATGGTCTCCACCGCCCCGTGCTTTTCTCCGAACGCAGCCACAGCGCCGCGCTTCCTTCCGCCTGCCCGGCCTTCCCTCTGTCTCGAAAACGATGAGTCAGGGATAACTCAGCAGCCTGCGAAGAGGCAAGAGCAAACGGGGCCCCCCCCTCGCAGGGTTGATCTCTATTTTTTTCTTCTTTTTTCAAAGGTTGAAGAGTTGAGTTGTTGTTGGTTTTTTTACATCATGGATTTCTTTGGTGGATTGGAAAAAATAATAATCGTTTCAAATGACCAGCAAGAGCCATCAATGAAATAAAAAGGGCCAAAATTCTGCTGGCAAGTGAGATGGACAGGAGAGTAAATTGGAAGGGGTTAATTACTGCTTGTGAACAAGTCACGGCTTGTTCCCCCCCCCCCCCCCCCCGTTGCTCTGGAAGCAGCACGCTTGATCCAGACCAGACAGAGGTGCTCCCGGCCGGCTGAAAAGCAGATCAAGGTAACAGGAATGCGGCCCGTGCTCGGAAAACACAAACTCTTCTTAAGCAGGGCTGGTTTCACCACGAGGGCCCAGATTCACCCCACCCCACCCAAAGAGAAAGAGAGAAAGCGGCTCACCCCTGTACTGGGCCCCCGTCTTGAGGACGATGGCTCCCCGGCTGCGGGTCTCCTCCTCGGCCAAAGCCATGCTCTGCTTGGCCTTCTGGTACGACTCGTCGGTGGCGCAGACTGTGATTTTGTCCTGGATCCCCCCCAGGCAGTCCAGCTGGATGTTACCATTGCTGCAAGAGAGGGAAGGGGCGTTAAAACACAAGAGAAGCTGTTGGGTTCGTATGCCCTACATAGCTCAGAAGGAACTAGTTATAGGAAGAGCAACTATTTGTAAATAGTTATAGGAAGAGCAGTTACTTGTAACTAGTTACATTTGGGATAACAAGGCTGCAACGATGCTACATTTCACAGGCACTGCCCTGAGTAGTTACAAAGACCCCGCTGAGTGTCAAGGAGGATGGCTACCACTCCTCAGTCATCCCTCCTTTGGGTGATATACACCGTGCTATTTCATCCCTCTTGCCGGGATCGGCCGAAACGCACCAAGATCTACAGGAAAAGAGCAGGAAATGTGGAAAACAGGCGCCAAGGTGCGGGAGAGAAGACCCAGGGGGGTTATGTCCCTGCCTTGGGCACGTAGTTCGCCGGGTGAGCCTGGGCCGGTCCCCCTTCTCAGCCTGCCGGCCTTCCCGCCTCGCTGGGCTGTCGTGACGGCCCTTGAGCTTATGGGAGGCGGCGTGGCTTTAGGGGAGCAGCCAAAGCCTCCGCTCTTGCTCACCTGGAGACGTACTGCTGGATGCAGTCAAAACTTCCCTGCAGGCTGTCCTTGCCGATATTGGAGAGATAGAACGAGAACGTTCGCACCCCTGACGGGCAGTCGGGCTGAGGTATCGAGATGTGCTGTTTCGAGGAGAGAGAGAGAGAAAGGCGGCGTCAAGCGTTGCAATAATAAGACGGACCAGCCTGGCCGCCGTTTGGATTCAACGGGCTTACTCTAGTGTAATTTAGGACGCTAAATCGGATTTAGGCTACTGGGTGATGCCCCGCCCATCGAATCCTATTACTCTGGCCAACCTCACTGGGTCGTCGTAAAAGTAATGGAGGGAGGAGAAAAAGCTATTTAAATCACCCTAAGTTCACTGACGGGAGGAAGGGTGTAAATCTGAGCATTGAGAGTAAATAATATTTAAACACTTCCCTCTGTGAAAAAAACACAAACTTTTGCTTAAAGAAGCCTGCCTCAAAGAACCGCGTTCCTGAGAAGCTGATTTTCCCCTTCCGGGGATGCCTCGATCTGTTAAAAAAAAAAAAAAAAAAAGCTCAACCCTGCACAGAAAATCTGCAGGAAATCTACTGTGTGTGTTGAAAAAGACACCACCCCTGCTTTTTTTTGGGGGGGGGGGGCGCTTTTGTAGAATTTCTTGAACAGTTCCAGAAAGTGTTCGGGGGGGGGGGGGTGAGGGCTGGAGGGAGAGGAAGAGCTGTGAGTAAATAGCAGCGAGGTTATGCTCCACCCTCCCATTAGCATGTATGTTTTGTTATTACTGGAGAAGATGCTGCCCACGGTGCCCAAGGGGGGGGGGGCGCGAACTGACGGCAGCTGTTTCTCTCACCGCCCGTCCCCTTCCCGTAAAAAAACAAAAAACAACAAACCCGTCCGTCTCCCACAGCTGCGACTTTTGCTCTCACCAGGAACAGTAAAAAAACAAAAGAGCGATGCCAGAGAAATGAGAAAGCGTTTTGGTTTCGACCAAGTCCTGAGAATAGAATAACGGCCCTTTTCTGTTTTCACATCTGAACGGAGAGGATTCTCGCTGAGGTTCATGGCATGGCCAAACTGGAAGGGGACCCCGGAGGGTCATCTAGACCAACCCCCCCCGAGCAAAGCGGGAGAGATTCACAGCGAAGCGTGCTTGTTGGGAGGAGGGGGGGGGCATCCCGGTCTCTATTTAATAAACACCAGTGGAAGAAAGACCATAATCCCTGAAGGAGTCTAAACACCCGTGGCCAAACCGCCCTTAAATCAGGAGTTTTGGGTCTGGATCAGGGTTTTTCCCCCTGGTCTGGTCTCCTGAAAATCCGCTCCCTGAGCTCATAATCCAGTGGGAATTTGCAAGGTCAGCCTCAGGCTGAACTCTGCCCCGACTGTGCTCCATTAACTTTGCTAATTGCAGCAAGTCGTATTTTCTACTGACACTTTCCAATTACTTTTGTAACAAGCTACTGTTCTCTCCTGAAAGTTCCCCCGATGAATGAGAACAAACGGCACACGCACCTACAATCATGCAGGATTCAAGGGGCGAATTGAACAAACGGCACACGCACCCACAATCATGCAGGATTCGAGGGGCGAATTGAACGAATGGCACACGCACCCACAATCATGCATGATTCGAGGGGCGAATTGAACGAACGGCACACGCACCCACAATCATGCATGATTCGAGGGGCGAATTGAACGAACGGCACACGCACCCACAATCATGCATGATTCGAGGGGTGAATTGAACGAACGGCACACGCACCCACAATCATGCATGATTCGAGGGGCGAATTGAGGGGTTTTTTTTTTTGTTTGTTTTTTACAAGCCACCTTTCCAAGCAGAGGCTGGGGCCTCCTCAAGAGTCGACCGCCAGGACCTTAACAGACCAACAAAGGCTTGCAAAGTTCTTCACGAACGGCCAGCTGGGATTTCATAGGGTTTCAGGAGAGCCCCGGCTAACTTGCACGCTCCATTCCGGGTAGTTTCATTTCCTGGAATCCGTTTCCCTTGCCTGCCACCAGAGCTGCTCAAGACACTTCCGTTATTGCAAAGGGTGGTTTTTTTTCTTCAAGGAAAGGTTTCAGGTCTTTTCCCCCAGCGCTGTTTCAGGTTCCATTTTATGATCTTCACCTTCCTTACAAGGTTGGCTCATCAACAGGGTCTATATTTAGCTGTGCTTTTAAAACCTGGTTGTTTCCCAGGAGCCTTGGGCCACTGGGAAAGAGCGGGTTTCCAGGAGAAGAAGACCCCCCCGAAGGTCATCTAGGCAAAATCCCAGCACCCAAACTCTCCTCCCTTTTGTCTTTCTGGCAAAAACAACAACAACACACACACGTTTCTATTCAGGCTGGCTTTGGGACAACTGACCTGTCACTGGTTAAGGACAGGGCTTTTAATGAGAGACACTGTCCTTTTTTCGACACTGTGGTTTTAAAATTGGTGTTAAAATTACTCAGCTGGAAACATTCACGGAGGCCGGCCAAATCTACGGTATAAATCACAGTCGGCTCAAATGCGGCTCCTTGGGAGTTCAAATCCCACTTTCCTGATCATGCGCTAGTTACGTTAATTAATCTTAGGACCTTAGACGAGGCGAGGCTTGGCCTCCTCTTGAATCCTGTGCCCAGTTCTGGATATCACACTTCAAGACAGACGCTGACAAGTTCAGAGGAGGGCCACCGGGATGATGAGGGGACTGGAAGCCAAGCCCGGGAGGAGAAAAGAGAGAAAGGACTGGGCAGGTTTAGTCATGAGAAAAGAAGATGGAGGGGAGACAGGAGAGCACTTTTCAAAGACTCGGAAAAGTAGTTCTACAGAGAATCAGGGCAGGATCTGTCCTCCGTCCTCCCAGAGGGCAGGACACGTCACAATGGGTGCATGGGACAGAAAGCCAGATTTTGTTTGAATATCAGGGAAAAACTTCTTAACTGTTAGAGCAGTATGACAAGGGAAAAGCCAATCCCCAAAGGAAGCCTCAGGAGGAAGGCAGCAGAGACCGGCTGCATGAAAAACAAAACAAAACTCCAGGGCGCCTCTGAAGGCTGAAACTGAGATCAAGGCTTCTGAGCACACTGGGAAATAACCAAGCTTTCTGTCATATCCTGTAGGCATGAAATAATTGTCTCCCAGAACAACCTGTGATCCAGAAAGGACTTTTTAAAAGTTTTTCTAGGGCAGCCGAATCTCTCTGGCATCCAGCTTGTCTGGATGGCTGGCCATTTGAAGTAATTAAACACCTTGGTGGCTCCATTCCTATGCTAACGAGCCACCACCGGCAGAGATGCACAAATAGAGAGGGCACTGGGTTTTTATCCACAAACGCTCACCTCATGAGGCTTTTAAAATGCCAATATTATTTTGCTCTTTTCTCTCTCTCCCCCCCCCCCCCCACATTTAATTTCGCCAACAGGGATCACAACCTACTTCTTTGCCATTTGGATTAAGAGTGTTTTAGTCTTAAACATGGTGCCATGGGGTGTGTGTGTGTGTGTGTGTGTTACACCCACTTTACACTCCAGGATTCAAGGACCTCACTTTTCCCCTCCAGGTTTTCGGGACCAAACAGCAGAAAATGAAAGGCTTTTCTATCCACGCAGAAGGCCTCTGACTTACCCCTTTATTCCCTCGGAACTGAATGGAGGGCTTTGGCCCGGCCGAATCCTGAAACAGAAGGAAGAGGAGGAAAGAATTAGCGAGGCCCCATGGAAAACCCCAAAGCAGGCAACGAAGGAGTGGGATCTGAGATCCCGTAGAGGTAAAAGGGAGAAGCAGCTTTGGAGGGAGGGACCAGGTAGCCCGGGTACCTTTTGCCATCTTGAATTTTGCTCTGTTAAGGGTCTCCCCCCCTTTTCAAACCCAAAATATCCTGAATTATTTTCTGCTTATCTGGGGGTGGGGCCAGGCACGTTTCAACGCCATGAAAGCTAAATGGAGCCCTCCACGCACAGCAGCAGTCTATCTCGGAACAGAACCTCCCTCTAGAGAAGCAGTCTATACCTCTGCTAAGTAGCGGACAGAGGAGAAGACTTATCCCCGTGGGCCCCCCGTTGGTGGTGGCTCTGTGACCATCGGATAGCTGGAATGGTGGATGAGACAGAAATTGGCCCAATCCACCAGGACAAGACCCGTCTTTACGGAACTATGTGAGCCACCCTAGCCGAGCCCCTGAAAAGTCTCCCCTGCACTTCCCTCTTGCCGCTATGTCCTGGTATTTGTTTATTTATTCAAAATATTTTCGCCCTCCCTCTCTCCGTCAACAAGGGCCCAAAGGCGGCTTACATCATCAAAAGACAATATTTAAAAGCTAAAAATAGCAAGTATACAAATGTTTAAAAAGAACTAAACAAATATTCTATTAAAGAAGGTAAACGTAAGCAACACCAAAACGCATTCAAAGCAACAAGGTATAAGAATCTATTTTAAAAACCTTCTCCGACCACCCGTCATTAAAGGGAAAGAGAAAGGTCTCGGCCTGCTTGTGGCCAGCCTGGTTTCCAGTGGGAGGGAGTTCCAAAGTCCTACGGTCCAGCCACAGAGAAGGCCCCTCTCCCATGTCCCCATTAGAGGGATCTGCGAGGATGATGGGACCGAGTGGAAGACCTCCCCTGATGATCTTAACACCCGGGGCAGGTGAGACTGCTTGGGCCCAAGAGGTTTAAGCCTTTCTCGGTCAGAAACGGCACTTTGAATTGTGACCGGAAACGGATCGGCAGCGGGGGGGGGGGGGGGGGGGGATGATGACATCCCTCGAACCAGCCCCATTTAGCAACCTAGCTGCTGCGTTTTGAACCCGATGAAGTTTCCAAACACGTTCCGGAGGTATTCCTCTGTTTTCGCCCTTGGCTTATTTTCAAAACTCTCTGCCTCCTTGCGAGCTAAAAATGAGTGGACGCAGAGACGAGGCAGGACTCCCTGAAAAACTAAGAAAAACTCCGGTTCCTCTCCAGGAATGCATGCAAAACACACACACACGCAAAGAGAGAGAAAGAGATTACGTTCTGCAAGGTTTTTGAACTGCTGAAAAACAGCTGACGTTTGCAGCTCTGGTGCAGGACAAAAACACTACGTGTGAGCATGCGCGTGTTCAACAGATAATCCTTGCTTCTCTGCCAGGGGAAGCTTTGAAGCCGCTCTACCCTCAGTATTTAAAAAAAATTAAATAAAATCAGCCATGGTTCCCTCCTAAGTTAGTCTTGCTGCTGTGACCTGTCCTGTTTGTTTGTTTTGTTTAAAATATCCTTTTATTATGCCTAAAGAGAAAGGTCTATTTGCCTGCTTGCGGAAGGACAGCAAAGACGGGGCCCAGCCTGGTTTCCAGTGGGAGGGAGTTCCAGAGTCTCTGGGAGCAGCCACAGGGAAGGCCCCGTCTTGTGTCCCCATCAAATGCACCTTGAAGGTGGCAGGACGGAGAGAAAGGCCTCCCTGATTACTGCTGTTCCCAACGGGCACACGTACATCATGTCTTTAATGTATGTCACTTCCTATACTTATAGTATAGGACGCCGAGTATCACCTCTCATCCTGCTGCCTGCAAGAGCCCATAATATTCTCTGTTTTCTTGGCAACTTCTCCTTTTCACAGTTGAAAAAAAGAAAAAGTCACTGGCTGCAATCGGCAAGAAGGGGGGGGGGGGAAGGAAGGGCGAAATAATCTACGACTAATCTTCATCTTGGTTTCCAAGAAACAGAAGTTTCCGAAAGGCCTACATTTAGACTGTAAAAGAGAGGGGAAAAGCCCCTTATTGAGTATTCCAAAACTGAAAGTGAACAGATATAAAGGGAGGGGGAAAAAAAAATAAAAAATAAAAATTGAAGGCTGAGATTGGAACCTGCATTCAATATTAGCCTTACTGAGGGGTCGCCTATGGCGAGCTCCAGCAGCGCCCAGGCGAGCAGAGCACGAAGGAGGAAAAAAAGAGAAAGGAAACAAAGCCAAGCAGCGCAAGAGTGCGGCGGTTTGAGAGTCCCTCCGTTCGTTAGGAAGCACGCTGATTAAGTGGGCTCTCGGGAGGCGGGCCGAAGAACGACGAGAGACAGAAGCCGCCCCCTCGCTCCCCGATCATGACGTCAAGTTCCAAATTTATCTCTCCGTGCCGGCGCACGCGTAGCCCAGCCGCCTCTGCAAGGCGGGACCTGGCCCCGCGGGGCCTTGAACGTGGTGGCTCCGGGGACGACGTCTCTCCCCCTTCCCTGTTGACACCCTCGCTGGAAGTTCTCCCGCCGTTTGGCTGGCTTTCTTTATGGCCCAAAGGACGACAGGGCCCTTGGAAAGCTTTGAAACCAAGACGCCTCGCCCCCCACGCTCCACGGCGGGCCCTGTGGGTTAAGGGGTGGACGACAGGGGAGCGTCCTGGCTCCCAGGCCAGGGATTTTAGAAGGTGCAAAAGCAGATTGTGGAACGGAGCCAGAAGAACCCCACCAAGGCCATGGAAGGAAAGGACCTGGCCAGCCGGGGGAGGTTAATCATTCACGGTTAGGTTGCGCTTTCTCGCTTTCTCTGGTGAGGCATGGGAAAACAAGACCGTGGCAGGAAGGGAAGGGGTAAAGAGCAAATTATTATGGGGTGCAAAGGGGCAGGCTGTCCTAGCTGGGAGCTTTTTTTCTGCGCAGGAAGCGTGCACAGAGCTAGGCCTAGCTCAGCTGCAAATCCTTCTGGCGGAGGCCTTTCCCCCCAGGCGAGCCATGCTTGGGCTCCCGCAGGGTAGGCAGGACGCCCAGAATGGAGCATTATGGTATCTGTAGTCCAGGAGACCCCAAAATCCTAGCCTGCAGGCCGCGCTTCTCTGGCGGACCTCTTTGGAAGGCTGAACTCGCCCTCCCTTCCTTCGCAGCATGCTGGTGACTTCACAGGGGTGAAGAAGGGAATCCTCTCGATCGAAGTCATGACAAATGGGATATTAAGAGCTGGCGCAGCCGTGCAAGGGGGGACCTACTGCCCAGAAGCGGCAAGGCGGACATCCGCTCCCTCCCTGAGGTCCAGGGTTCTTGCTGGGCTTTCGGGCGGCGATGCAGATTCTGCCCAGCGGAGTTTGCAAAAGGGAAGGTGGCTCGGCCAGCACACCCGAGGCTCCAGCCGCTCCTCCTGGCGTTCGGGACAAAGCCAAACTTGGCAGGAAGGAGTAGGCGGCTGTGCCAAAGAAGCGAGGTGGGGCTGAGTGGCACCTCGCAAACTCTTGGGTAAACATGGCCATTTAAAAGGCAGAAGGGAGCTCCTGTCCCGGAGAGGGTTTGCTTTAGGCTGCTGGATTGGCGGGCTTTCTCTCTCTCTCTTTTTTTTTACATCAATCGATGGCGTTTAGAAAAGGCAGAGGGACAAAAGAAGGGCCCAGAAAGCCAGCCGTGGGGGGAGAATAAAACCAGCCGCGCGGTATACAAGCAGGGTGAAAACCCTGGCGTGGGTCTGAATGGGCCTCGTCTGGCTGCAGGATTTTGCTGGAGGGTATGCTGGATGGAGAGCAGGGGAGAGAGAGAGTGTACAGATATTACGCATGTATATTATTCATGCCACTGAGTAAAGCTGCAACCCATCGGAGAGAGAAAAAGCTTCATTTTCTGCTGAAAACGTGCTTGATGGCTCTGGAATCCTTTCTGCTACTGGTGTCATGATGGCGCTCTCCTATTATTATGTTTGCAAAGCATGCTTAGAGTGCTTAAAACAACAACACAGAGTTCATTTCCTCCCTAACCTCTGTGACTCAGGTTGGGACTCAACTTGCCTAAACTGGCTAGCTTTTCCCCCGCCACAGCCCACCCTGGGAGCCAGACCAGGGCCCCGGTCTCCCCACTTCATGGGCGGAACACGTCTGTGAGGCCGAGGCGCCCGACTCCAGCCGTCACCCAGGAGAGGAACGGCGAGAACTGCACAATCTCCGTGTCCCGAAACAAGAGCGTCCTCCCGGAGTTTTGTGGCACCTTAAAAGTTTCGTGGCACGTCCTGTTCGGCACGAGCTTTCGTGGGGAGCTACGGCCGAAGAAACTGTACGCCGAACAAAACTCTTCTGCTTTAGGGGCTCAGAAGGGCGCTTCGGGAATCTCACCCTCTCTGTCCTTCCCAAAACGGATCGCTTTGGCCCTCCACCCCATGGCCCCGCAGGGAGGCTCCGTCTTAAAGGCCGGGGAGGGAAGACAGGGTTTCCCAGCAAAACGCGGCTGTGACGCTGTGGCTCTCCTTTCCGCCCCTGCGCCTTCCTCCCAGTCTCCCCCACAACCTCCCCTGGAAAACCAAAAGCCACTTCCTTGTTCAACTTATTTTTCACCCTGTTGGTTACAACAGGCTCCCCGGTCTCTCGGGCTCCGGTGACGCATCCCCGTCCTGTTATTGCAGGGTTAGGCCCTCAGTGGTCACCCGACCGACTGACCGCTTGGGGCGAATTCTGAGACAGAGAGGAAAACGTACAAAGCAACAGGATGGTCCACACCGACCTTCCCTTAACCTGGGGAAGCAATTCAGCTCGGCCCACCTCCCAGGGCTGTCGTGCACAGAAGGAAACTAAAAGGCCCTATGTCCCCTGAAGCTCAACGGAAGAGACGTAACTAGCCAGCAAGAATTAACCACACACACAACCTTTTCTGTTTGCCCTCAGACACTAGGCACTGGCCATATAAACAAATTCTGGCACATCTCTAAGGGACTAAATAAAGATCAAGGCTTCTTTGTGACGCCACCTATGAAAAGGACCCAAAGTGGCTGACATCGATAAAAGACAATATGTTACAGCTGAAAAAAAATGAAGTATATAAATATTTAAAAGAACAGCAAAACCACATTCCAAGCAGGAGTTTCTGAAACGGAGGTCCAGGCACCTTTATGGATGACGAAGGCGAACCTCAAAAGAGAGAAAAGGAAAGGTTTTGCCAGCCAGGGAAGGAGTTGGATCATTTCTCAGCTGCCGATGAGTCACAGATAACTTACACGGGCTGATGCTTGGGCAGGGGGAGGGAAATATCTGAAGAGTCGTTTGTGTATGTGTGTGTGTGCACGTGCACGCACTTCGCGTTGCAGGATGGATCCACAGCGAGTTTAAAGGATAGGAGAGGTACGGGAGGAAAGACCCAAGGGGGGGGGGACTCTGTTGTCGGTCAGGGAGGGGATTTGGGGGCTCAAAGCCCTGGCCAGCTCTGGACCTGCAGTCCAAGAACACTTGGGTGACCCACGGTTGGGCGCCAGCTAGCGACAGGAACAGAAGCGAGCTCCTTCCTGGGGCCACTGCTTCCCACCCCGAACACTTAAAGGAGGAAATGAAGCCCCTGCACTGATATTTTTTCCCCTCCCCAAAAAAAACCCCCCACCAGCCAAAGGGATGTTCATCCTGGAGGCTTAATCGCCCCTTCCAGCCACCGGCAGAGCGCAGGAGAGAAAAGGGACCGGAGGCCAGCCGTGTTCCTGAAAACCTCTCTGGTGAAAAAGAGGGGAGGTTTACCGGAGCCCCACAACAGCGAGCCAGGGGTTCCTGGGAAGGGTGGGGGGGGGATGTCAAAACATCTGGGCGAGGAAGAAGTGGTTTATTCTCCCAGTGCTCAACAGTGGGATGTCCAGAGGTTTGGGTTGCCCACGTCCCAGAATTTCTGGGAAGATCTTCCGGGCACTGCATCTGGAGGCCTTAAGGGGTTGGGGAAACCCAGACTGGAAAGGTCTTCTCCAGCCGAAATGTGGTCCCTGACCCCTCCCCAAACCGGGCCTGGATTTCCTAACCCAACACCCCCCCCCCCCTCAGACTCCCAGCCACAGAGGGACGGGTGGACGTGGCTCTCCAAAGAGGCCCTTCCTCGCCCAGCCGGCTGCTCCTCTCAAGATGTCCCAACCTGCTGCAGGCGCCGAGGGCGCCCGGCTCCGTGCGTTGCGACACGCCTCGGTGTCGGCGAACAAGAGGAAGGGGCGTGAGGAGCAGACGCCTCACCTGGGGAAGAGAGAGAGACCAAGCCGCCCGGAACGGCCTTCCTCTTGGGAGGTTTTTAAGACGGGACAGGGACCTGTCGGAGGAGGTTTTTAAGTATAGGGTGGGGCCGCGGAGAAAGATGCCTCTCATCCGGAAGGCGGCACCACCCTCGTACTTTGGCAGAGAGGCAGCTCCCCGGTTTCCTGGCTACTCCGAGGGACGTCAGGACCAGGGAAAGGGCACCCCCCCCCAAAAAAATAATCAACCGTGGGTACCGCCATTTTGTCCCAAGGCCATGCTGGTCCTGATCCCGGACATATGAATTTACAAATCGATTCAGAGAAAAGGGCACGGCGGAATTGGGAACCAGGGCCACCCCAAAGGTGTCTCTGACCCCCCACCCAGCCCTATCACAAAAAAACTCCCGCTATGCTTTGTTCCTGGCGACTGGTTTACACCGTTTAGCAGGAGATCGTTTTGAACCGAGTCTTACAGCTGGCGGTTCAAGGAAGGGTGTGTGTGTGTCTTTCTTTGCGACCCTGACACCCCACCGGGGAGGTCAAGCCGGTAAGGGTGGCTCTCTTTTGCTCTGCTTTCTCCTGACAACGCTCCTGCAAGGTAGCGCCGGCTCGAGACCAGGTCTGGCTTCATCTCTGATTGGAAAGCTGTCGTCTGAGAAAAGGGAGAGGAAAATGAATCCAAAGAATTTATATATATATTATATGACAGAGAGAGAGAGAGAGAGATCCACCTGGAGCCATGCAAAGGCTGTGGTTTGGTGGGCAGAAGAGCGAGAGAACTGTAACCGTCCAGATGTCCGGGGCTTTCCTCTCCCCCTGGCACAGCAAACGTTAAGGCACGGTCAGGGCTGTCCTTCTCCTCAACCTCTGGAAGGTCAAAGGTCCCTCGTCGGCACAGCTGGACGGTTGGATTCGGAGCAAGGCCGCTTCCCGAACCTGTCATGGGACAGGTGGCGAGGCTTGGGGCCACCGAGCCGAGGGGACTAAAGGCTGCCCGATGCCACGTTGCCACTCAACCCCTCACGTCCAAGTTTAAATAACATCCTGTGGCTGTTGTTCTCCTTCTAAAACCTGAGGGGAACAGCGCGGTTGCCCAAGAGCCTTGAACCAGGGCCCACCGAGAAGGGCTGGCGGCTTAAGCGGCCGACCCCTCCCGTGGCCAGCGGTTCAGTTGGGGTTTTATTAATTTGGGGTGGGGACACGGAGGTGGTGAGGGGCTGTGTTATCTGTTGGCAAACCTACAGATGCACAGACAGATGGCCCGCCCTCCATGGGTGATGGATCGGACCCCGCTGGACACCCCCCCCCAAAAGCAGCCTTTTTTGGGATGCAAACACGAGCCACTTTCCCCTTTGAGCCCCGGAAACAAACCTGACAGACATGCCGACTCTTCCTACTGCGGATACACGCTTGTGAATGAGACATGGCTTTTTATTTAATCTACGCCCGGTTGATCAGCTCGCCAAGGGGCAGAAAAGCTCCCTTCTTCCTGGCTCAGGCTGTGGGCCACTGATTAACTCACCCCCCCCCTCCCCACGTTAAAATTAGAGCCACGGCCAAGTCCCGGATGGCCCTCGTCGTTAGCTGGGGTCGTCCTGGATGGCTCTGGCACTAAAACGATCAATCAATCAATTAATCAAATTGCTGGGGAGGGAGGTGAGAGAAGAATTTGCATAAAGATCCTTATTTTAATTTTTTAGAAATTAAAAGGCATGCCACTGATGGCCACCCGAGCAAGGGAAGGCTGCAATGTCTTCCCCCCCCCCCCCCCTACTGTCTGGCGGAAAAGTTTCCCCGAAGAGTTTTGCTTTAAGCGACGGGGCCGTATTGCAACACCCCCCCCCCCCCCAGGAAAGTGTCCCGAGGACAGGCCTTGGCAGCACCCCAGGAAACCCGAGCCGGCCAGCCGTCTGCCCCACAACGAGGCTGGACAGCAGCAAACAAACAACCCCTCCTTCGTTCCCTTTACATTTATTTCCATGCGGATGCTCTCAGCTGAACCGTGGGGGTGGCGATGGGGTCCGTTTGTGTGTCTAGTGTTGTTGTTTTTTTTTGCCCCCCCATGGGGCAGAAGAGAAAGGGGGCACAAGCTCTGTGAAGCTCAGCCACGCGGGCTCCGAACCCATCCGGCCCCAAACGGGACGCATGCAAGCTTCAGGGTCACACGGGTGTCTGTCTCAAGCCGGAGGGTTTTTCTGACAGAGAAGTGGGCGGAAGAGCTGACGTCAAGGGCCGACTTCCTCTCTCTCTCTCAGAACGAAGGGAGAAAATACCCTGCCAGGGCGGGTTGAGGGCGCAGAAAAGAGCAGAGGAGGGATCCTAACTGGAGGAAGAGACCGGTGTGGCCCAGAAGCCTTCTACAGCCATCTTATTCAAAAGCACCGGATGTTTCAAACAAAAACAACAAGGCTCCTCTCTCGAAACTGGAGCTGTTGAAAGACATTAACCCCCCCCCAAAAAAAACCCTGAAATCTTCCCCATTTCCACATCACAGCTTTGTTGCACCCTCGCAAAATACTTCGAATCACACTCCCCCCCCCCTTTGTCTTGCCCGGGGGTGGCTTAGGCCACGGCCTGTTTTCTCATGATTTGCCACCATTTAATACTCCTTCGTATCAGTAACGACTTAATTAAAAACACACACCGACCAAAGTGAAAAGCTTCTTTCTCCTGACACCCCCCCCCAGGGTCACGGCTCAATCCAAGCCCCCCTCTCCCGAATCAGTGAGGAGATCCCCCCCGGCCCACCCTCTGAGCCCCCTCCCCACTGACTACCTTTCTTTTCCAACTGGGGGGGGAAGCAACCCACCCCCCATTTTGAAGGCTGGAAAGCTGAACGGCTGAGTATCTTTCCAAAGGGGTCCCCATTGCCCATGACTTGCTCCCCTCTCAAAATCTTTTGGGGGGGGGTTAATTTCCTAGACTGCTTTGAAAAAAGGAAAACGGGGAAGAGACGGACGCCAGCATCTTAAGTGGCCCCCCCTCTGGATTAATTATTGATCGAATTACTCTTTAAACGGCAACCCCCCCACTCCAAATGGATGCCGAACATAAGGTATGAAGGGAGGGCCTTTTTTTGCCCCATCATCCTGCAAACCCCCCCCCCCCGCTGTTTTATACATTCCTTACCCCCCCCCCCCATCTCTGCTTGGACCAGCCTCCTGCTGGCACTCCAGCACCCAGCACCCCCAACCCCAGGGCGATGGGAATTGTCATCCGAGCTCAGCCAGCTGCTTAGGCCCCATATATTCATGGGAGGGGTCGCCTTCCTTAAAAAGGGACTATGGAAGAGCAAAGGGGGGGCATCCTCTCTCTCCCCCCCCCTACATTTCGGGGAAAATCCCCCCCCCCAAAGCAACGGCGGGTCTGAGTCACAGCCTAGTTTCCCCTCCCTACAAAAACTGGCCTTTTTTCACCCAATAATTTCTGCCCCCCCCCCCGTTCCTCTTTTCTTCCTAAACTTACAAATGGGGTTTTGTGGGGGGGGGGGGAGTTTAGCAGATAAGCTCTTAAACCAGCCCTTCTGTAAACTTGCGGGGGGGGGGGGGCTGTCCTCTGACACCCTTGTTTTTTCTTTTTTTGAGGAGGGGGGCAAAGTCTACTTAGGAGAAGGGGAGCCCCCCCCCCGTCCTTTCCCAGCTCCCTTTGTCAGGGATTGTGCCCCCCCATTTCGAAGCCCAGAGACCCCCCCATATACCCCCCAGGTGTCCAGATTGGAGGGGGGGTGTCCCTCTCTCCCCCCCAAAATCAAACCCCTCTCTCTTTTCCTCCCCCCCCCTCAAAGGCTCTTTCGAGGCTAGTTTGGGGCCTTGTTTGATTTAAGGGGGGGAAGACACCCCCCATCAGTCTCCTCCTGCCATCCCAAGCCCCCCCCAAATATCTCATGGGGGGGAGCCCAGCCCCCCCCCACTTTAGGAGTGTATTAGTGGGGGGGGGCTTTTTTCACAGACCCTCCCAACACAAACTCTTTCGGAAAGGGGGGGTCCCCCCAAACTCTCCCCCCTCCTCCTTTTGAGGGAAAGGGAGGGAGGGAGCCCCCCCCATTAAAAAAAAGAGAGAGGGGGGGTCCCTGTTTTCTCTTGAGGGGGGAGGATTTGGGTGTCTTGAACCCCCACCCCACGCTGCCCCTCTGAGGGGGCGGGAGGGGGGGACCCCCCATTTTGGGGGCCCCCCCATTCCTTTCCTTTCCTCTCCCTCCCCCCCCGGGGGGGGGGGAAACCTACCTTGCTCCCCTGGTAGGCCTCGAAGGCGCGCAGGGCCGAGTCGGTGAGCTTGACGTGGAAGAGGGAGAGGCGGGTGCCGCGGCCCAGGCGCCCGCAGGACAGCGCGTAGCCCCGCTCGGCCGCCAGCGCCGCCATCTTGGGATCCTCCGGCGGCCGCAGAGCGGGAGGCGGCACAGGGACAGGCGGAGACCCTGCCCCGGCCACGCCCCCTCCGCTATTATGCAGCAGGCGGACACGCCCCCTCCTCCTCCTCCTCTCTCCGAGGCTCTCGCGCGACTACGCCCCCCCCCGCGCGGGGCACGCCGGGAAATGGAGTCCCAGTCCCCGCCCCGTTCGCAACAAAAAGAGACCGCGCGCTTTCCTCACAAAGGACTCTGGGGAATGTAGTCCTTTAGGCCCGCCCAGCTGGCCTCCAGGTCCCTCCTCTCTCTCTCTGTGTATACTATACAATAAGAAATATGACCCAATATATATATTATATTATATAATGCATTAAATGTATAATGTACAATGACTATATTTTCGCATTATATTGTGAAATTGCATTTCTATATATCATGCCATATTATTATATATGTTGTGTAGATTGCTAGATAAGGATAGCGTCTGTGTCTGTTTGAGGCGCATAGAGATGAGACACTTTTAATCAGGGTCAGTTCCGAAGCCAAGGTCCGCCGGCAACCCCTGGGCGGCCTCGGGCGAGCACTGCGCAGGCGCCGCGGCTGCAGGGCATGCCGGGAAGCGTAGTTCCTGGCCGCAGGAGGCCCGAGCGAGGCCTACTTCCTGCCCTTGCCTTACATAAACCTCAGGGAATGCGGGCCGCGCGGGGCTCCTGTTGCAACGAGGCCCCGGGGAGGCCCGTGGGCAGCGAGATGGGTAGAAGTGAGCTTTCTTTATAGGCCGCGGGCGCGGAAGGCTCCCTCCTACGCCAATAGCGGGCCTACTTCTACGCCGCTGCGGCGCGCGAGGGATTCTGGGTAACGTGCCCCTTTTCCCTCCCCCCCCTCGCTTCCTCCCTGAGAGCACGGGGAGGGGGGAACTTGAGAAGGCGCCTCATTGGCCAGACACCGGTGGCTGGGGGCGGGGATATTCAAAAAGAGGGGCGGGTCCGAGCAGGCTCTTGTGGCGTGACGCCATTTCCTCTTCGCCGTGAGAACCGCGCCCTCTCTATAGGGCCAAAGCGCGGCGGTGGGCGGGGAAAAACTACGCTACCCAGAGAGCAGAGCGGCCAGGGGCGCCCGCCTCTTCCGCTCCGTCCTTGTCTTGGATTGGCTCTCCCGGAGCGGCCCAATGGGCGGCCCCGTCCTTGGCCTGTAGAAGGAGCGGAGCTTGAGAGCCTTGGCTGGGGTCGGAGGAGGAGGCAGGTAAAAAAAAGGTCCTTTGAGCATGCACAGAGTGCCCTGGGTGGGTTGTCATAACCTCTGATCATGGACAGAGTGCCCGGGTGGATTGATAACCCCCTGAGCATGCACAGAGCGCCTGAGTGGGTGTTTGGCACCTGCGAGCATGCACAGAGTGCCTCTGGTCAAGTGGAGGCGCTGGCCTTGCACATAAAATTTCTTTTTCAATGACGAGTGCTGGAAGGCTTACCTCTGAGCATGCACAGAGTGCATTGAAGAAGCTGGTTCTATGATGCTGTGCTCCTCCTCGTCTCTTATCCCATTGATGGAGGCCTTCCTATGTCTGAGGAGACGGATTGCAATCTAGGAAATCTCACACTGAAAGAAGTTTATTTTGAAAGCATGCTTTATATATTACTTATTGAGTGTAATTCTTTGTTTTCTTCCCGCCACCTCTTCCTCTTCAGGTCTCTGTTCCTGATGCAGCGAGCTTTGGCCGCCGTCTTCCACCGGCGTGGGATCGGAACCCTTTTCTCCCCAGCCTGGAGGCGACCTCTCGACCCCTGCCAGGCCCCGGAGCTGCCGGTTGGCTTCCCCGGGCCGGTTATGCCATGGAGTCGCCAGCAGATCCGGTCTAGAGCCCGCGGCAATGAGTACCAGCCCTCGAATATCAAGCGGAAACACAAGCACGGGTGGATCAAACGCATCCGATCGCCCAGCGGGATTGACGTGATCCTGCGCCGGATACTGAAAGGCAGAATATCCCTCACCCACTGAAGCACGAAGGAGGAGGAGGAGGAGGAGGAGAGGCTGGTCATCCTTGGCTAGAAGGTGGTGATGAATCCTTGCTCCAGTCCGAATCCTTGATCTTCCCTTGGTTGGGTACTGGTTGCGGTCGCTCTTTTCCTCCTGGAAGGACTGGGATCCACGCCTCAAGCATAATCAGTTAACTAACCCTCCTTGCATGAAGATGACCGAACCGTCGCCTGTGTTTCTTTTATAAAAAGAATTTGAGATGTGGTTATTAAAAAGCTGCCTGTGTCCCAGCAAATCTGGTGTCCTGGTTCTTTTTATTACACATATAATGCTTTAGTATTGCTCACATGGATGATGATATACAGTTTGCCTTTTTTTTTTAAAAAAACCCATGCCATCAAAGCAAATAACACCATTTGTTTAAAACAGAGCAGGGAGGGAGTCAATATTTTTAGGTGGAAATGGATCCATTTTCATAAAGAGTGTAATCACTGTGAGAGCTCTTACTCCCCCCCCCCTCCCAAAAAAAACCCACAACCTTGCAGGCTTTTAGATAGTCCAGGTCTCTTAGGCCAGGATCCTATTATTGGAGGAGATCAGTGGGGTTTACTTTAAAAATTCCCACACCATTCAGAGATGATTATTTATTTTATTTAATTAAAATATCATTACCCCACCCCAACTTTCTCCTAAAAATAAAGAACCCAAGACAGCTTAACGTCACTAAAAACACAACAATCAAAGCTTAGAAACAGTAAATTATTTCAAATATTAAAGAAGGATTAATAACACGGGATGGAGCTAGTATTGTGTATTTTTAATTTTTTCTTTCCTTTTGAGTTCTTTTGTCAGTTTAATTTTTTTTTGTTTTTGTTTCTTTTGTTGTTGTTTGGTCCTTAAGTCGTGTCCGACTCTTCGTGACCCCATGGACCAGAGCACGCCAAGCCCTCCTGTCTTCCACGGCCTCCCGGAGTTGGGTCAAAGTCATGTTGGTCGCTTCGATGACCCTGTCCAGCCATCTCCTCCTCTGTCGTCCCCTTCTCCTCTTGCCTTCAACCTGTTTCTTTAGTTGTCCTTATTGTTGGATATTATTATTAATAATATAGTTAATTTCTTTTAGAAGACGGATTAATAACATTTATTTATTTTTTTGGCCCTGGCTGTTGTTTTTATTTATTTTATTATTCATTTATAATAAATTTTATTTTATTAATTCAATTTTCCTGCAGTAACTTTGCCTCTTTTTTTCCCCCAAGTCCTTTTTAATCCCCCACCACCCCGCAAAAAAAAAACCAACTAGCCAATCAGCGCCTCCGAAGAGAACAAGACTCTTAAGGCAGAAAGGATGGCGGCGAGGGAAAAGGAAAAGAACCACATTTCCCATGATGCCCCAGCGGAAGTCCTTCCCCCTTTTCTCTCTCGTCTCCTCATCCGGGTGCTTTGCGCTCGGCTTTCCCTTCTCCTCCGGGAGAGGGAGGGAGGGAGGGAGGCGGGCGCTGGTCCTGGGAGCGGCGTCCGCAGAAGCCAATGGCGCCAGCGCTTCCGCCTTGGCCGGCCCAATGAGCGCCCGCTGAGGGGGCGTGGCCGAGCGGCGGACCTAAACGACGACGACGAGGAGGAGGAGGAGGAGGAGGGAGGGAGGAAGGAAGGGAAAACGGAGGGGGGGCGGCGGGGGATGCGAAGTTGCTGAGGCGGCGCCGGGCCGGGAAGATGGTAAGGGGGCGCCCCCTCGGCTTTGGGGGTGGGGGGGGTGCCTTGAGGGGGGCTGGTTTAATGGGGGGGCGTGCCTGGTCCCTTGGGGGGGGGTCTGGAGGGGCGGTGGGGGGAGGGACACCCCATGGGGAGGAGGGGGGTCCACATGGGGAGGGGAGGGGCTTGGGATAAAGGGGGGGGGAAGAAGGACCCTGGGGGGGAGTGGGGGGAGGGACACAAAGGGGGGGTCCTGTTTGGGGTGGGGTGGGGGGGGGTCCTGGCGCAGCATCCCTCCCTATGGCATGGGTGGGGTGGGGTGGGGGGTGGCTTTCTTTGGGGAGGGGGGTGAACAATATCGCCCCCCCACCTCCACCCACCCTGCGGGGCTGTGGGTCAGGGGGCAGAGAAGGGGGAGGGGCTCAGGGGAGGGGGTGGGGTCTGTCTAGGCTGAGGGGTCTGTGGGTCTTTCCCCCCCCCACAAGGGGCGACCCCCCCCCCCACAGAGACACACACACACACTCCCATTCCTCGCTTTGCCACATAGGGGAACGGGCACAGCTACTTATGGGGCGAAGCTGGGCTGGGTCCTTTCCAGGGGGGGGGCAGATTCTAGGGTGACTTTGTATCCTGGTTGCCCTATGGGGAGGTCTGGGGCGGGGTTGGGGGGGGGAAGGCAGCCCTAAATAGCTGCCTTTATGGGCCAACCCTCGCCTTTTGGAGACCCCCCCCCCCGGGGTGGGGGCTCCCTCCTTTGTATAACTTTCGGGGAGGGGTGAGAGAGTAAAGGGACTTGGTGGGGGGGTGTCTCGGGGTTCAGATCCAAGGGAACCCGCTCTAGAAGCCCAGAAAGCTTTCATGCTTTTATAAGCAGGTTTGGGGGGGTCTCCTTCAGGTTCTGGGGTCCCCCAGCTATGGGGTCATTCGTTGAGCCTGTGGGGAGGGTGCAGAAAAGCTGAAAGGATCCGGGCGGTGGGACAGCCACACACAACCCACCCCATAACACTGTTCCCCCCCCCATATGAAGTTGCGCCTAGTGACCCCCTCTCTAACCCCCTGTGGCTTTTTCTCTGATCCTAGGCGGACTTCCTGAAAGGGTTGCCGGTTTACAACAAAACCAACTTCAGCCGGTTCCACGCGGACTCCGTCTGTAAAGCGTCGGTGAGTGGACATCCCCTGTTTTTAACCTGTTCAGCGTAAATCCAACACAAAGTGGCCCCGAATCCTTGAGGCCAAGCTGCCTCTGCAAAGATGCTGCTCTTTCAAAAGGTTCACACACACAAAAAAAAGTCCCATTGAGGGTCTCTAAACAACACACACCTTATGTGTTCTTTCTGGCAGCAAAATAATATTTAAGGATAGCACTGATGCGATAATTAGCTCGTCAGGCCAGGGTTTGTTTGGAACGAGAAAGACACGGGGACCCAATCCCTCATATTGCAAAAGTCCATGTAGGGGAAGCATGCGGAAAATATAATGAGGGTTCTCCTCCACCCCCAGTGCCGTCCGCAAGGATTAGGATCCGCAAACAAAGTGAACGAACCTCCCCTTACACTCAGATTGTGAGCAGCTGCCTTGATCCGTTTAGGGAATTTAAAATAATTACAACCCAAGATGTGTTTATAACTCAAATATCAGGGAAAGGGAACGGATGGCTTCCCACATGTGGTGGTTTTATTTTGAAAAGGGGGAGGGAGAAGTTTTATTTTTAATGAGGGAGAAATAGAGACCTTACCAAATATAGATACTCTGGTTTTGTGTCGCACCTCTTTAAACCTTTTATTTTTGTCGATTAATTTGTGAAAAGGACGGAGAAATTCGTTTCATGTCTGTAAGAGTGGGTGATGTGTTTTATGGGACCGCACGCCCTTTTGACTCACTGTTGTGTTGCGTTATGGCGAACCCTGCAATTCCTAGAGGATGACAATGTTATTTACATATAGTACTGCTCCCCGATACCAGGCATGGCTCCCAGATGGTGGGATCCACTTCCCTTACTGTTCCGGTTGTTTTCCAGTCCTGCGTTTTGTTTTCTCTTGTTTTTAGGAAGAGTTTTTGAAGAGAGATCTGCTTAGGATACCGATCAACTTTCACGATGATTTTATCCATTCACAGACTTGTCATTTTTGTCACAGTTGTGTTTGGTTTTATTTGGTTTTAACAACGCTACGCTTGATTTGACTTGCTGGTTTTAGGATGTTTTAAGAGGACGGTAAAGGTATGGGTAGGAAAGCTGGACAGTCAAGAAAGCCGACAGGGGAAAAAATGGATTCATTTAAAATGTGGGGCCGGAGGAGAGCTTTGCAATTACTCTGGACTGCCAGAAAGATGGACAAGTGGGTCCTAGATCAGATCGAGGCTGAACTCTCTCTGGAGGCAAAAATGTTGACACTGAGGCTGTCATACTTTGGGCACCTCATGAGAAGGCTAGATTCTCTGGAAACGGCCATCAGGCTGGGAAATGTGGAAGGCAGCAGGAAAAGAGGAAGGCCAAAATACAAGATGGATTGACTCCCTCAAGGAAGCCACAGGCTTGAGTCTGCAGGAGCTGATCAGGGCTGTTGAGGACTGGGCCTTTTGGAGGTGGCTCATTCGTAGGGTGGCCATGAGTTGGAGGCAACTAGATGGCTGGGACAGTGCAAAATGAAACAAGAGATAGTGCTAGAAGATGAGACTCTCAGGGCGGGGAAAAGCAAGAGAGATTTTGGAGAACGCTCATTCATGGGGTCGCCAGGAGTCGGAGGTGACTAGATGGCACATAAAAACAAAGCCTCCTTGGTAGAGGAACAGTAGAGTACAAATATAACAAATATTGCTACTACTACTTATTGCAGCCATAATTTGAGGTTTAGCTCAAATTGTTATGAATTGATGTGATGTAGTGGAGGGACGGGGCAGACTTGGCTGCCTTAGTCATGTTGTGGTATTTATTTATATTTATTATCTGCGGTATTTATTAACTGCTCTGCGGTGCTTCAGACACGAACAAAGGAGGAAAGAGAGTGGCCGACTAGGGACCTGGGTTCGAATCTAGGCTCCAGGCTGGGGTAGGGCGTACATGCCACTGAGAAAAGGACTTTTAAAATATCTGGCACACCTTGAAAACCCTCTTAGAGTCACCGTAGATGGGAGGCAACTTGACGGCCCGTAACCGCTGGAATTTCGCTCTCTGGATGAAGCAGGCGTCGGCTGTTTTTAACGGAGAGGAAGAGTAAAATATTTTAAATAAATGAGTGAAGTGTTCTGAATGGCCATGGAGAATCTACACCCCTGCAAGGCAGTCCAGAGCTCTTGCTGTTAGGGAACTCTTCCTAACGCTGAATTAAAAATCCCCTCTCCTGTAATTTAAATACAATAGATTCACCGCTGCCACAATTTTACTGATTCAGTTCAGCCGATTCCCTCGACGTTGGTTAAACTGGACGTTCGTCTTTTTCTCGCACACGGGCACCAGAAATCTCACTGGTCTATGTTTTTGAAATTTGCAGAACAGAAGGCCCTCCGTATATCTGCCTACGCAGGAATATCCGTCGGAACAAAGTAAGTCTTATTCTCTGGTGTGACTCCCGACGCTTGTTGAATGGACAAAGCTGTTGCCTGAATCCGCCGACTCTTAAGGCGTTTAACCACCTTTGGGAGCGTCCGGCGGCTTTATAGATTTGATTTGTACGTTGGTTTTTCTCCAATATGGCTTGCTGGATTAAAACAGCAGCTCTCCAGGGTAGCTGGTGGGATTCTCCAACGGGCTGCTGGTGGTTGAACCTTCTCTCTGCAAAGCATAGATGGCTAGGGCTGGACGGGTGGGGTGGGGGGCGTGTCCATGGGTCCAGCCTGCAGCCTTCCTGGCATGTGGTCCTCGGACACCCCCAGGATGGGAGAATCCGCCTCCCTGCCAGGCTGTCCATCCCGTTGTCCCCTTTGGAGGGGAACGGAACCGGCCTGCTCTTTCTTCCAGGTCACTTCAAATGTTAGGTCAGGGCTATCCGGGGGTCTCCTAATTATATAAAGTGTTCTAACCATTCCTCATCAGGCTCGGTTCCCAAACCCTTTATCATCCTGCTTGCCTTCCTCTGGACCCATTCTAGTTTCTCAACTTCCTCCTTAAACTGGGGGTCCCAGAAGCAGGCAGAGTATTCCAGGAGGCGTCCGAACAAAGCCGAGTAGATTACACCTACCGCTCCCCTTGATTGGGTCACTGTTCTCGTGTCGACGCCTCCGAGTATCGTCTTAGCCTTTTTTGCTGCCGCATCCCCCTGTTGGCTCATGTTTAGCTTGTGGCCTCCTAAGACTTTCCACGGGCACTGCTATTGTCAGGCTGCCGTCTTCCAGCCTGTGTTTATGTCTCTGGTTTCTCCTGCCTAAATGTAGAACTTGTCACCTTTCCCAGCCGATGCTCATTTTGTCTGGTTTTGGCGCAGATGATAGAGGTACTGGGGGTGACTGTGGGAAATAAAAGTGAATTAGGGCCCGTCTCTCCCTGAGATTTTGGTTGGGTGGCCGATAAATCTTCTGCAAGGTAGCAGCTCCGATGGCGGGATTTATTTCGAAGCAGTTTCCAGAGACTCTTTGGACTGGAGAGGCTGCCGAGAACTGAACCCGCACCGTGGACTACGTGGGCTCTGCTCCCGTGTCTTGTAAGCTCCTTGCACGGAGCAAGCGTGGCTGGGTGTCGGGAGCTTTGAGGCACCTGGAAGATTCCTTGCAAGTAAAATTTATTTTGCCAAGCCACCATTGGGTCCTTTTTTTTTTTTTTTTTTGGAGAGAGGCGGGGCAAAAAAATTATTTTAAATAAATAAATATACCTGCTTTGTCAGAGTCACGAAAAACCCATGCTAAAATAAATCTGTTGGGTCTTAAAGGTTGCTGCCAAGTTCTCCTTTCTCTTACTGGTTACGCTGAAATAGAGGATCCCAGCAATGCCTTTGAAAAATGGTTGCGTCTATTGGGGTAGAAGAGTGTATCTTTGTATCCAGTCCGCTCAATATTTATGAATTTATTCAAAATATTTTGACGTTTTTTCCTTAAATCAAATCAAATGTGTCAATCTTCCTCCTTTATTTATTTAGAATGTTTTGGCCTTTCTCCTTTAAAAAGGACCCGCATTGTTAAATGATTACATTCTATTAAAAAGGGTAAATAAAATCCCTACTAAAAAGATATTGAAATGCAACCTGGCATTTAAATACGGAGAGAGAGAAAAACATCTGCGCTTCTTCCCCGAGCTTTCAGCTGGATCTTGCGCGTGTGGGTCTGACGGGCTTTCCTCTCTTCTTTTTCCCCGACAGTCATTGTTACAGAAAAGACAAATATACTCTTGCGCTACCTACATCAACAGTGGGACAAAAAGGTATGGGTTTTATGCACGTTCGCGTCCCGCCTGTGCAGACGGCTTTAAACCACTGGGGGATAATAATAATAATAATAAATCTGAGAACGGCAGAACTTGGAGGGACCCGATAGACCGTCCCGTCCAGAAGGCACAGAGGGGGATTCGAACTCCCAACCTCTGGCTCCACAGCCAGATGCCTCAGCCCCCAAGCTCTCCTGCAGTTCTGTGGTTAAACGTTATTTGTTAATGTTTTAAATTTCAAATTGTCGGGACCCAGCCTTGCTTGGGGTTGGGCTTCCTCCCTGGAAGCAAAATCAGGGGCGTGATTTTATTTATTTTTTTTGTACCTTTCTGCTCTCACGGCCCGAAGGCAACCGTGGAGGGAAATCCGGGTCCAAACCTATCTCTTCCCTGACCCTCTTCCGTTCCTTTCTCTCTCTCCCCCCCCCCACTCCCAACCAGAATGCGGCAAAGAAGAGAGACCCCGAACAAGTGGAAATAGAGGGAGAAAACTCCGCCCCGCCCCGCAAAATCGCCCGGACAGACAGCCAAGATATGAATGAGGACACTTAAAACTTTTTGTTTGTTTGTTGTTTTTTTTGCTTGTCTTTGGTGTTTAAAATTTTCTGGCGCTTCCTGTGTGGGTTCCCCCTCCCCCCCTTTTTTTTTTTTGGTATTTCAACATGTCTGCGCACGCAGGAACAGGTGTGAACACTCACAAGCCCCTCGCCACTAGCCGCCTGCCGTCCCCCTCCTCCTCCCACCCACCCACCCTTCGCTCTTTTCACCGCGCAAACCCAAACCATTTTTTTTTTACTTGTGTGAGCCGATATATTTATTTTATTTGTGTTGGGGGGGGGGGCAGGAGAGCAGGGGGAGGTTGTTTCTTCCATCCTAATACATACCTTCATATACATATATATGTGTGTGTATATACATACATATATATATATATATATATATGTATTAGGATAACTTATACTCACTCGTGTTCTGCCTCTTTGCACACAGAGCAAGTGGGGGAAAATGTCTAAACTGTGATCAATGCCTTTTTTAAAAAAAGAAATAAAAAAAACCACCTTTTTTTGTGGCTAGCACCCTCCACCATGTTGCAGCGACCTGAAATGTTCTCCCGAGGCTGGCGCACACTGACCACCACCCCCCGGCCCAGCCCCTGGCCCTCTTGTGGTATCAAGCTTTCCATCCTCACCCTGACTAAGGGTGCGGCCGTTGTGAGTCCCACACGCCTTTTCTTTTCTCACGCAGCCACGAACATCTGCGTCGGCGGGATGGCGGGGTGGATCGGCTTCCCCCTCTGGTCCAGCCATTTACCCCGACATCAACACCTGATTTTTCTGATTTATTGTTTTTTAAAAAAGAATTGCAATGGTCCCCATCAGGGGCGTGGCCCGCTGTGCCTGCGAAGCCTTGCATTCTCATCTTACCTTCCCCTCCTGACACGATCCTGTTCGCACGTCAGCTGTCGATTGGAAACGCCAGCCTTCTCTGCTTGCTGTCGGTCTCTTTTTCTCTGACACGTGCACACACAAACACCACTCTCTGATTGGACCAGCTCTGTGCAACTTCTGAAGTAGAATAAATAAGGATGTTTCTCACCATCTCGGCTGAGCGTCTGAGCCTAAAACCTGCCAGTTTCGGGAGGGTTGGGTCGGGAAAGGGGAGGGGAGCGATGGGGGCAGAGGAGTGGGGTGGAGGCCGTGGGGGTGGAGGCGATGTTGTGGAATCAAACTTTCCATCCACACTCATTCAGCGACAACTCTAATGTGTGCATGCAAACAGCGGGTGTTGTAAGGGAGCCCAAGATCGAGGCAGGAATTGCTTGGACAGAAAAGCGGTTTGGTTTTTATATCTGTACCATCGGATCCCCCCCCCCCATACCCATTGGGATTGGTGCCAAGGTCCCCCTGCGGATATTGAAAAATGTGGATAAGGAACACCGTTATAATAGCAAACGCTATACATCGCATGGTCTCTGGTCCCTTCTAGTGGCCAATTCAGGTAACCTCAATTTTAGAAATATATTTTTAGACTGAACAAGTGAATCAGCAGCGTACTGATCCCGCAAATATGGGAATCTTTAGCGGTAATCCCACTCTCTTTCATCACCTGCCTTAAAATTAGAATCAACTGGGGAAAAAAGGATGAAATCTCTTTTCTAGCTACAACCCAAAGACTGTCCTTACAAGCTTTGGGCCTCCCAAGAAACTCAGGTGGAGCCGTAACTAGGGTGGGTGGGTAGGGACCGGGCATTAGAGTCAGGGTGCTGAAATTAGAGGGGGGGAGAGTTAAATTTACTGCTGAAAGGGGGCAAACCAGCTTGGCCCAGAGACAGACAGACCCCTTCCAGCCGCTCGTCCCTGGAGGGAAGGCAACCTATATGCAGAACATGCACAACACCACCCTGGCTTAAGGCTCAGGTAGCCGCTCCTGTTTTTCTGCCCCATACCCAACCATCTTGTGGGACCCTAAGCTAACTCTGCCCCTTCAAAATGTATTTATTTATTTAATTTGTATACCACTCATCGGGCCAAGAGTCACTCTGGGCAGTTTTACAACCTAAGAGGGGGGAAAAAACACCACCACAATCGGATACCATCCACTTAAGAGATTCAAAACATGAACTTAAAAGCTTCCAAACAAATAGGAAGCAAAAAAAAAAAAGTGAGTTTTAAAATAAGTTTTAAATAAAATTAAACTTTTCTCCCTTTTGTTGAAATATATTTTGCTTTATTCCATGTTTCTGCCGGTCTTACAAAAATACGACACCCCCCCCCCCAAAAAAATTAACTAAAAAACAAACAAACCCCAGTCTGCCCCATCCCGTCCCACCCCTTGGTTTTACTTCATTGCTCTGGTTGCAGAAATAAATAAAGATGCAATAAATAAAGAGGGGGGGGAGCCTCCCCCCCCCCAAGAGTCCTTCTCCTCCAGTACTTGCTCAGGAAAGTAAGACATTTCAAACGGACAGGTGCCGAGAGACACAGGGCTCCGGGTTTCGAGATCTGCCGTCGAGGGTCTGCAGGTTCGGGATGGGAACCAAGAGGCCGCAGGTCTGGAAATATTGGCAGGGATGGTCCCTCGAAACCCCCCCCCCCCAACCTCACTACCCAGCCACCCCCACATTTATTTTTTTAAGGATTCCTGTTGCAACCTTTGGGTTTTCCCCCATCCTGGACGTGGCTGAGCTCTGGCGAACGTGGACAGACGTCAGAAGATGCTTCCCCGGGTTAAGGCAATGCAGAAGCGGTGTAGCGTTGAACGGGCAAATGTCGCGCCGTCCTCTCCGGTGGATTTAAGGAGACCCAAACTTGCCCCCACCCCCCCATGAGATGGACAAGGGAGCCACGGAGACCCACGTCAAAGAGGAACTTAGTTCTTCTTTCCTCGATCTTGGACGTGGCGCCAGGAGGCTCACCCACCGGCTACGCGGAGACGAGCAAGGCTGAGTCGAAAATCCCACGCATTTCTGGGGCCGAGTTCCAGGGTTCCGTGCCTTGCCGTGGGTTCTTGAGGACCTGGCAAGCAGAGAGGTGGCACGTTCTGTCCGAACGTGGCGTTATTGCTGTGAGACCACACGCACATGGAAAGGCATCTCCAGCCAGTGAATGAGGCACCCTGGCTTGTCCGCCCTTTCGTCTCCAACCCCAGGAGACGCTTCCACTGTGGGGCCGGGAAGTGGCTTTGTACCGTCCCCTGACAGGGAGTCCGTGGTCCCTTCCGTGGGCAGATCCTCTCACAATGGCTTTAAATTTTTTCTTTTTGGAAGATGGAAATGTGACCGCAGTTGCAAATGTTGGAGACCATCATGAAGCAAAATCTAGCTTGGGGGCGCGGGATCGAGGAACGCCTTCTCTCCACACCCCCTTTTCCTTTATTTTTGGTGGAGCCACCAAAAGTGGTCCTCGTGGGCGGTCAGGAAAAGACCAAGCCAGGCTTCTGCTTCTTGATTGAAGTGTGTTCGGGAACTGGTGTTTGTGCCCCGTTCTCCAGCTTTTGCCGCTTTCTGCCGGAGGGAACCCCTCGGAGCAGATGGGGTGGCCCCACGGGGGCAGAAGGAGAAGGAGGGGTGTTTGGCCCTGATCCCTTCCAGGCCAGGCCCACCACGCCGTTCATAACGGTGGCCGGTGGACTTCGCAAATGGAGAGTTGCTATAGCCACCGAAGAGGATGATGTATTTCCCTTTTTTCCCCCTCTGGAACCCACTTGTGCAAAATCTGCACTCCCGCCCACCCGTAGGCGGAGGCAAAGCGAGCAGCAGGAAAAGAGGACGACCAACTTCGAGATGGACTGACTTCTCTCAAGGAACCACGGGCCTGGCCGAAGATGGTCCACCACCATTTTCAGTTCTTAAAACTCTCCCTCTGCCGTGTTTCTACCTGCTGTGCCATTGCCGGCATTTGCATCAAAACAGGTTACAGGGGGCAAAGCCACCCCCCCGCTTGCCCACCTCCCCCACCCAGATTCTGTGCCCCCCGCGTCACCATTACTTCCACCCCAAATGCCCTCCATCGAGCAGCCGGTTCGAGAACCCAACAGCCCACCTGAAACCTCTTTCCTTGACACGACCTTTGCAGGTCAAAGTTCTTATTGCAATAAATAAATATCGTCGTCGTCATCCCGCGCGCCAAAGGGGAAGTCTGTGCCCCCCCCACCCCACTGTTCACCTGCCATTTCCCCACCACCACCGACCCACCCAGCGAATTATTATTATTTAAATAGAAAAAAAAAATCATGGAGTCAACCAGAATGATTTCCAGAACTGTGGAATCGACCTGGCCCGTTTTGAGGAGCACCATCTGAGTGGTGCCACCCGGATCATCCGCCCCGCAGGAATGGCGTAAAATGCTTCGCTAGTTTTCTTTTTTTAGTGCAAGAAATGTCAACCGTGTGTTGCTCAGTTTTTCTCCCCAGAATCCCCGAATGCCATGATTCGCTTAATTCCAAAGGACGGTTCTTCAAGCAGAGAAGAGGGGAAGGAGTTTAATCCCCCTCGGTTTTAGTGGAGCAGAAAAAAGAGGGGGGGGGGAAATACGAGGACAGATTCTAGAATTGGCGTCTCTCTCTCTCTTTGTTCCAGAAAGAGGAGCAGCTGATGAAACACAGCACCGGTCGGTCCCCCAAATCTCACCTCAAACTCACTTGGTGAGTTTCTCGGTAGGTCCCAAACACTAGAAGGGAACTGGAGCATCAATGAGGACTAGCGACCTGTCCAAGAGGGAGGCTTTGTGGATAACCCCGGACCGCTGGAAAGTCCAACAAGTGGGTCTTTGAGCAAATCAAGCCTGAACTGTCTCTGGAGGCCAAAATGTTGAAACTGAGACTTGTCCAGTTTTGGGCACCTCATGAGAAGGCTGGGGGAAAAAACACAATAATGCAGGGAAAAGTTGAAGGCAGCAGGAGAAGAAGGGGAAGATCAACTATGCAATGGATGGACTCCCTAAAGGGAGCCACTGAGTTCAGCTTGCAAGAGCTGAGCCGTTGAAAACAGGAGCATTTTGGAGGTGGCTCATTCAGAGGGTGGCCATGAGTCAGAGGCGAGTAGAGGGCTGGGCCAGTGCAAAAAGAAACAAGAGATAGTGCCGGAAGAGGAGACTCTCAGGGCGGAGAAAAGCAAGGGAAATTTTTGAGAGCACTCATTCATGGGGTTGCCCGCAAGTCAGAGGTGACGTGACAACACACAACAACTTGGTCAAGGAAACACCCCTGTCTTCTAGGGAATGGGGGACAATTATACTCCCGTTCATTTCCTGCCAGGACGTCCCGAAATGGGCAAATGGCCTTCTGCACATTTTAAGGCGGGGTTGCCTCAAAAGCCTGTGTCCATCACTGCCCTGCGCTTTCGGGGTGGGCGAGGAGAGACGGGGGGGCAAAAGGGGAGACAGATGGCAGGCAGTGGGGTGGACGGGGGGGGGGGAGGCTCCTCCGTCTCTTTCAGCGTTAAACCTTTATAGGTTTGTGCGGTTCCATTTCGGTTACCCGGATCGGAGGCAGCCGGTGTCCTCCCTGATCCCCTAAATACCACGTGCCCTTAAAAAAAGTTTCAAGTCTTAAGAGAGCTCGCTCAAATGAAAATGGTTATTAATTCTTTAAGCGGAGGGACCGTTCTCTCGCCGGCTGCTTCAGCCTGTTCCCAACTTAAGTTTCCTACAAACCCATTTGGGGATTTTGCTCGGGGGGCCCCGTCGGGCGCCCGTCACCAGCCCAGAGAGTGGTGTGTGGTGGATTCTGGGCTTTGTGAACCTATTAAGGGTCCTCTTGTCTCCAAAAAGAGTTGAATGCAGATGGAGAGGAGAAGGTGGTAGTAAAAAAAAGGAGGCTTGGGTCGGAGAAGGAAAGCCTTTGGAGAGGAGAGAAAAACAAGAACTGGGACGCGGGTGGGGACGGTGCACTACAACGCCCACTTTCCACTGGCAACTAGGGGATTGTGGGAATCGTAGTCAAAGAGCCGGTAACAAGAGACCCTTCCCCAACCGATGGGGCTGCCTGAAACGCTTAAGGAGAGAAATACCTGCTTGAAGAACCGCCCTGCTCGGTCTTTCGGCCCCCTCCCTGTCTCTCTCTTTCCCCCACCCCACCCCGCAGTCCTCACCCCCCAAATCCTGGGAGGTGGGCGTTAGAGACCAGGGGCCCCCCCGTCGTCCTCCGCCACCGTTCGGATCTCGGGCTCCTCGGGGCCCTCCTCGTCCGCCAGACCGTTGAGGTGGGACCGGCCGGAGGGGCCCCCTCGCTCCCCGGGGTCCCCCGAGGGGCCGGGCCGGGCCGGCGGGGGCAGGAGGGGAGCCCCCCCATTGCCCCCCGTTTCCGACTTGCTGAAATTGAAGAGCTTGCCGGGGTTGAAGGACTTGGTGGGCGACGACGGAGCCTTCTCGGGGTTGGCCTCCCGCTTCGTCTCCGGCGATTTCAAGAACTTGAAGCTGAGGAAGCCGGGCAGTTTGTTGTCCGTGCTGGTGGGGGACTGGGGGGAGCGGGCGGCCCCCGTGCCAGACCCTGTCCCGGATAAAAACTTGCCCTGCAGAGGAATGATCTGTTTCAGCTTCAGGACGTTGTTGGTAGCCAGCAAGGAGCTTGGCCGCTTGGGTTTCTCGGATCCGTGCCCCGAGCCCTTCCCTTTGCCCTGGCTCTTCTCATGGCCGGGCTCCTGCCCCCCGCTGCCTCCGCTGCTGGGCCCGTTGGCCTTGCCCTCCTCGCGGCCGGCCTCGCGCTCCTTCCGGGCATGGTACTCGGCGTGGCGCTGGCGCTCCTCCTCCTCCCGCTTGCGCCGCTGCTGCTGCTGGAAGTGGTGCTGCGCCTGGCGCTCGTGTTTCTGCCGGAGAGGAAGTGCCACAGGTCAGCAAACCAAAGCGAGGCGGTCTGGTTTCAACCCCCGCCCCGCGGATACTGAAAAACGTGGATAATTGCAAACACCACACATAACGGGGTCTCTGGCTCCACTAAGGGGCCATTTCTGGTAACCTCATTGTTAGAAATACAGTAGCACCCCCATATCCACTGGGGACTGGTTCCAAGCAAGTGGATACTGAAAACTGTGGATAAAAGCAAACTCTATATATGGAATGGTAATAGAAAAAAACAAGCCAGAAAAATATTTTCACATCTATTACCAGAACTAAGAAGTATTCAAAGCATGGTCTCTGACTCCCTCTAATGGCCGGTTCTGGTAATACATGTGAAAAAAAAATTATTTTACTGGGGTTTTTTTTCTTCTCTTTTAATATTTTTAGACCCCAGGTAAGTGTGGATACTGCACCTGCAGATACGGGGGTCCCGCTGTGTATAAATAATCCTTTCAGGCGGGTCCTTGGGAACACTGCACACTCGTCTTGTGTGTTCTCTCTTAAGAGCAGAAAGCTCACCTTAAAGGCCTCCCGGCGCTGGTACTCCAGTTTGGCCATTTCTTCGGCCACCCAGGCCGGGATGTCCGGAATGGCCACCTGGATGATGTACTTCAGCAAGAGGGCGAAATGCTGGGGAAGAGAAGACGGGAAAAGAGCGCGTGAACCGGGCTTCCGACGCTGGGAACCAGTCCTGTGGGTCGCAGACACCCGTGGAAGTGCCACGACATAATAGACGGTGACGGCTCTGGGGTTCGTGAGCGCTTCCCAGGGCCGTTGAGGACAGTCGGAGGCGACTTAGGACTTAGAGGGCTCGGCCAGGGCAAAAATGAAACAAGAGATAGTGCCGGAAGAGGAGACTCCCAGGTCGGAGGAAATGCAAGGAACTCTTTGGGAGGCCGTGGAAGACAGGAGGGCCTGGCGTGCTCTGGTCCGTGGGGTCACGAAGAGTCGGACACAACTTGATGACCAAAAGGAAAAAGAAAGCCTTCTTACCTCCAGCACCACCACGGAGATGATGGCCCCCTCGGGGCTCAGCCACGGGAAGAGGCGCTGCAGCTGCCCACACTGGCCGATCAGGTAGCAGTTCACCACGATGGCCAGCACCCCCATGGCCTCCATCACCTTCTGCAGGGGGAAGAGATCGGGGGGTGGGGGGGCTTTTAAAAGGCAAGGAGGCAGGCCGAGGCAAACAGAGAGACGCGCAGGCGGGCAGGGAAATGGGCCACGCCGAACAGGCCACGTTGGAAGCCACGGACCGGGTCGGACTCGGGATGGGATGTCCTCTCCCACCAAATTATTTTAAAAATCTGGGCACAGAGGACGTCGGACAGAGGATTTTGGACACAGAGGATGGCGATCGAGGAGGGCCGGTGAGGGGAGCAGGGTTTATGTAGTCTGGAGAGGAGAAGGCGATGGGAGAGCCATCGCGAAATGTGCGAAGGGCCACCACGTGGAAGGTGGGGCCCGTTGGCTTACTGTGGTTCTCGTAGGTGGGTCTCAACCCGCTGGTTCCGAATAAAAGAAAAATCTTAATTTGGACCGGGGGGGTGGGGATCATTCTCTAGACAAAACCCCCAAAATTGGACGTTTTGATCGTGCTAGAGAAGAAGCCGAGCCTCTTTCTGTGCTGGTCTTAAAAGATGCGGCAAAGCGATCCACGCAGGGCTGGACCAGATGACCTTCAGGGGCCCCTTTTACAATCCCACAGATCCCCGGATAAGGCGTTGTCAGTGCTTAAGTAGCTGCTAAAGCCCAGCGGAGCCTCCTTAGGCATTGGCAGTCTATCTCTAGCCACCCGTTAGTTGCACAGGGCGGTGGGGAGAGGTTTTCTCCGGGTGTGTGTGTGTGTGTGTGTTTGCCTTTGGGAGGGTTCTGCGCACCCGGGCTGACCTGCCACTCCCCGATGCTCTCCACCCGCTGCCCCGAATGGGCGCTGGAGCCCCGTGCAGAGTTTGAAGGCGTCGCTCCGGATTTCGATGATGTTGTTGACGAGGGCACACATGGCGGCCAGCGGGAAGGCCGAGGAGAAGAGGACCACGTAGCCGAACTGGATGAACATCTCCTGGTAGTCCTGAAACGTGTCCTGAGACCGGAAAGAGGCCGGGGGGGGGGGGGGGGAGAAGAGAGAACGGGTCACGCCCTGAATTAACGGCACATCAAATCTTTTAAAAATCCAATTACATTTTGAACGCAGCAATTTTTTTTTTTACACCATTTCTGCCCATTGTGAATCGGCCCTTAAAGGGACCTTGCGTTAGGATGCCAAAAAGCTTTGCCGGAATTAAACATCCCACCCGTGGTTTTATTGATTTCGTGGATTTGTCTTATTTATAGACTGCCTTTCTCTTGATAAAGGGACTCAAAATTTCTCGCAGAGTTAAAAAAAAGTAACGTGTAAAAATACAACACGGACCCCCTGCATCCGTGGGGGATTGATTCCAGGTCCCCCGTGGATAGCAAAAACCATGGATAATGGCAAACCCTATACATAGCATGGTCTCTGCCTCCTTCTAGTGGCCAGTACTGGTAATGACATTGTGGAAACATATATTTCTGTGAGTTTTGACTATTTTTAACATTTTCAGAGTGGAGATAAGCGACGGGTTGAAATACCGTCCGTTGGGAGACAGCAGGCCACCTCTGGGGGACCCGTGGGTCCCGTGGGGGGGGGGGAGAAATAGACCCTTAGCAATCCCGCCCCCTACCCCGATGCGCTTCCGCATCTGACCACGGGACCACGCCAACCCCGGAACGGGCAGGTCACCCACCTCATACTTCTTCATGCAACTCTCCACTTCGGCCTGGGCCAGCCGGGGGGTGAAGGTCTCCTTGGGCGGGTCGATCCAGGAGGTCCGCGCGGCCTTCCGGGGGCGGCGCCGCTGGTGGTGCTGCCTCCTCCTCTCTTCTTCTTCCTCCTCCTCCTCCTCTTCGTGGTCATCATCTTCCCCGCCGGGGTTTTTGGGGGGGCGGGGCCCCCGCAGGACCACAGCGGGCTCCCTGGCCTCGGCCGGGGCCCGGAGGGGGCCACCCTCGCTCTCCTCTTCTTCCTCCTCCTCCTCCTCCTCGTCATCCTCGCCCAGCTGGAAGACCGAGGCCGGGTCCATGCCCTTCTCCACCATGGTCGGGCTTCCTTCCTCCAGGAAGCTCGCCTCCTGCAGGCTCAGCTCGCCCGCCTTGCGCTCGGCTTTCTCGATGAAGCTCACCTTCCTCAGCTTCAGCCCGCTCTCCTCCTCCTCCGAGTCCTCCCGCTCGTCCTCCTCCTCCTCCTCCTCTTCCTCAGTCACCCCACAGCCCCCGTTGAGACATTTCTTCTCCCCCCTGGTGGCCGCCTCCGGGGGTTCGGGTGCCTGGCCCGCCGGCAGGCCGCCCGGCTTGGGGGGCCGAGGCTCGGCGCCGGGGGCCTTGGCCGGTGCATACTTCTGGGTCAGCAGCCGGAAGAGGGTGTGGGCTACCTCCCGGAGATTTTGGGCACTGAGGTCCCCCCGCTTGAATTTGCTGTAAAGATGGGGCTGGGAGACCTCCTTGATGTTCTGCAGGAACTGGCGGGTGATGAGGAGCGTGGCCAGCATCTGCGCGGGAGGGAAAGCACAGGGCGGTCACAAAGGGGGAGGGAAAGAACAAGCATGATCCAGCCGACCTGAGAGCTCTCAGCAGGAAAAGAGGAAGACCCAATATGAGATGGACGGACTCCCTCAAGGAAGCCACAGGTGTGAGTTGGCAAGGGCTGAGCCAAGGGTGGAGGGCCTTTTGGAGAGCACTCATTCATAGGGTGGCCATCCGTCGGAGGTGACTAAATGGCGGGGGACAGGGCAAAACTAAACAAGAGATAGTGCCGGAAGAGTAGACTCCCAGGGCAGTCAAAAGCAAGGGATGTTTGGGAGATCGCTCATTCACAGGGTCGCCGTAAGTTGGGGGCAACTTGACGGCTTTATTCCTCTTTTTTTTTTTTTAAGGAACAAGCCCTTGTTTAAGGTCTTAGAAGCAGGCGTGCATGTTAGTAACATCTCACATCTATCAGAAGTAACTACCTTGTCTTCCAGGGTCGCCCAGCGTGAGGAGGAGGGAGGGGATAAACAATGCATGACGGCGGGGACTTTGCAAATCAGGAGAGGGGGGGGGGAATTCAGACTGCTACCCTCCAATTTTTTAGCTTCCAGAAACTCAAGTTTCTAGTCCTCTAGGGACCCTCACTATGTTAAGCCAGGACTTTTGTCTTCACAAGGCATCCCAATACAGTAGGACCTCTGTGTCCGTGACCGATCTGTCCCCAGCTCCCCCGTGGATGCTGAAATACGCGTATTAGAGCTAGCCCAGAAGCCCATCCCAATGAGGATCTTATCAAAGGTTGCATCCAGTGTCATGCAATATGGGAAGACCACAGTTTTCCCATATTCTTCTCTCCAGCTGTTATGAGTCTTGAGATAGACTGATCCTGGACAGAGAGGCTCCAAAGAGCTGCAACTTCTCTCTACCCAGTTCTTCCATCCTTGGTTAGACCAGAGTTGGAGAAGGTATTTTTTTAGGACTACAAGCCCCCACCTCCCAAACACCCCTCATCAGCCTCCCCTCCCCCACTTCCCACCCCCCCTCCACCTCCCGCCTTGCTCCTACTTTAGAGAGGGCCATTTCCCAGGAAAAACTCAGCAAACCCTTAAAGGCGATGAGGAAGAGGTGGAAGTTGAGAAGGAGGGAAGGGCGGACGGCGTCTTTCAGCTGACGCATGAGGCTTTGGAACAGGGAGAAGATGAGAAGGAGCTGCGGGAGGAGGAGGAGGAGGAAAGGCGGCCGGGGGCGGGTGGGTGGGTGGGGAGTCCAGGACAGACAGATGGAGAAAGAGAGAGAGACAGACGGACGGACAAAAGAAAGAAAGAAAGAAAAAACGGAAATTAAAATCAACCCAAATGAGAAAGATACATTAACACATGCGAGGAGAGGGTTTTTCAAAAGGGGTGCAGATTCTGCATTTTTCGTAGATGACCCTTGGAGGGGGGTTTCCACTTGCAAAGCTCAAAATGGGGGTCCCCGAACCCCAAATCCCTTTTGCAAAAGCAGGCAACCCGCCGCGAAAACATGCCGGACAGACGGCCTTCTGCCACCTAAAGGCCGGCGAGAGGTTTTTCTGGATTCAGGGGCAGCGAGGCCAGGAGCGGAGGCAAAATAGAAAACTCAGAATGGAAAGCATGGGCAGTCAAGCAGCCGAGGGCAAGGAAAAAGATCAACCCTCCTGCTTCCTGGGAGCCCCCTGGGATCTAGGTTGACACTAGATCCGTCTACCAGCAGCGCGCCAAAATACAAAACTTCATTAAAGGGACAGCAGAATGGAAAGCAGCCAAGGGCAAAAAGAAAGATCAGTCCTTTCTCTGCACCGCCTGTGAAGGAGGCGTGGAACAAGGCTGCCGTTGACTCTACGGTTAAACCTTAAGCCGTAAAAGCAGTGAAGGAGAGATAAATCGTGGCCTCAGATTTCTCTATATTTTTACTGTTTTACTGCTTAGGGTTTCTCCCCTGGTACGGGAAAGAGAGAAAGGCCGTTACCTCCTTGAGTCGCTCCATGTCCTTGAGGTAGAATCCGATGTAGAAAAGACTTAGATATGAATTTACAAATTGGAACTGTTGGGACAACAAGCAGAGAAAGAGAGAGAGAGAAATAAATAAATGGAGAGCTGGATGTCAGGATAAACAAGTCAAACGCTGCCGCTTGACGCCAAGCCTTCCGAGGTAGACTGCCTCTGAAGCTGGAGGCTTTAGTCAACTCAGGGGGAGAAGCCTCCAGCGGTCCAGGAGGGAGAGCACATGCCTGTAGCTGGACCTCGGAGGGAGGGCGACACCCCAAGGGCAGGCTTTTACAAAAACAAGGATGATACGTTTAAATACAACACTGCTCTCCCAAAGTTTCAGAGGGTGGTGTTGTGTTTGCTTGGTCAGGAGTGGTGAAAACTGTGTTTATGGGATGCAGCTCTCCTACTGGGCTGGGGGACGATGGGCGCTGTAGTCCAAAGGAAAAGGAACGTCTCCCAGCTCTGCTATTTTATTTATTTATTTATTTATTTTGAGACGGATCCTGCCTCCTGAGGGTGGGCTGGGCGGACTTACCAAGACCATTTTAATGATGAGGTTTTTTTCATAGGCACTCTGTAAGCGGTAGTTTTCTGCAATGAAAATAACAGGATTTCTTGGTGGTTGTTTTTTTTAAAATCTCATCCTCAAAGGATAAAAGGCCCAACCTTTAGTGGCTTCCTTCCTGGCAGGAAGAGGTTCAAACAGAAAGCTGCCGGGATTTGGGGATCCCGCCCTGTTTGGCCTTTTACGAAGCCCCCCGGAGAGAATCTGTGAAATTCAGATCCTAGGTCGCGTTTTCCTTTGCAAACTTAGCGGCCAGGACAGAAAATGACCAGGTAGAGAAAAGAACCTTTATGGATCTACGAAACTCTGAGCTTCTGTATATGGTTGGACTACAACTCCCATCCTGCACCACCACTGGGCAGCCGTAGGTTCTTCACCCCCTGGATCTAGAATTTCATCCGACCGCATGACTGAGCGGAAACCTCCACAAAACTCAAAAGTGGGATCAAGAAGATAAAAAGCCAAAAATCCCATAAACCATAAGGCTTGGCCAAGCAGGCTGGGGCTGATGGGGGTTATAGTCCACAACACAAGGGAAGGTGTTGCCTATTCCTGCTTTATTTGGAAAGTAATTCTTCATTTGTTAAAGTTACTTTTCGTCCAGTGAGCTTAAAGCAGGAACTAAGACTCCTGTCACCCCCACACACACCGGTACCTTCCCAAGCACCCTGCGAGGTAGAGCCAAGACAAGACAGAGTGTCCCAAGGTCACCTGCTGAGTCTCCATCACCGAGTGGGGATTCGAACCCAGACCCTGGTCCAGCATGTCGTCTGCTACACCGCGCTGGCTTTTCCTTCCCTTGCTACTACAATTCCCAGGTTTCCCCCCCCTAAAATTTCATGAGAAGCCACCTTTCCAAGGGTTGTCCTTGGGACAAACGATGTAAGCCCAGCAAACGCAGTGGGGCTACTCACCCATGTCGTTGAGCCAGTAGGCGATCTTCCTGTAGACCTCGTCGCAGGCGGTGACGATGACGGCCAGCACGATTTTCGGCAAGAAGCGCACGATCCGCGGCAACTCCTTGATGCTCATCACAAATTCCTGAGTGGAAGGAAACACGCAACCCAACGTTATGGGCTTTGTTATCCGTTCCGTCCGAGGAGAGCAACACGATGGCCTACTTCAGCTTGCAAGGAGGGGATGGGCTTTTCAGTCCTTCCGGATGACAAATCCCCCGATTTTCCATTCTGGACCGACAGCCTAACCTGAATACGGCTCGCCTGGGAGCGGGGCCTCGACTGGAAGGCCTGGAGGGCTGAGCTAGGCCTAGCTTCCTGCCGGGAAAGGAAGTAGCCCTGGAGCAGGAAGCTGGAGCAGAGCTAGGCCTAGGTCGCCTCCCAGGTGAGCCAAACGGCAGCTTTGCTGCAACACTGGGCACCGAGGGTTGCCCGTCGCTCGGCGCCATGCCGTGTCCCCCGTGGCACGGCCTTCCTCCACGTGGGCCCTCCTTACCTGCAACTCAAAGCAGCCCAGCATGGCGAGGAAGACGAAGGAGAGGCAAACGAGGCAGACGGGCAGGCTCACCAGACACTGGAAGACCAGCCGTTTCCACGGCGGGTAGTAAAACTCCTCAGCGTTGGTCACGGGGCTGACGCGCTTCACGCCCTAGACAGGGGAGGCAGAGAGACCACGATGGCATTATTGACCACACTCCAGATGGGCACAGCCCAGGGATGGGGCCATTTTTGTGGGTACCTCGTTTGAAAAGAGCTTAGGAGAGCCATTAAAAAAAATGGACGCAAAGAGATTGGGAGTTCGAATCCCCACTAGGCTTGCTTGAGAGGGGCTGGACTGGATGATCTTGAGGAACCCTTTCCAGCCCTGCGGTTTTTAAGATAGCTATTATATCTAATCCATTAACCCACCCAATTAAAGACAGCTGAAACAAAGGGGTTTCAACTAAGGGCTAAAATGTTGTCCCCGAAAAAATCCTTGGGATTCGGGAGTTGGGGGGGGGGGCTGGTGGTCAAGAAAAACACCACCCTTTTTAAATTCAAGACTCCGACTTCCAGTAACGAAGTCTTGGGGGGAGTCATGATAACCTTCCAGAATTTGGGGTGGGGAACCTTACAGATCCATGAAGGACGGTGTCGCAGGGAGAGGGAGAGCGCTATTCAAAGAGGGCGCGCTGAAGACCCCAGGAAGGCCGGTTTCAGCCCTCGGGCCGCACGCTCCCGACCTCAACGCTAAATGCACCATGACGCTGATCCAGAACAAGGCCAAGTGAGGGTAGCAAGTGTTAATTGCTGGAAATTATGGTCTTCATCAGCAAAGATTGCAGACTTAGAAAAAGGTCTGATACAGCCACAGCCACACCCACAGTGTGACACTGCACGGCTCTTCCCACCCACCGACCCATTTTCAAAACTTGACCCAACACTGCTGACCCGGAACTGGGGCCGAGGCTCCTCTATGGACTCGGCGGGCGTGTCCAGCGTCCCCCACTTATAGGCGTACTCGGCCCCCCGGCGCTTCCACTCCTCCAGAAACAACGTGGACCAGATCACGTTGAAGATGGCGAAGATCACACAGCAAACGTCCCGGCTGGTCTGAATTGGGGGGCAGGAGAGGGGAGAGACGAATGAGGGAGAGAAACAGAGAACAACCACATGGGGGGCCCCACTGGCTGTCAGGGACTTGTTTAAATTAGGATGCCCTTTTTTTTTTTAAACCCTTTTAAAAAAAGGTCACCCGTGTCTGCATGGAGGGCGGAGTAAAATAGTTCTACTTTTAAAAAACTGTAACTCGAACAGCGTTTGCCCAAATGACCTCATATTTGGAACTAAGGAAGAGCAGATGGTCTCCTACATCTGTGCCAAATTTAGTGCTGATCTGAGGTCCTGTTTCAAAGTTATAATTTTTTCATTGGGGTTCCCCCATTTCTAGAACTGCCTTATGGAATGCTGGCTTGCTGTGTTGCACAATCCTTATCACGGCACTCCCGTGCAGCAGAAATAATATTTAAGCATAAATTTTCCGCACTGTTCAGACCTGCAGGCCAGGCAGAGAAATGGATCTTTAAAACCAGGTTCTCAATGGTTTGGGCCTGTGGTCAAGGAACGCTTCCCTCCTTTGGGTGGTTGGGCATCGTCACTCATTAAAAGCAATATAAGAGCACGTTAAAGTGTGCATCGTTCACAAAGGGTGATTCACAAACACTTTAAATTAATAAATACTCTCCTGTTAGAGGAACCAAAATATTATGCCTCTCCTGGTTCCAGTCTTTCTCTGCTCCCTACCTCAAAATGCCAATTTTTGATGCTTCCTTGTTCAGATTCTCGCCCAGATCCTGCTGGAATCCCCCCATCAGCCTAATCGCATCAGAAAGCTCTAAGCGACACAGTAAGCGAAGCATTAAATGGGGCCCGCGGGGGGAAACTGAGGCAGGGCTGCTTGGCAGAGACCGAAGCATCAGAAACGCCAGCATCAGAGGCCCCGGATCTGCTCCTCCTCTGTAACGCTACAACGGGCAAACGGTCCCTCTGCTAGGATCACGACCCTCCGTCGTCTTCTCTCGGGGGTCCCCCTGCCCAGTGCTTTCCATCTTTCCTCCTCAAAGGGCTTGGTTTTCTAGCCCCCTAATCATCCTCCTGGTTGCCCTCCTCGGAACTGGCTCCAGTTTGTCAGCATCCTTCTTAAAATGTGGTGTCCAGAACTGGAACACAGGACTCGGGATGAAGCCTCGCCAGTGCCGAACAGAAGGGGACTTAGTCCTTCCCGGGATTGGGAGGCTCGAATTCTGCTTATTGATCCTCAAATCACATTGGCCTTTTTTGCAGCCGCCTCGCCCTGTTGGCTCACGTTCAGCTTGGGATCTCCGACCACGCCAAACTCCTTCCCGCTCATCGCATTACGGAGCCCAGTATCCCCCATCTTGTAAGGGTGCCTTTGAGTCAGTGCAGCACTTGGCACTTACCCCCGTTCAATTTCGCACTCTTGTTTTTAACGGAAGGCACAACCACCCAAAGGGGAGAGAGGACCCTTTTCTCCTTCTGGAGCGCCACCTCCCTGCTCACCCGTTGCCCGCCCGTCGCCGCCTCACCTGGTCGCTCTCGGTGAGGGTGTAAAGGAGCGTGCCGAAGACGGCCGGGTAGACCATGGCGGAGGTGTAGAAGCCCAGCCAAGCGAAGTACATGGCGATCTTCACCCCGAAGTAGTCACAGATTTCATCTGGAGACGGGGCGAGGAGGAGGAGGAGGAGAGGGGGAGCCACGTCAGAAGGGCCAACAAGGCAGAGCCCAGGGGGAGCGAGGTGGGGACCCCCCCAGGACCGCCTTAGGAATCCGGTGGTCAAATGTCTTCGTTGCCCAAACGTTCACCACAGAAGGCACCACCATTAATTAACGAGTCCAAATGTTTGCAACAAGGCCTGAGCGGCAGCTGACCCACAACTAATTGATGGGGTGCACGCTCTTCCTCTCTCTCTGATATTCTCACCTTCTGGACCTCCAGATTTTTAAAATTTATTTCTTTAATCAGGGAAAAGTGGGAGCAAGGATCAACCTTTCTTTTCCCACTTCCGGTAACTGAGGCCACCCCTGCACATTCCCCTGACCTCCAGCCACGCACAGGGTGGGGGGTGCCTTTTGCAGTTGCTGGGGAGTATGGGATATGTAGTCCCTGCCCATCTGGAGTGCAGCCGGATGGAGGAAGAGGCCGGCTAACTAGGAAGGAAATGGGATTCTCTCCTCTCCTCTCCAGCGACAGCTTGGCCCTCCCGTTTCTCTTCCTTCCTTTCCCCCCCACCCGCAAAAAGTAATACAGTTCTCATTTTAAATTGCTTAATATTTAGTCATGAAAGCAGTCCTGCTTATATAATAATTTCTGAGGGCACTTTGAACCAAATCTTCCTTATCTAAGCCAGAAACGTTTCACCGGAAGGCTCCCAAACCCTTGACGCCTCATTGCTTGGGGATGGAAAAAAAGGAGTTAGACTGCGGTGAAAAGCATTCTCCACTCACACACACACACATCCTCCCATCATCTCCATCATCATCATCTCTTTGAAGCAGATTCTGAAGGAACTGAAAGCCACTTGGTTTTTCTTTCTCCCCTGCCCTCTGTGTTTCTCAACCTTGCCTCCTTGATGAGGGCGAACGATGAGGTAGGAAGGAAGGAAGGAAGGGGCTGATGATGGATCATCCTAAGTTACATTCTAAGCATCTGCAGAGTTCAGTCCCCAGGAGAAGCTGGTCCCTTTCATGCTTCAGGCATCCAAGTTCTGCATTGCATGCTTTTTAATATATTATTTTTTAATATTTATATATATAAATTCCAACCTAATTAGGAACGTTTGTATAACTTAATTTCAGAACTGGAGCACGGACTGTTTTTGCAGTTTTCCGCTCTTTGGGCCGGTTACATCACCTCCCGCCCTCTCCCTCAGGGCAGGGGGGGGGGGCAACGGATTAAAAACCCTGTAAAAAATGCTGCTCCCCAAGGGGTCACCTGGCTGATTTCAGGGCAGTGTTTTATCAACACTTTTGAGAGGTTCTGGAAAGGTGGGAGGCATAACAAATAATCAACACTCCAGCCCACGGAGGCCTCATCCTGTGTAGAAAACGTGGAAACTAAAAGACGGAGAATCAGAGGAGACTCAGGAACGAGGGGTGGAATTTTAAATTTTTTTTTTTACTACAAATCCCATCATTCTCCATTCTGGGAGTTCAGATGGACTGACAGGAAAGAATGGATTTGTAGTTCAAAAAACCACAAACCAACCCCAACATTGCATCCCAATTTAGAACTTCCTAAAAATGGGTTTCAAGCCTTAATTTCAAACTGGGGCAAGCGGGGGGAAAAACTTTTCTTCTCTGTCCACCCAACCTGTAGAACGGCAGCCTGTGTGTGAGAGAGAGTCCTGGGCAACACAGAGCGATTCAACCAGAAATGGGGAAATTCAGAGAGAAACAGGCTTCTTTCTCAGGGGCTGAAAGAGCGCCATCAAGAGGAGTCGGTTTTCTACAGCGGATCGCAGCCCACTTGTTCAAGGACATCTCCCCCCCCCCCGAACCGAAGGGATGGGGAGAGAAAGGGGGCAGAGACCCACCCAGAGGCTGCGGCTCGCAAATGGCTTGAACCCAGGACTTCATCAGCCGGTTGAGGATCCGCTGCTCATGGATGGGGAAGACCTGCCGGAGGATGCCTCGGGCAGCCAACTCGGGGACTGCGGAAAGAAGAAAGGAGGCGTGAACGGCAAAGCTCTTCCTCTTACAAAAGAGTGGGTTGTGGAGACCGTAAGTGCCAGTGAATGAGAAAGGGGTGGACGACGTGGGGGGGGACTTGAAGCTATTCTCCTCTGTGAGTTTTTAGCAGAAATTCAAAAACTCTGCAATGTGGGAAGCAAGGAAGGAAGGAAGCAAACAAAGGGTCCCAGCTTTGAAAAGGGGCTCACGGGGCACTCAAGAGGCCCCCCCCTCCTTCCCCACTCACTGATTGGCTGCCCTTCCAGGAAGTGAATATTATGCAGTATCTCCCCTTGTTTGGCTCGCAGGTTCTCCAGCCAATACCTGATGATGTTTTGGCGTTCCTGGAAATAAGGAGAGGACCGGGGGGGGGGGGGGGAGAGAGAAGCAAAAAAAAAGGTAATTTCAGACACTGGATATAAGGATCCCGCAGGCATTTTGATAAATTTTGCAGGCCATTGTAATCACCCCCAAAAGCAGGACCTCATGGGAGTGTCAAAAATATATCTGGTGGCTGTTGCTGTTAAATGTGTTTTTAGTACAGCAGGAGCCCCTCCCTGTTGTAAGGAAATGGAAGGAAACTGGGATCAGTATTCTCAGGATCAGTATCCGCTGATTCACTTATCCACGGACTGAAAATATTTAAAATATTAAAAGAAAAATCCTAGAAATATGTATTTCTAAAGATGAAGTTCCCAGAACTGGCCACTAGAGCCAAATAGAGACCATGTTGTAGACCAAATAGAGTACAGTGTTGGCTATTAAAATACTGTTTGCTATTATCTGCGTTTTTCAGTATCCGTGGGGGGGGGTTGGAACCGATTCCCCATGGATACTGGAGGGGGGGGTTTCCTACTGTAACTGTTTTGTTCAGATAAGTGTTTCTTATTTGTTTCTAATTTTAAAGTGTGTGTACTGTTTCAAATGTCTTACAACTTATAGGTGAATATTAATGCAATCCTTACGTCTAAGGTGAAGCTCTGACATGAATCATTTTAAAAAAAACACCCAACAACTTCACAATGAAAAATATTCCAGATTTTGTAGTGGGCAAGATCTGTAAGAAGAGGGAGGCCGGTCCAGCTCACCTGAGAAGTGAAAAAATAAAGTTCATTTTCTATGTTCTCGTAGATGTTAATCTTCCTCACAGGAAAAGCTGCGCATGCCACCCCCAAATTCCGCCTTCACTGGCTTCCGCAGGCCGATCTCATCCGCCCCCCGGAGCAAACTGTGGGGTGGGGGGGAAAAAAAGGAGGCTGAGAAGACGCCCAAATCTCCGGGACAAAACACCCAAACAGAGAAAACTGAACTTTCCACTGGTTGTTTTTTTTTTTTTACATTCTTGCTTGCTTGCTGACTGTGTTTCTGAGTTATTGAGACTGTAAGTGCCAGTTGATGAGAGACAAAGAGGTGGACTCATCTGCGGAACCTGAAGCTATCCTGTTCTATAATTCCCTGCACTTCTGTGACATAGCTGGAGGAATTTAACCAAAAATTTAAAAACGCTGCAAAACTTTTTTTAGTGTAAAATGTTTTTTTATTGTGTTACTTTTAGAGTTACTTTTCACAGGCGTTTTTAGAGGCAGGGATTTTTCTACACCTGATGCCATTCTTTTATCAACCCTGAAATGCATTTTTTTTTTTTGTAATAAAGCAAGAATTAATGGTCCAAATCCAAAATTAGTTACGATCAAAAGAGGCTTACTGAAATCAAGTCTTGCATGAAGAAATGTAGTTATTTTCAGTGTTATAACTGGAACACAACACACTAAACACTAGAAACCCCTAATATATACAGCTACTTTTCAACAATCACAATGAGTAACAAGTAATGAGTTACTTTTCAGCAATCACAATGAGTAACAAGTAATGAGTTACTTTTCAAACACTGTTAATTAGTAATTGGCAAAAACTACTTTTTAAAAGTAACTTCCCCAGCTCTGCCTCTGTCCGTCGACACTCCCCATCTGTGGGGTTCAGCTCCTGGGCTTCTCCCGCCCCTCTCTTTCGTTCGACTCCCCTCTCAGGGCGGACGGGACTTGCCTCTCGTAATTCGCGGTGACAAACAAAGCGTAGGCCCGTGTGTGCTTGTGATGCCGTATCTGGATGATAAGTTCGGGGATCCCGAGGCGGATGTGGTTGAGCAGCCACAGGAGGGTGTGGTCATCCGTCGTGTCTGGGGGGGAGCGCGAGAGAATTCGGAAGGGGTGAGACGTGGATTCGCACCCTCACAACATGCAGTGATAGTCAATTAAAAGGGTCATTAAAATGCAGATCAGAATTAAGTTAAAAGACCCAGGCTATGGGATCCTGTTCAAGGGACCACGTGCACAAAGAAAGCTACGGAAGTGGCTGCTGGTTAAACCAAACTTTTATTGGCAATTTAAGTCTGCCCATAAAAGCAAACACGGTCATTTCCTACTCTGAAGTCCCTCCATGGCAAGAAACGTCGCTCGCACGCGGGTCAGCTGAATGAAAAGCCCGTGGCCTGCCACAAAAAGTTACCAGAGAGGAAAGCCGTCCAGTGGCAGGTGGTTCCACAGGTTGGGAAGATGTGGGTCGGTGACAGCCTGGCTCACCCAGAAGACGGAAGATTTGTTCAGCCCTGTTTGCTTCCGGCTTGAATGAGGGTTAATGGGGTGTCAAGTTTGAAACCGTGGTCTGATGATGGCTTTACAAACCATGGTTGGTTTAAACTGCAATATGTTTGAAGCCACAGTCCTGGCTTGTTCCAGGTTTTCTTTCCATACTTAAAGTTCTCCACAGATTCTAAGCAGAGGCCGAGATGGAACCACGAAATGTGAAATAGCATTTTTTTTTTTGTCCCACGTGACAACAAAGGGCCCCTTTTGTTGAGCTGAGCGGCAACACCCACAGCAGTTGGAGGGCACAGCCAGTTTTCCCGGGAACAAGACACGCGTTGGTGGGGGGTGGGGGTGGGTGGGGTGGGGTTCCCCTGCCAGAATGCGAAGCATATTCTGGCATTTGGGTCTGGAACGGGCAATCAAGAGCCGTTCGCCCAACAGAAGCCCTTGGAGAGAAACCGCCCCAAAACTGGTTCGGCGACACGATGGGGTAACAACCCAACTGGCCTACCTGGAAGGGTCATGAGGACGTCGCAGTTTTCCGTGGGCACCGTCTTCATCCACGATTTGTGGGACATGATGTAACGCCCGGCCTGCAGAAGCCGCTTCCCGAAAAGCTTATCTGTGGAAAGAGCAAGCCAAGAAGGGTGAACGTGTGTCTTTTTATGAGAGGCAGCACAGAGTAGTGGTTAGAGCACCAGGCGAGGACTTCAAAGACCTGGGTTCAAATCCCTGCTCTGGTCAGAAGTTCCCGCTGGCCACTCTCTCTCTCTCTCTCTCTCTGCCTGGCTACCTCACACGTTTGTGGTGAGGATAAAGGAAGAGAAGAAGTTTCTAGCTTATGCTTTGAGGAAAAATACAGGGGGGGGGGGGGAGAAACACAGGGAATTAAAACGAATCAATACACAAATGCAGTTGGAAGTTACGTTCGTACAGGGCCAAGCAGGCAGGGAAACAAAGCTTTGATTTCCCACGGAGCCGCAGGCAGTTGGTCCATTCCGGGTCTCGGTACGAACTTTGCAGGAGGATTCCGAGGGGCTGAGTCGAGTCCCTTGCCCCATTGCAATGAAGTTCGTATTAAAACCCAGCCAGCGTTTCCGGCCCAGCCGCCCACGGAGAAGCCGCTCTCTGGAGGCTCAAGCTGCCGGGCCCCATCCTGCCTGGCCCAGTAGAGCACTGGGACTCTACCAGCAGTCCCTCCACACACGCCCCAGCCGCTGGGCTAACCCGCCTTGCGCCTGCTGAGCTTCCAAAATCAGACATGGATTTAGGATGCTGGGGTGCGTGTGTACATTTGTGGCCAGAATAAAACGCAGACCACTGACCGGATCGTTGCAATCATCAGTGCAAGAAATCCCACCCCCGTCCCGTTGTCCTCTCCTGGGCTTTTCCGGTTGAATCCCTGCCTGTCTGCATCACTGGCAAGACCCGCATGGCAGCAAAGAGTCCTGTTCCTGCTCGGCTTTAGGGCAGGCCTTCCGCGCAACGCCTCCTCGGGGCTCAGGCACCCACCCACCCCCGTCCAAAAGACCCCTTCTTCCAAATCCATCTCTCCGAATCTGCACCCCAGGGGGTCACGCTGGAGCATCGCCCCCCTGCCCCCCCAAACGATACCTGGTCACCCAAACACCTACCGCCTTGGCAAAGATCCTCTGTTGAAAAGACGGGATGGAGGTGGGGGGGGGGGACAGACCAGGAATTTTAAAAGCCAGACATCTCCATGGCAACCGCCTCCGATGACGGATCTCCCGGCTGCAACCCTCTTTTGCTCATTTTTCATCGCTCTTCCCCGTCTCCCCGCGGTCCCCCCTCTGCCCAGCTCAAGGCAGCAGTTAATTAACGCATTGATTAAATCAGAGGCCAGGGTGCCGTAGGAGGAGAGAGAAGGTGAGAGCGATGCGCCGAGCAAGACGCAGGCACGGAAACCCTCGTGGCTGGTTTGGACCCGGGTTGAGGAGGCGGCAAAATAAAACTGAAAATAAATCCCATGAGGTCTGGATTCCAGCCAAGAAAGAGAGCAGGCTCTCCCCGGGGGCCACGGGAACAAACGACCCGCCTTGCACCCCTCAGCCAAAGCGTCGGTCTACACGGCCTGCTTATCCCGGTTGGGTACCACTTTCAATGCATGGCGGGTCTTTTGTCGTGCAGCGTTTCCGAGCCCAAAAGCCCCACACGGTGCCCTCGCCCAACGGCAACCGGGAAGACCAGCGCCTTCAGCCAACGGGGGCTCCCAGCATCCCGAAAGGCAAGCCGTGATGGTCCAAACTCCTCCAACCACAGAGCCCAGGTACAGACTTCATCCTGGGCACGCTACAGTTCTCAACCAGTCCGAGCATCATAGGTTTCCCCCTCCCTCTGCAAAGCATCATGGGATCTGTAGTTTACTCAGGCTGTGAGAACGGCTCGTTAATTACTGCTGCCACAAGGCCACCATCTTATTTATTTTGTAAACCTATTTGGTTTCATGCTAACAAGACGCCTCTGACTTAGGACGACCCCATGAATGCATGCTCTAAAAAATGTCCCTAGCTTTCCTCTGCCCTGAGAGTCTCATCTTCCGGCACTATCTCTTGTTTCTTTTTGCACTGGCCTAGCCCTCTAGTCGCCTCCGACGCACGGCCACCCTGTGAATGAGCAATCTCCAAAATGCTCCTGTTTCTTAACCGCCCGGTTCAGCTCTTGCAGAGTCAAAAGTCGTGGTTCCTTGAGGGAGTCAATCCATCTTGTATTTGGTCTTCCTCTTTTCCTGCTCCCTTCTACCTTTCCCAGCAGTGCCTTTACCAGCTAATCTTGCCTTCTCATGAAGTAGCATTTCCTCATTTTTGCCTCTAGAGACAAATCAATTCAGGCTTGATTTGATTTAGGACCCCCCCTTGTTCCGTTTTTTGGCGTCCTAGGGTACGCACAAAACCCTCCTCTCCGGCATCATGTGTCAAATAAATCCATTTATTTTCCCATCAGCTTTCTTCGCTGTCCAGCTTTCACACCCATATTACTCCCATTTCTCCACCACCAACATTGAAGTTGTTCCATGCTGCTGCAATTATTATTTGGCCTCCATCGGGTTTCAAAAGTAATCTCCTATTTGCATTTTCCCGTTTCAAGTCCTCGCTCCTTTCCTGCCTGTTAAGATGGTGTCATCTGCATATCTTAAATTATAGATGCTTCTTCCTCCGGTTTCCGCCCCTCGTTCGTCTGAATCTAGTCCGGCTTTCCTAATAATATATTCTGCATATAAATTGAACAGACCGGGGGGGGGGGGGAATCACCCACTCTTGTCTGGCAGCTTCATTTTACTGAGACCCATCCTGCTTCTCACTACGCTGGGGTAACGGCCACCTTTGGGATCCAGACCAATTCTCTCCCCTCCCCTTTATCTCATATCTGGTTTTATTTATTGATTTATTCTTATTTGTTCAACTTCTGGCCTGCAACCGCTTTGGGCAGTTCACAGCACAAAACAACGGCAACAAACTTGCATAAAAAGAGCTCGGTTATAAAATAAAAATATAACCATTTGGGGCAATATAAAATACACTCTAAAATGCCAAATATGAAATACATGCTATTGGTTTTCACAATCCCTATTTTCTTTCCAGAGTTATTAAGTGGGTCACGCAGAGAGCCAGTAACAGGCTTCATGGACATCTTAATCTCCCAAGGCTCTCTTTAGCTCTAACCATTACACACCACTGCTTCTGCCTTTAAAAAAAAATTCTTTAGCTCTTTCTGGCTATGTTGATCCCCTGCCACTTTCTATGACTGCTGTCATTTTTTCCTTCCAAGCCACATGGAGTATTATTTTTTAAAAGTGGGCCATCCCACCCGAACAATAAAACAAATGGTAGATATAACCCTGATTCGATGAGTCGTGGAGTTCCGCAGGAGAACGAAATGGGTGTGAAAGCAAAGCGTGCTCCCACCGTGTAAACACACCCTTTCGCAGCCCCGGTCACCCATAATTCTGGGAATGAGACCCCCCCTTGTGTATGGAAGACACAGGCACAACAGCAGTAAATGCTCAGGGGCAGTCTGGCTTAGTGGTGATCGCACCACGGGTCTGGCAAGACAGGCACACGGCTTTACGTTTCCTCGTTTTTTGGCTAACCTACCTCCCAAAGTGGTTGCAGAAGAACGACACCCTGAGTTCCCAGGAGGAAGTGACAGATATAAATGGCATTAATTAACCAAAGGGGTTTGGGCATACCTCCGGCCTCAGGTGAGAAGCTACATCCAGGGCTGGGAAGATGAACGTGGCACTGAGGACTAGCAGCTTACGTCACCCAAAGCAAGCCAAACCAGCCTGACAGGGACAGGACGGAGCCGGAAACGGGTGTGAGTGAGCGGCCGCTGGCCTAAAGCCAACGGTTGATCGAGAGCAACACCCCGGAACAGGTGATCCAGAGAGCAAGCAAAACTCTGTGCGTGCACAACACACACACACACAATATAACCGTACAGACCACTGAGCTAACCAGAAGCTTCTAATGACACACAGACAGATACATGGCCACGCTTATCTGGACGCCAGCCGGCGTGGCGGGACCAGAAAATCCTACAGGTTTGGTTTAGGGTTTCCACCAAGCAAGCAGCAGGAATCGTTTCCACAATTGACCATATAAAAAAATCCCGAGGGTTTTGGGGCATAGAAATCGGCTCAGCCAAGAAATGACGTTCTCTCTCTTTGAAGGCTGCCTGGGTCTGGATCTCTGATTTGACCCTTTTGGGGGTTTTACTTGGTATAAGTGGGTTCCTTTTTAGCTGCCTTGAGTACTGTTCTGAAGGCAAAAATGTAAATACTGAGGAAAAACCAGCACAAAAGAAACAGGAGAGGTTCTCGGAGGATCCCGGCTGGAAAGGTCATGAAGAGCATAAGAAACCTGAAACCAGACAAGACTCGAGGCCCGTTTTAAATCCGGGATCCTGTTCCCAACGGGCCAGATGGGAGGCGAGGAAGGAACGGGACTTGGTGCAAATGCTGAAGGTTTTCCCCCTGCAGGTGGAAAGACCCCAAGGAGGACGGGCTTCAGGCTTGCACCATGTAGCAGGGAGTTCCGCAGGCCCGGAGCGCCCACAGAGAAGGCGCTCCGGATCATACCCTCCAAAATGATCTGGGAGAGAGGAAGGGGCCACGGCTGCCCCCCCATCGCCTGCTTTTTTTACCCTCCCCACTTCTAGACTTCCTGCAAAGCAGCCGGCGGATTCCCCAGCCAGGAGCAGGATGCTGAGTTCAGGAGGGAGACCCACTTGTGACCCTCCGGGTGTTGCGGCTGAACTACAACGCCCATCAGCCCCAGCTAGCCAGGCTGACAATGGGAGATGTAGTTTCCGTCATCTGGTTGGCCGCAGGTCCCTTTATCCCCCCTGATCCGGTTCTGCACTTTAAGACGGCAAAATTAAAGGAAAATAGAAAGAAATTAAGGAGGAAACGTCTTGGCACCAGGAAAGACTTCTAGATTGGTTTCCATGTGAGTTCGGGGGGGATTAAAATCCACCTCCTCAGACGCGTGGGGCTCTCGTCGTGCCCAGGTTTAGATCTACCTCCGTGGTGACGGGGAGGCCGACCATAAACAACGCATCGGTGACCCAGGAGCAGGAAAAGCAAAATGAGCGACTTAAAATTGCAGGTTGTCGCTGGGGTGGATTAGCCGTCTTGCCAAGTAGATTAAGCAGCCACGGAAACGCTAAAGGTTGTTTCTCAGTCATCGGAGAACCTCCCTGTCCTGAGGCAGTCTATCTTGCCACACCGAACCCCCGAGGCAAAAAAAACAGGAGATGTTTTGGCTATCATGTCCTTTCAAGGGTGATGCCAGGTGACCCCTTTTCGGATCACCTCCCCCCCCCCCCCCCCGGGCTTCTGTAAATCCAAATTTCTTCCAGAATATACAAGCTATCGTTTCAAAGATTTCCATTAACCTGTGCCAGGAAATGTTGGGAAAGAAGGAAATGGTGGAAAGGCTAAAAACTTGTATCCTACCAATGAAGATGGGTGTACGGGGGGGGGGGGGGTTGCGGATAAAGAAGCCCTCTCTCTTTGAGGCTGGAGTGGCCCCCACTCAGAAGGATTAAAGACCCGCTTCTCTCAGAAGGAACAGACAAGCTTTGTGGTGCCCGAAACCCGTCTTGGCACAGCTGTGGCGCTAGGGTGGCATCGCTCTGCGGAGAGATACGCCTCCATGCATGTCGGTTGGCGGCCGGCGGCTTAGCTGCCCACCCGAGCTGGCTCGTTAAGACGGAGCAAAGAGCAGGCAGCAGAAATGCCTCGTTGACTCCGTTTCAACTATTTGCCCAAATATCCCCCTTAAGCGCCCATTCTGGACCGGGTCCACCCAAATCAGATTAAATTTGGGAACGAGGCCCTCCATTGCTCTACCGGCTCAGCCCTTACAAAAGCGGGTCTCTGCTCTCCAAACGACCAGTAGAAAACCGGACAAGAGTCTCACAACCAGAGCCTTCATGGAAAGGGATGGAGGAAAAGCTCCACTGAATAAAACTGGACTCTCCCCTGCTGTGTTAATTAAAACTTATCCGCAAGCCCAGGGGGGGGTCTGTGCTGGCTGGGCAGTTTGGATCTTGCGAAGCTTCGCCTGGCAAGCGAAATCTTGCAAAGCTCATCTCCATCCTCCGAACGGCTGGATGAAACTGCTGAGCTAAGCGGGAGACAAAGAAATCAGCACCAAGCCAACTTTTTGGGACTGAAAGCAATCAAGCTAAAAGCTGGGGAGGCTGGCGCTAGGCCTTCACCTTGAGGACCGTCGTCGCAGCCGAATCTTAAGAGGCCAAGGGCAGAATATTCCGTTTTCGGCCAGCGCAAAACCCCCAAAATTGCAGAACCGCAGTCGTGATCGTTCAAGCGCTCTGTGGCACACTCAGGTGCGCCCAGGTTATGCGCTCACAGGAAATGGCAAGGGAGCTTCCCGAACGTGTGCGGCATTTTCATGACCGGAGCCTTGCCGGACGAATGGTAAACGTGTAGGGCCTGAAAGTACCCCACAGTGGGGAGACGGAGGCTAGAGGCAGGGCACAGAATGGGGGGGGGGGGGGGAAAACCAGGCTAGAATTGTGCAGAACCAACTCCGAGCACCGTCGCTCAGAAACCACCTCTTGTGCGAGGCATCCCCCCTCGTGCATCGCAAGCTGAAAGGTGCAACCTGGGGTTCGTGCCAACCCCGTGGAAAAAGGAAGGGGGGGTCCTACAAATCCAGCTGGCTTCCTTGCCCCCCCCCCCAAACCTCCGTGTCCCAGATCAACGCCCCACACTGCCCTCTGGCTTCTCTGCAGCCACGGTGGCTGTCTCTCCCTGCTACGGCCACGGCCACGGTCTCCCTGCTTACCACCACAGCCACGGCGGCCGCCTCCCCGCTCACCTTGGAGTTGCCGAGCTAAGGTCACCCTTGCTGCAGAAGGAGAGAGCCGTGCCTCGCCAGCGTACACCTCTGGATTTCGGTGCTGCGGGGGGGGGGGACGGCCCGAGGGAAGCGGGGGGAGGGGGGGGGGGAACGCGTCGGGAGACGTCACATCTCAGTCCAGTGGACGGCACGATGCCCGATGGCTTTCTCCAGGTGCCGGCAATGGAGACCGAGACCTTCAATGCTCTCCCCCCCCCCGGACTGAACCCCCAGGCCACGCGGGAACTCGGGACTGCCTCGTTTTGGCACCCTCTCCCCCCCCCCCAAGAAAGACCCGCTGCTCCGAAGTCTCTCTTCCCCACATCACTCGGAACAATACTTTGAGCATCCAGACAAAGAACCACATGGTGGGGGGGGGGGAACAAACAATGATGAGAAGGGGGGGTTGTCCAGGGGGCGCAAAGGCCCTCTCTGGGCCACGGGGCCTTCCTGGAGCATCGGGGACCCCCAACCCACCATCCGGGGGTCCCTCTCGGTCCCTCTGCACTGGCAGAGGTGCTTGGGACTCCCCGGGAGGCCAACCCGCTGGCCGGTCCCCGGAGGGCAGGGCGGCATCCGCCAGGGACTGCCGCCTGGGCACGCCATCCGTTCCTTTCTCCCCGCTGCCACGGCGGCTGCCACGTGTGGGGGGGTTTGATGTACAGACGGTGGGGAAAATCTGAATGGGCCGAACCCCTCCCTCCCTCCTCCTCAGGAGTAGCATCCTACAAGAGATGACATTCAGGCCGAGAGCGAGGAAAGAGGGAGGGTGGCCACGAGACGCATGAGCTTCCACGCGGGGCTGGAAACCCACCGCGTCCACGGAGCCCAGTGGGGAGGGGGTTGAAAGACAGACCCACACAAAGGATTTCGGGCATCCTCTCTCTGCTTTCGCGGCCAGCGGCTCAAAAGCAAGAGGGTGATGCGGGGGGGGGGGGGGGAGACTCGGCACAGTCTCTTCCACGGGCGCCAAAGACCAGCCCCCAGCCCCCCCCCCGACCTTTCAAAGTTGTTGTGTGGCTCTCTTTTGCCAAAAACTCTTTGGCCTTCCTTTCCCCGGGAGGGGTTTTCTGCCTCTGTGGCCCCAAGATGCCCACGGTCGACGGGTGGCTCTGAACTTTGGCCAAGTCTCTGCCTGCCTTTTCTCCACCCCGGGGGCCGCCCGGCCAGGCCAAACCTCTGGCTGCGGGGGGGGGGCCCATCCGGGCGGCCGTCTCCCCCCCTCCCTGCCAGAAAGACAAGGAAGTCGCCTGGACTTACCCAGGACCCCGGTGGCTCCCGGCCCAGCGGCCGTCTCCGTCTCCGCCGCAGCCCCCCGTTTGCTGTGCCGTTCGCCCTCCTGGGATCCCGCGGGAGCCGGTCCTGCCCCGGGCTCAGGCATCGCAGCTTCTCCGGCTTCGTCTTGGCTCAAGGTTGAGGGCGAAGAGGAGGAAGAGGAAGAGGAGGAAGGCTGGACCACAAAGAGAACCGCCGCAGCATCGCAGTGCGGCGGAGTTCGGCAACGGGAAGCAGGCGCCTCATCCGAGCCAAGGCAGAGCGAGGGGGTGGCCCGCCGTGCCGGGGCCGGCCAGGGAGGCCAGCGGGGGCACCATCCGGGCTGGGCACGGGGTGGCTGGTGCCTGCCTCCAGGTGCGGGGGGGATCCAGGTGAGCAGCACTGCTTTGTCCCCCCCCCCCCGCCTTCTCCCTCTTCCAGGGCCAGGAGCACTCGCTCGCTCGAGAGGAGAGAGCAGCCGCTGAAGGAAGGACAAAAGGCAGGGCGGGATGGAGAGTGAGGCGGCGGGTGGGGGGGAGCAGCAGTGAGGATGATGATCAGCAGCAGCAGCAGCCGCCACCGCCTCAAGTTTAAAGGCAAGGAGCTTTTAATTAGTCTGGTTGGCCTGCATCTCCTCAGCGCCATCTGCCCGCCAGCCCGTGTGCGCCGGGAAAAGCAGGATGGCGCCCTTCCTTGGCAATGACCGCGGTGTGGTGGTGGTGCTCCTCCTCCACCACCCTGGGAACCGGATCCGTGCAAGACGCTCCTGGCGGGATCCAAGGCTCTTCTTTTGCCACCACCACTTTGTGGGTGGGTGGGGGGAGAATCACTATTTTTTACACAGTTCGCACCTCCTGCAAATATTTGCATTCAGCTGCATTATATTTCCTGTGGCCGTTTTGCACACCTTTGGAAAACTTTTCCCCAAACTTCGGAACAGAACGTTTGTAAGGACGGAAATGCATCTCCTTTTCTTTTTTAAAAAAGTTGGGAGCCGGCTTAGATTTATCACCAAAGGAGCCACCTTCTTCAACAGACCGATGGCTAGGAAATAAAATAAACAGAGAAAACCAAAGGCTGATGAATTAGATCGGAAGGCAACAGGGTCAGGGTTGAATCTCATAAATCTAATTTGGGGCAGTTTTGCTATTATTTCCTTGCTCTCTTCTTAGGCTACGACCCCCTTATAAAGAACCATCGGACTTTTTCCTCTCCCCAGTGTGAATTTAATTCTGTCCCAAGCTTCCACCCGTACTGATGACCTCAAGATGATTTTCCTAAAATCAGAGCCAGAACAACATCCAAGCCAGAAAAAACATTTCTAAAATCTCCTCAAAAAATATAAAAATAAAAGTCTGCTACTTCCGTGGCCAGGAGTTCCACAAGCTAAACAATGCATTACATTTTTAAAAGGGTTTTAATTTTCTCTTCCCCAGGTTGTATTCTTTTCAATCCAATTTTGCTTACGGAGTTCGGGTTCTAATTATTACATAATGAGACAGAAACCGATCACAAAGTTGGGACAAATTTTGGCAGCCACTCGCCACAGGTCAAGAGTCGGCCCACGCATCTGCCGCCTCTTGCACCCGGGTCCCGTCTAGGCTGATTTCATAATTGTGGCAATTAGCCGCTCAAATTGTCAGGGACGGAACTGGGCTGGCGAGCATTAACTGCTTGCTCTGTGTAACATTTACTCCCAGTAGCAGATGAGAATAATCTGCAGAGCCAGAGATTGAAGGTTCGAATCCCCACGGGGCCTCCTTGACAGGGGATGGGCTGGATGATCGCGAGGGTCCCTTTCAGCCCTGCAGTTCTAAGAGGAGGAGGATTATCATTATTATTATTTGCTGCTTTCCTCCAGCCTTGTTTTCCTGCCTCGTCTTGACGTCCCAGTGGCATCTTAGCCCCAAAGGTCATGCTGTTATTTCTAGATGCCAACCAGGGACATGTTCGGGGTGTAAAAATACCAGCAAAGTAACTTGACCCGGGAGAATCGGTCCCTTTGCTGATTCTGAATTTTTTTTTTTTTTTTTAAAGGAAGACATTGATAAGAGTGCTTGGTTGAGGTGGAAAGAGGTGGGCACCTTTGCTTTTTTTTTTTTAGGTGGGGGGAAAGCCACAGGTGGGAAACAGCCTTTCCCAGAAAGGAACAGAAGCTGCAGGAATCAGGATTAAATATCATTTGGAAAGCCAAGAGCGCTGAGCTCCCAACCCCGCAGATTGTTATGGGATTCCTTTAAAATAAGCGTGTTTGTACATGGGTTCAAAGGGTGAAAGACAGGATCTTAATAAACGGAAATAAATAAATAAGATGGTGGAATCCTTCCTGGATAATCAAGATTCCACCAGATGAAATATGTGGAGCCACCCGTTTGAAAAGAAAAGCCACTGACCATGTGCAGAGTGCTCTTCTGCTGTACACTGAACCCCCCCCTCCCCCTGATGCCTCTCAACGTCTAGGATCAGGAAGGAGGCCAAGTTGGGCCAAGACTGAAGTGTGGAAGCCCAGACGTTTGGGTCCACGTATCACCTTGACCACAAATTTCCTGGGGGAGGGGGCATTTGTCGGCCAAGCGACTCTAACCAAGGTCTTTGGTTACTCACCACCATCAGTTTCCTCTCCTGGAAAATGGGGGGAACCGAAGGACTTTACAGAAGTCTATTAACTCCTCTAGAGCCTGGTGTTCAAGGAGAACCGATCCAAATAAATAGAAAAACACAGAGACAAGCAATAAACAAAAAACAAAATAGCAATTAAATCAAGCCAGAAGGGGAGATTCACTGCTACGGGAAGGCTGAATTTGAGTGCCCAAACTGGGTTTAGGACAGGAGAGGGTTGACGTGGCCCCTTTTCCTGAAATCTTGGGACTACACATCCCATCAGCCTAGCCAAAGGTGAAGCAACATGGGGTTTGGAGTCCATAAAGCATCCAGCGTGGCTTCCAATTGTGACTGGGGCCTCGGAGGACCTCGGTCCGGCCTGGCCCGCCTCGCAGGGCTGTGGGTAAGGACGGCGCAGGGAGCTGAAGGGGACAGAAAGCCAACTGGGGAGCGAACGAGGAGAATCACAGGCCAAGGGCTGCTGGAGTAGGCAGACAGAGTCGTGGCATGAAGAAGAAATGCTAAGAATTGTTTTAATTACTCTGAAATTAAGATTAATTTGCACCCACACCCTTGGAGGCAGGCAGGCAGGGTGTGTGTGTGTGTTTTCCACATTGCAAAGTTTTCCAAATAAAAACAAACCTTCTGCAATGTGCAACTCCCAGAATGAGCATCTTCCAAGCCTTAGGGGTGCCTCCCCCCCACCTGCCCAGAGCTTGAAGGGGACCCAGGCGTCCTGCGCCCCCGAAACTGCCCCCCCCCCCGCCCTGGCAAGGGGAGAAGCCAGAGAGAGAAAGAGGCACAGGGGTAAATCTTACGGTTCACAGGCCAACCCAGCTGTGCGGGAGGGCCGCATATTTTAGGGGTGATTGTTTTTAGTGAGGGGTTAAAGGTAGGAAGTGGCTCCAGGTTAAGTTCTTTGCTGGCTGGCTTCCGCCGGCTGGGCAGGGAGCCAGACCATAATAGGATTTTTAAAAGCCAACGCCATAAAACAATTATTAAATAATAATAATAAAAAAACAGGTCCTGAAGCTTCCTGCTTAGCTCTGCCAAGTTGCACAGAAAAATCTCCCCCCCCCAAATAAGCAAACCAACCCCGCCGCCCCCACCTGCCCCCCCGTGACGTCATCCCGGGGTTCAAAAAAATAAGTTTTTTGGGGGTGAACCATGATTGCTACTCCTTGTTTTGCACACAGAGGGGTAAGGAGAGCAAAGTCAAATGCACCCACCACCCCCGGGACTGGGGAAGGGCCGGGCGTTGCAATGCTAGGCGCGGCTGCCTCTGGGCATGCACAGAGGGCCGGCTGAGCCACACTCAAGGGTTTACAGGTGCAAAATGCACGTTACGGCTTTTGTTGGGGAGGGGGGAAAATCTTTGCAAGGAAACTGGTGCCATTCCAGGACGGGATGAAGGAAACGTTTCCCCCTAATTCACGATTTGCAAGGAAGTCCTTGAATTCCTTCCCCCCCCCCTTCCTTCCTTCCTTCTAATTTTTAACCCCTACTTTCTCCCCCACCAGCCCCCCAAAAAAGCCCAGGAGGGAAGCCTCACCTAGAGGACGAGGTGGGTGGGTGGAAAAGAGGACGACGCCGCCGCCGCCGGCCACGTGGCATGTTTTTTTTAAAAAAAGAAGGAACGAGAAATTACGTTCCGCCCAAAGGAACGCGGGAAGAACGCTCGCCTGCGCGTGCCACGCGCTCCCTCGCTCGCATCTTATCAGCTGGAGGCGGCCACGCCCCTTCCCGCCCCTCCCTCCCCCGCAGGCCGCGCCCCTTTCCCTCCCTGGGCCAATCCGCTTGTGCACAGAGTCGCGCTGCCCTGCCTTTGAAGCCGGCGCATGCGCCACGCGGTCCTGGCAAGGGGAAGCCCGGCCGAGCCTTTGCAAAGCGCAGACGCCGGGGGTCCCGCAGGGAGGGGGGTCTTCCTGAGCCGCCGCCCCCCCCCCCAAGGCTGCCTGGGGGGGCATGTGGCCGACCTTGCAGGGCGGGCTGCGGGTTGCAAGGCGAGCCCGCACCTCCTCCAGGCGGATTTGCAGGTGGGTGGCTTTAGGGGAAGGGGGGGGGGGAGGGTCAGCAATGGGGTGGGTGCGGAGGACGTGGGGGACTACAACGCCCATCATCCCCAGCCAGGAATTTCTTAGGAGAGGAGCTTTCCAGTGCCTGTGAAGGAGGTGACGTTTACTCTTCCTTACCTGTTATTATTTGTTTGATGTATCCGTTTCTGTAATTAAATCTCCAGACAGGTTACAAATAAAGCAGAGGCAGTAAATTCCAGCGGCTACAAAGTAGCAAATGAAGAATAACACAATTCCAGTTGCTACAAAGTAGCAAATTGAGACCACAAATTCCAGTTGCTACAAAGTAGCAAATTGAGAATACCACAAATTCCAGCTGCTACAAAGTAGCAAATTAAGAATAACACAAATTCCAGCTGCTACAAAGTAGCAAATTAATGATAACACAAATTTAAAATACTGTAAGGAATAAAATCCATTCAGCCTAATTGGTTGTTTCCAAGCAGCTTTATCACCTTAACAGCTTGAGCCATTTTTTTTTCAAATAAAAGGGGAATCTGTAAAAGACGGCACTCCCAAAATGCACCCCATTGTTTTGGCCTCTTATTCGGCCACCCCCAAAGCAGTAAAAAAAAAATCTTTGCTTTTCTTGTGACGCAGGTTGTATGGTGTGGATGCCACGAGGGACACTGTTTTTGCCCTGTCTTCAGGCCACGGGAAATGCGGGGTCGCCGTGATTCGAACCAGCGGCCCAGCGAGTCGCTCGGCCTTGCTGAGCCTCACGGGGGCCAAGGAGCCCCCGCCTCCGAGAACCGCCGCCCTGCGGAGGATACGGGACCCCGGATCTGCCGAAACCCTGGATTGCGGCCTCGTCGTGTGGTTCCCAGGTTCGGAAGTCGCTCGTTTGTAAAAATTAAAAACTTCCAAACGATCTTTAGGACACGGGTTGGCTCCTGAGCCCATCCCATTGAACTGAATGGGGTTCAGATCAATGGAGCTGCGCGGATTCTACCCTTTTGCCGTTTTTTCAAATTGCACGGCTACTCTATGGGTTTTGGGGTTTTTGTTTGTTTGTTTGCTAAATTGATGTAAAGGGGTTTTTATCCGTTGCTTTCATATCCTGATATCTGAACATCAGCCAGAAACGCTTTAATAAATAAATAAAAATAAATTAAGAAGTGGGCCTTCAGGAGGAGTCTGGCTTTCTCAAAAAGTGTGGTTGGACCATAGCAAAACTGGAAGCCATCATTCTGAAATATCTTAAAAGGGAAGGTGGGGGGGAAGCTTTGTTTGTATTTATTTTAAATATTTCAGCATATTATACATTAATTTTTCTGAACCCCCTCGGGCCAAGGCGGTTACCCATAACATAACAAAATATACAGTTGCATAATATTATTCCTGGTGGTTTTAAAATTCTTTAAAAATGCAGAATACAGTAAAATAAAAACCAAGGTCACTTGAGGCCAGGTTATCACAAGGATTAAATGCAAGCCAGGCCAGGCTCTGAGCTCTCCAAGGGAGGGGAATTTTCTAGATTTTTTGACACACTTTGGAATAGTTTTCTGTGGTTGCAAGCGGTGTTTTTTTAAAATTTAACTTTATTTTAAAGCTTTGATCTTGTTCTGTGTTTCAATCATGCTTTTTAAATCCAGCATAGCCTCAGGCCTCTTTTTTTTTAAAAGACCCCCTGCTCTAGCCCAGCGGTGCCTCATTGGGCTGAATCCAGAGGGAGGGGAACGAGTTCTAAAGATGCGCACCTCTCTTTCTCATTTACCTGCAGGTCCAAATAGTTTCACGGGAGAAGACTGTGCTGAGTTCCATGTTCACGGTGGGCCGGCTGTGCTGAGCGGTGTCCTGAAGGCTTTGGGTGGGTTTGGCTTCCACTCCCCAGCTGTACAGGGTGATGAGGAGCCACCCCCCGAAGGGTCATCAAGTCTGACCCCCTGATGAAACAAGCCATCCCCACCTCCAGCATCCACATAGGAGTGTAACCACCCTGTGGATGCTGGGGACGTATCAGATGCTATGCATTGCATGGTTTCGGGTATATATACCCTAGAAATACATATGAAGAGATATTTCTGGGTTTTTTATTTGATAAGTGAATCAGCGGATACCGATCCCGTGGATAGTGGGAGATCCTCCTGTATATGAGGCCAGGCCAGGCTGTCAATTCTCCAAGGAAGGGAATTTTTTTTTTTTAAAGATTGTTTTGACACCCTGAGAGAGAGGGCTTTCTGGGTGGTGGCTGGTCCTGGCCTGCAGAACTCCCTGCCACAAGAAACTGAGGCTGACCAGAAGGAGACCCTGGTGGGCGCCCCCTCAGCTGTTGTTTGCACACCATGGTTTCCAGACCTGTTAAAATCCGGGTCTCCTCCTTTGGTATCGGCTGTTGTCTCCTTTGCCACTTGGGCTCCCCGGTGACTTGGCCAAACTTTATAAAAACAGGGTTTTCCCTTCTTGCTCGCCAGCGTGACGGGGAACCGAGGAGAAGGTCCTTCTGTCTAGACCATGGGGTGGGCTTGGTGAGGGGCAGAGGGAGGGTCTCCCCCTGAGGGTCGGCGTCGTCTTCTCTCCAGGTCGCCTCCCGCAGCTCCGCCTGGCCGAGCCCGGGGAGTTCACCAAGCGAGCCTTCCAGAACGGGAAGCTTGACCTGACGGCAGCAGAGGGGCTCGGGGACCTGATCCACGCCGAGACGGAAGGCCAGCGGCGTCAGGCCTTGCGGCAGATGGCGGGGGAGCTGGGGGAGCTCTATCAGCAGTGGAGCGACTCCCTCACCAAGGCAAGGGGTGGTGGTGGGTTTGAGAAGGGAGGGAGGGATGGGTGGCAGACCCACATGGGTGTGGGACAGGCCACGAAACCGGGAACTCTTGGGTCCCTCTTCCTGGCTTGTGAGTGGGTTGTGGCTGAGCTCAGGGAAACTGGGGGCCCGTGGGGCCAGGAGGTGGTCCTTATCGCCCGTCCAAAAATGGGAGGGTCCCATGTCTTTGACCCAGCAGCCTCAGGCTCCCCCACACCACTGGGGGTAGAATCCCACCTGGATAACATGCTGGCTTTTGTGGTCCCAATTTTTTTTGGGGGGTGGAAAGGATCCCCCGAGCGTCGGACAAAGCAGCCGCCTTGTAGATCAAGCTGGCAGAAGAATACCTGGGCGTGTATTGAGTCCTTCTTATGTATTTAATTAATTAATTTATCTACTGCCCATCTAGCCAGAGTCCACTCTGGGTGGTTGGCAATGTGATCAAACAGTAAAACATCACTACAGATCTAAAAGTAAATTCGGCGTATCCAACAGACCGAAACACAGCCACCGTGAAACAGTGACACGTTCTCTGTGGTTGCCGGCATGAGCTTTTTCCACCTACTTTCCCCCGCTTGGAAAGATGAGCAGTGTTCGTTGTCCGCGTTTGCCCCTTGGCGGGACATCTCCAAATGGCCAAAAATGGCGTACTTCCTGACTGTCCGACGGAAATAAGTGGTTCGGTCATCCTGGTTCGGCGGATGGGGGATTATTGGGCCGTTTCTCCCCGCAGGCGCTGGCTCACGTGGAAGCTTATATTGATTTCAGCGAGGACGACAACATTGAGGAGGGGGTCCTTGATCAAGGTGAGCCCACCTCTGCCGACCATTTCTCTCTCTCCCCCCCCCCCCACCCCACCCCCGGCATTTTCCTTAAGTCTTTCCAGATTCCTACTTTGTCTTAACTGCAAAACCCAGAAGCCACCGTTTTTCTGGGTGTTTTCTGTTCGCTCGAGGATAGCTGTGCAATGGAGTTTATGCCATTTAATATATTTTTTTACTCCCTGCACAGTGGTAGAGGTGGTTGCGTCGCTCGAGAAGCAGTTGCGGGAACACCTGCAAGATGGCCGGCGTGGAGAGCGGCTGCGGGACGGGGTCCACGTCGTGATTGCGGGGGCCCCCAACGCTGGGAAGAGCAGCCTGCTGAACCAGCTATGTGAGTCGGGAGCTGTGGTGGCTGGTTAGAGAAGGGGCTTGGTCCAGGCCAGATCTGGCCCTCCTGCGGGCCGGATCTGGCCCTCTTAGGGTCCCCCCGATGGCCGCATCCTCTTCCCCGTGGCACCACCCTTTTGTGGCTCCGTGGGTTTCGTGGTCTGGAATCAGATTTGGGGAGAAAAGGTTTGGTGGCACAAATGATTTGAAAACAAAATAATAAAAACAAAATAAACCCCTTAGGTCCCCAACGGAGTTAAGAAGTTACTAATTTTCCTCACGATGGGAAGTTATTAATTTTGCTTCCTGAAACACTCACCCTTTTGCAAAGCCCAAAGCTTTCGGTGTTTTCTCCAGCTGTAGGGTTTGCTTTAATGGGATTGTTCGGAGCCGGTGTGTTTGAGCTGAGCTGAATTTGGATATAAAGAGGACGCGTTTAGCACCCGGTGTAAAGACAGGATGCAGAGACGGGAAGCGCTCTCCTCGGCCTGTCTTCACCCCCGAAGGCCGCCAGGGGAGGGTAGAGGAGCTGAATTCCCAGTTGGCTCTGCATTAACCCAGTACGTGGCCTCTGAAGGTCAGCGGCCGTCCTTTTCTCAAAGGGCCTTTTCAAAAGCCCTTTATATCTCTTGCATCCTCCTAAGGTTCACGCGCGTTGCGATTTTTCATTTGAAAAACAAGCTTCTTTCCTTCTGTATTTCTCTCCAATAGCTTGTTATGGGGTGGCTGATAAACAGAATAAATAGAAATTGATCGGGCCATTCTCTGCTCACCTGAAATTCGCTTTAAAGCAATTGGTTCAAAACTGAGGTTTCTCTTGCTGCAAAAGTGGCTATTTTCCTATTTCATTTCTCTGCCCTTTTGGTCTATAAAAGGAGGAAAATCTGTCCGGTGGGTTTTGCTCTTGAACTTCCAAAGGGAAGGCCTTCATCCGTGTTGCCTGCATAGCTCTCCTCTCCAAGGAGAGGCTGAGGGAGAGCCTTCATCATCATCATCTTAGAACGGTAGAGCTGGAAGGGACCCTCTGGATCATCCAGTCCAGCCCCTGTCAAGGAGGCCCAGGGGAGGATTCGAACTCCCAATCTCCAGCTCCTCAGCCAGATCCTTAAACTGCTGTGCTGTCCCGCCTTTTCTCCTAGTTTCTCTCTCTCTTTTTTAAAGGCCAACACATTCAAAACCGTTCAAACTGGCCGGGGAGATTCCCTAAAACCGTGTCTTAATTCTCTCTCCCCCGCCATACCAGGCCAGAAACCGGTGGCCATCGTTTCCCCCGTGGCGGGGACCACGCGGGACGTGGTGGAGACGGCCTTGAATATCGGGGGCTTCCCGGTGGTGCTGAGCGACACGGCCGGGCTGCGGGACACCCGCGACGTGGTGGAGATCGAGGGAGTGAGCCGGGCTCGCCAGAGGTGAGGGGAGAAAAAAAGGGGGTGTTTGGATCTGACGAAAGACCACCCACCCCACGGCCCCTGGTGCTCAGCCAACCCCCCTCTGAGAAGAAACAGCTCTTTTCAGAGATAGACTGCCCCTGAAGGTGGAAGCTCAATTCCCAATGACCGGCAATCCGAGCCAGGGAGAGGTACTCCGGGGTGCTTTTTTCCTGCTGTTTTCTTTGTAGGGTGAGCACGGCTGACCTCGTTCTGGCTATCGTGGACGCGGCCGAGATGGCCCGGAGGCGCGACCGGCTGTCCCCCGCCTTGCTGGACATCCTGCTGCCCGAGGAGCCGAAGGGGGCCCCGCCCTACTTTCTGGTTCTGAACAAGTCTGACCTTCTTGGAGAGCAGGAACGACGGGACCTCCTTGCAGGCTGCTCCGGGCAAGGGCTCTCCCCGGCCTGCTTGCTCTCCTGCAAAACCGGAGAAGGCATCGGGGCCTTCCTTCAGGCGTTGGGAGAGCAGCTGGCCCACATGTGAGAACGGGAGGAAAAGAAGCCGGGAAGGGCGGGCGGGGCGGGTGGGCAGGCAGGAAGAAGCATCGGAGGGAAAAAAAACCACCACCACCCAGACTCACTAATTTACCCCCTGACTTCGTTTGGTTGCAAGTCTGTTCGGACTGTTTTTCTGAACAGCATCTGCCGTCGCTGGAGGTGCAAAACCTGGCAGCTCCCAGAAAAATAATTTTGCAGGAGGAACCCCTATATTCACGGGAGATGGCTTCCAGCCCTCCCTTCCGCAGATGCTGGGAAACATGGATTATAGCAAACGCTATTATAATAGGAAACCACTGTACATAACCTGGACTCTCGTGGCCAGTAATTCTGGTAATTTCATCATCAGAAATATATATATTTCTTTTTAACGTTTTCAGATACGCGAATCAGTGGATACTGATCCCGCGGATAAGGGGGGGGTCCTACTGCGGATTGTGGAGAATTATAAAGCCATAGTGCATGGCGTCTAGAAGATATTGAGGCTCACCCCCCAGCGGATCTCTTTTTCTCTCGCCCTGCAGGTGCGGCGACCCCCTCCTGGGGTCCCCCAGCCCCACACGGGCCCGGCACCACCTCAGCTTAATGAAATGCTTGGAAGCCCTGGGCCGATTCGGAGACCAACTGGAGAGGGATCTGGCCCTGGCGGCCGAGGAGCTGCGCCGAGCCCGGCGGTGTCTGGGGCAGCTGACGGGGCAGGTGGGGTCCGAGGAGCTGCTGACGCTCATCTTCCGAGACTTTTGCATCGGCAAGTGACAGGAGGCCGTGGGGGACTGGGGACTTGGGGGGGGGCGTGAGACCCCAGGAGAGGTGGCGGATCGCCCCCCTTGTGGGTCGTTGGCACCCCGTCCTCTGCAGCATATCTTGCTTGTAAGTCTGTTGCTTGTCGTTGGACAAAGACAGAACAGTGTCGGTCTGTTAAAATAAACACCTAGTTGATAATACAGGAGGACCCCCGTATCCGCGGGATCGGTATCTGTGGCTTCCCTTCAGCTACCCCGAACCCAGGGGGAAAGTCTGTGAGTTTGTTTTCCTTCTTGCCCTGGGAGAGGACGGGTGTCCCCAAACGCACGCACCCCCCCCCCCGGTCTGCTCCCCCGGCACCGTCTTTTCCTGCCCTGCGGTTCCGTCCCAAGGTTTTCCTCGCTCGAGATGAGGGTGGGGGGGGAGAGAGAGAGAGAGACGGAGACGCCGGTTTCCTGTCCCCCCCCCCCCCGCCCGGGGCAGCTCCTGCAGCTGGAAATCCAGTTCAGGAAGCGTCTGGCCAGGGTTCTCCCCCCGTTTGGGGGCCGAAAGCAGCCGCGTTTCCTCCTGTGGGGGGCCAGGCATGCCGGAGGTGGGTGTCTCTCCCCCCCCCCCCCGTTCAAACCCTCGCACATAGAGAGGGACCCAGGCGTCCTGGGTGCTTTGAGTGGCATTGCAGGCGTTTAGGGCTGGCCTTACTCTTGAGTAGGGCAGTGGGTTTCCGACCCCCTTTAAAGCACCCACCGCAGTGCAGAGAGAAGGAACTCAACTCCTTATTCCCCCCCCCCCTTAGTTAGACTTTATCTGGGGGGAAATCTCCCTGGAAAGTTGTGACGTGATCCCCCGTGGGCTCTAACGGATAGGATGACGGACTTAGCACTCAAGAGGTCTGGGTTCGAATCCCCACTCAGCCAGGTTCAGGCTTGATTCCCTCTAGGATCCACTTCTCCTTCTTTCTGGCCATCTGGGGCGTCCGCAGGGCTAAAAAAACCCAATGTCTGTGGTCAAGTATGAAGCAGGAGGGTGCTTTGACCCCCCCCGGTGACCTTCCATGTGTAAGGAGAGTAAGTAAGAAGAGCCGGCCATCTCCCGTTCGGTCTGCCCGTGGCTAATTGGCTCTGGGGCTACGAAACGTTGGCGTTGAGGTTCGAAGGGTTCCCCGAAGGCGGGGGTTTGTGGCGTTGATTTTGGTCGCCTTTGGTGTCCTCGAGGATGGCAAAAAAACGGGCCAGGAGGGCAGAACCGAGATCCGGGCTGCAGGGGTGAGACCTCTCGGCTCACACGCTTGAGCACTGCGCCGGTCCTCATGGAGGACGGGACGCCTCGCCTTCCCTTCTCTCCCTCTCCTGATCCGTCCTAATCGGGGGGTCCTGCGCCCATTTTCTACCCCCGCTGAGAGCTAAGCAACGACTTGGCTCTGGGTGAGGCAGCCGCTTCCTGCTCCGTCCAGGCTCTGGCGGAGGAAAGAGACCCTGAAAAAATATTATTTTTAGTGGCTGAGAAGGACATGTTTCGCTCCACCTTTGCGAGACGGTGCCGTGGTGTTATTAAAGGCATCCTGGCTTGTTTTTTTAAAAAAGACCTCCTGGAACAATAAACACAGCAAAGGTGGGGCTGCAAATTTCATTGTTATGGATGCCCGGAGGGGAAAAAAAAGGAAAAAGCTGGACCCTTTCCCTCCGGTCGCCAAAAAACATACGTTCGTTTAATGTGGATTGTTTTCGACAAAGGAAATGTGAAAATTAAGCAGAAAACCAGACAGTGAGGAACAAGGACCACCAAGGAGCGCAGACCAATACAGGAGTGCGATTCGGGAGTTCTAAGGGGGACCCCTAAAGGTCGTCTAGTCTGACCCGGTGCCAATGCAGGTTAGGGATGGTTATGAATCAGCAGATACCGATTCCGGGGATATGGGAGTCCTACCATATTTCTAACAATGTGAACCAGAACTGGCCTCCAGAGGGAGCCAGAGGCCATGCTAGGTAGAGCATTCGCTCTTCAAATACTGTTCAGTATCATCCACATGTTTCAGCATCCGTGGGGTGGCTTGGTCCTATTCTATAAAGTGATGGCGTGAACGCTTCAAAACAAGGTTGGAGATGATTCAACGTTCAACTTTAGTATTCTTGTGACCGCAGATGAGCCATGTTCAACCTATAGGATGGAAATACATTAACAAAGCTTCTAATTGTGAGATATTTAAGGAGCTCCTAATCTCGTTCCCGCTGTGGTTTAGTCCTCTGTTTTCTCATGACTTGAGCGGCATTTTCTGTGCCTGGGAGGTGAGATATTTAAGGAGAGGTTCTACTTTGGCCAGTGAGTTTCTGTGGCTGAGCGGGGGGATTCGAACCCAGACCCGCTGAGTCCTAGTTTAATGCTCCACCTGCTGCACCCCACGGGCTCCCACGCTCTGCTCACCCACAACGTGGGTCTCACATTCGTGGTTCCCAAATGTTTATACTCGGTCCAGAGAGGGATGACCCGCCTCGAAGGGAGGTTGCGCTCGGTCCTGGGGCAGGATCTGTTATCTGCTGTCAACAGGAGAACCTTCTTCCCGGGGAGAACAATGAAGGTCAATAGAGGCCCTTTCCTGCCCAGCCACTACCAGCCCCGGGTGTTCCCAGAAACTTGACGAAGTTTCTTCTAATGAGAACTTGATTAGGAGAGGAAGAGAAGGGACTTTCTCCCCTTCTGGCTAATCTCCAGGCGAAATATCTGGTCTGGTTGAGGTTGCTGGTTCCTTTTTTCTGTTTACAAAGAAAAAACCCCAATGAATGAATTACTTCTTTTTTTTTTTTTTTTAAACCACCACGGGTTGTTTCCAACATATGTCATGGCTACTTTTTTTTAAAGTAAATTTTCCTGGTTGTTTCATCCCACATGTATTTAGTTTATTAGATAATGTTCATTCATTTAATTTAATCATTTATTTAAATTAAACCAACCCATCAAGTCTTTATTTACTTGATTAAGTAAATATTTGATTAAGCGGAATGGTTATTTAACCCGATATTTAACCTGCAGATGAACGTTTGTGTGTTATGTCTACTTTTTAAAATGTATATATCTATGTTAATTGCTGGATATTGCAAAATATTCAAGGATCACTGGGGGTCTCCTGTTCCCCCACTTTGACCCCCATCCTTGGCGCTCAGGGTGCAAATAAGGGCCGGTGGTGTGTTGCTAACCTCTCTCCTTGCCAGTAGACCTACTGAGTCAGTGGCTGAGTTGGTGCATCCGCCGTTCTGGAAATCCCACGGAGGTTCGGACTCCCGATTTTTAACTGCCCAAAGGACTGCTTCTCTGACCACATGTTTCTCCTGATGAGGGGACTCCTGATTGACCTTACCCAAGACATGCAAGGATTCCACACACACACACACACGAGTTCTGCAATGGTGCAATTTGATGGTACTATATTCTACATGCATTCCCGTTCTGTGCCCTTCCTCATCTTGGAAGCCGTTTTGTGCTGGATGAGGCCCTCAGTCCGTCCTGCCCGGTGTTTCCAAATCTGGCTGACAGGTACAGCTCCTGAGGACTTCTCCGAGCGGACCGGTTTCCAGGCCTTCCTGGAGATGCTGCCGGCAGGAATTGAACCCGGTGCTGCCATCAGGCAAACCACAGATTCTGCTTCCCGACCTTGGGTCCCCAGATGGTCTTCGACTACCACACCCAGAAAGCCCAGTTAGCTCCGTTCATTGACCGCCGCCACCCTTTTAAAAAACCGGTGCCATTTAGGTGAGTTTTTTTTGTGTGTGTGCGTGCCCTATGTCACATTTTTGCTGATTTAATGACAGTTCTGCGGAGGTCTTTGTCCTTACAGGAAATGTGCCACATCAGGCGAGGATATTTATCTTTTCCTTTCTTGCCCTGTGGATCTGAGTCAACTTGGCCCACCTCCTACGTGGCTAGGGAAAAACATCCGTCCTCACTGAGGTCTAGCCACTTGGGGCGTGGACCTGTCCGGTGTTTCCTTCCGGGGTGAAATCGAGAGCATGCCTCAGGTTTTCCTAGAAGATTAAAAGCCCAACTCCATGCAGGCCACGTGATGTTTCATGAAATAGTTATCTGTGGCTGGCTGGGTTGGGTTGGGTTGGTCCCCCCATTATCACAAGCAGCTCAGCTGCCATTGAGATCTTTTAAAAGCAGGCTAAAACCCAGCCTCCCCGAAATCAAGAGCTTACACCTGTTGGATTTGCAGGCAGTGTTTATTAATTCTCTTCTTCCCCAGGAAACACTTTTGAGTCTTGATCACTGCAGCCATGCTTCTGTTAGTGGCAGGCGGGTGCCTCCGAGAAATGCAGGAAATGGTCCTCTCTGGAGTGTGACCATTGGTCCGTCCTGCCCAGGACGGTCTCCCCTTGGCAGAAGCTTCCAGAGGTCTCACAGGAAGGCAGAAAACACACATATACACACACAGGGAATTGGCTTAACTCACATGGGGCCACATGCAAAAAAGGATTCTGCTATGGATGGGAAAAGATACTTTTATTCTTCGGGTGTAGACTGCGCTGCAACATGGAGGCTCGGTTTCGACAGGCAAGGAATCCACCCAGAGAAACCCCAGGCATCTCCTTCCCCTCCTTTCGCTGATCTAGGCCTATAGGTATCTATTTCTATATAGTCGCATAAACATGTGCATCACTCAAAAACTTTATACACAAACAGACACACCGGTTTGTTCCAAAACTTCCTTCTTTCCTTCTGTAAGTCTATTCAGAGGGGAATTTCTTTTACACTTTTCGCTTAAGGGGAAAGGGTTTCTCTGTGTGTTTTTTTTTTAAAGTGGGCCCGGGCCACGCGTTGAACGTGGGCATGGATCCCAATCCATGAGTGCATCAGGAGTCCCAGACAGGTGGCAAATTTGGCAAATCCTGTTTAATCGCAATAACAACAATCCTGTAGGGTAGGGAAGCCTGAAAGAGAGAGAGAGAGAGAGAGCACCGGACCACCCCAGGCCAGAAAAGAGAGGGGCTGGTTTTGAAGGAAGAGGGCGCGGGTGCAAGAAAAGGCCACTGGGCATCACGGACCGTCCTCCTGGCTTTCTTCCCTCTGGTCTGTTTGACATCTGGACTCCGCCGAGCATCTCCAGACAAGCGAACCGGCCCTGTTTCCAGCCGCTGGGCCTGGGTGCCCGAGGGGTTTTCTTCTCCGCGCTTTAACCGCTAGGGTGGAAAAAGGAAAACACAGGAAGAGAAAAGGTCTCGGTACGAAAGCCGACTCGCCAAGTTAAATTTCCTTTTTTTTTTTTTTTTTTTTGGAGAGGTGGGAGAGAATCCAAACTCCCCCTTCTTCCCTCCGCATAAAATTTGCACCCGATCCTAGGTGTGTCATGTTGCCAAGTTACCTTGGGGCTTATGTGCAAGTAAATAGGCCGAAATTGCAGATTTAACGCCCCTTTGTCCAGCACCCTGCTTCCTACAAAAAGTGGAAGTTTCAGTTCCTTTCTGCAAGGAAGACTGCTCCTGAACAGGGGAGGCTCTGTTTTGTCACCACGGCCGACAGCTGTGGCCAGGCCCCCTTTCCTTCCTGACTTTCGAGTTCCTTTTTAAAAGGAATTATTCTAGATGACTCGTAAGGGGAAGTCACGGTTAGTGACTTTGGAGAATTGGCGAAATTTGCCCTTCCCCGATCTTTAAACGCCTCCCCCCCCCTTTGCTCCTGTACCTGGGCGGCCCCCCTGGGCTCAAAGGGGGCTGGATCGGCAGCTTTGCGCTCTGCGGGGTGTCCTTCTTGGGCTCGTGGAATCGGGTTCGGTCTAAGAGGGAAAGAAGCAGAATCCGAGAGTCACGGAGTTGGGAGGGGCCCGTGGGGTCATCCAGTCCAACCCACAGCTCAGTGCCTGGATTTTGCATGTCACAAAGCTTGTAACCTGGAAAGAAGGGTGGGCTACGCTCCGTTTCCCTGGCAAGAGACCACTCACCTGTGAGGATGCTCGGGCTTCCCTGGGCCACCTGGCTCGGTTGCCCCAGGCGCCAGGATCCTTGCTGGCTGAAGTGATTGGGGCTCAGACCGGTGCCTCCGGTGTTCCCGAGGAAGCTTGGGAAGTGGCCCACGGGATTTGCAGCCGATCCGGGGAGCCTCAGGGACGGGTTGGCGGGAGGGGCCGTGTTCATCTGCAAAACAGCCATTCAAAGAGCCCCCCCTTTAGCCAGTTCTGGAGGGCCGGGTGTGTGTGTGTGTGTGCCATCCTATTTGTGTGATGGAGGTCCCATTCAAGCCTGGCTTCTCAAAGGCCCACATTGTCCCTGACCTCCTTTTCAAGCCGGCTGAGCCAGTGGACCCCTCCCGGCCACGAGTGGCCAATGGGCGTGTGATCTCGGTGGTGGTGGTGGTGGGGGTTTTGTACCCCAAGTCCCTCCGGCCCCCGCTTGCTGCCCCCCGCTCTACAGCAGTTCTTAGGAAGCTGTGAAACGGCCCGTTCTCCGATGGCTTCCCGGCCGGGCCCTCCCGAACCTCCCCGGGGTGCCTTCGTTTTCCAGACTCCCCAGCTCAGATTTAGGACTTTTCTTATCCTTACTGGAGGGAACCAGGAGGGGAAAAACCTACCTTGGTTCGGTCCCCCCGCAAAGCCTCGGCCGATAAGACTCTGGAAGTCCCTTCTCCCTCCTCAAATGTGAAAATCCTCTCCCCCCCCCCCCCCAGCGGTGGCCGATGCTGTCCTGCTCGGTCCACGAGCCACAGACGTGGCCTGCCCGGGGGCGTTCCCCCCCCCCCCCCCAGGGACTTACCTTCATCCGGAGGCAGGCTTGTTTGCTCTGCTCCAGCTGCAGCTTCAGGTCCTCCTTCTCCCGGGCCAGCTTCTGCTGCTCGACCAACATCTTCTTGGTCTCGGCCTCCTGGGCCTCCCGCAGGAGCAGCTTCTCGCGCTCGGCCCGGTCCTGCTGGGCGCTAAGCCGGCGGTCCCGCTCCTGCAGGTTCTGGGCGCAGGTCTCCTTCTGGCTCACCAGGGCCCCGTTCTGCTGGGCCACCTCGTCCACCTTCTGGTCCACCTGCCAAGCCAGGTTCTCGAGCTGGCTCCGGAGGCGGCTGGAGAGCTCGAGGCAGCGATCCCGCAGGTGGACGTTCTCCGAGGAGTAGCACCTGCTCAGCTGCGCCTGATCCACCGTGGAGACCATCTGCTGGTAGACGGGCTCCAACTTGGCCATCACCTTCGACTGCAGCTCCCGGCGCTTCTCGGAGCGTGTCTGCAGCTCCATCTTCTCGAGACGGCACTTCCTCTCCTCCTCCTCGGCCAGCTTGGTCTTCTCCTGGAAGGCCTTGGTCTTCTGCTCGAAGTCATCCTGGTCCAGCTTGATTCGCGCCTGGAGAGCCTTCAGCTGCTCCTGGAGGGCAGCCACTTGAACTGGGGGGGGGGGGGAGAGGAAAGCCGGGAGAAATGGGGTGACCACCCGGGCGAGACCCTCCAGGAGGGAGGCCAAGGGTGGAAATGGGGCACCCCTGAGGTCCACCCATGGATCGTTTGGCCTCCTCACGAAACAGGATGGTGGGAAAAGGCTGAGTTTCTCAGAAACATATATATATTTGGAAGGGGAGACGTATCCACCCCAAAGCTGAACCCCCAAAGAGACAAAGGGGGGGGGGGAGCGCTGGATCCTTACCAGGACAGGAGAGATTCAGCAGATGCAGGTTGAAGGTGCAGTCTTGAGCAATGTGGCGGATCAGGAGGTTCTCCTTCTGCAGGTCGTACATCTTGCTCTGGAGAGGGACAGAGAGCCGGTGAGAATCGGAGAACGGCTGAGCTGCAAAGGGACCCTGAGGGTCATCCAGCCCAGCCCCTGTCAAGGCAGCGTTGGGGGGGGGGGGGATTTGAACTCCCAGCCCTCTGACTCCGCAGCCAGAGATCTAAACCCCTGAGCTCTCCAGCGGTTCTCCTCTGGAGGGGGATGAAGGGCAGATGGGGTGGACGGTGGGAGGAAAGGCGGTGCGGGCTGTTGGCGCTCAAACGGTGTGTGGGGGGGGGTGTCACGCATCGTGGACCGGCCACGTGACCTCGGCACACCTAAGGTGGTGTCTGCACCACACCATCATGGGGGGGGGGGGGGCGAGAGAAAAATAAAATCCCCATCATCCTGTGGGCCCCTCCAGACGGTGGGCCCTGGGCCTGATTTGCTCTTGGAATAAAGTGTTGAGTGAAGAGTTTGGTGAGTGAAACCGAGGAGGAAGACACACACACACACCCCCCCAAGAAAAGAGAGCCTCCCACGCCACCCCCTGGTCTCTCTGTCTCTCTCACACACATGCACACGTTTTCCTGGCCCCCCCCCCCGAGAGACCCCGGGGCTGACCTTCTCGGACTGGCAGGCCCGCAAAGTGGCGTTGAGGAGCCCGGCTTGGCCCCGGACGTGGCGGGTCTCCGTCTGGCTGCTGTTGAGCTGGCGCTTGAGCCCGGCCGCGGCCGCCTGCTGGGCCTTGACGTGGCCGGTGCAGTTCTGGAGGAGCTGGTTCAGCCCCTGGACGTGCTTCTCGGTGGCCCCGTGGGGGTTCCCGTAGACCATGAAAAGCACCAGCCCCAAAATGATCAGGAACTGGATGAGGGAGAGGAAGAGGAAGAAGTACTTGGCGTAGAAGCCGCAGCCCCGGCTGGAGGGCAGGTCCTCCTTGGGGGTCAGGCCCAGCTTGGCCATCATGTACGGGTTCTTCTCCATCGTGGCGACTGCCTCGGCCCCCCGGCCGGCTCGGGTTTTGCTCCGATGGGCGGGGACCGACCTTCCCCAGTGTTTAGATTGTGCCTGATTAATATTTCCTCTCCCCCCCCCCCCCCCGGCTCCTTCCTTCCTGCCGGTTTCACCAGAGGCGCTGCATGGCCAGAGTGAGCACAACAGAGCCACTGGTCCACCCTTCATCACGCCCCCCCCCCCCCAGTGGTTGGGGATCATGGGAGGCTTTACCTCTAGTCGGCCACTACCCCCTCGGGCTTCTCTGAGGGCCCTCGGAAAGACGTCAACTGGCCCCAGCAGGGCTGAGTCATCTTTTCAGCGAACCGAGGCGGATCTGGGTGAACTCGGTGGCACACACATAGCTCAGCTTTTGCCTCTCTTAGGGTGGTATTGGGGGGTGAAATAAAGTTGCAAGTATTCATATACAAAATCTTCTCTCCTCAACAGCCCTGCTCAGCTCTTGTAAACTCAAAAGTGGTGGTTTCCTTGAGGGAGTCCGTCCCTCTCGTATTTGGTCTTCCTCTCTTCCTGCTTCCTTCTCTTCCTTTCCCAGCATCTTAGTCTTTTCCTGACAATCTGGCCTTCTCCTGAGGTGTCCAAAGTAGGACAGCCTCAGTTTTATTAATTTTGCCCCCCCCCCCCGGAGACCGTTCTGGCGAAGACCCCCTTGTCTGTCTTTCTGGCCAGCCAGGGTCTCCGCAACGCTGTTCTCCAGCACCCCATTTCAAGCGAACCGTTCCCCCCACCTTGTAGGCTTTATTTTGGGGGAGTCCGAAATCCCCAGTCCTGCCCCATCTCTGGCCATCCTGGGGGAGGCCTCTGAAATTCGGGATGCGAATGAGGCGGACTTCATGGGGTCCACCTCAAATCCTCTCATCTTTAGTTCTGTTTTTTTTTGGGGGGGGGAATAAAAATTCTCATTTTGTCCAAAATAGGAAAGGAAACGTCTGCCCCACTCCTCTTAGGACAGGGTTTTAATCAATTTTGCCCCTCCGGACTGGACTGGAAGTTCTCCGAAATCCTTCCCCAAAACCCTTTGCTCTCAAGAGCCTGCTGATTTCCCAGGTAAACCTTCCTATCTCTTGACATCACGAAGCCAAACAGGAAAAACCCTCCAAAAAAAAAAACCTGGGTGGGGGGACGGATGTTGGCTGAGGAGCTCCGGCCTCTCTCTGGACAACCGGATTTGACCTCCGGCTCCTGTGGTTTCCTTTCCAGGAGCAGAAATAGTACCCTGAGCCAGACACCTCACCCAGGCGTCTCGGCTGGTAAAATGCTACCCCACCCTGCCAGGTTTTTTTAATATCCCCCCCCCCCAAAACACACAATGCCCTGCTTAATGTTGGCATCAAAGCCCTCAGGGGTGGTTAAAGAGTCGGACAAGTTTTCGAGAGTCCTGGGTTCAAATCTCTGCCTGGCCACGACATGCCCTAGGTGAGTCTGGGGATCCATTACACTCCGTCTCAGACTGGCCTACCTTGGAGGGCTGTTCAGAGGGCGAAACAGGCAGGAGAGCCCTGGACAAGCGGAGCTGATTCAAGGAGGAAAAACAAGCCATAAAAATGATAACATGAATATATATATATCTATTTCCCCCTGTTCTCATATGGTTTTGCATCTCCGGTCTCTGTCTCTCTCTCTCTCCCCCCCCCCCCCAGGGTTTGAATGTGCAAACACCCTGGATCTCGGCTTTGAAAATGACTTTCCAAAGGTAATTCAGAGCCTGTTATGAGCTATACCTACCTCTCTTGGCGCTTGTTGTGTTTCTTTCTGTGATTAAAAAAGAAAAACTTCGGGTGGGTTGTTGTTTTCAATCTTATTGTTTGGTTTATTGTTATGTCTGTTTGATTTTTGTCAGCTGTTAAGCACCCAGAATAGTGCTGTTTACTAATGGGGCAGTATAAAAGCCAGATAGATAGATAGATAGATAGATAGATAGATAGATTGCACCCTATGAATAATTGCACAATCCTTTTTTGCTTGCCTTCTTCCACTTCCAAATTAAAATCTTCTACGATCTTTTAAATGGTGGTGTTCCTTCTTTGCAACACTGAGATTGAAATTTTTAAAAAAGGACGTCCAACTTGACAGGAAAAAAAAATCATAAATTTTAATTCATTGGGAAGTTACACTCCAACACATTTTTTTTAATTGTCTTGGTTTGGTGGTTAGGAGCACCCTGAATTTTTTTCTCTCTTGGTTCTTTCTTGAAAGTGTAATTTCCCAGCAGATCTGAAGTGGGTCTCCTTGCGACTGCATCCTTGAAGACAACGGGTGAAGAAAAACACCATTTCCTCATCTCCTGCCCGTCAAAGGCACTGTTCAGATCCTCTAGACTAGAGGAGAAAGCTCAGCCCTTCCTGGAAAATAATTAAAATTATAGTTAAAAAACAACAACCCACAGTTCCCAAAAAGGGGCTAGAAATAACTGCATAGGTAGTGAAGAACCTTGTGTGACTCTGAAGGCTGACATCATTATTATGGCCTCAGCTTCCAGGGATGCTTAATCCCATGAATCCAGAAAGCCTGCTGTCCTAAAAAGGTCTACTCAGAAGTACGATTTGAGGAGTTTAATGGATTTACTCTCAGAGAACTGAATAGACTACAGGATCGAAGTCTCAGACCTTTTATACGCAGCCGTTTCCGAACTGGGAGGCCTTGTTAGTCAGTTGAAGGAGAGACAACCAGAACTCCGGTGATACCTGGAAAGCTAACAGATTTATGACATCCGGGAGGCAAGAGGGTTGTCTCGGTCGGTCAGATGAAGAATGAAAGAATCCTGTGTCGCTTTGAAAACGACCAGGTGAACAGAGCTCTGTGTTACTTTGAAGACTACCACTTTAGCAGAGCCCTGTGTTACTCCGAAGACTAATTAACACGGGCCCCTTTTTGAGGGCCCAACACGGAGCCCCTCACGCCCCCTCTCGTGCTCTCACCCCCCCCTCCCTGCGCGCACCCGCTCTTTCCTCTCCAACTTACAAGGGGGAACAGAGCGCAAAGGGTCACCAGCCCCCAGAATAAGTACCGGAAGGGGGGGCACCTGCGGCGGGCCGAGGACGAGGATGAGGACCGGCCCTGGAGGTGGCGCTGGAGGGAGGCGATCTCAGCCAGGTAGCTCTGCCTGTTTCGGGAGAAGAGGGTGACCGAGTTTTAAAAGCTGAGACCGTGAGATAGTCCTTGGAAAGGGGGCTGATTTGCACTCGGCTCCCTAGGCGAATGTTGTTGCCCAGGAGCAGAACTGAAGACGGGTCCAGCGCTCTTGTTCAGTGGGGACATCAGAGAGGGAGGGCCTGCTCGGGGGTGGCACCCTAGCCTGTGGAACTCCCTGCCAAGGGAAACGCGCTTGGTATTCTTTCTGTCGCCCTTCTCCCAACGGAGGGGAAGAGCTTTTTCACGCCGGTGGGCTTTGGGCGGCTGGCCCGTGACTGGGGAAGGGGTTATATTCTTTGGGATGTATATATATATATTTAAAAAAACTGCATTTTTAATGGTTTACCATCCACTCCTAGCTAGGCTGGCTGGTGGAACCTCCAGGTTCAGGAGCAGTGTACCTTTGAACACAAGGTGCTCTGTTATTGATTTATTTAAAATGTCTCTTTCTTCTTAAAAGGACCCAAGGTGGCTGACATGGTTTTAAAAAATATCCTTTAAAAGGAGCCTAAACCCGAAGCAAGGTCAGCTCAGCTGGATCCAGTCCGCGTTTTTCCTCTTTCCCTGAGTTTGGCTAAGTGGGTCTCCTTGGGAGAAAAGGGAAACAGTGATGTGTGTGTGACTCGACTCACAGGCTTTCTTGGAGCGCGTCCTGCCCGGCGTTGCAGGTCTCCTTCTCGGCCTCGGCTGCATCTCGCGCGTCCACGGCGCGCGCCAGCTGGCCTTCGAGTCCGGTCACCTGCTCACGCCAGTGGGCCATTTCCGCTGGTGGGGTGGCGGCAAAGAAAAACAGAGAAAGTGAAGGACGGAGAGGCCTCCAAAAGGAGGATATTTGGTCACCTATTACCAGTAGGATCCCAGTATCCACAGGAGATTGGTTCCAAGCCCCCCCCCGTGGATGCTGAAAAATGCGTATAATAGTGAACATGATACAGAACATGGTCCGTGGCTTCCTTTTGTGGCCAGGTGTGGTAACGTCATCTTTATAAATATTCATTTATGGGATTTTTCTTTTAATATTTCCAGACCATAAGTGAATCAGCAGATCCTGATCCAGTGGATAAGAGGACCCTATGGTATTAAGAATTGTAGGAATCATAGACCAGAACTTTTTGGCTCTGTTGTGCCTCTGCCGTTCTGAGTGAGTGTCAGTTCACTGCTGCATGGTACGCCCTGACGCTGGCTTAACTAACCCATAGGATCCTGGCCACGAAATCAGAGAGTCAGGAGGGACCTGTGAGGTCCTCTAGTCTGACCCTGTTCGAGGCAGGTTCTGAAGTGCAAGACACTGCTGGAACCACCCTGAAAAACAGCCATTTCCCCATTTTCTCCTTGGAGGAAACTCAGCACCCTGGCATCCCCAGATACAGTAGGAAACCCCCCCCCCCAATCCGTGGGATTAGTATCCACGGATTCACTTATCCACTGGCTGAAAATACTAAATAAAACCTCCCAGAAATACCTATGTACTGTATGTGTATTTCCAGGGTGTAGTTACCAGAACTGGCCGCTGGAGGGAGCCAGAGAAAGAGTTATTGAAGCTTTCAGTGCCAGTTAATAAGAAAGGGGTGGACTGTCTGGGGGAACTTGTAGCTATTCTCCTCCGTGAGTCTCTGTGCTTCTGCTGTGTATCAAAAGGAGAATTTTACCAGAAGTTCCAAATTCTTCAGTGGATTTCACGTAGCCCCATCCAGTGCCCCCAGCAGCATCTGCCCCAGCTCCCCCCCATTTTTGCATCCTGCTCTGTCTGGCCACTTTACCTAGGAGGGCCCCATTCTGACTGTTCACGTCCATTCCTTCAGCCTGGAGGGCGAACATCTCGTTCTGGAGGGCCAACAGGTTGGCATCCAACCGGGTCTGCAAAAGATTATAGTCTTTTAACCATGTTAAAAAAAAAAAAGGTGGGCACCCCTGCTTTCTGATAGCTCCACCCCTTTTGTTTAAGCCCCACCCCTGCCCGTAACTGGCTCCTCCCTCCCTGTCTCTGGCCATGCCCCCTTCCTCAAAGAATCAGGCCAGACATTCAATTTTTTTGGAAGCTGGAGGCAGGACATGTGGGAAAACCAGAGGAATGAAATCCGGAGCGGACCCTTGATACTGCTTTCATCCCGGATCTCTTTCCTGTGGAATCATGGGATTTGTAGTTGTTTGAAGGCCTCTGGATTCCCCACTCCTGTCCCATCCAGGGAATCAGCGTTGACTCCACAAACTGCAGATCCCCCCGAATCCCTTACACGGATGGAGGCCAGGCCGTGAAACTAGGACCAAACGGCTCCCACTGTCAAGGGTGGACCCAGTGCTTGGTTTTTAAACCCCATTTTGGCTGTTTCTGGATTTTCTTTCAGAGCCTAGAAAAACTGCCTCTTTTTTTGGGGGGGGCAGTGATTTGAAAATTCTGGGAGGTGCAGAGCCCGAACTGACGCTCCCAAACGCAACTTCATCAGATCATGGATACGAATTGAGCTCTCCTGATGCGTTAATGATGCCCCTGAACTGCTTGGTAGACAAGATCTGAAAAGCAAAGGTTCGTTTCCTCCCCCCCCCCAACCACCCCCACCCCCTTTTACGTGAAAGACCTCTTTGGTCATAAAGGGGTTTCCTTTGAGCACGTACAAAATGTATTTGTCTTTCTGAAGAGTGGTTGTTTACACGTTCTCATATGGCAGAATTAATGGGTTCCTTCCTCTTAAGGCAGATGTTTGGGTTTTCCACGTCAGGGCAAGATTGCCGGCTGCCGTTATTTGCAAAGCCAAGGGCTCCTCGTCTGCTCCCGCATCCCTGGAGAGCATCGCCAAGAACTCTGGCCCGCTTGAAAACAAACAAACACACAGACGGAAACTTTTTCCCACCGGTTGCTCGTGAGGGAGGGCGTCTCCTCTAAACAGTCCTCTTGGCACGAACGGATATTGCTCGAGTCTAAGGGCAATAGGTAAGCTTGGGAACGACACAGAACGCTTCCGTCAGCGAGAACCGATCTGCGTCCGACTTCCAGACACAAGACGGGCAACCCTCCAGAAGTAACCAAGGCAATGGGTTGTGGTCACTCCTGCATTTTGGAATGCTTTCCCAGAGTTTTCCCAGTTTGGTTGATTTGGGCACATGGTGAGAAGACAGGGTTCTCGGGGGGGGGGGGGCACATCATGCTGGGAAAGGCAGCAGGAAAAGAGGAAGGCCACATGTGCGATGGATTGGCTCCCTAAAGGAAAAAGCATGCAGTTTTCATGCAGAAAGCGCGTGCAAAGTGCAAAACCAGTTAAATGCCTTTAAAGGGCCACTTTTTCCTTGATTTCTGACCACTGCAGGTTCCTGGGGGAAAAACACACCCTAGGGGGATGTTAGTGAGAGCAGTGGGGTGTGTGTGTAAGTGGAGGTTCCCCCCCTTGCTTTATATCATACCAAGTATCAGAATGGTTTTCATGCAGAGGAAAGATAAAAATGGGTTTGAAAGCCCTCAAGGCTCATTGCAAAGGTCTGGAAAAAGGCGAGGAACCGAGAAACCCAACACGATCTGATGTTTTAGGGTTTTTCCCCCCAGAAGGTGAAACCGAAGCCTTTAAGCTCTTTTACTTTTAGAAGCAAAGCAGCCGAGAACAAAATAGGAAATGCATCAATTAAAAAGGTCCGATTGAGGTTTGTCAAATCTCTGGGATAAACTGCTCCTGTACAGGAAGGTTCCACTTGCCTAGCATGGCTAATTAGTTACCGGAGAGGGTGGCTTCTTCTCCTGCTCTCGGAAACTGATCCGTGGGGAAATCCAGATGGATGATTTGAGGTCTGTAAGCTAATTAACATATGGACTTGGAGGCTCACTAAATGAGGTGGAGGGTGAAAAAATATCTGCGGAGGAGAAACAACCCAGAACCTGGAAACTGGATGAAGAAATTCGGGCTGTTGGTCATCTTGAACCAGGACATTTCCTGGGTCGAGCCAAGAGGGTTTAGTCATGCTAGGCTGGTGGAACCTCCCTGGGCAGGAGCAGTCTACCCTTGGACCGGCCCTCACTGCCTTCCCTCCCCTTGGTCCCACCACCGCCACCACGTACCACGTTCTCCAGGCAGCCCATCACGGTGGCGTTGAGCCTCTTCCGGCTTTCCTTGGCCTGGCCAAGCTGTCTCTGGAGGTCCTTCTCCCGCTGGGCCAGCTTCTCCATCTGCTTGGCCCGCTGGGCTCTCTCGCGCTCCAGCTCGGCCACCCGGTCGGCCAGGGCCCCCGTCTCGTTGGCGGCCCTCTCCTGGCACCCTCTCAGCTGGCGGGTGGCCTCCGAGTGCCTCACCAGGACGGCCACGGAGACCGTCACGGCGGCCACCAGGAGCAGGAGGACGAAGCAGAGGCCCAGGACTTTCAGCGTGGCTTTGGTGGCCGAGGAGGGATCCATGGGGCCACCCGGGGCCCCCCGGCAGAGGCAGCACCCTCTGGCTGGACACCTCTGGCAGCGGCGGCGGACAGAGAACTGCCAGGCAGCTGCTTCGGGTCCACTATAATTTCTCTGCGTGGGTTTCTCCGGGAGAATGGCAACCCGTCATTTGTGGCTCACCGCAAGCCACGGAGCAAAGGTCACGGCACCTGCCGGACACTGCCTCTCCAGAGAAGTTCGCCCACGGACCAAAAATGGAGCCGCTTGGAAGTGGGGGAAAACAACCTGCTTGGCCCCCGGCCGGATCTCTCCTGGTTTTGGAAGTGGATGCCGGGAATAGCCACGACCCGGCCTTTTTAAAGGTTGCGTGCCACACCTAGCAATTTTGAGGATGCGGGCAGGCTTCCCGAAGGCAAGATCGAGGCAGAGGCCGTTTCTGGCTGGCTTCCTTGCAGACGAAGGGATGGGTGCAAATCGACTCACGAAGTAAGAGTGATACACTGCTCCTAACCATGGAGGATCCATCAAGGTGATGAGGTTTTACCCACCAGTTCCCCTCCATGAATTGGGGCCCTTTAAAACCATCTACGCCCTGGACTTCCAAGCTCAATTCCAGTAGTAAGCGTGTTGTGTGAATGTGTGTCTCACGTAGCTACGTGTTATTATCGTAATCATCGTTATATAAACAACCGTTCCCTTTGAGAGACACCTAAGAGCAAAAGCAGCCCAGCCTGCCGTGTGATCCCGTTCTCATTTTATTTTCAACAGAGCTGGGCTGATCAAGGGAAGAACAGAAGTTTAGGCAAGAAACACCCCCCCCCCCCCAAGAAAACCCTGTTATTAGTACAGGAAGCATCTGGCAGTGTTGGAGAGACTCGATTCAGGTCAACCTTCAGAATCTGAGGAGCACCTTCAGAAGACTGAAAACAAAACAAGCTAACAGGAAGAACAGGAAAACTCTTATTGCGCACTCAGATGCTTTTCAGACGTTAAGGAATTTCCTCCTCTAATAACGGGTGATGTCTGTTTGGCTTCACAATTCAGGGTTGCCCCCCCCCCCCCCCCAAGTTCTAGCTGTGGCAGTGAGGAAAAAGTGTTTTCTACTGAGCTCAGTCTATTGCATGTCCAGTGTGAGCTGTTTTGGTTTTTATTTCGGCTGCTGACGGATGCCGCCAGAAAGGGCTAGGGACAGGAAGAAAAGCCACACGCTTGGCGAGAGTACAACATTGTTGTGACTTTGTAGTGGCACCAGGATGTGTGTTGTTAAAGTGCCAACACTTTTGACTAGCAAAATTGATGACTTCCTTTCCTGGGCTGCCCTGTTCCTGCCCTAGCTTGTAGGCTGTGTCCGTGAATCCCTGAGAAACGAGAGGTGGTTGTGAGTGGTCCCTGCTATAGAGCTACGTGTCTTGAAGCCGCTTGGTTTTGAGTTAGCCATTAAGAGCCGTTAGCTATACAAAAGACCTGGCAAGGAGGAAAACAGCCAGAATCACTTGGTAGGTACAGAGTTTGGCCCGGGAGCAGAGGTTTTACCAGATACCTCTAAATGTGTATCATCTTGCACCCCTATTTGCTGATTGGTAAAGCAACAACCCCACACAATTTGGGGGGTAAATAACCCTCCGCCCCAATACACACAGCCACAGATTCCCTTTCTCCGTTCAACCCCAGCAGAAGTCCAGCTGCCTCGGGGACCTGTCCCGTCCCCTGGCTCCGTGGTGGTGCCCACAGCGTTGGCTGGGTCCCTCTCGAGGCCTGGGTGCAAGACAGCGGCTCCCCTGATCCTCTCTCAGAGCAGAAGAGCCGTGGTGACCACCGAGGCCACCAGCCAGGCCACGCCGCCGTGGTGGAGGTGGCTGCTGTCGGACCAAAGCTTCTGTTGCTGGTGGAAATGGGTGATGATCTCTCTCTGTTGGCTGCTGCAGAGTAGAGGGAGAACGAGAGAGAGGGAGAGAGGAACCAAGAGACACGGGTTCGAAAAGTGGTGTTTCTTTCTCAGGAGACCGCGTTTGGAAATTTCCCATACCTTCGAGTTCACGTTTTGAAATGGGGAGTTGTTTTTTCACGAGTTCCACTGTTTTTTTTACTGACTCCACACATTGCAGATTTTGTGTTGGGATTGGTAATTGAGGATAAACACAGGGGTACCTTTGCAAATCGGACTCAGCTTTGAAGGAATAGTGTCTTTGGAGGGAAAACACCGGGGGAGCAGAAAATATGCAATAACCTCTTTTCCTGTAACATGGGATTGGACTCTGGGTTTGTCCCCACCCACATCATCACAGGAATGCCCTCACAAGATCCCCCTATCCCACAACCCTTATAATCCAGACTGGCTCACTTACTTGAGCTCCTCGAGTTTCTTTGTCCAGTTTTTCAAGATGAAAAGTTCACCTGCCGAATGGGAGGGAAAGGCAGGACAGGAAAGACAGTGAGGCCAACGTTCCACATCCCGAGGGGGCATCTTCACAAATTAAATAACGGTAAAATCCTCTCACCTTCCAAAGCTTTAATGTCGAATTCCTTCTGGCGCAAGCGGGTGCCCAGCTGGCTTGCTTCGGTGCTGAGGGCAGACGCGTTGGCTTCCAGGATTTTCTGCGCCGAAGGAAGAAGCGGAGACAGAAGGAGACCTTTCTCTTAAGATGTTCATCTCTCCCACAAAACAACACAACCACAACCTCGGGACCCTTGACCCCATCCTTCTCCGTAGGATGAAACCCTGTTGGTGTGTGTCTTTTGCCACCGTCTCATCTCTCTGTGATGAAGCTTCATCGTCTGGTGGCTAGAATGACGGGCTCAGATTCAGGGGGCCTGGGTTCGAATCCCTGCTCGGCCACAGAAGCTCACTGGGGCTGAGGCAAAATCAGGGCTTCACTATCCCAGTGACCTTGGCAGCTTATTGGGCTGCCTATAAAGTGGTCAGGAGGACCTGACTGAGGCGTAGAACAGATAAGCAGCAGGCGGAAATTTTTATTTGTTTGTTATTTCTGCTTGCTCAAGTTGCACTTTTGGGCCAAGAAGTTCAAACCAGTGCAATAGGACTTCCCTCCTCCTCTCTGTATTCACACGACAACCCTATAAGGTAGGTCAGGCCGAGCGTGAGTGACTGGTCGCTCAGGGCGGTTCACAGCCGAGCAGGGATTCGAACTCGGCTCTCCTCAAATCTAGTCTAACTTTCTGACCACTGCACCACACCATCCCCCAATTCTTTCTAAATACTAGCATTGCATTTTTTTTTTAAAGGAACGAAAAAGGAAAGGCTCAGCTTGATAAAAAGAACTGATTATCTCTCCCAGATAAGGTAACATCCATTTTTGGACAGGTTTTCTGCCCCGTCCACGAAGGGAGGGCTTAGAGCCTGAGGACGTGGCTTTGATCCACAAAAGCTTGCTGTTTCTTTTATTTTTTTAGTGGCCCAATTAAAAGGCATCACTTACTTTTTCATTTTAAAAAAGGGGGGTGGGAAACCCTCAGGTTAGTGGGGGGGGGGAATTAAATAAATTTAAATTTAAATAAATAAAATATAAATAAATAAATAATAAATAAAACAGGGCCCCTCTTATTATCTGCCATCCTATGCCCTTGGAAGCTCAGTCCCTGACTGGGACAGACCTCTGGGTAAATAAACATGGACAAGATTGGGACATTTGGAGAGAGAGAGACAAGCATTGTTTGGGCAAGCAAGGAAACCTTTTGCTTTTCTGCTTGGCTGCAAAACCTTGACCGGTCTCCCTGACACCCTCCTGGGAGAAAAGATTTGCAAGGGTTTCTTTCTAAGGTTTGAGCCAACGGGCCCCCCCCCCCTCCCCTGGCAGCTTTCAGCCGAGGGAAGAGGGCGAGGCTTTCAAAAACTTAAGAAGAAGACAAATCGAGAAATAAATTCAAACTTGATTCCGTTTCACGCCTCCCCTCGCCAAGTTTCGGGAACGGATTCCCGGCAGGGATTCTCTGGGCACCTTCCCTCCTTACGTTCAGGGGGGGGGAAAGGGGGGGTTATTGAAAGAATGATTTCAATGAATCATTTCAAAGCTGCCTTCGGCCGCACCACCTCTGAGAGGCTATCCTTCTCCCCCCCCCCCCCGTGCGCGCCTTTTTGTGTATGGACTGCAGGCTTTCTGCTTGCGGGTGTCTCTGGTGGTCCCGGGCGAGGGGGGGTCTGGCCGGGCTCCCGGTTTTTTCTAACCGGTCAACCCCCCCCCCCCCCAGGTTTGGCGGCGGCGGCGGCAGGATCGATCGCCATGGGCTGGCCGCTGGGGCCCTTCTGACTTCTGGTTCTCCAGGTAGAGCATCCTCAAAAGTGGGTTCCTCCCCCCCCCCCAATTCCCTTCTTCTGGAAGGGGCGCCTCTGGGACCACCGAGCCGCTGGCCCAAGCCCGCCCCCCCCCCCCAGGCTGGAGAATTTGAACTCCCAACCTCAAGGCCGAAACCCCAGAGCTTTCCAGGCAGCAAGCAAGCGGTCAGTCTCTCCCTCCCTCCCTCCCTCCCTCCCTCCGTCCAGCGCTGGGGGTTTGGGGGGGGGGGGATGATGCCGAGGCGCCTACCGTGTGGTTCCAGCACAGCCTCCAGCGCCGGGTGGCCGCCTGGAGGGTCCCCGGGCCTCCGTCGCCCCGGGCGGGCAGGGGGTCGCCCTCCGGGGGCCACGGCTCCCCCTCCCGGCGGGTGGCCAGGTGGGCCAGCCCGGCGGCCAGGATGAGGATGATGGCCAGCTCCACCAGGGAGAGGGCGACCCAGATCTTCCGGCTGCCCCACCGCAGCGGGGGCGAGCCGTCCGAGTCCCCCATGGGGCCGGGGAAGAGGCCGACACCCCCCCCCCCCCGAGCAGGCTCCCGGCCCGGGCGGAGGGCTCGGCAGAGACCCGGCTCCGGCGGGCGCCCACCGGTCTCCTCCTCCTCCTCCTCCTCCTCCTCCCGGGGCGGCTCCGGGGCAGCAAGAGGGGCAAACGCGGGGAAGGCCGGCCCGGAGAGTCAGGAGCCCGGGCGACCGGCTAGAGGAGACCCCCGGCCCGGGATCCGAGCCCCGGCGGCGGCGGCGGCGGCGGCGGCGGCGCCTCCTCTTCTGGGAGGCCGAACCGCGGCGTCCGGGCGCCGGAGGGCGAAGGGCCGCTCTCCGCGCCGGCTATTTTTGGAGAGGCGGTTGCTTTCGCTTTTCCGGCTGCGATCATCCGGAGAGAGAGGAACGGGGGGGGGGGGGCGGGGAGGCGGGCAGGCAGGGCCGGTGGGAGGGAGGGAGGATGATGGATGGACCACGAGGCACCCTCAAGCACGCGCTGAGGGGCGTCCAGGGAAGAGGGGGCCCCACAGAAACGCTCCAGGGCCCAAGTGGCCAGGGGCCCTGGGGTGCAATCCTGCAAACGGCGGCAGCCACGGAAAGAATGGCATGCCGAGAGAGACGGGAATGCTAACAAGAGCACCCGGAGAGTGTAGGACCTCCCTCGGCCAAGGGTCAGGAAATGGAAGGGGGGGGGAATCTCCCCCCCCCCCATGAATGAAAGCAGGGGGAACTTTGCACGCCCTCCCTGAAATTTGTATACAATCTGTACAACGTCAGTAGAAAAACAAGCACACACACACAAAAACATCATCACCTCCTGGGTGGAAGTAAAAAGAAGAAGAAGAAGAAGAGTCAGGCTAGAGGTGAATGATAGACATTGATCGGGGGAGAATAGGACGGAACCAGGCTCTGGGGAGTCGAAGGGCCCCACCTCGGTCCGTCCACGGGGGCACACGGGCTCGTTCTGGTCTCACGTCCGAGTCCTGCGCGTGTCGGCCATCCGTCCAGTCGTCCACCGAGTGCGAGAGAGGGCAGGGGCGCCCGTCGCTCACTCCGCGTCCAGCGGGCCAACAGGCCACCCCACCCCTGCTAACCTTGTGACTTGGTGGTGTCAGGATCTGGCCTACGGTGGCCCTGGTCACAGGAGGGCAGGATCGGGGCCAGCCCGAGCCAGGAAGGGCCGGGTGTTGGCAGGGTCAGGCCCTGGCCTGGGTCGCAGCCACAGCTGCTGAGCCACACCTGAGGGGCCCACCTGGAAAACACCTGGAGGGAAGGCCTTTTTCCGGAGGGGGTCTCCCTCCTGGACTTTGCCTCCTCCGTGCAGGTGCCCTTCTGCCCTGGCGCTCTGGCCTGGGTGTCCACATGCCTTGCTCCGGCCTGGTTCCTGGTCCCTGTGGTTCCTGCCTTGCTTGCCAGCCTTAGGGTTCCAGCTCTGTTCCCCTGTGTGGTGGATTGGGCCCTGATCATCGGGAGAGAACCCGGGGGGAGGCGAGGCAGGGCTGATCCCGGGGGGTGGAGGGAGGGAGGGAGGGAGTGCTTCGGGGGGGGGGGCGGCCTTGGCAAAGCTCCCCATTCTGGACCCTGGCCTCGGCGGTGGGCTGGTCGTTTCTCCGGTGCTTCTGCTGCTCCTCTCAGGCCTTTTCCTCCTCTCGGAGAGGAGACTGGAGAGTCAGTGGAGAGCCCAGGAGCAGCAGGATGGGGAGGCCGGCCGGCCGGCGGGCTAGTGAGGTCGATCGAGGGGTCGGTCTCCCTTGGCCCTCACCCTCCAGGCCACCCTGTCCTGGGGGTGCCCTCCTTTGCACCCTGAACCAGGACCAGGATTTCAAAGGCAGCCCCCGAGGCAGAGAAGAAAGAAGCTGAGGCTGTCCTGCTTTGGCACATCGTAAGACAGGGTTCCCTGCAAGAGGCGGTAAAACCCGGGAAAAGTGGAAGGCAGCAAGGAAAGAGGAAGGCTAAATACAAGATGGACGGACTCCTTAAAGGAACCCACAGAAACTCCCCCTGTATGAGATTTGGACCCCACGCAAGGTCTAAACATCGAGGGCTGACCCGACCTGCTTTGAGCTGACACAACTTGGAAACAACTTGCTTTTTTAAAAGTGATTTTGATTTGCACAAAAATTATGACTCCATGCAATTTGAAATAATCCACAAGGAGGATCCCATCCCTTATTTTATTTAATTTAATTTACATGATGCATTTCTCCCAGAAATGGGACCCAAGGTGGCTTACAAACGCAGTGGGGAAAAACAATGGAATTGAAATTTTAGAAAAAGTTACAAATATTAAAATTAAATATTAAACTCGCTACTCTATGAAATAGCCATGGCGAAGAAAACAGTATACATTCTCTTAAGTAAAGATCCAATATTAATTTACCTAGAGAAAAGTGAGGAAAATGGCTCATTGCCTAAAATTCATTAACAATAAATTAATAAAATAATTTTTAGTAATAATAATAAATTAAATAAGAAAATAATAAACCAAATAATTAACTAAATAATTTGGGAGCGGGGCGAACTTTACAAACGGTTTCCCAGTTCGCCTGCTCCTCACCCAGGCGTTCCTTCCTGGGGGGGGGGGGGGGCGGTTAGTTGCTTCCAGCACAACACCACTTGCATAGAGCACACAGAAGAAAACCAGACACGAAAAAGATGATGGCCGGGATCTCCTCACTCTTCTCAGTGGACCTCTGCTGCCATCTGAGCTGCTCCTGCTGGATTCTCTCCTCGCAGTTTGCTCTGAGAAGACCACAAACAAGTTAAGCGGTGTGGGGGAAATGCCCGGCTCTGCCCTGACCCTTCCCCCCCCCGCACCGCCTGGGAAATACAACTAGAGCCTCTGATGCCAGCTGCTTATAATCTGTTCTACAGGAGGACCCCCTTTTCCACGGGATCAGTATCCACTGATTCACTTATCCACAGTCTAAAAATATTAAAAGCAAAATCCCAGAAATAGAGGTTTCTAAAGGTGAAGTTACCAGAACTGGTCACAAGAGGGCACCAGAGACCCTGTTATGTATGGCATTCACTATTCTAATAGTGTTTGCTCTAAATCTGTTTTAGAGCATTTTTCAGCATCCACGGGGGGCCTTGGAACCCATGAAGGGGTCCTACTGTCTTCTACTAGCTGCCGATCCTGTTATCCGTTGGGAGGCCAATTCTGCCAAGTATGGCCTTTCCAAGAAATTCTCCTACAAAAAGTGGAGGGAGAAACCAGAGGAGTTGCTATTATCCTGGACTCGATCCCAACCAACGGAGATGACTTGGTGGGAGAAGCGGCAGCCAGAGGAAACTCTCGGGGGGGGGGGGGGGAGAAAGTGACCAGGTTCTACATTCTGGACTTTAGGAAAGCCAATTTTAATAAACTCGGAACTAGGGTAGGTAAGGTCCCATGGCGGGAAACCCTCAGCGGAAAAGGAGTCCAAGATGGGTGGGCGTTTCTGAAAAAGGAAATTCTAAAAGCACAACGACAGACAATTCTGACCATTGAAAAAGGTGGGGAGACCACCAAAAAAAGGCCACGGTGGGTTCACAAAAAAGCTCAGAAAGGACCTGAAAAGAAAACCAAAGGACAGACATAAGGAAGGCCAGTCTCACACCCGAGGTTTTTTTTGGTGCCTTTCTTACTTCTTTCTCTGGATGTCCCGCAGCTCATCGGCCATCCTGGACACCCGCTGTCGATGCTGTTCAATTTCCTCTTTTAAAAAAAAGAAGGAAAAGCACCGATCAGATTTCCTTGGAAGCATTTCACGGAGCTGTTCTTTAAATCAGGGCATCCACTCCTTCCCATCCTTGGGAAGAGACTTGCCCGTTTCCCCCTCGTTATCCCACCCTGATGCTTTGCAATCCCTTTGGCAATAACTAGGCTGCGGTACCAGGGGTCAGCCCCTGGAGGGCGGCAGAGAACAGGCTCATCAATAGGCTGCAGTACCAGGGGTCAGCCCCTGGAGGGCGGCAGAGAACAGGCTCATCAATAGACGAAGGGATTCCTTAAGGGCTGATCTTGAAGGATAGTCACAGCTATCCTCACACTTTCCTCACTTCCTGCAGTTTGGAAAAGAGCTGGCTGGGTTGTTTTGAGGGGTCTTCAGAACTTAGCCCCTTTGTTCCTGGAAGGCTGCAGTGTTTGATGGGGGTCTACCCTGTCGGGGGGCAGGGGCTGCCTGGCATCCATCCATCCCAACTACCAGCAGGTAAGCGCGGGCCCGACCAGCAGCAAATCGGACACCCTGATCGCCCGATCCCAGGGTCAGCTCTGACGGCCCAGGTTAGCTGGATCCACTTTGGGGGGGGGGGGACTCTTCTTGTGCTCCGTAGGGTCCTCCCCTCCACCCCTCTCTCTCTGTGCAACGCAACACGTGCCCCCCCCCCCAGTCCCACCTTCCCTTACTCTCACCCTGGAGCTTCTGCTTCTCTTCCTCATGTTGTTGCATGTCTGCCGTTTGGGCTGCGATTCCTGCCTGCAGGTGGAGAGGGGGGGGGGAAATGGGAGCCTTTTTATTCCGTCTCTTCATATATACATGCCAGCCTGCCAAGCTCACATCACTTCTTCATCCTCCTCACCTTAGGACAGCAGAGCTGGAAGGGACCCTCGAGATCATCCAGTCCAGCCCCTGTCAAGGAGGCACCCTGGGGGGGGGGGAATCGAACTCCCAACCTCTGACTCCACAGCCAGAGGCCTGAACCCCTGAGCGATCCACACAGAAACCACAACCACAAAACATGCTGCTTTCCTCCGGCCAAAACTGTGGATCTGCTAACCTCGGCCGTCTTGTTGACAGACTGGAGACCGAAAAGGGAGAGCGAGGGATAGGGGCCAAAACAGCAACGGGCCAAGACCCGTCCGGTCGCTCCCCTCCGTCGGCCTGACCCACTTCTCCTGGCAGGGTTTGTTCTCCGGTGAAATTTTGAAAAGGAGAGAACAATGGATAAAATTCATATTACCAGCTGATCCTGGCAGGCATTCCGTAGCTGCCGGGTTTCACTGAGGGTCTGGTGGGCAGCTTTCAGCTGAGCCCGCATCTGGACCCCTTCCTCCTTCTCCTTCTGCAAGAGCTTCTTGGTCTGGTTTGAGTGGACCAGTTGAGCACGGAGGGCTTCACCGTCTTCCTTCTCCTTCTGCAAGAGTTTCTGGTTCCTGGAAAGGGCGCTTTTCAGCTCTGCCTTCTCCTTCTCCGTGGCTTCCGTGTGCTTCTTGAGCGTGGCCTGCAGACCGGAGACTTCTGTTTCCAGCTGTGCACATCTTTTGGAGAGTTTATCGTCTGGCTCGGGGTGAACCTCTGGCTTCTGCCAACTTAGAGACATGATCAAGAAGATGAAGAGGGTGGCGATGATTCCACCGCACCAAACATGCTTCTTCCCCCACGTTCTATATATGTTTGAAAGAGTTTGGTATAGGCTGGGCATCTTCTCCTCTACTCTGTCCCACACAGATGTGGGGAGACAGGGGATCCCTGAACCCATTGCAAGAGGCAGCTGTTTCTGCTACAGCTGCGAAGCAAAAATATTCAGAACTGCTCTGTGTCACCAACATTGACCTCTCGCTCTCCCTCCCTTCCAGGCCTCTCCTCCTCCCCTTCCTTTTCTGAGAATGCACATGATAATGCAACAGAAAAAACATCCTCCACTGGACGGGTTCAGGCTGGAGCCCAGAGAAACGAAACTGAACTAGCTCAGGAGTTGGTAAGCGAAAAGAAACTCCAGGGCCAGGAAGAGGGAGAAAGAATTCCCCCCCCCTCTGGTTTCCATGTGCCTTTTCATTAAAAAAAAAAAAAGATGAGAGGGTCAGCTCAGCTCCTATTTATTTCTTTGTTTATTTGTTCATTCCTTTAAATTATATATTGCCCATCTGGCTACCAAAGGCCACTCTGCTCTGGCCGGTTCACAGCAAAATAAACAGTGATAACCTACTAAATAATAACCTACTAAATAATAGCCACCTACACCTAACAACAGTATAAAAAATGTAAATAAACATATCAGTCAAATGAAACTAAAAAAGAAAGCAACGTCAGAACAAAGAAGTGATGCAAAACTTCATAGCATCATAGAAAAGTGAAGTTGGAAGGGGGGCCTACGAGGCCATCCAGTCCAACCCCCTCTGCTCCAGGCAGGAATCCCGATCCAAGGAGATCTGCCAGGGGATGATCCAAGTTTTTCTTGAAGGCCTCCAGCATCGGTCACGGGTTCCACGGTCGTACTGGTCTAACAGTTAGGAAGGTTTTCCCTGATATTCCACCGAAATCTGGCACCCTCTCACTTGAGCCCCTGGCTGTGTGTCCTGCCCTCTGGGAGGATGGAGGACAGATCCTGCCCCTCCTCCTCCGTAGGACTGCCTTTCAAGTCTTTGAAAAGGGCGACCCGATCTCCCCCTCACGCTTCTTTTCTCCAGGGTAAACACGCCCAGTTCTTTCAGCCTTTCCTCATAATAAGGCCTGGTTTCCGGCCCCGGCCACACGCTGGTTTCTGGTTTCCCCGTGCGGTGCGGTGTGGTGTGGTTGTGTCTTTTCCTTCTGGCTGAGATGTTCTTAGGGGCAGCCCCCTCCCCCACGGAATGGTTTGGGTCCAGAAAAGGGCCCCAAAGCCTGGGATCATATACTTGATCATATACATAATAGGTTCTTTGCCGGGTTGGTTTTTCTGGGACTACAGCACCCATTGTCCTCCAGATGGTTCTGTAAACTGTAGCCAGTAAAATGTCATTTCTCAGCTCATTCATTGTGTGTGTGTGTGTGTATGGGGGGACTGTCCACGGTTTGGGGGGGGGAGTCCCTTGGGTTTAAACTGTGGACAAAAGTGCCCTAACTCTTGGGAGTCCCTTGGGTGTAAAAAGACTTCCAAGAGTTAAGGTGCTTTTGTCCACAGTTTAAACCCAAGGGACTTCCCAGAGTTGGGGCGCTTTTTCCTTCTTTGTCCGTCTCTAATAGATTCCTTTTCAAGCAGAGATCCTGGGACCACCGAGAAGATCCCCCTGCAAGAATATTCCCCGAATCAGGCTCCGGAATTCTCTCCCCCCCCCCCCCCCCCACAGAGCTCACAAGGCAAAGCCAGGTGTTTTGCCTGCTTTTCCACCCTCACTGGCCCAAAGCAGGAGAAGGAGGAAGAGAAGGAGCTGCCAGAAATGCCTTTATTTTCCAGGGCAAGACATGAAGTGACCCGACACGCCGATGGATTGCCCAAGGCCCTCGCCACTCTGGCAAAGCCGGTCTCCCCGCTTTGCCCGAGACGGAGGGAGGGAGCTGCGACACGGGCGTCCACACAGGGCTCCTCAACGGGCCGGGCCGGGGTGCTGAGGTTCTCCCCCCCCCCCCCCCGACAAAGTCTCCAAAGCAGCTCTGCAGGTGGAAAAGGGGGTGCGGATCGGTGGACGAAGCAGCTGGGGACGTCACGCCCTTTTACAGTCACTAGGTGGCGGCCAAGTCTGAAAGGGTTAGAGGCAGCCGAAGTGGAGGAGGAGGAGGAAGACGGGTCCGGAAAGGATGAAGGCTGTGGCCGGAGCCCCAAAGGAGACCCGGCTGGAACCGCTGGAAAGCTGCTCCAGCCGAGCCTTCAGCTCCCGGGTTTGTGCGCTGCATCGGTCCCTGGGGAAGCAAAGCGGGTGAGCGTCAGCTGTGGCGAGAGGACAGGCTGAGCCCCTCACGTGTTCACGTTAAGTGATTCGACTCATCAGCAGCTAACCCTGTCGGGTTAAAGAATGGCGAGGGCTAGCAACAGGGATCCCGGGGCACAACGGTAAGGCCACGGATGTGCGACAGGTCAAACGTTAGTTCCTAACCAAGCGGAACAGAGCCTCTCCGTGCAGGGGCAGTCTGCCTTAGAAAAGCAGCCACGAGGAGCAACAACAGGAGAGGAAGGATCATCCCAGAAGCCCCCCCCCCTGAACACAACGCCCAGGTGGCTGGTGGAGAACCAGGCGGGCTTTTTCATCCTGGAAGGCCTTTGGGGTTTTATTCTGGGAACACGGGGGTGGGGGGTGGGAGGGGAGCCTGAAAAGGATGCTCACCGGTCCTCCTGGCTCTGGCTGTGGGCCGCCTTCAGCTCCTGCGCTTGGTCCGAGATTTTCTGCTGGAGCGTTTCTGGGGGAGGAAGAGAAAGACTGGTGAGGGGGTGGGGATCAGCCAGACCCTTGCGCCCCACAGAAGCTAGAGGTGGGGGGGTCCACAGCAACGTTTGGGGGGTTTGCTAAGTCTGTGGCCTTTCTCGTTGCTCTCTAAAAACATGGGCCAAGACTGTTCTTTCGGTGGTGGTTGTTTTTTTTTTAAAAAACAGGGTTGCAGAGATGAAGGGGGACCCCATGAGGCCATCCCGCCTGACCCCCTCCCCTGATTTCCTTCACCCAGAGACAAGCCTTGGCTACTCCTTCAGGAGGTGACGTGGCTGCCTTGAGTGGCCAAGAAGCGTCCTCTTTCTCACTCGGGCCACACGTGGCACCCCATGGGAAGAGGGGTACGCTGCACTTCCCCAGGGGGTTCTTGGGTGGGGCAGTAAAAGATAGTGCCCCCTCTTGACCCATAGGGCAATCATCCTTCTCTCTCCCCCCTCCACCCGGGTTGCATCCCTTGACCAACGGTCAGTCCCCCAGTTGTCTTACGCTTTTCAGCTGCGCATTTCTCCGCCTCGTGCCGGGCAGCCTCGGTCACCTGAAGGGTGGCATTTTTTCCCATGGTTTCCTAGGAGGAGGGAACAAGGGAACAAGGCAAGAGGGAGGTTTGGGTTGCACCGGTCAGAGTTTTGAGTTTTGGGGTTCAATTCCTCTAGCCACCCAGCAGAAGTGCGGGGATTTGCCGAGCAAAAATTGCTTCAAGTTCACAATCTTGGAGCACCCGGCTGGGGGGGGGGGGCTTTTTAAAAGCCGACACGCTTCAGGTGGCCTCTTGGCCCCTTCGGGGTGAATTCAGTACAAAACGGAGCTTCTGCCCCCCCCCCCCCCGTCTACACACCCTCAGCCTCAGACCGGTCGATGCCAGCTTGACTCCAAGTGAATCTGCGTTGCAAACAGAGGGGCGTAGATAGAAATACTGGACAGGAGAGGTTTAAGGCTCTTGATTAAAACCCAAATGTTTCACCCCATGATGCAGCGCATGTAAAAACATCATAATCATAAAAGGAAGAAAACTTCAGCTAACTTCACTGAAGTTTGGTCTGGATTCTGGTGAAGTTGTTGACGGATAACATTGCCCCAAGGGGTGTCGTGGTGAGAGAGGGTTGGAATTTGGAAGCGTGGCTCCCGAATCCTAACACAGAGGCCCCTGACGCAGACCCTTCCTCACCCAGCAGAGGCGCCCGCCCAGGGCTCTGGGGCCCGTGGCCCTAATCAGTGGGGTAAGAAAGAGAGGTTCTCTAAACGCCACCCCAGACGACAGCGGGGTGGGTGGGTTTGCTTTCCTTCCGAAATATTTCTCTATGGCCGGACGAAAGCGGACCGGGGCGGTGTTTTTACCAGCTGGTGGTGGCAGGTCTCCCAGCGCTGGCGGGTCTCGGCCAGGCTGCGGTTGGTGGCATCCTGCTGGGTCCAAAGCTCATGGAGTTCCCCTCTGGCCTGCTTGAGCTCTGCTGCCAAGGCGTTCAGGCGCTCCTGGGCGGAGGCGGATCGGGCCCGGGCCAGGGATGTTTGGTTCTGCAGCTCCCACTGACATTCCTGCAGCTGGACAGCTGGACTCGACAGCTCCTTGGCCAGATAGAGGCCCAGGAAGATCACAGCCAAGATCCACCCCCCCGCGCAACACCCCCCGATGCAACACCCCCAGAGACACTTGCTCCTCTTCTCCATCCCGGCCGTGGGTGAAGTGGGCACGGGGTGCCAGGCGGCCTCGCTTCCCATCCAGAGGATCCAGCCGAGGGCCCCAGCGTCGTCCTTGTGCCCGCCAAAAGAAATCTCCTCTCTCTCCTCAGCCACTGGGCTGCCCCACGGGCCGGCCCCACGTCCTGCCCCACTTGGGCTGACCGGCCAGCCCCCTTCCTCCTGGTTTCCGAGAATTCACATGACACAGAAAGCGAAAGCCATCCTGTTTTTGGAAAGGAGACGAAAGCCTCCAGCCGGCAGCAAGCGGGGGGGGGGGGGGGATGTCTGTTTCCCAAGGGCAGAAAAATGGGGAAGTACGAAGGCGGCTGATAAGGAAGATGCGCACCGAGGAGACTCACACAGGCCCTCTGACCCAGAGGCCGGAAAGCGAAAACTTGAAAAGTTTGTCTCTCTCTCTGTGTGTATCTTTTCCGAATGTGCACACATTTGTTTGTTTGTTTGCTTAAAATGTTTTTAGCCCGCCTTTCTCCTTAAAAGGGCCACCCAGAGGATGCCTCGAGCAAAGCCAAGCCAAAAGCCAAGCCCCCCCCCCAAAAAAAGCGAGGAGGGGTCGGGGGGGGGGTCAGGGCCGTTCTTCAAAGAGAAACGTGGAAGGCAACAGGTAGGAGGGAAAAGAAGCCCCACCAGAAACCAGGGGAATCCTGGTCAGGCGCTTGCAGGCGAGCTAAGGCGGATTGGGGCCACGGAAGAGGCTGCTCTGGGAGCAGAAGGCCTCCTCGAGAGAAAGCCCTTCCTCCCGGGGAGACCGAGGGGCCCGATCCTGGAGCTTGGCTCCTTTCCCAGCCGGCAAACGGCGGCAGCTGCGCTCCAGCAAGCAGCCCGGCCAGATAAACCTCGGGCTGGGAGGCGCGCCTGTCAGATCGCCGCCTTGCCCGGACGCGAGGGCTCGCCAAGCGAGGCTCTCTCTCTCTCTCTCGAGGGCTGCCCGACTTCAAAGCAGCACGTATCCGCGGGTCTCCTCCTCCGCGGTCTAAAAATGTTGCCCATATTAAAAGGAACATTTCCGGAAAAGCAGAGATTTCTAAAGGTGACGTTGCCAGAGCTGGCCGCCAGAGGGAGCCGGAGGCCGCGCTGTGCGGAGCGTTTGCTCTCATCCGAGTGTTTCAGGATCCGCGGGCGGAGGGCTTGGAGCCGATCTCTCTCCCCCCCCCCCCGCGGATACGGGGGTCCTTGTGGCCTCTTCTTTCCCTGGCGTGGTTTTTACGGCTGGATCCGGAGACTCTCCCGGCGGCAAAGTGAGTGAGTGAGCCCCTTTCGTCTCCTTTCTCTGGGCTTCAGGCTGCCGGACGCGGGCGGGGGGGGGGGGGAGGAGGCGTCCCGGCAACGCGTTTCGTTTCGTTTGGTTCGGCTGCTTTTCTGGGTTTTTAGCTGCTCTGAGTGGGAGGGCAGGGCTTGGGCCAAGGGAGGAAGAAGGGAGGACATCTCAGGGTTGAGCACAGAGCTCCGCCAGGGTCTGGTCCTTCTTATTTATTTGGCCCTGTTGGGAATTGACCCGGGTGGAGAAAAAAGCCCACTAGGCAGGACATCATTGACCAGGGGGGACGTCTCGTTGCCTCCGTTTCAAAGGCTACCAACCGCGAGCTTGCCTTTATTTTTATTTTGTTTTATTTTCTCGGCATCTTTTGCTTCCTCTCTGGCCTGCTTGACTCCCCCCCTGTCTTGGGCTTTCCTGGTTGGCTTTGCTGTTCCTGCTGGTGGTGTTGCTGAGTTTTTAAAAGGCGTGCAGGGCCCCAAACCCAGGGCTTTCCGATGAGCATGGGCCATGGGCATCATCCTCCACCCTCATCTCCCCTTGGGATTCCCTTCCCCCCCCCCCCCTCGGGCTTAACTTGGATCCTCACAAGAGAAATGGCTCCGTGGTAAGGGATCCCCCTTGTCATGCAAAACGTCTCGGGTGCCTTAGGTTTGCTTTGGCCATCAAGAGCCCTTCACTGTACAAAAGACCCCCCCCCCTCCACCCTTGTGGTTTGGCCCTAATCCAGCTGCTCCCGTGGATGGGGCAGAATTTTGTGGCTAAAGGGACCGTCACAAGCAGCCCCTACGGCTCTTCCAGAGCCATGACTACCCCAGTTCTTCGGGGCTGTTCCTGGGCTTTGGCTTCAGAGCTTTGGGTTGCCGACTCTTTCTGTTTCTGGGGGGGGGGGGGGGCGGCGGAAAGAGTCGGCAACCTTAATTCAGCAGCGAGGCCGTTAAAGGCGCAGAAAGTCAGAGCCAGAGAGCATTCAAAAGACTTAAAATAAATAAACAAACAAATCCTCACATTCTTTCTATTCCAAATATGGAGAAATCCACAGATTTGGGGGAAATGATTATCCAGAGAGCAAACAAACCCAAAACTCCTGAGTGAATTGTGTGTGTGTGTTGTTTTTTTTCCTGGCCTCTGGGTGGAGAAATGGTGCCTTTCCAGGCCTTTTAAATCCTGGTTCTGTGGCTCCTCTGTTTGGATGTGTTCCGCCGGGAGAGACAAGGCGTTTCTTCCACTCACGTTCAAGCATCTTTCCCGTCTCCAGCGTCTCCCTCCTCGGAGCCTGCCAGCCGCCTACGAGCCGGAGATGTGCTTGACGGTCTTCCAGTGACAAGCCTGGGCTCCAGAAACCGAGATCGAGAGCTTTCCCTCCCCGGCAGGAACCGGCTGAGCCCAAGGCTTTGAGGGCGCAGGAGCTGGAAGGTACAGTGGTTAGAGCACCGGTGTGGGTCTTGAGAAAAAAAGGCAGGATCAAACCCTCAGAGCCAATTTCTGAAAAGACAGCTGTGTTTCCTTTTTATTTTCTTAAAGACGCACGCGGCAGATTTCCAGCAAAATAAAATTCCCCGGGGACTTCATGCAACACGAACCGAAGGGCTGGCCTAATTCTGTCAACCAGTGCAATCACATTGGCTGCCTTTTAATGTGATAACGATCCTCAAATGCACGTAATAGGCACACGATTGATTATCTGGGCCAAATTCATCAAGTCGGTACTACTTGGGGTTAATTTTCTGTTTATCTGTGAGTTATTAACAGGTTGAAGACAGCTTTCTAAGCTGCACCCATTCCTATAACTGGGGTGCCCATGGAAATCCACTTTTAAAATAATATTGAAGACCTAGTAGTCAAATTCTTGGGTTGTGTGTGACCTTCACTACATGTCAAATTCAAGGTGTTTTTTTTTAAAAATCCATTTCCATGGATCCAGCTCTTCAGCATGAAGCGTTATGGATAGAATCATAAAACAGAGTTAAAGACTACCTGTGCACACACATGCTGCATGTTCATTGTATAATAACGATAATAGAAATACAGGAGGACCCCCCTATCTGCGGGATTGGTATCCGCTGATTAATTTCTCCACTGCCTGAAAATAAAAATTAAAAACCTTGGAAATACATATTTATTTATGTGTTTCTGGGGTATATGTACCAAAACTAGCCACTAGAAAAAGCCAGAGACCACGCAATGTATAGCGTTGGATACTTCCACGTTTTTCGGCATCGGCTGGGCGGAGGCTTGGAAGGGATTCCCGCAGATGCTGTGGTTGTACTGAACAGTATAAGGTGATATAATATAATGGTAATGGCTGCTTATTTGTAGTGCACAGATGCGACCACAATCTAAGCATCTAAAGGTGGTGGAAGCTGAAATGTCGGGCTTAAAATCTGTATCTGTCTCTTGCTCTCATTTTCTGTCCGTGTCTCTCTAAATCTCTGTTGGTCGGTCTGCCTATCTACTTAAGTGGCTCCCTATCCATCTGTTTATGATCTAAAAATAATAGAGAAGTTGGAGGCCTCACGTTAGCTCAAGGGAGCCTCCTTGTTCTTGAGCAGTCTACCTCTAAATCGGGGCTCTTTGAGCCCACGGGCTCTTCTGCTCCCACTCTGTTGCTTCAGCCTCACCAGCTTGGCCCTTTTTGGACGGCGCTGTGCTGAACGGACCGGAGCGAAGAGAGGAGATTCCCCAAAGTCCAACACTGCAGGAAGGCAATGCTGAGCCAGGAAAGGATGGCTGGGGAGGCTTCAGGAGGTGGGGGGGGTTCAGAAAGGGTTGGGGGTCCCCTGACACCTGCCTGCTTTTCCAAACTCTTGGTGACATCTGGTTTGCCTGAAATGATCACATGGCCCTACAGAGGGTTTTATTGCTGGGCACTCTGTACGCGTGCAGAGGCTCTCTTTCTGTATACTGGTTTTCTTCCTTTCAAAGCGTTTCCCTCTCCGATGTGTGCGCAGAACCCTTTATAAACCCAAGGAAAAAAGGACGTTGGAAACGTTTTAAAAATTGTGGCCCACGGCTGCTCAAACTGGCACTTCATTTAGAAATCGAAACCATTTTGCTGAAGGGTTTTTGGCAAATCGGCTGTATTTCCCTCCCCCCCCCCCCAAAAAAAATCTCCAAAATGCTGGTTTCACAGCCAGGTGCGAATCCTGAGAAATTCCTTCCCAGCAAAACTCATGAAACCGTGCTGATTTCGCCCAGCTGAGAATTCGTGTTTCCAGAATGTGGCAAAATCTGCTCTTCTGTAAAGGGAGGGTGCCCCTGCTGTGGCAGACCTCTGGCTCTCATCCTTCCGCCCAGACAGGTTTGGCCTCTCCGTCTGTGTCTCTGGTGCACAGATTCGCCTTGACCGGCGCTGGCCAGCAGGAGGTGCTCTTGCAGTGCTGGAAAAAGGGGGCTAAGGGGGGGGGGTTGTTGAGACACACACATCACACACACATACACACACACACATGCATAGAGACACTCGCCGCACACTCTGTACAAAACACGCCAGCCTGCCCAGCCTCGGCTCGCACAATCTACCAGGACCGGGAACAATACCCGCCGGCCAGGGATGGGAGGCTGAGGTGGGCGCTTCTCCTGCCACCGCCACCTCCTTCTGTCTGTCTCTCTCTCTGTGGAAGCCACGGATCTTGAGCAGGGAGAAGGCGCAGGAGGAGGAGGAGGAGGAAGAAGGCAGGCAGGCAGGCAGGCAGGAAGGACGAGAAGAAAGACAAGGGGAAGATTAAGCCGGCCAGACCTGCTCTCCCTCCCCTCCCTGAGCACCTTGCACGGTGGCCAGACTGCCCGGAGGAAGCCGCCGGAGCATCCTTGAGCAAAAAAAAATGGAGTGAGTATCCCCTTTCCCCCCAAATCCTTGCCCCACCCTTCCTACTCCCTCGGCTTTCTTTCGGCATCTGGACGGTGCCCGTTTCTGGTGCGTGGCTCTCCGGCACCCTCCTGCCCTCTTCGGTGCCTTGAGCATCCTGGCAACCACCGCTCCCGGTTCCCAGCATTTTTCCGGTGTGCTTCGGTTGTCATTTGGTGTGGCGGCAGCCCCACGGAGAGGTGTGCTCGGAGAGCATCCTGAATCAGAGATCTCATATGGGGTGTGTGTGTTTTTGAAAAGATAAACACCTGGGAAATGTTAGGGGGTGTCTGCGCACCCCAGTTTGAAGGGGGGGGGAGAGACAGAACCAGAGCACAGGGCACGGCTGGTCCCTTTCCCCGACGTTGCGCATGCGGCTGGTCTAAATCACTCAATCTCTCTCTTTTCTTTTTTTAAAAATATTAACCTGTTGTTGCAAGCTTTGATGTGTGTGGGGTGTGTGTGTGTGTGTTGTCGTCGTCGTCTGTGTGTGTTGGTGTGATGCTGCGTGCCTTGGCTCCGCCCCGCACCCTTCCAGTGACTCAGGCGGTTTTGAGGCGGAGGTGAAAAGCTCCCATCCTCTTCTTGTTTTCCACCAACAGCCCTCCTTTCAGGGTTGGGTGCGTTACACCCCGACGCGGCCCGGCCTTTCCTCTGGGGACCCCAGAACCTTTGTGTCTCTCCCCCCCCCCTCGGTTTCCGACAAAACCACAACTGTTGTGGTTTTGAAACAGTTTTGTTGGAGATTGGCCTTGGCCCTAAAAATGGGGCTTCCTTTTCTGTACAGGAAGCGATCCTGGCAGGAGGGGCCTGGCTTAAAAGGGCCGGGGGGGTTAGGGGTGTGAGGCCTCCTCGCTGGGAAGGACAGCACTACAGTGTTCTGTTTGTCTTTGCGGTCCTGTCATATTTCATTCACGAGAAGGAGACGCCCAGGCCCGCACGGCCCGTCTCTCCTGCCTCCATCTTTCCCTTTGGGGCTGGGCCAGTTCGCACCTGGGGGGGGCACACAGCGGTCAGTCCTGCTCCATGGGTCCCACTCACCTGGCCCCCTCTTCTGCTGAGCACCCACCGAGGGGGGCGTGGAAGGAAGAGGGGGTGCAAGTGTCACATCTGGGTGCCCACTCCTGGCAGCTGATGAGAGGGGCGTGAAAATTCTGCTTTCCACAGCAGCCTCCCCTTAGGAGTTGTTGGCGCCAGGCAAAATCTCCTGGGAGGGCGATCCAAGTGCACTGTTTTTGGAATCAGCACGTGCCTGATGGCAGCAGGGTTGTGTTTCGTCCAGAATCTGCCTACCGTCCCCGCTCGGCAGAGAAGGTTCAACCTCTCACTTTGCGCTGTTTGAATGTTGGTGAACATTCCGCGACGGGTCTAGAAAGCCTTTTGGGGCTCAGATGCCACGCCTGTTCTGGAATCCTAAGGGGGTTTTGCAGGAAGAACATCATACACTTGCATTTCTAAGGACCAGCCTATCCCTGAAAAAAAGGAAGTCGTTCGGGAGGAAATCGGCATTAATCTGAGTTTAATCCAACCCAGTCAGGGCTGCTGCGGTGCTGGGTTCAGGAGGTCTGAAACGCTGCATCCTGGGCTGAGGCCAGGGTTGGCAGGGTTTCCTCGGGAGCAAAACTGTCCATTTAGCTGGGCTTTAACTCAGATCGCCTTCCTTCTCTCTGGACCAGCAGGAGAAGGTCTGGCAAAATGACTCCACTCTGGTTTGCCGAGTTTTTTGCTTCTGATAGGGAGGGAGGCCCATTTCAGATTCTGGATGCCGGTTTGCCTTTTTTCAAAGGTTTCATGCGTCTTTCCATGCCCCGATGGAAAAGCCCGGCAGGTGGGTCTCTGCCCCGAGGAACTTTCCGTCTGAACTCTCCAGCGAAGGGATGTAAGATCACCAGAACATGGTGGAAACCCCACCACCTCCACCCCCAAGAAGAAGCGAACCAGCTGCCAGCCTCTGGCGCTTGCCTTTGACATTCCTTGGCTGGTTTTTCACTGGAGCTCAGTCTGGGACTACAGTTCGCATCGTCCCCCAGTCAGCAGGGCTAGGAAGGGGAGAATGGGAGCCGCCTCCCACCAGTGGGTCCTCTCTGAACTCCCTGCACAGGAGGACCTTTCTCCTTGCTTTTAGGGAGAGGTGGGACAGGGTTGTGTTTGCATGTTCAGACGCATTGCGTGGTGTTTACGTTCCTCTGGGTGGGATCGGCACCCGCCTCTGCGCGACACAATCTGGGCCGACGGAAGGACAGAAACAGTCTTCGAGAGGTTAGGGGACTCTGGGTCCCATCACGCTCTGCCACTGAGTGTGCTCCCTGAGGCTGATGGGAACTGTAGTCCAAAACCAGCCGCTTCTCCTGACAGTGTGGGAAGCGGGAAGGTTGCTCGGCTGGTAACCAGATCCCCTCAAAGCTCCTTTCCTGGCCGAGAATTAAGATCTACTTAATTGGGAGGCTTTGCCCGACGAAGGAGCTTCAGAGCGAAGGCAAGGCTTCCCCGGTTCTGAGCTCAGTTTTGGGCCTTTGCCGGAGTGGCTGGATCAAAACAACCCCAAACTGGGCCTCGAACGAGGCAGAACGGCTTCCCTGACATTTGGCTTTCGGTCGGAAAGCAGGTCCTGAGCCGTTTGGTTCTACGTTAAGAAGGCGTAAGCTGTTTATTCTAATGGCATTATGATGATTAGGGGGATGATGGGGGCTGAAAGGCATGAAGGAAAGTGTAAACAGCGGCTGAGACGGACCCCCAAGGGAGAAGCTTCCGAAAGTTACTCCCTTCTCCGAAACACCCTCCCCGACATCTCTGGTTTTTCAGAATGCAAGCACAGGATTACAGAAAATTACAAGCAAGGAGATTCTACGTTTTGTTTTGTTTTTTTAAAAATCTGAATTTTGTGACAGCATGAGTGGTTCAATACAGAGGTTGGATGGCTCAGGGTCGCTTTCTCTGGAGATTCCTGTATTGGCAGGGGGTTGGACTAGATGACCACTGGGGGCCCCTTCTGCCTTGACCCTTCTGTGATTCTACCCCGGGGGACATCTGGGGGGGGGGGCTCGGAGGGCCCTGGACGAGATGGGCCAGCGGCGGTTGTTTCCAAAGTGACCAGACACACCACTTCTGCCCACTTCGTTCGTGGGCCTTTGGCTGTGTTGTTATTCGCTGGGCGTCAGCAGTCAGGGGCATGTCTGGAAAAATATGTCTGTCTGTCCGGCGCGTCCTTCCCTTCTGGTTCCCTGGAAGGGGGGGGTTTCCAATGCTATTTCTGGAGATCTGTGCAGGGAAACAGGGCACAGAGGCCCCCAGGAGAGGCTCCTGGCCCTCCGACCGGCTGTTTTAGGGCTGTACCGGGGCCAGCTCCCCCTTCTTTGAGGCTAGGAAGATTTGTGGGGTGCAAATGCCCAGGCTGCAAGCGGTGCGCCCCATAGGGATGACCCCTGGGCGTCAAAACATTGCTTTCCATTTCTTTCTGAACAGGAATTTTTCTGTTTACTCATGACCTTTGGGATCCCACCTTTCTTTTAAGATTCAAGGTAGCTTTGGGGGCTTTCCTCCCTGCCCTTCTCAAACCAACCCTGCGAGGTTGGCCAGGCTAATAAGGTGCAACTAGACCAAGGTCAGCCCATGAGGACCCACTGGCTGTAGATGATGGGAGATGTAGTCCCTATGCAGCTGGTGGTCAGATGGCTATAGGGTGACCTGTGACCAGGCAGCTCATCCCATTAAGTGGGATTAATATTAACTGTAATTAGCAAGTTATGCAAACTTAACACAAACTCCAGTAGGATTCTGGCCATGATGATGATGATGATTAAAAATACCACTCACAGTCAATCAAAATTATAAAAACATTGACTGGTATTATGTAACAGATACGATGGTGATGCACATCATTTCTAAATTTTTCCAAGGAAAAATAAAAGGGGGAAAACCCCAAAACTACTTAAATTATGGCAAGGGATGAAGCAGTGGTGAGGAGGAGAGAGACGTGTTTTAGCCAAAGCAGCTGTGTTTGAGCATGATTTGGTTTGGACAGCCTGATAGCAGGGTGAGACTAGATGACCTTGCGGTGGCCCCTTCAACCTCATGACGCGGGGAGTCAAGAAGGTCAGGGAGGGGGCTGACGGAGGCTGTGCTGCGTGGAGTTGCTGATCTGGCCGACTTTTCATGCGGCTCCCTGTTTTATCCGCCTCTGGCTGCTGCTGAGGCTGCAGGTTTTGCTAAGCGAAGGTCAGCTCGGGTTACCCGAAGAGCCCGTCGGTGGGGTGGGGGCTGGGGGAGACACAGAGGTATTCCCCCCCTCCTTCCAAATCAGAGTGAAAACCCCAAAGAAAGGCCCCATGTCTTCCCATTCGCACCCCGTCTCCCAGACCCTTAGAAATGAGCACCCCATTTGCAACGCCCTTGTGAGGCGGGGCTGGGCTGAAAAAAAGGGAAGTGATCCAAGCATGTGCAAAGCGCTTTTCATTCCTTTCCGTTAATCCTGCACCGCCGATAACGTAGTGTGTGAGTCACGGTGAGAGCGGTGGATTTTGACTCGGGTCAAAATAGGCTCCTGCCTTTGTATCCGGGGGGGTGGGGGGGCGTTTCTAGATTTGGGAGCCTGAAAGAAGTTTTTTTAAAAGTACATTCCAAGCTCTGTCAAGAATTCCGTGCGATTTTTCTCTCCCAGTGCGAGGCCGTCCCGGGCGTGGACACCGTTGGGAGACGTGTGAGAAATTCCATTTTTTCCCCTTGTTCTCTGGGATCTCAATGGAAGTGGGTTGAAAGGCCGCTTCCTTTTCCCACGGAGAGACTCGTTCTGGCCATTGGTTATTGTTGTCTCGTCGAGTCGCCTCATGGCCACCCCGTGAATGAGCGATCTCCAAAATGCCTCTTGCTTGGCCCTGCCCTGAGAGTCTTAAACGCCAGCCCTGCAGGGATGCGATGCCTGAAACGTGAAAGCCCCATCGTCCCCGCTTTGCCAGAGCAGACGCAGCGAAGCGGGGATGACGAGGCTTTCAAGTTTCAGGCGTGATGGTGGCAGAGCCTGTCACTTAACCTCCTGCCGTAAGGTGGACGGCAGGGGTTGTGGCTTCTCCTTGGGAAAAGTCCGGCGGGTGTTGCTTCCCCGCCCGGCTCACCCTTGGCTGTGTTTTCGTCTCCTGCACCATCGCCCGCCTTTTCCTCTAATGCTCTGGCCCCGACAGAGTTAAGAGGAGGCGACACCTTCACGATGCATTAAGGAAGGCTAGCCGAGCGGAGAGGATGCTTTCCCGGCGGCGAAGCCAAGGCGAGATGATGGAGGCAATGAATATTTGATGACGAGAGATTCCGCCAAAGCGGCCCAAAACCCTCCAGAGGAGACGACGGCCGTTCTTCAGGCGGCCTTCTTTCTCGGCGGGGTAGGCCAGGGGCAAACGTCCTCGGGACGTGTGCGGCGCAGCGGCTTCCTTCCTCCCGGCTGCCGGATCGGTGCCAGAGGCGCCGAAAGAAAAGGCACGTTCTCGCCGGAAAAGCAGCTGCTCTCCAGGCAGAGACAGGGGGGGTCCCGCCGACCACCTCTTGCCGGGCGCATCTTCTTCCTCCTGCTGGCTCTCCTTCCTGTCTTTCCAGGACTCCCACGCTGAAGTGGGTGCTGATCCAGGGTGGAGTCGGCCTCGTCCACCCGGGGCACCTTCGGTGGGTGGCGGGCTTTGAACTCCTGCTGTGATTCTCTTTAATTTTTTGGTTCCAAGCGAAGAATCACAGTACCCTTCTCTTCCTTGCATAAATCAATCAGGGATACGTGGTTTAGTGGCACCAAGGCTCAGAGCCGTGAAACACCAGGATTTCGGGGGTTAGCTGGAGTGATTAAATTGTCTGCCTTACGCCTTCAGGGCTTCTGTCTCCTCCTGTCCACAGAGTAGAGGAAAGGCATTTTTCCAACCGTGATACCTTGGTATGAGTGGTTGTCATTCAAGTATGTTGGGCTAGAACGGGCAATCAGGAGCCGCTGGCTTTGCACAAGACCCGCCGGGATGAAAAGTCAGAGCACATGTTGATCGACCTGGCACTGTCCAGAAGAGTGCTTTCATGTCCACATTTAACACTGCCCCACTTCCTAGGGGTGCCCTCGGCAGCAGAGATAACCCCGGGTGAGCTTCTAGTGCGGACACGCCCTAGAAACACAGCACAGGCAGGCCCTGGGTGGAAGCAAGAGAGCGGCTTATCTCTCCTCCATGCCATGTGCTGATCTTGAACAACGCAAGCTGAACTAACAGGGCCCAGAAGCCTGACAAACTGCTGGCAATTTGCCTAGCGAGAGCCTCCATGGAGAGAGAGAGTCTATCTGTGAAACACCAAGTTTCTCGGGCCCAAAAAGAAGGAAGGGAAGGGGCGTGCGAGCGTCTGTTCTTGGTGGTGTGTAAACCCCGTGAATCGTCCCTGTGGGCAGGATGAGTTGACGCAGCTTTCCGCTAAGCTGATGGAGGGGTCAGAGAGCGGAGAAAAGTTCCTTTTTTAAAGACTACAACACCCCTTCCGGGCTCGGTGGGGATTTTGGGAGACGTAGTTCAGTAACAGCCTTTCTCCAAGTCCTGCGAAGAGCAATATGAGTGCTTTCTCCATGGTGTGAGTGTTCTTGACAATGGCTCAAGTTGCATTTCCGGCTTTCTCCTTCCAGCCAAGCGTGGGATTTTTGGGGTGTAGATCCACCCAGCCTTTCCAGTGAGACGTCTTCCTCCATGATACCGGAACCAGTAACTCTCGGCATGATAGGGTGGGGCGCAGTGTGTGTGTGTGTGTGTTTAATGTTGTGGGTGGACGGGTGAGAGAAAGAGGGAGGCCAGGGAGAGCGTTTTAGCGCAGCGATGTTTTTGTGGGATTAGATAACAGGGGAAAAGTCACCGGGCGCGAGGGCAACAAACAGCATTGTTCCCTGCCAGGGGAGATACAAAAGGGTCACACCGCTCGGCTTTTCCGTCGGAACATTGGACGGCGGGGTGTGGAGAGAAAGAAAAGGAAGGAAAAACACCTCACATCAGCATTTGGGAAATATTTGGCTCGTCAGCTGAGTGGAATCGTCTGTTTAGAAAAAAAGAAAGGACAAAAAAGCAATAAAAAAATATTCAGGCTGCCTCCAAGCATGGGGACATTGGCCCGGGAGGCCGTTGGGCTGAGGTGGCTATGGAAGCCATCAGGGAGAGCACAATTAGCTTCAAGTTCCACAGAGTAGTTCACCTCTTTTTTCCCCTCACCAACTGGCACTTACAGTCTCCATAACTCACTCTTGAGGAATGAGTAAGAGAAATAATAAAGGTTTCATTTACTGACAGTGAACAGATAACAGCGAAACTAACAAACACGATAGCTCTCAGCAACAGGCCTCAACAGATTGTCAGTTGTGGACCTGGTGCAACTTTGGCCCCCTTCCTTTTCACCCTCCCTCCCTCAAAAAAAAAAAAAAAAAGGAAGCTGGTTACTTCTTCCTCTTCTCTGCAAAAAAGGAGAGAGAGAGAGAGAGAAGGAAAACCACTTAGCAGTAATTCATGATGCTCAGGAGAAACCAGGGAGGTGGGATGCTGTGGATGCGGTTGCCCTGGCAACGAAGATTAGCCAGGCAACTGAGGATGCTCTGGAGGGAAAAAGAGAGAGAGAGAGAGGAGGCGAAGAAGAGGTGGCCCCAAGACACAGCGGCTGCCATCTTATCTCGAAATAAATGCATGCCCAGAGGTTCACAGCAGGGAGGGAGGGAAGGAGGTTGGTTGGCAGGGGTGGGGGATGTATCTGTGCTAAATGGCCTCAGATGCATGGGTGTAGCTGCTATGGTTTCATGCTGTGGTGCATCTGGCCCAAGAAAGTTGGAGGACCAGAACACGTGGAAATGGCAGACTACAACTCCCAGTATCCTTTCTCTAGCATGGCCGCCGGCTGGAGTATTGCAAGAGTTCTGGCACCCCAGGAAAAACAACATTTCCCATCTCAGCATGTCCCACGTTTGTCGTTGTTGTGCGCCGTCAAGTGGCCTCTGACGTATGGCAACCCTGTGCATGAGTGCTCTCTCAGATGTCCCTTGCTTTTTCCCCGTCCTGAGGGTCTTGTCTTCCAGCACTATCTCTTGTTTCCTTTGGCACTGTCCCGGCCCTCTAGTCACCTCCGGCTCATGGTGCTCCTAGGAAGGAGCCACCCCCGAAAGGTGGGTGAACAGCCGTGCTCCGTTTGCACCACCCCTGTAAATCTCCTTTTGGAAAGAAAGCCCTCACACAGAGGGAGGGTGTTTTGGAGGGGGAGAAGGTGTCAAAAGGCCCCCAAAAGCCCATCTCCCAAATTGGCTTGTCTGGATACCTCCATGCTTCCCCCACCCCTTCTGAGGTCTCCTTTTTCCCCACCAGGACTTTGTACCTATAGATAGCAGATGGTATTTGGGTTTTTGTTTCCTTTTGCCTTGTTTGTTTGGGAAATAGTTTTCAACAGGATACCACCCACCCACCCACCCCGCTCCTGAGCTGTGCAAGGTCCCAGACTGTGAGGAAGAGGCTTTTTCTCCCTGACCAAGCTTTTAAAAAAGAAAACAAGTGACCTTCTGGGAAAGTGGATCAGAAATGTGGATCTCCTAGGGTGATCTCTCAAGAAGGGGCTGACATTTTGGCAACCGCCTCGACTCTGTCGTCATCTCGGCCAGCACAAAGTTCAGTGGAAAAGCAGAAGAGCCCCTTTGGGAAAAGAAGTTTCATGGCAAGGCCGGGCTTGGCAACGCATGGGCGCCTGTGTGTGCGTGCGTGCGTGTGTGATCAAACCCCCTTGGCCGCCCTGTTTTGTGCCGTTCATGCATTCCCAAGTCCGGAGCGGTGGGGAGAGGCGGGGGGGTGAGGGGTCAAGTGTGACTAACCAGACAAGTGCCAGGTGTGTGGCTGCCGTCCTTCATGCACACACACTTCTTCCCCAGGGTTGTGGTTTTCCAGGGAGACGGGGGGGGGGGGGGCAATTAAGCAGGCCTCTAATGAAGCACAGTGTGTCTGTGTGTGGAGTGGGGCAGGGGCCCTCGTTCCTTTCTGGATGCAACCCCCGAGTCTTAAGCAAATCCACGCAGGGCGTCCGAAGATCAGGCCTGGCCAAGCAGGGGCCGTCTTTTTCCCGCATCCTGATTTATTTTATTTTAGGGTTAAGGGTAGGGTTTTTTCAGGTAGAGAATGGTCAGCAGTGGTTTCCCCTCCCCTTCTTCTGGGGCTGTGCAGCTTGCCCAAGGCTACACAGGCTGGCTCGTAGGTTGCCTGTGCTTTGCACATACACACAGAATTGGGGGGAAAACTTTTATTTTTCTACTTGCGGCACCAACTCGTCCTCCATTTCAAAGACCCAAGAGTCAAATGCTACGGAAGCGGCCGGCTCCCTTCCGAGGCTTTTCCCCGCTGCCGTATCTTGCATTTAGCGTGCTCGGTGCTGGACTAGTCGCGGCAGGGAATTGCGGGCTGTTTGCGAGTCTTAACCGTTGCCGAGCCGTCGTGTGTCTCTGAGGAAATCGCGTTGCGGGAATCGAAGCCGACTAATTGCTGGGAAGAGGCATTTATTTGCCTTAATGCCTGGAATTCACATTAAATTTTGATAGCTGCGTTGGACTCTCCTGCAGCAAAACAACAAGGAGTCGGGCGGCACTTTGGGGAGATTAAAAGAAGCATGACATGACGCGCTCCTGGTGCTTCCTTCGTGCCCCATCTCTGTGTCTGCTTCGGGGCTACTTAGGAGCCGTCTTTCCTGGAAGAAAAGGCTTTGCCTTTCCTCCCTCTTGGTTTCATGACGTGCCTCCTAAACACGAGGAAAAGAAATCTGGATTCGTGGAGCATCCAGAGATGCAACAGGCAACCTCCTTCAGCTGGAGAGGCAGCTCGCTGTTCTGTCTGTTGTCGTTCCTTAGTGTGGTCTTGTGAGGATTGTGTCCACCACTCAAGGAAAGCCAGGGCACCACTCAATTCTGCTTTGGTCAGACCTCACCTCGACCCGAGTTCGGTTCCAGACACCAGAGCAACGGGTTCAAATCACAAGGAAGTGCTAAGTATCAGGCAAAGTTTCCTGTCCACAAAAGCTGTTTACAGGATGGAACAGACGGTGGCAGAGGGTGCTGAGGACTCCTCTGTGATCAGTTTCCAAACAGGGGCTGGATGCCCTATCGATCGGTGAGATGCTACAGCTCTAGATTGGTCCATTGGCAGGGGGTTGGTCTTGATGACCCTTGGGGATCCCTTTGAGCTCAGGGACTCTCTAGCAGCCTCGCCTTCCTCCCCAATGCGGGGACTTTTGGATCTGACCCAGAAGAAGGACCAAGGATGGGCCAGCTCCACCGGTTTCAGGCCCCACCGCTGCCTGCGCGGTGGGTCCCTGGATGCTGTCCAGGGCCGGTGGCCCAGAAGGAAGGGCGTTGGCTTACAGCTGGGCCATGGAGATGGGAGGGACGGTGTTGGTGGCCAGCTGCTCCTCGATCCTGCCGAGGCCGGATGTGCAGGGTGTGGACTGGACGGGGGGGAAAACGTCTCTGTGAGTGCGTGTGTGTGGACACAGGGCTTGGGCGTCCATTTGAAGCCACTTAGACATGCCAAAGAAAGCAAAGCAAAGCGAGCGTTGTTTCGGATTAAATTCTATATTCTGATTTACGTCTGCAGTTGCAGAACCCATAGAAAGAAAGATACAATCAGGGCGTCTCACTCAAGGGGGAAAGACAGTGACTGGGACAGCCATGTGCCACGGTTGCTGCCCAGGCGCTTCTACCTGGGAGCGATGGGCAAATTCCAGGTCCAGGATTCAATCCTTTTTAAGCTAAATATGTGGATTCCTGTCCCTTGGTGGGGGAGAGCCTCCTGGTTCGGTGGGATGTGTCTGGTTGTGTGTGTGTGTGTGTGTTGTCCACACAACCCTCGGCAAAGAGGGTGGGCTCTCGCCCCTTCTCATCATGCCTGGCATCAGGGGTCTTGCACGTTCAGGAGCTCGGGAAGCTCTGCGGAGCCAGCAGTTGGGAGTTCGAATCCCCCACTGGGCCTCCTTGAGAGGGGCTGGACTTGATGATCCAGAGGGTCTCTTCCAGCTCTGTAGTTCTAAGATGATTATTATTATTAAGATCATTATTTCAGAGCCCCCTCTGATCTCCGCATCCCCTGCTACTTGGTCCCGTCAGCGTGTGGAGTGTTTGTGAACATCCCGTGCTGCCACGAAACCATCCGCTGCTCGACTGCTTTAGGCGCCGCCCCAGGAGAAGTTACCATGGGGAGCAAGCAATCCGAATTTCTCAGCTTGGTGCGCCCATCCATCTGCAGAGCTACTGACTGACTGACTGACTGATTGATTGGCTTTGGTTCCTTGTGATGCATCCACCCCCTTTTAAAACCAGGCGAGAGGGGCTTACCTGTCGGTTGGGAAGCCTCCTTCCCATCACCCTCATGATGCCAGTCAGGAAAAGGAGCAAGTGGCCAGCAGGAAGCGTCTATTTTTAGCCACCAAAAACACACAAAAACCCACATCTAAAGGGGGCAGAGGAGGAAAGAGCGGGGTGGGTGGGGGTCAAGAAGCAGGGAAGGAAAAGGCTGCCCGCCCTCTGTCAGCTGTGTCCGGTTCTTTGTGAAGCACAACGAGGCTCCTCCTCTCCCCCCCCCCCCCCCCCCCCGCTCTGAAACACTCCGGGTCCCTCTTTGATTCCATCTTGGCACGTACAGCACCCACTCACATGGGTATCTTTTTGGAAATGGACACACACACACACCCCGCAACCCGTTTCCTTTCAATGCTGTACCTTTGTTATGCCTGTGTCTGCGTGCATGAATGCCTCTGGCAGGGTCTTCCTACCACCTTTTCACATCTGGTGACCTAGACGCACTTGGGCATGCAAACGCCTCCCTGCACATTCTCCACCCTGTGCAAAAGTAGTGCCGACCCTGTTACAGAGTTTTGAACTTCTGGTTAAATTCCTGCAGCTGCCCAGCAGAAATGCAAGGGGTCCACAGAGCAGAATTAGCTTCAAGTCCCCCCCCCCCCCCCGTGGTCCACTCCTTTTTTTCTCAACCTACAGTCTCCATAACTCACTCTGAGATATTAGTAGGAGGAAAAAAATAAAGAGTCCACTTGGCTTTTAGTGCCTGGATCGTTTCCCCAACATTTCATCGAAGGGGTCTTTCGAACCTTAGAGCCGGCTAACGTTTACAATTTTCTCCCGAGCTGGGATGGGAAAAGGCTGAGATTTGGAAGTTGTGAAGGGGATGGTGAAAGTGGAAACGAAAGGGTTTCTCCATGCTTTTTGGAAAGCATGGCTCCGAATCCCTCTGCAGGCATGCGCTGGAGTGCTGAATTAAGGCTACCTACGTAGTCTTCTCCCATGAGGTCTTTCATCTTTTGGTGGCTCTAGGTACCACGTGGCCCTCTTCAACCTGGGAACGGTTCTACCTGTTGAATTTGTCTGGCGCAGGTCGCTGTGAGTTTCTGTCCCCTTCTAACATCCGGTCCTCTTTCTTTTTCAGCATCATTGAGACGAGTACGATCCATCAGGAGAGACTCCAGGCCATCGCGGTAAGTCTGGGCTGCATCTGCAGTTCGGCTTTTCAAAACTGGGCTCCTTTCGCAATATCGGCAACGACGACAACTTGATATTTGTGATGCCTAAGGTGCTCAAGGGTGCGGAAGAATTATTGGGTTGAATCCGTATGTAGTTAAATCATTATTCTTATTGTTGTTGTTGTTCCTAGGAGGCAACTCAGCCTCTCTCTTAGCCAGGGGTGCGAAAGATGCTCGATAGATCCCTTGTTTGCATCCGTTCACAGTGTCTCAGCCACACGACATATGCCTGGAGGAGCGATTTCCATCTCCACCCAGGGCCTCCCCCAGGTCTTTCTGCTTAGCTTGTTCCCCATCGGTTCCCGTGGAACGACTTCATTGAAGAAGGTCACAGTGGTTCTCTGGGGCTACAGCTCCCAGAATGCCTAAGTGGGTCTGGCTGATGGGAGTTGTAATTGATTCTGCCAATGCAAAAATGTAACTCCTCCCAGCTCTGATTGCAAGGGTAAGGGCAGAAATAGGTGTTATAAATAGCCTGGGATTGGAAGGAGGAATTCCTTAACAGCCAAAAGCATCTGAGTGCACAGCAGGAGTTTTCGCCTCACTAGCTGGGCAGATTAGCCAGCTTTGTTGTGAGACTGGTCTTCAGGATGTACGTAAGCATGAAATTCCTTTGAAGGCTGATTTCATAAATGCAGAAATATGCCTAATTTATGTCTTGCCAACACCAGCATGGTTTCAGCGCTAACAATGGGGTGATCTTTAATACTTGTTTCTGCCTCAAAGGTACCAGGATTGAATCTCCTGGAATTTCTGAAGCTATAATGCATTTAGGGGTGTGGTTTTTTTTGGGGGGGGGGTTTCAACAGAGCAACGTATGGCTTGTGGAGGTTCATTGAACTCGGAGCCAGTCACGGGGGAAGTAGGACACTCGGATCTCTGGCACCGCTTTGCCCTTGGCTGGAGGCCGGCACCTTGAAGCGGCTCTCCTGGGTCGCCAGCTTTCCGATGCTCCTCCATGGATAGAAAGGGCAAACACAATGGAGGGGATTGTTGGAGAGCCGGCTGGCAGGGCTTGGGGGGGGCCGGGAGGGTGGAGGATGCTCGATCAGGACATGGGTGAAGGAGCCGAGTCAGGGCCGACCGGCTTCCAGACCCAGGAGAAATGGAGGGAGGGCCATGAAAGCTTTCTCCGAGGTCTGGACAAGTCCAGAGGAAGGGGTGCGTGTGCGCATGCACACATGGATTGGGCCGCCTTAAAAGCACTTGTTCCAAAATATTATTTTAAAAAGAAAAGAAAAAGAAAAAGCAGGAGGCAAGAGAAAGTTCTTATTTCCTGGGCGATCGAGGCATGGCTTGAAAAACAAAACTCGAAAGGAAACGGCTCAATTTTTCCACGCAGGGCAGGAAACAAAAGATGCTTTTCCGAGGGGTGGGGGGTGGTTTCAACCTGCTATGGTCCCCCAGTGGACGAAAATTACACGAGAGGCCGGTTTGTTCTACTTGCGCTTCAGCCTCCAGCCATTTCCTTTTGGACAGTGACCTGGTCCCTGCATTTTTCCTTTCTTTCTTTCTGTGTGCCTTGGAGTGAATTGGACCACCCTCAAGGGCATTTTGGTACATGAAACGAGATTCGTTTCAGGTTTATTTTAGCCCGGGGCACGGGGGCAGACAAGATGCCCTCCCTTGAGGAGCTCCGGGTGAGGTCTGTGAGGATGCTTCTCCCATCTTGGGTTTCTTTTTACAACCACCCTGTGAGGTAGCTCAGCCCCGGGAGAGCAGCTAGCTAGGAATCTCACACAAGGCCAGACGGGTAAATAGAAGAAAGCAATGTCCTTGGGTTGCGAACCGCTTCTGCGGTCCTTCAGTCTAGCTTTCGCAAAAACCCGTTCTTGTTTGCCTCTGGGAGCAAAATTTGGTCACTCTGTTGGCCGAGCACACGTTTCCTGGCTCAAGGTCCGCCTTTGATTTCCCTTCCGAAAGGAGGGCAGGAATGCATCTCGAACAAGAGATGGCATTGTCTGTCTTTCCTTTCGAGAGGAAGAAAGGGGGGGAAGGGACTGAGCTTCCCTCCCCTCTAATTAAATTAAAATTCCACTGGGGAATTATTTGGTGTATACACATGTGTGTGTGAAGCTTTTGCAGGAGTTTGGACAATAAAGTCACTCACCCCGGGCTCGTTGGAAAGAAGGTTCTCTTGCCATAGAGCTAGTACGGCTGAGGGGCGCTCAAATCCATGTGTTGGAGAGGAGTTAGGGTTGATTGAACAGCACCAAGGTGCATTGAAGTGCATTGTGTTTATCTGTTGTATATATCTAATTTGTTCTCAAAGCAAATTAAAGGGGGAAGGGGAGGGAGACATGTCTGGTACAGTATTTAGTTGGTCAGAATGTCCTCTGTGTGTGCGCGTGTGTGTTGCACACCAGCCCCTCAATACTCACATTTGATCATGTTTCTATAATTTGAACAGAGAGGGTTTGAGGCCTTACCCTTCTGTAGCCAGGAAGGAATGGAGAGGTCTATACAAGTTAAGGAATGTCCATAGGATGACATTCATGGGTCAGATTGGGGTCAGTTCCCCATTTAATTTGAAAAAAAGGACTTGAGTGTCAGAACCAGACTCCCCCCCCCCCCTTTTCTGTTTTGGAAGCAGAAATGTTCTATTTTTTTTTTAAAAAATGCAGCCTTTCTTACTTGTTGGCGGGACGGGTGGGGTGGGGGGGAACTGCAGAGCGAAACCCGGAGTGCTTCCAGGCCTGCTGGTGGACCCTTGACTCTGACTAAGAGTTTGGGATTTTAAGGGTTTTTTTCCCCCTCCTCCCTCTCTTCTGAACGACCCTATTCTTTGGCCCTTTGTGGTTTCAGGAGAAGAGGAAACGCCAAACAGAGATTGAAAACAAGCGGAGGCAGCTGGAAGATGACAGGAGACAGTTACAGCATCTAAAGGTAGGAACGGACCCTGGCCAGCCTCAGAGGTGGAAATCTCCCCATCCCAACACCAAGCAGGCCCACGCCTGCACCAGCACGTGCGTTCACACTCCATCATGGAGGAGGAGGAGGAGGAGGAGACGCAGTGGGGTGGGAGTGAGAGCGGCTCAGCCTAGCAAGGAGAAAGAACTCCTGAAAGAATAATGAGGACGGCTTTTAAAAGTACAACTCGGTTTTTAAAAAGAGGGAGGGGAGGGGATAGAGCGTTGATAAGGAGCTGTAATGTGGTTTGTTTCCCATTGTTTCAGCTGTTTGGGTCACGCTGTTGGGTCAGATCCTGCTGCAAGGGTGTGAGGGTATTTCTTCTCTTGTTTGTCTTTTCTAGATCAGCGTGCAGCTTAGTACTCCTAGGCGTCCTTCCCTCCTATTTCTTACTGTCTTGTTTTTAGTTAGGAGAACAGGCTAACATGTATCAAAGTCAGCTTTAGAGGCTTTTTTAAAAAAAAAAAGAGCTTGGAAGTCTTTTTTTTTCCTGCACTATCCATATTTGGGTTCCCTAATTAGCAAACTGGGAATTTAGGTTTTTAATCTGGAGTAACTTTCCTGTCTCTCTCTTTTGTAAGTCAGTTGTTTTATTTCCGTAAACAGTATGTTGAAAATGGTTCACAAGAAAACAAATACACTAGAGAGGGGAGGGTCCCATAAGGTAGCTGGTAGAAAAAATCGAGGGACAACAGCAACAAGAGAATCTACTAATGCAGAATAGAAAGAGGTCTGCCTAATTATAATATGCGAGATCTTGTAATTAACGAGGTGCTGGTCCCATAAATAGGCCTTGTTACTTCTGCGCAGTTGTGTGCACGCCTCTTGGTGGGACTGGCACTTCGTTAGTCAGCATCTCTTGGCCACTGGGAGTTACACAATTTAATTTAGTCATGCATAAGACGTCACTAGAAATGATGAAACGTGCACGATACAAGCAGGATTATCGACGCGTGGAACCAGTTGCTAGAAGGAATATTAATCTAGGAATGAAACAATAGGTTCTTAGCAGCTGATAATTACTTTGTAAAAGTTTTCACGCAGAGACACAGCCGAGCAAGACAGAAATATATTTTATTGAAGAAATCTCAGAACTGTTCCCCACCGAGTATGGAAAGTAAGATAACGCGCATCATCGTAAAGCATCGATAGCTACAAATCAGCTAATAAATAATTTCATTAGCAGCTTAAAACAGAATGGCGAATCACATCTGTTGTTTAAATTTCTGCTCCACTGCTTTTGTTTCTGATTAATACGCAGTAGGAAATTAGTTCTTAATGCACCATTAGGTGAAACAGAAGCATTAAAGGAAATAACTTGAAGGAAGGGAACCAAGCCGCTATGACCAAACCAGGAGAAAAGCCCGCGGGCTTTGAGTCTAGCCATGTGGCATCACTGCAGCTTTCCAGGCGGGTGGGATCGAAACACCTCATTTAGGAGGAGAGATAATGGGGTTCTTCTTTGCTTGTTTCTCCTTTGAAGTCCAAGGCTCTGAGGGAGAGATGGCTGCTGGAAGGGACCCCGTCCTCCAACGCGGAAGAGGCCGAGGCCATGAAGAAGCAGATGGAGGAGGACGACCTGAAGGCGAAAGAGCTGGAGGTCAGCATCCAGAGGTGAGTCTTACTATGCTCTGAGGAAACCCGGCAGGGAAATGCCAGCCAGGGAACCGTTCTGGGAGGAGAGAGCCAGCTGGAAAACTCTTCCACTGACCGGCTCGGAGGAGAAGGAACCAGCTCGGTCTCTTTCAGGACAGGCACCAGGCTGGGCAAGGAGGACAATGGGCTGCCTGGCCTTCCTCCCCCTCCTCTTCCTCCCTGCCCTCCATCCTTTGTGCCTCCTCCAGCACTTGGATCCATCAGAAAAAGTTCCTGGCGACGGCTGGGCTGCCAAGAATGGGTGTGACTCTCGCACGTGCACACACACACACACACACACACACACACACACACACACACACACACGCATGTGCACTGCTGGAACCATTCCCCTACAACCCCTAACCTCCTGGTTCTTGCAACTCCGTAACCCATGCAGCCTGCAGAGGGATGTGCCCAGACAGTCTGGAGGCTGGATGGAACACCTTGCATGTAACGAGGGTGTTGTCTCTGATGCCTTCTTTCTCCAACCAAGCCAACCTGGTGTGTTGTTGTTGTTGTTGTTTTCGTCTGAATAGGTTTGCACAATTTATAATGATGGTGATGATAACTGGCCTGGTTTTTAAGTAACCAGTTCCTAGCAACATTCTGAACTTTAAAAAACAAAATTGCAACTTAAGCGTAAGGGTCCTCTAGACCAACCTGCACGAATGTTGACGCCGGGATGTTCTCTTTTTCCCTTTTAACCCCAGCTTCGTTCACGGGGGGGCTGTCGTGAAAGACAAAAGAGCTCGCCCGACTTCTTTAAAAGGAAGCTGGGATGAAAAGAAACACAAATGAACTTTGCCATTTGGATTCCTCGTTTTTTGTTTTTTGTTTTAAAGGACGGCCTTTCTCCCCTGCCAGGAATGTTCTCTGCAGGAACAAATTACAGCATCGGCCACCAAGCCAACATAATTTTGTTCCTAGACAACAGCGGAGGAACAAACCCATTTCTTAAAACAAAAGCTGGCGGAGGATAAGAGGGGAAGATTATTTCCCACCAGAGCTTGTCTATGATAGTTCCATTATCAATCACTGAGGAATGTTACTTTATTTTATATATATATTGGATTATAACTCTTTATCAAGGAATTGCAAACACCCCCCCCCCAAAAATTAAGGTTTCTGAGCTGTAATCCTAACCCTCTCTCCCACCCCCTCTGCTAGTGGTTGACTGACTCTGGGGGAAAAGGGGGAGATATTAGGCTTTAGATGAGACCCACCCACAGGAAAACTGGGCCAGAAGCAGAAAACAGAGCTGTTATGCAAGGCATCCTCATCCGGAAAACGAGGGCTGAGCTCCAGAAGCAGAACCCGACCGAGTTCACCCTCTTGATATGCCAAAACATTTATTGATTGATTAGCCTCTGCCCACTCGGTCGTGAACTCTTCTTTTTAAAAATTCAACCTGCATTGCCCAATGCACTTAAAAACAAAACAAAACTCAACATCTGGAGGGCGTAAAGTTTTGGAAATCTGTTTTAAAAAGAAATCATTGAACTGCTGCATAATAGCCCAGGAGTTTAAGGTCTCTGGTTGCAGAGCCAGAGGTTGGGGGTTCGATTCCCCCACTGGGCCTCCTTGACAGGGGCTGGACTCCGTGACCCATAGCGTCCTTTCCAGCTCTGCCGTTCTAAGATAGTGATGATGATGGTGATCCTGAATGGATTAAGCTGCAAGTCTCTCTGATCTTTTTTTTTTGGTCCAGGTTAGAGAAAGAACTGGAGCAACTGGAAAACGGGATCTCCGCCTCTTCCACCCAGGAGAACGTGGCCGAGGAGGCCCGGGTGGTGGCCAGGGAGGAGAAACTGCCCCAGACGCCCAAGGTCAGAAGCAGATGGGCTTCCTGCCCCCCCCCCCTGCTTAGCCTGCCTCGTGGGGCTGTCGTGCGTGTGGAATGAGGTGTGCCCACAGAAGCCACCTTGACGAAGAGGCAGCTCTGTCTGTCTATTTGAACAGAAACAACCAAGGGCCCTGTGACACCTGGAAGACTATCTACAGTAGGACCCCCTGTATCCACGGGATCGGTATCCGCTGATTCACTTTTCCGTGGTCTGAAAATATTAAAAAATATTAAAAGGAAAATCCTAGAAATATGTTATTTCTAAAGATGAAGTTCCCAGAACTGGCCACTAGAGCCAAATAGAGACCGTGCTATGTACAGTGTTGGCTATTAAAATACTGTTTGCTATTATCTGCATTTTTCAGCATCCGCAGCAGGGGTTGGGAATGATTCCCCGCAGATACAGGTGGGGGTTCCTACTGTATTTCTAACTGGCATAAGAGGCATTTTATGAAACGAGATGGAGTCCATGAATGCCAAACTAAATAGCTCAGTGGTTTAAGAACTCTGGCCGAGGAGGCAGGGGTTGGGAGTTCGAATCCACCACTGGGCTTCCTTGACAGGGGCTGGACTTGATGATCCTTAGGATCCCTTCCAGCTCTGCTGTTCTAAGATTATTAGATTATTTAAGATGTCACAAGACTCTTAAGTTTTTGCTCCAGACAGCTGGGTGGCAAATCTTTCCAGGAGATGTGGGTTGTGCCGAGGACAGGGATTCAGAGTAGTTTCTCTGCGCTTGGGCAGAGTGTGTGCTACACGTGGCTTTCTCACATCCATCGTGTGTCATGCGTTACTTTTCAAGAAAGTCTTCCTGCCCCCCCCCCCCCCCCACGCACAGACTTGTGGGGCTTTCCAGAATGAAAGCTGAGAAACTCATGGGCTTTCTTCATACCAAAAAAAACACGGTATGCTGTGTCTTCCATCCAAACCTTTTTTAAAATATATACATGTGGTTGCCTAATGAAATAATTATTTTGGGGGGCTCTGGCTAACGGATGTATGCTCTGTCTTTCCACAGACGCCTGTAGGCTCAGCCAAAGGTAGGTGAAGTGAATTTCATCCCATCTGTTTTTCTTTTCATGTTTTAAGTGGCCTAATGGGCTTCCTCTCTCCTGGCAACAGTCAAAGGGAAAGCGCTTGAGATAAGCCCTTTATCTCAAAGTCAACATACTTGTTCTGGCCGTTTCCATCTCCAGCAGAGGTACCTCTTTTGTTAAGCTCCTAAGGGCCTGGTCCGGGAGGAAAGACCTCCAGAATTCTTTGCATTACAGAAGGAGTAGATCACTGGAAACCTCCATAGTTTAAGGTAGGCAGAGGATGTCCTTAATACAGGCAGAGGATAACCATGATTTGAAACAATTCCAGAGGAGGGTCAAAAGAGAAAGTGCCGAAGCACGATTATAGTTGAATATTAAGGAGAGAGAGAAATGAAGTCTACAAAGGGACAGGATCTGTTCTCAATCATCCCAGAGTGCAGGACATCATGGGCTCAAGGGACAGGAAGCCAGATTTAGGCTGGATATCAGGAAAAACTTATTGACTGTTAGGGCAGCATGACAACGGGACCCACGACCTCAGGAGGTGGTGAGCGCTCCCACGCTGGAGGCCTTCCCGAGAAAATTGGACCACCCTCTGTTGGATCTGCTTGGATTTTGATTCGTGCCTCGCGTTCCAGATCATATGAAATCTGAACTCTCCCTGGAAGCCGAAATGATGAAACTGAGATTTGCTGGGAAGGACAATGAAGAGGGAAAAGTGGAAGGCAGCAGGAAAAAAGGGAGACCCCAGTACGAGACAGATTGACTTGATAAAGGAAGCCACAGCCTGAGGTTTGCAAGAGAGGGAGAGCCCAGCTGTTGATTAGATCAACTTGGGGAGGTCAATCCCAGGGTTGCCCTAAGTCAGAAACGCATAGCACCAACCTCCTGAAGGCCTTGGTGCCAGTACAGGAGGACCCTTATCCACGGATTCGCTTATCCATAGTCTGAGAAAACTGGATGGCTCAGTGGTTCAGGCCTCTGGCTGCAGAACCAGAGGCTGGGAGTTCGATTCCCTCTCGGTGCCTCTTTGAAAGGGGCTGCTGGACTCAGTGACCCCTAAGATCCCTTTCAGCTCTGCAGTTCTAAGATGATGAAAATATTAAAAATAGTAAAAGAAAAATCCTAGAAATATAAGCTGTTCTTAAAGGTGAAGTTACCAGAGCTGGTCACTAGAAGGAGCCAGAGACCATGCCATGTACAGCGTTTGCTCCAATCCACATTTTTCAGCCTCCGCAGGGGGACTTGGATTTGATCCCCCCCGCGGATACGGACGGCCTGTTGGACGAAGTGTCTGCGGGTCAGGCGGAAACCCTGTAAGCCGCTCGTCCTAGAAATGCTTCCGGGGGGGACTCTGTGATCGGGTCTAGGCAGGACAACCCACAAGGAGGGGAGCCAAGTCCCACCTGTGACAAAATGAGGCAGGGTGGGTTGAGGTGGATTGCTATTCCCGGCCTTAGCCTCCCCTCTTTTTCTCTCCTCCTCCTGGCTCCCTCCAAAGCAGACAGCAAGATTGCCAACAGTCCCATGAAAGTGGCGGAAGGCGGAGGAGGCATGATGAAAGCAGGTGAGTGGACCTTCTTCATCCCACCTCGGAGGGCTGGCGCCTTGTGGTGTCGGCCATCACAGCATGCTGCTTTGCCTGCTCTCGCCAAGGCACTAACCTTCTGGGGGACCCCCCACTCCTACTTCTGCACCCGCAAAGGGGACGGTGCTATGCTAACTGCCTTGGGGAAAGGCCCGGTGCCACTTCCAGTGCTTGCTTCCAGACAGTGCCTGATTTGAATAGAGATTTGCATAACGAAGGATTCCAAGATTCCTAGGGCATTCCTGGTGCTGGGATGCGGCTTGCCCTCTGCCCTCTGTCCCATGGCCTGATTTAGAAATGTTGGGGGCAGTGTCTCTGAACGTGTGCAGAGTGCATTTCCTGCACCACTGCATTTTGGTCAAGTCACTGCAGAATCTAATGGGAAGAAGCTTAGTGTGTTTCCAAATGAAGAACCTAATTTGAAATGAAATAGATTTGCATTGTGTTATTCTAATGGCTGAATCTAACTGGTAGCTTTAGATTATTAGGTTTGCATTATGCAAAGCGCTGGACCTCATGGGAAAGTTTTAAAGAAACAATCAGGCATAACGAATTTCAAACGGAAGTTACTAATGCAAGAGGTCAAAAAGTTAGGTTTTTTGGACTTAATTAGCTCCTCCAAACTGAAAGGCTAACTTTCCCAAACTCTGGTCTCTAGGTTAAATTAGGCAGGTGATAAAATAAGAGGTCTGAAATTTCTGAAATAGTGATTTTGACTCTTTCCAGCTCTCGCTTTGGGGCCGACGTGCTCACCGTGGTGAATTCTAAGCCACGTGAGAAATCCACGGCCACTTGAAAAATAATTATGGAAGGTAAAACCTTTCAGCATTTCAGAAAAGAAATGCTGGCTGAGTGATCCATCAAAGCTGCCAATGAATCCCGGGCTCCCCTCTGGGTGGCCAGTCCCCATAGAAGCCGGCCTTTTGGAGGAGAAGCGAGTGAGTTATAACCTGATTTCTTCCCCTCCAAAAAAAAAAGCCCTCCTCTTCTTCTCCCCCCCCCCCACCCCAATCCATCACAACGGCTTTAGACTTGATGCCCAGTCCTTCTCCACTCCCAGGTGGCCTTTCCAAGGTCAAAGGAACAACTCACAGCTGGACGTTGGGGGACTGGCCGGGTCGGCAAATGTTATGCCCTGCCTAGACAAGCAGCACGACCCACGAGCCACTGTTGCTCCGCCGCACTCCGAACCCTCCCAAGGGTGCCGGACCGCTCAATCTGTTTCCATGCCCCGGGCGCAAGCCTCATTTAGAGCACCGCCTTGCTGTTTCTCTCCCCCTTGACACATACGTATCTGAGAAGCCCCTACCACAGGGCTGTGAATCGATGGAGTAAAAATAGCCTGCATCGCTTAACACACTTTTGAAAGTGTACGTCCCGTAAATATCCGTGGAGCTTCTGTACGCTAAGCCATCCAGTCGTTTTTGACTTATGGCAACCCCTTGAAGGAGCGCTCTCCAAAATGTCTTGTCCTCAACAGCCCTGCTCAGCTCTTGCAAACTCAAAAGTCGTGGTTTCCTTGAGAGAGTCCATCCATCTCCTGTGGGCTCTTCCTCTTTTCCTGCTGCCTCCCACTTTTCCCAGCATGGTTCTCTTTTCCAGAGAATCTTGCCTTCTCATGATGTGCCCAGAGGAAGAGAGCCTCTCAGTTTCATCCTGTTGGCTGCTGTTTGTCTGTTTAGCAGCTCGAGGTGACCTGCATTTTAATCCCTTTTTCCCTGCATTAGCTTTCTTCCAATGAGATTTCTTTCAACAGAACTGACTTCCAAGCAAAGAGGCACAAGGAGAGGGCTGTTGATCAACCATCCTTTACCATTTACTTCTTCCTGCCATGTCAGTTGGACAATTCAGTTTCGTTGCCGTATTAATCGGACAGCTAAGATTAGTGTTGTTTAAAATATATATATACCTAATGGAATGATAGCTTCTGGGTGAATTATCTGTGCAACATGTAAAAGCAGGGGGTAACATCTTTTCTCCTCTCTTCTGACCTAATCCTATATTCCCAGCACATCAGGAGTTGCATTATACATAGATTATTTGAATTACATAATTGACTTGTTCCAGACTGTTGGCGTGGATGGCTTTAGGAAAAAAATAGGCAACTTCCTGGCAGAAAGAAGTGTCAGAAAGCCATGATAGATAGCTAAATGGAGCCTCCAGCTTCAGAAACAGTTTATTTCTGAATATCAACTTGCAAGGGGGTTGCAGCAAGAGAGGGCTGTCCCTCGATATGTCTGGTCTGTGGCGCTTCCCAGAAGTCTTTACAAAGGACCATTCATCTGGAAGGGGCCTCAGAGGGCATATTGCAAAGTTTTGAATTTTGATAAAATTCCTCTCTCTGCGCAGCAGAAGTGGAGGGATTCACAGAGCAGAATAGCTTAAAATTCCCCAGAGTAGGCCACCCCTTTTTCTCATTAACTGGCACTTACAGTCTCAATAACTCATTCTGAGATGTTGGTAGAAAAAAGAATAAAAGGTTTCATTGACTTATAATTGAATAGATCAAACAGCAAGCTGACAAAACACGAGTGCTTTGAGCAAACAGGGATCAACAGGCTAACAGCTTCCAACAGACAACAGAGAGGGGAAAAACAGCAGAGGGGCGGGGGTCTCTTTGAATCCATCATTACATTGGATTTACGTCCATGATCATTAACACATAACAGAGCTCAGAAGTAAAAGGTAACACAGTTGCCTATAGCTAGTTACTTTGGGGGGCAATGAGTAATGGATCTGCTAATCACAATGTTTCTTTTTAGGTGAAATGAGTAAGACAAAGATAGTAACATTGAAGTTACATATTCAGATGTAACAAGAAGTTACTTTTGGAAGTTATTTTTAAAGGCATTTTTTAAAGTATTCTGAGTGGATTTGTAGGGTTTTTCCAGGTTTTAGACCATTTTCTTGTGAAGTCTTAAGTGTCAAGGGAATTATTATTTGGTTTAGTCTCTTGCATTTTTATGAAGCCATTTTAAAGAAGCATGTTGACTAGGGTTTTTTCGGGTTTTAAGCCATTTTCTTATCAGTTGTAAAGTGGGAAGGGGAGTATTCTACAATTTTGTCTCTTGTATTTTTGTAAAATAATACAATCATGTGAAATAATATCGGTAATATCAGATGTGGCCACTAGGGGGAACCGGAGAACGTTTATTTGTGTGTGTTTGACCCATGGGAAAGAGTATTGTGATTTATTAAACCCTCACAACACAATAAGTTGTACATTAGACAAGGGGGTTCCTGCATTAGTGAGAATTTTGTGTGTGTGTGCAAATAAAGGGGAAACGATTCCAGTTGCACGAAATGGCAGTAGCTGCTGCTTTGGAGCATGGACTTTTAAGGGTTAGCCCCCTCAAGGGGGAGGAATTGCTGGCCTCCTTTTAATGATCAGCCGGTCTTTTCTCTGCCTGCTGCTCCTGCACGCTCTGCTTCACCACAGGAAAGGCTGTGAGTTTTGTGCGGCTATTGCCTGGAGCAAATGACAGCTATTGCCTGGAGCAAATGACGGGGGGCCTTGACGAGAAGGAATGACGCCGTGTGCCCGGCTCTCAGCCAGAGGCGGATAATGTCTTGCTTAGAAATTCCTGTTCCAGGCATCCTGTTATGTCAAGATAGTCTGAATCGAGAAGAGCAGGGAATGCAGGAAAAGCATCCTTCATGTCCTGTGCACATGATGCTTTGGAGAAGCGGGCTTCCCTGCTGGTGCCCCCCCCCCCGCCCCGCGCATTGCTTCTTTCTTGCGCCTCTAACACTTGGGAGCTTATTCTCTGGGCACTACCACTCCTTGCGGCTGCACCTCCCCACCCTCTGCTTCACTCCTGAGCTTGGGCCATGCGTGGGCGCCATGGGGGAGACGGAGGGGGTGCCCCCTTTTTGGAGGCTCCAGAGCTCACTGTCCTATTTATGTCCCAGCTATGTACTCTGTGGAGATCACGGTGGAGAAGGACAAACTGACGGGGGAGACCAAAGTCCTTTCCAGCACCACTAGGCTACCCCGAGACCGCTCGGTTCATGGGGTCAAGGTGTACGAGGATGAAATGAAAGGTATGGACGGACACATGAGCACACGCACGCGCACCCTGCAGGAAGACCTGTAAGGCAAAGATAAGCTTCCTGCATTTACACCGCGGCCCATCGTGACTACCAGGCTATGACTTTGGGCTGAACTAGGCAATGCACCTAGCCCAGATGTAGAAGTGGTGCTCTTTGAAGACCAGAAAGGCATCTGTTTGTCCTGCCACATGCTTTTCCTCACTACTTTTGTGATTGGTTGTGCTGAAATTGCATATCTGATTGTGGAGGCCCATGTATCTCAGGAAATCCCATGGTGGGAATGGAAACAGGTCAATTTTAAGGAATATGCATACCCCCGGATGTGCAGTTTGGCCCTTAAAGAGAGATTGGTACTGCAGAGAGCAACTAGATTTCAGATATAGGCCATAAACAAAAGGCTACAATGGCCAAAGGCTTCTCTCCCCAGGCAAAGTCCTCCTCAGGGAACCTTTCTCTCCCAGTGTGGACAACGACTGAGGCTTTTCTCTTTGGGTCAGAGAAGGGGTGCCCCCCTGTCATCAGCCCACCCCGGTTCTCCATCATGACCAGAGGCGAGTGCTTCAGTGCTTCGTGCTGCCAGTCGGGTGGACAGGTAGCTGGGGGCCCCGAGGGCCCTGATCCTGTCCTGCACCAGAGGCCTTACTCCTCACACCATCAGCTGCTTTTATAGGCAGCCACCCTTGTGACGCACACTAAAGGCTTCTTTACCCCCTTTCTCCCCTTTATCTCAGAACAGCAACCAAATTCAGACTCTGTGGCCTCGTCCTCTCCCTCCTCACTCTCTGCTCCCTGTTTCCTTATCCGTGAATAGACGATGGAAGATGTCTAGCCCCAGCTGAGGCTGCCAGGACACCAGCAAGCCAAACTGGAGAGCTGTGGCTTGATTCACAGCCTGTTTTACACTTCTGTTCAGAATAGAGACTGTGGATTGTTTTATAATCATCATCATCATCTTGGAACTAGAAGGGACCCCGTGGATCACTGAGTCCAGCTCCTGTCAAAGAGTCCAGTGTCCATGCCGGCCCCTCGGTCTGATGCGGTCTGATCCACGCCACAGCCCACAGGGGCCCCCTTCCTTTGAGCCCGCAAGGGACTGTTTGCAAAGTTCTCCATAAAGTACAAACACACACATACCGCGGAAAGATAGTAGTTGGTCAGGGTAGTTTTTATTTTATATGGATTTTTATTTATTTTGTCTGTGCAGAGGCAATCTAGTGCTACGCTACTTTATCAACGCAGTGTTTTGAGGGGGGGAAAGTATCTCTGGGGCTGTTGAACTCTGGTTAGGGGGCCTCGTGGACAGATGAGAGCTTCCCGTGTTACTTGAAAAAATAAGTTTGGGGAAACAGGTTTTTCTATTCTCAGAGACTTCCCAAGAAGAGTCGTTTGGCTCAGTCATGCTCCTAAACCTCATGGTGTTCCCTCTCTGCCTCTCCTTGCAGTGGTCCACGCGGTCCGTGCTGAAGATGGGGCCCTGGAGAACGGCCTCCACCAGCTCAGCTCCTCGGAGGTGGATGAGCTTATCCACAAAGCCGACGAGGTGACCCTGAGCGAAGCCTCGGAGAGGGTCAAGGATGGAGAAGAGGGCAAAAAGAGCAACCCCCCGAGCCAGAAGGTGACCCCCCGGAAGGAAATCACAGGCGTCCAGGCCAAACCTGTGGAGAGCCCCAAGCTCTTGACTTCAGGGCCAGAGCCCAGCCACGAGCAGCCAGTCACCATGATCTTCATGGGGTACCAGAACGTGGAAGATGAGAACGAGACCAAGAAGGTACTGGGACTCGAGGGGACGATCAAGGCTGAGCTGGTGGTGATTGAAGACGCTGAGAACAAGCCGGGAGCCGATTCCACGGGGAAGGACCACGCCCCACCCAACGGCAGTGCTGCCATGGATCCGGTGACAGCCATGCCCCAGAAGCAGGAGAGCCGGCCGGGGGAGCAGCCGTCGGCCAACGACACTGAGCCCAAAGGGGGCGAGCAGGATCCTGACACAAAGAAACAGCGCTGCAAATGCTGCTCGGTCATGTAAGAGAGGGCCTGCTTTGGCCCGGCCCTCGACCGCGCAGCCGACCAGGACTGTCCTTCCCCCCATCACTCCCACCTGGACACCTCGGCTCTGCCTCTTCGGTTCCCTTTTCGGTTCCACAGGTTCCTAGGTTTAAAGTGGTTTTTAGATTTTTGTTTTCTTAACGAGACATGCTGTTTGGACCTCTCTTGGGTTTGGGATTTTTTTTTCCCCCCCACCATCTCTTTCTCTAATTTCAAGTGACTGGGGGAAAAATAAAGGCAGCATGGGTGTGGAAAAGGGTATAAAATAAATCCAATGACACCAAGCTGCCGGTTCTGTTCCATTTAACATCCTTCTTCTCTTCTTCTTCTTTTTTCCATAAATGGGACAGCTGGAGAATATTATATTTATTAGAGTAAAATGAACTTGTGGCCCTTCCCTCTTTTTTTCTTTTTCTTTTTGTTTTGTTGCTCATGGACCATTTTCAAGTCTCAAAATAAAAAAAAAATCTGAAAAGCCCTTTAAAAAAAAGAGAAAGAGGTCTGCAGAATAAAAATGGGGATGTTTCTCAGTATCTACGCCCTTTTCAAGGAACCAGACCCATTTCTGTTATCTAAGGGAACCCCTTCTATGGTGGAGGGCATGTCTGGAGAAGAGCAAAACCCCATCCGTCAAGCAAAGAGGCTGTTTAATTCTTGGCATATTTTTAAGAGATTTGGAGACCTTCCGGAATTCAGTGACCTTGAAGATTTCCAAAGCCCTTTCAAGAATTTGGTTCCTGAAGTTTTTTTGAGAATATCAGTGACAGGATCCTTGTACGACAAAAGCATAAATCTTGTCAGGGAAGAGGCTTTTTCCACCCTCTGCTTCAGAAACGCATCCATCTCTTATTTGTGCACAACAGGAATCAAGCCGCGCTTCTCCTCCGAGGGATCCAGGCGCTGGAAACTGTTTTCATCTCCAAGACGGAGCATCTGTCGCCTGCGGCTGTCTGGTTTCCTGAGCTGCTTCTGCTGAGGCTGGGGCATTAGCTTTGAAAGCTGTCAGAGAGATGGTTGGATTCTAGTCATCCTATAATTTTTATTAATGCTTTGGTAGCTGCTTCTCCAGACTGTAATGTTGGCATCTGAGAAGAGCTTAGATTTCAGTGAGTGGCTTCAATTCATACCTGGAGTTGCTGAAATTTAAAAAAAAGGAGATACATGTCCTCGCACCTAAATGCAGAAGTGGACGAGAGAGTGAGCCTTGCCAATATATATAAGTGATCAGAGGCTGAGGAAATAGGAAAAGACAGGTACCCCTCCAGAGCAGGGATGGGCTAAGAAACTCAGGATGAGGCCAAAGAAAAGGGGAGTAAGGCAGAAAAGCAGGCAGGGGTGTAACTTAAGAGGTGCAAAGAGGCATTTTAAAATCACAGCTAGCAATTTGGAGCAAAATAGTTGAAGGGATGAGGAACATTTCTATCCATGGTGGATCCTTAAACCTGGTTTGGAAGGAAAACCTTCCAAACCAGCTTCCTGATTGCAAAAGTTTAAATATGGAGAAACTTGAGGTGCTGGAAGGTGGACTTTTAGAACACATTTCTCCATTTCCATCACCCTGCCTTTTTAAGAAAGCACCCTCCCAGTGTGTAACAACAGACTTCCCTGCTCCTTCCCCATCCTTGCGTTCTTGGTCTAAATTTTCTCCCACCCGCTTTATCTCCCGGATAAACCATCTTCCATCCAGGGTTCCTTTGCAAATCCAGGTTGCTGGAGTTTGTTTTCCTTTTTTTGTTGTGGTGGGCCTGGGGGACGTTTTGCAAGGTTTGAACAGTGCCAAGAGCTTTGCACCCTACTAGAGGTATGGAGCAGAGCCTCCCAATGCCTGCTCCCCCCCCCCCCGCCCCCAGAGGCTGAAATTGGAGGAACCTCTGCCTCAAAATGGATCAAAGAATCTTGTGGCGTCTCAAAGACCGAGAGGTTCAACCTTGGCATCAAAATTGGGGGAGCTATTCCAGGAATTCTGGAACGGCCACTCTTAAAATTGGGATAGTGAGATAAAAGCAAAGGGCAATATAACCAGATTATATGAGGCTTGGGAGGGTTGGTTTCATCTGTGAACAGGATCAATGCCAGGCCACAAAGGCAGGCTTGGGAGGGTTGGGTTTTTTAAAGGATTAAGGTTTGCCGCCCTTACCCGTCAGCACCACATCCCTGCCACCAAAATGACAAATGGGAATAAGCTGGGAGGGAGAATAGACTTGATTCCGCCCCACCCCCTTCTGTCTCTATGCTGGTCTATTAATGTTTGCAAGACCATTTTGTGTTTCTTCCAGTTGTATCTGACTCCAGAGCAAAAAGAGGGGGGGAGAGGGGGGGGTTGTTAATAATACTCAACACCAGAAGACAAAGCAACCAGGCAGGATCAAACTTAACTTTAGCCTAGTTTGATTTCATTGAAGGGGTCCACACGGGGCAGTTCTCTCCGTTTGACCACCCCTTTAAGCGTCATGGCTTCCTCCTCAGGAACCCTGGGAGTGGTAGTTCCTGGAGGGGCTGCTTAGCTTCTGCCGTAATTCAGGGGAAGGGATGTGACCTCTTCAGCTGAGAAGGCTCTGTACCCCCTCAGCAAACTACACAGCCCAGCATCCTCAAGAAGGGAGTCGAGGGCTATAAACGGTGTCATGTATGGACATGCCTCTGCTTGTAAACGGAGGGGATTGCAACCATGTCCCATCCCAGGGGGGTTGGGTTGTGCCCTCCAGATTTGTGAACACCTTATGTAGTTATGCTAATAATGGGATTTACTGTATAATTCAGTCTAAATGATAGCAAAGTAGGGTGTTTTGGGGTCAGGAATGGGCATCAAGAAGGGGAAAAACTGACTGGAGAAAGTCTACGTCAGCATCCCTTGATGTACGATGGATGGGTTGGTGGAATTTGAGCTGCTCCATTCCCCTTTGCAGTGGGGAGCTTTGAGATAGGGTGGGGGGGGACACTTTGGTACCCTGACAGCTTCCTAGGGAGCCAGGGGAAGGCAGCAGGCGCCCCTAAGCTCTCAACCAGATCTAGCTGATTCTGCAGATTTGTTTTTCTTGGGAACCTAAAGGCCTTTGTCACTGCTGTAATTATTGACCCACGGCCTGGACTCTGATCCCCCTTGGGATGTCGGTCTCCTGGATCACATCGATCTGGTGATCTGTTGGCACATAAGAAACACAGAGGCCCACCTGAAGGGGGATCGGGACGACCCCCAGCCAGAAGCTGGCCCACCGTTCTTTGAACATCCAGCTGGGCCAAAGTCACCGTCCCGGAAAAGGATCTGAACCTACAAGAGCTTCGTGCAGAGTTGGCGCTGGTGAGAGGCGAGCCCACCCTGGTCCCCAGCAATGGGCCGGTGGCCATCTTCGCTGCTGCCCACCCCCCAGGGCATCGGGGAGGCCTCTGTGAGCCAGCTGTGAACATCTGTACCACCTCCAGCCAGCCTTGTGACCGCAAGGCCGGCCTCTTCCTCCCCTGATCGACGATGGCACGTCCACTGAGCCAACTTGGACGGTGCAATCTGAAGACGCACGGCGGTGTCACACGTGTTCGCTCTTTCGTGCCCACACGCACACGAGGAAAACACCAGGCCTTCACGAGAGGAAGACTCTACTTGGTCTTCGGGCGACGATGCCAACCACGTCAGCTTTACATATTCCAGCGCTGGTGTACAAACTTCCTTGGCCTATTTTTTTTCTGCCTTCCTCTCCCTGCTCCTCCCGTCTGGTCGCCGTTTCATCTCGTGTGCAAGCCAGGGTGATCCCCTTTGTACGCCCAGGTCCTCCACCCCGGGGGCCCCAATCCACTGTCCTCCACGCCCGAGGTTTCAACCCTCAAGACCACCTGTTTGGAGTCCACCCTTTGTCCCCTTCCTGGCCCCCCCCCCACAACACCCCAGCTTCCCCTTTGTCATTTTGTAATATACTGGCGCAAATAAAAGGTGTCACTCATCTGGAAAAAAAAAAAAGAGAGAGAGAGAATTAGCCCGTCTTTTCTTCCTGCCTTTTCTTGTTCCAAAAAGTAATTTTTCTTCTTGCAGGTTAGATTTGTCCAAGTGCCATGAGACAGGGGCGATGAAATGCCGGACTCTAATATCAGGTCACAGCAAGAGCACAAAAATGTACGTCCCAAAAGTTTGGAAGTTTGACACACTGGAAAGGAGGTGATGGGCAAGGAAGCATTGCGCTTCCCTGGCGCTAGACTAGTGTTAGAACGGGCACCTTCTGGGTTAGAGGGTATTCCTTAAATGGATTATTATCTGCTCTTGCAAAAGTTACTTTGAGGACTATAGAACTGCTGGATAGGTGAGAGTTCGATTCCCCACTGGGCCTTTTGGACAGGGGCTGGACTGGATGATCCATATAGGGTCCTTTCTAGCCCTGCAATTCTAAGATGGTTATTATAACACATTTTCCAGAATCCTGCAGTCAGCATTGGAAAGGTCTCACTCTAGAAAACTGGGGAAAGATTCACTTGTGTTTGGTCCTACGCAAGATAGCTGGTGTGTTACCCTTTCCCCTTGGTCATTTTTTGGTTGCTTCTTAGAGGTGCCATTCCCATCTCTGCACCCAACTCAGAAAAGGATCTGGCTGGCGGATTCTGGAAGTCGTAGTCCCCAAAGTAACTTCTCTACATTCTAGTTCATAGTGCTGATAAGCACATTCAGAGGAGCTTGCCTCAGTGTAAGACTATAGCCCTGTTGAAGCAAGATAAGAACAACAGTGAACCATTTTAAGTGCAAGAATATTAATTTAAAAAAACACACACAATGCAATGGGGAAGAAATGCTACTTTTGCTCCTACTTAGAGTACCAAGGAATCAGCTCGGGTGTGGAAGGAGATTCCTTGAGGTGTATGGACTATTTCAGTAGCCTTTTATTATATTTTTAATTATGCATTTTGTCTGTGGAGTTCAAGGCATGATATGTGACCTTCCTCCCCATTTTCATCCCAACAACAGTCCTGTGAGGTAGATTCAGCTGAGAAAGACTCCTTGAGCCAAGGTAAACTAGTCCATTTTAGGGACAAGAGGGGATTTAAATCCAGGCCTTTCCCAGCACTCTGATCTAAAGGTGTTTAAACTGTGGCTGCCAAGATGTTCACACAGACTACGATTCCCATCATGGTCAGGGATGATGGGAACTGTTGGCCAACAACAACCATAAGGACATGAAATTTCCCCAGCCATTGCACTGTGCTGACTCGCCTGGCTCCGTACATCCATCCTGCCCCATTTTCTGGCCTGATAACCATACCCATTAAAATTAAAAAAAATTCAAAGCAGCAGCAAAATAATGGATTAAAAAGTCAATTGGAGGGTTTCATTGTTTAATATTGAACTGGAAAAATGACAACAAGGTGGCAAAAACACCCACACAGAGTTGAGCAAACTTAAATTGGGTTTTGCCTCTTTTCATGGTTTTGTTGATATCTTTTGAAGCGGCTGCCTTAATCCCTCGGATTATTTTGCCTGAAACGAGAACGAGGCCACCTCAGCGCATCCCTGAACTGAGGCCAATGATTTTGTGGGAAGAAGGACAGCAAAAGAGGAGTGGGGTTAAAAGACCCCCCCTAAAGTGGCACGCCAATCAATATGGATGGATCTGATGTGATTTGATCCTGCCTGTCTCTCAAAACTGGGAACCTCCACTCCCCCCACCCGGCTCCTTTAAAGTGGAAGAAAATGTTGTTTAAAACTCCCCCACTTTGTGTGTGCAGTTGGGCCCCTCAGCAAAATGGCCGTCAGGCACCCTTTGAAGCCTCGCTCATTTCTCTTCAGATTTTCCCTCACACTCATTTTACCTCAGCTACTCTTGTAGCGCATTTCCAAAGTGTGTACACCACACACAGTGTGGCTTTTACTGCCACAGATTCACTTCTATTTTCTTATTTCTGGCCTAATTCTTTATTTTGTTTCCCCTCAGCACCTTCTCCCTCTGCCTGAGGCACCACTTTTAACAAATTTCACAGAGTGGCTCACTGTGGTTTTTGGGTTTTTTTGGTCCTCTCTGAGGACTAGCACTTTGAAACTTAAATTGTCCCTTATTTCCACATTTAAGTCTTATTTCCCCCCTACCCGCCCCGTGGCAATTAAGGCAGATTTAACAAACTTTTCCTTAGTCTGAATTATTTTTAAGCCCTCATTCTGTGGAGATGTAACATTTATTTTATTTTCACCATGGTGAAAATAAATGTCACCAGTCTGAGGCACAAATTCAGTTCCTGTTTTAAAATAATTTATCCTCAGAGATTTTTGTAATCCTGCCACCTCAGTTTAGGATTAATTTATCATTCTGAGGCATAGTTTTAACGGTTTATTTCCTTTTTATTTATTTTTCCCCCTTTATCTTTCTTCTTCTGATTCTCTATTTCTCAACCTTTTTTTCCTTTAATTTCTCCAGTTTCCTGTTTTTTTCCTTTTCTTTCTCCAGTTCCCTTTAGTTTCATCTCATTCTCTGATCTAGTTCTAAATCTATTTTCATAATTTCTATATCAGAGAGATTACTTTCTGAACCTAAATTCATGCTTTCTTCATACTCCTCAGCTTCCTCTCCTTTAAATTGGATTAACTGATTATTCTGAGGCATAGGTTTATTTGTTGTTTGATAATCAGATTTCCCTCAGAGGTTTTGTCATACAGCTACCTCTGTTGAGGATTAATTTACTAGCAATTTATTTTCTTTTTATTTCCATTTCTCTCAGCCGCTTTTTCTGTCTCCTTTCCTTTTCTCCCTCCATTTCCAGACTTTATATTTTCAATAGCCTTTCCCTTCTCAAATGTTTTAATTCTAACTCTTCTTTCATCATTTCTGCCTGAAAGGAATTATTATCCAAACCTAAATTGACATTTTGTCCAGACCTTTCAGTTTCCTTTCTCTATCATTATTATTTTTAATTCTTCTTCTTCCACCTGCTCACTCAGTGAAACTACCTCAGTTAAATTTCCCTCACCTATTTCCATTGTTTTAAACACCTTCCTTTCCCTTTTTATCAGGCATTTTAACTTTTATTTCATATATATGTTTGTGCACTCATTTCTTTATTTTTTAAAACCTATACTGTATACTGCCTCAGAGAAAGACTCTCCTCTGTCTCCATTGTTCTTTTCTTTCCCTTCTTGTGAGGTATTTTAACTTTTATCCTTCTTCTTTGCTTATGAGTGTGTATATGGTTTGTCTTTTTCTTTCTCCCACTTTAGTCAATTTTCTTAATTTTTTTAGCAGTCCCGCCTTTTCAGCAATTAAAATTTCCCTCACAATCTGCTCCTAAAGCCAACTTTTACCTCAGGAAAACCTTTAGCTTTTAAGGACTAGTGAGTTACTGTATCTCCTTCTCTTGTTTCACGACCATTGTTTTCACCGTTCACTATTTCACTTTTCACGTTTTGTTCCTCACAAGGGAAACTCCACTTTGGGGTCCAACCAGCTTTTGGACCCCAGTTTAGAGACTTTTCTGTCCAGGGTAGGATCCTGACCCCTCCATATGCCACAAAGCTTAGGTCCCTTCTGGCGAGGTGGTGGCTGTGACCTTATCCATGAATTTCCACACTTGTGGGCACTTTAAACCTATTTAACCTAGAACCACAGCCAAGTATTTTGGGGTCAACCTTTCTATTTCTGCCCAAACCAGTATCTTCTTTATTCAGGTGTTTAATGAAAGTTTTTCCCCTCTGTTTTAAACTAATTACTTCGTTCCTAGAAGTAACCCCAGTAGGTTCACGTGAGGTGGCCATGTTGTTGACCTGACGTCTTTTTAGTCGCCAGTGAAACAAATCATGAGGCGAACTGGTCCAAACTGGGGGGGGGGGGGGGGGGGAGGGGGTTTTCCTGAGGGAGGACCAGTGTATATAAAGGGAAAGGCAAGATTCAGAGTAGGAATGATAAAGGTCAAAACAACAGCAAAATATAAATATGTTCTTTCTGTAATTCTAAATAAGTCCAACTTTCTGGCATACACTCTCTAGTTTCTCAAGACAAGCATTTTGTAATTAAATAAAAAGGCGAGTTCTCCTGACAGAGACTCTTAAAACCAGTTTCGCCCCACCCTGCTCTGCCACTCAGGACCAGGCTCCGCCCACCACCCTCCAGCCACGCCCACCCAACCACCCTCCAGCCACCAAATCCCACAACACTCCTCCCATTCGCAGACACGAAAGCAGGCCTTCGAAGCAGTTCCTCCACATGCCTCCTGTGGGGGATTGAAGATATGTGGCCTTTGGTCCGATGGGCAGTATAAAAGTCAAGATAAATATATAAAATAAATAAATACATGGAGGCAGAGAAAAGTTTGAAGCATCACCATGGCGTATCTTCATCAGATTTTGAACAAGAACGTGTGGTCTGTCAGACCGGTCTCTTCTTGTGCAGAATACAGATTTTTTTATTATGGACAGGAACATTACAAACCAGCCCTCCTGAATGTAAATCCTGTCACAACACAGCCAAGAGTTTTTCTACGTTTACCTCAGCTATTTCTGCCACTCCTTATTTAACCTGTGAAATGTTGCTTTTATTCCACACAACATGACGACCTCAGTTTTTGTCACAAATTCATATTTATTTCCTTGTTTCTCTTTCATTTGGCTCCCCTCAAAGCATTCTCCCCTTATGTAATTTCTCACAGACTGAGGAACAGAGAGGCTTGGTCCTCACTGAGAACTAGTGCACTGCAATTTATTTATTTAATTCATTTTTATTTCAAATATTTCTGTCCCTCCTTTCTCCACAGAACGACCCACAGTTAAATCACACTTTTTCTCTGGGAATTAAAGCAGATTTAATAAACTTTTTCCTCAGGTAGAATCCTTTTCAACCCCTCCCTTGTGTAGGTATAACCGTTATTTTATTTCCACCACGGTGAGGCACAGATTCACTTGTGGTTTGAAAATATTTTTTTCCTCAGACATTATTTGTCTGAACTGTGGAGGATGCCCTGAAGAGTTTTCCTCAGAGATCTTACAAACCAGCCATCTCAGCTGGAGGTGAATTGATCAGAATATCCTGCTGCCTCGTTAACAATTTGGAAATTTTTATCTGTCACCATTACAACTTGATCTGTCAGGAAAGCTGAAGTAAAAAAATGATCCAAAGCCACCAGATCTTTCCATTTTCTCCTTGGTATCAGCTCCAACTCTGACAAATGTCTCTCCTCTACCTTCTTATGAGGCATTTTAACTATTTCATTCTGTATGTGTGTATACATCTTTTTTCCTTGTGAGTCTGTATATGGTCTGTCTTTATTTTTTCCTCAACTTAAGCCTGTTTCCTTCATTTTTAGAGCAGTCCCACCGTTTCAGTAGATTAACATTTCCCTCACAATCCTCGCCTGAGAGCCACCTTTTACCTCAGGAAAAGCTTTAGCTTTCAAGGACTAACGAGTTACTGTGTCTCCTTCCCTTCTTTCACCCCTCACTATTTCCCTTTTTTGTTTCTCATGAGAGAAACTTGGCTTTGGGGTCCAGCTAACTGTTGGACCCCAATTTAAGAACTTTTTTCTTTCTCAACCCCATCCCCAGACCCTCCCGAGGTGGGATCCTGTATCCCAAAGCTTGGCAACATTTCAGTCCGATCTAGCCTGGGGTGTGTGGGTGTGGGTGTCTTTTTAAATCCTGAAGCTCAGCTCTGGGTGGGGCTCCAAACAGGCCAGGGATATAAACCTCAGCTGGGATGGGGAGCCAGCTAAAGACAAGCTGCAGACCTTGATTGTAATATATTCTCTTGACCCCTTGCTCCTCGGCCATAGGTGAGACTTTTGGACCGCTTGACTACATCTCTGGGGCCCTCCCTGTTTGTCATCTCTTGTGGCTGGACCCCGGGTGGCTTCTGGGCTTTGATCTCTTGCTCCTTGTTTGCTCCAAGGAGGACCCTGTTTGCAAGCATTTTGCATTGCCCTGGTTGGGCATCTTTGCGCATCTTTGTGTCTCAGGCAGCCAGAAACATATGGGGGAGAGGGAGGGAGAGAGGTCAGCCTGCTAAGGGTCAGGAGAGCCACTGTGGGGTTGGTTCTGGGATAAGAAGTCCCACTCTTTAAAAAGAGGCTTGCCTTTTCCAAGCTGTGAACTAAGTGAACACTCTGATCTAACCCAGAAGGGTTCTTCTCAGCTTCTTAATTATACCTAAATGCAGCCTCCACCTTCAGGAGCAGTCTATCTCAGTCTGTTAGATGGTAGTAGGGGAAGGCTCTGGCCACCCCAATAAATTAAGATGCCTAAAGAGAAGGGTCAGCTTTGATCCGATTTGCCCTTTGTCCATTTTTGCTAGAAAGAGAGAAATTTCCCTGTCCGCGGTTGGGTTTAGCACAAGGTTGCTCCCTCCCACCTCCTGGGTTTTTTCAGACGCCCCCCCCCCCAATCATCTCACCCACCCTGGTCAGCAGCATTCCAGTGTCCGCATTTTGCCCACTCAGCTTCCCACCGGCCACCGGGCCCCCCCAGCTGCCTTTGTCTGCCCCGAGGATGGCATTTGCCTCTGTCAGCGCCAGCCTTTCTGAGCCGGGATGGCTCTTTGTTACCAGCAAAAGCCAGAAGCGCCTGGAATGAGCCAGCCGGTGGCATTGACCCCACAAAGCCCCCCAGGGAGGGGGGGTGAGGGACAAGCCGGGTACAAGACGGACAGACCTACCTCACAGGGCAGTTGTGTTGAGGCCCTAGCTGAGACGGGAGAGGCTTGTGAACTCATTGCAGGAAAAGTGGGATATTCAAGAAACAAGTGAACAAATTATAATAAAATGCAACAAATTATAATAATCTTGGAACTGCAAAGGGACCCTTTGGATCATCCAGTCCAGCCCCTGAGAAGGAGGCCCTGGGGGGAATTGAACTCCCAACCTCTGGCTCTGCAGCCAAGGCTGAAACCACTGAGGAGAATTTAAAAAGGTAATTCCCACACCCACACACCTCTGTTTGCAGATGCAACACAGACAAGACTGCACGTTTAAGGAATTCACTCCATTTTGTTTCCAAAATTCTTAGTTGTTGTTTCGGTCTGCTGAAGGCATTTTCATTTGCTTTGCATTGGTTGCAAGAAGGACCGGACCACACCAGGGCAAAAGCCTACCAAGGTCCACGCTGTGTTCCCCTAGAGGTGTGCAAATCTGTCAGGAATTCTGGGGGTTGTAGTCCAAAAACCACAAGGCTAGTTTCCACCATCTTCATCCAGGGAGTGCCAAGGGAAGCTCATGAGTTGAGCACGTATGCATGCAAGGAGCGGCACCCTCGGTTTAGAGCAACCTGGCAACTGAATTACAGATGCACTGGCACTGGGATGCAGATGTCTTTTCACCCTGAATAGTAGCCACAGACAACTGCGTCCTCCCTAAATGTCTCTCCATCACCCTTTGAAGCCATCCAGCTGGATGCCTTTCATATCATGTGGTGGTGAGTTCCGCAGTTTAACAGTGCATTGTGGGAAATACCCCTACGTTTCTTGAACCTCTTCACCCATCAAGGCAACATGACCCCGTAGTACATTTCTTCCACTTCAGAGGGTCTCCACCCCACAGGAGGGTTTTGGGAACATAAGGGCGATGCACAGGTGGTGCCAGAGACTGGGATCAACGAGCCTCCAATTTTCTCCTCAGAAATTAATGTGAGGCGTGTGTGTGCAGGACAGAGAGAGGGAAATGTGGGTGAAAAATTCAGGAGTGCCATTCAGGGCCTAAGTCCGGTCTGCTTCACCGGCTGGCCAGGGATGACTAATTCTGGGGTGGTTTGGTTTGGTTTTAAGAAAATGGGTTTTAACAATTTAAACCAAGACCTAAAACGCCTCCCCAAGGGGTTAAAAGGTTAAAAATAAATCACGCAAGGGTGCCCTCTAGAGTCTTTGAAGAGCCTGCAAGAGGGGAAAAAGCCGTGTGATGATCCCTGTATCAAATCCAAAACGAAGGAGGAGTGATACTCCTTTCCTGGACCCCTGAAATATTAAAAACAGGCAAGCTTTGGGATCTGGCAGGATAGATACTCTGCCTTGCTTCTGCCCGATGGAGGTTGTCGGTTTTGCTTTCTTAGTCTGGCCATAGATGGGACCCTGTTCCACCCAAGATGGTCCCTTTGTTGGGGGGGGATTCTCCCCAAATTCTTCCTTCTTGACCGACTCCTTGGACTTTGGACACAGGACTGCTTCGTTCTCTTTATGCACGCTGTGGAAACGCTTGTCCTTCCATCGCTTTGTGCCTTTTACCCTCTTCCGTGCCTTGTCCGATTGTCTCCACAAAGTCCTGCCAAACTTTGAAAAAATTTGAAACAAAGGCTCTTGAAAGCCAGTTCCATTTTCTCACATAGTTTTCTTAACTGATTTTCCGGGTACAACGTGCATAGCTGTTCCTTCAGAAGTTGCTTGTTTGTGTGTGTGCGTGTTCATGTGCCTCCTCCTGTAGGTTTGCAGTGCTTATTTTTGATACCTTTTATTTGTCAAGCCGTGAGGATGTTTTGTAAAATGTACAAACACACAGAGAGAGTTCTTGAAAAGTAACTGATTACATGTTTATATTGTTGCAACGGTTACTTGTTACTTTTTTGTTACTTCCTTTCCCCCTTTTTAACAACTCAAAATTAACAGGACCGACTAGAGTGTGTCCAAGGGAAGGAGACCAAGAGAGTCAGGGGTTTGGAAACCGGACTCTTTGAGGAAGGGTCGAGGGAGTTGGGATGAGTAAAAACAGGATAGGATCGCCCTCTTCATGTGGAAAACAGGGCGAGCTTGTTTTCTGTGTCTCTGGAGGACAGGACCCAAAATGTGGGGGTTCAGTTTAGGTCTGTGGGTGTTTATCCTGCCAGTTTCCATAGACAGCCCCCCTCCAATGACAGCCCCCAAATGCAGGCAGCTAGGTGAGTGCATGTCAGCAAATGAAGGGGAGGTATTTTGTAGAGTTAATGGTGCGTCATTGCCCGCAAACAGTGCTCTGTTCCTGAGAAAATCCTCTATGCCCCCACCAGCAGGGACTGGATCCGCCCCTGTTCCTTTCCTGGACTCCTCTGCTTTTCACCCACAACAAACCCCCACCACCCTGGGACAGCCGCCGCTGGTCAGGCAGGTTGGCTCAGATACTGAGAAGATCTATGGTTGCCAAGGGTTGATTTGTGGCTTCCAACGTAATGCCCTCCTGCTAAGGTCCTCTCGTAAACAGTCCTGCTGTGGCCTTGCCAACCGAAGGTCATGGCTTCCTTTACTGAGTCAGTCAATCTCACATCTTCCTCTTTCTCTGCTGCTTGTAACTTTTCCTGGCATGATTTGTCTTCTCTGGTGAATCTTGACATCTTGGGATGTGCCCAAAGAAAGTCAGCCTCAGTTTGGTCATTTTAGTTTCTAGAAAGAATGCTCTAGGACCCCTTACATATTTTTCCAGAGAACGTGACTTGCTGTATCCCCATTGATTTCAATGGGGCCTGCTCTAGCACGATTTGCTACTTTAAGCAACAGGCTTTAGGGCCAGTGAGTCAAAGAATTTACTCTGCCTGGGATTAGCCATAAGGTAGAAGCCAAAGATGTTTCTGAATTTTAGGGACGTGGTTATCAAAAACAAAGTGAAACAAATTTATTTCCCATCCCTGGACACCGAAACAGGGCTGCAAAATCTCGTTAGCCAACGAGAGTTTTGCCCTCATGGAGATCAACCTCTCTTCAAAAACAGAGAGAAGAATGGCCAGTCTTTTTAAATGGCCGCTAATTTAGGGGATAGCATGAGAGAACGATTCTGCCCAAGTTTCAGTGGGCTCATAAATACTGCAGCTTTTCTCCCAAGGGTGTGGCATCTTTGTCAGGAACAGTGGACTTTGTCTCGAGTCGGGCCTCCGTTAAAAGCGAGTCAGCCGGGGGTGTGTGTGTGTGTGGGCTCAATCTCTCCCCCTGGACAGAGACGCTCTTGTGCGGCAACCTCAGCGCACGTCTCTCTAGACTCAGCTGGAGGCTATTGGATCGGCAAGGCCAGGTACGCGGCGCTTAGCATGGGCCCCTGGAAACCGAAGGGGTTCCAGTTCTGAAGACAGAGTTTGTGGGAGTTCCTGCTTTGGACTACGTAGCCTAGTATTCCCTCTCTAGGATAGAATGAAGGCAGGGTAGAGTGGCAAGGTCCATGGAGGATCCTCTAGTCCAACGCCAGCCAAGTGACAACAGTGGCACTGAACGTGTCGCGTGGGAGCAGATTGAGGGTCATCCAGTCCAGCCCTTCAGCCACGGCAGGAACCCACGGGTCAAGCACCTCCAACGGATGGCCCTCCGACCTCCAGGGGAAGGAGGCGTCACCGGTCATCTCGCTTACGAGGCAGTCCGTTCCATGGTGGGAGGACTCTTCACTGCCCCTGGCCGTGCCAGCTGGGGGATGGATCACCCCTATCCTCAAAAAGTGACGTTTCCAAAGCACTGACTTCAATGGAGAAAGCAGGGCTGGCTCTGTCGTGCAGCGGGTGGGTGGGTCACCGCCCTCCTGTGGGTTCCCCCTGAGCCCCCCTCAGGCTGCCCCGTGCCCCAGGGTGGGGGTGGGGGGCTCCGCATGGGGTGTGAGCAGAAGTGCAAGGGGAGGAGCAGAGGCTGTGAGGAAGCCACAACTCTCCTGAACTAGCTTGGGTGTGATGATGGAGGAGGCTGCTGCTGCCGCCACCTCCACCACCCTGTTGTCACTCCAGAAGGGAGGCTTAACTGCTGCTCCAGTTGGTCCTGGTGGAGGGAGTGGGGCCGGCAGGAGAAGAAGAGGTGGAAACCTTGGCTTCAGGCAGCAATGTTTCTTGGGGCGGGCCGAAACAGGTGGGCAGGAAAGGGTTTAATTGCAGGAGCTGCATTAATCGCACACTGTGGAGGTTTCCCCGAGTTTTGTAGGATGCTGTAGGATCTCTACCCCAAGGGTTGTAGCGGCGTTCACAACTGGTGTGTGACAGATGACATCAGGGCTCCTGCTGGGCACACCCTAGATTTGTCATCCTCCTGTTCCCTCACACCCTATGCCAATGTTTTCTAGGGCATCATCACATCCAATGGTGGAGAGTTCCATCCGCTATGCTTTGCATGAATACGGTATTTCTTCTAATTCTCCCAAATCTCACACCTGGCCCTGAAAATTTTTTTACGTATATTTCCCTATACCGTTCAGAATTTTATGAAACACGCCATGTCCACACACCCCAGATGTTGCCTTTAGCCACAAAATCCAGGGGTTAATTGTGCATTTATACACCAAAATTGTACAGGTTTCTCACTGCTCTCATTCCCCCCCCCCGCAAAATAACTTAGTAATTAATAATATGGATTCGCAAACAAATCTCTGACATGTTTGAGGAAGAAACTGCAGAGTTACTTGAGCCACATTGAAGCACAGCTGAAAAGGGTGCTTGGGTAAGCACCTGTGCACACACACGGGGACAAAATCCACCAGTCTGAGGTAGAAGAAGAAACTAAAAGCAAAAGACCGGCTTAAGCCAGAGTGTTTTTCGTACCTCTCGAAAATCCCCTTCTGTCCAGGAAGAAACCGTTCTCTTTCATTTTTACCTCCCGCTTCCCAGACGGGCAACCTGTTCCCATAACCACGTCGAACAGCCTCTCCAGTTTTTGGAACCGGCTGGCGTTTCCTGCCTGTTTCTTCCTGGTTTCGCTTCTCATCCCCACCAAGGGATGTGTCATCTGAACAAACCCAAACCTCAGAATGACCTTGCCACAGATGGGGACATGAAAGAGGGGTGAGGGAGTCGCAGCCAGGGGTTGCCAGGGGGTCAGAGAGGTCACCCTGGTGGGGGCGTCTTTAGGGATGATGCAAAAAAGGGGGGCATCTCTTCGGTGCCAGGTGGCCGAGCAGAGGCGCTGGGGTGCCGCAGCTTCTCTGCATGCTTCTGCAGGCCTGTTGCTCTCCACTGAATTGAGTTCCTGGAATTCACACACACACACACCCCCGGTGCAGGGCAGGCAGGGTGGTGCGCGTAGGGGGGCAAAGGCTTATCAGGTTGGTGCAGCCCTGGAGTGAGCCTCTGGGGCCCTCCTTTCCCCAGCCGCGCTCCAAACTGCCAACCCAGCTGAAACAAATACCACCCAAGCCCAAGGGGCCCTCACAGGCCCCACAGCGGTGTGTGTGTGTGTGTGTGAGAGAGAGAGAGGGGGAGACCAGGACCCAGTCTGGTTTCAGGTTGTGGAAACTGAACAACCGCAACAGCTCTTGCTGTGAGCACTGGGCACCCAGGGGGTAAACAACGCTGGGTAGTGGCAGGCTATTTGGGTTGGCCTGCCCTGAAGGATGGATTTCAGAGGCATCTCCGGAGAGGGGCCTCCTGGGGCTGGATCCGGTAAGTGAGGGTGCGGTGGTATCAGGGGTGTGCACAGTTGGTTGTGCCGGTCTGCTTGTCTCAGTGTTCAGCAGCATGGCACACATTTCCAGGTGCAATATTGCGAAGGAAGGAAGGGGAAGGGAAGGATCTAGATGCTGGGGAATTAGTTTATGTTGAGGAATTGTTTGTTTTACTTTGGTTTTGGATCTAAAGGTGCCCGAATTCAAAAGGGAAACTGGCTGATTTGCCCATCTGGGTGCTCTGAGTGTTTAAAGCATCATGAAGGCATTAGAGAAAAACCTAAAACAGATCAGCTGCTCTAGAGAGTGGTGTGAAGTGAGAGTTAGCCCCAGCACCTGCTTACGAAGCCAGGGTCTTGCATGATGGTGTTGTAATGTACCATCAACGCCCCTTGAATCTACAGTGATCCCATGAAGGAGCAGTCTCCAAAATATCCTGTCCTCAACAGCCCTGCTCAGCTCTTCTAAACTCCAAAGTCATGGTTTCCTTTAGGAGGTTGATCTATCTCACATTTGACCTTCCTCTTCTCCTGCTGCCTTCCACCTTTACCAGCATTATTGGGGGTTTTTTCTAGTGAGTCTTGTTTTCTCACGATGTGCCCAAAGCAGGAGAGCCTCAGCTTCAGCATAGTTGCCTCCAGAGAGAGTCCAGGCTTGATTTGATCGAGGACCCACTTGTTGGTCTTTCTGACAGTCCAGGGTATCTGCAAAGCTCTCTCCCAGCACCACATTTCAAACAAATCCATTTTTTTTTCCTTGCCAGCTTCCTTTGCTGTCTGGCTTTCACACCCATCCATGGTGACTGGAAAGACAAGAATGTGGATTATCTTAGTTTTGGTCTCCAGTGACACATCATAACGCTGGACACGTCACTGGCCTCACATGGCACAGAGTGAAATGCCAGAGGACAGAGCTACGAAAGAGGGGGGGAAACACCGTAAGGAAAGCCCTGCTGGGCCCAAGCGATGGTTCAGTGATCCCAGCAGTGTGTCTCCCGCAGTGGTCAGCCACGCCATGCTAACTGGGTGTCCACAACTAGGGGAGGAAGGCAGACCGTGAAGTTAAAGGGGGTACTTCTCTGCCCTTTCCAGCACCCATGGAAATTACCCGCCTAGCACAGAGAGGCAGAGCGGTGGGCACCTTCACCAGCAGCGCCAGCCCGCCCCAGGCAAACACCCGGTGGGCCTTCCATGCAAGCCTCTCAACTGGACTTTTGACTTCTCGGCCAGAGATAAGCGGCCAGGGAGGCCGTAAAAGTCTATCTCTGCCACGGCCAAAGGTCAGGCAGCAAAGACAAGTGCCCCTGGCGGGTGGGAGGAGGAGGATGAGCACACCTGAAGGAATTCGGTGAAGTGGAAATACCAGCGGGTTCAGCAGGGCGTGGGCAGGAATGCCTGAGATGTTGTTGCACCTTCACCTTGGGGGGAGAGGAGGGAGAGGAGGAGACAGCAGGGCAGGGCAGGGGGAGACCTGAAACAGCACCCCCTTCCCCCCCCCCTCTTTGGAAGGCTTCGAAAGAGGCACTTGGCGTACTAGTTGCCTGTGGTGAATCGGGATCGGCACCCAAGCGATCAGGACCACCAGGGTAGGTGCTTTAACCTTGGTTTTCAGCAGAAGGAAAGAAGCGGGCATTTTAAGCATGGAGTAGTTTTAAGGAAGAAAGAGGGGCGGGGGGAAACTATTGCAAAAAAAAAACCACAGCTATATAGTAACGTTGGATCGGTTAGTCAGCCACAACTGATTCTGGAAGGCTTTTCCTGAACTGAAGCTAGATATTTTAAAAGACCTTTTCCTTTTTTCTTTCCTGCTTTTAAAGAACAGGATTTGAAAATACTGGGTGACCACTGCAGAAGCAGTGAGTAAGCATGGACGAGAAGAGCAAAGTCTAAAGATCCTGCTGTTTCTTATGAAATCTGTAGACTCTATTTTTAATTATTTATTTCTGCACTTTTCATCATCTTATATTCAAGTTTGGTGGTTTTATCTTTTATCTGTCAGTTCTTTTCTATCGCAAATGGCACTAAAGAAGTGTTGTTAGTGCAAAATGCAGAAACAGCCGGCAAATGGGGCGATCCGACTCCCCGGCTGAGAACTTTGCCTTCTTCTCACTGAGAACTAGCACTATGTCTAGACTTCACCACGTCAGTCCACAAGACACCCCTTTTCCGATAAAATAATTCATTGAAAACAGAAACGCCTGGGAACCAGCCTAGCTTCCTCCTTGACTTATTCAGTTCCACTCCTCTGATTTTCTTCAACAGATCCATAGCCTCTTTTCGGCTTAAAAATTCCTCCTAGGGAATCTCGCATCTGAAGGCTCATTGATCAGGATGTTGCGGTCCAGTCCAGACACAGTGTTGCCACCTCCATGAGGACTAGACCCTTGCAAAGGGCAGCTGCGCCAGCTGGTTGCTAATGCGGAGCCTTCCTCAGAGATCACCTCTGTGGCTTTTCCCCCAGCACTGAAGTCTGACGGCTTACTTCACCTTGCTTTGGGTGAAGAAAAACAGAAGCCAGACAGGCCTGGCTTTCTGCAGGAGAAACCCAATACCCAAGTGCGCTGCACAGATCGGATCCCCTCCGTGAGGTGAAAATTGAACAAGGGGCTGCTTTGTTCTCCTTGGTGGGAGAAACCATGACTCAGATAAGGCCACTGTTCATTTCTCTCCCCCCCCCCCCCAAGCCGCCCCAACCTTCCTGGTTCTGCCCTGGTTTCTCATGCCTGCTCCCTTAGCGCCTGCCTTTCTTTCTTTCTTTAATTTTTATACCACCCATCTCTGGGTGGTTTATGACATATATAAACAACAATGCTTAAAATACAATATAACAGAACAGAAAATAGAAATAATGAAATGCAAATAAGCAGTACCATCAAACCAAATATATATATATGATCTGCATAAAATATTCAGAACATTTGAAACATTTAAACATCTTCCACTCTCCTCCTGTCCTACTTGGCAAAGAAATCCTATGCTCCTGGCAGCACCTATCATGCTCTCTGGCTCTGCATGCAGTTTCTTGGGCTACCCCTTCCAAATCTCCATGGTTTGGTCCTGTTTTGGGCATCATTCTCTGCAATCAGTTGGTGGCAGCTTTAAAAACTGGATCTGGGGTGGGTTTTGTGCAACTGTGGGGGCACCAAAGGGTGTGTGTGTCTAGAAGCAGTGATGTTGGCATGGCCGGAGGGGAGGGGAGGGGTGACTGAGATGAGTACTTTGCCCCTGGCACAGATGTTGTTGGTTGAAGCGGGCGGCCTGGTTTCTGCCCAATCGTGGGAGACAAAATTTTAATCCAGTCCAACATGGATTTCCTCCTTTGTCAAGGGGTTGGGCTAGACTAGATGACCCTGGAGGGTGCACAGTTGTTAGAAAAAAGGGTTTATTGGGGTTTTTTTTGGGGGGGGGGGAAGCCTGGATAAAAGAGAAGTTGTCCTTCCAGGATCCACAGGGCTTGAAATTCTAATTTTCAGCCAGCAGAGGGCAGGAGCAGCTCATTTTTTATATTTAATTAATTTAGCACCAAAACTTGGGATAGATAGGGTGAGAATCCAAAGGCACCTGTGATGGGAATTTATGAAGGGCTGGAATAGTTGCATTTTCAGCTGTTTCTGAAACTCCGCAAGTTTGTGAGCGTGTATTTCTAACACAAACACTGATAGAGACCTTTTTTTCTCCTTTCTCCAGGGCTGCTGTTGATGTAAAAGCTGCCCGTGGGGACTGGATACCCCGAGCGACCCCTGCCTCTGGAGGCCATCTTCTCAAAACCCGTAAAGAAAAAGAGGACGTTGGTGGTGGTGGAAAAGGCAAAGCATCTCTTCGAAAGATGGAGCCAAACAGCAGAGATCTTGGCCTCTTTCAGGACACAGTTCTCCCCAACGGAGAACACAACTGGCAACGAGTGGTAGTTGAAGAAAAATGGAGACGCGAGGTTAAAGGGGATAAATGTCTTGACTTTGGAGACCACGACGAGGGTGCTGGGAAGGGGCAGAGGACGGTGGAAGCCCCAGGAGATGGATCTGGGCAGGTGGCAAGGGCCCTCAATGGCAGGCAGGACCTCTGGACGCCATCCCCTGGTAGAGAGTCCAAGCTGGCAGTGGTCAAGTCGGGCCTTTCCTATGACATCCGGGCTTACAAAGGGGAGCAGAAGCCCTCCCGGCTTTATGACGAGGATGATGAAGAGCTGAGGTATAAAATCCCTCCCGAGGACGTCTCTCCCGAGAAGGACAAAGACCTGGAGGAAGAGAGGCAAGAGGTGATCAGGAGCCAGGCGGTGAGGAAAAGCACCACCGTGGTGGAAAGGTGGAGCTCCCTGGAGCAACTGGGGGCCTCCCTGGGCAAGAACACCGCCGAGGCTGGCCGGAGCTATTCTGACGGGTTCGCTCTGTGTTTCGACAGCCCACCCCCCAGCAGGAGAAGCACCCTGGTTGACCCCCAAAATGTAGACACGGAGCAGATCAACTTCACCGCCGCCCGGCAGCAGTTCCTGGAGCTGGAGAAGATGAATACGAGGCTGCTGCTGCTGGGGAGCCAGCCGCCGGCCCTGTCTTCACAGGGGCCACAAGCATCTAGGAGCGTTTATCGGAGAGAGGAATGCCAGGGGCCCATAACCCAGAGGGAGACCTCCCGTGCCGACCCCCACAATCAGGGAAGGCTGGGTGGATCTCAGGAGAGGACAGATGTGGTCTGGCCAACTAAAGGACCTACATCCCATGGCCAAGCCGCACCCAGGCCAGACACGGACGGGGGAAACCTGGCTTCCGGCTTGGGAAAACAGCCCCAAGATGGAAGCGTGTCTAGAAGGCACTCTGGAGACCCTCTGGATCTGGCGACCGGAGGCCCGGATCCTGCGGAGGACAATGAGACGCCCATCGAGCGAGAGATCCGGCTGTCCCGGGAGAGGGAGGAGGACCACTGGAGAGAACGGGGCATCACCAGGATGAACACCCGAGAGGAGCTGGTGGAGATCCCCTCCAGCCCTTTCCTCCTGGCTGCCGTCTCTTCTTCCCCTGCTTCCTCCAGGAAAGGAAAGGAGAAGCCGCTGTTTACCTTTTACATCCAGAGGGAAGTTGAGCAGGAAACCAAGCGGGAGGAAGCCCTCCAAAAGGAAGGGAGGGTGCCAGGAACCTATGACAAGGGGACTCACCAACAGCTGGCCGAACGGCGGAAAGTTTTCGAGCGAGAGGTGGAGACTCCGCCGCCTTCTCCTGGCAGAGCCAAGAAACTGGGACAGGAGCCCCTGAATGGTGAAGATCCCCCAGCCGGTCGTGATTTTGCCCCATGGAGCCACCACAGAGGAGGTGGCACTGAGAACCAGAATGGGAGACGAAGCCCTGAATCCTGCAGCCCATCTTCGGCCCCAGAGGCTGGCCAGGCACGACTAAGGAAGGAGAGGCCCCTTTTCAACCGGAGGTCAGCCATGGCTCATCAGCAGATGGATCCTCCTGGCCGGAGGCTTCCAGGCTCTCTGGGATCGGAAAACCCAACCGAGGAGCTGGTGGTGGTGCGGAAGGAGCATTTCGCCGTTCCCGTTCAGAAGCTCAAGTTCTCTTTCTCTGGAGATCCAGAACCCCCGAAAGCCCGGAGGAAAGAGCGCCAGCCCATGCCGGGATCTCCTCGGGAAGAGCTCTACACCCTGAAGACGTGGCGCCCCCGGACATCGGCCCTCATCGACCAGGAGATCCAGGAGGCCTTGGAAAGGGAGATGGAGCTCCAGGAGCAGCGGAGGAAGGCCAGGCTGGCCCCCGAGGTGGCCCCGGACTCTCGGTTCTCATCCCAGAGCTCAGGTGAAAGGAGAATAACGGCAGGAGAAAGAGAGAGAGAGAGAGAGAGAGAGAGCATGGCTTAGCTCCAGACACAGCCATAAACAGCAGCTTGTAATATTAGTTTTTGAAACAATGGCACTGTGCCGTGGGAATGGACGCTGTCCAATAGGCCCTACTCACAGGGCGAGGCTCCCCTCACAAAAAGAGGGTTGGCTGAGACACGGAAGTGGGTCCCTTGGGGGCTGATTATGGATCTGCCAAAGTCCTTCCCTTGGGAAGTCTATTTTGCTCCATTCAAGTCAGATATTCAGTCCCTCATTTGACAGAGAAGTTGTAGTTTTGTATTGCTCTTTTAGTTGGTTAGTTTTGTTTAATTTGGTAATGCAGTAGGACCCCTGTCTCTGCGGGATCGGTATCCGCAGTTTCACTCATCCGTGGAGTTAAATTATTAAAAATATTAAAAGGGAAAAAAAACTAGAAATGCCTATTTTCACAATGTATTTACCAGCATGGGACTCTAGAGGGAGCCAGAGACTACGTAGTCTTGCTGTTGAAGAATACATAGTCTCTGGCTCCCTCTAGTGTCCAGTTCTGGCAATAGATGGTGAAAATACTTTTTTCTGGATTTTTTCTTTTCTTTTACCATGCTATGTATGGTGTTTGCTATTATCTGCAGTTTTCCGCATCCGCGGGGAGCTTGGAAAAAATCGCTCGCAAATATTGGGGTCTTGTCGTTGGTTCTGTGTTGGTTCCTTGCGTTAAATATTTGATGCTTCTGCTTTGTCCTTTAAAAGAAAAATAAGCCTTTTTTAGCTTATTAGCCCAGATGGCATCATGCTCTGTTTAAGCAAAAACAACAAAGAGCCCCAGGCCCAACCTCCTGCCCAAAGACTCACCAATGTTGTTACTACAGAATGCTACCCACCCCATCAGATGCACGGACAGGCAGATGTCTGTCCAGATGCTCGGGGGGGGGGGGCAGGATTGTAAACGTTAGGGCTGGAGGGAGTTTGGAGATGTCAAAAGGACAAACAGGAAAGGACAAGCTTCAGTTACATCCCTTTAAAAAACAAAACAAAACAAAACAACACTCCAAACGTGGTTGACCTGTTTCTTCTCCTCCTTCTCCAGCGGCTTCAGGCGTGGCCGGCAGCTACTCCATGTCCATTTCACCGGTCTTCTCTCCCACGTCGCCTCCTCTGGGCCGAGCCTTCTCGGGGAGGGTCTCTGACAAGTTAGACCTGAAAGCTGGCCAGAGCCCCTCCATGAGGCGGAGGGAAGGCGGGAAGGTAACAGATGCTATTCGGCACCACCGGACGTGCCTCGGGTGGCTTTAAAAGGAGAGAAGGCAGAGAAATCAATAGAGGAGGAGATTTCTATCAGTGAAGCTATGAAACCGTGTAGAGATTGGTAACAGAGTTTAGGAGGAGCAGGTGAAGCTTTGAAGTCACTAATTAGAAAGAGCAAGTTGTAATTATTATTATTATTTTGCAATAACTACGGTGGAACTGTGTTGCATTACGGCTGAAATCCCATGGCTTAGAATACTAGGATGGCCCAGAGTTGGCCCATTGGATATTTTCTCCCTAAGTTCCATTTGATTCAATGGGCTTACTCTTGTTAAGACTTACTGTACTAAAATAAGTCACAACCGGAATAAGGCCTTTGAATCAGATTCAATTTACTAATTCCTGAAATGGCCTAATTACTCTTAAGAAAAGACATTCAGATCCACAGCACTAGGATCCAGGCTGCGATTCTTCGAAGAGAAGAGGAGCCCAATTTGGGAGCTCAGGAGAGGATCAGTCAGAGACTGCCGCTGCCGACCCCCCTCCCATTTGCTGCCTGAGGCCATAATCGCCTCCCTTTGCCTAATAATGGGAGGGCTGGCCTTCCCTCCCAGCTAGGTTTGGCACAGGCGTTTAATGGACAAAAATAGTTGTGATGTCCACCTTCCCACCATTTTTCCTTTTCTGTGACCTTCCTCTTTTCTTTTTCCCCTAGTATGCCGGCATTGAACTTGAGGACGAAATTGACACGGAGGTAAATCTTTGCAGGGAGAAATTCCCCCTAGGAGGGAGGGAGGGTGTCTAGGCGTCTGGAGTGGTGTCTTCTTTGGGGTCTCTTCTCCCTGAGTGCAGAAAAGAGTCTTTGATCTGGGCTGATGGAGGGAGGTGGATCCTTGAATGCATTCCTGGCTGAGGAGCCAGAGGCTGCGCGTTGGATTCATCCGCCGCGCCTCCTTGGCTGGGGCTGGACTGGATGAGCTATAGGGTCCCTCCCAGCTCTGCAGTTCTACAATTATTATTTGAACTGCTGGGTATGACAGCCCTGAAGTCACCCAGTGGATTTCATGGCTGAGCAGGGATTTGAACCCAAGCCTTCTGAGTCCCGGACTAATACCCTAACCACACCAGATGGACCATATGTTGTGATAATCAACTCCCTTCCCCACAATGGAAGGAGCTGGGTGGATGGATCCACAAACCACTTCTAGCAGCTTTCCCCTCCACAGGGAGGGGGTATTTTGTCAGGCTAATGACTCTTCATCACCCACAAATATCTGACATGGTGAGTGGCAGAAGCTCACAGCCTCGGTGTCCCTATGAAAGCAAAATCAGTCTTCAGTTCAACCCTGTCTTTCCTCACTGTGGATTTTCAAGACGTAGGCTATCACACACCACACAGTTCTGTGTTGCTTCTGCCGAGATCTCAGCCTGCGCCTGCCCCACTGCAAAGCCCACGGCTCTTCTGTTGTAACCACGGACCTGATCAGGCGGTTGATTTCTTTCCAGGTTGTGAGGTCCACCAAAGCCATCTGCTGCCGGGGCGTCCTGGCTCAGATGTGGGAGAGCGGGCAGATCCACAAGATAGAGGATGATGACAGTGAGGCTGACCACGGACAGGACTGATGGGGGCCTTCTCCCAGTCCAGGTGAGGCCCTGGATCCACACAGAGTCTGCTTGGCTTCCTTTGGATTTTAATTCCCCCTCTCTTTTTAAAATGTTGTTCTGGTCCATGTCAGTTCAAATTGAAAACCAAGCAGGTTTTTTTTGGCTTCCGAGAAACCGGGTCCAAATACCGGGTCCAAACCAGTGCCCAAGGAACGGGTGTGGACAGCAAGAAGGCTGAAATCTGGTGTTCTCCCCAGGAGGGCAGCTGTTTGGAAACCACTCCCTGGAAGAAGGGGAAGCCCAAAACACACAGAGCCCACAGTGTCCCCCAAATGGCTTTGGGTCTTGCTCACACCCTCGAGGATGCACCACCCTGGGAAGAAAAAGCTGCCCGGGAGGTTTGGAAGGGTGAAAGCCGAGCGATCCACCCAGGATAGGTTCTCTCCTCTCTCTGTGGGTGGATCCTGTGCTGCAGCATTGTAGAGCTGAAAAGGGCCACCCAAAGGACATCTAGTCCAACCCCACGGCCAAAGCCTCCCAGACGGACAGTCACTCCGTCTCTGAGTAAAAGCCTCCAGGACGCGAGAGTCTGTCCCCTTCCAAGGGAGTTCTTCTCTCGCCGTCCAACGGCTCTTCTTCCCAAGAAGTTCTTCCTAAGGCTGAGTCCAAGGCTCCTTTCTCGTCATGACTCCGGGTCCTTTCCTCTGGAACCTCAACCAAAGAAAGCCTGCTCCGTCGTCCACGTGGAAGCTCCCTAGACAGTTGAAGGTGGTCCTCTGGGCGCCTCTCCATCTTCTCTCCTCCGGGAAAAGTGTAGCCAGCTCCTCTACCTCTTCCTCTCACAGAGGCCTGGATTCTGTTTGTCCCAGTGACCCTAGAGGTGGCTCAGGCATCCCTTGCCCTTTCGGGTCTCTGGCCTGGGCCCGGCCCACTCTTCCTCGATCCCATCTTCTTCCAGGGCTGGGTTTTTTTCTTGCAAAGTAAGGACCTGCAAACCATGCCAGTGGCTTGCATGTGAATATGCTGCATGCCCCCCTTATCCGCGGGATCAGTATCCACTGAGTCACTTATCCACGGTCTGAAAATATTAAAAATATTGAAAGCAAAATCCTAGAAATATATATTTCTAAAGATGAAGTTAGCAGAACTGGCCTCCAGAGGAATCCAGAGTCCATGCTATGTATAGTGTTTGCTATTATCCGTGTTTTTCAGCATCCGTGGGGGGTGCTTGGAACCAGTTCTCCCCACCCACCTACCCCGCTACAGGGGCCCTACTGTAATTTGCAAAAAGTGGTGAATTAAAAGAGAAGAAAGAAAGTCAATTTTGCTTCCCTTCCCTTCTGAATGTACGTAAATAGAACAACTTGACTGAGTAAAACAAAAACCGGATGGTGTGCTTGATTCTTCCCCGTTTGGGGTCTCTTTCGTCTCCATGGCCCCCAACTCACCAGAGTCCGATCCCTCTTGTCCTCCCTCTCTCAGCTGTGGGCTGTGCTGAGCCTGCCAGGGATATCTTTGCTTTGCTGTCGCAACTCTGTCCGCTCCATCATTTTGACTTTGCCATTCTTCTCCTTTGGAAAACTCTGCCTCCTCTCCCTCCCTCCCCACCCATCAGGCAGGGAGCTCTCCTTGCCGTGGGACCTAGGAGAGCGGGTCACCCAGAAGAGGAGGCTCCCTGTTGCCTCTCTGCATGATCCACTCCTCTCACTACGAGGCAGCAGCCTCGTGTCTCCGTTTGTTCACTGCCTGCAAACCTGTATAATCGGCATCTTTTCCTGGTGATTCCTCCGAATTCAACTAGGGCTTGCTTCTGAGTAGACCCACCCAGGAATTTCTTGTCCAGCTTTCTCAGCGCTTGGACTCTGGGAACAACTTGAATGTAAACATTTTTTAAAAAAATTCTTAGCTTGTAAAATTGCAAGCTCTTCCCGGTGAATCACTTCACCCATAGAGGGAGGGGATGAGTTGGAAGGGAAGGGAGGCGATGCCTTTAAAAACATCCTTTAGTACAAAAGGCAGGGGTTGCCATTCCTCCGATGATCCCAACCTTAGAGGCTGAAGGCGCAACATACTCTTAGCACCCATTTTACGTGGGAGTAAATTCCTCTGAACTCGTTGCAATTTGTGGTTTATGCTTGATCTCAGATCCAACAATGTTGTTTACGCTCTTCAGGACCAGATTCTTCTCATTCTTTCTGGTATCTCCCTAAACCAACAAGGCTTGACCTCCGTGTCTTTTGTGAGTACACACACACACACACAGAGAGAGAGAGAGAGAGAGAGAGAGAGAGAGAGAGAAACACCCACCATCTCCTGTGGAAAATGATCAGTGGCTTTTCTCATCCGGCCTGCATGTCATCTGCCGATGGGGTGGTGTATCCATCCACAATATTTCTCAAAAGGGTTTATGCCTCTCCTCAAAAATTGGTTGCACCATTGTTTAAGTTTTCAGACCATGTGTTTGTTATTTATGTTGTATTTACTTTTGCGTAGTTTGCTTTAACTGTCTGTAAACCTCCCAGAACAGGGCTTCGACACTAATGAGGCGGTATATGAATCAAAGTAATAAATAAATGGATAAATGAAGGGCCTGGGCTTTGCAATGTCCAGTTGTCCCAGGCACACCCTCTTTAAAAAAAAGAATAATCTCCTTTTTAAAAAAGTCCTGGCCTTCAGGGGGGGTAACTTTGCCTTTGTCCCAGGAGGCTCACCCAGGGAAGCAGCTACCGGAGTTTTGTGCAGGATAGCAACCCACCCCTTTCCTTCCTCATCTTTGTTTTGGAACAACAAGACACACCCAAAGACCAAAGGAAAAAAGGAGCGCCTTGCCAGGTGCCCAGCCTCCATCTGAGGGCATGAAGAGGCGACGGGCCAAAATCAGGGATCCAGGCGAAGGCAGGCAGCCTAAGACCTTGCCTTAATTTCCCTTTTCCTTCTCCCCATTTTGGGGTGCCTTGAACCGTTTCCCATCCTCCCTTGGACCATTTTGTCACAGCTTTCAAGGTCAGGACCCTTTCAAGGCAAAAGGAGCCTGTCTGAATTTGGAACCATTTGTCGAGACCAGTGGTTCCGAATCATGGGAGATGTTCTCGGACGACAATGCCCAGAAATCTTGGCCAGGGCAGCTGGGAGTTGTAGTCCAAGAACACCTGCGGCATCAAGGCTCTAGCTAGCGGGACGTTCCTTCCGCCGTCGCAAGACATTCGAGGACTTTTTGCGGATTGCATTTTGTTTTTTATTATTTTTTGTTAAAAGCCATTATTGCTTCATTGCTGTTTTGGTTTTCTAATGCATTGACTTACCAATCCAAGTATAACCTTTGAACGCCCGATCTGGAGCGCCAATTAAATCCGACAGGGTAGCATCCAGAGCAACGAACGAGCCTTCCAAAGGCATCAAGCCAGCCCTTTTTGCCAGCCAGTCTCTGGTGGCCGATGCTTTGCTGCCCTGGTGCCTCTTGCCTTTTTGATCTCTTGAGCAAAAGGCCCCAGACAAACCCGCTGGCCCGTGGTGGAACGGCCTGGGCTGCGGAGGAGCCCAAATCTGTCAAAGATTTACCCTGGTGTCCCGGGGCCTGCTGTTGGGGGGGGGGGGGGCCTGGAAAGGAAGAAGCTTGTTTGTACAGATAAATAAAACACTCCTCCTTGATGCGGCGCTGGAATGCCAGGCATTCGGTTGTCTGGGAGGAGGAGGAGGAGGAGGCCGGCGGAAGGGGCCAAGGGGCCTTTGGAAAAGGAGATGGCGAAGGAAACGAGAGGAGAGCTGGATCGAGCTCTCTCATCCATACCGGGTTATTCCACCCACTTCATCCTCCACCACAAGTGAACCCAAGCACCTGCTAGGCATCACTGCCTCCATCTAATTCATTTGTTTTTACTTGATCCACTTTTTGCTAGATGCAGAGAGTTTGGGATTTGGGGTGGGGTGGGGAGCATGTTGAAGCGTGCCCACCCCCACTGCGAACAAGAAATTCAACATGGGTTCCCCTTGGTGTGCCTTTAGGCCATGATGATTTTGTTGTGGTCTATCAAGGTGTTGCCTATGTTCGCATTGGTATTTGATTTTCTTTGGACCGCATGGCTACCCTTTATTTCATAATTTCAGCTGAGTGCTATTAAAATGGTCCCGAACATCCTGGGAGTGGTTAAAACTCTTCTGGACAGCTGCTTTCACTAAGTCCTAGGTCTCTCTCTTTAAAACTTTATTCATTGGAAGACAGCTTGCAGTGGGAACAGCAAGAGCGCTTTGTGAAGCCAAAGAATGAGGACTATAACCTTGATCTGGTTTCTCCTTGTTTAAACTAATCTACGACACCGCAACCCCTGGGACAAGCATTCAAGGATTAATGGATTCTGTTCTTCTTGTGCCTTTTTCCAATAAAAAGGGAATAAAAACAAGCTCTGATGCGGCAAAGGAGTTGCAGGCAGGGCTTCCTCCGACTCTGGGCGACTTGCAGGCCACCTGTTTTTGCTCCACCAGAAACTTTCCATGACATGCAGGTGGGGTGGAAGGCAGGAAGACAAGCAACTGAGCTCTCCGGCATGAATAAATCATCATCAGCGAGAGAGAGAGAGGGGTCCCTGAATTATTCAGCGGCAGGCCTTCGAAAAAGCATTCCTCCCCACCTGGCCTGGCAGCCGTGGCGCACCACCTCTGCCCCATCCCAGGTGTGCCACAGGTGGCAGAGCTGTTTGCAGAGAGAGCTCTGGAGGAAGAGGAAGATGGAGGAGAGGAAGAGGAAGAGGAGAAGAAGCAGGAGAAGACCTAATTTCCCAAAGAACTTCAAAGCAAGCAGTCTTGTCAAAAGGCAAAATATGCATGAGGGTGGGCCTGGTGGAAGCATCTGCCCCCACCAAAAATGAATTATTTAGCAACAGACCTGGCTGTTCAAGCAACACCTTCCTCTTGAGGGCCTGGCGGGGGTGGGGTGGGGTGGGGTGTGCCCTCTCTCGCCTCTCCATCCCGTGCCAGGGGTTCAAGGGCCGGAGTCGATGCTTGGGGTTAAGGCTTGGAGAGAAGAGAAGGACAAGAAAGGGAGATTTCTGCAAGGCTTCTTCTATCTGGACGGAGGCTCAGAGAGCCCTCTTCGACAAGGCCACGAGCATACAGAATTAGAGAAAGAACACCGTACCCCCGACCCCCAAATGCTACCCAAGCAGCTCCAAAGTGAGCTGAGCGCCCAGATGCTCCCGAAAGCTTCATCAGATCTGATGGTACCAAAAATGAGAAGACAGGTCTTGCAAAGTTCAGAAATGTCGCTTATGGTTGTTGCTGCCTCTGTGCGGTTGTGAGACAGGGCCCAAAATCCGATGGCTCCCCGTATTTAATTGCACCAATATAGGCCCACTTAATCAATGGGGATTTGATGAGTCAACTCCTCTGCAAGTTCCATTGATTCAAACGGGCCTGCTGCAGTGCAATTTATTACACTAAGCGACAGGATTGTGGCTGTTGTGTAAAACAGCTGAGAGACTTTGGAAGGTGATAAGGGCAGGCTGAGAAGAAGACACAGTGAACATCTTTCTTTAATAAACACTAAAAAGATGGCAGAGGAGAGAACGTAGCTCCAAAAACTGATTTATTCTGGATTACACAATTTACTGGAAAAGGCAATAGTGTTGGGGGAAAATTGAAGGCAGCAGGAAAAGAGGAAGACCAAATATGAGATGGACTGATTCCGTAAATTCTTCGTTTGCAAGAGCTGAGCAGGGTGGTTGAGGACAGGACATTTTGGAAGTCGCTAATTCATAGGGTTGCCATGAGTTGGAGGCGACAAAATGCCTGGGACAGTGCAAAATTAAACTAGAGATAGTGCTGGAAGATGAGACTCTCAGGGCAGGGAAAAGCAGGGGACATTTCAGAGATTGCTCATTCATGGGGTCGCCATAAGTCGGAGGTGACTTCAGGGCACGTAACCAAAAACAGGCGGCCTCTGCTGCTGTCGGCCACGCAGGCTAGCGGTTCCTCCTGCTAGAAAGGGGGGGGGGGAGCCGTGGTGGGCTTGCATTTTGGCCGAAGGAGGACATCTATGCCTTTCAAGGAAGAAGCAAGCACTAAGTGCAGGACCCGAGCGGGTCTGCAAAGGAGCCCATCCCACAGAGGAGGAACACTTCCTTTCTTAAGGTGGCTTCTTAGGATCACAGACCCGAACTGTTTCGAGAAAGGAGGCTTTGGGGTGAACGATGGTTTGCCGCTCTTGTTTTTCTCCTTCCTTTTTGTGCTCCCTTTTCGGTTTTGCACCAAGTGGAGAATTTGAAGCCCAGCCTTCGTCGCTGCCCAAGGAAGGCTGACCAAACAGGATGGGACTCCCACACCCACACAGACACCCACAATCCCTTTGGATATACAGTAGGGTTGTTGCATTGGGAAAAAAAGAAAAGAAAGAAATTCCTCTTACCACCCCAGGCAGGAAATGACTCTCTGGCTTTCCTTTCTTTCCCTTGTTTTCCTCTTCTTCTTAATTGTGCACAAAAGGAAATGAGTAATCAGAAAAGCCCAACAGATCAGCCCCCAACACAGGACAGAAATCGGTGTGGCCAGCCTTCGGAAGGAGCGGGAGAGGGGCAAAAATAGAATAAACAGACTACTGTATTAAAATAAATTACATTTTGCATCATGTTTGGGAGGTCTGATGGAGTTTTTGACATTTTAAATTAGGGATTATGGGGAGATATGGCCATTTTATTTCCTCCTATGTGGAAAGGTTTTCAATATTTTATTTTATTTTTATGTTTTAAAAAGATTAAAAGTCCAGAGGCAATCGTGTCGTGGATTCAGGCTCCTTGAGGGTCTGATCTCAAAGTCTGGTGGGGATCTTCTTAAAGACAAACCTTTGACTCTTCTGTAGTCCATATATGCAGCTTGCAAACTTCACTAATATTTTGGAGTCCTTGCCCAAGTCTCCCGGTCCTCGATCTCGGTGCTCAAGCCGAGGGAGCAATTACGCGTTGCCACGAGCTGTGAAAGCCAACCTGGCCGTGAAATTAGATCGTTCCTCACCGAAACTCAATATGACCGTGTAACACAATCCTGCATGTGTGGGTGTGGGTGTGATAGTTCTCCTTGGCCCCAAACTCAGTTTCTTGACAGCTGGCAAACCAGAGACGGGGGCCAGGGAGCTGGAATTAAAGCCTTGAAGTTTTAATTATCTCCCAACCCATCTCAATCCTTGCCTAGAGTTTTATTTTTGGGGGGGAGGGAAGTTGTCCTTTGTTTCCCCACCAAAATGACTTAGGGAGCAAAATCTTTCAGCTTTATTTCTTCTTTCTTTTCCTGCTGAATTTTTTAAACTGTAATATGGGGACCTTTTATCCGCAGTATCAGTATCCGCTGATTTATTTATCCATGGCCTGAAAATATTAAAAACATTAGAAGAAACATCCTAGAAATCTATAATTCTAAAGACGAAACTGCCAGAATGGGTCACTAGAGGGAGCCAGAGACCATGCATTCTCTAGCGTTAGCTATTATCCACGTTTTCCAGCATCCACTGGAGGGCTTGGAACCAATCCCCTCCTCCTCAGATAGAGGGGTCCTATGACAAGTAATGTAAAGTGCCATTAAGTCGGAATCAACCCATAGCGACCCTCATGGGGCTTTCCGGGTAAGTGAGATATTGAAGGACCAGCTCTCTCGCTTCCACCATACACACATCCCAGTGAGTTTTTATGGCTGACGTGGGATTTGATCCCATGTTTACGGAGTCCCAGCTTGACACTTAAGTCCATGACACTGCCCTGGAAATAATCTTGTCGCACTGAGAAGACATCCTAGTTTTTAATTTTTCATAATTCTTTTTCCGTGTCCAAGCACACACCTTTGGCTAAACCCCTGCTGCGTATTCTGTTACAACTGGGTGAGCCATTGTGTAAACATTGCACTGTTTACCCGAAATTTATTAACTCTGTAAATGTGTAAATGTTTCCAGTAACCATGGAGCTGATGTCCGAGGTGCAGGCTTGCGCAGGAGCCAACCGGGATGTCCAAGAGGTTGTTGTGTGGACATCTCGCTCTTGCGAGGCAGGAAGCCCTAGTGGGATACAGCTGGATCGGGATCCTTCCATGGGCGGGTCTTTTGTCAGGTCAATGGCTCTTGATGGCTCATTCCAGACCAAACCATTTAGCCCTGCAAGGAAGGGGGGGGGTGCCCTGCCCTAGTCTCCTCTTCCTGGGGAAAGTCCTTGCCTCACCCAGTGATTGGGATGATGGCAGCACCCAAGTGCAGGAGGAAGGGTGATGGCTGAAGGGGGTGGGTGGAGGATGATGCCAGAGGCCCTGTTCCTCCAAATGACCCCCAGGGTTTGAACCCCTGTCAGCTCCCGGGCTCCAGCACACGTCACCAGCTTTGTAACTTTATTCCAGCTTCTGGAACAAGCTGGCAAACAGGGAGGATAAAAGAAAAAAAAAAAAAAAAAAAAGGAGGATGCCATTTCTTAACATGGCGGCCTTGGCTACAACGCCGGCATAGTCCCGAGCGTAGACTGTTGTGCGGCGTCGCTTGCCCGCACGCGAAATGGCCGCCGCGTCGTCTCCTCCCCCAGGAAGCAGCGCCCAAGCCGCCTTCTCTCCCTCTTCCAAGGTGGCGGCACACAGGCTTCAGCGCCCGCCCCCCGAAGGAGCCCGCGTCTCGCGCACTGGCCAATCGGGCGGCGCTCCGCCGCCAAGCCCCGCCCCCACCGGCCAATGGGCGTCCCGGATGGCGGGGATGCCCCGCCCGCGCCGCGAGGCCCCCGCCGCCCGCCCCTTGCGAGCGGCAGCCGGGCCGGCCAATGGGGCTCCGCCCGCCTCCGAGGGGCGAGGCGGGGCGCGAGGGCGCCGCCATTTTGTGAGTCTATATAACACGTCGCCGTTGGTGCCGCTCCTGCTGCTGCTCCTCCTCCGGCGCCTCCGCTCCGCTTCCCTTCGGGCCGCCTGCCTGTGCCATGGACGGGTGAGCGAAGGGGCTGAGGGGGGGGGCGACAAGGGGTTTGGGGGGAGGGACGGGGGGCCTGAGGGAGGGGAGCGGGAGCTGCGGCTCTCCTCACCCCCTCCCCTCCCCCTTCGCCAGGAAAAGTTGGGGCGCGTGCCCGCGGGGGGGAGAGAACCGCGCGCCACCGCCGCCTCTTCCTCCTCCTCCCCCCCCCCGCTCCGTTTCGCTTCCTCTTCACTCTCTTCCCCCCCCCTCAGGTTCTAACCCCCCCCCCTTTTCCTGTCGGGGGGGCGCGCCTCTCTCCCTCTTTAGAAAGTTCCGAAGCGCGCCCCCGCCTCTTCCTCCTCCGGTCTTGAGTGCGCGCGCGCGCCCCCGCCTGGGCCCTGAAAGTTCTAGCGCGCGCTCTCGCTCCCTCCCGCTTCCCTTCCTGGTCCCCGCCCCTCCCTCCTGAAAGTTCCAAACGCGCGCCCCCCGCACACGCGCGCGCGCCTCCCCCCCCTCTCCCCGCCTTGCCTTCCGGGGGGTGAACGTTCGGGCGCGCGCGCCCCCTTGCCCCTCCCTCCGTCAACGTTCCATCCAGGCGCGCGCCCGGCTTCCTCTTCCCTCCTTCTCTCCCCCCCCTCCCGTTCCTCCGCTCCCAAAAGAAAGTTCGGGGCGCTCAGGCGCATGCGCACATCTCTCTCTCTTTCTCAAACTTTTTTGGGGGGGCGGGGCGACCTCGTGCTTTTCCTCTGGCCCCGCCCCCCCTTCCGCAAGGACTTCCTTTTGCCTCAAGAGGATGTCAAAGGGGAAGCGGGTGGATTGCGGGGGGGGGGGAGGGGGGCCCAGAGACACGTGGCCAGTGGGGGGGGGAGGGAGGGGGGAGGGAGGGTGGGTGGGGGGGGCCTTATTAATGCATCTGTTCCCAAAGGAAAAGGGGACCCCCCCCCCGTGTGTGCATTAATGTTAGGGAATGTATTTATTTAATTTTTGCAGCGTGAAGGCAGCCCCACCCCACGCCTTGTGAGGGCAGGAGGGAAGGTGGGGGGGGCAGGAGGACTCCTGTAGGTTTTGGGGGGGCCTCCACCGCTGTCCCCCCTTTCTCTGCCCTTTTGGGAGAACAGCCCCCCCACTGGGGAGGAGGGCGGCGGATATCGATCTATAGGTGGCCTCTAGGGTTCCTCCGGCCCTGCAGGACACTGGAGCATGCGCACGCGGGGGGGGGGACCCCCCCCCAAGTGACCCTGGGGGCTGGGCTGGGCTCCAGGGAAGCCCGTTTGCAAAGCCCCGCCCAGAAGGCTCTCCCTGTGGGGCCCGTGGCTACAGAGCTTGGGGGGGCCAAACACAGCAGCCCCTGGCTGGGAGGTCTAGCCAAGGGTCGCCTGCCGTCGGGACTGCTGCTGGGCCTTGTAGTCCAACCACATTTGGGTTGCGCCCCTGCAGTTTCTGTCTTTGTGGTTCCCTTTTTTTTAATGCTCCCTCTCGGGTGCCCTGAGGCCCGGTGCCAGGGCTGTGTGAATGCTGTCCGGCCTCCTTACAAACCTGAGTCCCTTCCTTCCGGCCTCGGGGGGGGGGGGGGGCTGCCTTTCTGGGTCTCCCAGACCCGATTCCTGCTCCATCCCCCTCTGCTCCCTCCCAGGAGGCGGGCGGGCGGGCGCTCCCTCCCTTTCGCACGTGGCCTGGGAGTTCACACTCTCCCCTGCAGGCTATCATGGGTGGAGGCTGGTGCGCTGGGTGGGGAGAGTGTGGCTGTTTGTGGTGGTGTTTCCCCCCCCCCCCCCAAATGGAGTCAGGTAAAGGTGACCTTGAAGAATTAAAAGGACAATTGGGGAAGGGCTGGCCGGAGAGGGTAGTTCTGCCCCAGGGCAAGCGCTGGGCCTCACCCAGTGACTCAGTGGGCCCTGCGTCGTCGTCTCTTAGTGGCCGTGTGGGATGGCAGAGCCCTTGGGAGGCAGGGCGCCTCGTGGAGGAATTACAATGCCCTTTTGGCCCCTCCAGGAGCCTGGCTGCCCTTGTCATTAACAGGTTCAGGATGAGGCCTTAGTAGCTGGCCACAACAGGCACATCTGGGTCACTTCTCTTTGGAAGTGTGTGAGGCCCTCCTGCTCTGTTGAGAGAGAGAGAGAGAGAGAAGGTGTGGAAATTCCTTCTGCTCGTAATCCTACTGAGTTTCTGGTGGGCTAGCATGTCCCCCTTTATGGTGCAGAAGCTGGGTCATGGCCTTCGGGTTTTATACACCTGCAAAGGGCTTGGCAAGCTTTGCTCTTTGGAAATGTTTCTATTAAGAGCTTGCCAGACAAAAAACAACAGCCCCAAAACAGGAATACCTTAAAGACTGTTTATATATTAACGTGAGCTTTTGTGGGTCAAGCCCACTTGCAGAGGCCTCATTTAGACGGAGGCTTACAGGGCTGTGATATTTACGCCGAGCCTCATGACCAGGGGAGAGTATCCTTTTTGGAGGGAAGTACCTAAAGCACCGACGAGCCTTCCAGCAGATCGAGAATCCCAGAGCCGGAAGGGACCCCCTAAGAGGATCCGCTGCTTCCTGTTAGCTAAATTTGGCTTTCTAGGAACGAAGGTTCTTCTGTAATCTTGATAAGGACCTGCTTTGGGAAATGGTTCCTAAAAATTTACCCTAAAAGCTGGGACTTCTACCCACTCTGGGCTCGGCAGGGTTGGGAAGCGGAAGGACAGCAGGATCGGTGGGAGAGAGAGGGGCCCCCCAGGCGGCGCAGTCCAGCCGGAGAGAGGGCGCTGGGTCGGAGCCCTGGGCTTCCTGGAGGAGAAGAGGCAGATCCACCCGCACCCCCTGCATCAGGGCTGAAGGCCAGCGTCTCGAAGGGCCCCTGCCTGCAGACCACGAGGCCCCTGAAAGGCCTTGCTTGCTGTGAGATGCGCCGTCCCGAGCAGGCGCCTCTTTTGCTGAGCCAGGAGGAGGGTTGGGGGTCGGCTCCTAACCCTAACCCTCTTCCCCTCCTGTGATTAAACAAACAGCCGGCTTGTCCTTGTGAAGCCGTTCAGAGTGTCTTTTGGGCGAAGTGTCCCATTTGTGTGGCTTCTGCAGACTTGGGTGTGGCCGCGTGGCACGCCTCTGACTTGGGCTGTGGTTGGGAGGCGAGGTGTATCGCCTTGCCGGGGTCAAAGGGCCCTTTCCTTCCCTGGGTTGGAGAAGGCTTCCCTGCTGCAGGAAATGCAACCTTCCACCTGCGTACTTCCATAACTCTTTTCTCTCTCTCTCTCTCTCTTTCCCCCACCCGGTCTCTTCCTTGCTGAGGATCGGCATGGCTTGCTTTTTAAAAATTTATGTTAGGGACTGTTCCCGGCTGCCCCATGCAAACCTGTCTAACGTTGTCATTCTTTCTGTTACAGCATTGTCCAAGATATAACAGTTGGTACAAAGGTAAGTGTTTACCTTCCCTTCCTTTCAGCAGTTCAGCAAAGACAGGGGACGTCCCATCCGCCATTGTGCTCTGGCAGGAGAGGGCTGCTCTGAAGCAACCCCTGCTTTTTGGTCCCATAGCCCGGGCGGAGGCTCAAAGAGCCGCAGCGACCCTGTGACGGGATCGCGCTGGAGCCATGGGCTGATGCCTTTCCAAGAGCATTTGAGGGTCCTTGGGAAGTGGGTGACGGTGGACGGTCACCCCAAACGTGGCTCCTTGCCGTGTCTCGTGGCTTAGCTCTTCCCTAGAACCTGTCATTCTCGGGCAGTGTCTGTCTTCTGGGCCACCCGTGGGAGCCACAAAACCTTACAGAGCCAAGCACGAAGGGGGATATTTCTGCAATAGGTTTCCTAGCGTCTGGGATGTCCTTAACCCAGGATTCTGTGGGGGAAAAGTTTCGAGGAAAGCTGGAGTCCGGAAAACACTGCCAGCCATCTTTCTAGACAGAACTATCCTAAGGAAGGGGATGAATCCTCCTTTTAACTCCCGCTCATGCCAGGTCCCTGGTTGGGTATTGACAAGCCAGTTTTAGAAGATTTCGTTATAATGTTCAGAAGAATCAAGGATTTTACAGCACAATACGATGGCCTTTTTAATCCTGCCGGTTTTACTCTTAGCCCTGAAATGGGGTCCTTCTGTCTCTTGTGTTGTTGGGGGAGGAAAACGTATTCTGGCTCTTGGTGAAAGGGCAAAAAAAGTTGCAACTCGTGAGAAACTGAGTCAGGTGTATATTTTGCTTCTAGTCGGTATTTTGGGGGGGGGGGGAATTGCAGGTTTCAAGGACGGTGCCTTCCGGTTCCAGACGTCTCCTCCTCTGTAGCTGTGTATTCTCAGGGAGAGCTCCCCTGGCCTGGCTCCCAGGGGCTGTTGGTTTCTATTGTCCGTGGGAGACAGGAAGGAAAGTTAATGGGGTCAGAAGCATTGGGGGGTCACAGGTGGGGCAGGGAGAGAAGAGCTTCACTGGTTTGGGGGTTGCTCAGCCCCCTCTCCAAAAAAAAACCCAAAAACACACAAAAAAGATGCCTTTTTCCAGCTGCTCAAATACTTAGGACGGGTCCCTCCTTTTCCCCGGTCGTTCATGGGCTGTCACTGAGAAATTGGAGTTTTAAGGAACGATCCATTTTCCTAGCACACACCCAGATAAGAGTGCAAAGTTGTGCTTTATGTGCACCTGGGAATGCTGTATCCCTAGCTCTTGCTCTGAAATTTGTGTGGAACCCCCCCCCTCGCCACCCCCTCACCCCCCCTGGCAGTGAGCAAAGGGGCCAGGGTGCCCCCCCCCCGGCTACTGCATATGGGCGACAGAAACAGGCCAGGCTCTGTCGTGCGTGTGTGTGTGCTCCTTTGTCGTCTGTTCCCCAGGCCTGCTGGAGAGCCGATTCGCTCCGCCTGGTTTTGTCGGCGGGCCGGGATCTTTGCCATGGGAACAGCCATCGCGGCTTTGGGCCGCAGGCCAGGAATGCCGGGGCGGGCGGGGGGGGGGGGAATTCCAGCCGTGGACTCGCCTCTTCAGTTCAGCGGCTGCAACAAGCTGGCGCTCGGCTCGGGGACTTGCCGGAACAGGCCGGCCTGCAGATGGGAGCCACATGTGTGGAAAACAAAGAGGCCCCTCCACTGCCCGGGGAAACACCGAGGCTTCCCCGAGGTTCTCTCTCTGTGTGTGTGTGTGTTTTGGGGGTAACTGAGTGGTAAAAACCTGGCTGGGAGCAGGACCTTGTCTTGCCAGGGCAGCCAAAGAGACCCGGAGGAGGGAAGTGGCGGCCCAGAGGGGGTCCCGTCCCCTCAGAGGCCAGGTGGGGGTCCTCCAGAGCAAAAGGAAGCATGTCCTACCCCCACCACCACCACCAGGAGAGAGCCGGACAAGAGCTGTGCGTCCAGCCGGTCGCCGGATCCTCCCTTTTGCAGAGGATCTCCTAGAAGGGATCCTTCGAAGTCGGCCGGCTGAACGGGTTTGCTCTGCTCAGCGGCCCTTCGCTTCCGCTCTCTCTAGAGGCCACTTGACAGCCTAGCTTTTTCACATAGACTTCAGTGTGAGCAGAAGGTTTGTCTTGCTTTCCCCCGTTGGAAGTTTTTATAGCTGTTTGAGCCCCATTGAGGAAACGAGGACCCTTTTCAGAGAGCCTTTACGTGTTTTAACATGATAGGAGGCAAATGCGAGGGTTGGGTGGGAAGGGCGGAGGGAGGTTCTCCGGCGGAAGGGTCTGCTTTTCCCTGGAAGAAAAATCTGCTCCTTCTCTTTGATGTTCTCGGAGGCTGGCTGGCGGTGCTGGCAAAAAAAAAAAAGGCCTCGGGGGGTGGCACCAGGGCCTTCCCATGGCCAGGCAGCAAATGAACATCTAGGGGCTCATTTGGAGGCCTGACAGCTGGGACAAAGTGGCTTGAAATCGTTTGCATGTAATCTGTCTGCTAATTGGGCCTGGTGCGAACTCGTAGGAGCCCAGAGGGGGTTTGAAAGGTGCGTCCCAAGTAGTTACCTCCGATTCGCCCACGTGGTGTGCACGTACTGTCCAGGTTTCCTGGTCACTAGAGGTGTGGAGAAAGACACACACCAAGCTGAGCAAAGGGGTTAGGGTTCAATGCCCACCCTTCCTTGAGGGGCTTGTAGCTGAGAACCGTGGTGGGCAGATTTTTTCTGTTCATGTGACTCCCGTGTTTGAATCGTGAATTAGTTCTGGGTGACTTTGGGCCTGGGTTTGAGGGTGCCTCGTTGGGATTCCAGAGCTGTACGAGATTTATGGTTCTTCCAGCATTCCTGAGGATGAATGAAGAATGACCAGAAAGGAGTCCCGCACAGGCAGGAGGGAGGAGGTGTGAACGGTGCATACAACCAGGCAGCTGCTGCCAGGATAAATGTTCCCATCGTCCACACGATGTTCCTCTCCTCTCTGTCAGCACGGCGCCCTTTTCCATGTGAATTCCACTGCTTTTTTGTCCCTCTGGAACACGTGTGGGTTTTTTTTAGCTCTGCTTTGTACCCGTGTGTGTATGTGTGGAGTTTCCTTCCTGAAATTCACGGCTGTAATAACGGCTCTGGAGTCAGAACAACGGGGGGGGGGGGGGGATTTCTTACCTGTTTCATCACTTTTCATATTTTTTTTTATTTTGTAAAGGAAAGTAGCTTTTCTTTGCTGCTTTCTGGAATCAAGCAGTAGAAGCGGGGTGGAAGAAATATTCTGGGCTTGGTTCCAAATGGGCAGGTAACCCTGCGTGAAGCGGGGCTGTTCACCTGTTTCCTTATTTCTTGCTTTGTGTTTGTGGTACGTCACCTGATCAGATCAAATCTGCAAGCATTTTGCAGGGTAAAAAAGCACTGGACTGTCTGGCACAGTTTAAAAGCTGCCTGGAGACGGAAGAGGGAATGAAATGTGCTAACGAAGGACCTGGCAAACAAAGCCATTTTGCGTTCCCCCCCCCCGGATAAAGTCATCCGGGCAGGGAGGAGCCTTCCCCGGGGTAGGTGCTGCCACCCCCTGAGGTGGAAAGCCCTCATGATGATGTGACCCGGCAGCCTTGGGTCGCCTGACTTCAATTTCCCTTCACCTTAAGGTTTCGATAATAAGACCCGGCCAGGTGTGCAAATCCGCTTTCGGGCAGCGAAACCTAGATGGTTGTCCTGTACAGCCTCGGAGTTTCAGTTTTCCCTTTTAAAACAAGAAGCTGATGCTCATCCCCCCGGATAAACACGAAATGTGGGGGGGGGGGGGAAGGTTGGCAGGCGCCCGCTGGTCTGGGGCCAGGTTCCCCCTTTGGGCTTTTCCTTTGGCCACCGCCCTGTGGCTGTTGGGGGTCTGGCGCTGGGCTCCCGCCTGTGTTTTGGCATCTAGCCGCTCCCTCGGGCTCCCGTGGTTCTTGGGCGGTCCAGAGTCGTCCCCAGGAATCTCCTCTGGCCCATCCCCGTCTCTCTCGGTTGTCCCTTGACCTCGCCAGCCGACAGAGCTAAAAACAAGGCTGGAAACATCCAGGTCACTGGGTTCCCCTTGTTTAGAGTGCTTTTGATGCCTGGCGTGGGTGGGGATCCTGCAGCGCTGTTTCCTGGGCGCCGAATCTGACCCCGTCAAACCAGAAGGGCTGCATAACTTCAGCAGCCGCCGTGGCGCCCCGCTGTGCCCCTCCAGGCGCTAGTTTCACCTTGTGGCCCATCTCCTTCTCAGCCGCCCAGAGGGCTGGATGGGGCCCGCGAAGGGGGAGGGGGACCAGAGCAGGATTGGGAGGGGATGCTGGGCTTCCTCTTGGCAGCCGAGCTGCAAAAACCCTTCCTCTCTGAAATTGGGCACCTGCACGTAGAGGTGGATGTTGAAACTGCCCGTTGTTGCAGGCAGGCCTTCCCTCCGTGGTCACCGGAAAACCCAGGTCTCAGCGTCCGGGATTTGATCTCAGAACTGTAGTCTGCAGCTCAACCCTGCAGACACAGCAAGCTGTTTTTTTAAAAAGGAGGGGGGGGGCTCCATGTGCTCCTCGTTTCTCTACAACGAGCCCGCCCTAGATTTTCCCAGTCGTTGCACCCGGGGGCTTTGTTTCGGGCAGAGTGGCTCACACACGCTTTTTAACAAGGCCGAGTCCGTCCTGACCTGGGGCTCCTGGGGGAAACCAAGCCACCTCTGCCGCCCTCTGGGCCTTGGCAGGGGATTGACACTCTTCCCCCCCCCCCCAGCCCGTCTCCCGTCGGGGGCCTTCCTGCTTCCCGGTCCAAGGTGCGCCCTTGCCGGCTGCTGGTCCAGACGTGGCGTGGGCAGAGAAGACCCAAGGGGGGAGGTCCTGAGAAGAAAGCCGTGCCCATTTTCCTGTGGGGTGCGAACGGTGGGCCAGCCAGAGACGTGGTTGCCCAGTGGACCCCTTGTGCTGTGGCTGAGGCCTTTGCCCTGGAGGTGTGGGGGGGGACTTCTCGACTCTGAAGGGCGTGGGGTCTAGCAGGGGCATTCAGAGGGTGGCTGCCGAGGGCCTCCCAGGCGTCCCTCGCTGCCTTCTGGCGCCAGAAAGGGTCCAGCCCACCCAGTGTCTCTCTTTCTGTCCTTCAGAAAACCGTAAAGCTAAACTTTACTCCTGCCAGTCACGCTCTGCCCCTTGCTTCTTAGTCTGTGGTTAGTTTGGGGAGGGGGGGAGAAAGGGGGCACCCGTTTGGGAGATTGAGCTTCCTCCTGTATTTCTCCCCCCCCCCCAAAAAAAACAACCCTTGCTGCTTCGTTTCTGGGTGGTTGTCTTCTTGTTTCCACAGCCTCTGGGGAGGGTTTTGCCAAACGCTGTCAACTTACCTTTTCTCCTCTTTTCTCTTTCTCTTCCAGCGGGGATCTGACGAACTTTTTTCTGCCTGTGTCACTAACGGACCCTTTATCATGAGCAGCAGCTCTGCCTCTGCAGGTAACTTGGCCAGCCCCACCCTTTTCCCCATGGTGGCGGGGGACCAGCCCCATCCCATCTCTCTGAGAGCCCCTCTGGGCAGATGCTCCGCTCAGCCTGACCCGAGAACAGCTGTGTGTGTGTCTCCAGAGGGCAGGAACCCGTCTCCCCTCCTTTTGCTTGGTGTGAACACCTGGAGCCCCTGCGTGAGTCTGCTTTCTCCCACACACACACCATGTGCTGGACCGGCCTGTCCAGGGTGGGTGGAGGTGGGTCTCCGAGGGGTGGCCCCAGCTGCAGAATGCCTTTGCGCCCAGCCTTCTGCCGGGGCTGGTCGGTCGGTGTGGCCTTTGCCAGCACCAAAGGGTTGGGCCCGCGGAGGCTGTTGAGCCGTTTTGTTTGGGGGAAAGGTTGGCTTTTCTTTGCCTCTGTTCCGGTCGTGGCGTTCAGCTGAAGAGCTGGGGCGCGTCTTGTCCTTGGAAAAAGCTTTCCGAAGGGTGTGAAGTAGCCGTTCGTCAGGAGAGTCTGGCACGCGAGCAGGAGGGCAGCTCTGCAGCCCTGCGTGGCGTCCTGGGGGGGGGGGGCTTGGCCTGGGCTCGTGGAAGCCCCTCTCTGGCCACGCGAGCAGGCCACGCACTGCCCGATCACGCCGCCAGTGCCTTGGGAAAAGGCGGTCTGCGGAGAGGCGCTGTTTCAGCAAAGCTGTGCACCGCCACCCTGTGCCGGCTGTCCCTGAGAACCCCCTCCTGCGCCGGGCCCACCCCACGGCCTCTCCTTCTTTGCCCACTGGGTGCGGGGGGCTCATAAAAAGCAATCCAAGCGATCCGGCAGGCCCCTGGTCTGTCCTCCAGGCCGCAATGGCTCAAGAACGTGGTGTGGCCTCAGCAGGAGAGCAAGGAGGTTTTTCTGTGGCAAAGCCACTTTCCCAGAGCAAATTTCTGATTTCTTTTAAACGAGTGTTTCCTTGAGTTCGTTAGTGGTGTGGAATTCCTGCCCAGCGAGTAAGAACAGGCTGAATCGGATGAGTTTCTTTTTAGCGCCTCGGGGGGTGGGGGGGTTACTGACAGCCTCGTTCTCCAGGTTTTTCTTGAGAACAAACACGCGTCACGCCTAGTATCATAAATCATAAATTCATCAGTGCGATAAAAGGGCTGTAGATCAGGCCAGGGCGCTCAGCCCTTGTAAAGCAGAACTGGCTGCACTGGGCCCAGTGGCTTTCACCCACCACCCTGTGGGCCACCGAAGCGAAACCGACGTGGGGTGAGACGCACTCAGCAAGGGGAGGGTGGGTGGGTGTGTTCCTTGCCCTCGGTGTGGTTGGTCCAGCCATGGGAGGGTGGCTCTTCTGCCCTTCACGGTTAACAGCTTGCAGGTTTACGTGTGCGGCAGGATCCTCCTCCTTAAGTTCCACTTTGCCTGGCTGTGAAGTATCTTATGTGCGTGCGCGCGCGCCTGGTGTGGCTGGAGAACCGGACCCAGTCCAGGTGGCTGTCTGACTTAGAAACGGACCTGTTTCTCATGTGGACGGGTGGCTGGAGGGGCCTGGGGGGGGGCAATATTCTCCAATCATAAGGAGGGGTTGCCCCCTGTCAATGGCTGGTATGCTTCAGGAGCAGAAGCGGTGAACGGATCGTGCCCTCCAGTGGCTCAGGTGTTCAAGAAGGACTTGCGGTTTGGCCCAGGAAGGTTGCTCGCCCCCCGCCTTCTCTTAGCGTGACGGGGGCCTGCCTCTGCTCTCTTTCTCAGCCAATGGAAATGACAGCAAGAAGTTCAAGGGAGACAGCCGGAGCACTGGGGTGCCCTCGCGGGTGATCCACATCCGGAAGTTGCCCAGCGACGTGACGGAGGCCGAGGTCATCTCCTTGGGGCTGCCCTTCGGCAAGGTCACCAACCTCCTCATGCTGAAAGGGAAGAACCAGGTGGGGCCCTGTCCTCTCCTCTCCCTTGGGCCCTCGGGGGGGGGCCGTCGTTTGGGCAGGCTGGGCGGAAAAGCCCAGTCCTGATCCTCTCCTCCTTGCTGGGATCCATCGGGGCCTAACCTCTCGGCCGCCCTTTCCCCCTCTCCAGGCCTTCATCGAGATGAACACGGAGGAAGCGGCCAACACCATGGTCAACTACTACACCACCATCACCCCGGTCCTCCGCGGCCAGGCCATCTACATCCAGTTCTCCAACCACAAGGAGCTGAAGACGGATAACTCGCCAAACCAGGCGGTGAGTCGCTTGGGGGCCGCCGGGGTGAGGCCCTGCCCAGGCCTCACTGAGGAGGAGGAGGAGGGAGCCGAGAGCCTCGGGCAGGTGGGGAGGCGCAGGGCTAGTCCTCCTGAGGGATCAGGTGGGCCTCTGGAGGGGCCGGAGTGGGTCAAGGAGACAGGAGCGTCAACAGTGAGGGTGGTGGGAGGGGGGGTCTTGGCACAGGGGCATTGGGTCCCAGACCCTTGCCAGGCAGGCCAGGCAGCAGCAGCTCTTCGTTTGCTGCTTCTCGTTCAGGAGAGCTTAAAAGGGGAGGAAGAGAAGGACGACAGTCGTCCTGGGGAGGGGGGGAGCGGGTCTGAGCCTCCTCCGCCCAGCTGACGCCCGCTTTCCTGTCCCGATCCCTTTGGCCCCACAGCGCGCGCAAGCAGCCCTCCAGGCAGTCAACTCGGTCCAGTCGGGGAACTTGACGCTCTCTGCCTCTGCGGCGGCGGCCGTGGACGCCAGCATGGCCATGGCGGGGCAGAGCCCAGTCCTGAGGATCATCGTCGAGAACCTTTTCTATCCGGTCACCCTGGATGTCCTGCATCAGGTCAGAGACGGCCTTGGCCCCGGGGGGGTGGGAGGGGAAGCTTCGAGTGGGCCTCTGGGGTGAGGGGAGCGGGTTGTGGCTTCCCCCCCCCCAAAGCAGGCGTGATGATACCTGTGCAGCATCCCCGTTGCTCCTGTTGATCTTTTCCTTCTTTCTATGAAATGAGCTCCGGCCGAGCTGGGCAATGTGAGATCCTTAAATCTTTCTCGCCAGCCTTGCCGAGTCTCGATGGCCCCCGAGTTTCCACATTGGGGGTTTGGGTCTCCTCGGGGGAGCCCTGCCTTCCCTCACCTGGCGCCCTTCGTGTGTGATGGGCTTCAGTGGCAAGGGTGGGGGCTTGACCCCAGCAAAGATGAGAGCCCCTGTGCTGTGGAAGGCAGGATCAGCCCTAGACAGACCCAGCTATTGGGGAGGGTGATGTTTTATGAAGAGTGGGGGTGGTGAGGGCCTGGGAGCTTCCCCAGCTCAAGAACTGTCGGCAGCAGGATGCACGTGGAAGGGGGGGCAGCGAGGTGAGGGAGGTGCTCCTCCCCCCCCCCCCCCCGAGACGTCCTGGTGTGACTTTCCGCCCCTGCTCTGCGGGTCCCCAGATATTCTCCAAGTTTGGCACCGTCCTAAAGATCATCACCTTCACCAAGAACAACCAGTTCCAGGCCCTCCTGCAGTACGCCGACCCCGTCAGTGCCCAGCATGCCAAACTGGTGAGTCTCAGGAGGGCCGGGAAGGGCTCGCTTCTGCGAGCCACCTTCCGGATCGCAGAGGGCAGGGCCAGTGGGAAGAGGGGGGACCCCCTGGACCGCAGAAGTCGGGTGGGCTGGGCAGTGAACCCTCTAATGGCGACCCTTGGGGGTGGTCTGTGGAAGGCAAAGCCGCCGGGGCAGGGAAGCGGCGGGCGGAGGGGGGAACAGCCTGCTCTCTTCCGCATGGAGATGATGGAGAGGAGGAGGAGGAGGATGTGTGTCTGCTTTGTCATCTCTCTCTCTCTCTTCCCCCCCCCCCCCGGCAGTCCCTCGACGGGCAGAACATCTACAACGCCTGCTGCACGCTGCGCATCGACTTCTCCAAGCTGACCAGCCTCAACGTCAAGTACAATAACGACAAGAGCCGGGACTACACCCGGCCGGACCTGCCCTCGGGCGACAGCCAGCCCTCCCTCGACCAGACCATGGCCGCCGCCTTCGGTAAGGAGCGCGGGCCGAGGGCGGGCCGAGCGTCTGCGGAGCCCTGGGGGCCCCCCCACGAAACTGTCCGTCTCCAAGGCCCGTTGCTTTGCCTCCCTTTCGCAGGAGCCCCGGGCATCATCTCCGCCTCTCCCTACACGGGGGCCGGCTTCCCTCCTGCTTTCGCGATACCTCAAGCCGCAGGTAAGGGCCTCTTGGGGGGGGGCTGTTCCCAAATAAATGCACGGCTTGCCCTTCTTCCTCTTCCTTCTCCCTCTTTCTCCCCCCCCCAAAACACTCTTTGATTAATTGGAATTCCTCCCTCCACCCCACCTCACTCCATGGAGGGTCGGCAAGCGAGAACCTCCAGGACCGAGAGCCCAGGGCCCAGGCTGGGCTCTCACCCTCCGGGAAGCCTGTCCTGGAAACGACCCGTGGAAGACCCTGCCTCCCCTTGGGAGGGCCGCGGGGCTTTGCAAACCCTTCTCTGTGCTCAAAGCACCCCTGCGCATGCAGGATCGGTCCCCCAAAAGGCTTGGATCCCAGTGAAAGCTCCCGAACCTTGGCCTCGCTGTGCAACGGCTGCCTTGGCCTTGTAAGGGCGCAGGATTTGGCCTGTCCTTTAATGCAAAAGGTCCCCCCTCCGGAGCGTGGCTTCATTGCGGCGTCTCCTCGTCGTCTCCAAGCCCGGGAGAAGTGCCCCAGAGCGGGGGGGGGGGATCCAAACCCTTCCAACGAGAGAGCCAGGATAGACCCGTGCTTCGGGCACATCCTCCTCTTCCCTCCCCCCCCCCGGGACCGTTGGCACCTCCCGCTCATCCTGCCCCAGGGGTGGAGTCTGTCTGTCTTTTGGGTGGGTGCCTAAGGGGCGTTATGGGCAGGGGCCTGTTGCCTGCTGCATGAAGTGACCGGAATGTGCACATCCGTGGTTCGGGGTGTGGTGCATGGCGAAAACGAGGCGCTCGTGGCATGCGTTGTTGGAAAGGCCCGAGGAATGCACAGCTTTGTGTGTGTCTGACTTGGCCCAGGACCAAGGAGAGCAAAACACACACACACACACACCCCAGCTCTAGCCGCCCTCTCCTCAAGACTGAAAGCCCCCTTGGGCCCCTTTCACGCTCTGTACGTGGGAGGACTGGAAGGGAGCCCGCCCGCCTGCGCCCCCGTTTCTCTGCCCGGGCAGGGAGTGTCGCCGCTGTTGACTTTGCCGGTTAACGTGCTTTAATTTTTCCAGGCCTTTCCGTGCCAAACGTTCACGGAGCCCTGGCTCCCTTGGCGATCCCGTCTGCTGCAGCCGCCGCCGCTGCCGCAGGGCGGATCGCGATCCCCGGCCTGGCCGGGGCAGGGAACTCCGTCCTGCTGGTTAGCAATCTGAACCCGGAGGTTAGTGGAAAAGCCCTTCTCGCGCTTCTCTTCCTGTCCAGCTGAACTTCTGTCCTTGGGTTCCTTGTTCCTTTTTTAAAATTACGATGATGATGATTACTTTTCTCCTTGTTTTGCTTCTTCCCAGTGACTTTCCAATCTCACTTCACTTCTCAGAAAAATGCCCTGAGCCCAACCTTTTGCCCTCTGAGAAAGTCCGGCAGAGGAACCCTTTTGGGGCGGGGGGGGGGGCAGAGGGGCCTCCTTGAAGCCACGGCCTCTTTCTCGGTCGGAGCTTGCAGGCCAGAAGAGACGCCCACTCTGGGGTCCCTGGATGCACTTCATAGCGGGAGCCCCACGGTTTTGCCTCTAATTGGGCTATTCCCTTCACTACTGTAGGACTGGGCCCCACCCACCTCAACCCCTCTGGTATTTTCTCCTTGGGCGTGGGGTCCCCTTCCTGCTCCCCCCCCCCAGTTCCGAGTCGGAGTGACAGGGCCTCTTCTGTCCTCTTCCTGGGTGCCAGCTAATCTTCCTCCCGCCCCGCCCCCTGCAATTTTGCATTTCCCATACCCTGTGTTGGATGCCTTGATTCCCCCCTTTGGCCAGAAACCTTTTGAGTTGTTGTGTGCCTTATTTTTCTGCTCTTTTAACTTCTCGAATAATTTTTACATTTTTTCAGTTCCATTTTAACCTTATCTTCCCTGCAACCCCACCTTTTGAGTTGAGGCCTTGTTTGGGGCACTGGGTGGGTGGGTGGGTGGGGGGCAGCTTGCGAAAAGGACACGAGGCACACCGAAAATTGAAACAGGGCCTCTGTTTGCATTGAGGATTTACCGTATTTTTCCGTGTATAAGACTATACTTTTGTCTAAAATCTAGACTAAAAATTGAGGGTCGTCTTATACACGGAAGCAAGCTGAGGAGAGAACAAAAACAAGTGGAGGGGAAAGCAGGGATCAAAGTGATCCTGCAGGGCTTTGATCGCTGCTTTCCCCTCCACTTGCTAAGCCCCACTTAGATTTCTTAATTTTGGGTTAGAAAAGTGGGGGGTGTCTTATACACGGAAAAAATACGGTAAATCGGCCCGGCCGCTGCGGTGGGAGATTCCTTCCGCCCGTGCAAACCTTAAAGGGCATGATGAGCTTCCCCCCCTGCCTGCCATGGGTCACGGGGCCCTGGCTCAGCTGAGGCCCACCTGCAGGAGAGCAGGCCAGCTGCGGGGACTTGCCGTGGCCGTGCCGGGGAGCGCCAATGCAGAAGCGTGGATGAGCGCATAGCTGCCCGTTTAACCCGTTTTTAATCTGGATTTGCTGTTCCTTGTTCTGTCGACTGCCACTTTTCTCTTTGGGGCATGACGGGTTGCCAGCCACGCTCGCTGGCTTGCCTCCCCCCCCCCCCCGCTGCCGCCCTCAGCGTGATCCTGATGCCCCCGTGCCCCCACCCGCTTGCTTGGGAGAGCTCCTTTTCTGGAGCGGTTCCTCCCCGCTGGTGACAGTCCAAAAAGGAGGAGGGGATGTTCCCGAGCCTTGGTTTAGGGCCCTGCCCAGCCAGCCTGGCCGCCCGGTCACCTTTGGCCAGGAGGAGGCAGGCGGACCCTGCTCTGGGGGAGAAAAGGCCGGACCTGGGATGAGCGGTTTTGAGACTCTTCCCAAAGGGAAACGGCCACACGTTTCTGGGTTGTGCTGGACGGGAAGGCAGGCTCTGTCGGCTTCCCCCACGCTGCGGTCAGGTCTCCCTTACGGAGAGCGGCCCCTCCAGGCCTAAAGGGGAAATGGGGCAGGAGTGGGGAGGAGGCGGCAGCGGCCCCGGGTGCTCTCTTGAGGCCTCCTTGGCCCCAGACGGGGCGAAGGAGGGCCCCGGGTTGCTCCGCTAGGCAGGGCTGCCTCTCGAACTCCGCACCTGGTCTCGGAGGCGCGCACGGTTGGGTCCCTTGCCAGGGTTCGGAGGGGATCCCCGCCCGTGGTGCCAGCGAGGGTGGCTGCCCGACACGTCTCATGGCCCTTGTGTGTGTGTGTGCGCGCGTGTGTATCGCTGCGGATGGTTGGTTGTGTTTTCTTCCCCACTCACTCACTCACTCACTCACTCCTGCTTTTCTCTTGGGCTAGAAACTGTGATCCCTGTAGTAAAGCTGAACTAATGACTTCAACTTTGATTTCTCCATTGCTCGTGTAATCAGTGTTGTAGAGAACTTAATCTATGCATACGGCCGAAGGGGCAGTATATTCTCCAGAGGGACCTGGGCCTCCCCCTTCCATCGGCCACCGGGAGGGAAGACCGTGTCCTGGGGAAGTGGCCCGACGGGGGTGGGTGGGGGTGAGTTGTCTCCCTGGTGCCCACCTTCTGGTCTGGCTCACCGCGGCAGTTTTGGCAAAAGGGAGCCTTTGCGGACCTGGTCAGGCGCCATGAGACTTCCGCCCCTCTTGGTGGGGAGATGGCCCTCGGCTTGGCTCACGAGTCCACGAGGTGGGCTGGAGGGATCCGCGAAGGGGACCAGCCGTCCTGCCGCGCTCGGGAGCGTCCCTTCGGTGGACCTCCTTCCTGGCACCCCTCAGCCTTGCCGTTGAGCCTGGCTGGTGGGATCCTCGCTGACCTCTTGAGTGTGGCTGCCAGGGGATCCTCCCACGGGGGCGGCGTGGGGCTGTCAGTGGCCCTTCGGTGGGCTTGGGGTGAGCAGAGGCTGTGGATTGGTCGGCCGGCCGGCGGCCCCTCTGCTGATCCAGCTTCCTGCTGGGTGGAAGGCACTCCTCGTGAGTTTGTCACGGCCTTTCTGAGTTGGACGGAGCAGGTGGCTGGACTCTCCGGGCCTCGTCTCTGCACCGGGGGGGAGGCCGAGCGGTTGTTTTGGCACCCCTCTCTGGTGCCGCTTCCAGGCCATCCTGAACGGGGCTCGGAAATGGCACCGCTCGGCAACCAGGCCTGCCTCGGTTCCTGCCCGTTTTGGCGTCCTTGAGGGGTCCCTGCTGTGTTTTCCGTCGGTGCCACGGTCTCCGTTCTGTAAAAAGCAACCTGAAAATGAGCTTCTATTCCTCAGATAGCCACTGCTCAGCTGGAGAGGCTCAAGGAGCGTCTCAGAAACTTGGCAAGAGAGGAAGGGAGGAATGCTCTCGGATCCGGGCCTTGGAAGGCCTGGGCCGCTGCTGGCCACTGTGGGTTTTGAAAAGCTCTACGGGAGAGGAGGCGAAGAGAGACTTGCTCCAGGTGGGGGCTCTCCCTTGCCCGCCCCCGCACCCCCCCCCCCGGGAGCTGCAGTCCCTCGACCCCCGTCACTGGGTGCTGCTCGGGGTCCCTCTGGAGTCATGCTGCCTCTTCCCTCTTAGGTAGACCTGACTTGAGTAAAATGCTCTCCTTTTTATTGTTCTGTTTCACTAGGTTTTTATTTTATTTTTATTTTAAAAAAGCAAAATGAAACCCTAATAACTAGTTCTTTCTGTAAAACAAAAGTGTGTTTGTGCGTTTTAGAAAACTAGAAATCTTTACTGATGGAACACTACATATTTCTTTTATGTATTTACTGACCTGTGTTTTTTTTGCTACTTTTTTTTCCCCCCTTTTCTCTCTCCATCCCCCTTTCCCTCCATATTATTTTTTTCTCCTCCCTGATCCGGAATTTCTTTGCCAACTGACTGCACGGTACCCTTCTGCTTCCTGTTGTTGCTTTGAAACAAAACGTGTATATATATGTATATACATATATATAAATACATATATATATATATGTATATATTTTTACCAAAAACAAAAACCACCCCCCTTCAAAAACCAAACCAAAATCAAACAAACAAAAAACCAAAAAACCTTCCTGTGCTCTTCGGAAACCAACCTGCCCTCCAATATTAACCACCTTGAAAACTTCATCATCCATCAACCAATGTCCGCCATTTCCTGTCGGGGACTCTCGCCTTTCCTCCGTGGTCAACCTGCGACTCGGGCCACCTTCGCTCTCTTCCTCCGATTCCTTCCCTCTTCCCTTCCTCCCTTCGCTGCCTTGCCTCTGCTGTCCTTCTCAAAGAGAGTTACGCCCCAATGCCTCTTTATTCTTTTCGGTATGTTATCATTCACACTTTTTTTATTACCTTTCCCCCCCCCCCCCGCCCCTTCCGTTTTGAGGTTTTTACTTTTGGGGAGGGAGGGAGGGTGGGGGGAGGAGGGAAGGGTGGGTCCCGGGCGGAGGAGGGAGGGCCACGTGCCGTTTCGGCCGAACGCTTTAATGACGTTAAACGTGTTCCTTTCGTTTGGTTTGGTTGCTTTTTCTTTCCTCCATCATCCCCCCCTTTTTTTTAATTTTATTTTTTATTACACCAGCTCCATGCATGGTTTGGGTTGCTTTGCATGCCTTTTTTCGGGGGGGGGGGAGGGAGGTCAGGGTTAGGGAGCGGCCCCGATGGGTTAGTCTCATCCTGGCCGTCGGCACTCCTGTTGAGCGGGGGGGGGGGGTTGTAGGGGGAGCCTCCAGTGTTTTCAAACTCTCTTGAGGATCGTCCGGCGCTGTCAGGCTTTAGCAGGGTTGCCGTTTTAGCGCTGCCGTGCTGTAACGTGGCACGCACCGGTCCAGAGCAGCATAGCTGAGAGCAGGGGGGGGGGAAGAAGGGAGAGCCCGTCTGCCCGTGGGATTTGGAGGGGGTCCGGGGCGGACGGGTGGAGCCGGAGGGGGTCCGGTTGGAATGAATTTGGGCCGAGGGGGGCTGGTCTTGTTCCCTGAAGACGTGCCTCTTTTCCCTCCCCGGCCGCCTCCAGGGGTTTACGGAGACGTTCAGAGGGTGAAGATTCTCTTCAACAAGAAGGAGAACGCTTTGGTCCAGATGGCCGACGGCAATCAAGCCCAGCTGGGTGAGTGGGAGGAAGAAGAAGAAGACGGCGACGAGGGGCCCTCGAGCGCGGTGTTCTGCCAGGCCGCCCCCCCACCAGGACATCCCCTTCCCCAGGTTCCCCCGCCGGCTGAGCCACCCGCGGCCGAGGGAGGCCTGTTTGGGGCCAAGCCTGTGTTTGGCCACCCCAGAGCCACCCAGCAGGAAGCGTCTGCTTTGCCCTGAAAGGAAGAGGGAGGGAGGAGAGGCGGCCGTGTGGCATCAGCCCCTTTAGGAAACCTCTCCTGGTGAATGTGGCCGAAACCGGCAGGACTTTGGGGGGGGGGGGGGGAGCTGCCTTGGAATCGCCCCAAGCGTCTCTCCCGGGCAGGCGGGTGGGCTTCTTCCCCTTTTGCCAGGTCTTCCCCGAGTGGGCCGATGGGGGTCCAGGGGCCTGATGGGGGGGCGGGATCAGCCACAGAGGAAGGAGGGGCTGATGGGAACGCGATGCTCCGAGCCCTCTGCCAACGTCTGGGGAGGCGGTGTAGGACTGAGGGCAGGGGGGAGAGGGGGGGCCTTGACTTTTTCCGACCGCGTTGTCGGGCCCCCACCAAGCCAGCCCGTTGCCTCGCCTTGGCCTTTCTTCTCCCCAGCCATGAGCCACCTGAACGGGCAGAAGCTGCACGGGAAGCCCATCCGCATCACACTGTCCAAGCACCAGACGGTGCAGCTGCCCCGGGAAGGGCAGGAAGACCAAGGGCTGACCAAGGACTACGGCAACTCCCCGCTGCATCGCTTCAAGAAGCCCGGCTCCAAGAACTTCCAGAACATTTTCCCCCCCTCGGCCACCCTGCACCTCTCCAACATCCCGTGAGTCGCGGGTCTGGGTCCGGGCCCTGGAGGCCTCGCCTGCATCCCCTGGGTGTGGCCCGGCGTGGTCTCGAGGCCACACAGGCTGAGGGCCGTGGCTGGTCTTTGCTCCTTCCGAAAGGGCAAGGAGGCGCCCAGCAACAAGAGGAGCCTCCGGCCGGCCTTGCCTGCCTGCCTGCTTGTGGTTCCCCCCGGTTGGTCGTTTTGGGGGTCAGGACCCTTGCCCCACTGCGAGGGCGGACCCGGGTCCTCTGCAGCCAGACAGCTGGCGTGATCCGGGGAGCCAGAGGGCGGGAAGGCCTGCCCACCTTCCAAGGGGGTGTGGTGGGGGCATGGGTCAGCGCCAGGCCTTCTGTGACCACCCCCATTGCCTGTTTCCCCCTTTCCCCTCCCTCCCCCCCCCCCAGGCCTTCGATCGTGGAAGACGACCTCAAGTTGCTGTTTTCGAGTAACGGAGCCGTCGTGAAGGGCTTCAAATTCTTCCAGTGAGTCCGGATCCCCTCTCAGGCGGGTTGGCGGGGAGGGCGGTGGTTTGAACCCTTTTGAATCCACGGGGGTTGGGGGGCGCACTGGAGAGCCGTGGCAGGGCCAGACATGAGCCACGTAGAAGGCAAGGAACCCTCCTTGACCTGTGTGCCCACCCGCCCCTCTCCGTCCTTCCTTCCTTGACCGCTTGGGGCTTGTCTGTCTTTGGCAGGAGGGACCGCAAGATGGCCCTCATCCAGATGGGCTCGGTGGAAGAAGCCATCCAGTCCCTGATTGACCTGCACAATCACGATCTGGGGGAGAACCACCATCTCCGCGTCTCCTTCTCCAAGTCCACCATCTAGGTGGTGCCGCCTGGGGATCGGGGGGGAGGGAGGGAGGGGGGGAGAGCTGGCGGCAGGACGGACCTGACTCAAAAACAAAACGCCGCCCCCCCAACAACCCCCCCCACCCCGCCGTCTTAACGGGCTCAGCCCTTGTGGCCTGTCTTGCAGCGTTGATTTGAAGGGCTGACCCATCATCATCAACAGGGTGGGAAGGAGGGACCACTTCCATCATTCCAGAAAAGAAAAAAGCCACTTTAAAAAGAAGAGGGGGGGGGAACTGCAGCTGAAGTGACCTTAAAATCATCATCATCATCAACAACAACAGCAAATTTTATTTTTTTACGGGGAGGGAGCTGTTTGCTGGGTTTCTTAAAGAAGCAAATTTTAATTCACCTTTCTTGTTGCCTGTGAGCGAGGGGGGGGGAGGGCGTGACCGTCTCCTCTGCCTCCCTCGTTGACGTTCTCTTCTGGGTCAGCAGCCTCTTCCCTGGGAATCGGGGCCCCTCGGCCTTTCCTCCCCCACAGAAAAGAGAAGCTCTCCCCCCCCCCCACCCTTTGCCCTCCTGTCCCCCTCCTCGGCGGTGCCTTGCCTTCTCCAGACCCGACGCTGTGCCGTTGCTGTCCTTTTCGGGACACGCTCCCCGCCCCGCCTTCCCCGCACCCACAGATGCCTTCTGGGAGGGGAGGGGGCAGGTTTGGGATTTTTGGGGGGGCGGGGGCTGCCTTTTTTCTGTGGCCTTGTCTATCCAAGCTCCTCCAGTGCCTTAGGAGAGTTTTATTCCGCTCAGGGTGGGAAGAGCAGCCGCTGTGGCCTCCAGGAGGAAAGGGCCGATCAGGGGCTTTCTTTGGGGGGTGGGGGGCGTCCTCTCGCCCCTCCGGGGACCCCCGTCGCCTTGCCTTGCCTTCTTTTTGGGGTGCGACGCCGGAGTCTGAATTTGCAGGGACCGCACCGGCAAGGTGCGGTTACTCCAAAACGTCTCCCGGCGTGGCTCTCTCCCAGTCTCGGCCCTTCTGCACAGCCGGGGCGTCCGGGCTCCCCCCCGTGTGGGCCTGGGAGATGGGGGGAGAGGACCTTGCCACCCTCAGGAAGGTCCTGCTTTTGTGGGCAGGCTTCCCAATGGGCGGAGCATCAGAACCGGCCGGATCCGGGGGGGGGGGGCGCTTGGCCCCCTCCCGAGAACGGGTTCCCGAGGCCTTTGCACCCACCCTTAACCTCTCCTGATTTCGTCCTTCACACCAGCGCCTCTCTTTACCGGTAGCTTCTTATTTTAATCCCTTTTTTTTATTCCTTAGGGGGAAAAATAATCTTCGTTACAAGCCGCCTCTTTTTTTTTTTCATAGCAATATTTCCAGTTGACCAAAAACCTAAAAGGCAATAGCATATGTTTTTTGATAGATCAGATGGTATAAATGTGTCTGAGCTTGTTTCCTTTATATCCTGTACTCTTATATTTCTCTGTTTGTAAGCTGGAAAAAACAAAAAACAGTGCAGGAATTTAGTTCCTCCAGAGAGGAGGGTTGTGCGGAGGTAAAATGGTATACTTTGAAGAAGTATTTAAAAGTTGCAAAGCCCTTCCTTGTGGCTTCGAAAGGGGGAGAGAGACCCCCCAGAGGGGAGGGTCGGTCTTCCTTCTATCCATACTTAAACCTGCCTTATTTAAGGAAATAGAGTAGGACTTTTATTATTGTTGTTGTTGTTGTTATTATTTTTCCTGGAGGAGAACCTCGGCCACCCCTTCCTTTCCACGGAAACCTTTCCTGCTTTTTTTCCGGTTCCAGCGTGGCCTTACTGTCCCTTCCCTCTCTTTCTCTCTGGCTCGCACGAGATTTTCCAAGACAACCGGAAGCTTCTCGTTCATATCAGGGTTACTTCAATTTGTGGACCAAAGTTTCTACTTTTTCGTTCCTTTTTTTCCCCCCCAACGTACGTGGGTGTTGTGGCCGGTTGGCACCTCCCTGGCTCTGTTTCGCAGCAGGCCTCGGCTTCGCTTTATCCCTGGGTGGTGGTGGGTTGGTTTGGTTTTTAAAGTCTTAAAAAAGCGTCTCTCTCTTTTTTTCTTTCTTAAGGGCCATCCCCGATATTATGGGATGCCGTCTGTGCTGGAGGTGTGTGTGTCTGTGTGTGTGTGTGTTGTTTCCCTTGGGGGGGCTGTCTTGGGTCGCCTTCCTTGGGCGAGGGCAGGGCGGACGGGAGAGCTGAGCCCCAAGAAGTCCCATGCGGGGGGGGGGACCCCCTTTGCAGCCGGCGGCCAGGGCCGAGGGAGGGAGGGCCGACCGGCCGTTGTCCGCCTCTTTTCAGGCTTTGGTGGGAGGTGGGAAAGCCCGCCCAGCCACCCCCTGCCATGCCAGCTGGCCCACGGGGCGGCTGGTCAAACGACCCACCCACTGGCCATGGCAGGAGTGAACCCGGGGCCGAGGAAGCGCGCGCTCCTCCAGCAGACTGGTCTCTCCTCGGTCCAGCGTGCCCCGGATCGAGCTGCACTGGAGGACGGGACAGCGGGGGGGGGGGGGTGTCTCACCAGATGTGGGGCAGGGAAAGGGCCGCACGGGGGGCAGGGGGCTGCCTTCAGAAGGCCCTGCCGTTCCTCCCCCCAACACCAGAGGCCTGCCCAGAAGGAGCAGCGTGTCCCCCCCCCCCCCGATGCCTTCTGCCTGGCATCCTTTGTGACCAAATGGGCCCGTCTGCCCGACCCCAGCCCGCTATCCATCCATCCATCAGAAAGCAAGGTCTGGGGGTCCTTTTTCCAGGCTGGCCCCTGGGGGCTTCGCCCTTTCCAATCTTCCAGCCAGGCGGCCGAGGAGGTTTTTTGGGTCATCCCGGAAGTACGTTTTCCAAGTTCTTTTCTGGATGTGTGCTTTGGGGAGGGGAGGGAACGAACTGGGAGGTTCCCAGTTTGCCTTTTCAGAGCAGGACCTTGCTGGCGGTGGCCCCCCACCTTGCTGGCGGTGGCCCCCCAGGAACGAGACGGGGGACCTCCCGGCTGCCTCTTGTTTCCGATGGCCTTAAGCGAACCTCTCTCTTCCCCCCCCCCCAAAAAAAAAACCGTTCGCCAGACCCTTTCTGGCTGGCCGCCTTCATTCCCTGGATCTGCCCAGCCAAGCCATTGGCGACCGGCTTCTGTCCTGGTGTGTGTGTGTGTCGGGGGTGGGGTGGGGATTGTTGTGTGTTTTTGTTTTTTTCTGTTTGCGTGTGTGCCCCCACTGCCCACAGGGACCCACAGACATCCTTGCAATGAGTTGAGGGAGGGGCATTTCTGTCTGGGCTTGGGTTTGTTTGTTTTTTTGTTTATTCCAGTATAAATCCTGTCTTTGGGCTGGGGGTGTTTTTGTGTGGTGTGTGTGGTTTCTTTTTCTTTTTTTTTTCTTTGTTGCATGTAAATGTGAGTAAATGAGAAAAAAAAAAGGTGTAAATATTTATACTTTTTTATACCTCTGTGAGACACGAGGGGAGGGCAGAACCCAAGTTTTTACGGCGAAACAGATGTATTGTATATTTTGATAACCAGCGATTTACAGGTTCATTCTTGGTGGGGGGGGGGCGGGGAGGGGATTTTTGGGGAGGGGTCGAACCAAACGCCTCGGGGGGGGGGGGAAATTCCATTGCCTGGCTTGGGGAGGGGGAGGGGAAATGTAATGCAAAAAAAAAAAAAGGAAAAAAAATTGAAAATTAAAAACTATTTTATAATGAAACGTAGTATCTTTTTCTGTAGCGTTTAGTTTTTTGCTTGTTAGGATGCCGTCACTGGCTGGTCTCTCGTACTTCTTTTTATTTTGGCTTCAAATAAATGTCTTTCTGTATCCTTTTGCTCCTGTTTCTTTCCTCCTGTTTTTACTGTGCTCTTTTTTTCTTTTCTTCCCCCCCCCCTTTTTTTTTCCCTTTTATTTATTTTATTTATTTTTGTTTCGGTTTTGGTTTTTGTTTCTGCTTCACTCCGCACTCCCTCCTCCTAGCGTGGCTCCGGTCGCCTTGTCCCCCCCCCCCCCCCACCCCCCGTGTCCCACCCACCCACCCACCGGGGCCTCCTCCTGCATCTTGCACTCCCATGTGCCACCTGCCACTTTTTAAAGTTCTGCCAGGGGGAAGTGGGGGCAGGGGGGGGATCCTGCATGGGGTCCCGTAAAACCCTCCTTTTGGAAAGGGAAAGAAGCCGCTGGGCTGTTTCCTCTCCCCTCCACCTCCCTGTCCCGGGAGTGACCTAGCCCATCGTCCCCAGGGCGGCGGCTTTCGGGCCAGGGTGCCAGCCTCTGCCAATGGCCCTGGCCTGGGGCATACCTGCCTTTCTTTCTCTTCCCCCCCCCCCTCCACGCACACACACGCACCTGCGTCTCCTCCTTTTCCGAGCACAACCACCCGCCTCGTGACGTGGCTGGTCTTCCTCCCCAGGGAGAGATCCCTGTCAAATCGGGTCTGACTCCGTTTCCCCCGCCCCCACCCCTTTACACCTCCTCGCTCCGCTTGGCACGGCCGGAGCTTGGAAGGGACCTTAATGGATTTTTTGAGTCCAGCCCTTGTTGGGGAGGCCCCGAGCGGGAATCGAACCCCCAACCTCCGGCCCTCCCCACCCCTTTGAATCCCAGCGATTCCAGAGGGAAGGAATTGCAAAGGGATTTCCCCACAGGGGCGCGAGGGGGACTCCCAATTCCCATGAGCCACCTCTGGTCCGGCCAAGGCGCTTGGGGCACCATGGGAACTGGGAGTGTGGCCTTTCCCGTGTGCCCCCCCCCTCTGCCTCTCCCGTGGGAAAATGGGGGGGGCCTCCCCAGCTCTTCCAGGCCTGGGTGGTGGGGAGAGGAGGCTTCCCACAAGGCTGCCTGTGTTGCCATGGCAGCGGGGGGGGGGTGGCGCTCTCATAAATCATCCTCATGAGCGGTGAGAACGGGCTGTGGTGCTGGGCATGGAGGAGAGCCGGCGGGGGGGGGGGGATCAACACCACCACCACCACCCCCAGTTCGCCCCTTGGAGGCCACCGGCCTGGCAGACAAAGGCTTTCCGTTGCAGACAGACCCCCACGGGCCTCCCTCTGCTCGGAGGCCTCCCCCGGGCGCTGTGCCCCCCAACCGCTCGAGCCGGGGTTGGGCCTGCAGGCCCCTGGCCAGCTGGAGTCCGTGCCCACCGGTTGTTCCGGCACACACACACACACCCCGCCCCGGTTCCTTCTTTGCTGCAACCCACTTGGCCCGCCTGCCCACACTTCCTGGGCTCCTGGGCGTAGCAGCTTCTGGGGGGGGGCACCCTCTCCCTCCGCCCCACATAAAAAAGCCCCCTTGGAGAAGGGCAGCGCTGGGGGTTGCTGGGTTGGGTTTCGATCGCACTGTGAATGGAGCGGGTGCCTTTCCAAAAGCGGGCCCCGGGGTGGCATCCAGGAAGAGAGGATTCACACACAAAACCCACACCACTGGCAAGGAGGGGGGGATGCAGGCTGGGGAGCCGCCACGCTGGGCCTTCACGCCGCGCGCCCTGCCACTCCATCCCTCCTGTGGTGGCCTCCTCTTTTCCTGCATGTTTGCCCGGCAGGGGCTTCAGGAGGAGGATGCTGCTCTGGACAAGGGAGAAGCTGCTTCCTCTCTTTCATCTCCCTGAATCATCCCACGGTGTGAACCGGAGGGCCCGGGCAGGGCGCTTTTCGACAGGCAGACACGACGGTGGTGACATTCGTGCAGAGAGGGGAGCTTCTCCCACCCACCCATAGGACCACATCTCCCATCGTGTTGGCCGCGCCTGGGCAATCCCTCCTGGAGAAGGCGCAAGATGATCCGTGTCGATGAAGAAGGTATTATTGCATCGTGGTTGGCGAGGCTCGGGTCCAAGCGAGAGTCCCTCGGGCTCCACCTTCCACAGGGGGGAACTTTTAAAAGAACGTGAAACATGAAAAGAAACCATAAAAGAATCTAAAAGATGGGCTGCTCAGGTAGACTGCTCCTGTTCAGTGCTGTTCTGTGGCAATAACCCTCCCCCCACAGCCCTCATGGTATTGGTGTCCCTTTTTCTCCTCTTCCAACCCGTTTATTGATTTGCCCTTGTGCGCTCACAGCCAAAAGCTGAATGAGAAGGCGCACAAACCCCCCCCCCCCCCACTGGCTGCCTGACAGGATGCCCGGTATAAGCCTCAATCCACTTGTATTTCTGCACTAGCCACAGAGCAGACGGAAGGGAAAAGGCGGGCCATCAATGGCCTATCATCGGGCAAGTATGTTTTGCGGGCTTCTGTTCTCGCTTTAATATCCACTTACCATGTTGTATTTTTAAAATTCACTCCGTTGCTGTCACTACAGATGGGTTGGGGTCTGTTTTCTTTCCAAAGGTCCAGCTTTGGGCGGCCGTTTCAGAGCAGGGGCGGCCGACCTCCTCCTGCAGCCCGGCAGCGTGGGTTCCCGTGGCCGGTGTGGAACCGGACCGGTGGGAGCGGCCGAGGAAGGACGTCTAGGGTCACCCGAAGGAGTTCCTGCCCCACAGACTTCATTTGGCCTGGATGGGCAGACCTCGAACCGCCTTGGAGCATTTCCCTTTGGGGGGGGGGGCTTCGCTGGGGCTGGGGCCAAGGGCGAACTCCCGGTTCCAGATCCAGGAGGGAGGGAGGCAGGCAGGTGGGGTGAAGCCGGGTGAGGAGGTGGCCCCCATAACCTCTCGAGCGCCAGCTCCGTTCCCCACTAATCCCACTGCCCAGATGTTGGCCGGCTAAATATGTGGGTTGATCCATCTCAGCCGTCACACCGAGGACGCTGGAGGGGCAAAGAAGCCGGAGGCCCTCCCCTCCCCGGCACAACCCCAGTGGGGTGGCTGGCGTGGGACCTCTCCTGACCCCCTTTCCTCCTCTTTCTGGCTGCTCGTTCCTGCTTTTCACCCGCTTCCTGCTCTTTGGGGCAAACACCCCCACACCCCCTTAGCTCCATGACTTTTCCTGTTGGGCCCCCCAAGAGATTTGGGGTGGCTGGTTTTATTCCCCCCGTTTGTGAGCTCACAATGAATGCCCCGTCCAGACAAGCAGAAGGCAGCTGCCAAAAAAAAACCACACACACAACGGCAGGCGCCACCCGAAGAGGCAGAATTACGTGATCAGAAATAGAGATGTTCTAAAGAGTATTAAATCGGGCAGGATCAAAAGCATGCTTTGGGGCAGAAGGAGGTGGCGGCTCTCCCTAAATAGCAGCCGCCTTGATCCTAAAACGTGTTTTTTTTTAAGGGGAAAGACATCCAGTCACTGAGATTTATATCTGTAGGTCACAGATTTCCAGGCATGGAAAATAGAAATGTAATAATATAGTGCTAGATGCATTTTCCGATAATAATGATGGATGGATGGATGGATGGATGGATGGATGGAAGGAAGGAAGGAAGGAAGGAAGGAAGGAAGGAAGGAAGATAGATAGATAGATAGATAGATAGATAGATAGATCGATCGATCGATCGATCGATCGATCGATCTTCAAAGTCCAGGTTCCAGAGAGAGATCTCTCTGAATATTTGTCTTTGGTGGGATGTGTCGGCCTTGCGTTTCCCAGGGCTGAGAGAGAGAGGGAAGACAGTGGAGGATGATGTGGAAACGCCCCCCCCCCCCATGAACGTCACTCCAGCTGCAGGCTGCTGGAGAGGGAATCTTCCTCCTCCTCCTCCTCTTCCGAGCCATCCGGGGTGTGTGTGTGTGTGTGTGGCATCATGAGCTTTGCGTTGCAGGCGACGGAAAGAGAGAGCGAAGGGCTGAGCCTCTCGAGAGCTTGCGGGGGGGGGGGGCCTCGGATGGAGCAAACGCAAAAGAGCAGCCCAGGCTCCCTGGAAACAAGAGGTGGGGTGGGGTGGGGGGAATGGAGGGAGGCAGGCAGGCCGAGGTCCTGGCGAGAGGGAGGATCATCATCATCTGCCCAGGCAGAAGATCTTTCTTCTGGGTTGCCCTGTGAGGTCCTGCAGACGGAGGCCCTGGGCTTCAGGGGAGGGGAACCCATGAAATCCTAGAATCTGGGTGTCGGAAGGGGGGGCCCTCGAATGCAACCCCCCTGGCTCAAGGCAGGAACCCAAATCCAAACAGATCCGGCTGATCAGGGCCCCCCGTTTTCTCTGGAAGCCCCCCAGCGTGGGAGGGCTCACCAACTTTCCCCCCCCTGAGGTCATGGGGGTCACGTGGTTGTACTTCTCTAACGGTCAGGACGTTTCCCCCCCCCCCCCCCCCAATCTTCAGCCTGAATCCGGCTTCCTGTCGCTCGAGCCCACCGTGACCTGTCCTGCCCTCTGGGAGGATGGAGGACAATTCATGTCCTTTCTCCTGTCGTGGCCGGTCTCTGAGATGCCCCCTTGACCCTTTCATATTCTCAGAATCAAGGCCACGACCGAGCCAAACCCGCCCGTCCCCAAAATGTCACTTGGGCAGGAAAACCATAATTACGATTTTTTTTTTTAATTAATGGAAACAACAAAGAGTTACAAACATATCTGAAAGACAACAGGTTGTTTGACCAGTGGCGGCTGCAACACCTCCGTCTCCCGGTTGTGGACAAAACCGGCCTTTCTGTCCAGCTGGACCCCATTAATTAACCCCATCCGTTCCCCTTGACCCCCCTCTTCCTCTCATGCACCCCCCCCTTGCTAACGAACCCCCTCCCCCGCCGAACCACTTTTCCCACGCCATTAGTGGGAGACCCACAAAAAAACCCTCACACTTTTCCCGTTAAGCTTACACACCCCCTTCCTTTCTTGTGTGGGGTGAATGTTTAAGACCACCAACCTCTCTTTCCATCGCTTGGGAAGGAAGGAAGGAGGCTTTCTCCACTTTTGACCCTTTGGGGCACTTCCCCATCCCAAAAAAACAAGGGTTTTTTTCCCTCCCTCCAACGATTTTACACATTCTCAGTTCTTTAATTTCCAACTCCCATCCTCCTCCACCGATGAAGCTGAAGATGGAAACCAGCCGATGAACAAAAAACCAAGCCAAGGGCTGGCTGGTCTCCTCGGCTTGGCTGGCAAAATAGTGACCATTATATATATATATAGTGGCCATTAAATATATATAATCCAGCTTCCCCCAAATGGACTGAAACCACTACAGCTACGACTACGATTAATTCTACTTTATTCCCCCCGCCCTTTTCCGGTTTTAGCATCGCCTGGGTTTGCAGCCTTGGCCTGAGGATAAAGAGGGAAGGATAAGCTCCCCCCCCCCCCCCGGCCACGACCCACCTCTGCCCCCCCCCCCCAGGCTGGTTTCTCCTGCTTCTAAATCTGGCTTTATGGACGGCACTTTTCCTCCGCCCGCCAATGGCCCCAATCCCAAACCAGCTTCTCTCGAGAGCTGGAGCCCGTTTCCTGCCCCTGCAGACCAGGCCGTCTGGCTGTGGAAACCCAGACTTGCCACCCCCCCTTTTTCCCCCCTTGGAACCCCCCAAGGGCTCTTTTTTTTAAAGGGGGACTGATGGTCCCACCCCACCCACCCACCTACCTCCTGGGATTAAATACCCCCATTTCATGCTAACAGGGGGGTAGAGAAAAGACTGGCCCCCCTCACCACCCCCCGACCCCTCTTTCCCCACAAGGCTATACATTCCTTCCCTTTCCAGAAAAAAAAAATGTCCTCCAAATGTTTGCTTCATGCTTTCATGTCGACGGGTCACGGAGTGGGACCCTTAGAGGTCCACCATCCCACCCCCGGGTCAGCGCCGGAGTCTCAAGCGACAGCGTCCCTGATGGACAACAGTCGGATGGAGGGAAGGGAAAATCCTCCTCCGGTCCATCGGCATCAAGAGGGGAGAGCCCCCAGCCCCTCCCAGAGGGACCCCATCCACTCACCCATGACGCTACAGGAGTCCCTTGCGGTTTTGCGGATCCTTCTGGACCTCCCCCCTCCCTCACCCCTGTGAATGCAAGAGGCTGAGAAGCCCTCTTGGGCGAGGATGGCCAAGCCCCCCCCTTGCCGCCGCCCCCCCCCCCCCCCGCCCACCACCGTGGTCCCTGCTCCTCTAACCCTTGATTTGTGGGATGCTGGAAGTCGCCTCCAGCTGCTGAACAACCTGTACGTCTCCGGGAAGCCGCCCCCCGGCCCTTTCCTCGGTCGCTCCACCCCCCACCCTCAGCCACCCCACATGTACCAGTTTTACAATCAATCATCATTACAAACATCGTTACACCCGTCTCTGACTCCGCCAGGAGCTTTCGGCTTGTTTTGTCTTAAAGCCACTGGGAAAACGACAGCCGGCGTTCCTTCTCAAAGGGCCGACGGGAGACGTACAACTCCGAGCGAACGGACGGCATCCTCTTCGTTTTGTGGAACACGATCACGGCAAAGACCCAGACACGGAACCCACCCTGCACGGGAGGGTGTCCGGTGGGCACCCTCCAGTCTCACCTTCGGTGGTGAAGGAGGAAGAGGCGGAGGGGGGGCCCCGTCCCGTCACAGGCTGGCCCAGGAGGGCTCGGCCGAGAGAGAGAGAGGGAAGTTATTCCTTGAACCGCCGGCTGGCCTGCATCTTCTTGTAGAAGTTCTCGGCCTCTTCCGCCACGGCGTCCTTCTCTCCCGCCAAGAGGCTGCCGGGCTTCCTCCTCAGCGTGGACTCCCGGCTGGCTCCCCCCAGGACGGTTTCGGCGGCCGGGATGCCCTCCGAGGGCATCAGCGAGGCCCCGGCCACCACCCCGACCCCGGCCGCCACGTTGATGGTGGCCACGCTGCCGTAGCGGGACTCCTCCTGCTCGATGTCGCTGACGGAGGAGCCGGGGGAGACGCCGGCACTCTTGGCGGGCCGGAAGCCCCGGTAATCCTTGCCCATCTCGTTGAGTTCGTAGACGCCCTCCGGCCCGTCGGCGCCCTTCGGGGCCACCTTCCACTCCCAGGGCCCGTTGCCCGAGGAGAGGTGGACGACCGGGTGGTGCGGGGCGTGGGCATCGATGGTGACCACGCTGGCGCTGTCTCGCTCCGAGGGCGAGCGGTACTGGGAGGAATCGGAGCTGGTGGAGGAGGAGGAGGTCTCCGAGTGCTTGGGGGTCACCGACACCATCCCCGGAGGCTTCGACATGGCGATGACCTGCATCAGGCGCGGGGGGTTGGCCACCCGCTGGGCCGTCCCCTTCTCCGCCATCATCATCCACTTGGCCCGCACGGCCGAGCTGCTCTTGGGGGAGATGTTGGCGCCGGCGTTGGCTTGGCTCTCCTCCGGGATGTGGACCAGCGGGGTGGCCCCGGGCCTCGGCTGGATGAGGACCCGGGGCCCCATGGCGGCCCGCTCGGCCGTCCGCGCCTGGACCGTGGGGTACAAGGAAGGCGGGACGTGGTCCTCCTCGTCGCCCACCAAGGAGTCCGAGCCCACCCGCCGGGCCACTTCCTCCGCCAGGGTCATCCCTCGGCCCTCCACGGACTTCTGCTTCCACTCGGTGATGAGCTGCTTGGAGCGCGAGGCGTCCACGGGGACGTGGATGGTCATGTGGCGCCGCGCCGGGTCGTCCATGGAGGGGGTGTTGACCCGGGGCAAGGTGTTGCTGAAGGTGACCATGTTCTCCTTGCCCATGGGGCTCCGCGGGGCCAAGAGGTCCACGTCCACGCTGGCCCGCTTCAGGCTGCCGAGGGAATTCTTCTCCCGCTGGACCTGCCGGTTCATCCCCCCCAGGCGGGTCTGGGGGTTGAGCTCGTCGGTGCTGACGGACTTGTTCTGGTGGTAGACGGAGTCGTGGCCCCGCTGGGTCAGGGCTCTCAGGGCGTCCTTGGCTGGGGGGTGGGAGGGGCCCTTCTCGGTGGGCGCCCGGAAGTTGCCCACCGCGTGGTAGGCCTGCGGTGGGAAGAACCAGAGCGGGCCGTTACAGGCAAGCATCCTGCTTCGTCCGGTGGGTTGAACCCTCCTCCTGTGCTTTCGAGGGGGCCCAGTCCAAGAAGGGCTGGCCCGCACACGAGGAACACTGCACCCCCCCCTTTTCCCTCGGCTTCTTTGGGTCTCCCACCCTGTGGGGCTCGGAAAGGCGGTCGCTCACCAGGTAGGCTGCGATGCCGGAGCCGATGAGGAAGCCCACATAGACGTCAATCGGGTGGCTGCGGTACTGGGTGATCTGGGTCAGGCCGCAGATGCCGGCCGCGATGGCGAAGGCGAAGACCAGGATGGGCTTAAGGAGTTTGGTGCTGTCCGAGATGATGGAGTTGAAGTACATCTGCAAAGGAGACAGGCGGATTGATACTCTCAGGCGCCCTTCCTTCCTTCCTCCTTTGCCGGACTGGCATTGCACACAGCTGGCGTGGAGAGAAGGACGGCCGCTGAGGCTCTCCCTGCCTGTCCTCGCGGCCATCCTGGCCTCTCTCCTGGCAGAGCCCCGATGCTCTCTAGCGCCGCAGCCCCAGCCCCCTTGCCGTGACAGCCCTCCAGGCAACCCGCCAGCCGAGCGAGGAGACTCACCGACACGTAGACGGCCGCGAAGGCAGACAGGGTGGCGTGCTGGGAGGGGAAGGTTTTCCTGAGTGAGAAAGGAAGAATCAACCCCTGAATCAACGGGTGTCGCCTCAGGACAGCCAAGAGTCCTTCATAAACATATCGAGGGTTCGCTTTACTTCACAGAAAAAATCCGGCTCTCCCGGAGATCATTTGGCCTTCGCCGGGAAACACCAAACGGACCCGAAAGCCGCTTGGAAACGGGCCGGCTCAGCAAGGCCACCCGGGGGGGGGGGGGGGAGCGAGGCCACGCTCCACGCTTACCTGGCTGACAGGATGGCGTGCTGGTCCGGACCGGAGCAGATGTCCTGGGTGATGTAGGGGTTGGAGTTGCAGGAGATGCCCAGGAGGGTGTAGTTGGGTTTGCAGACGGTGAGGAAGAAAGGGGCGTGGTAGCCCGTGGCCAGCTGGATGACGTCGGTCACGAGGGCCGTGGCACAGAGGCCAAAGACGTGAACCCCTGCGGGGCGGGGAGCGAGCAAAAAGGGGTGCGTCGGGTGTGGGGGGAACCCCTTGGCCCCACCCATTCCGTCACCTTCCCCCGCCCAACCGCACACACCCCTGCGATGTAGGCCAGGCGGAGAGAGAGAGAGAGAGCAATGGCCCCAAGGGTTTGGATTCGTTTCTCAGGTCCGACCGCCCCCCCCCTCCGGCCCGGATCGGGGTGTCTGGATTCCCTTCCGGAGGGTGTGAGGAAGGGCCATGGAGAGAGAGAGCGCCTCTGAGCCTAACCAGAGTTATTCCGCACACCCCTGGCCACCGCTGGGACCGGGCAGGGAGGCTGGAAGGCCCCTCGGACCCCCTTCGGTCTCTCTCTCTCTCTGTTTCACGGGCCTCCCGGAGGTCCTTCTAGCAGGGGGGGGGGGACATCAATCCCTCTCCCTTACACGGTAGGGCGGCAAAGCAGGACTTCCGGGTGAACGAAAGGGTGGCTTAATCCTGCCCGGATTCCTTGGAGGGAAGAGAGGATGAGCGGAAACCTTTGGCCCGGCCCAGGCTGCTTCCAGGGGAGGAATTAAATGCCTTTGGAAAGCAACGAGCACCCTCATTTATGATCGTTTTTTTAAAGTGCCATAAGGAAGAGCCACCTGTTACTTTAGGAGGAGGGGGGGGAGAGATCGTAGGGGCCGGAGGGTCATCGGCCGCTGACCACCTTACCCACAAATCTGACCGTCCGTCGGAGGAAGGAGTTGAAGTTGCAGCCGCCGGCGTTGATGCTGCCTTCGGATCTGGCCCGGCCTTTCGTCTTGGACTGCAGGCAGTACACGACGCCTTCGCCCACCATGATCTGTGGGGCCCAAAGGTTGGAGGGGGTGGGCAGGAAAGAAGCAAGATTTGGGGGGAGAATGTTTCAGAGTTTGGAATGTTTGGTTCCATTCTTCTACCTGCACAGCAACATGGCAGAGATTCCCAGAGGAGAACAGCATCCAGTTCCCCCCGATGAGTCCACCCCTTTTCGCTCCCTAACTGGCACTTACAGTCTCAATAACTCACTCAGAGATATGGGTAGGAGAAAGAATTTTTTTTTAAATGACTTTTTTTTTTTACAGTTGTTTCTTCAGTGAATGGAACAGCTTCTTCAAGAAGGAAGGAGATTAAAAAAGGATGACCCGGTTGGGTGGGCTGGCAGGCCGGCCAGAGGGGCTTACTCACGGAGGCAGCCGGCGCGGCGAAGGCCAGGCTGAGGAGCATCAGCAAGGGGATCATCTCCTCGTTGGTCTCCACGTAGGGCATGGAGAGGGCCCGGTCATAGCACTGGAAGCCCACCTTGGCCGGCTTGAAGAGGTCGGTCAGCTCCAGGAAGTAGAGGGTCACGATGGAGGAGGCCACGATGGGCAACTGGGAGATACGGGGTGGGGGTGGGAGGCAGAGGGGGGGGCTTTCAACCCAGGGCCCAGAGACCCTCAGGATGAAGCCCACTCTCGCGCCAAGCAAGGGGGGGGTCCCCCCTGAGCTCCCAGGAACCTCCTTCCCCTCCCCGCCCCACCCTCCCCTCCTGGGGTCCCCCCACCGCCTTCCTCTGTTTCTTGGGGAGAGCTTGTAAAATAAAGGAATTCATCTCACTCACTTCGACAAAATAGAAGCAGGGCAGGAGCGTCATGCTGTCTTTGGGCGGCTTGGGCTTCTCCTTGGCAGGGACCATGGTGTCCGCCCGGGGGGGGGGTCTGGAAGAAGGGGGGCCGGGGGGCGGCCCTCGGCTCAGGCGCTGTGGAGGGACAAGCATGAAGCCCCCTTGGCTCTGTCGGCAGAGAAAAGCCAGCCCAAACTGGGGACACCCAAAGGCCCCCACCCCACCCCAAAAGCGGGACTGGCCAAGACCCCCCCAGGCAGCCTTTCACCCCCACCCCACCCCAGCCCTCCCAGGCCCTTCCCTGGCGTGTTGCATTGACCCAGTTAAAGCCAGCGGATCAATGCCCTCCTCTCTGGTCACACGGAGGCAGGCGGGGGGGTGGGGGGTGCATCGCCCACAGCGCCCCTCCTGAGGGGTGAAGGGAAGCTCCCTGTTTTCTGGATCCTTTCTTGGAACCCGGATTCCCACCCCACGGGACGTGGCCGGTCCCACCCCCTGCAAGTCACTGGGGAGGACCACGCCGGTTCGGTGGGCCACGGGTTGCTGGTCTCTGAGTAGCAAGAGACCCGGAAAGAGAGCGGTGTGATCCAGACTGCTGGGGATTCTGGGCTCTGAGCAAGGGGACTCCCTTTCCCATCATCCCTGAACTCCTAGCCCTAAATCTGTTGGAAGGGAAAACCACCCCGGGATGCATGAGTGGGGCTGAGCAAAGCAGAAAGAGGAAAGCCAGGCGTGCACAGGCCCCCCACCCCAAAACATATCCAGTTCGGCCCCAGGCTCTCCCAGCGGGCGGCTGGAACGGTCCTTGGCCTTCTCTTACGAGGTGTGGTGGACTACAACACCCATCAGGGCCACGGCAAAGGGGCTCTCTCTCGCCCAATCAGCCCGTGGGAAGGAAGATCCTGGGCTCTCTTGAAGCCCGAGAAGCTGGGAGATCGTTTTAATTACTCTTTAATTTCAAGAGTTTGGACTCAAAGGAGACGCTCTAACCTTATGCTTCGGGTCTTGGATTCAAAACATCCCCTCTCTAAGGTGGGAGACCCCGGGTGGGTGCAAAGACCAGTCCCATTCGAACCCACCCGTGTCTTCCGTCCGACGGTGGCCGACGGAGGGAGGGGTGTGTCCGCGGGGCGTGTGTGGAGAACCGCTGGCGGTCCAGGAGGGCTACCTTGTGCCAGCCGTCGCTGCCGGTGAGCAGCTGCTCCCCGCAGACCCTGCAAGCGGGTGCGAACTCTCCCCGAAGCCAGGTGGACTGCCACTGGACACGGAGGCTCGGTTGGGCCAATCTTGTGGCCTCGGCCGGTGTCTCCACACGGAATTCCTCCTCTTTTTTTGGCTGAAGAAAGAGGGAAGGAGGGAGGTGCTGGCCAGGGGTAGCCTCTCCCGGCCTCCCCATCTTGTGGCAGGAGGTTCCAGAGGATCCAACCTGGGGTGGGGGTGGGGTGGGAATTATGCAGGGTGACCCCCCAACGAGCTTCTTTCACCCTGGACAAGAAAAGGGAGAGCCTGTGGCGTTTAAACCCTTGGCTTGCAATGAAACCCTCTTTCAGCCCCCGCCTTTCAGGGACCGAGCAGACGGGGGGGGGCAGCAAAAGGGGGGGGGTCAAAAAAACTGGATTTCATCCCTATGAAAGCTCTCCCCCCCCCCGAAAAAAAATATCTAGGGAGCCCCAAGCCTCATGGGGAAGAGCCAGATTTTGGGGGGGGGGGATTTTAAGGGTAGGGGCAGAACTCCCCCCGAAACGTGGAGGGAAGGGGGGGTCAGGCTCAAACAACGCCCCCCTCCCATCGGGAAGCATCTACACAAACACCCGTAATGGGAAGCTCTCTGGGGTGGCGAGGTGCCCCTGTCGCCCCCCCCTCCCAGCATCGCCCGGGGGGGGGGGGGAGTCCCTGGGGAGCTGTTGCTCCTGTCCTCAAAGTGGGGGCATTTTTTTTAAAATTTGCCCTGGATCAACCCCCCCCCCCCTCCTCGGGCTTTTTCTGGGGGAGAAAATAGGCAAAGCCCCCCCCCCCCCGCAGACCTATTGTCTGGCAGGAAGGGAGGAGGAGGAAAACCACTGGGGGGGGAGAGGAGGGGGCTTTGTGGGAGGGGGGGAGAGAGAGGGGGAGGGAGAAAGGGGTGCCTTTCCAGGGGTCCCGATCCGCCGCACGTACCTGTCCCGCATGGGCGATGCTCCCGGGCGGGGTGTGTGTCTAGATGGAGGGGTGGTCCGCCTCTTTGGGGAGGGGGCGCCGGTGGAAAGAGGGGAGGGGAGGGGAGGGGGCCCCTCCCTCCCCTGGGCGAGCTGCAAAGCTTGGGGAGGGGGCGGCAGCTGGCGTGGCTGGTGGCCGCCCAGGAATGGCCACCTGCGCCCCCCTCCCTCCGCCCCAAAGGGGAGAAAAAAAAGAGGGGGTGGGTGGGAATCAATCCAGAAGCGGAGAGGGCCCCCCTCCCCAAAAGGAGACCCCCACCCCACCCCGACCCCCCACCCTTCAGCGCCAAAGGGATGCGCGGCTCCGCCTCGCTCGGCGTTTTTTCCAGCTGCGGCTGCGAAGACTGAGCACAAAGGCGAGGAAGAGGAGGAAGAGGAGGAGGAGGAGGAGGAAGAGCAGCAGACCCGGGTGTGTGTGTGTGTGTGTGCTGGTGCGCGCGCGCGCGTGTACGTGTGAACGCGCGCCCCCGGGTTTCCATAGAGAAGGGATGCGCCGGCCAAAGATGCAGGATTTGAGGACCGGGCGAGCCGAGAAGGGCGGGGGGGGGGCGCGGGGGGGGGGACCAGGAGCAAAGCCGGGCGCTTCGTAGGCGTTCAATTAAGAACCACATTCAGACCCGAGCCGGAGCCCCGGGGGGGGGGGGGGGGAGCGGCTTTTCTCCCGGGAGCCTCCCGGCCCCTCCCTCCCTCCCTCCCTCCCTCCCTCCCGGCGGGCTGGGCCGTGCGCAAAGGGGAGCGGGGGGGGGGGGCAAGCCTCCCGGCCCTACAGGTCTCTTCTTCTCCTCCTCCTCCTCCTCCGGCCGGCTTTCTGGAGGGGAGGGGCCTGCCTTTAAACCCAAGTTCCCAGACCGGACCAGTTGCGCAGCCACACGGCGGGGGGGGGGGGGGGCGCGGGGGGCGGGGGGGCCCTGAGGACCAGCTCAAGGTCGGGGGGGGGGGGTGTCCCCGCTTGGCCCGGCCTTCCTGGAAGGAACAAAATCTTGGTTTCTGGGGCAGCCAGGCGCGCGCAAAAGTCACAGGGCCAAGAAAAACGCAACAAGGGTGAGTAACCCCTTTAAAGAAGCATCGATCCTAAGGGACAGCCAGACTTCCCAGGGTTTCTCAGGCAGAGGATACACAAGAGGTGGTTCCCCCCTCCCTTCTTCTGGGGTTGGCCAGGGACTCTGCAGCTTGCCCAAGGCCACCCACTCTTCTGGGGTGCATGGGGGATTCGAACTCCCAACCTCTGGCTCCACAGCCAGATCTCCAACCCGCTGAGCTCTCCAGCCAGCGAACACCTTTATTCCACCATCACGATCTCCCCAACGGGCAAGCTTTCGGGGTCATCCCGGGCTCTTCATCAGGCCAGGCATCATGAAACTTGCAGGGGGAGGAGGAGGAAAAGAGGAGAATCCAGATGTGATGTCCTAGCCAGACACGGAAACCTCAGGCAAAATCCAATGAAACAGAACAAGACAAAAATGTTGTGGCACCTTAAAGACTAATATACTTTAATGTGAGCTTTCGTGGACACGTCCACTTCGTCAGGCTTCTTGTTATTTTAATTAAAGTCCCATAAGGGAGGCTGCTATTATGAAAACCATCTGGACGGGCTGGATTTCACCTCAAGAGGGGCAGGAAAGTTTTTTTTTTTTTAAAGTGCTTTCTTTCCCCATGTCCGTGGTCTCATGAAGGTATTACTCACCTGCATTTTTGGACATGATGCTGAGTCCAGGTCTTGCCTGAATTACAGAGCAGCTCACAGAGTCCGGAGAGGAACGGAAAAACTCATTCTGGGGGTGCAGCCGAAAGTCTAGGCCTGGACACGGCAAAAGACCGGGATGGCTACCCAGGGCTTCTAAGAGCAGCCCTGCTGGATCAGGCCGAGGGGTCTCCGTCTAGCCCCAGCATCCTGTGTCCGGCAGCAGACGGAAGTCCACAAACCAGGTAGAACAAAGCATTTCTCTCTCTCTCTCTCCCTCTCTCCCTGAAAGTGGCATTCAAAGCTGAGTTTGGGGACACAGATGCTCAGGAAAACTGGCTGGATAGCCCCATGGTTTAGGGATCTGGCTGTGGAGCCAGAGGTGGGGAGTTTGAATCCCCCATTGTGTGCCTCCTAGGAGAAGAGCCAGCCTAGGTAGCCATGGGCAAGCTGCACAGCGCCGGAAAGGTCTCCAGAAGGAGGGAGATGGGCAAGCGCCTTCTGAGTTACTCTCTGCTTGGAAAACCCTGGAAAGGGTCGCCACGAGCCAGAATTGACTTGATGACCCATGAGGATGAGGATGCTTAGAAAGCCACAGCCAGCTTTTTGTAGTCCACACTCCGATTCAAAGGTAAAGAGTGTTTGATGGTGAAAATTAACTGTAATTGAGAATACTCTGACTAAATCCACCCAAAAGTTGTCTTCTAAGAGTGAAACAGATGGAGAATATTCAAGAGGCAATTGTAAGATGTGTTTGAGTTGTAGGTTTGTGTGTGTGGTGTTGTTGTTGTTTTTTAATTGCCTTGGTTTCTCTGTTATGACGGATGAAAGCTTTTATGGCTAACGAACAAGACACGATTCAATTTTAAAAAGTTGGAGAGAGGAGTTTAAAAAAGGCGAAAACAGAGTCACCCTGGCCTGGGTCCGAGCCAGTTTTCATCCAGATGGCTTTGCCCCCTCCAAAAGGACTAGCAAAGGCGGAATGGGAAGTTCACAAGCCAGACGTGAAGGGAATAACAGCTCCCGGGGGTTCAGAGGTGAAGAAGTCCTGCACATGGGGGCTCCATTGAGCCCCTGTGGCTGGTTGCCACAGACGGTCAAATCTAACCCTGTAAGAAAGACCTGGAGGGCGCAGGGAATGGGGCATTGTCGGCTGCCCCCCCCCCCCAGGTCAGCTAACCCTCTTAGTGGTCCACCTTGGGGGGGGGGGGCTCCTTGCCCAGCGGTAAATGGTGGTGGCCCAGATACCCACCCACCCATCCTGGCTGCGGCTCAGTTGCCTCCTTGCCCACCTTGCTTGTCCCGTGGAGGAGGAGCAGCACCCTCTAGTGACTCAGATTCTCATGACTGGAGGTCTGTAAAAATCAATTTGAATGCCACACCTAATTGTGGGCCAGAGTAGAAGACATCCAGATGAATGATTGATTGATTGATTCCCTTGCTTTTCCAGCGTCCACGCATACAGACCACTTCTCCAGCTCCAGGGAGCACCTTTGATCGAGCTGGTTAATGGGAGGGTAGGGTCACAGTGAGTTACTTCCAAGCTGTGAGCAGAACCTTTCTGTGCAGGAGCAGTCTACCTCTGAATTTTGGATCCTGGAGAGCAGCCGAACAACCACCTCTTTTTCTTCCCTTCTAAAAGATTTCAAAGAAAGAGCATTTGCTTGCTTCTTTCTAGACTCCATCGTTGGCTGTCCTCCTTTAACACGGAGAGGGCTCCAGTTTGGAATTTGGTGTGCGCGCGTGTGTGTGTGTCTCATGTTTGTTTTGAGGCTCAAAAACTTTACCCAGGACAGCATTTTTTAATCTGGAGGGAAAGCATCCTCCGTGGAAACAGGATGCTTCCTGAGCAATCAGGGTTGAGTCTTGAAAGGACAAGCAGAGTTCAGATGGGAAAACAAGCCGTATCCTGCAGTTGCACAATTCGGAGAGGAAATCTGGGCCCCATCGTTTGCCAAAATGACCAGCTGGGGACAGGCCGGCTCTGATCTTGGTTGTTTGTCCAGGAAAATGACAGCCGGAGGGTTAAACAGGGGACTTCCTGAAAATATGTAAATACCTCTCTCTCTCCCAGAGTCAACGCAGCTGCTTCTGAGCCTCACAGCACGGCGAGGCAGAGGAGTTCGAGCAAGCCCGAAGGTGTGCACGCGAGCGTGTGTGTCCATCGACCGCTCCCAACATGAAGGTCTTGGGTTTGCCCGTCTTGACGGTCCTCTTCTTAGGCATCTGCGCTGCCTATGGTGAGTCTTCCGCCAGCACTTGATCTCCCCAACTTTATCTCTGCACATTTTTCCTCTGCCACCATCTCCCTTAAGCGTCTCCCAAAGTTCAGAGGCCTCAAAATATCTTGAGAAATTAAATATAAAAATCACCGGACCACCTTATTCCTCTTCGTGACTGGCCGCAATATTTAATTTTCAGCATTAAACGTTTACCTGCTGTTGGAGATAACTTAAGAGTTTCTCGCCCCCCACCACCTTCAACCCTCCCTGGGACTTTTACAAGTTTCTGCATGAAAGGGAGAGATTTTATTTTATTTAAAACATTTTTACCCTGGCTTTCTCCTTTTTTAAATAAATTGTTTAACTGGGGAGTAACTCTCTGGGTATTTCCTGCTGGCACGCGGTGAGTCTGGATTAGAGCAGTAGGGCCTCCTTTGAATAAGAAACCTTATTAAAAGAAATTATTTCCTGTTACTTAGGATCACGCTTTCCAAAACCTGGAATTCGTTAATGTCACCCAGGGCAAGGTTTTTAAAAAGTAGCTGCTTCCACAGCTTCTTGTTCTTTTGCTTGTTTGTCCGTTGATTTATATTCTTTTTTGTCCGTTTGTTATGGAAAAACCCTTAGGATTTATGAGAGAAGGTCCTGAAACGTTTCTAGAACTTCTTACGTGTCCGTTAATTTACCTAATTTAATGTATTTTGAGTGTGTTATTTTTATGTTGCTGTTTGCGAACCGCCCAGAGTGGCCGTTGGTTAGATGGGTGTTACAATAAAATAAAATAATTTTAACATTTTAACTAATGATACATGGCTTTCCGCCCTTTGAGCACCACAGAGAATAGGCTGGGAAGAAATAAAATTAGCAGGAGATGGGACCTTCCTTCGTGCTAAAATAGCCAAAAATAGCTAAACAAAGCTTCCAAACTGAGAGGCAGTCTACCTTTTAAACTCCAGACTTCCCTCCTCCCCAAGAAACACTGCATGGCCACTCCCGTTGGGCCATGCAGTGTTTCAACGGCGGGAAAGCGGCTCCCGGCCCAGTCCAGCTGGGCTCCTTAAAAAACAGAGATTTGGTTTCCAGACAAGCCCCGTGCAGCCTGTGCCCCGACAAGACCGCGGAGCCCTGTGGTGCCTGGAGAAGGGCGGAAGGGCTCTGAGCAGGGCCGCGGTCCTGCAGGTGCGACAGAGAGCTCTGGGTCCCCAGGCACGGAGCTCTGAAGGAGGCACGCCGTCCACGGAGCCGCGGCTGCCGACTGCTCACCGCTCGTGGTGATGGTTCATTCTTTTCCAGCGGGTCGCCCCAGGGGACGGATCCTCCGGGGCCAGGAAGCGGGCGCCCACCAGATGCCGTACATGGCCTCCCTGCAGGAGGACGGGAAGCACGTCTGCGGGGGCTTCCTCGTCGCCCCGCAGTGGGTGCTCAGCGCCGCGCACTGCCTGGAGGACGCGTAAGTGGCCTGCGTTTCTGAAAAGAACCCCCCCCCGAACTGTTCCCAAAGAGGAAGGGGGCTCCAGCGAGGGGAGCCCCTTGTTTTTGGGGTGGGGGGATCGTAACCGGACTCCACCGCCTGCCCCCCCTTCTGCTGCAGGGTCAACGGGACGTTCCAGGTCCTTTTGGGGGCTCATTCCCTCTCCAGCGCTGGGCCCCACAAGCGCCTGTACGACGTCCGGCGCCTCATCCCCCACCCCGGCAGCGGCCGAGACCACAACGCCGACGACCTGCTGCTTCTCCAGGTGGGTGCTGCTCACGGGCCCCATCGGCCTCCTCGCCTCATGAGTTAAGTGTCGTTCTTGCTCTGACTTATGGCGACCCCATGAATGAGCCACCTTTTTGCTTTCCCCTGCCCTGAGAGTCTCCTCTTCCAGCACTATCCCTTCTTTCACGTTTGCACCTTCTCAGCCATCTACTCGCCTCCAACTCATGGGCGATGCTACGAAGGAGCACTCTGCAACGTGTCCTCTCCTCATCAACCCTGCTCAGCTCCTGTAAACTCAAAACTTGTGGTTTCCTTTAGGGAGTCAGTCCATCTCGTATTGGGTCTCCCTCCTTTCCTGCTGCCTTCTCCATCTTTCCCAGCCTTAAAGCTAAGTGTCGTGGCTAAGAGATTTCCAGTTTCTCCAACCAGCTGGGAGACTCGTGCCTCGATGGAAGGCTTCCGGCTAGAGATGCCCCTATTTCACAAAGGCAACACAGGTGCAAAACCCACGATAAACTGAAACAAAAGCAGGCGACAGGCTGAAGGGAGGGATGGTGTTCCCTCGCACGGTGGAATCAGACTGCAGAATCAATGCAAAGGATTTTCCAAAGGGTTGAGGTCTTGCTTGAGAGCAGGGGGAGGGAGGGTCGGCAACCGTGGGCCTCCCTCCTGACGGCTAAAGCCGGCTCAGTCTTCTCAGGGCCACGACGCCTCACAGAGGACTCTTTGTTGGCTTTTGTGCCAACAGCTGGTTCCTTTCTCATCTCCTCTTTGATATTCTCTCTTTATCAGAATAATAAAGTCTGTTTATTTAACAAAGCTTTTTTCCCCATCCGGCCCAACGTTCACTTCCTCCTCCTCCTCCTCCGCGGTTCACAAGCTCACCTTTCTCTTTCCTGGCCTCTTTTCCACGGGTGCGAATTTCGCCTTGTTGGGCTTCGGGTTCTGCGAAGAGAACCGGGTGGACTTCCTTCCCGCTCCTCTCCAGCCACATCGTCTCCAAGAGCCTTTGTCCCAAGTCCTCTGTTTTGGAGCCTCCAATCCCAAAGAGGGGTTCGAGGCATCAAGACCACCCTCACCGTTCTCTCTTTAATTTTCGGGTCCTTAAGTTCAAAATTTGGTGCCCAAAATGTGCCACGCCTGCCCCACGTAGACCCGTAAAACCCTGCAAAGCTAAAATGTGGTGTTGATGTCAGCATGCGGACGATTTGTGCTCCCGTCGTTTTGTGGATTTTACTGACGTGAAGCAGGAGCTTGTACAGTAGGATCCTCATATCTGCGGGATCCGTATCCGCTGATTCACTTATCCACGGTCTGAAAATATTTTTAAAATTAAAAGGAAAATCCGAAAAATATATAGGCTGCGTGGTTGTAAAATGTGCTTCTAAAGACAAAGTTATCAGAACTGGTCACTAGAGACCATTCTATGAATTACATTTGCTCTTAAAATAGTGTTTGCTATAATCCACATTTTTCCGCATCCGCTGAACGGGTTTCCTGCAGATACGGGCTCCTACTCTATTTGCAGAGGAACAAGAAATTCTTGGGATACCACCAAGGAAGGAGGGCGGGAGGAAGCCCGTAGCATCAAAAATGGCACCCACGAGAGCCGTCGGTGACCCTCACCTGCAGAAAGAGGGACACTGAGGCAGAGGGAAACCACACGAATTGTTCACTTGACGTGCCGAAACCTGGTTGTGAACCTTCACACTCACCCTGAGAATCCTGACTCTTGGTGAACATGCCATGATAGTTGGCTTCTCCCTCTAACCGGTCTCTGTCTTCCTCCGACGCTCGTCCACCAACCAGCTGAGCGAACCAGCGGTCCTTGGCGCCCACGTGCAGACTCTGCCCCTCCAGAGGGAGGACCGAGAAGTGCCCGCTGGAACCCTGTGCCGGGTGGCCGGCTGGGGTTTCACCAGCAACACCGGGAAGCGCCCCGACAAGCTGCAGTACGTGGACCTGCCCGTCATGAGCCGGGCCCAGTGCAACGAGCGGGCCTTTTATGACGGCGACATAACCGAGAAAATGATGTGCGCCGAATCCAAGAGGAAAGATTCGTGCAAGGTACGTGGGTTCGAGCAGGAGGGGCTGTTTCTCATTCCCCGGGGCAGTGTCCAAAAACAGTGGTTAATTGCAATGTTGCTTATTGTCCACGAACTCTTATTTTTAATTGGAGGCAGGATTCCATGTTTCCTCTGAGTTTAGCTCTCAACTGTTTGTCAGTGGGGAGGAAGGAGGAACAGGGGGTGTTTCTGAGCTTTTCCTGTTGTCCCAAAAGGCATTTTAAATGGGCCATGAAGAGCCGTTGAGTGCACAGAAGACCTGCTCCCTCTGGGGATGCAAAGTGCTGGATTGTGATGGACCAACCAAAATTCCTGCATTTTTACTTTCCTTGCGGGAAGGGGGGGGGAGGACATGCTTCTGAGGACCGACATGATTAAGACCCTCCCCACACTCAAAATGTACCACCTCCGTCACTGTGTGAGAAAGACACACTCAATCCTCCAATACACGAGGACGAAGTGCCTGAGCACACAGGCAAACCCCTGTCCCTTAGCGTTAGCTGTGGCGACAGCACAGATCCCCCCTCTCCAGGAGAAGTCTACCTCTGATTATCAGATGCTAGGCCACAGCTCGCTGAAGAGGGCGAGAAGCCAGACGTTGGGCCAGCAGCGTTTAATGGAGTGGGCCATCATTTATTTTCTCTCTCTCTTTTTTTTTGGTTAATTCTTTTGCAATAATTTAACACGTTTGTTACGAGGCTTTAACCGGTTCCAAATCAAGCTCGGAAATCCTTTCTAGCTTTGACCACTTGCCAAAACCCAGATCAGTAAAAGCCATATTTCAACAGCTGCACCCGGAGCGTGACTTAAGATGGGAACTCAAACGGAAATGGTTAAGGCAGGGGGCAGCCCGGAACAATTTTACGTTTAAGCACAAATGAAAAGAGAATCTCGGGGTGCCTTAAAAACCAACGGGTTTTCTTGGGCCCCAGGCTTTTTGCCCACGTCTTTCAAGATCTTCAGAACAACCTTGTGAGGTAGTCTCGTGTTATGGCTAGAATGGAGGCACAGAGCTCAGAGAATTCACAGGGTTGGTAAGATTCGAACCAGGGACTTTCCAATTTCCGGCTGAGCCCGCCCAGATGCTACTCTGTGCTGTTCCTTTTTCAGGGGGAGGGAGTAAGTCCTGTTGAATCCTGTGAGCCTTACTTCCGAGGAGCACAGGGGTAGAGTCCCCATGTTAAGACTTCGGAGGCTCGAACCGTTGCTGGTATCTCTCCCTACCTCCTACATTTCTCCTTGCAGGGCGATTCTGGCGGGCCCCTGATCTGCAACGGCATGGCCGAAGGGGTGGTGGCCACCGGTTCCCGTGTCTGCGGCAACTGGAAGAAGCCCGGGATTTACACCCGGATCCCACCTTATCTCACCTGGATCAACGAAGTCATGGGGCTGGCCAACTAGCCCATCGCCCACAGAGGTCGCCTCTTGAGAGACAGCGGCCCCGGGGAAAGCGCTGGATTTCAAAGGGGTGTTTTTTTTGAGGGTTGGGTGGACTACAACTCCCAAAATCCACCAGCCACCACAGCCATTCTGGCAGCAGGATTATGGGATTTGTAGTTCCCTGCCAAAACAAACCTTTTTTGAGCTACGGATACCATTGGCTTTGCCGTCTTTCACAGCAAAGGGTTTTGCAAAAGGAAAAGCTGCTGCTTTTGAAAAAAAAAATCACAATAGCAGGAAACGAGGGGGTGTATCCGCTGATTCAGTTATCTGCTGCCTGAAAATACTAAATTAAAAAAAAATCAGAAATATGTATTTATATGTATTTCCAGGGTGTATTGATGAGGCAGAACAGGCCACTAGGAGGTGCCAGAGACTATGTAATGTATAACGTTTGCTATTTCCACATTTTTCAGTATCCGCTGGTGGGAGAACCGATCTCCCATAGATACTGTGGTCCTGCTGTATTCATTTGGGGAAAATACACCCTGCGATGGTTCTGTGGCTCATTAAGAGGCACCTATCCCATTATCTTAAAGCAAGGCGCGCTTCTGTTTCTTTCCTAATAAAATATAGCAATTGTGTATATGAATAAACAGCACACAGCATCACAAAAAAGACTCTCTCTTGTATCCGGCTTTTGTATTTTAAGGAGCTTTTTCCTCTTTTTAAAAAAAGTTTTTCAAAGGCGGGATGAGGCTTCCACCCCCATGGGCTCGTGGAGTCTCTGGGAAAGAAACCAAAAACAGCAGAGTGACAGCCGACGGGTGGATTGCCGAGAAGGAAATGCACAATCTGGTCCAGCTCGTAATTTCACACACCCGCCCGAGAAGCTGAGTCTAAGTTTAGGATCCGCAATGAATCCTTCGTGGCTCCTCCTTCAGCCGTCACAGGGTTGAAGGGATCATCGGTGATTCGAACTGAGCAAATAGCAAGTCTCTGAGTTCAGCAGGCTGAGCAGCAGGCGTCAAAGGTGTGTACAGTGGGAACCCCGTATCCGCGGGACCAGTATCCGCGGATTGACTTATCCACGGTCTGACAATATAAAAAGAAAAATGTGCAGAAATAGGCTTTTCGGATGAAGTTACCAGAACTGGCAAATTCCATCATCCCTCACTATGCTGCCTGGGGATGACGGGAGTTGTAGTCAAGTGATAGCTCACACACAAACACCACCATGATAAAGCCCGGCAGCGGAACAGTGTTTCTAAATTTCCTTCGTTCATGTCTGAAGCCAGCCGGAAATCCCAACCTTTCTGTTCCTTGGGAGGCTTCTTCTGTGCCCCCCCCCCCCCCTTTTCCTAATTATGGGCTATGCCCAAGGCCCTTCGTGGGCCAGAGAGCCCGCCTGCCTGCCTGCCTGCCTTCCTCTTCCTCCCTCCTCCGCAGCCGTAGGGGGTGTGCGTGCCCTGCTCACGAGTAGCCGAGGGGCATCCGCTTCCACAGCCCTCCGCAGAGGCAGGTCTTGAGCCAGCGCTGCTCCCACTGCTTCACGGCCGTGGCCTTGTTCGGGGGAGCGCAGCATCGTGACGCAGCCGCACCTGGAAGGGGGGGGAAGAGGAGAAGAGATGGTGACGCCCAGAGTAGCCCTGGCCCCCATCCATTCCCCCTTCCGCTTGTGGGGAGGGAGGGTGGAGGTGTACAGGGGGCAGCCTCAGGGCTCAATTTACCTGCTACCCCCCCCCCCCCCCTCAATCCAGTCCCTAGGATCTCTTTCTCTCTCTCACACACACACACACACACACACACATTTTGAAAAAAATGCACACTCCAATCCTACAGAGTTTGGGTTTTGAGGGGCCCCTAGCAGTAGAGAACTCGCTGAACATTTTATTATTATTATTTTGTTTAAAATACAGGAGGTTCCCCCATATCTGCGGGATCAGTATCTGCTGAGCCCCTTATCCACGGTCTGAAAATATTAAAGGAAAAATCCTAAAAATATAGATTTCTAAAGATGACGTTACCAGAACTGGTCACTAGAGAGAGCCAGAGACCATTGTATGGACAGCGTTTGTTATTAAAATAGCGTTTGCTACAATCCGCGTCTTTCAGCGGTCTTGAAATCAATCCCCTGTGGATACGGGGGTCCTACTGTATATAGGGGCTTGGATTTTAACGGGCCTCGGTGGTGTGGCGTAGTGGTTAGAGCGCCAGACCTATGTTTGTGTCCAAACCTTGGCCGTGAAATCAGCAGGGCCGCCTGGGGGAAGCCTTCCTCTCCCTCTCTCTCTCTCTCACCAAGAACTACCTCGCAGGGCTGTCGTGGGGGCTCAAAGAGGTGGGGCAGCAAAGCCACAGAGGCCGCCTTGAAGCTCCTTACAGAAGAGGGGAGGCGAGGGGGGTGGAACTGTAATTAAGGGAAGGGCAATCACCTGGTGCAGGATTTGCATTCCTCCGTGGGATACGTGCCGAGGTAGATCCGCCGCAGGTGGTCGATCTTGGGCTGCCCAGGGGCCCTGGAGTGGAAGGGGGTGTCATGAAACACGGCCCCTTGCGCCGGGGAGGGGGGCTCCGCGACCCAATTTTCTGAGACAACCCCCCCCCCCCCGGCCGGAGACCCTCCCCAAACGGCCCACCTGGCAAAGGCATCCAACTGGAGCGAAGCGGCGTGCCCGGCCAGGGCGGGGGGCTTCCCGAACTGGAGCCGGACCGGCTGCTTGTTCTGGAGTTTGCACATGATGGCGTCGTTGACGGGCAGCCAGTCGAGGTTCGGGATGAGCAGCTGGCTGGGCAGAAGGCAGCATTCATCCATCAGGGCATCGTCCGGCTCGCTCGGGTGGTTCTCGTCCCGGCCTTTTGGGGGGGGAGGGGTTGGAAAGGAAAGGAGAAGAGGCTTCAGGCAGAGGAAGGCGGCCGCTCCCTCCCAGCAGCACCCTTGGCCCCGATCCTGACACCAGCGGGACCCCGAGGGACTCACAGCAGATCCACAGCTTGGTGAGGAGGCGGAAGAGGAGCGACATGCTGTCCTGGGTGTCGGAGGTGGCCGTGTAGATGGGGAGGCAGCTCGGCTTCAGCAGGCCCCAGATGCGGATCATGACCATCAGCTCTCGCAGCATACTCAGGGCCGCCCCGTCACGCAGGAAGCTGTGACCGGGGCGGACAGGGCCGGATCCCTAGGGGAGGAGCAGGGGAAAAGAGGAGACGTGGCCCGTCAGTCCCCAAGGGCTGCACTGGGCAGGCCTGCCCTCGCAGTCAGCAAACGACGAAGCCCCTCGTTGCACGAGCCCCCAGGAGCCCTAATATTCGTAGGAAAAAGTGAACCACCTCGATGAAGTCATGATCCGTGTGTGTGTGTGTGTGTGTGTGCGTCCCTCTCAGAAGGCCTTTCGTGCAATTCTGCACGTGGGTGAGAAAGAGGGAGGGAGGGGGAAGCATCCCGGTAGACTTCACCTGATTCGGGAGGCTCGCCAGCAGGTAGAGGACGAAATCGCCGACCCACTGGATGAGCTGCTGGAGAGACTGCAAGGTGGTCATCTCCAACACAAACTCCTCGGTCTTCAGGTTGATCATCACTTTGTCAATATCTGGAAGGAAGAAGGGAGCGAAAGTTTGCCAGAATTCAAAAATCCATCCCTGTCATGGGCCAACCTCCCAGAGTGCTCCCCCAGGGCCAATCCATCATCTATTGGGAAGAGACGGTCATTCACGCAGGGAATCCAGAATGAATCCCGGACGGGTCCCGGTCGTCCGGCAGCCGCGGCCTCCCAACCCACCGACGTCCGTGATCTTAGAGCAGATCTCGGTCAGCCGGTCGCCGGGGCTTTTGTCCGGGGTGTTGAGGACGGGAGGTCGGAGCAGCGACTTGAGGGTGCAGCTGATGGCGCTGAGGAAGAGTTTGGCGTGGTAGTCGCAGACGCGGGCCACCGTGGCCGAGGAGAGCTTGCAGAGCGAGGCCTTCATGGCGATGATGCGGGTGGAGAGGACCTGGGCGCCGAGGGAAGACGGGATGGGGATTGGGCTGGCTTCAAATACCTTTGCCCCCCCCCCCGCCTTTCTCCTTAAAAAAGGACCCAAAGGGGCTCGCCTTGTTAAAAGACAATATCTAAAAGTCAAGTGCAATAAATATCCCCACCGCCACCAATGAAAAAGTGACTGGAAGAGCCATGGCAGTCCGCAAAAAAGAAGAGAGGGAACTGGGGCCGGCAGGATGTGACCGTGCGGGGGGGGGGGGGAGGGCGCCCCACCTGCTGCAGGGCCGCATTCTGGCGCATGTACTCCTCGTGGAGTTTCTCCACCAGGTTCTGGACCATCCCGGGCTGGACGTGGAGGAGGATGTCCCACCAGTCGTAGCCGGTCACCATGCAGTACTCCAGCAGGAACAGCAGGTGGCGGAGCGAGATGTTGACGTCCAGGATGTGGCCCATGGAGGGCGAGATCCGGAGCATGCTGAGCTGCAGGAGAGCCGGGCGTTGAGAGAGAGAGAGAGAGAGAGAGAGAGAGAGAGAGAGCGCTCAGTAGCCGCTGGAATCCCTGGGCTTCCCTTGGGGAAATGGTTACTCTGCACCCCCCGGCTGTTTAGGCAGCTTATGTCCATTTCCAGGGTCACTCCACACACACACACCCCTCCTGGGCTCTCCGAGGCGCACCTTCCCGTGGCTGTCGATCCCCACCAGGGCCAAGGAGGTCCAGGACATCTGCAGGGCTTTGAAGTGGACTTGAGGGCCGCCGGGCCGCCTCTTGATGGCCGGCTCGTCCCCCGAGCGCTGGGAGGAGGCCCCATAGAAGACGGCCATGGCCTGGAGGGAGAGGCGGTGGATGATCTGGATGCTGCCGTCGTGGAAGGCCAGAGCGAGACCTGGGACCCCAAAAAAGAGAGAGAGGGAGGGTGAGAGAGAAGTGGGGAGGACCATCTGAGTGGGAAACATACATGGAGAGCAGGTGTTAGCCAATATAGGGTGAAATACAGCAAGACCCCCTTATCCGCGGGATCAGTATCCGCTGATTCACTTCTCCACGGTCTGAGAATATTAAAAATGTTAAATGAAAAATCCCATAAATGTATATTACTAAAGTCAAAGTTACGAGAACTGGCCACTAGAAGGAGCCAGAGACCATGCGATGTATAGCGTTTGCTATTATCTGTGTTTTTCAATATCCACAGGGGGAGGGCTTGGAACCGATCCTCCGCGGAGAAGGGGGTCCTACTGTATGAAAATGCAGCCGCTTCCTTTGAAGTTCCTGCCAGAGAGCACGTCCCATCCGTCCGAAGGAGGCAGCAACGAGCAGGAAAGGGCAGGGGAAGATGGGACGTGTGTTCCAACAGCCCCCCCCCCCCCCAGGAGCAAAGAGAGAGATGGGCCAAAGGGTACGGCCCGCCAGCGGCCCTCCTCACCCAGGCCCGGGAAGAACTTGGTGTCATTGGCCACTTTCAGGTCGGTGCTGGTCAAGGAAATGGGTAGCTTGGGGAGGGCCACGGCCGACACCCGGTCCAGGTCGTTGGTGGCCGAGAGGATGCGCCACTTCAGGATCATGGGGGGCTTGTCCCCGACTGAGGAGGAGGAAGAGGAAAAGGGGGGACACGGCCATTAAGACAAGGAGACGGAGCCCAAAGGGTGGGACACACAGGCAGAGACACCCTCCAAGCCTCACCCTGCGGCTTGCCTCTCTGCTCTCTCTCTCTCTCTCACACACACACACACACACAGAAACGGATCTACACGTTGTTGGGGTCAAAACAACCCTCCATTAAAAAGCCATCTGCGCTGCACAGGTGGGGAGCCAATTTAAGTCGTTGCCAAATAGTTCATTAGGGACAAAAACAGGTAAGGTGTTCAATTAAGTTGTTCCCCGGGGAAGCGTCGGGGCGCCCTGTTCCGAAGGAGCAGCGGGAGTTAAGTGGCTTTCCACAATTAAAAATTCCGTCAATTAAAATGCTCCCCTTTTGTGTGAGTGAGTCTGTGTGCGCGCGCTTTTGTCTCTTTCCTGCGTCAACGAAATGGCTGTCATTTCAGACGCATTACAGTAAATATCCATTCATTCATTCATTTCATTTTAAATATTTTTACTCTCCTTAAAAACAACCTGAAAGGGAACAGAGAGCGGGAAAAAGAGAAGTGGAAGAGGAATTTTAAAGCAGCTGGAAGTCAGAACGTGATGAACGAGTGACAGCTGCTTCTTAACCACTAGGCCACCCTGCCGCCACCAGTTATAAAACCCTTGAATTGCCACCTTTTTAACACAAGGTGTGCAGAGGCCCTGTTTAAAGGAGAAAATATATATTCCAGGAACCCAACATGAAAGAGTTTCACAAAAGAAAGAGGTATATTCAGGGAGGTGCTCCCACCTCTGGGTTCTCGCCCGGGGGTACCGCTTAGCCTAAAGCAGCCTCAGGTTCGGAGGATTTGGGTTCAAATCTCCGAACCCAGCCCCGAAACGCACAGGGTGAGCTTGGGCCGGCCCTAAATCTCACCCTGACACGCTATGATGAGAGAGGGCAGGAGGAGGGCAGGAGGAGGGGTGAGAATTCCCACTTCCTGCCAGAAAGGGGGAGATGTGAGTTGAACTCATTGTAAATGAATAAGCAAAATCGAACTTTCTCCCAAACATCTCCCAAAAACAACAATTCAGAAAAGTGCAGGCACAGTAAGAACTACGTGTGTGTCTGTGTGTTTTTCTTTCTGGGGGGTGTCCTTTCTCTCAAAAAAGAGGCAGTGCCAGCCACCCCCCCACACTCACCAGTGGGCGAGATCTGCTGGAATATGTTGTTGACGGGTAAGCCTTCTTTCCGAAGAGACCAACACTCCACGATGCTGTTGTTCTGGTTAGAGGCGCAGAGCAACATCTGGGGGGTGGAAAGCCAGGACCTTGGTTTGATTTCGCTTTATAGAACAACGCCCCCCCTCAAAAAAAACCTTCCTTAGCCAAAGTCCCTCTGGGCTGTGCCCAGCTTGTCTGGAGCAGAAAATACAGAAGGACCACCGTATCCACAGGATCAGTATCTGCTGATTCACTTCTCCACGGCCTCAAAATATTAAACATATTAAGAGAAAAATCCTAGAAATACATGTTTCTATAGATGTAGTTACCAGAACTGGCCACTAGACGGAGCCAGAGACCATGCTATGCATAGGGTTCACTATTATCTGCAGTTTTCGACATCCACAGGGGGGCTTGGAACTGATCCCCCACAGATACAGGGGTCCTACTGTAAAAAAACAAAGGAATAAACAATTATAGAGTGCAAGACTGGAAAAGGGGTGGACTTGCCTGCTCGGACATGTCCCGCGCGAGGAACTTCAGGTGGGTGATGGCCAGGTACTTATCCTTCCGGATGGGGTCCGTGGTGCAGCGCATGAAGAGGGAGGGCAGGATCTCGGTGTCGATCTTACACTTCTCGTTCACGACGCTGACGCAGACCTTGTAGAACTGGACCGGGGAGGCGCTGCTGCCGTCGGAGGTGGCCACCACGATGTTGCCCCCGCCCGTGAAGGCGATGTCGGCCAGGGCCACCCGGCAGCGCAGCCGGCAGAGGTGCTCCATGGCGGTCAGCACCTGCCCATTGGGCTTCAGCAGCGAGACGGTGACCAGGCCGCTGATGGTGACGGCGATCCAGCCTTCCATGGGCTTCCCGCCGAAGACGGTCAACGACGGCGAGAACTTGACCCGCGAAAACTTCTCCCCAAAATTCGGGGCTCCAGACTGGGAACGGAAGGAGGCCGGAGCCGTCCACAGAGACGGGGAGGAACAGATGAGAAACACTACCCTCCTTTTTCTTAAACAAATGCTTCACGGTTACGAAAAGACGGGCCTTATTCGGTGAGCCGAGTTCTAAATTGATCAACAACCTCTGGCCCACCTCACAGGGCTCTTATGCGGACGGAGCGGGAGGAGAGCCGGGGAGATGGAGGGGAAAGGGGGGGGGGTTGTACAATTAACTAACAATGAACAAACACAATTAATTCATAAATACGGATCAACAGACGTCCTTACTAACCCTCTTTTAAAGACAGCATCCCAGCCCAGAAGGTCTTTTCCTACCTTCTCGACATGCAAAGCCAGCTTCACCCCGTTGTGGAGCCACGTGAGAGCCACAACCGGGTCCCCCTCCACGGCACTGCCCACGGCGCTCTCCCAGCTGTTGGCCAGGTGCTCCACCATGCTCCAGCACTTGATCTGCCCGTCGGCATCGGCAGAGAGCAGCCGGGAGCCTGGAGAGGGAAGAGACGTCAGGCGCTGACACGGCCGGGCAGGGGGGGGACCACTTTCCTTCTCTGCTTTTTATTCGGGCCTCTTTGTGGAAACTGAGGCTCGCCACAAGACTGGGGGGGGGGGGGGAGGCACCGTCGCACAAAGACAACAGAACGGCTCCCTACCTGACTGGTCCCATTCCAAGCAGGTGATAATTTCAACGTGTCCTGAATTGATGGAATAGACGTCCCAGGGGTGCTCCGTGTCCAAAATGTGGATGAGGTGGGTCAGGTCTGTTGCAAAGAAAGAGAGGGAAGAGGCAGGCGAAACGACAAAACCCGAGTCTCTCCCGACAGGGGAAAACAGGGCCACGGCCAACGAGGCACCAACCCAGCGTTCGTAGGTATTTGATTTTATTTTGTTTCCTGCCATTCTCCTGCAACTGGGACTCAAAGAGGTGGTCAACAAAGTTTAATGCCACTGGCAGGAAATAAACCATTCCAAATTATCATGTTAAAACATAATGGAAGGGAATTGTAACATTAAAATGCAATTGAGTTAAGAAGGCCTTTTCTCCCTGGGACCAAACTGTCCAAAGGAGGGCATGGAGACACGAGCAACTGATGACACTGGGGTAGACTGTCCCTGTACATGGAGGCCGACTTTGGGGAGGGGCTCCTTATTTATTTAAACAATTTGCTAAATGACTTTGCAATGAGGATCAACACCTCATAAAAGAAAGACAGAGAGGAGATGATTATTAAAAATTTCCAGGACACAGCTGTGTTAAGTCTGTTGCCAAACTGATAAACAGTCATGTGGGATCTGGAAGATGACAGAGTTTAATCTGGTGTAAGCTTTCGTGGTCTCCCTTTCTCGCTCCTCCAGAAGGCTTCGGTCAGAAGAAGACGCCATAGTCAAATTGTTACAAGACTCTCTGCTCCGTTTGGACAAAGAAACGTGAACAGCGGAGCCCGTTTTTACCTTTTTCCTCCTCGTTTTTGAGATCGGTGGTGAAAGCGATCAAGTTGCGGCAGGACCAGGCGCAGACCAGCGGCATGGAAGGGCAGTGGCTGCTCTTGGACCGTTTCTCCCACTCACAGACGTAGGCCAGGTCCATGGCGGCGCCTCTTCCCCGAGAGGATCAGCCGCTGGATGGCTGAGGATGATGGATGCCTGCAGAAAGTGGTGGGCGGCCGCTGGGAGACACTGCATCCGATCCTAAGGGAAGCAATGGGGGCGATAAGGTGGCTAAAACAGCCATCTCCGAAACCTGGATAGGTTGGCCTCCAGCTCCCATCATCCTAGGTCTAGGGATGATGGGGGAGAGAGTCCGCTACCTCCAAAAGGCCTCAAATCAGGAAAAGTTGTGTTACATTACAATGCAATGAGAGCAACCTTGTTCCTTCCCATCCCTTTCTCTTTTCAATAACACCCCCTATATTTATTTTAATGGAATTGAGGAGCACGAAGGAAGACAAAAATGGCGACGGTTAATTCTCTCATCTGTAAATTCACATTTCCATCCGAAATATTCCTTCCAAGGGAAAAAAAAGCAGGAATTACTTCCAACTAAACAGGCCCACACCAGCAGAGGGTTCGGCCTGAATGGGTTTAAATTTTTTAATAAAACAATTTAAAATTTAAATTCAAGGATGGTTTTTTTAAAAACCTCACGCTTTGAAGCAGCAAAGCTTGAACTATAAGGAAGTGGCCTCCCTTGAGCGGGTCTTCCATGGGTCGTCCTACACGCCCGCCGCGCCCCCCAGATGTGGGGTGGACTACAACTCCCATCAGCCGCAGCCAGCAAGAGCTAATGCTCCAGGATGATGGAAACTGCTCTTCCTCCACCCCATCTGGAAGGCTCAACCTTCTCCAAGGATGGGCTCCATGGCCCTCACCCTGCACCCTGGGGATGATGGGAGCTGTAGTCCACACACTCCAGAAGGCTTGCCTTTTTAAAAAAGACACACATGCATGTCTGTATTTCATCCTGAAGCTGAGGAGGCTCCCATACTTGAGTCGGACACGACTTGACGACTAAACAACAATAACATGTATTTAATTGCAATATATATATATATATAGTTAATTGCAAAGCCTCTGGCTCCTCCAGACGCCCTTCGCCCCTGGTTTTGCACCCAGACCTGAGCAATAATTGCCCCAGGAATCCATGAAACCTCCAGCAAATCAGGAGGTCCAGAAGCAATAATAAACCTACGCGGAAAATGCACCATTTTAAGCCTTTCTTGGGGTTGCCCTCCCCCCCCGCCCCCGCAGGAAATGGACTCTTCCGTCCACCCTCCTTACCAAGCGCGTATGCAACTTTCCCGCTTGCTCTGCGCCTGCGCCACCTGCTGAGGACCTGCCCCCGCCCTCTCTATGGCTGACTTACAAAGTGCCTGATAGGCCGGTCTCAATTAAAAACAAAATTTTACAAAAACTTTCACTCAAGAGAGAATTATGTTCCCTCTCGGCTGTGTGAAAAGTCTATTTTTAAGTGGGAGTATTCAAAGCGCTCGTTGATGAGGAGAGGGCAGTTGAATTAGACGAATACTTTGGCTCCGAGGACCCCACCCCTCGGCCCCTCAGAGGGAAGGCCGGGTAGGCGTCGATTTGCATACGTCGTTTCCCATGCTGCACCGCCACAAGGTGGACAAAGGTGTCGGTGGGAAAAATCTTAGTATATTTCTTTCAAAACCGAATTTTAAAGTATCTTAGCAGAAAGGGAACGTAAACCAGTTAGAAGATGAAACAAAAAAATAACCAAGCACTGGCCACCATATTATGAAAATATTTCAAAATGAGAGGTTTATATACTCTTGAGACCCAATTGAAATTTGTGCTCGCTTCGGCAGCACATATACTAAAATTGGAACGATACAGAGAAGATTAGCATGGCCCCTGCGCAAGGATGACACGCAAATTCGTGAAGCGTTCCATATTTTGCACGCGGGCCCTTCTCTTCCTGGGGGTGCAAAGCCCACCTCTGGCTCACCTGGCGGAAAGGAAGGTCTTGCAACCCCTCCCAAAAAACCAGGGGGGCAATGAACCCCCTTTTTGCATTAGGGCCATGCTAGTTCCAACTCAGAGGCGGTACCCCATAAAAGCCAGCGCCCCAAGGACGATGCTCGGCAGGGATCAAGGTGGGGACCCCCGTTGCAAAAGGTGGGGTTGCAAAAAAAGGGACCCCCTCGTTTTCTGTTTTGGGGGGGGTTTGCAAGACCTTCCTTTCCGCCAGGTGAGCCAGAGGTGGGCTTTGCACCCCCTGGAAGAGAAGAAAGAAGATGGGTCCCGCGTGCAAAATATGGAACGCTTCACGAATTTGCGTGTCATCCTTGCGCAGGGGCCATGCTAATCTTCTCTGTATCGTTCCAATTTTAGTATATGTGCTGCCGAAGCGAGCACAAACTTGGTTTGGGCTCAGATGATATTTAAAGGTCCCAAAGCAGAATTCTTACCGGTTACAATGATTTATATGAATGGCATCTGGCTTTCTGCTTCTTAGGGTTCACACCTTTTCTTCCTTTTTCATTCATTTCTGCCATCCAAACCGTGCCTTGGAACTCTTATTTTAAGATAAATCTCGCAAAAATGGCTCTAAGGGCTCCCCCGTTGCATTGTGGGAGGGCGCTATGCAAATCAAGGCTCCTCCCCCACCTTCGCGTTCACTCAATGGAAAAACCAAACCCAGGCAGTTTTGCGCCTCTCTCTGTTTTGCTCCAGCGCTACGAAAGGATGAAGGGGGGGGGGTTGGCCCTGTTGCCCCCCCCCACCCTTTTTCCCCAATGAATTGAATGAAGGGCCTTCCTTGTGAAAATAAAGAGCGAAAGAAAATTTACACCCAAGGGGAAACTTTTCCCAAATGCGCAGTGCAATCCTATGCAAGCCTCTTAGGAAGGAAACCTGGCAGTTTTCCTAACATCCCAATGCAGCGCAAATCGTGCGCTGAGAGAGAGAGGTCGCTTTGTCTGGACTACAAAACCCAGCATGCCTGCCCCCTCCGGAGGCCAGCCCGCATGGGGGCAAAGCCCAGGCGCACCGCGCAAAGCGGAGGAGGAGGAGGAGGAGGAGGAGGGGAGCGCCTTGCGGGCTCCTTCCGGGACTACAGCTCCCAGCAACCCCGGCCCTCCCCGGCCCGCGGGGGAGGCTGGGAGCTGTAGTCCAAGGGCAGGAAGGCGCGCGAGCACGCTCTCTCCCCCCCACCCCCGATCCCGCGCGCTTTGCGCCCTTGGCGGGGGGCGCGCCGGGCCAAAGTCCGGGGCCGCCTGCGCTGCCGCCTTCCTCGGGCGCAGGGCCCCATCCTGCCCGGGTGCCCAGCACCGCCCCTGCCCGGCCCTTCGGCGGCTGACGCGGCTTCCTGGGGCGGCGCGCAGCCCGGCCGGCCTTGGCGCAAGAGGAGAGAGGAGAGGAGAGGAGAGAAGGGCGCCGCCAGGATCTGGCCCGGCTCGGCTCGGCTCGGCTCGGCTCGGCTCGATCGGCGGGGAGGCAACCGCGGGGATGGTGGTGCTGAAGGCCGGCCGGGGAGGAAGAGGAGGAGGAGGAGGAGGAGGAGGAGGAGGAGGGGGCCAGCTGGATGCGCTGCCGCCTCTGGAACAGCCGCCCCCCTGCGGGTGAGGGAGGGGCGGGGGCAAGGGGTCTGCCCCACCCTGGACCCTTTTTTGGGATGGGGAGCGAGGGAGGGGGGACCCCCTTGGATGGGCAGGGCAGGGGGGGGGTTCTTTGGCTCCCCCCTGACCCATTCGGGTCCTCCTGGGAGGTGGACTGCTCCTGCCCAAGGAGGTTCAGGGTCTGCAGCTGAGGCTTGGGGGGGGGGGGGGGAAGAGAGCCCCAAGAGGAGCCCCCCCCCCCGCTGTGCCAGCTGTTAGGGTTTGTGCCGCCACCCCCCCACCAACAGCTGGTCTTGGGAAGATCCGGGGGGGGGGGGGCAGGATCCTCTGCCCTGAGTGGCGTCCTCTCGGGAGCAGGGCAGGGCAACCGAGACAGGTTTCCAAATCAACTGGACAAGAAAGGGTGGCACAATTTAAAAAAAATTGCAGTTCTACAAACAGCTGAGTAGGATTTTTCCAGTTTTCAAATATGGGTTCTTTAAAAATTAGTGGAGAGATTTGGAAAAAGTAACAATAACAAATTAGCGTATAAAAGCGCCATTAGATGAGCCATTTAGCACTGTTTAAAAATGACTTATCCAAGGGCTGACATTTGCCGACTGCTTCTCCCATCATGCTTTACCGTTCACCAAGCCGGCTAAGGCCAATGGGACTCGGAGTCCAAAGACAGCCAAATGGCTCTGGTGCAGCAGGTTGGACCTACCCAAAGTGGAAGTGCGGGCTTTGGTTTTCCTGGGTAGAGCCTTTCGCCGCCAGCGCTCCCCTTGCTGTGTAGGACAGGGACCGGAGAAAGCAAAGGAAGAACAGAGGCGGCTGGCGAGGAGATTGCTGGCAGAGGCGGGCATTTCTTGCTTTCGGGGTCCGGCTTTGATGTCTTCCGTGATTAATAGACCATAATCAATCAGTAACAAAGTCACAGACATGCCTCTGAGCTCCCGTGGTGAGTAGAGCCTCCATGTTTCAAAGCAGTCTACCTTTGAGTTCCAAGGTGCTAAGGAGCTCCCGGGAGAGCGCAAGGGCCATTCCTGGCCTCGTTTTCAGCGAAGGTGGCCGGAGTGGGGCCTGAGGCACCTCGTGCCAAGATGCCCTGACCAGAGGAAGGGGAGGCCAGCTTGACCGACTCCCGGTTCTCCTTGGCTTGTGTCCCTTCCAGAAGGATCGAGGACCACCTGCCGCCTCTGGGGAACACGCCGCCGCCCGCCAAGCGGTTCTCGCCTGCCCAGCGGAAGCAGTACTACATCAACCAGGCCATCCGCAACTCGGACCTGATCCCCCGGGCCAAAGGGCGTAAAAGCCTCCAGCGTCTGGAGAACAGTAAGCCTCCGGCCGGGGAACTCTCAATCTCTCTCTCTGGTGAAATATTCCGAGGGGCAGCCACGCGGTCTGTTTTGGCAACACTTTAAAAAGAAAAAAATAAGTTATTCGAGGGTCTGTGTTTTTCCCCAGCCCGTTACCTCATGACCCTTCTTGAGCGGGAGGAGTGTGTGAGCGAGGAAGGCGAGTCTGGCCACCCGGCCACCCCGAGCATCTTCACCGAGGCCTGTAACAACAAGACTTACATGCAGGTATTGGGCCCTGTTGCTTCGTGGAACTCGGACCTACAGGAGCCGTTCAGTGTCAGATGCCCGAACCCGAACCTAACCCTCCACCCGGCCTCTGTTTGTCACTCCAGAGTACTCTCCAGGTACTCCGGTGCTGAATTACAGCAAGGATGCTTTGCAAGACCTCAGGTGCTCTGCAAGCTGATTAAAATACCCTTGGCAAAACCTGAGCTGCTGAGTCAAGTCGGACTTTGCTAAAGCTCAGAAATGCCCAGTGTTTTCAACAGATGGAGGAATATGAGCTCAATGAGTAAGAATGTTGAATTTGTTTTTAACCAATTATTGGCTCGGTTTGGGAGAGCATCCCTCTAGCGAAGATTGACACTGGATGGCAAACACAACCTGTATCTCCCCGGTGTGGATAGTTGAGGTTCTTTCTGTCCCCATTCCTTAAAAAACAATCACGCGATTTCCCAAGTCACCGCCTCAACCATGAGGGCTAGGAACTTGTGTCGTTTTTTCTAAATGAAATCAAAATAAAGAAAAATCAGATCTCGGGTGATTTTTTTTTGGACTTCTACTCCCGGAATCCAAAATCGTGGCTTCTGCGTTGTTTTCTTCAAGCGCTAGGGAGGCAAACATTGCCGCTGAACCTCTTCTACGTAAGCGTCAGGAGTCACGTAGAAGACGGATTTGCCAGGAAGCTGCCAGGTTGAGCAAGGTCCGGTTTGATTGAGCAACTCAGGTTTTGCCTAGCGTAGTTTAATTGACTTGCAGAGGTACCTGAGGTCTTGCAAAGCAGACTTTAATTTAGCACCAAACTACCTGGGGGAAAGTCTCGGGAGTGACAAACAGAAGCCAGTCTGTGGGGTGGAGTGTGTAAAGGGTGGCACAACAGGATATCATTTCAAAGAGTAGACCAGTTACGAAAGAGGCAGACGAGGTGAACTTGAAGTTCCCCTTGGAAAGCCAAGGTCAGGGCGGAGGAAGGAGATGTTAGGGCGTGCCGAAAGGGCTGCTTAAATCCTTCCGTGGTTGGGTGCCTCTCCTTTGTAAACATAACCGAAAGGTCATCCTTTTTTCCTGTCCCAGCCCTTCTAAGGACCGGGAGGGAAACCCAACTGAAGTTTGTTTGTTTTCTTAAAAGCCTGGGCCTTTGGGCGGGAGCAGATCTGCGGGGTTTTCTCCCTCCACCTTTTGTGAGCAAGGGAGACCTGGGGTGGGTGGAAAAGGCTAAGCAGGTTGGACGCCACCTCCTGCTAAATGCTCCCGGCCTGGATGGCCATCCTGGCACGCTCTCTTTCTCTCTCTCTGGTGCTGGGCCAGATCTGTCATCCCAGCTGTTTCAAACCACGGTGGGGTGATAAAGAGTCGGACCTCACCCAGAAGGTGGCAGGTTAGGAAAAGCTGTCTTTTCCCCCGTCTTGCTTGAGCCAAGAATTCCTTCCTTGCGTCTTTGGAAAGGAGGCCTGTATTTTCAGGAAATGCTGGGTTTGAAAAACAAAACAGAACGAAAGACTGGTTAGAAAGTTAAGGGAAAAAAAGAGTCCAGATACGGGTCCAGAACGGGCGTCGGCGTCCCTCAACCGCCTGGACTGAGTCAGCGTGAAGCATCCCATTGAATAATGGGAGAATTCACAGCCAAGGTGGTGATGGGGTGAACATCTCAGGGGTGTGTGCGTTTGTGTGTCTCCGGGCTAGATCTGGAACGACTTCATGAACCGGTCAGGCGAGGAGCAAGAGCGCATCCTTCTCTACTTGGAGGAAGGAGCGGCGAGGAAGCAGAGCCACAAATGGAACCCCCGCAAAGCCTTGGAGGAAGGAGAAGAGGAGGAGGTGGCCTGGGAAGGTAGGCGGAAGGGGAGGAGGAGGAGGAAGCCGGGGCAAAAAAAAAAACCTTTCGTCCGTCCTGCAGAGGGAACCTCCACATGCAGGAGCAATCTACCTCTGAATGACTTGTCACTTGGGAGCAGGCCGTTGCTTTCCTGGCCTCTTTTGGGGCTTCAGGAGAGACTCTGATGCATGCCTCACTGGCTGGCAGAGGAGGCTGGTGTTCAACAGGTTGTGTTTCCAGCTGAAACTTTTTCATTTTCGCCTTCTTTCCTTACTTGGCGCCGCAGAGCATCTGGCGTACACCCCCCAGGAGTGTTTTCAGCGCATCAGCCGACGTTTACGCATGACCTTGAAGCGAAGTCGGATCCCCATGGTACGTCCTTAGGTTTCCCTCTTTTTTTATCAGAAACGGACAGGTTTAAGAGCCTCGTTTTCCAAATGAGATTCATTTGCTAGCCAAGTAAGTTCCTCTTTCCCATGGATAGAAAACAAGTGGCTCGCTCTTCTCTCTCTCTTTTCTTCTGTGTCAACTGAAGTGCGAGTTGTTCTTTGCCAACAAAAAGCTCCCGCAGGTCAGGTGGCTGTTAAAGGCACAGGAGCAGAACAGGACTGAAAGTTGGCAACCCTTGCTTGTAAAACAGAGCAGCCGCAGCAGCACCAGTGGTCACACATGAATGCAGCTTTTTCTGCTTTCTATATAAGATTTTGGCAAAGAGATTTAGAAGACACTGACGCTTTGGGTCCAAGCCTTTTTGCAGGATAGGGGTCCAACTCTCGCCTCGGAAGAGGGCGTCCAGAACCGCATGGGGCCTCCGGTGTCTCGGCTCCTCTCATGCTGAAATTTAATTTTTCTTTCCTTGGCCGCCTTCCGTGGCGCGGCCTCGCCCATCCCAACTTAACAGGCCGTGCTTGTTATTTTTGTAGGAGACACTGGAAGGTTTGGAAGAAGAGTTACTGGCCTTTTTCTCCGCTGACCCTCACGCCGTCTACACGGCACTGATGGACAACAGGTAGCCGTGGTTTGTGCTTGGCCTTCGGGGTTCCCGCTGAAGCGTGACGTGAGGGGAGAGGTTATAAGCCAGTTTACTTGCTGCCATGGCTGATGGGCCTGTTTGAAACCCTTGCGGGGGTCACGCACAAGAGCATTTATACAGGCACACATGTCTGAGAAGTTTTAGAAGCTTTTACGACGGATCTCATGGAAAGGTTTATGCAGTCTTTCTCTTTCTTTCCTGCAGTTTTAAACGGCTTCTCCTGCATGCGCTCTGCCAGTACATGGACCTCAAGTCTGCCAGTGAGAAACTTAATTTCTAATCTAAGTTTATGCGTGCGTGCGTGTGTGTCTATCTTGTTGGTTGGTGTTATTTTTACCACTATCTCTCCCGCCCAGTTTTTTTCTGGGTCTCCTCCCTTTTTTGCACTCTGGCCTTCCAGGCTCTAGATCTGATTTCCAGTTTTAAGAGCTTTGACCTTATAAACTGCATATGCCCCTGGGCCTGTGCAGATTTAGTTTTGTTTCATTTTGTTTGCTCATCCCGGGAGGGGAATCTGGAACTAGGAGGGACCTGCATGTTAATCAGAAATCTTTTTATCCCCCCCCCCCCCAAGGTTCCAGCTGCGAAGGCAAGCGGCAAATGCGGGTCATCAACAGGCGCACCGTCTTCCTGCCCCCGCGGCTCTTGCTTTCGACTTATTTGGAGCAAATTAGCTGGTAACCATCGGAAGGATGATGACGAGAGCCTGCCCACCCTAACCCCTGACAGCCGTCCGGATCTCAGCTTGGGGCCCCCCTCAAAGCCTCCCAGATATTTATATTTTAAAGCAATGAAATCAAGGGGTCGGTGGGCCCCCCCAACAGGCTGGTTAGCATGGCAGAACTTGGAAAAAGACATTTTTTCGTGTTTTGTATTCTTGGGGGTGGGGAGCGGGGATTCTGGGATTTGTAATCCAAAAATGTAACTTTTCCAAGACCACAGCCTGTTTTGGGGTCACCCTCCCCCCCCAAAAAAAATCTCCAAAGATGCGAATTAACCACCCCCTCTGTGTGTGCGTGCGTCTCTTTTTCTGTTTTGTGATGGACCGTCTGAGCATCCAAGTCGGCTTGCGGTTGCTTAGCAACGGCCTTCCATTTTCCCCTCCTCACTTCCTAGAGGCTGCAGAGCATCCCTCTGCCCCCCCAAGAGGTTGTTGCTAAGCAACCACCTGCTTCTGGTCCTTCAGGGCTCCCTGGGGGGAACTAGGCCTCAGGCCTTTTTTGGGGGCCATGAGACCCTTCCCGTCCCGTCTTCTTTAGTAATTTTGCTTGAGAAAGCTTCCTCTATGCCCTTAGTTTTTGTTTTTTTAATTGATTTTTTCCCCTTCCTCCCTTATTGGTTCATTTTAAAAGTTTTAAAAAAGAAACCACATTTAGGCCGAGACCCCGAATTTTGCCTCTCTTTTTTTCTCTCTCTCTCTTCATAGTGTTTCGGGATGCAATTTGTGTGGGAAAAATGACGAGATTATTTTATTTCTGCTTCTGAGTTAATTTGGATTTGTGCAGTTTTGCAGCCTAATTTACTCAGAAGGAAGCCCCACCGTTTTGGGGAAGGGGGCTTGAATTGGATTTGAAATAGAAGCACCATAGAGCTGAGGTTGTGATTTTTTCCTTTAAGAAGAAAATGTAAAAGGTTGTAACTCTTGTTTGGCTTAGCGCTTAAGAGGAAATTAAAGAAAATGAAAAATTCACTTTTCTAAATTTTCAATTTTAGAGGTCTGCATTTTAAGTGCTTTTTTATGTTTCTGGACTACAGCACCCATTATCCTTGTGTCCATGCTGGCTGGGGGGGGCTTCTTGGGTTTGTAGTCCAGAAATAACATTTGAAAGCGCACGTTCTTGTACACGTGTGACTTTTGATATGGTGCCACCCCTAGTAAGACCCCGTCTTATCACACTTGTCCTCGGTCTGCACAGTCAAACTGCCTCATTTTTCTAGACATGGGAATGGCAATTTCAGAGTTCAGCCGACCCGTTTTGTAAAATGTAATATACTGTATCTTTTATATATAAAAATACATCAATTTGTGTATGTAAATAGGTCATTTCCCATTCAGAATTCATAAGGATATCCTTTTTTCTTTTTCTTTTTTTTTAAGCGCCCGAATTATCCCTGTGTCTGCTGATTTCTTGCAACTTTGGCAGAATAGGGTAAATCATGCATACTATCTCCCTGTTCTTAAAACATGTATTCTGGTGCCATAAAGTGCCATCCCTATATCTTGCTGTGATGCGGAAGAAGTCCATACAAGATGCGAGGCTAGAAAAAAGAAATTCAGAGACGGTTTCTAGCTGGAAATTTGTTTTTCTTCGTCATCAGCATCCCTAAGAAAATGTTTAATAAAATGTAGGTGACGGCTGGTGAGTTTTATAAATAGATCTGGCGATGCAGATCTTTTGAAAGATGGCGGCTAGGATTTTCTGGTTGCTGTTCTTGTTTTTTTAAATGGTTGATTAAATCTAGATGGAAATTCTTCCTTGCTGGGAACTGTTCCTTTCACTTCCCAGAGAGAAAAACCTCGGGGGAAGGCACGAAATAAAATTGACTTCTTGAGAGTTTTCCCCTGCGTGCTTCTCTGCCCTTTCCCTTTGGAAAGACGCGGGTGCACGTTTGGGGAAACGGTGTTGTGTCTGAAGTCTCGCGGATGTGAGCCAGCATTTCTGCATGTGCCTTTTGTTTGGGCATTGACTCGATCAGAGACACGACAGGCCACCCTTTCAGGAGCAACTGCAGTGGGCCTTACTAGGCCTTTCAAGAAGAAGCAGTACAGAACTGTAGAGGAGCCGTGACTGTTGTCTCTCTGGCCGATACACGGTTTGTACGTCCTTTACAAGGAAGCTCAAATGCATTTTTTGCTTTGTTTATCGTGCTGTGGCTTTGGGGGTCTGGTTCTCCATTTTTAGTGGTTGATAAAAAGTCTCACATTTTTAAGCATAAATCAAATATGAGATGCATTGTGGATAAAACATTGTCGTCTATTTTTCTGGATCAGTAACCAGAGTATGTCAGCTTTATGGGGAGGGGGGTGTTTTTCTGCTCCATGAAGTCAGTTGGTTCTTCCAGAGTTTTCTTTGCTGATCTCTGGGTTTTCTTTGCATGCGCACAAATGTAATCAGCCAGAGGTTTGTGTTTTCTGTGTTGCATTCACACCATCCATTTATCAATATTCTGCTAATTGCAGTTGTGCAGGTTTAACAATGTGTCATGATTTGGAAACCATTTATATATGATTTTGCTTTTCAATTTTTGCAGGGGGGGAACCAATCTTCTTTACCCTTTTTTTCTCCCTTTGATGCAAACCTGTTGAGTGAAAGATGGTTTTTTAAAAAAACAGACTTCATAAGGCTGCCAGGTTTTTATATAAACCGAGTCTTGTTTTAAGTAAATGATCAATCTTTTTCTGGGAACGGAGCACCTCAATTGCTGTGGGGTGCAGTTGCAGAGTAGAAAGCACCCCTGTGTGGGAAAACAAGGCCCCTTCATGCAGAAAATCTAATCTCTCAGGAGGTTTCCACCTAGCATTCTGTCTGTTGTGCTAAATTTTTATCTCCAGAAGAATAGAGAGGGTAACAAGAATCAGTATTCATATATTGTACCACCCTAATTGCCTGCTTCCAAAGAATGTATAAATAAATAAATGCTCCCCAGTTTGATTTTATGGCAAGAAAACACCACCAAAGACGTTATATAAGGTGTTTCCATGTAAATAAATATTGCTGCTTTTAACAGTTGTTGTTTCCTCCTTGTGTTATAAACACAGCTCTTCTTGGGCTGTTCAAATTCATTGCACTTGATAGAGAGGTAAGGCGTTCCCTAGCAGATGCTACGAACTGCACAGCAGCTGAATCCTCTCTTTGATGTTGAAAATTGGCACTGCTGTTTTCGCTTCCTTCCCTCCTAAGGAGATGCTCGTCTCCTAAACGCCTTGTAATCAGAGCGGCCAAGAAAGAAGGCTCCCGAGCAAAGCAAAACAGAAGCAAAAAACACACAGCCCAGTAAGGGTGGCAAAGGAGCCGTTATGGGGAAATGGCCCCACCCCTGCCGGCCTTCTGCAAAATTGTTCAGATCTGTCCTGTCTCAAGAGAGACGGGCTCGTGCTGCTAAGGCAGGAAAGTGAGCGTACTTCGAAGGCTTTACTCAAAACCTTTTGCTTGCTGCTTGCCTTCAAATTTTAGCCTTTTGAGAGAGATGGCGCTCCGTTGTTCTGCTGCCAGCTGAAATTGGGATCCTGAACAGGCTAAGATCGACGCTCCATTAGTTCCCCCTTGTTTAAAACCTGCTTTGGCCCCTTATCCGAACAACACCTGCAAAGTGGCAGGATTTTGTTGATGGCTGCTCCTACACTGGCAGCTGGCTGCAGCTGCGAGATGGAAAAATGAGGTGTTCTGCACATGCTTAGGAAAACTCTTGCCGTTATCAGTTTATCATTCTAGTGCTGAACCACCACCCCCCAGCTGTGGGTTTCCCGCTAACCCAACTCTGAATTCCCGTAACTATAAAGAAAACAGTCACAGGACCTCACAAGGCTAAAATCTATCCATCCTGGGTTTAGTTGGTCTGAACAGAATGTAGAAAACACTGGCTGACAACCGCGCATAGAAATAGCAATTAAAATTTCAGTCCCACAAATTGCATGCATCATCAGAGCGAGAGCGAGAATAAATGGCCTGAAACATACGGTGCAAACACACAGAGGCAATAGCAGTAAAGTCTCTCATTTTCCTTGCTCTGAATCGGGCCTGGCGTATTTTTATTAATGGGCTTCTTTGTCTGTTCTGTTTACTGGGTTGTTTGTCATTTATGGGCTAATTGATTCCAAAGTAGATGCTTTCCTTCACGTTACTGCCTCCTTTTATTCTGGCGTCAGTGAGGAGCGGAGTGTTTCCACATGTGCATGTTGTGCTTTCAAAAGGCTTTCAACATCCAAACACATCTCGTTGTTCTAATTTGTTTGTGTTTTAATATTACAACCTTGTGAGCTTGTATCCGTTCCTCTCCAGTCGTTCCCAGTTTTCGGGGGGGGGGGGGGGGAAGTGGCAGGAAGGAAATGAAATGAAAGCAGTCCGTTGGCCCATGAGGGGCGAGGAAGGTGGTCCAGCCGGATTCCCTTTGGGAAGGGTTTCTGGAGCCCTGATTTCAACCAGGTGGGGAGAGACCGAAGGTCCCACAGGACCCCAGCTGAAGCCCAAATGGACGTGTCTCTTAACCACCTGGACTTTGTCCCACCTAGGAAGTGTACAAAGGACCCCCCAAGTCCAGCCAGGGACAAACCCTGCAGCCCACGCCTTCCTGGGAGGCCCGGCCCAGCTCCCTGTTGCAAGGCACGGTTCTTGCTGCCTCTGAATCGAGCCTCTCCATCCTCCACGCAGGGGAGGCTGAAACCTTCCGAATTGCAACGGAAGAGACCCCCGGCGGTTTCTGTTCCATACGTTCCACTCTGGTTTGGCCTGGCTGCAAATGCACCTCAGCGCTCCTCCACCAGTGTTTGCGCTGACAGACTCAGCCGCAAAGCAAAGAGGGGACGTGCGTCCAGAGTGCCCACAGAGACCTCCCGGCCCCTGCCACCTCTCTGTGTCCTCCCCGGTCTTGGAGACGCACGTCCCTTCTGTAGCCAACAGCGCAACGAAACACAGAAGCAACTGCCGTCGGACACGGGGTGGTGGGTGGGTTGCCGAACGCAGCAGGAATCGGGGTCCCAGGCTCTGCAGAGAGAGCTGATCAAAACAGGCTTCTCAAGTCCCTCATCCTGGCCTCACGGCGGCCTACGACTCTGGTCATTATGGCCAAACTGTTTCAATGTAACCAAGGACGAGGAGCGAACGACAGCAATAACAACCCCGATGTGGCCTGGAAAAAGTGGCCCTCGTGTGGGTGGCCTCCATCAGACTTAACAAAATTAAGCCTGGGCTGCAGCCTTCGAGGTGCCTGGGACTACAATAACCACGAGCCACCACCCCGGTGACCGGTGGCTAGGGATGACCTAGCCCCACGGAGGGCTCTTGTTTCCTCCGGGGGTCTCTGAAAGGACCCCAGAGGGCCGTTGAACAAAGCGGGCGCAAGGCAGAAAAGGAAAGAACGTACGAAAGACGCCCTCAGGCCTCAGCGGAAAACTCTGCGAGAGTTTTTATTCGGAGCAGAAAGTCAGCCGCTGGCCCACCTTTGGTGACCAGCTTGCCCTCTGGGCTCCCCGAGAGATGCCAGGTTTCTTTTATTCTCCTTTTAAAAAGTTCTAAACCCAAGACGGTCCACAGGCGCAGGAAGGGGACCGAAGCCAAACCCCCGCTGGGCCCTTCTTTCTGCCCTTCGCTGGCCGTGTTTTTCTCCAGCCTTTTCCGGGCCACCCCTTTTTCTTTCTCTTCCCACCCACCCCCCTCCGTCACCCAGTCAGCTGGCTAGCTGGCTGCTCCTTCACGGCTTGCCAAACAGGGTTGCTTAGAAGCAAGCCAATTCTCCCGATGTTTCTCTCTCCGAAAGGTAGGCAAGCAGAGCCGTCTCTGCCCTCCCCGTCTGCGCCCCTCGGCCCTTCTTGGCCAGATTCTGCAGCTCTCGGATCTTTTTGCCCAGAGCCGTGGGCGCCGATAGCCTGGGGATGCCCCCAGTCCAAGGGTATCAGAAAACATCTGGAGACCTGGCCCTGGAATAAGGTCCTTCTTCTCTCACAACGGGCCGCCAGTATCTTTTTTTTTCTGTCACTCGCTTTGGGTCCGAAGGCTGGCTTTTCAATCCCGAAGGATTTTTCGGGTCATTCGGAGTGCGGAAGGGCGGACACGCCAGGTCGACTTGAAATCCGAAGGAGACGAGGAGCGTGCCCTCCAGGAGCAGAGGTGTGCAAGAAGGTTTCTCTGGGAGGGGAGGTGGGGCGGAGAAGAGACAGGCGCCGAAAGATAGAGCAAAGCCAAGCGGAGAGCCGCTTATCTCCACCAGGAAAGGCAGCTCAGGTGAGGGAGTCCTAGTGGATCCAACTCCCTCCTTCCCACCCCAGGCGGTTTGCTCTGCAGGCATCCTGGGTGGGGGGGGCGCGGTCTGGGCAAGGGGCACCTCGCTTTACGACTCCCCTGGCATTGTGTGGCAACCCTTGGCTGTCTGAGAGGCACCCGCTGTAAAGGCTGCTGGAGTCACCTCTCTGTTCGCTGGGAACTGTCCGAGGTCCTGAGAGCTTTTGCCACGGAACGTCTGGATCCCACCCCGGCCCTCGCAGGACTGGTCCGAAAGAGGATGCTGGCTGCAGCCCTGATGCCGGTCTTCTCACGAGAGGCTCGGGGGGCAAATAACACCGAGAAGCACGTGCGTGGACTGCTCCAGAACATGAGCGAGACCTTGTTAGGGGCCGCTTTCGTCTCTAAATCCAATGGGTCCTCCCTCTTCTTCCTCAACGGTTCGGCCTGCCCTGCTGGGTTGTCGTGTGGCAATCACTCGAGGCCCCCAGGCCCACCGCTCCTGGTGGATGCCTGGCTGGTGCCCCTGTTCTTCGCGCTGCTGATGGTGGTGGGGCTGGTGGGCAATGTGCTGGTGGTCTACGTGGTCACCAAACACAAGCCGATGAGGACCGTGACCAACTTCTACATTGGTGAGAGGTGGGCCGAGGGCACAGGGGGAAGGGGGGGGCTCTCTTGAGGGGGGAGCACGGTGGCCGAGGTGGATGCTCAGGCCGGCCTCCAGATGTTGGCTTTCCCAGTCATGGGAATGACTGTGTGAAATGGGGAGGGGGGGTTAATTGAAGAAGAGCAGGGAAGGAACCTGGGACGGTGGGGAGGGGTCCGTGGTCGATGGAGCTGGGCTCTTTCGCTCCATCCGTCTCTGCTCCGGGAAACAGGAGGACCATGCCCAAGGGGCCCGGGCGGAGATGGGGGGGTCCCAGGATAAGTCCCCTTCCCCCCTTCCCCCTTCCTTTAAAGCCCACACCCCACCTCAAAAGGGTGGGAGAAGGGAATGCAGGACTGACCGGTGCTCTTTGCCCCGACACAGCCAACCTGGCCGCCACGGACATCATCTTCCTGGTGGTCTGTGTCCCCTTCACGGCCGCGCTGTATCCGCTTCCCGGCTGGATCTTTGGTGAGGTCATGTGCAAGCTGGTCAACTACGTCCAACAGGTGAGGCTGGTCCTCAGCACCTGGTTTGGAAGAGATCTTTCTCTTGGCCTGTCGGTTCCCGCTGGCGAGGAATAAATTTTTTTTCTTCAGCCCAATTTGGCCACGTGCTCTGCTTTTATTCCACAAGCCGCAGGTGCGCTGGATGAGTATAAATCCCCATTTTAAAAATTTATTTACTTATTTATTTCTGTAATGATTAAGATGCACTGCTTTCTCTGTAAACTTCAGGCTTAGTTTGGACATGGATTTGTTGTTTCAGGCAACAGGCAGGAGATTCTGTACTGTTCATAAAATAAGATACAGTTGAATCCCCATAGCCACGAGATCAGTATCAGCTGAACCACTTATCCGTGGTCTAAAAATATTTAAAATATTAAAAGAAAAATCCCATAAATATATATTAGTAAAGTTGAAAGTTACCAGAACTGGCCCTTAAAGGGAGCCAGAGACCATGTGATGTATAACCATTGCTATTATCTGGGTTTTTCAGCATCTGCAAGGGGATGGGGCTTGGGAATCGAAGGCTGCATGGCTCACCATCTACAGCCGTGTGCATGTGGCCGAGCGTGTGCAAATACCGGTGACCCTATATGTGTGCGTGCAACAGCTTGTACTGCTGCAGCTGGACTGGGAAACCCAAGAGGTCGCAAATCATGTAAGGTGCTGGATCTCTGGCAGGGGATGATGGGAGTTGCAGTCCAACATACACAGGCTGAGTTATCAAGGCTCAATGATCCCTGTTGCATTTAGAGGCAGCCCAATTAGTCATGCCTAGAACAGGGACTCACACAGAGATGCAGCTTCTTGCCCATACAAGCCAATTATTAATTAAGCTTTCTGGGGGAGAATGACTAAAAAGGTTCCATCCAGCCGAGGCTGGGTGTCTCTCGGCCCTTTGGAAAACTGAGCCAGCCACAGATCCCACCCAGCGCTCTTTCCATTTGGCCCGGCAGGTCTCCGTGCAAGCCACGTGCATCACCCTGACCGCCCTGAGTGTGGACCGGTGGTACGTGACGGTGTTCCCACTCCGAGCCCTGAGGCAGCGCACCCCGCGTGTTGCCGCGGGCCGTCAGCCTGGGCACCTGGGTGGGTGAGTAGCCCCGAGGCCTGCATTTAAGGATGGAGGAGAACTTCATTTCAGCACCTTTTTGTGATAGGATGTTACCAAAGTCTGCAAAGTTTCCCCACGTTTGGGGGTGAAAAACCTGCCAGATCAAGCCTTCCACTCGCAGAGTTTGGAGGGCTTCCCCCTTGGAGGTCTGCCTTTCCATCCTTGCAGACGGACCTGTGTTTGTGGGGCAGGATTAGGGCTGTTGCAGACAGGGAGGGTGGCCTGTCCATTGGTTTCTGAAGAATTCAAGGTTTAAAGATGTCACACAGTGGCAGCGGGAGGAAAACAGGCAGACTTTGCCCTTCCCTGGTGGGGAACACCTGGCCTGCGCATCCATGAAAATAGCATTTGCTATACAATACAATTTCCCCACCCCCCAGCATCCGCGGGGGGACTTGGAACCGATCCCTCGCGGATACGGGGATCCTACTGTAAAGTCAAGGTGGATTTGGGAAGCCCCCTTACTCACTCCCGGTCTCTGTCTCTCTCTCTCTCTCTCTTTGCCTGCCTTGCCCTGGAGGGTCCTTTCTGATCTCCGTCCCGGTGCTGATGTACAACCAGCTGACGGAAGGCTACTGGTTTGGCCCCCAGACCTACTGCAGCGAGTCCTTCCCTTCCATCCACCACCAGCAGGCCTTCATCCTCTACAACTTCCTGGCCGTTTACCTCTTCCCTTTGCTCACCCTCCTCCTCTGCTATGCCGCCATGATCCACCAGATGGGACGCCCGGCCATCGAGCCAGCCGACCACCCCTGCCAGGTACTGCATGCCGGCCCAGAGGCCGTGCGTATGTGCCTCTCTGAGACACAGTGGGGAAACCAGGCGCCAGGGGGGGGGGCGCGTGCCAGGGGAAGCTGTGCCCACAGTCATGGGGAAGGGGAGGGAAAACCTTCTGACACCCTTGGAGATCAGCCAGTTTGGAGAGAGTTTCTTGGCCTCTGCCCTATTTCCATCAAACCCACAGAGCGTCTCCCTCAACCGCCAAGCCTTTATACGCACATTTGGGCGAGTCGAGGGAGGAGCACCAGGTTTGGTGAGGAGGAAATTAAAAGGCCAAAATGAGGAAGCTGCAGAGGGCCCTCCTTCGCTGGACAAGGGCTGCCCAAGAACCGTAGCTGGACGGTGCTTCTCACGGTGCTGAGCTAATTCCCACGAGTCAGAAAAAGAGCTGAATCGGTGGCGGTTTGGACAGTTACGGAACACACACACCCTCCTGCCCTGAAGCCTAAGCTTGGGGTCCCCTCTCGAGGGACTCGGGGCGCCCCTGACCTCTGCCTTGCCCTTCCTTCCCCAGGTGCGGCCGCTGGCCGAGCGCTCGGCGGCCACGCGGGCCAGGATCTCCCGGATGGTGGCTTTGGTGGTGGCCCTCTTCGCGGTCTGCTGGGGCCCCGTGCAGTTTCTCCTCCTCCTCCAGGCCTTTGGATCGGGGCTCCCACGCAGCTACTCCGCCTACAAGGTGAAGACCTGGGCCCACTGCATGTCCTACGCCAACTCCTGCGTCAACCCCATCGTCTATGCCTTCATGGGTACCAACTTCCGGAAGGCCTTCCAGAAAGTCTTCCCGTCGGCCTTCAAGCGGCGGGTGGGGGCCTCGGGCCCTGCCAGGAAGGCCCACGCTGACACCGAGATGCAGTTTGTCTCCTCGGGGATGTAACTGCCCCACCCTGCGGCAAAATGGGGTCCCCCCCACCCCGGATGGTTAGTTTGGAAGGAAACGCAGCAGTCGGCTGAGCGCTCTTATGGACTGGCACAAAAAAACATACATGCAGGGAGGTTCCCCTGACCTTTCAGTGCACGCAGCGTAGCTCACTCACTCGAGTCGCCTGCAGCAATGTATCTATCTCTGTTTTTGGCTGCTCCCACTGATGGGGTGGATGGGGAAGTTCCCTGTGGACAGCATGGGAGGGAATGCTGGGGGCGTCTCAGGCGGCAGAGTACCTTGGACGGCTCTCCTTTGAAGCTCGGACTAAAAACCAGATTCTCTCTCTCTCATACACACACACACAAATGGCATGAAACTGGGCTCACCTTGTCCTCCCCCACACGCTGTCCGGCATCTTCCCCTTCCCCTTGGGGTCTGTTCTGCTCCATGTGCGTTTGCCACCGAGACGGATGCCAGCAGCAGGCTCTGAAACCAGGGTTCGGAGGCCAGAAACCTGAAAGTGAGAGCATGCCAGGTTAGGGAAAGGAACTCTGTGTGTGCCAGCAACAGCATCACCCGTGGAACGTCCCGCCTGTCTGGATGGAGAGGCTTAGCAAGCCTCGGGAAGGATGTTGCTTCTTTTAAAAAGGCAGCAGCTGCAGCCTTGGGAGTTCCACTGCATGCTGCAACGTCTCAGGAAGCGCTCTCTGCTGTCATTGCGTCCTGCACCACGAGATGTCACTAAGCGTCAAATAAATGAGAAAACTGCTCACCCGCCCCCACCCCTGCAAAAAAACAACCACACACACACACACACACACAAAGCTCACCGGGAATAAAAGTCTGGACTGTACAAGGACTTCAAATGAGGTGAACTTTCAGACCCCACAGAACTCTCAGTTAGGGTTAGAGGTTAATACCGTTGGTGGTGATGGGGAGACGGGAAACGCCAGGAGGCCAAAAAATCTAGGAAGGTGTCGGAGCCCCTTGTACAAGACAGAGACAGTCCCCAGTAGAGGAGCTCTGTGTAGCACCTGACGCTTGCAGACTGCTGGAGCTTATAACCAGTGCAGCATGGCAGAGAAGGGCGCCCGCCATACTTCTGCTGTAGAAACGGCTGCTAGTTTTAATCAACCAGAAATATTCACAACAAAATCAGATTTTGGAACACAGGTGGTGGTGAGGCGGGAGGGCCGGCTTCCAGGCAGCCTTTGCTCCCCGTAAGCGTCTTGCCTTCAACAGCACGGGGGGGGGGGGGGGATTTAAAGCAAGGCCCCTCTGTTTGGCCGGGGATGCCTCCGAGGCTGTGATCACCTGTGTGACCGTCAACATGCGCACCGTCCACCACCAGCACCAGCACCAATCGCTAAAAATAACCCAGCGCAGGACCCCCACCCACCTGGCTTGGTTGGTTGTTCTTTCCCAGCCCAATTTTGAGAAATTGTTCCTAGGGATTTTTGCAGGGCTTCTCCTCCTGGACGAGAGTTTTCACTGTCGGGGAAACATCTCAATAGCCCTTTTTGAGGCCCTTTCCCCCTTCTTGGGCTCCTCGCCTTTATTTCACAGGACAAGTTGCCCAACGGTTTCCTCTTTCTGCAGTCTATGGACCCACCGTTTCCTCAAAGGGGAACCGTGCGGTTCCGCTGCAGCCAAAAAATTCCCAGACGCGATCAAGGCAGGCCGTAAAAATGCAAGGGCGGCTTGTGTCACCTGCCAGAAACAGGGAGTCGTGAGTTCAAATCCCCCCTCTTAGGCAGGGCTCCGAGGTGACCTTGAGACAGAGCCAGGAAGGAAGGGGACTCATTAGCTCCGTCGTGCAGTAACGAAGGTATCTCCGCGCTACATTTTGACAGTCACCGAAGAAGAAAGGACTGCATTACTTCCACAGAAAAGTTACAAAAGCTTTCCGGTTAAAAAAGCAAAGCAAAGCAGAGCAAACAAACCTTGCAATTTTTCTGAGTTGTTACCTCACAAAGCAACTAAGAAGAGTTTTTGTCTATTACAGTATTTCAGAGCTGCTGTTGAACCGAGAAGCCCCTACTTTATATTGACGGGCAAGTTAAAAGCTCTGGCAGTGTGATGGCCAGGGTGTTCGCCTGGAACTTGAGGGGTGGCGGGTTTTAATTCCTACTCAGGCGGGAGCCGTCCTGGGTCATGGCTTCTCAGCCTGTCCTACCTCACAGGGTTGTGGTGGGAAGAAGTCGTCAGTTTTGTGCCAGAATTCTGAGAAGCAGGCTGAAAAAATACTCTGGGATGCACCGTGGGGAAAAGTGTCCTGCACGGAGGCTGTTCATGAACTCATTAGCGGTGGGTGACTAAATAATAAATAGGCAGGTTGCTTTTTAAAGAATGGTTAAGTGTAACAGCAACTAATGACTCAGAGGGGCGTGACTTTTTAATTGCAATTAAATTTTAGAAGTTATTCTGCAAATTCTGTCTTGGGCCCAGCGGGTCATCCACCCACACCCCTAGTTAAGCTGCCTGGTGGGGTCCTGGGGACCCAATCCTGAGCTCATCCAGAAAAAGGAAAGAGGCAGGATTTGTTGATTTTAAAAAGGCAAATGGGTAAATAAATAAAATACACTTACATAATCTGCCTGCAAGGTAGAGATACCAGAACGAGGCCTCCCATGATTCATGTGATTATTGACTTGAATCTCAAGGTATATTTTCCCAAACCCGATTGATTTTGGGGCAGGGAGAGAGAGAGGGGGGGGGGGAGTGCGCACCTGCACGTCTGAAAGCGAGGCCCCCCAGCAAACAGGCCGTTTACTTGCCTGTAATAGTTGTGGTGGTTGTTTTAATAGATGTGTGTGTGTGTGTGTGTGTGTGTTGTTTTGTGTAACTCTTTTGCTTTTCCGGAAGCGGGCTTGTAAAACAAGGGCAAATAAAGGCACTGCAAGGAGAACCTGCAGTCTCTTGAGCCGGGGGTGGGTGGGTGGGTGGGTGGGGGGAAACACCCCCCGAGGGAAGGGAGAGGGCAGGCAAGAGGAGGGGAGGTCACCTTGGCCGGGGGGGGGGGTAGGGGGACTTCCAGAGTCACTGAGCCCCTGTGTGCAAGCCCCCCCCGCCCAACACACACCCACACACACTCGCCGCCGCCGCCGCCGCCGGGACCCGATCCGTAGGAACCCCTCCTCCCTCCTCCTCCTCGCGGCCGCCCAAGAGGCGAGGCTGCCGAAGGACGCGCCCTGTCCCCGCCCAAGAGCCCTGCGTCGCCCGGAAGCTGACGGCGTTGGCCTGGGCGGAACCCCGCCTGGGAGGGGGGGGGCGGGAAGGCGGTGGCTTGGGCGACGCCCCGCCCCCCGCTCTTTCCCCCGCCCCGCCCACTCCCCCTCTCGCCCCGCCCCGCCCCGCCCCGCCCGGGTCCTGATTCAGAGGAAAGGAATTTGCATCTGATCACGCAGCACCGCCCCCTCCGCCTCCCCGCCGTGCGCGTGCGCGCTCTCTCTTTCCGGGCTGGGCGGACGCGCGCGCGCACGCACACGCCTCGGGCGGCCCGCAACCAGGAGGCGGCCGCCGCCGTGCAGATCCTGAAGCAGCCGCAGCCGCAGCAGCCAGAGGCGGTCGCCGGCGGGGAGGAGAAGGGGAAGGGAAGGAGAAGGAGAAGGGGCTGCGCCCGAGGCCCCCCCCGCCCAGAAAAGGGAAAGGAAGGAGAGCCGCCCCTTCGTCGCGAGAGAGAGAGAGAGAGAGAGAGAGAGGGGGGGCCCTGGACGGAGGGACGGCGATGAGGCCCCCTCGCCCCCAACCCCGCGCAGGGCCAGGTAAGGGCGCCCCCCCCCCGGTGAGAAGGCCCCCCCACCCTCCACCCCCCCCCGGAGAGCCCTGAACTTTGCCAGCGCCTGCGGGGGGGGGGGAAAGGGAGGGGGGAGGTCCCTGCTTGTGTGTTTTGGGGGGGGGCGTCAATGGCTGCCCGGGAGGGGGTCCGTCTTCCTCCCCCCCCCCGCCGGCCCTTGCGTGGGCGCTTGAGCCCTCCGTTTCGTGGGGGGGGGAGGGAGGCTCGCTGGATCCCCCCCCCTTTAATTCCTCCTCCTGTTCCTGCCTCCCCTCGAGTCTTCCAACGGGCCCCCCCCCCCACCGGGCTTCCTCCTGACCGCTTCCCCCCCCCCCCAGTCTCTCTCTCTCTCTGGGCGAGCGGGCGGGGGGTGTGTGTGTGTGTTTCTGGTCCCCCCCCCCCGCGGTCTCCCTCTTTCAACTTCGGGATCCACCTCCCCTCCCCTCGGCGCCCCCCCCTTCTTCCTTGACAAACCTCCCTCCCCCTCCCCAGCCAGCCTTGGGGGGGGGGGGCTGCCCTGCCCTGCCCTGCCTGGTTTCTCTAGGGCTGCCCCCCAACCCTCCTCTCCGCCGCCCCCCCCTTTATTCTTTTGTCCTCCCCCCTTTCGGACCCCCCCAAACACCTTTTTCCACCCTCTTAAGTTTTCTCCTCCTTAAAAGTATGTGGGGCTGCAGGAGGGTTTCCTGCCTTGGTCTCTGCTCTCCTCCCCCCCCCCGGGGGGGGGCTGATCTGAATGATCTCAGGGGTCTTTTAATGCTGCTAAGATGATGGGACCCCCCCCCATCTCTCCTTGGGACGCTGCAAAGATGGAGCAGGTGGAAACCTCTCTCTCCCCCCCCCCCCCGCTCAACACACACACAGGCACCACCAGTCCTTCTGGGGTGTCTCTGCACAAGGGGGGGGTCCCTTCTTTTCAAGGGGGGCCTTCCAGTTGTCTCGCTGGACCTTTTTCAGGTGGGGGGGAGTGAGAAACAGGGCTGCCCCCTCCCTCCAACATTGCTTAGGGGGGGTGCTGTCTTGGCGGGGGCTACCCCTTCCCCCCTTCTAACCCCCCCCCCCCGCAGCTCCCTCTCCCTCCTTCAGGGGCTGCCTGAGTCTTTTTAAGGGATTCTTAAAATAATTGCTGATGAAATCCATATCCCAAGCCAAGCCGAGCGGATGCCCTTCAGGCTCGTCTTTCACGCTTCTCTCTTTTGGGGTGGGGGGGTGGGGGACCTATTTTGGGGTCCCTCTCAACTGTGCAGGAGCAGTCTTGAGGGGGGTGTCTCTGGGTCTTGCAAGCAGCAGGGCGGGGGGGTGCATCTTAGCGGCAAGAGCTGCCTTGAACCCATGGTCATTGGGGGGGGGTGTCGCTGAGGCTCAGAGTGGGGAGGGGCTGCTGACTCCCCCCCCCTGCAGCACTTTCTCTCTCTTCCTCCTTCCCTCTCTCAAGGGGTGGGTCTTCCTTAACCGCGACAGCCCTCCGGACGTCATTGGACTCCAACTCCCATTCTCCCCCTCCAGGGCTGAGAAGCTGCCTGTGGTGGGTTAGACTTCGGGTAAGCCTCCTCTGGAAGGGGAACTGTGGTTGTGTCACAATCACTCTCCCGTCTTCAGCTTGGTGGGGGCTGATGGGTAACGGAGTCCAGCGCCACCGGGAGGCGCACATGGTGCCCGGGGGGGGGGATTAGAAGGAGAGACGGCACCCTCTTCAGAATCGAACCTCCTGTGGTCTGTGCTGCAACTTCCTTTTCTATTTTTGTCGGCGGTAGGAAAGTAGTGGCGGGGTGCGGACGTGGCCCGTGGGGAGCGTGCCGGCATCAGCGCGCGCTGGCTTTGGATCCGAAAGCTTTGACCGGTCCGCCGTGGTGGCCGTTTTCGAAGCAGAAAACTTATTTCAGAGGTTTTCCTCTTTTTTTTCTTCCTTTTTTTGGGGGGTTTGCAACCTTTCTGTGTTTACCACCATGGTGTGTGTGTGCGCACTGGTTAGCCCACATCACGATGGCTCTGGAGGGGTGGCGGGTGGATCACAGCACCGACCGTTGTATGTTTGCAGGCAGAACAGAATTTATTTATTTATAAATTAATTATATAAATTAAATATAAATAAATTATTAAAAAGATCAGAAGAGAGATCTTTTGAGTGAGATCGAGCTGCTCGGAACATTTTCAGCTCAGCACTTTTATTAGACGAGCCGAAAGCAAGTGTAAATGCCTGGCCTGGGCTTCCGCTTACCAGGGTTGCAAAATATTGAGGATAATAATGATGATTATAACCAGTTTGCCTGAAACCTTCCAAAATGCATCTGTCACGGCTTCATTTCCTTTCACCCACAGAGCCCAATCCCTGGGTCAAATTGGAAGTGACTTTTTAGGAAGAACATGAGCATTTCTCATTCGGTCGGCCAGAAAGACCTGCCTTGAAGGGGGGGGGGGGGCACGAAACTGGTGTAAGCATTTCACGTGAGGTGGGGGGGGGGGGAACCAGATTGTGAACATCTGGCGAACGGTGGTGCGCCCAGGAAGGAAGGGTGGTTCCCACTTGCTGAAAAAGAGAGGTCTCCGTCTCCACGGATCTTACAGTGGGAAAAGTTCACGGCGTTCTGTGGGGCAGGAAGACAGCCGAGAGGCACAGCAGCACCTCTGGGTCTGCGCAGAGCAGGATGCGCCGACTTTGTCCTGTCCTGGATCAGGCCCGAAAGAGCGCCTGATCCAGGAGTTTCCAAAGGGGCGTCCCTAAAAGCTGGGGGAGACGGAGGCGTCTCCCCTTGCCCCACCTCCCCTTTCTCCCTGGCCTCCTTCCCCAAATCTGAGCTTCTGGGGGCAGCCCCCCCCCCCCCAGGGGGAAAGGCCCGCTGGCTCCTTCGGCTCAGCTGACCGAGAGACTTCTGTAAAGCGCCCTTTGTCTCTCTGGCGGCCCCCCGACGAGATCATTAAAGCATTAATGTCTCTGCTGTGGGGCCAGCGGCTTAGGTGGAGATGTGTCCCCCCCCCGCCCCCCCCCCCAGGAGGAGGGTGCCCTGACGGCTCGGTCCTTTCCTCTCGCCTCCACCCTGCTTCTTGGTGTCTTACGTTGACCCCCGTAATGCCCTTGTCTGCAAAATGGGGGCTGGGGGTTGGGATTGCCCGCAGGGTGTGGAAGGAGCCCCCCCCCCTTTAAGACACCCTTAGAAATTTCCACTCTGGGTGTGTGATTAGAGAGGAAGAGAGGTGGGGGGACGGGCCTGGCTTTAGAGAGGAGCTCCCTCCCTGCTGGTTCTTGAGAGCGCACTCTGCATATGCTCCAGATCCATCCTCGTGTTTTAGGGCAAGGAGGGGCGCTCGTGTGAAAGCTTTCTTTGGCTTCCCAGGCTGGCTTGTTGTTGTTGTTTTTGCACCCTCACATTGCCCGGGAACAAGCCAATAAATCAGATCCGAGGGAACGATTGTCATCCTTATTGAACAACTCAGAGAGAGACAGAGAGGCTCAAGTCATTCCAAGGGTGTCTGGATTTTCTGATCTGTTTTATGGGATTAGGAACTTTCCAGATAGGGTGGGAGCGCAGTTCCCATCATCCTTGAACGCTGACCCTGCTCCTGGGGACGATGGGAAGTGGCGAGTCCCCCACCTCTAGAATAAACCTCCTGTTTTTGGCCTGTGTGCTTGTGACTCTGAATTTCCGGGACCCCCCCCCTTTTCTCTTCCCCCCCCTACACTCCCCCCCAATGGGACCGGGTTCAGGGGGGGGTGCATTGTGGCACCCATGTTCCCCTCCCTCCCTTTTGCATGCTACAGCCAATGGGAGGTCAGCGTGCGTGGGTGCTTTGGGAAGAGGGCACCTGATTGGCTCCCGGTCCCTCTGATGTCACGGGGTTCTGCCAGGCAGCTCGGTAGGTGGGTGGGTGGGTGTTCCGTGGCAGTTGTGGGGCAGGGGGCGAAGGAAGGGGTGACCCCCCCCTTGTTCTCTGAGGTGGGTCAAAGGGAGTTCCTTTACAAGGAAAGACCTCCTCCGGGACCAAGTAGGGCCAGGACCTCCGCTGTAAATTTGTGGGGGCCCCTCAGCTCTGTGGCCTGTGGTTCAGTGGGAGGGAGGGTGCCCCCCCAATTGCGTGGCCTGCCCGGGGGTGCTTTCCCCCGTGGTATAAACCCTGGGGTCGGGGGGGGGGAAAACAACCTCCTTCCTTCCTTCCTTCCCTCCCTCCCTCCCATCCTCACCCCCCTGCTCAGACGAACTGGCCCAGGGATCTGCCCTTGGCCGCCCGGCCTTCCCGCGCTCCGTCTCCCCCCCCCCCGGAGGAAAGGGCCCTCTGTGAGCGACCGCCCCCCCCCCCCGCCATGCCCGTCCCAAACCCAGAGCCCCTCAGCCCCCTAGGCGAGGGCCCTTAACTGGGTGTGACTCCTGGCCGGCAGAGAAACCGAGGACGGGTCCGGGTCCCCCCGGCGCTCACGGTCTCCCTTTCTTTTCTCGCCACAGGACTTTCTCTGAGGTCTAGATGAGGAAGAGGGAGCCGGCCGCCGGCAGCGCCCGAGCTCCCCCCCACGACGCCCTTGGATGGGAAGAGATCCGGCCGGATCGCAGGATCGGGTGGCGCCCTCCCTTCGGGGCGGGACGAAGCGGCACAGGGGGTGCGCAGAACAGGCCACGTGGCGCCGCGGGACCACGGCTGACCGGTCGGGCCCGAGGGGGCCTCTGGAACGTCCCTTTTCCCTCTCTGTGTGTTTTTAAGCCGTTTGGAAGGGCTTCGCCTTCGGGCCAAAGAGAGCCACCCCAGGGGAGAACGGCCGCCGGGGGGACTCCAGGGGGGCGCCCGGCCGTCCTAGCGCTCTGTGTGGCCCCCGTCCTTGCGGGGGCCCGCCGGACGGGCGGGGGAGGAGGCGGCCTTGGGATCCTCCGAGCCGGGTCGGTCCGTCCCCTTCCTGCCTGAGACCATTGCCCTCCCCGGACGGCTGGGGCGGAGGGCCCCCCGCCGGCGTCCCCCACGGAGCTGACCCTGGCCCAACGCTGCCCGGCAGCCCCCCCTCGAGACGCAGGCCCCGCCCCTTCTTCGGAGCACGGCTCCGCCCCCCGGGGCCTGCCGCCTGCCTCGGCCCGGGGGCCGCCCCCTGCAGGCCGGGCCATGAAGCTGCAGGCCGTGATGGAGAACCTGCAGCGCCAGCAGCGGGCCCGGCTGCAGCAGCAGCAGCAGCAGCGGGAGCAACAGCCGGAGCCGGTGGCGGCTCACCAGGCTGCCAGGCCGCTGGGCTCGGGGGGCCCCGCGTTGCCCCACGGCCGGGGGCAGGAGCCTCCCCCCACCGAGGAGGCCGGGGAGCCCGAGAGCGCCCAGATCCAGAGGGCCCAGATGGCCGCCTTGGCCGCCATGCGGGCCGCGGCCGCCGGCCTCAGCCAGTCGTCCAGCCCGGTGATGTCGGAGGAAGAGGAGCAGGAGGAGGAGGAGGAGGAGAGCCGGTCCTCGGGGGGTGAAGACGGGGAGCCTGGAGGAGGCGTAGAGGAAGAGGAGGAGGAAGAGGAGGAGGAGGAGGAGGAAGAACGTGCCCCCTACCAGCAGGAGATGGGCTCGGAAAGCGAAATGTAAGTCTTAGCAGAAGGTCTGTGCGGGCGAGGGGCCGTGACAGGTCTCCCAGGCGTTAGCCGGGCTTCCCCCCCACCCCTTCCGGCCTCCTCTGCAGGGTTGTCAGGAAGACAAGATGGTTGAGCAGAGGGCAAGAGCCGTACACGCCGGCCGGGGACTCCTTGGAGGAGAGCTGCCAAGTGTGTGTGTGTGTGTGGAGATATAGAACGAAGAAACAGAACTGGGCTGTCGGCCAGAGGCTTTCCCCCTCCCGGCAGGGGGATTCAGCACCTAAGCCCCTTCCTCCTTCTCCTGCCCTGGCGCCAAGGGCTGCCCTCTCCTCCTGTGGCTTTGGGTGACACCATGGGGGGCAGACGACTCTACTGGTTAGTTTCCCCGCAGCAGAAGAAACCAGGAGTCTGTTGGTGCCGAAAAACTCACAGGGTTGGGAGACTAGACTTCTGTTGATGCATCCTAAAATCGCATTGGCCTTTTTTGCAGCTGCATCGCCCTCTTGGCTCACGTTCAGCTGGTGAATCTACAGCCATTTCCCAAATTTTGTTCCTCTGCTGTGCTTCTCTTAGGAGTCAGCAAACTGAAAGAAATATGATTTTAAAAAGAAAAAAAACTAAGTGAATAAGGATTCCTGTTTCGCAGTGTGAAAAAAATCTGCTGGGAAAAAGGCAGGAAAGGAAAGGCAGGATTGTGTCAAGGAAAAAGGAGGAGGAAAAACAGAGAGAGAAGCTTCTTCTCTGGTCCAACCTGCTCTTTCTTTCTCACATTCCCGAGAGCCGGCCTTTTTCTCTGCCGGGCATCCCCACCCCCTCCCTGCCTCCTCCTTCCCCTTGGGATGTTGTTTTGAAGGGGGGGGGGGTTTCAGGAGACAATAAAACAGGAATTTTTAACAGCCAAACCAGGCTGACCAGTTTTCAGTGCCTGGAGCTTTTTGATTAAGTTTCTGAGCCCACTTTGAAATTTTCCGAGTGGTGATTTTCTAGCAGGGGAGGGGAAGACGAGACTGGGCCCTGGGCCCCTCCCTCCGCCTTTCTGCCCAGCTTGGAAAGTTTCTCTGAAAAAGTAATTGGTTATATTTTCAAGGCCCCCGGAAGGTTGTTAGCCCTAAAGGTGTAACCAGACCTTGATTTCCCCCCCCCCCCCCCTTGTATTGTTTGCTTTCTTATGAGTGTTTTTTTTTGGGGGGGGGAGTAACACTTCATTTTCTTGCTTCTCAAAAGTAGCTGAAATAGTTACTTTTTTGTTGTTGTGCCTTTTGAAGGAGGGAAAAAGAAACCACACCAAACTCAGATATTTCTCCCCGGCTCTCTGAGGCAGGTGGGGGAATCCTCTCCATTTCAGTCAGGCTGGCCCCCTCTCTAAAAAAAGGAACTATAAAGTTACGCTTGATGTTGCAAAAAGAAGAAAAAAAGTGACATTTTGTTCCAGGAAATGATACAGCCATAACGTAATTAATGACGTTAAATGTTCTCGATTGAGAAACCGTGATTAGGTGCCGTGTTCCCAGTTTTTCCCAACACACACAGAGTGGTGTGACTCCCAGGAACTTGGTGCTGCTTACTTCTGAGTAGACATGCCTCAGTTTCCCCCTGTGACTCACAGAGTGGGTGGGTGTAAGGGGGAGTCTCTTCCACCAAAGCAAAGCAAAACAGGCCATGGGCCACGCAGGATTTCCCCCCTAAAACAAGGAATAATCTTGAGCCCGAGATTCACCAGGTGCAGTTTCCTGGCTTCTGTCTGGTTGTAAATTAACATATGTTCTGGAGGGGGAGTCCGTTTAATCCAGGAGGGACGTGGTTGTTTTTCGGGGGGGGGGGAGTTAAAGGAGGTTTAAAGATTTAAGGCAGTCCAGCGTTATCCCCGGATTGCAGAGGAATGGGGTGGGCGGAGGGGGGGGGGTTGGCTGTTCGCTGTGGGAAGATCTGCCAAGATTTCCTTTCTTGTGTGTCTGGTCAGAAGAGGTGAGTCTCTCCCAGCCTTTACATCCTAGTGCTGGAAACGGGGCCCAAGGGCAGTGCGGAGTAGTGGTGAAAGTGCTGGATTGGGCCCTGGGAGATCTGGGTTCGACCTGAGCCTCAGACCTCAGCAGGTGACCTCTCTCCCTTTGAGCCTGGCCTACCTCACAGGGTCGGCTGTAGTTATCATTACAGCAACCGACAAAGGAGCGATCTCCCAAATGTCCTGTCTTTACCAGCCCTGCTCAGCTCTTGTAAACACAGGTCGTGGATTCTTTGAGGGAGTTTCTCCATCTCGTATTGGGTCTTCCTCTTTTCCTGCTGCCTTCCCCCTTTCCCAGCAGGATGGTCTTTTTTCCAGAGAACTTTGCCTTCTCATGGGGTGCCTGAAGGACGACAGCCTCAGTTTCAACCTTTCTGTCTCCAGGGATAGTCCAGGCTGGATTTGATCCAGGAACCCCTTGTTCCTCTTTCTGGCTCTCCAGGGTCCCCACAAAGCTCTCCTCTGGCATCACATTAAATCAACTTTCTTCCGTCTCCAGCTCTCACATGCAATGTAATTAGCAAAACAAGGCCGAGCCAATTTTGTCGAATTTCTGTCTATGGAGGCGTGGTGGTGGAAGTGGAGATGGTAGGGGGTCAGTAAACCACATTCCCAGCTCTTGTGGGAGCAGTTTTTGGTTGAATGAACGACTCCGCCTAAAAACGCCCTTTGCTGCTAGATTTCTCTGTGGAAGAAGGCCTTGCTCCGTGCAGGGATGGTGGGGTGAGATGACTCAGCCCCACGCCCTGAAGAAAGCTTCCCACCTCCCTTTCGAGCCAACCAAGAGCAGAGAAAAGTGGGTTGCAGCTCTTGAATGCCACAGAGAGCTAGGAGGGGAGCATGGGTTTAGAAGGACATTTGTGGCGGGGGGGGGGCGTGTTTCAGGTGAGAGTTGGAGCCCAGGAGGAGCTTGTGAGATGTATTAAACTCTCCTCCACACACACACACACACAAACCTTGCCATAAAATGGGAGCACTGGGTGCGAATCACAGCCTTCCTCAGCTGTGTGTGTGTGTGTGTGTGTCAGGTTTCATTTCAGGCACTCATGCCATGCTGCTTGTCTTCTTCCTCCCCCCCCCCCAGGAAGGGCAGATGGGACGAGGAAGACTTTGAGGAAGACCTGGGCGAGGAAGACGAGGAGGAAGAGGAAGACTACGAAGAGGAGGACGAGATGGGGGAGGAAGGGCCCGGCCTTGGGGAGGCGGCCCGCTCCAGCCCAGGCCCCGCTCTTCTCCGCAAGCATCCGGGCCCTCAGCAGTACCGAAGGGAGCCCCTGAGGCTCCCGGGGGGCCCCGAGCGGCTCTCTTCCGGGGCGGCCCCCCCAGGCCTCTCCCAGTTGCCACCTCAGGTCCTCGATCACGGAGACTGGACGTACGAGGAGCAGTTCAAGCAGGTAAGGCAACCCTCTTCCTCTTTCTGCACCGAGAGCGGGCGCTTGGGAGAGCCCGTTGGCCCCTCGGGGTCCCCGCCTGCTCGCGTGAGTGGCCCCCGGGGCCCTTTTCGTGGGGAAACAGTGAACACGTGTGGGGGGTCCCCAGCCTCACCTTTCGGCTGGCGTCGTGTGGGCTGCAGGATCAGGCCAGGTTTTAAAAGCCGTGTCTGCTGCTTCTCCTAAGAAGGGGGTCCATCGAGGTCATCCATCTCACCCCCAACTCCAGCCCGTCAGCCCCAAGGTTTCTCGCCAAGCGATCCATTCAGGTGGCTAGTTTTACAAGAGATGGCCGTCTCAAGCCACTCGGATGTCATTTGTGCTTTTAATGTTAAAATTAACAGGAGGGACGTCCGTTCCCCGCCCTCGGCCGCTTTCCTGTGGGGCGGCAGGATCTTAGCCCCAGACCCGTGACCCCACAACCTCAGTGATGCCCCTTGAATGGGTTTTGTGGAGTTCGTGTTTCAAGGCCGTGAAACTATTCCAAGTTCCGGGAGAAAGAAATCAGGGGAACTCGATGTTTTCCTCACACAAGGGCCCAGATTTTTTGAGGTTTATTTTTTTTGGGGGGGGGGGAGGCTGCATTGACACACCATGTTTGGAAAAGACGATATTGCCACACGAATATCTCCCCTGGCCATGTGGACAAAGAAAACCACAGCTTCTCATTTCTGGCCTCTCCTGCTTTGGGCTGGGCGTGCCTTGGAAAAGAAAGCAGAGACAAACCATGGTTTGTGCTTCAGACGTAACAACAAACTGGTGTTTGTGAAGCAACCGTGAGCCGTGGCTTCAAATTATGTGGCTTAGGGTTTGTGTTACCAATGGCTGGCTTATTGTTACTTATTTATTTAAAGCATGTAGACGCTGCCTTTCTCCTAAAGGAGAACTAACGTTTCCTTAATCCGTTTTAGTTTTCAAAAAAGTGGAGCTCGGCTTTATTATGATTTTTCTTCTTTGCTGCCTGGGGAGGGAGGGAGGGAGAGGAGAAGACAGGATGTGTGTCTCGTAGAAGAAACGAAATAGGTTCAGAGTAAAGGGAAGCTGGAAAGAAGGGAAGTTTATTATTTCAAAAAAAAAGAAAGAAAGACAAAAAGCCTACATTTTTCCATTTGAGATTGAGTCGCGTCAAGGTCTGAGGAAGACCAGTCCTGTCCAGTCCAGAAATATTTCTGCCCCCAGGGGCCGAAGCGGCCGGCACCAGCTGGCCTGTCTGGCTGCAAAAGCCGGCGGCCGAGGCCCCTTCGGGTCCCACTTTGCCTCCCCTTCAGAGTGGAAGAGGCTGGAAAAAAAAGAGAGAGAAGGCTGGAAGGAGCGCAGGGTTCCGCTTTTACGTTTTAATTTTTAACCGTCTTTTATAGATGTTAGAATAACCTTGGAAGCTTGAGTGGAGTCAAATAACACCTGAGGGGCTGCTTCTTTCTTTCTTTCTTTCTTTCTTTCTTTCCTGGGAAAGCTTAACGTTGCCGGTCCTGCTCAGCACTCTTGGAACAACGCAAGGCTGGGTTCGTTGGCTCCGTAACCGCAAGAGGTCCTCCCCAGGGCCGTTTACGAGGGTGGAGGAGAATTTTTGAGGAGCACGTTTTAAAGTTTACTGAGGGAATGCTCTGTAGGGACTGTTTAAAAGTCCAGCCGGGAAAGCCTTTGGGGGCATCTCCTTCAAACAAGGTGATCGCGAGGGCCTGGTGTTGCAAAAAAATGTGAGGCTTGTTGTTTTGCGGGGCTGTGGCTGAGGCAGAATGTTATGGTCTGGAGGGAAAGCCTTAGATTTTTCTAGCGTGCTGGAACACACACACACATCCCTATGCAAGTGTGTGTGTGAATGGGGTTGCTCATCCCCCATTTGTTTTCATGGCTGCTGTTGTCTCTCTGCTTGTGGATGATGGTGTTTCAGGGCACGTGGCCTCCCAGCTGCGTGTTTGTGTGTCGTGGTCTGCGTAAGGAAGGAAGGAGCGTCTTTTGCAAACAGTCCAATGTGTAAAAATATTTCTGTCCCCCACCACACCACTTTTTAACACAGAGACACACACCCCACCGACACCTCCTCCGCCCCTTGGTGGGTCTGGACAAGTCATTGCATCCGAAAAGCCTGAAAGCTATCAAACGGAAGGCATCCCCCCCCCCCGGCACCCCTCCTCCTTGATCGGCCTTCCTCCCTGGACGCCTTTGATGTCCCCGTTGTAAATACATGGGGAATTGGGGGGGGGGGAGGAACCCTTCCCAACCCTTGCTCGCTTTTCGGGAGGGAGGGTCCCGAGCAGGAATGTGCATTTTATTCCCTGTCTTCCCTGCTTTTCCCTGACCTTTTCTGAATCTGCGTTGTGGAATATTTCTTCTAAATGGCCGCTTATCTCCCTTGGACTCTCTTTGGGGATGGTGGTCATGTGTCCAAAAATATATATAAAATTCTTTCTAAAATTAGAGAAACCGCCTCCCCACCCCATGCGCTGGACAAACACTCCGCACCCCATGCGCCAGGACGGGATCCCTCTCCTCGGAAAGGCACGGACCCTTCCGAAAAATGGAAACCAGCTTGTGTCCTATAAGGGACCACGTGGCTGTTTCTGGTGTCAGTGGAACAGGAAGCTTGCCGTATTCCTGGCGTCCCTCTTGCATCGTTTCCCTCCCGGGGCACAGATCGAGGTCTCTGCTTCCATTTGGGGTCTCAGACCTTTGTTCTTTCATTGGCACACCCCACGGCCCCCAAATCTGCTGTGCTCCCCCCCCCCCGGCCCTCTCCAGCAAAGGGAACCTTCGGGCAGAAGAGAAATAAAAGCAAACGAGCGAATGCTACGAACCCTTGGCTTTTATATACTGTGGTGAGGCCACCTAACATGGCTGATTTTCGGGAAAACTTATCTCTCTCTCTCTCAAAATCTCTCGCTCAAGCTTTAATGCCCCAAAGCTCCGGACGGCTCCTTCCTTCCCCCACCTCCCACGTGCGAAAACGCCCTTTCACGTCTGGTCTTCCTGCAGGCACTGAAGCCACTGGTGAACATTCCGTGACTTCTCTCTCTCTCCCCCCCCCCCCCCCTGAGGTTGCAGCGATCGATCGGTTCGGCGTCTCTGTTTCTACTTCTGTGCCGCTCTGTAGTGCTCAGAGGACTGGACGATTTGCGACATAGTGATGCCAAGGACCTCTTTTGCCCCCCCCCCCGTGAGGTGGGGCCCAGCTGGGGCCCCGGTTAGGCTCGCCCACCCCAGGCAGCAACCAAATAAATACCTGGGCAGTTGTGGGGGGTTTGTTTTTTGCCTTTAGGGTGGGTCTTGGATTGCTTTCCTCCATTAGTTTATAGGGATTTCCCTCTTAACACCCCCCCCCCCGTTCCTTCTCTTGCGTCTTGCTTGCCACCTGCCCTCGGAGGAGCCGCCTCCTCCCGCGCGGGCGAAGAGGTCACTGCTGGCAGGCCTCTCTGCCGGGACCGCCTGGGCTGGCCGCTTGGCAGGCCGCCTCCCGGGGATCCTGTGGGCCCGTCTTGTTTACATTCCTGGGCTCCCTTCTCCTCCTCCCCTTTCCCAGGCGGCCTCCTCCCGGGGAGAGCGCGTTCAGGAAGGCGGGTCGGCTGGAGCGGGGCCAGTGGGGAGCTCCCCTGGCGGAGGAGGGTGGGGGCCGGATGCTTGGCTGAGCAAACCGCTGGCCGGGATCCAAAGGCAAGCGCGCCTTCCCTCCCTCTGACATCTGTCAGGAAGGGCTTTCCTGGCGCAAGCCGGCCCAGGGTGTTCTTCCCCCCCTGTGGCGAAAAGCAGGGCGGGTCCTGGCTCAGAGCGGACGGGGTTTTGTTTCGGAAATGTTTTCCCTGCTGCCCTTAAACCCACCCACCCACCCCCCAAAAAAAAAGAAAAGAAAGGGGAGGCCACCGGGCAGGAATTGAGGCATTCACACACCCGGTCACTTGTCGGTTTCAGCCAGGAGGGAATCGGGGCCTCCCTCCAGGCGGCCCGTGCAGGTGGGGCCTCGCCCGGCATCCCTCCTGGGAGCGGTTTCCGAATGGAGCCCTTGCAGGATAGGGCTCCAGGAGGAGATTTGGGCGCAGACGGCGGGGTGTGTGTGTGGCAGCTCAAGAGCACGTCATTATCTGGGAGAAACTGGATCTTGCTTCCCCAGGACTCAGACTTAGGGCAGAACTGGATGAGGCCCCCGAATCCAGAAGGTGGCCACAGGGGACCCCTTAGGAAGCCTCCTCCCCCGTTGTGGGGGTTGGTTGTAAAGCTGGGGGGAAGACACCCCCCCCCAAAAAAACACCCCCTCTGTTCCTCACGCCGGCCGGTTATGGCCCTTGCCCCCTCCGCCTCTTTTTATTCGAGGCGGCTGGCGGCGTTTCCGTTGCTTTGTGACGGGCTGTGTTCCCCCCTCCTGCCCACCCACCCCTGGTTCTTCTAGTCTTGTAAAAGGGGAAAGAAAGAAAGAAAAAAAGAAAAAGGAATTTATGGAAGTGTCTAGACTTTGTTTATCAGGGACTGCTCTTGGGGCTAAGGGCCCCTTCGCCGCGATGCACCCTCCCCCCTCCCTCCCTCCATTTAATTGGGGGGGGGGTGCCCAGCAAGTGACTGGACCATCATTTCCGGAAAGGGGGCAATGCCTTGTATAGGAGCCCTTTCTGCAAGACCTCCAAAGGTCCCCAGAGTCTTGAATCAACTTGCTGTGGAAGAGATCTGTGTGAGCCTGGAAGCTTGTGTCACGGGTGTTTGTGGTGGCCGCTGAGGGCTGTTTTGACCCGAGAGGCCGTTCCTTCGCCTCTGCGTGTGCTGCTTTCGGTTCTGGGGTGGCCGCTGTGCACGGGACCCAGATGGGCACAAATGGGTTTGTTTGCTTGTTTGTAATCTCCCTAAAAGGATGCAACGTGGCTTACAGTATTAAAACAAACAAAGTGAAAGACCAAATGATGAATTATTACAATATTAAAAAGCATATCCTATTAAAACTCAGAATAAGAACCCTATTAAAAACACAAGGACAACCCGGAATCAGCTGAAGTGTTTGATGTGTCTGGAGGAAGGGCCGAAGGGAGCTGAACCGGGCGCAACCAGAAAAGGAACAAAGAAAGCTGTATTTCACTCACACACACACACACCATATAATACTCTCCTAAGTGCAGTGTTTGCTCAGCAAATTAAAAGGGGAAAAAATGAGAAGTAGCCTATGATCGCTGATGAGAGACAGAATTCAGGGCTGGGTCATAAATAGCATGACTTTGTCCCGAAAGTGGCCGGCTTTTGGTTTCTGCAGCTGGCGGGGTGGGAACGTTTTTTTTGGGCTGCCCGGCTTGTCGGGTGGGTGGGGTGGATCCCAAAGGGGGCCCAGTGGATCCCAGAAATGGTTTATGGGGCAAGGATGGGTAACCATCCTTGTTTTGTTTTGTTTTACATTAGAAGAGTGAGCGGAGAGCCCCGTCGGAGGCCACGCGAGGCCGCGGAGACCCAACCCCTCCTTGCCGTCCTCCTCCTCCCGTGGCCGGAGGCCGAGCGTGGCCCTGGCCGGAGGAGGAGGAGGGGGAAGGGGGGATGTGTCCTGAGGGCGGTCAAGCTGTCTCTGCGCCCTCCCCGGGCCTGGCCGACGGGGGGGGGGGGGAGGCGTGGGCGCCGCGTAATGGCGCCCAGGAGGGTCTGTTGACTTTCTTTTAAAATATTGATCAGGGCTTTCTCTGCATTAGCTGGCCGAGAAGATAATCTTCACCCTTGCTGGTGGGCGTGCGCGCGTGCGTGTGTGTGGGGGGGGAGCGTTTTCGCTCGGTTTCCCTTCCACTCTCGGAAAGAGAGAGTCTCGTCTGGGAAGCCTGTGAAGGGCAGGTGGCTTCTTTCTTTCCCCCAAGGAGACGGGGGGGGGGGGCGAACGGACATGGACGGGGCCAGACTTTAAGCTGCCTCCATGTTGAGGATTTGATGGGGGGGGGGGTCTGTTGAGACCCCATTCTTGTTAGCAAAACCTCCAGCTGCAGAGGCAGTCTGCCTTCAGACTCGAGGGCTATTGCTTTCCAAGTATGGTATTCCTTGCCTCTTGCTTTGGCAGCCCCTTTGCGCCTCCTGGGTCAAACGGCACGCGATCCCTCTTTTAAGCCATTAGTTCGCTGAATTAACAGCGAAAGAAAGGTCTTCTGCTGGTGGGGGGGAGCAGAAATAGACGGAGGCCTTCCCTCTGGGAAAAAAAAAAAAGACGGCTGGAGCCCAGAGTGGCTTGGCTGCTTTCTGTGTGGTCCTAAGGATGCTGAGGAAGCGTCCCGTGTTAACCGAAAGGTTGCATCCTGCATTTTGACGTCCCAAGTTGGTATCAAATGTTTTCTCTTCGGGAGGGGGTGTGTGGAAATAGAGGTTTGCCTGTCTGTGAGTCTGGCTGCAACATCATTGCCTGGTTACCCCCCCCCCCAATCTTACGGCTCCCCCCCCCCCCCCCCGGCAAGATCCCTGGGCAGGATTAGGTCCTGGAAGAGCCTCTTTCCTGGTAGGGCTTTTAGCGGCTTAGCCGGCTTGAGCTCTGAGCTCGTTGCCCTGCAAGAGGAAGGGGTGTGTTAATTAATTAGCCCTCTTGGTGGCTGCGGGGGGGGGGGGGGAGGGAGGGACTTCCGGGCTTGGTCCCCCTTGGGACGGGGGGGGGGGGAGGAGAGAGCGAGGAGGCACTGCCGGATGGTGTGTGTGTGTGAGAGAGAGAGTCCAGGGGAGGCTTTTAAGGCTCGGGAGAAAGCCTTGTGGAAACATGTGCAGGGGATGGAGAACAGATCGTGTCCCCCCCCACCCCCACCCCCACCACCGAGAGACCGGGAAGGGTTTGGGTTGAGGAGGGCAGGCCGGCTTCTCCCCCCACGGGACGGCTTTTGGGGCCTTGGGCCGCTTCCCCCTCTTTCTCCCTCTTTCTCCCTCTGAGCCAGCTTTTATTCCCCGCTGAGTTTTATTCCTGCTTCCGGGTTTTTCCTGGACTCCCCCCCCCCCAGCCACCCTTTCTCTCTGTGCCCCTCGTTTCCCTTGAGTAGGTACATTTTTGGGGCGGGGGGGAGGGGGATCCTTTTCCCAGCTGGCTCCCTTGCTGGCTTTTATGGCCACCCGTTTTATATTCCGGCGTCACTGCCTCTTCCTCTTCCGGGGGGGGGGGGGTCCCACCATCGTCCACCGCCTTCCCCTCCTCGTGGTTCCTTCAAGGCCTGATGGGGCCGATAAGCCTTCCTCTGCCGCTGCCCCCCCCTCACTCAGCAGGCTCTATCTGACAAGCCCAGCTCCCCATGGAGGGTGGCCCCCCAGGCCACTCCCCAACCACCCACCCACCCCACCTCGGGCTTTGTTAGCCAGCGTGGACGCAGCTTTGTCCTCTTTCCTGGGGGTGGGGGTGTGCGTCTGTCTTGGGATCTTTTATTCCCCCACTTGTCCCCCCTCCCCACCGCAGCAGGGCTTCCTGTCTCTGTCGTGATGGCCGAGGTGAGATCCATGTGCCCCCAATGGGGGTCGGGGGGGGGGAGGCAGAAGCGTGGGCGGCCTTGCAGACGGGCGGATGGGATGGAAGGGCCACGGCACGCACGTGGCTGTTTCTTAAAGAGGGAGGAGGTTGCCCTATTAGAGCACGCGCCCGTGGGGGTCATTTTGGCAACAGCAAGACGAGGGTGGGAAGCCCGTGGGGGTCCCTCCCGGACGTGAGTGGACTCCCAACCCCATCAGCCACTGGAGATGCATGGTGGGAACTGTAGCGATACCGCCTGGTCTGCCTTACAGGGAAGGCAGCCCAGCAGCCGAAGGGGCAGAAAGCGTGATGGACGAGTGGGCGGGATCTGAGGCTGACTTTTGGGGGGCCCACCGGAAGAAGCAGGGGGATGGAGCCCCTGCCTCTGAGTTTCTGGAGGAAGGGGGCCCCCCAAAAGGGAACCCCACAACACGGCAGAGCCCTTTTCCCGCCGTGTGTCCTTGGAGGCCAGTCCGAATTCAGACTGGCTTGGGGGCAGACAGACAGACTCTCGGGGCAGCCCCAGATGGCAGCCTCCGGGCTGCAAAGAAGTGTGTGATGGGGGGGGGGGGAGAAACCACCTCCTTTGGGCATCTTTAGCAGCACCCTGAGGTCCTCCTCCACCCTGGGGCCCCGATGGGTGTTCACGGAAGGGGGAACTCATTGAAAAGCCCCTGGCATGTGGGAATTTTTATTTTTATTTTTTTAAATCATTATTATTATTATTTTTTGAGGCCCCCGGGGTGCACCTGCTCCTCTCAGTCCCTCCAGAGGGACAGGAAACGGCCTTTGAAACGGCACGGAGTTGCTTAACGGGCTTCTGGGTTTCGGAGGCAGCTGGAGACGCAAATCTCGCTTTTCGGTTCCTCAATTTCCACCCTCTGCTCCGGCCCGCTCCTCCCCACCCGACGCCTGTCCGCTTTTGAGCTGTAAAGGCTGGGAGGGGCCGGCCGTGGCTCCCTGCTTGCAGAAAGGAAGGCGCCCCAGCCGCTGAAGGCTTGTGGCCCTTGTTGGCACGGTCACCCTCCCCCCCCCCCCCCGGTCTTTTATCTGCAGGCAAGAATGCCAAAATCTCTGAGAAGCTGAAATGAGCTTGGCTCGGCTTCCCTGACTCTCGGCCACCTGCCCTTCTGCAGAGCCTTGGGTGGGTCTTCCACCTGGGATGCGTCGGGATTTGAAGGAAGGCGCCCGGCTGCTGCTCTGCAGGAGTTGCCATTCTAGGACAGGAGGGTGGGGTTTTTTTTGGTAAATCGGGCCACAAAAGGGGACAAGACGTTGTCCCTCACCCCCCGCGTTTCTTTGATCGCTCTTTCGCTTTGAACGGCCAAAGCGGATTACGGCGTTACTTGCACGGGCCACTTTGCCCCGCCACATGCCGTGGCCTTCCGAGGGGAGCGGCTGGCAGACCGCCCTCGGCGAAGGACGAGCCCGGCCGAAAGGAAGCTTCAGCGCTTCAAAGAAGGCCGGCCGGCGGGGCCGGGGAGCGGGTGTCGGAAAGGCAGTTTTGGGGAAGGTCTGAAATGGGTGGCTTGGGGCTATCTGGTACTCTGGCTCTTCCATTCCCACAACAGTCCTGCAGGGTAGGCCAGGCCAGGCCAGGCTCTGAGCACCAGCTGGTCTGTGGCCCCAGCCTTCTCTGTCTGCAGCCCCATAAGCCAGGGGGTGGGGTGGGAGCCGAACAAACCTCCTTTCCTTGCTTCCCTTCCTCCCCCCTCCCCGTTCCAGACCTTCTCCCCTGCCCCAAGAGGCGCCTGCTGGGAGTCACGGGGGGGGGGCGGTTCTCCCTACCCCGTCCCCCTTTTCCTTCTGCCTTGACCTTCCTCTTCCTCTTCAGCCCTTCCTCTTTCCTAGATCAAAGACACCCACACACACACACACCGACTCTGTCCAAGGTTCCTGCCTCTGTTTTGGCCCCCTCGGTTGGACAACTTCTCCGCTCAGCCGGGAAGGCGCGTTGGCCGTGCATCTTAGCCTCCAGCATTTCTGGTTTGTTTGTAAAATGAGCCCCAGGAAGGCTCAGAGAAGAGAGAAAGAGAGACAGCGGCTCCTGCCCTCTGATGCATCTGGCACAAGAGGAAAAAAGGGTGGCGGAGGGGAAAGGAAAACACGCGCGCTCAGGCACTGCGTTCCAGATGGGATGTGGAGTCTTTGCCTGACGGGAGGGTGGCTGGGAAGAGAGGCAGAGCCCAGGGGGTTCATGGGGGGGTGAGCTCCTCACCCCCACCCCCACGTTGGAAGGAGGGGAAGCATGGGCACTGCAGCCTTATTACCTGCCCTGGTGGTAGCAGCCAGTAGGACCACAATTCCCATCAACCCCTGTCTAGCAGGATTCCCATCATCCCCCATCTAGCAGGTGGGCTTCCTGCTTTTTTTCTCCTTCCCGCCGAGTGGAAGTCATGCACGCACCCACACCCTCTCCGACCCTGTGCAGATTGTGGAACTGCCGCTTTTTCTTGGATCGGGGCCCTCAGAATTTCGCCGGCTCTCTTGGCCACCTCCCCGAAAATAGCTTTTCCAAGCTTTGCACTGAAAGATGCTGGGACAGACACACACACTTGCAACTCCTTTCTGGCTGCAAATTATGCCTGGAATGCCTGGCGCACGGATTGCAAAACCTCCGTGACCCTGGGAGCCCACCTCTCCACACACACACACACACACCCCTTGCTTTCGGTCCCTGGCGTTGCTGCTGCCGTCTGTCTTGTTTGTGTGCCTGCGTACAAAGGGGAGTGTGTGGCTGTTTGCATTTAAAGCCTGTTACACCCGGGCCTTCCGTTGCAAGACAGACCACGGCCGAAGACCAGAATAGAAATCTTTTAAGTGCTTAAAGAATAACACACCGGGGCACGCCACGCGCTTCTCCCCCCGCCCTGTTGCCAGCCTGCTTTTCCTCCGGGGAGTTCAGGGCAACACAAAAGGCCAGCCTCCTGCCCTGCTTGGGTCTTCACAACAACAGCCCCGTGAGGAGTGACCGGCTCCAGGGTCGTACCCAGGGAATTTCGTCACCGAGTGGGGACTTGAACCCAGGTCCTACGCTGTTGTGCATTTTGCTGCACTGCCTCTGGGGTTGGGATGGGGGCAGAACAGGCCTGGAGAAGCAAGCTTTGGCTCTCCGTCTCCTGGGCAAGCGGCCGGGTGTCTCTCAAGGAGGTTAACTGTGTCTCAGATGCTTGTGGGTTTTGTGGTGCCTTTTATTCCACAGGTGGTGGGGGCCGTCTCAGGTGTGGCAGATGCACGTGGTCTCTTCTTCTGAGCTGGAACCACAGCAGGGAAAGGTGTGGCACCACCACGTTCCTGCTGAAGGCCGATGCGTGGCTCTTGACGGCTGGGTGCAAACACCCAAACCGCCACCTGCCGAGTGTGTTAGATTACAACTCCCATCATCCCCAGCCAGCATGGGTGGGCAGTCCTGCCCTCCAGGAGGGCGCAGGGTTGAAGAAGTTCACCGGCTGTGAGGGAGACAGGTGGAAAAAGCAGAGCCCTGCGGTTGACCCACAGGCCCACGATGTGGCTGGTGGCCAGGCGACCTGTGCCCGTGGGCCGTGAGGTGCGAGGGCCTGAGGTTTGGGCTGGGGTCACAAGAGGAGCCCCTTCGGTTGGCGCTGAGCGGCGGCTGCTGGAAGCCCAGGAACATTCCTGCCGGAAAGGGGGGGGAGAGAGAGCTATTAATAGCCGGAGAGGGGGGAGAGCAGTGGGGCACCCCATGCCTTTGCACCTGGGGAGGGGGAGGCGTGGCCCATGGACCCAGACAGCAGCTCGGCATTCCCATGTGGGCCGCCCAGAAGGGCCCCATCCTGCGTGGCAAGAAGGAAAGGCACCTCCCGCTCCGGTCCGGCCATAATAGAAAGCCGGAGGTGGGGGGTCCCTCTGGGCCAACAGGGAGGGCCGATTGTACATCATTCCCCCTGCCCCCCCCCACTTATCCATAGGAGGGGGAAGCGCAAGAGAAGGTGGGCATTTTTGCTTCCCCTCTTTTGAGGGCATGTCCCAATTCTGGCCCAAGTCTCCTCCAGTGTCAGCCACGTTGTGATCCCATTCTGGGGGGGAAGAGACACCCCTGAAGCACCCTCTCTGCCTTCGTGCACGGCTGACGGCGGGTTGTCGCCAAGTTATTTTAATTGCAGCCTTGCTGGTGGAATGTAGGTTTTCCAGGGGGAAAAAAAAGTGAATTGAGGAGGGAAAGTGTGGTAAACTGACCTAAACTGGTCGTGAAAAACTCCGCCTCAGATCTCTTGATGCAGATTCTCTGATTTCCACTCCTTTTTCCCCCCTTCAGGTTGCAGGACTTGTGAGTTTATTTCCCCTTGTGCTTGAAAACTTACACTTTTGTTCTATAACGGACCTTTTTCTTTATATCCTTGTCTTGTCTTGTATTTTTTCCCCCCATTGACTAAAATGGGCATTGATGTATTTTTCCAATTTTTTTAAAAAAAAATCCTGATTGGGCTTAAATCAGTTCTTTGCACTTTTTAGCCCTTCATGTGTTGAAATGACACGGATGCTGCATGGCTCACAAATGGGAGAGTTTTGGAGGGCAAGCTGCCCTTTCGCCATTTTGAATTTGGCCGGGCAAATTCATGGCTTTTTCACCAAACCAGTCCTCTTCCTGTCTTGGAAAAAGTCCCTCCTGGACCTAAAACGATCTGGCGGGGTGTGTGTGTGTGGGTGTGTGTGTGTGTGTGTGTAAGAATGCATCTCTCTGTGTGTGAGAGAAAGAGCCAGGGAGACCTTTAGGAACGGCTTACCCTCATTTATCTCATGAGCCCTGTTTTGTCATAATTAGTTACATTCTGTCCTAAGTAGTTACATTCTGTTACATTTTGTCCTAAGTGGTTACATTCTGTTACATTTTCTCCTAATTAGTTTTACTCTGTTATATTGTGGCTATTCAGTTTGTGCAGGAATTGCTTTGTTGCAATTTTGTTGAGAGCTTATTTTTATTTTTGGTGTCGTCTGCTCTCCTTGGGGAGATGACGAGTATTTTATTTTGGGCTGGGTTTCCATAAATTTGGTTTTCATGATATATAAACCACCCCAAGTAGTGACCTCACTGAGATTAAAATGAAGACACAAGGCCTCGGCCGGGCGTTTGTGCCGGGCAGGGCTGGGCAGTGGCCGACCTCTGGTGAGAGTTAGCCAAGAGTCGGGGGGGGGGGGCTGCAGGCTGGGCCCCTCGCTCTGAGCCCGGCCAAACCCAGCGGCCCCCCCCCCTCTCTCTCTCTCTAGGGCCCGGGCTGCTTTTTTGGCCAGGAAAGGAGGGACCTTTCACAGGCCGCAGCCCCCCCCCCCCCCCGTGGGTCTCAGTTTCTGCCGCCTGCCATCTGACGGGGCACAGATCAGCCTCCGCGTACAAGCAGGAGACGCAGGCTTCCTTCCGACACCCCCCCCCCCCCCCATTCAACCCTGGTTTTGTTGCCCAGAATCCTGAGTGACCGATTCTCCCTGTTTCTCTTTTTTCTCCCCCCGCAGTTGTACGAACTTGACGGGGACCCCAAAAGGAAAGAGTTCCTGGACGACCTTTTCAGTTTTATGCAGAAACGAGGTGAGCACCATTGTAGCCCCAACGGGATGCGAAGGAGCCACGTAGTGGGGTTGTTGTTTTTTTCCTGCCCCCTAAATCCACAGGTTCCCTGGTAGAACAAGCGGCTGAATCCAGGAAAGGAAGGGTCGGCTGGCCGGACAAGACGGTCACCGCCTTGCCTGTTTGCTAAGAAGGCCGCCGAGCAGGGAGGGATTTAATGCCTTTAAGTCCAGGAATCTGGTGGAGGGGCCGCGGGAGAAAGCAGATGGCCGGCCCGGCCGAGGGGGGGTCTCTGGCATCTCAGAGCCCATTACGGACCGGAGGGAGGAAGAGAGAGGAAATTGAAGGAGGCTTTTTCAGGTTTACACGCCTCTCGGGGATCCTTCCTTCCTTCCTCCTACCTCCTCCTCCATCACCAGCCCATTTAAGCAAACAATGGTGTCCGCGGCCCTTTTATTTTAAAACAGTGTCAGGTCTTCCTTCGAGGGGGAAGGGAGAGGAGGGGGCTTCCCCATCAGCCGAGCGGCAAAGGGGGGCCAGAGCGGCTGCAGAGAATTGTCAGCCTGTTTTCCAAGCAGGAGGGAAGCTGTTGTGTAGACACACACTCACAAAAAAAAAACCCCAACAACCCAGAGTGAAGCAGCTGGGATTCCCGGAGGGAGACCCCGGCTTTTAAGCCCTGAGGAGCAAGAGGGGGACCGGGATCCTGTGATCGACCGATCCATCCCTCCGTCCGGCACCCTCAGCTGATCCCCCGTTCCTTGGGAACAAGGGAGGAGTACAGAGGCCACACACGCACCCACCTTCCCCGAGAGAAGACGACCCAGCTGGACTCTGTGTTTGGGGGCGAACCCTAATTTGGGGCCTTGCCTGGATCCAGCCCAGCTCGGCACCAGGCGGTGGTTGGGAGGGACGTTTGATGGGGGGGGGGGATTTGGCCCACCCTCTGCAGCCATCCTGGGAGGGCGTTGTTGTATGTAAATATTTTAGAGAAGGACAGGGGGGAAAATGCACTCATAGAGGCAGTGGGGCCCGCCGTGAAGTTGGGGTCCCTGTGGCCCTCTTCACACACACACACACACACACACACACAGATTGTTTTGGTTCCTTTTGCCTGGATTGCTTCCCGTTTTGAAAAGCTTAGCTGGTCTGGCCAGTGTCCAGACGGCCACCTCCAGGGAGGGGCTGAGAGCCCAGCCGTCCCCCAACCTCTCTCTCTCTTTCTGCCCACCCTCTTCCCTCCCCTCGGTGCCTGCAGGGACCCCCGTGAACAGGATCCCGATCATGGCCAAGCAGGTCCTGGACCTCTTCATGCTGTACGTGCTGGTGACCGAGAAGGGCGGCCTGGTGGAGGTCATCAACAAGAAGCTGTGGCGGGAGATCACCAAGGGGCTGAAGCTGCCCACCTCCATCACCAGCGCCGCCTTCACCCTCCGTACCCAGTAAGTCCCAGGAAGGGACCACACACTGCTGGTTAGCATGGCTGCGTGGATAATGGGAGTTATAGTTTTCCACCTGCGAAGGCTTTTATTGCCGGATCACAGCCTGCAATCGGCCTTCACAGGTTGAGGCCGTGTTTATGTTTTTAAGAGGGTTTAAACGTTAATGCGTGTCGGTTTTATCTCCCCCCCCCCCCAAAAAAAATTATTATTTTGGGCAAAAGAACGGAGGGAAGAGGAGGAGAGCCGTTCTCTTCCTTCTGGAACCTTCCCTCTTGTTCTCTTCCACCCCCACCACCCCCATTTTTAAGTTTCTTTCCCTCCCCCCCTACCTTTCACATCCGCCCTAATCAAGGCTAAAGTTAATTAGTCTGGAATTCAGGAGGCCAGGTGGCTGAAGGGGATTTGGAGAAGGGGGGGGGGAGCACGTGGGAAGGTTTTGTGGGGGGGGGAGGGAGGGAAAGGCAAAGAGGAAGGGGAGGAGACCCCTTAGCTGCTGAACAGCTGTTGCTCAGGGTTAAAAATAAAAAGAAGGGAAAAAATACTAATTTCCTCACCCTCCCCGGCAGCCAGAAAATACGAAGGGCTCTGCATTCGGCACCCGCCACGTCTCAAGGGTCTGCAGCCACTTAATTTCTCTTTCGTGGCCGTGGCGAGCCATCTTGAGCACGGCCACGAAAATACCGTCTTAAAGGGCATTTTGCAAGACCACCCGCAGTGGGATCATCTCCGTCGGGTTGGGTTATATTCGTTTCCTGCTGGCAGACGCCCCTTCTGCTTGCTCAGAAAACCAGGGCACCCTTTTCCCAGCGCGCGCCCCGCCAACCTCTTCTGCCGCCCCCCCCAGAAAAAGCTGTGGGGAGGGGCTCCGTGGGTGTCTTGTCCCCTTGGCGCAGAAAGCGCCAGATCTTCCGAGGGGGAAGCTTGTGCTTTCTGGCCAAAGGCAGAACGGGGCGGGGGGGGGGGGGGCTCCTGCTGGTTGTGGGGGCCACCCCTGGAAAGACCGAGTCCTCTCTAGCTAAGTTAGCATGGCTTGGGGGTGGGTTTCACCGTCTGGGATTGCATTTCATCTTGCCCTGTTGCCTTTCTCTGTGTGTGTGTGTGTGTGTACGTATATGAAGGTACATGAAGTACTTGTATCCCTACGAGTGCGAGAAGCGGGGTTTGAGCAGCCCCAACGAGCTCCAGGCCGCCATCGACAGCAACCGCCGAGAGGGGCGCCGGCAGGGGTTCAGCGGCTCCATCTTCAGCTACTCGCCGAGCAACCCCCACGGCCTGCTCCCCTCCCCGAAGCTCCAGGTGCCAGCCTTGGGCCTGCCCTCGGCCACCAACGGCAACCCCATCGCCCCCGTGGCCAAGATCAAGAAAGGTACCCCCGCGCGCACACCCAAGGTGGGGGAGTGGGAGTTGGGGTTGCAGGTCCAGCCCCCTTCCAGGTTCTCCCAAGAGCCTCCTGGCCCTGGTTCGACGCGTCTGGGCTCAAGGGGCCGCAGAATGTGGCTCACCTGGGAGCCCCGAAGTGGGTTTCCTAGCCTTGTGCCGTCATGCCTGGCCTCCGTCAGGAGGTGGAGCCCTTTTCAGTTATTTTCAAGCCCGGTGACAGAGAGAAAGACGATATAAGCGGGATTGTGGGCGAGGAAGCGACAGCGTCTGTCCTGGGCTTCACGGGCTTGGCCCTAAAGGCAGAGGCGGGTCTCACCCTTTCCTCTCTGCCTGCCTGAAAGGGAGCCGTCTCCCCTTCCGTCTGCCGGGCCAGGAGGCGCCCCCGGTCGAGGCCGGGTCACGGAGGAATCCTTGTAGGTAATCCTGCGTAAAAGCTTGGCTCCTCTCAACAAGGGCCCTAAAGCGTGACAAGTTCCCCCACTTGAATCGAAGGCGTCTGAGCATGGGCAGAGTTCCTTTCCCATCAGATGTGGGGCATAAAGCTGAGCGGAGCCGATTTCGGTCGTTTTAAAAGCAGCGCCTCCTCCTTTTTTTTTCCGGAGCATAGTTTTCTTTTTAAAAGGTTTTCGCTTTCTCCTGTTTCCCTTCCCTCCCTCCATCCCTCCTCTGTTCTCTCCTTTTCTCTGCTGACCTTCCGGCAGAGGAGGACTCGGCCATCCCGATCGCGGTGCCCGGCCGCCTGCCCGTCTCGCTGGCCGGCCACCCCGTGGTGGCGGCTCAGGCGGCGGCGGTGCAGGCGGCGGCGGTGGCAGCCCAGGCGGCCGCCCTGGAGCAGCTGCGCGAGAAGCTGGAGTCCGGGGAGCCCCCCGAGAAGAAGCTGGCACTGGGGGGCTCCGAGGAGCTGCCGCCGCAGCGCCTGATGCAGAGGGCCCTCCAGCAGAACCTCCTGGCCATGACGGCCCAGCTGCCGATGAGCATCCGCATCAATAGCCAAGGTGGGCCCGGCGGGCGGGGAGGCAGCCCCCTCTCCCCACACACACACACACACACACACACACACACACACACACACACACACACACACACACACACACACACACACACACACACACACACACACAGTTCTCTGCCCCGGGACCCTCCAGAGGCTAGGCGTGCTGGCTCTAAAATGCCAACAAGCAAACGGGACTCAAGGCAGTTCCTGGCAATATTGGGGGCGAAGTGCCCCAAATCAAACAAGATAGTAAAAGAGGATTAAATGGAAAGCACGACTAAAAACAGCGAAGCTAGAGATCTCGAAGGCTCTCGATGTGGGAGTCACCGGATCGTTTGTGGGGAGCAGGAGAGCCAGGGACACCCTTTGGGGCTTTCTGGAGGTGACGTAAGGAGAAAGCTTAGCCCGTCCTGCAACACCGTCTCCTTAATTAACCCCGGTCTGTTTCCCAGCAGAAAACCGCCAAGACACAGCCGGGAACTCAGCGCCAGCCAACGGAACCAACAGCATCAGCATGTCGGTCGAGATCAATGGCATCGTTTATACAGGTGCCAGGGGAAGAGGGGGTGTCTTTGGGGCGGGCGGGTGAGGAAGGGCCGGCAGGCAGGCGGGAGAGGGTGGTGGGCCACAGGCAGGGACCCTCCCCCCCCCTCCATACATGTGGGGTTTAGTCTCCTCACCTTTTTCTGGGTCTCTCTCTCTCTCTCTCTGCAGGGGTGCTCTTTGCCCAGACGCCGGCAGCCTTCCCCTCGCTCAACAAAGGAAACGCCAGCAGTGGGCAGAGTTCGGGCGGCAGTGGCGGCAGCAGTGGCGGCACCAGCAGCACAGCGAGCGGGGCGGCCGTGGGTCCGCCAGGTGGTTTGCCCGCAGCACCAGCTTCTACCTCAACCAACTCCTCATCGCCTTAAAGCCCACCTGCTCTTCCTCCCTCCCTCCCTTCGCAGTTCAGGCGACGCATTAATTCAGAAGGCCCTCTTGGGATGCTCGCTTCCTTCCTCCCTCCCTCCCTTCCTTCCAGACCCTTTTCCCTGGCGGTGGAGGCACCTCGTGCCTCCCTCCCTCCCTCCCCTTCTGACACCCTCCAAGCCCCTGGGACACCCAACAGGCAATTTCAGACGGCAATTTTGTGGGGCCGGAGAGGTTGGGGGATCTGCTTTCCCCACACACACGATAGGAGCACCCACTCAGGGTGGGCGATGAGGGTGTCAGAAGTGGGCCTGGTGGTGTAAAAAGGGTGCAAGCTGCTTCCCAGCCCACACCTACACCCCACTCCCCCCCGCGCACCGTGCCAGGGAGCCGTCAGGGCCCGGGCAGGTCCAGCCGGGACGGGAGAGGTGGCTTCTGCGTGGCTTTTACCAAATAACCACAACAAACTTTGACACTCATTTTCCAGTGCAGGTTGTGTGTGCGTGTGTGTGTGTGTGTGTGTGTCTTCAGCTACGGATCTCTTCCTCAGAGGAGTGTGTGGGCGTGTTTCCTTTAAACAAATACATTGGAAGAAGAAGAAACGAGAAGAGCTTTTTAACCAGGGCGAAAGGGGTGTGTGTGTGTGGTGGGGGAGAGATGGTTGTTAAATTCTGAGCCAGATAAAACACTGTGCCGTTTCAGCTTTCTGACGTGATGCATTGTAGACCCGGAACGTCTTACCTCATGCAAATCCCACGCTTTGCACTGTGCGTGTCTTTAGATCCTTTTTTAAATTATTATTATTATTATATTATTATTATTTTGATACCTCCAGACAGGAAGATTTTGGTGGTGGCAGGTGTGGACAGGCTAGCGCTGGGAAGGAGACAGAAATAAAGAACAACGAAGCAATTAAGGTAGTGGGTGGTGGTGGTGGGAGCTTTATTCTTTCATGTGTGTTTTTTAAAAAAAATGCTGTTAAAAGTATATAAGGAAAATTGGGGGTTGGACTGTAGATAAAAACTTATTTTTTTCCTTCTCAAAGGACAAACCAAAAAGAAAGAAAATCAGATCTACAGAGAGCATTTTATATATCTGCATTTATTCAGGTGGGGAGAGTTATTCTCGGCAGTTATTTGCTTTAGCTTTCTTCTTTAGGATGGACGGCACTGGGTGTGTTGGGGCTGCCGTGTCGACCCCCCCCCCAACCCCACACCGCCTTCCCCTCAGATCTTGGCAGGGCCTCAGGGGAGGAAGAGGGTGTCCTTAACTCACGAGCTCAGGTAGTTTTTTACGTGGGGTGGGAAGAGCCTGAACAACTGCTTCAGCATTTCCTCGGATGATGTTCTGCACGACCTGCCCACCTCTCTTGTCTGTGTGCGTGCGTGCGTGCGCCCTTGTGCGTGTGTGTATGGGTGGTGCTGGGGGTAAGGATGTTGTGATTTCGGGGATAGTAAAGAGAGGCAGCCTGACAGCCTTTTTTAAACATTTCACGCCTCTTTTGATTTGCGGAGATCACAGTGCAGGAATGGCAAAAGCCAGCCGGTACTGGGGTGGGGGACACCTCACCTAAGTCTTTTAAAAAAACCATATCTTTTCCAAAGCCACGTTGCCCGTGTCTTGCACTTTGCAAAGACGCTTCGTTCTCCCAAAGGTTTGCCTGTTTGGGGAGTTAATTGTTGCGATCCTGACCCCCCCTCCCCCCCGCACAAACTGTCCAGCTTCCATTCTGGCCTTAAAACAAAAAATCAAGAGAGAAGGGTCCTGGCCGGATCCTATGGGGAACAGCGCTGCATCTCTAGCTCCCGTAAGCGTTCGCCTCATCCTCCGAGAACCAGACTCCCGTCAACAAGACAGTGTCTGTCTCGACCCCGGAGGCAGCTGGGCTAACATGAAAACCCCACCTGGTGTGTCTTGCCTCCGAGGTTCTTTCATGAGGTTGGCTGCAGAGAAACCACAACCACTCCCAGGAAAAGCAAACGGTAGAAATACCATCACCAACTACATCTCTCTTTTCTCCAGTGATCAGCCAAATATTCTCCCCCCCCCCAGTTCCTTCCCTGCTCCCGGAAAGGCGCTGTGGTGAAACTCTTAAAACCAACTTAGGAAAAAAAATCCTGCATTTAAAAATATATATATTGCTTTTAAATGGGTGTAAGAATCTGGCCCAAGACTTCAGCACCACGAACAAAATCTATAAAAAGAAATTCAGTGCTATTTTTTTTTTCTTGCTGCCGCCCGCCTCCTACATCCTGTGTTTGAAGTAACTGGGTGTGTCGAATGTCGGCGAATGAGTGTCTACATCTCCAGAGGTGCAAGTGCGCCTTGACTAGACAACGGATGGGGGGAAACTCTGTCCTTTCCTGGGGGTTCAGCCCGTTGTGCTGGGAGAGGGGGTGAGGCTCGCTCACTCCTTCTTTTACAGATTTACCTTTCCAAGGCAGGATGTGCGAGAGCAGCTCCTCTAACCTGCTGGTGGAAGTGATTCAGGGACTGCCGTGTGGGCCGTGGGCACCCCTTTCCCCTTAGAAAACTTCGCCTCCCTCATCTTCCTCTCGCCGTGTCCAGCCAGTTAAGCGGCATCTGCTTTGCCTTCACCGCCGGGGCGATGCCCTGGAGGTCCCCTGCCTCTCCCCCGGGAGTCCCTTTGGGCCTGGACCGAGGCCACTCTCTGGCTGAGGTGCACAAGCTTTTCAATTTCCTGCAAATACTGGCTTCACGGACTGTTTAGAAGATGGCCCAGATGAGGCAAAGGTTTCTGGGGAAGGGTTTTGGGGTATCCATTTTCGAGACTCACTTCCCTCCCTCTTCCTGGCCCATTGCTGGCAGCTACTCTTGTGGGACACAATCATCCAACTGGTTTGACCTGCAGAAAGACGCACTTGGTCTTTTGCATCCACTCGGGGTGGCAGTTTGGGGGATTTTTTTCCCCCTCCTGTACGTGAAATATACTTTTGGTTTTTGGGCCGAGAAGAAAGATTCTATAGCAAAATTTATATATAAGATAGATATATATTGAAAAGAGCACGTACATTTGTGGGGGTCGAGTGTGTAATACGTGTGTGTGTGTGTGTGTGTCTCTCCTTGTGACAAAGCGTGGTATCCAATGTATTTCTTAGTCCGAGCTTTTGAACACGGGTTGGATCGTAACTCAGGGGAATCAGACCTGCTGTCTAGATCTTGATTGTATTTGGGGAGGGAGGACCTAGGAATGGGAGGTGGTTTAAAATAAAAACCCCAATGAACGTCTTTACTCACTGGGGCTTGGGTAGAGTAGGGGGTAAACTGGGCTCGCCTCTTGCTCTGGCTTTAAAAACCTTAGCTGGCCCAGTACATTTGACTGGGAGGTTTCCAGAAATGAGAGGGCAGGAGCCCCTTCCAAACAAGAGATGAGGGGCCGGGGGGGGGGGGGGGGGAGATACCATTTGCTTGCTGAGTTCTTGGAAAAGAAGGGGGGGGGAAATCACTTGGTGACCTTTTAACACAGCTACCTCTTCTAAAACTGCTTCTTTTAAAAGGGTTTGAGGGCAAGGGGGTGCAGAGGCTGGTCTGGTTAATGATAATCAAGGCTTAAGAGGGGGGCCCATTCCGGATTCGACTATGATTTTGGAAGTGGTCCCTTGGCACCCAAGGGGGGGGGGGGCAGAGAGGTTGCCTGGCAGTCCACCAAGAAGGACTGCCCTCCCCCCCCCCCCACTCCCACGTTATGGTTTTGTGTGGTATCTGCAGTTCTTCCAAGGGAGAAAGGCACCGGGGGGGGGGGGGGGAGGGAAGAGCGGTGGTGTCACAGGGCATGCTATGGAAATGCACCCTCTCCCCCCCCACACACACTGCCTTGAGGACCTGTGCTTTTCCACTCCATTTGGCATTTTAAATCTGCTTGCTTTTATGACTTCCCAAGTGGCTAAACTCCAAATCAAATTTTTGTCTGGGGGGGGGGTGTTTGCTGTTGGCTTAATTTTACGCTTGTGAAAGGGGTGGGTGGGGAGGGTGCCTTTAGTTAGTAGTTAAGGCGTGTTTTTGTTGGTTGCATTTGTACAACACTGTGTTGGGGGAGCTCCTGCTTTTTGGGGGGGGAGTGGGGAGGAGACCATAATAAGCTCCCTCCTCCCTCTTTGCATATCGACTTCAAACTTAAGATTTAATTTCAGGGGTTCCCCCCCCCCAACCTCTGATGGTTTTGGAAAGGAAAGAAAAATGAACACAGTGAGGGTTCATGCAATCTGTACAGCATAGGTAGTTCTTTGACTCAGGTAATAAGAAATAAAAATCATAAAAGAAACCACATTCTACCTCTGAAAACAAGAGTCTCCGGGAGGGGGGAGGGGCTGCCTTTTGTCTCCGGATCTCTGTGTTTTGTTTAGTTCTTTTTTGTTTTTGTTTGGGGGGGGTTTTTTGGAGGAAGAAAAAAAAAATCACTTTTTCGCAAACATTCAGGTATTAGCCTTTGTGACTTAAGAGAGAAATTTTTAAAAAAAAGAACACTGAAAAGTTTACATTTTATAACATTATTATTACAGATTGTATTTAAACTTCAGAAATATTTAAGATGATTGTAACCTTGTAAAGTTGAAGAAATATTAAAAAAAGAAAAGACAACGTTTGGAACGTGTCTCTCCTCCATGGGTATGTTTGAACAAAGGTGGGATGTGGGGTGAAAATACAGGCCGGCAGGTCGGTGGAAAATTTCTCTGGGTCCCAGATCTGGAACAGGGACGGGTTGTTTGCAAACAATTAGCTAAAAAGAAGCAAAATCGTTCTCTGGTGATCACTCCAGATCTGTTCTGCAAATCCACCAGGGAAAACAAGATTAAATGTGAAAGAACTCCTGAGTCCTTATTAAACTGAAGGGAAGTATCCATGAACATCAACGCACAAGAAGACGCTCCTTTGAAAAATTAAACCACACTGTGGTAAACTATGGGAGAGTTCTTGTGTTCCTCTCCGGCCAGTAACGAAACGCCCTCTGCTGTCGCTCCTTTAGCAAATGTTACCGAGGGGGCTGGATTTTTCTCAGCTCCGGTGTGGAACTGGAGACCTTCCGATGGACTTTGTAGTCTCAGAAATGGGAACTCCAGCTGGCCTGCATTTCTCGCTCCCAGCCATCACAAGGGGCAGCTCGCAGTGAAATCTAAAACCACAAAGTCCATCTGCCGGAGCCTCGTCGGAAGGTCTGCTGCCTCCGCCTCTCTCTCTGCTTAGCCTCCCAACCTGGGCATCTCGCAAACCACGGGTTTCCTCAGAGTCCGTTCTTGCCCTTCCGGCCTGGCCTCTCTTGCATTGGCCTGCTAAGGAAAACGAGACATTTTAAAAGCTTACCACAGGCTTGGTTAGCCTAGTTTAAAAATAATAATAAAACCAGAGACTTGCATGGATTTTGATATCAACCTGACAGCTGGGAAAGCTATTTTTGCTTTTTATAGGGCAAGTAACCCAATGTATTTCTATCCCCCCCCACACCCCCATATACCCACAACCCCTTTTCACACCACTTTTTATTGGTTGCATGCTTTTTCTATAACAGAGACATTGTGGACTGTCTCCTCCAAATTTAGACCTAGGTGTACCTTTTTTAATAATAATGTGCCCTCCAATCAATGCTGACACACGGGCGACCCTTTCCAAAGGTTTCCTAGTGTTATTCTGCATATACCCAGAGGGGGGTCCCCCCACCAGGGGGAATCGCTGGGCAGCTTTTGCACCCCCCCCCCCCCAAAAAAGCCACCCAGGCTGGTTTTTTCTCCCTGGAGAGAGAGGCCCAGGGGTGGCGGGGGGATCCGAACTCGCCACCCCAGAGAGGCATCAGCCATGCACACTCTGTGTGTGTGTGTCTGCGCGCAGGGTGAACAGGCGTGGTGGTGGGGGGGGGACCCTGCAGGGCTGTCAGGAGAGCCAGTCTGGGAGTTTGGGGGGGGGTCCAATGGAGGGGCATTTCCCCCAAGGGGGGGCCCTTCTGCCTTCTCCCTTCAACGCCATTTCGGGTTCACGACGACCCTGCGAGAGAGACCCCCGTCACCCTCCCCCCTCCCTCTGAAAGCCCACTTTGCTGTACCACTTCCGGAGGGCGTCTCCCCTTCCTTCCGTTGCTCGGGAGGAAGGGACGCTCTAGCACGCGGGGCTCTATGACCCGCTGCCCCGCCTTCCGAGGGAGGCTCCTCTTCCTTGTCTCAAAGCCTCACCACCCCCCCCCCCTCGTTCCGGGCCGCCCACGGCCTCCTTCTGGACTACGACTCCCACAATGCCTCAGGCAGCCGCTCTCCTGCGAGGCTTCTGGGTGTTGTAGTCCGGAGGGGGTCGCTGAAGAAAAGACGTGTCCCTGGCCGGCCGCCGTAGAGGGATCCGTGGCGGGCCGCGGTGACGTCGCGGTGACGTGATAGGCCGCGCGGGCCCAGACTCCCCCGGAGGGGCGGGGCGGAGGCCGGAGGAGGAGGAAGAGGAAGAGGAGGAAGAGGCAAGATGGCGGAGGCCTCCCCGCAGCCCGGGCGGTATTTCTGCCACTGTTGCTCGGCCGAGATCGCGCCGCGTCTCCCGGTGAGAAGCCCCTTCCCCTTCCCTTCCCTTCCCCCCCACCCCGACGACCGACACACACGGAGGGAGGGGCCGGGTGGGTAGACTGCCCTTGGCCAGGGAGGCTCCCTCCTCCCCCGGGCGTCCCTCCCTCGGACTACAACGTCCATCCTCCGGGAGGAGGCTTGGCCGGGGAGGGGCGAGAGCCTGGAAGGCGGGAGGGCGGCTCTTTTCCTCTCGGGTGGGTGGATGATGGGAGTTGGAGGAGGAGGTGGGATGATGGGATGGCGAGGGGCAGCAACAGGTGGCCTGGAAAGGGTTGGGGGAGGGGGGGGGTCAGGAGAGCCTCCCGCTGGCTGGCTGGACTGTCGGGGGATGATGGGCGGTGGAGTCCCGCCTGTTCTAGAGGAGGAAGGAAGGAGGAGCCTTTGCTCGGGGATGATGGGAGATGGGGCCCTGCGGTGGGGGGGGGGGGAGAAGTGGCCCAGCCAGGGCCCCCAGGGCCCCCGGGCTTTGGGCATTGTGGGGGGGGGGGAAGGAAGAGGGTCAGCCCCACCGTTTTGCTCTTCTCTGCTCGAAAGAGGGGTTCAGGCACCAAACCTGCCTAAATTCCCGGAGGGTCTTGGGTTCAAATCCCTGCTCAGCCCAGAAACTGGCAGAGCCTTCTCAGCCGTGGGTCCCTTTCTGGTGTGTGTGTGTGGGGGGGACCCCCTCCAGAGAGAGAGAGAGGAGACCTGGCTCCATCTCCCACAGGATAACCTTTTCAGTTCTTCTTGGCTTTTTTAATTGAAATATTTGCACTCCGCACATGCTTGTTTGGCCAAAGGTGATGTTCTTTTTCGGTTTCGGTTGGGTATCGTTTTTGTTTTGCTTTGCCTTTCGGTTTCTTTTTATAGATTGCTTTTTGAGCCTACTGTGGCCCTCCTTGCCATGAAGTTCACTTTTATCGGCCCCGGCAGAGGTGGGTTGGAGGGGCAGGGGGTGCCCTCGGAGCCACGTTTGAACCACGTGTGAACCAGTTTTGAGAAGGACGGAGGGAGACACGTCCCAAAGGCCTGCATTTCCAGCAGGGAGACACGTCCAAGCCCGGCCCTTCCTCTGATGGGGAAAGCGAGGCCGTGTCCTCGTTCATGTGCGGCTGTGCACCCCTTCTGGGACCCCCCCCCGACTGGAAGAACCCGGAGGAGGAGGAGGACATTGGGGGGGGGGGGAGCAATGGCAGGGCCAAGGCCGGCAAAGTCACCCCTTCCTCCCCAGTTTTCTCTGGCCGGGGGAGGACCCACCGGTGCTCCCCTCCCTGCCACCACCATCTTTATCTGGAGGAAATTTCTCTGGAAAAGATTTCTTAGAATCTGCCAGCCCAGATGTAGAAAAAGGTGAAACCAAAAAAGAGAGCAATTTCTCCTTGTTATCTTAGCAAAACAGGTACCGATCAAAGGGTAGTAAGTGGGACTCCTGACTGTTGCTTTCCCCCCACCCACCCCCGCTTACTGAGGAGTAAAAGAGCAAGCGGATTAGAGACAGAGATCCCTCCTGCCGTTCAGCTGAAACAGGCCTCTTCTGTGTTTGCCTGGTATTTGCAGGTAGTTTGCTTCTGGAGGGGGAGGTTCTAAACAGCAAAATATGCCCAGGAATCCAGGCAGGCCTTTGTACTTGTTTATCCCACAGAAGTTGGGTCTCGTCTTCTAAATCTCTTTTTGCACATTGAATCATGAAGTTGGATGGCGCCTATAAGGCCATCGAGTCCCACATCTGGTGGCAGTGAGTTCCACAGTTAAACTTTCTGTAGTGCGGGGGATTCCCCTGCTGTTGTTAAGTACTTCCTTCTCAGGGGGATGGTTTGGACAATGGACAACCCAAGGAGCCCACGAGATCATGGGGAATGTCAGCCCAATCGGTCATGAGGGCTGGGCGGGGGGGAAATGTCTCAAAATCAGGCAGTCCCTCCCATGGCTTGGGGTGATCGGTGTGAGAGCATTTTCTTCTTCTCTGCCAGCAGACTGAGGGAAGGAGAGAAAAGGAGCCGCTCCCGCCTTCTGGAAACCGGATCAGCCAGACAACGGGGTGTGATTGTGAAGCCACTCGTGGCTTGTGCAGATCCAGGCGGGTTCCCCCGACCCACCCACCCACCCATGTCTCCTGTCACCTCCTGTCGTGTCATTTCACACAGGGTGGAAAAAAATAAAATATCAAGACTGAGATGTAGAGAGGTCGCTGCGTTTCCATTCCCCCGTTTTTTTGCTGAGAAAGAAGCGCTGTATCGATTGGATCGGCTGATAGCCTAGCTTTCCTCCACTGAACACAGCTTGGGCTCTGGCCTAATCCTGTGGGCGCTCTTGCCCCAGAGTCCTGACTCTGGCAAGCTGACCTGGTTTCAGGGGGTGACGCTTTTTGTCTTTCTCTGTCAGAATGGTTGGTTTGACTGGTAATCGAAAGCTCTTCTTGTGTGGTTTTCCTCTCCTGCAGGATTACATCTGCCCCAGGTGCGAATCTGGTTTCATCGAAGAGCTGCCGGAAGAGCCGAGGTAAGAGGCCGCCCTCTGCTTCTGAGGTCTGTCTTTGGGCAAGCCGAGGTTTCCCTCACCTGCGCCTCCTGGGGAGGCTTCTCAGAGGGGGGGGGGAGGGTGTTGAGTTCCTTCCGGTTGCCTCCGACGTAAGGGATTTTGAGGGAGGTGAGATGTTCCAGGAGAGGTTTACCACCGCCACCCACCGGTGAGTTTCTGTGGCTGAGTGGTGATTTGAACCCAGATCTCCCAAGTCCTCCTCTGACCCCTCTCTCCATTATCCCCCCCCCCCCCCAGCTCTTATTGCAAAGACCGTTCCTAGCCCACATGAACCGCCTGTGGTGTTTGCTTGTGTTGTTTTTCTCTCCAGAGGAGGGACAGCCGGCAGCCAGGGAGAGTCACCCGCGGTCACAGGAGGTTTCTCCTGCCTGCGGGTGGTCTTGGGTGCCCCTCCTTCCCCCCGACCTTTAGACTTACTGCACTTTACTCGGTCTTCTCCCCAGGAATGTTGAAAACGGGTCCACCTCCTCGGCCTCCACCAGCGACCAGAGCAGGCATCCGTTTGAGGTACGATCGGCCCTCCTGTGTTTTATCCCTTTCCCCGGGCCGTGCTTTCACGGAGAGCGTCGTGGATGAGCCCCCGCTTCCCCTGCAGAGGGGCCAGGTGGGGGGGGAGTTGGGGGTGAGCACTGAAGTTAGTTCGGATGCCAGCCGCCCTGCTCACCGGCTCGCCTCTTCCCTCCCCGCCAGAACGTGGATCAGCACTTGTTCACCCTGCCGCAGGGCTACGGCCAGTTTGCCTTTGGGATTATCGACGACAGCTTCGAGTTCCCCTCTTTTGGGTCCAACACAGCGACGGAAGACAACCGGGAGGCCGAGAACCGGCGGTCAGAGCGAGAGCAACCAGTCCCGGCACAGATACGGCGCTCGGCAGCCCCGGGCCCGTTTCACCACCCGACGGGCGGCCGGCCGGCACGAGGGTGTCCCCACCCTAGAAGGGTAAGGAGAAAGGCCCCCCCCCCAGAGGGGGAGCAGCGGCTTCAGACCGTGGATCTGAGCATGCGCTAAAAAGCAAACCGTTTAGTTTGGGAGTGGAAGCTGCTTTTGGGGGGGGGGGTATTTGGTTTTTCCCAACTGCAAGGGCTGTTTTGAAATACTCCTTTGGCACAGTTCGGTGTTAGGAACGACCCGCCCTGAGCATTATTTATCTACTTCATTGCTTTACATCTCACTTTTTGTTCCTGGATGGGAATCACGGCAGCTTATAAATAAGGAACATAAATAAAAGCAGGAAGTAGATTTCAACATTTTAAATAAATAAATAAAGTACAACTTCAAAATGTGCCAGTAAGAAAACAGGAAGCACACCTCCAGTTAAGAAGTTCCATAAAAGGTCAGGGAACAAGGTTTCTGTCGCCCTAAAGGATCAAACCTTCCTCTTTTTGCCGTCAGGCTTCGGTGGGGGTTGGGGGGGGGCCCTGAGCCTATCCATGAAAACTCAGGTGTTCACGAAGGTGTTAGTCTTAAACCTCTTAGACACACAATGCTTTGGTGTTTCCTCTTTCCCCCTGCAGTTTTTAGAACCTCTTTTTAAAAATACTGAGTAAGTCGTGAAAACAGTAGTGGTGTGGCCCCACCACGCCCCTCCTCCTCCCTGTTGTCCACGCCAGCTGGGTCTGAGGGGAGCCGTCCTCCTGCAACTTCGGAGGGACCTTCGGAGCCCCTTCCTGGCTCAGCGCCTCAGGCTCCGGCGTCCAGCGTGAAGGGTTTTGTGTCCCGCCCGGAGCCCTTGTCCTCTCACCTGACCACCGTCTTCCTTCTTTCCTTTCTCTCTCTCTCTGGGCAGGATCATCCAGCAGCTGGTCAATGGGATCATTGCACCGACCACGATACCAAACCTGGGAGTGGGTCCATGGTGAGTTGGGGGGTGGGGTCTGCTTGGCTCTTCCTGAGGGCTGGTGCGTCTGTGGGGGACGTGTGCAAAGCCCCAAAACTCCTCGTCTCCTTTTCGATGGCTGTTTCACCAAACGCACGAGGCGGCCGTTTTACATCCAGCTCCAAAAGGGTGCTGCTTTTTCTTACCTTGTAACATGATACAACTCCAGGCCGCTTGGCTCCTTCTCTTACGCAGCCCCTGCACCTCCACGTAACTTGAAACCAAAGGTCTCTGTAGAGTTTTGTGGTCCTGAATTTGTCCCAACGAATTTGGCCAGTGCCACTTGGCTCCCTTTGCAGGCTGCTCTGCCTCCGCTGCCACCCCCTGCAGAGCTCTGACCCTTCCTCCGTTCTTTCTTTTCTCCCCAAAGGGGGATCTTGCATTCGAATCCCATGGACTACGCCTGGGGGGCCAATGGCTTGGATGCCATTATCACTCAGGTAAGCCAGGCTGCCTCTTAAATCCCGAGCAGGGCTCTGTGTCTTTGCAAGAGGGCAGGGAGGAAGTGGCGCCCTCCAACGTTGCCTTCTGCAGGGAAACAGACGGCCTCCCGTCGAGGTGCCGTCTGTAGGAGCCGGGCAAAAACATTGGGTGGCTTCAAGGGAGCTGAAGTCGTCTCCCCCCTCAGTGGACGTGGCCCCTGCGGCATCCGCCGTCAGGCCCTTGGGGGCTTTCCGGAGGTGTCTCTCTGTCGACCAACAGGCGAGAGGGGCCGGCCTTCTTCAAATCCAGCTGGGGCTCTCAAGAAGGCCGAGGTTCCAGCCTCTTGGGAGGGTGGTGGTGGAAGGCAGCCACAGCAGCGCCCACTCCCCCTCCAGGACTGGAGGCACGGAGGGCCTCCAGGCTGACAGGCTCCCCGTTTACCTCCTGGTTCTGCCCTGGAGAGCCACAGAAAGGAGATCCGGCCTCTTGCTCAAAGGCAATGGCCAGGATCGGCCCATGGAAACGGCCCGGTATGGGTGCACTGGCTCAAGGAGAGGGGAGCCAAGGCTGACCTATTCAGGAAGGGGCAACACTGCCTCTGAGCACAGGCCGAGTGCAGACCGTTTGCGCCCCTCGCCAGAACACGTGGCCTTTTCACGCACCTGCAGATCCTCTCCTGGTTCTCCGCAGGGTGCGATCCAGCGGGAGAGAGATTCCTCCCCTTGTCGGTGGTGCATGGGGGTGGTGATGGCTGCGCGGCTGTGCCCTGTGGCCCACCATGTGTGGGCCGTCCTCTGGGAGACCCGGGCCCACCTTGACGGCCTGTTTCTTTCAGCTGCTGAACCAGTTTGAGAACACCGGCCCCCCTCCGGCCGACAAGGAGAAGATCCAGGCCCTTCCCACCATCATCCACATCACGGAGGAACACGTGGGTGAGTTGCTCCCTCGTCGGAGGAATGTGGCCACAATCCCGAAGAACTCCCTGGAAGGTGGCGGGTCGCTTTTTCCTGAGCAGGTTGGATGCCTGTGTGTGTGTGTGGGGGGGGAAACTATTCCCCTCCCCCCCCCCCCACAGACACACACACCCCTGCTTTTAAAGCTCCCCTCCTTAAGGGGCTCCCGTTGCTCCAGTGAACTCTGGAAGTTAAAGGTTTAGAGCTGTAAACTTACAACAGGAGCGACCCATTTTTGCATGTAATGTTGGACACCCAGAAACCCGGCAAGTTGGGGGGGGGGGGGGTTTCCAAAGCCAAAGGCTGAAAACCATTCGCCTCCACAGCTGCACGGAAGGAGCAGCAGCCTTATCTGCAGGGGTCTGTAGCATCCCCGTGCCTGTAATTTTCCCTGGGCTTCCCAACACTCCCCCTTGATTTGGGGCAGAGTCAGTAACTCTCCCTTTTCTGTGTATGTGTGTCCGTCCCCCCGTCCACTTCAGATTCTGGGCTGGAATGCCCTGTCTGTAAGGAAGATTATGAGGCGGGCGAGAGTGTCCGGCAGCTGCCCTGCAACCACCTCTTCCACGATGGATGCATCGTCCCCTGGTTAGAACAGGTGAGCCTTTCCCCCCACCCCAAACAAACACCCCCTTCCCACATCCCTCCCTCCGGTGGGTCTCTCTGTTCAGCAGAGCCCCCCAAGAGCAGCCGCCGGGATGGTCTTCTCAGCCACGAGGTTCCTCATCTGTTCAAGAGCAGCGAGGCTCATGTTGAGGGGGTGGGCAGCAGCCGTGTTACCCGCATCAGCATCTGGAAGGGCCACAAGATGACTAAATCCACACTTTACTAAATCCTGGAGAAACACACACACACTCCTGGTCCCATGAGCAAAGGCCGTGCTCGGCGAAAATGGCTAACCACATCCATAATGAGGTTTCCTCTGCACCTCTCTCTCTCTCTCTCTCTCTCTCTCTCTCTCTCTGTGTCTCTCTTGCTTTTCCGCTCCCCGTGGGCCACCCCGAAGCACGACACGTGTCCCGTCTGTCGGAAGAGCTTAAGCGGCCAGAACACAGCCACAAACCCGCCTGGACTCTCGGCCATGAATTTCGCGTCGTCTTCATCGTCGTCCTCCTCCTCTTCCTCCTCCAGTTCCCCAAGTAACGAAAACTCTGCAAACAACTCATGAACCGTTTAGAGAACCCAACCGAAAAAAGTCGCCTCTCTCATTCTTTCCCCCCACCCCCTTCTTTTACTGCCGTCGCTGTTTCCCTCTTCTCCCCAGCACCACCGGGGCCAGGAACCGGGAGGCAGGGTAAGGGGGGGGGGGGAAGCCCTGAAAACAGACCCCAGGAGGGCAGAATTCCCACCCCCTGGAGCGCTTGTCTGCCCGCCAGCCCTGCCAGACGCGCTGTGGGTGAGATCTCCTCTGAAGAGGGCCCGGAGGTGGGGGACGCCCACGGTCCTTTTCGAAATGCTGCGTGGACTCACAAACCCAGCTGAGTGGCACACACACACACACACCCCGGCCCCTCCAAAACACAGCGGGATTAAAAGGACAGGCCAAGCGCTGGGCGACCGGGAGGGGTCTTTGGGAGGTTTGTGTTTTGGTGGGTTGGTTTTCATTTTGTCCAAGGTTCCTCCCAGAGGCCACCCTTTCGCTGTTCTTTTGAAAGTTCGACATTTCTTAGCTTTGGAAACGGAGCCACCGCGGACGCCCTGCTCCCCCTCTCCTTCCGCCGCCCGCCCCCCTTTCCCCCTGTGGGTTCTGTGCATCGGGGAAGAGGCAGGAGACATCTCTTTTTTGAGGTTGGAGAGGAAGCCAGGAAGGTGAACCCAGTCTCTCTCAACCTGTTAAATGAGCTTCCTCCCTCTTTTTTTTTTTCTTTCTTTCTTTTTCCTGTTTAACACCACCCTTTTTGGCAATTCGACACTAAAAAAAGGGGTTTTTATAATTTTAAATTATTACTGCTGTTAAATAAATGGACATTTCAGCTCAGACCTGTGCCGCTTCGGGGTTTCTGCCTCTGAGAAATGGGACGCAAGGCCAACTTGCAGGCGCTTCCAGGATCCTTGCTCACTTTTAGGGTTGGTCTGGCTGGGCTGCTCCCACCCACCCAGAGGCAGAGGCGATGATGTCTCTTCTCCTGCGTTCCCTGCGGTTGGCCCGTGACTTCCTTGCCCCGCCCAACCGCCGGTCCCCTTCTCTCCTCCTCCTCCTCCTCTGGGTAGGTGATGGGACTTCTCTTGAGCCTCTCTTTCCAGGCTCCTTTTTGGAAGGGCAGAGCGACACTCGAGAGGTGAGAAGCTGCTTTATGAATCCCGCCTCTTCTTTTGTGGGTACCGGTGCTGGTGGGCAAAGCACCTCTCCTGCTGGGGCTCCTTGTGAGACCCAGGAGAGGGGGGGGGGACATCAGAGTTCTGCATCTGGAACATCCACCCGAGCCTTGCCGTCGGGAGTGGGCAATCCTGATGCCCCAGGCAGGGACCCCCTTCTCTCTGCCCCCTCCATGGCGTGCATGCACAGCCCCTTCATTTAAGAGATCACCAGGAACTTGGTTTTTTTGTGTCGCTGCTGCTGCTGCTTCATCTGCGGGCACGTGGCAGCCCAGAGTGCCTCTTGTTCCTTCACAGCCTCCTTCCTGCCTGGCCCCACAAGAAGAAGGGGAACTGGGTAGCCAGCAAACACCACCCCAGATTTTCGAGGTGGGGGTTGAGGCAAGAAGAAGCTCCAGCCCAACTCCAGCCTCTTCCCTCCCTTAGGTGTTGAGAGTCCTGGCGAAGGGTCAACTAGTCCAGTCCCCATTCTGCCTGTGCAAGAAACCCAGGGCTAAACCATCTTTAACAGATGGCCACCAGGTTGCTGTTTAAAATAATCACAATTATAGAACTTACAGTGGTCTTTTAGTATTATTTATAGGGGACACCTTGGGTCCCCTATAAATAAAACATAAACTGCAGAGCTGGAAGGGACCCTCTGGATCATTGAGCCCAGCCCGTCTCAAGGAGGCCTAGTGGAGGAATCGAACTCCCAACCGGAGACCGAAACCACTGGGCTATCCAGCCAAAGAGGGTTGAACTATTTGTGGAGGGCTGATCAGAGTTGCAAGGGACTGCTCATCTGACCAGTTCCAGTCTCGCCTTCGGATTGTGAAGGCATCCAGTGGCCTGCTGAACCACCTGATTGCTTGTCTCGGGGTGCCTTCTGATAGCAAGACGTGTGTGGCCGAGGTGGCCACAGGTCACAAACTGGCTTCTTCCTTTAAGTTAGGGCTCCCCCCCCCCCTTTGTGGCTAGGTGTGTGCACAGCAGCCGTCCACTCTTGGCTGTTAAAAGCCTTAAGTCCTCTCTTGTGGCGCCCTCCGGTGGCTGACCCCAAGGCATTCGCCCCTGAAGGGTCAGAGGGTCAGCTCACACTCATAGACCACCAAAGAGGGCGGTAACTGGTCATTGAGGGGACAGCGGCCCTCTGGCTGCAGGACACAAGCTGAGCCAGCAGAGGGAGCCACCCTGATGGCCAGTGAGATTCCTGCTAGGGTCTTCTGCATTAAGAGGAACCCCCCCCCCCCCCGGATTTTCTAGATCTGAAATCTGCAAACGTGTGTGTGTGTGTGTGTGTGTTGTTGTTGTTTTTGTTTTAATTCTTAGCACTTCAGAGGGTGGCAAACCCCCGGAGCCTGCAGGTAAATTCTTTGACGACAACACCCAGAATCCCCAAACCAGCATGGCCTGCCCAGGCATAACCCCATCCGGGATGTCAGGTGGGGGCCTCGGTAGCATCCACACCCAATTTTGCATCTCTGCTTCTTACTGTTTCTGAAAGACTGTTGGGCAAACCCTTGGCTTTTGCCAACTCAGAGCAGCCCTCTTAAGGGTTTTTAAGGTAAGTGAGGTATTTAAGGTGTGGTTTTACCCTTAGTGAGCTTCCGTGGCTGAGCAGGGATTCGAACCCAGGTCTCCAAAGTCCTTATCCACTACACCACGCTGGGGGATAAACCGCTTGGTAGGATGTGTTTTTTCCCCAGTGGATTTGATTCTTTCAAATGCTCCTTTGAAATCTGAAAACAATTCAGGATGTGTTCAAAGTGGAACTTCAGCAATCCTGTGAATACAAAACCGGTCTTCGGCGTTCCCTCTTCCATTATGAGTGATAACATGGGGCAACCTTGCACAGCTCCAGAGGCAGTGTGGTGTAGCAGCTAGAGCCTCCAAAGAGGTTTGGGGCAGCCCCAGGTGAAAAGCTTGAGCCGCCCTGTTCCTTGCGTGGCCTACCTTGCTGGGCGGTTGTCAGCAAAGGTAGAAGATGGGTGCAGCCGTGAGCAGCGCCCTGCGTTCTTGGGTGGGGTAGGAATGCAACTTAACTGACGATTATTCAAGACTTGTCCCAGTTCCAGAAGATGCTTCCACTGGGATTTTTGACAGGGAAGAGGATTCCCGTGGCTGAAGGTGACACGGCTGTCGAAGATAGATTTGGCACCTTAGAGAAGAACCTCAAGAAGGCAAGAATGGGTGGACATTAACTGGAAGCAGAGATGAACCACGAAGGCCCTTTTAATTGCTTTGTGACCCCGTTCCTTTTCCTCGTCTTCTGCCCTGCCTTGGCAGGCCGCTCTGTTTTCCTTTTTTACTTTTACAAAAATAATAAATACCCCCCCCCCCCCGTACCCACAAGTTTCAAATGGAGGCTGTTGTAATCCGTACACAACTCAAAGAGTCCCGTGTGGGGCTCAGTCCTGCCCTCAGGAGACAAGCATAGGGAGAAAATGCGTGGACAGGTGTTTCCGCCACGTCTTGGCCCCCCAGCGTGGGACGCCCTTCCCGTTGAGGGACAGGAACATCGGGCGCCCCTCGTGGTGCCAGCGCGACGAGGCATAGGTGTTGTAGCCGTTTTCCTCAATGCGCTCCTGGAACTGGCAGTTGAGGCCGTATTCTTTCTACGACAGGAAGAGAGAGAGAGAGAGAAGGAGGCCTCGTTACTCGTGGGATTTGCAATTATGAAGAAGCTAAAAGAGCCACAGGTTGAGGCTTTCCAACTCCGATGTGGGGAGGCAAACAAATCCCCAGCAGCAGCAGAAGTCCCTGGGCTGGCACCAGAGAAGAAGGCCAAGCCCCTTCCCCAGGAAGACTCCAAGCTCCCTTTCTGGAAAGCTGTGACCCCTGACGGCACACATTGGACGCAGGGCAGCCCCTGTTCCCCCTGGGATGCCCGCTCGCCCGTCAAGAGGAGACCTGGAAGCACCTTCAGGCTTCTGGAGTCCAGCATAAAAAGGGGGGGCCACACCAGAGCTCTGTTTGGGAGGAGAAGCCACAGGGGGGGGGGCAACCGGGATCAGGGCGGTGCTGAGATTCCCGGAGAGGGGGTGCAACCTGGCAAAACACAGGACTCCCCCCCCCCCCTTCAGCACCCAGCACACACATCCTTTGCTTCCGGATAAATTAAACTTGCCACCTTACCGTCCCGTAGATTTTCCCCTTCCTGTTCATGGCTAAGAAGAAGCCACTGTGGATTGCCCGGATGACCACGGTGCCAACCTGTACAGACCTGATCTCCATGACACCTGGAGGAAGGGGCAGGGGTTGGGTGGGAAGGAAAGCAGAGGATGTGCCTCCGTTTATTCAGCTTCTAAGAATGACTTAAGGCATTTCAGCATTTAAATAGGCAAGGATTAAACAGAAGCGACAGGAACCACGACATGGTATCAGATCAGCAGACGTGCTGGGTTTCAAGCAGGACAGCTGCTCCCGCCCCTGCCAGGTGGGAGGATGAGCCACGGTCCATCAGCCTGGCTTAAGCAAGGCTCCCTCTCTCAGACTCCGCCTGGTCAGGGCCTACGGGGGAACTGCTCCTGCCTGGAAACCACAACCCCAAGGTGCCGTTTGGACCTCAAGGCTCCGCCAGGAGCTGCAGAGCAGAAGCATCAGGGAGGAGAGGGCCTCTCATGGGGGCAAACTGGAAGCTTTTAGTCAGAACAAACCGGGAGCTGCAGCTGACTGTTCAGTCCCGGAAGGTGCTTATAAGGGTGTTGTCCTCTTAAAATATGAAAAGCCACAACAAGAGGGCCCCTGAGGTCATGCCGATGGCCTTGATTATTATTTGGAGGTGACAACATGTCCTTCTCTCGGTCTCTGGCAGAACATCAGCCAAACATCTATATGTTTATTGTTCATTTATTTATCAGACATATTTATATCCTGTCTCTTCTCCGGGGAGGTCAAAGCCGCGCTTGTGGGTCTCCTTCCCCCACTTTAGTTTCATAACCACCCTCTGAGGAAGGCCAGGATGAAAGGCTGACCGGTCCAGTGAGTTTCTTGGCCAGGTGGGGATTTGAACCCAGGTCTTCCGACTCCTCGCCCAGCCCTCTCTCCATTACACGACCCTGGCTCTCCAAAGTTTCCCTGTTCCTCTCACAGCTAATGCATGCCACCATTTTGCTTGCACATTCTAAAGGCCTTCTGAACAAACCAAGCTGGTTTCTGGTGAGGGTTTTTTTTAAATCGGCAACAGTAAAAGTTAGAAGCACATTTTCCGACTGACTGGTGGCAGCAACCAGGTTTTCCCAGCCAGCTGCTGAACCCTGAAGACTTACACGCAAGACTTACTGTTTGGGCTCTCCTTCTGCCGCGTCCCCTCCACTCTGCCGTCATCTTCGATCCGTAGGAAGAAGTGATTGAAGGAGTAGAGACGCCTCCAGCGGACGTCCCCCTCGAGGTGGTGGTAGCTCCGGACGTGGCGGCCGCCCTGCGGCCACGAAGGCTCACCATCCATCTGCAGAACTGGGTCTCCGTGGCCCCAGGCATAAGGGGCAAGCAGAAGGAGCATGAAGGGGACCCAGCGAGTGTGGCTGGTGGGTGGGTCCCCCCAACCCATAGCAGTCCCAGTTGGGGGCTGGAAGAGTTTGCCCAACTCCCAGGAGGACCATGTGGCTCCAAACGGTAAATCCACACGTATTGGGGAACTTAAACCAGTGATTCAAGGGGTGTCATTTGGCCCCATTGAGTCTCTCCGCCCAGCACCATAGCAGATCTCATGGAGGTGCTTCTTGGCTTGCTTAGCAGATGTCCCGGAGGTGTTGATCAACACTCTCACCAGGCTGAAAGGCAAGGCCAGCAGCTGATGCTCGGCACCGTGAGGATTTCCTTGAGGTCTAGCCTCTTGCTGAAGCTTCTCCAATCCTTCGGCTGAAAGCTGGTCTTTTTTTTTCTGCTGGAAATCAGGATTCACCTGGTGCTAAGCAGCTCTAATCAGCTGAACTAGCTGCACTGGAGGGCAGGTCTAGTGGTTTCTTGAACCCGAGCCACTGTACCATTATCCGGCAGAGAAAAATAATGCTTGGTTATTTTTTAACCCAGTTCCTTCCTTCTGCTCAGGTGGAGAAAGGTTGGCGGGACTTGCCTCCCAGCCAATACCTGAAGCCCAGAGGTGGAGCCAGGCACGTGGGTGGAATACCGGCTCATTCATAAACTTGTCTTGAGATGACAGCAGATACTTTAAACCTGACGAATGAATCTGTGTCTGCTGGAGGGAGAGAGGAGGAGCAGCTGCAGCCGAGTCCAGCATGACTGAAGGGAGTGGACCCTTCTTGCCCCACAGGGACTTCAAACTGGATCCCTCCAGCCCCTGCACCACTTCAGCTGCCACCCCACACTGGCTCCGTCCTCCAGCACCTGCTGCTGTCCTGAGATAGAGTGCTCCTGAACACTGGAGGTTCCATCATTCAGAGTGTAAGGAAGTTAATCCTAGAGGCTCAACTCCCTTGGCCGGCCTTGCTAGCCTTCCTCTTCAACAAGTTTTGCTGTAGTTCTCATCTTAAAAGAGCGAGAGGGAAACGTAACCCATCTTGCCCAAGGTATATGTCATGAATGCACTGACTCAGCATGTTGGCTCAGATGTGAGTTCCCGTGATTTATCCCCTAGTCCTAAGTTTCAAAACAAAGCAAAATGAAAACACAAGCCTTCCTGGGAAGAGAAGGTGCCTCTGATGTAGACCTTGGGCAGGCAGCCAACTGGTCTCAGACACAAGGTGGAAGTCCATGAAGAAGCAAATGCCCAACCTGAATTTCTTTCTTTCTTTCTTTCTTTCTTTCTTTCTTTCTTTCTTTCTTTCTTTCTTTCTTTCTTTCTTTCTTTCTTTCTTTCTTCACTTTAATTTCTGCTCCTATTAGTGCCTTCCTTCCTTTCGACCAACCAAAATGACACAAAAGTGTGCAAACTCTTGACTTCTCCATAATTTTTAACGGGGTGAAAGGTTATAGCTGCTCAAAAGGTTTCATGCTATTCTGTAAAATATTAAGCATTTACAGAGTGTTAGGTTTGAGTCCTACCTGGAAAAAGCCCCATGGACCTCCACAGACCGCGGCAGTTCCCTCTCCTCCACAACCAAACGAAAAATGGCTGTGATTCTAGCAGTGCACACTAGTGTTATTATCCCCACATTGTGGGCTAGACTGAGCGGGAGTGCCTTACAACAGCCCTGCAAGGTAGCATAGCACACTGCTTGTCTGTTCTAAATCTGGGGCAGTGACCCAAATTCTCCTGCCTGTACCACTCTCAGAAACGACACAGAGACCTCGTTTGGTCAGGAATGTGACCCTTCCAGTTTGCTGTGTTGTTTTAAGGTTACCCTGAACCCGTTTGTTGCCAAAACAGTGAGAACACCTGGGAAAAATCTCCCCTGCTCTCTTCTCAAGCCTTCCTGGGAAGAGCTGGCACCTTGGACCTAAGCCTTTGGGCAGGAAGCCAGCAGGTCTCTGACGCAAGACTCTCTCTCTCTCTCTCTCTGTGCTGGTTTCGGAGCTCAGACGTCCTGGAATTCACAGAGGACGCCCAGATGCCTTCCCCCTTGCCATGACCCACAAACTGAAAATGGATGCCAAGAATTAAAACATCAGGGACCTTGTGGTTGTTGGTCCAGTGGCATTGCAGAAAGACACACACAGAGAGAGTACCTTCCTGTTTTAAGGCTCCTCAGTACTATTTCATAGAGAGATCTTTCTATAAGAATAAATACTTTAAAGTAAACACCCCAGTTTTTTTCTGAAAATGGGGAGTTGGTATGGCCACTGTCATTATGCCAACATCTGAAGGTATGCTAACATATTTGGCATTCTTGATCCTGCGTCAGTGACAACACCCACCTAGAGCAGCTTCACTTCAAAACAAGGAACTTTGTAGGGTGCTTCTGCTCACTGATATTCCACCGAAATTCAGAGGCAGACCCTCAGTGGGTCCAATGGGAGCAGTGTGGGCGCACACACACCCGCCCTCCCGGAATATTGGAAGCTATGGTTATAACCTGAGCCCAACTGGTCTGGCTGCTGGAAACCACGGCCAGCACTTAATGTTGCTTCACTTCTAAAGACCCAAATGTTCGGGGTTCTGGCAAGGAGCAAGAGGGCTGTTTTGTTGTTGTTGTTGTTTTTCCTTGGGGGGCCCTCTCTTGGGCTCCCCAGGCCTTCAGAGGGCGGGAGATCTACCACATTTCTTTATGATTATGAAATATTTAGGCAACTGTGAGGAAAGGTTGTCTCACCATCTATTTTTGGGGTTTCCTCATTGTATTTTACCTGCCTGGGACTGTGTCATCGCATTCCTGCAAATGTCACAATCCTGCATCGGCATTTCTACACGGACTCCAGTGAGACATTTCCTTGATCTTTTACTCTTTTCACTAAACAAATAAACTCCCAGTGGTTTGGAGGAAAGGGGTGCCAACTCCCAACAGAGTCTTATGCACCCCTGCACCTGTTCAATATTTTTACTGGCAATTGTGGCAAAACCCTGGTGTGCAAGGCTGGGTGTTTTCACTTCCAGTTCATTTCCTCCAGCATTCTTCAGTATTTTCGGTTCCTGCGAAGGAGAGGAACTGGCTTAGGTACAAACAGGGCTTTGCATAACTTTGCCAAGTCATCCTCCGTGGCTCAGCAAATCCCAGCCTTGCAAACAGGAAGAGGTTCCTGAGCGGCCCTGGCTCCCTTTTGCATCCCATTTGAAAGGTTAATGATCCACAACAAGCTTCCTCACATCTGTCCCAAGCTCCTTCTGCAGCCACCTTTGCCAAAGCCCAGCTATCTCAGAAGGGAGACAGGGCAGCACGCAGGGAGGCAAAGGGTGCCATTGCAAACATGAGAGCTGGTGGGTTGTTTGTTTGTGGGGTTTTTTTTGAAAAGGAGCCCATAAAAGAAATACTCAATATTATTCAGTAGCAAAGAAGGAATTTAAAAGTTGACTAAAGAAGCTTCAGCGGCAAGAAGAATCCGTGGGAACCATCTCACCGTCAAGAAGCACCTCAGAGGCCATGGAAAGGAAAGTGTAATTAACCTGTTGGTAAAGGCTGGCCATTTTGCAGAAGACATCAGGGAGAGAGGACTCTTTTTAAATCCAGGCCCTTGGCTTTCCATTTGTACTGATCAGCCGCCTCCACATGCCGACTGGAGGGGGAGATCACCATCTTCTCCTTTGTCTCAGCAGCAAAATTCCTTCTGCTTTCCTTTGAAAAAGAAATCCAAAATCATGTTGTCAACTCTACTTTTTCCCTCTCCAAATAGGTGTATTTTTTTCAATGCAGCCCACAGTTTCCACCAGTCCCAGGTCAAGATCTCCATCGCCTTGGAAGAACACATTGCAGAGTATCATTGCAGCTTAAATATATGCTAAATGGGTGCGGCAGAAGCCCAACAAAAGCAGGGCTGACCGTGACATCCATAGCCTGGCCTGGGGAGACCCTTAATGAATGCCTGTGGGGCATGAAAACCCATGACTTGTGGTGCCTAATGAAGGCAACAGGGTTTGAACCCACAGCAAAGGCTGATGAGCTCAGCCAAGGCAGGTAGGATGCTTGGGTGATGATCCCCAGTGACTGAGGCTGCCAAGGGCCAGGGCGATGATTTACATCTGTTTAAGGTTTGAGATCATTGTTGATGCCCTGCGGTTTTTGCATTTCATTTCCCTCTGAGCTGATTCACCATTACAGGTTGCTTTCGGATAGCTCAATGGTTTCGAAACCATCAGAGGTTGGGAATTCGATTCCCCCACTGGGCCTCTTGGACAGGGGCTGGACTGGATGATCTATCTATCTATAGGGTCTCATCTAGCTCCGCAGTTCTAACATGATTACTGTTATTATTATTATTTGATTTTTATCTGCACAATTTTCAATTTTCTCTTAGAGTGCTTGCTTTTATCTATTGTTAAGCTGCCCAGAGTAGTGCATAACCACACTAATGGGGTAGTATAATCAATTGCTGAAATCATTAGATAAATAAAAGAATACCAAACCCAAAGGAGGCTTTGAAATGGGGTGAGGCCGATTCATGGCGACTATTGGAAACAGTGCCTGAAGGGAGCCTCCACACCCAGGGGCAGTCTACCTTTGAAACCGACGTTCTTTCAGATGGGGCCTCCTTTGTAGGCCTTGTGTCCTGCTTTACAGGGGTGGCGTTCTCCTGTTTGGTCCAACACTTTGCAAGGGCGGGGGTTTCGCCTCTGCTTGATCCTGGAAATAAAAAGAAATAAACAACGGCAAGGGGGGGGGCCTTGAAGACGCCTGCCAGCGCTTGGCAACCTGAGCAGGCCCTCGGGGTCGACTTCTCTCCCAGTTACTGCCATTAGTCGCAATCCCTAGAAAAGGTCACCCCTCCCTCTTTAGAAGCTGCGCTCCCATTTAGTATCTCTATGGTCCTCCTGTTGCCACGGTGATAGCACGACACGTTCGCTAACGTCACAGGTGTGCGAGACGCGTCTTCTTTTCTTCAAACGCGCAGCCGCAGTATTTCTTCCCTTCCGCGCACATATAATGCGTCATCACCCCGCGTCGCATGCGCAGTCCCGGATCTCGCGGCGGCGGCGGCGGCGAGGGGGGGGCGTTCCCCAAATGCGCCTACTCCTGTGTGGGGGCCGCGCAGCCGCAGTATTTCTTCCCTTTTCCGCGCACATATAATACGTCAACCACTGAGTCCCCCTCGCGGCCTTTCCTGCGCCTGCGCGGTACGCGCTCGCAGTTGGGCGCTGACCCGCCGCGGCCATGGACGACGAGGAGGAGACGTACCGGCTGTGGAAGATCCGCAAGACCATCATGCAGGTCCGGAGGGAGGGGGGCTTGGCCCTGGGGAGGATGGGGGTGGTAGTCCCGTCGGTGGGTGGCGTGGAGCGTGTGTGTGTTCGTGTTCCTGGGGGTGCCAGAGGACGGGGCTGGGCGGACTGGGGGCTCCCTTTGGCCCCTGGAGAAGCGACTGGGGGGGGGGGCGCGTCTGGCCTCCCTCCCTCCCTCCCTCTGCCCCGGAGACCCCTGGGGGGGGGGGGAAGGGGTGTGTATGTGTGTGTGTGTCTTTCAACCATTGTGGTCCCAAAGCCATGTTCATTTTGGGAGAGGAGAGGAGGCGGATGGCGTGATCCCACAGGTGGTGGTTGGACTACAGCTCCCATCAGCCCCAGCCGACACCGGCACTCTTGTCAGGGTTTGAAGGGCCCCCCTCCTTTGAGATCTCCAGGTTGGCTCAGTCGGGGATCCATGTTCGTGTGGGTTCCCCGGCCCTGCGTGTGTGTCTTTGTCTGTGTCTCTTTCCTCCCTTCCCTCATATTTTTCCCCCCCTAAACCCCTCCAGCTCTGTCATGATCGAGGCTACCTAGTGACCCAGGATGAGTTGGACCAGACCCTGGAGGAGTTCAAGGCCCAGTTTGGGGACAAGCCCAGCGAAGGGCGGCCTCGGCGGACGGATCTCACAGTCTTGGTGGCCCACAACGACGACCCCACCGACCAGATGTTCGTCTTTTTCCCAGGTGGCTGCAAGTGATAGATTCAGGCCAAACAGAGACACAATCACACCCTTCCAAAAGCTTGCTTACATTGTTTTCCTTCTCTATTCTCCTTGCTTTCTTTTCTTAATTAGTTTATCTGTTGCCTCCAAAGACAGTACGCGTCTCTTCACGGGAAGATTTAAAGCCAAGCCTGTGGGTGATTGCTGTAGTGGTCAGTCTCCTGTACAGGCTGGTGGATCCTGTCCACATTATCCACAGGCATCTTCAAAGCGGACGTCAGTGGCAAATGCTGCTGGTCTGATGACACTGAGGCCTGCTTTGGAGCAAAGGGAGGAGATCAGAGTTCAAATACTGCCTCAGTTTTGATGTTTGTTAGATTGCACCTTATTCTACCCCAGAGGCTTTACAGGCAGATATGGGAGTGTGTGTGTGTGTGTGGGGGGGGGGTGGGACTACGTAGACTTCCTTGACCCCCTTTAGAGAATAGGGCAGTAAAACTTGTTAAACTGTTTTACAATAACAGGTTTCTCTTGTATTTTTTTAAATTGGCAAAATGTCAACTCTTTGCCTTTTTTGCTTTAAAACTATCAGGCAAGTGATAATCTGCAGTGAAAGACAAGAAACCCCTAACCCTAAAATCCTGTGCAAGTCAGCAATTGCACTAATTACCCAAATGGAGAAGAAAGCAGGCTGCTGTTGTCAAATGCGCAACCGCGTGTGACCGTTATTGACTCTGTATTTCATTCTGTTTTTAACACTCTTTTTCAGAGGAGCCCAAAGTTGGGATTAAAACCATCAAGATGTATTGCCAGCGAATGCAGGAGGAAAACATCACCCGAGCCCTGATTGTGGTCCAGCAAGGCATGACTCCCTCGGCCAAGCAGGTTCCTCCATCAAAGTGGGCTGGAGGGAGGTGAATGCAGAGGCTGCTGAGCCTATGTTTGTGACGGGACGGCTGATCCTGGCACAGAAGGGGGTGGGGGTGGGAGGAATCCTCTGTTAGCTGAGGAGCTTATCCCAGTGATGGTTATTTATTCTGTTTGCAGAATCTTGCAAATGAGAAAAAGCCTTTTGCTCTCCTCCTCCCCCAGCTTCCAAGTTGCCTCAAGTGAAGGAAAAGCATGAAAATATATGCATTGATTTTGCAATATATTTTAAATGTGAACTGCTGGACAGCTCAGGGGTTGAGGTCTCTGGCTGCAGCCAGAGATTGGGAGTTCGATTCCCCCACTGGGCCTTTTTGGGAGGGGCTGGTCTGGATGATCCAAAGGGTCCTTTCCAGCTCTGCCGTTCTAAGATTCTTGTTGTTGTTTCTAGGTAGGGTGACTGGGGTTCCTTGCAGGCAGAGAACAAGGTGTAACATACATATACTGTGTGAAGGTGCTTTTCTTTGGAAGCTTTTCCAAAAAAAGCAAAGCCTGGTGCTCTCTGTGTCATCATCCCATCTTGTTGAGCGAGGCTGGCTGGGCTTGATGGTCCTTGTCTTCCTTCCTCCTCTCTCCCCGTAGTCTCTGGTCGACATGGCTCCCAAGTACATCCTGGAACAGTTTCTTCAGCAGGAACTGCTTATCAACATTACAGAACATGAGGTGAGGAAGGAGAAAGACATGCCCCCCCCCCCCCGAAAGGGAAGTTAAAAAGACATTTGATTGAATGGATGGATTTTTAAATATGCTGTGCTGGTGGTAGTGATGATAGGGCTGAATTTAAAGCAAATGCCCCGAAGTGGCTGAGATCCTGACCTTTTCTTTCCTGTTCCTGCAGCTGGTGCCCGAACATGTCGTCATGACCAAAGAGGAAGTGACGGAGCTGTTAGCCCGATAGTATCCTCCTCTCTGTGCTGAAGCATCTGGCTGTCAAGCGGCTTGGCTGCCTCTGCTTCTTTGTCTTGCTGGGACTGGGGAGGAGAGGGACTCGTTGACCGGAGCAAGGCGGCCAGAGGGTGGAAGGGCCTCTGCCTCTCGTGCAAAAGCGCGCACTCTGGGACAGGGGCATTGGGCCGCTTTCGTCCTCTCCCAGGACAAGGGGTGGGTGAACCTACCTCGTCTCCGTGTCTGTCCTTTGTCTGTGTCCCTCCTTAATGCCTGCTGTCAGTAAGTTGAGAGAGAACCAGCTGCCCCGGATCCAAGCGGGAGACCCCGTGGCTCGCTACTTTGGCATCAAGCGAGGGCAGGTGAGGAGGCGTGGAGAGATAGATGTGTGTGATTGCCGGGAGGGGACTCCTCAGAGACTGGAGGAGGGCCCAAGGAGCTGTAACCCCCATGGCACAGCCCAACCCCATCATTTCATTTGTGTGTGTGTGTGTGTGTGTGTGCATAACAAGATGGGCTGTGGGCTTCCTTCCTGCTCCTTGAACTCGTCTTCTCCTCTGGGCTCCTGCTTTTCTGAGTGTTCCTTCTCAGGAGCCCCTAGCTATCGCCCACCCACCCAGTGGGGCCTGGAGGTTCCTCTCAGGCGGGGGTTGCAGGAAATCCTTCACTTGCTGCCTCCACTCCCCCCCCCCCCCGCCCTCCCTCCCTCCCATTTGCTGACCTTGGAGCTCTGAGGGCTGTTGATTTTCTGGCTCCTTCCAGGTGGTGAAGATCATTCGGCCCAGTGAGACGGCTGGACGGTACATCACCTACAGACTGGTGCAGTAGTTGGGGGACGTTGCACAAGGTATTTGTGGAGGAGAAGGCTGAGGAGACCCTCCCCTCTTTTCTCTCTCTCTCTCTCTCTCTCCCCCCCCCCCCCCCACCTTGATATGGTAGGAACTAATCAGGTTAGATTAGTCCTGGCCATCGTTAGGAGCTGTCTGGGAGCCTGTCTTGCCTTTCTCATTGACAGAAGCTGGGATGGAGTGTGCGCCAGGAGGGGGGCGTTTTCACTGGCAGCCCCTCCTGTTCTTGTTGGGCTCCGCATGTCCCCAACCCTGACACAGTATCTTGGGGTGCGTTATGTAAAATTGGGATGGACAACAATGGGATTTGGAGAGGCCCTTGTGTGTGAGCGTGGTCAGGGCAACCTCCTTTAGAAGTGGATGAATTCTACATTGCTGGTAAGCAGCCCCCCTTTGTGGCATGTCTGTAAACCAAACTGGGTTCTGACATTCCTTCTGTTCCCTTGCAGCTTAGCTGCAGCGCCCTGCATTACCCGTGGAGACTGTTTATACGCCAACCCAGGACAGAAATGCTTGGAGCTTCTTTTTCTTTGATGAAAACTAAGTGTGTGGGCTTGATGCTCTGATCCACGCAAGCTTCTGGACTTTGCGAGAACGTTTTTAAACGGAACGGCAGCGCCAGCGCCACAGTCTCATGACTGTGTTTGGCTACACATGATTTTCCCCACTGGGCTGGCTGGGTGTGATTGACTTCAGCGATTCAGATTTTGTGGACGAGGGATGGGTGCTAATTAATTAAGCGGCCTTTGTTTTGGAGGGAAGATCTTGGTTGAACAGTTTGTGTCCTCCCTTCCCACAACTAGAGCGTGGCGTGCCCGCTCTAATAAACGCTCTGAAAAGCTTGGCCTGGAAAAGTGTCCCGTCGTCGTCTCTGGTGCTTTGAGCACTGCTGAAGAAAAGAGCCCTCTAAAAACCAGCCTCTGTTGTGGATGTGAGTGTAACTTTGTTTTAATAAAAGAGCAGTGAATCTTCTTTTGATTTCTTTGTCCTGAAGGTGGGGAAGGCTCTCCAGGGATGGGGGCCCTTTTCTAGCCCCGACTGTGCTTGCCAATGGCAGCAGGGAGTCCGGCCTCGACTGAAGAGGCTGATTCTCCCCCCTCGCACCTGCTGTAAGGCGGAAGGTGTACCTGCCTGAGCCCTCCTTTCGCGATTTCGGTGCCCACCGTGCTGTTTTCTCTGGCAGAGTTTCCGTTGGGCAGGGGACTTCCTGCTCCAGAAACTCTTGACTGCTTCTTGGCGAGGAAGACGCCACCCTCCTCCTGGCTTTTACGTCACGTAAATACCTTTTCCATAACCTTTTTGGGCTTGTTCGGGAAGCCACAGTCTCCAAGAGGACCGAACCAGGGAAGAGATCTGGGGGGGGGGGGGGGGGGGTTGTGGAGGAATGAAATGTCAGTGGGGTTCAGAGCTGTGGCAGAGTCTCCCCCTGGGCGCAGCGATTAGAAAACGGGTGGAAAAGAAAAAGCGCCAGTCCTGTCACCCCGGCGGCTATCCCTGTGGTGCTTCTGTCCCTCGAGCGATGGGCAGACCTGGGGGTTCTGTCTCACAGGGGCAACACTTGGAGCTGCGAAAGGTGCAGACAGCTGCTGGTCTTGGCGACCCGCACCCAAGGCAGGAACTTGGGATTCCCTGCTGGAAGCGAGGGGAGAGTGTGAAGGCCCCACTCACAGGGTCTCTATTGGTCCAGCTGTTTATTTTTCTTCAGCTGTTACAAAAGGCTTTAATGCAATAACAGTAGCGTAAAGTTTACAAGCGTGGTGTCAGACCCGTTTGCTCAGAGACACAAGGGGAGCATTATATACAAATAGTTAAAAGCAGGCTTCAGTTGATCCTTCCTCACCCAAACAAAATACCCAGATACAAGGGGCCATTTTATCCCCTTCTGCAAAGCAAGAATTTCTGTCTTGTTTTTCCTTCCAAAGGATAAATAATTCACCTCCAGGTTAATCTCATATATATTAAGATATATATTATGCACTGTAGGCTCATAAAAGGCCACTGAGCTCTTCTGTTCAGCTCCTGTCACACACACACACAAAGGCCCCTCCCTGATGCCAAAAGCCTCGGATGCTGGAGGAAGCGGTCCTTGGTCGTACCCCTACCTGACCTTTTTCTTCCTGGATTTGGAAAGCAGGACTGCACACTGGAGTGACCGCCTTATCCTCAGCGCCTCACCTGGGGAGGGTGGCCTGTTCTAGAGCAGGGACGGGTCAGGTTGTAGTCTGAATTCGGGTGAGGTGGGGGGGTGCCCTCCCCAGCAGCCAAGACATGTTCACTCAGTAGGCCTGACTCCACAGAAGCCTCCGGGGGGGGGGGGCCTCCCTCATTTGGCAAAGCTCTTCCACATCAGGCAGGCTGCCTTTTGTTTGTTTTTTCCTTCTGTACCCTGATTTTTAAAGCAACATAGCTGAATCAACTTGATTTTATTTTAAAATAAAAGTAACTGGCCTTATTATTATTATTATTATTTTAAAAACCTGCAAAAGAAAGCTCTGGAGACATAAATTAAAAAGTGTACTTTTCTGTCTCCGTTCACAAAGAGAGAGCGAGAGAGCCCGTTTGGCTCGGCCTGTCAGAGCCCCTCCTGTGCTTAAAAGATCATGAGGCTCTGAAAACACCCTGGGAAGCTGCCAGGAGTCGGTGGGGGGAACGTTTCCCCACTGCTCAGGCGCTTACACACCTCAAGGCGCCTTTTCCCCATGTTTTCTTAATAAAAACAGGCAGAGAGGTTTAGGTGCAACGGCGCCAGAAGGCAGAGGGTGGTCCATGCAGGTGCCCTGGGCTCCTGGCCCAGCCTCTCCTCGCCTCTCCTCGGGAGGCTGCCTCCCCCACCCCACGTTCACTGCAGGGGCTCAGTGTGGAGGTCGGAGGGAAGCCTGTGCCGGGCCATCACGCAGGCATCTTGCAGCGGAAGCCTAGCCGTGCCGGGAGGAGCGTGTTGTTGGACTGGTTGGTGTTGCAGCTCCCCAGCCGCCTGGCGCCTGGCCCTCCGCCACCCTCCGCCTCGCCTTCTGGCCCAAAGACACTGTCTTCACCCCCAGCGCCACCACCTTCCGCCGGGCTCAGGCGGCACCGCAGGGGCGAGACGTCCTCCGGATCCGACTGGCCGGTGCTGCGCGGGCGGTCCAGGGTGCCTTCCTCGCTGCCTTCGTCCCCGGATGGGCTCTCCTCGTCGCCACTGCTCTCGCTGCCTCGGGCCAAGGCGGCTCGCGGGGCTCCTGCAGCGCCGGTCTCCGCGCCGTCTTCCAGGTCCGAATCCGAATCCACGAAATGAGTGCTGGATCCTGGAAGAGATGACCAAGTGAGGGTTTTCTTGCATGCGCCACCCTCTCAGCCTTCCTCTTTTTTATTATTCCGCCCCCCCCCCCCCCCCCCAACCAAGCCGTTGGCTTCAGTTCTGCCCCAAGATGCTGGGAGAGGAAGATGCTCTCTCTGGGAAAGGAGGTTTTTTTTAACAACACGGAAGCCCCCCGTGAACCGTCCCTGCGAGGCCTCCCTCCTCTCCCTGGACTAGAGGGGACTTCCACGCAAGGCCTTTCCGCAGGCCCTTCGGCACAAAGAAGTCCCGGTACAGACGCAAGCCAGGGAGCAGCCAGACCCTTTCCCTTTTCTGTGCCTGAGTCTAAGGTGTGGCTTCGCCTTACCTCTGAAAGTGTTCTCGTGGAGGGCGGCCTCTGCTGATTCCGTCGATGCCGCAAGGTACGGGGCTTCCCTGTATGGCCGTGCGCTTGCGTCTTCCTGCACAAGGGGATGGAAGATGGGGGGTGAGAGGAAGCCTGCAAAGAAGCCGCTCCCGGCCGAGAGGTTGGACGCTTTCCTTGCCCGCAACGGTTCCCCTCCCCCGATTCCTTACTGGCTCCTTTCCGTGCTCGGTCCCGTCTTCTGGGCCATCCACAAGCAGGTGATCGGAGGTTTCAAAGATGGCCGGATAGAAGGTGATGAGGGCCTCCACGATGCGAGCCTGGTGGGGATAGTCCACCAGCGACGAGAGGGAGATGGTGGCCTCTGTGGGCCGGGGCCGCATGAGCGTGGGGCCAAAGACTATGCCCAGGTTGCCGGGGGTCATCTTGTTGTCTTGTTCGACTTCTACGATTCTGGAAAAGCATGCGAACAAATTGCTCTGTTTTGTAAAAGGAATATCCTGATCCGGCAGAGATCCTGACTTAAAACACTGATCCACATAGCCAAGACTTGCTGCCTTTACACACTAATTATTCTGACTTATGGCAACCCCCCCCCCTTTTTTTTTTAGGGTTTCCTAGGCAGAGAGAGTCCATAGAAGTGGTTTGCTATTCCCTTCTTATCGGGGACTGTGCAGCTTGCCCAAGGCCACACAGGCGGGCTCTTATCTCAGAAGGCACAACGGGGGAATCAAACTCCCAACCTCTCGCTCTGCAGCCAGAGACCTAAACCACTGAACGATCCAGCCTGCTTTTACATATTAGCATATTTACACATATGACTGTATATTGCATTGTTCTGTAAGAAGATACAGTGATTTTGTTCACTTTGCCATTTTGTTGCAGTTTGCGACAAACAATTTGCACACCACAGTTTGCAATGTTGTGTAAGTTTTGTTACAACATTGCAGAATTCTAAATAAATACTGTAAAATGAATCTTGGCAATGCTCCCAGATCTCCACCTTTTTCTGTCTTTAACCAGCCACGCTCCTGGGTTCAGTTTCTGACGCCTGAGGTTTTAATGCCAGAAGCAGAAGATGCAGTTCACACATCACACAGTTCACACATGCAGTTCACACATCACACAGCAAAGCTTCTTCAAAGAGGTGAAAGATGGTTTATTCCAACATGAGCTTGCCTCAGTCCTTTTCTAAGTGTGCTTTTGTTTTCTAATTGGTTATTGGAAAATAAAGCATAGCTTTACATGGAAAGCAGCCATTTCCCTTCGTGGGGGACCAGACACCCCACCCCACCCCATGCCCCTTCCTGGCTTATAGGAGAGAACGAAACCCGAATGCCGAAGGAGGAAGGGGTCCAGCCTGGCGTTCAGTGGGAGCGCCACGGCCTGAGGGCGGAGGAGCCGCCCGGCAGCTGCCACTGACCTCTGGAGGTGCTCCACCAGGTACTTGAGGGTGGCCCGGTTCCCGGGCGGAAGTTCCTTCAGCAGCTCCCTCAGTTTGGTCACCAGCGTCACGATCACCTGCTCCGTCTCGGCCCCTTTGTCCACCAGCTCCGTGATGCTCTTGCCGGCCTTGCTCCCGTCGGGTCCCCCTTGCAAGCTCGCCTTGGCCAACCCCATCAGGCTGTTGTACAGGCGGAAGGGCAGGATCGGCTCCGGGAGCTGACGGGAGAGAATTGGGGAAAGGACGTCAACGGGTCCAGAAACAGGAAAGGAAAAACAGAGCGCCGACCTAGACAGACCACAGCCAGGACACACTGGGGCTGCCGTAAGACATCACACACACACACCCCCAATGCAGAGGGTGAAGGATGTGGCTGGATGAGGCCGAACCCAGCCTCCTGCTTCCAAGAGGGGAGGGCTGGATATCCAGCAATCCACAGCGCTCTCTCTCGCTCTCTCCTGTTCCTTGTCAGCATTAAAATCGGTGAGCCGGTAGAGCCGCCACCGTGGCTCATAACAACCGTGGGCGGGCTTCTCTCATCCGACCTCCGCCTGTGACCATCTCAGCCTCTTCATTTCCGTGTCAGAGGACGGAAGGCCCTTTTGTTCTGCCTGAGCCACACCAGGCCCCAAGTTCTAGCCTTACGTGTGTGTGTGTGTGTGTGTGTGAGAGAGAGAGAGGAAACACTCATTTGCCTTTTTCCTTCCCCCTCCCTCCCCCCCTCCCCGGGAAGGTCACCCTCCTCTCCCACAGCAGTCTCCCCACCCCACCCTGAGCCCCACCCGCCGGTCGCCAGGGCCTCACCTGCCGCAGGTAAAGCTTCAGGACGTTGCTGATGTCGTGGGGGGAGGCCTGGGAGAGCTCCACCAGCTCCTTCCCGTTCTCAAAGGCCTGGCAGAGCTTCTCCACGCGGGTTTTTACCCCATTGACCCGATAGATGCCCTGCGGGAGAGGAAGGGGGCGTCAGCGCAGCCGGTCTTCCCCTCGCAAGGGGTGTGGGGGAGAAATCATTGGGTCGAGGGCCCCCTCGGAGGGCCCTCGACCTTGCATCAATTGGCTGTGGGGTCATCATCCAACACAGGGTCGCTTATTCTCACGGAGGCCCAGGCCTTCTCAAAGGGGAGAGGCTGGGGATGGAGACCAAGGCACTTTTCTCCATTTCCCCCCAAAGAAGACACACAGTTCCCATCAGGCGGTTCCTAACCAGGGGCGGGGAACCTGAAGCCATCCAGCTGGTCGACTGGAACACCCATCATCCACAGCCATTGCTCAGGCTGCCTGGGGCTGACACTTGGGGGTGTGTGTGTTAAGTCTGGGCACCAACACTCTGCAGCCACTGGGAGAATGATCGGAGAGGGGGGGTCCCCCCAGAGGGAAGGCTCTTTCCCCACCTCTCGCATCCGTTTGAAGGCGAGACCTCAAGGATTGGGACCCGAGACCTCGAGCGCGCACGCGGGGCCTCCCTGCTGCCTTTCCACCCCACCCCCTGTGGGGCCCCCCCGGAGGCCCCCTTGCCTTGGTCTTCATGGCCCGCCTCTCAATCTCCAGGATGCATTTGCTGAGGACGAAGGGGACGCCGTCCGGGCTGGCGTGGGAGGCCCGTGCAAAGTCCTGCCCAAAGAGGCGCAGCTTCCCCTGGAGCTTCTTGTGCCCGCACTGGATGGCCAGCGTCTCCAGGCACTTCTTGTGACAGGCCAGGTAGCACTGGGTGGGGAGGGGGAGAGGAAAAAAGGGAGGTCAGGCAAAAGGGGGGGGGGGGGGAGAGAGAGAGAGAGAGAGAGAGAGAGAGAGAGAGAGAGAGAGAGAGGTGGGGCGGGGCAGCCGTGCCCCTCCACGAAGAGCCACCAGGTGGCACTGCAGCCCCAGAGAACCGCAGCCTCCAACCTGGCGTCCTGCCCCAGAGGCCGACCTACCTCCTCACATTCGGCTCCCTGGAAGTAGACGTAGCTGTTGCACTCGCGGCACTTGGCCGGGGTGCGCAGCTTCCGTAGGCGGTGGGTCTGCGCCGCTTTGGACAAGCCCGAGCTCCGGAAAGGGCCGGTGGGCGCAGAGAGGCCTGGGCCCATGGCGCTGATACCTGGCACAGAAACGAGAGAGTTCCCCGTCCAACCCAAGAGCGACTCGTGTGGGGCGTAACAGGGAAGGCGCTGGACCGGGGGAGACCCAGGATCGAGCCCACGTCCCGTCGTCTTGCAGGAGGCAGGGTGACAGCCAGGACGGCCCCGCCGTGGGACTTGGGCCCCAGCCTCGGCCGGTGCCGGCCCCCCCTCAAAGCCCACCCCTCCCGGCATCCACACGTACTTTGCTCAAAGGAAGGCGAATTCCCGTCCAAATCGTCTCCAGGGGACAAGGACCTGCCGGCCGGAACCAGACGGGCCTTCTCGGCAGGGTCACCTGCCCAGGAAAAGAGCCGCCACGTGAAGAGGCGTCAGAGAAAGCCAAGCCAATCTTAGCTGGATGTGGGGTGGGGAGAAGGGTGCCCCCAGGTGACGGTGCCCAGCCCCATGGCTGAAGCCAAACGACATCCAAGCCCGAGAAGAGCCTGACCCACACAGAAGAGGCTCCAGGAAGAGCATCTTCGGGAAATCCTTTTTATGGCTCGGTGACCCTTTGTGACCTGGTGGCCCCTTCGGAGCTTGGAAATGGGAAAGGCCGCCAGTGTGTGGAAGTTTTAACCTCTCAGGGGTTTAGCCCCTGACACCACCTCCACCTCTAGGCCCTAGAGAGAAGCCAAGGGCCCCGGGGAAGGACAATGGGTGGCTACCTGAGCACGGGTCACAGGACTCCGGGGTGCCCTTGGTCTCCATGATGGTTGGGGTGGGCCAGGACTTGTGCACTTGGTGGCCTCGTCCGCCTGAGGAAGGAGGGAGGGAGGGAGGGAGGGAGGGGCCAGGACAGGACAGGACAGGCAGAATTTACCTGGTGTGCTGCTGCTCAAGCATATGCCCAGCCTTCTCCCTCCACAGGACTGTCCTGCAGCTGTCCAGGACCACAAGGCCCACCGTCCCCAGCCAGGAGGGTGGGAGCCGCAGCCCAAAGCAAGGAAAGGCGAGGAGGTGGGGCTGGCCGGGCAGAACAACTCCTGGATCTTGACCCGCAGGAGCATCGTCTTCCCAACCCAGGGACCCTCGTGTGAGAGTGTGGAGGGCTGCGTGGAGTGTGGCTGTGGGGCTCAGAGCCCCTGCCTGGAGACGGGTGGGTGGGTCGGTGGGTTTACCTGCTGCCCCTTGCATGAGGCTACAAACCGATCGGTAGCCCTCCAGGCCAGAGCCTGCCTGCCTGCCTGCCTTTGACAAATGGCCTAACCCTTAACCCCTTTTTAAAAAGCCATCGAAGGCTTCCTTTGCCTCTTCTGAGCTCCCTGGCGACTCTGTCGACAGAAATCTTTCCCTGCCTTACTGCAGAATGTGTTCTGGCTGCCAAACTGCACAGTGTGGCGGGAGATCTGGGCTGATGGGGGCACAGAATTAGACCCAGGGCCCTCCCTGGCCAATGGAGAGACGAACCGGCCCTCTTCTTCCTCAACCACACAGAGAGCAGGGGGCACCCACCTCTCCGTTCCCGCCCGGCAGCCACTTCACCCTCGTGCGAGGGCCCGTCTTTGCTGGCGGTGGCCGCCTCGGAGGCACTGCCCGTTACTGCAAAATCGCTGGTGCTATAGCTGCCCTTTCGGGCCCGAGTCAAGGGAGACCTGTTGGAAAAGGAGATGGACGGGAGAATTTAGGAGGACCCGAGAGGAGTCCACGTGAGCCCATCCTCTGTGTGTGTGTGTGTGTGTGTGTGTGTGTGTGTGTGTGTGTGTGTGTGTGTGTGTGTGTGTGTGTTTGGAGGACGCAGGGATTGTCAGGGGACCCACAGCCCACTAGCATCTCGGGAGGCGACCCCTACCAGTTGTTCTGTGATACGTAGGGCTCAAAGTCGTACTGGGTCTCGGGTTCGTCCCCTCTCTGCAGCTGCTTGACGTGGGAGGCATACTGCTGTCCTGGGTCGTAGAGTTTGCTGCTTTCGCACAGGGTCTGGAAGTAGACCGGCAGCGGGGCTGTCTGCATGTGCATGATCTGGTAGAAGGAGATGGTCGCCTGGAAAAGGGGGGGAAGGAGAGGGGTTACAGGGGGGAAACAAAGCAGCGATTCTGCTGCCCCAAATGGAAAGATGCCACGGGCCTCTGTCGAGAGCCCCAAACACAGCTAGAGCTGAGAACCGAAACCAGCTTTCTGGTGAAACAAGTAGCCTGTTCCTAGTCCTCATGGGGAGGAAGATGATCATCTAAACTCAGGATGCTTGCTGTCGAAAGGAGCCCAGGAGGCCAGCCAGGGGGGCTGAATCGCGTGCCTAAGGAGGGACCCGGACGGACTTACTGACTTGATGACCTGGTCGCTCTGCTTGACCACCTCGTGAAGCTGCCGCAGGGAAGTCACTTTGGTGTCCTCCAGCTCTTGCTTCTGGGTGTTGGCATCTGCCACGCAGGTCCGGTAGGTGGCCATGGCCTCGTCCGCCTGGAATGGGCAACGAGAGAGAGAGAGAGAGAGAGAGAGAGAGAGGGAGGGAGGGAGGGAGGAAGGAAGGAAGGAAGGGAGGGAGGAAGGAAATCTCTAAGTAGGTGGGTGGCCAGGGCAGAACCCAAGGATTTTAACTTTCACTGCTAAACTGCTTTCCTGGTTCCTGAGAACCACCTTGCCACAACCAGAGGGAAGCTGTGCCCTGGGGAACCTCAGATTTTGGTTCTCTCCTCCAAAAAGCCCAAGTTTCTACTCCCTAGGAAGACTCATAGCTGCTTCACTGAAGCCAATGTTGGTTGGGGGTAAAGGAGAAATTTGGCTTGATTTGGGGCAGAAACAGACCTTATAGACAGCCTGTCATTGAAAAGGGAAATTTGTAAGTGCTGATGGTGTGTGAGTGTCACAGCAAGCATATCTCTTGACATCTGGAGTTGAATCTAAAGATGAAGGCTGCTTAAATCATCAGCTCTAATGACAGGAAAGTCTGTTTTTGCCCTCAGAGAAAGATCACGCTTTCTTTCTTTCTTTTTCTTTCTTTCTTTCTCTTTCTTTCTTTTTCTTTCTTTCTTTCTTTCTTTTTTTCTTTCGTAACCCCAAAGGCTTTGGAACAAGGCTCCCCCCCCCGCCAAGGCAAACCCTTCACAAGAATCTCTCCCCCCCCCTTCCCACCCAGCAATGTCCGGTGTTAGGGGCTGGCTTTCCCACCCACCCCAACTCTCTACTTCCCCCGCACCGCCCTGCCGGCTGACCTTGTTCCTGGCCTCCTCCTCCAGCCGGCGCTTCTTGTCCAGGGCCTTGGTGGTGGTGGTGCCCGTGGTGCCCCCACTGCCCCCGGTGCCCAGCTGCTCCTCCTCCGCCTTGGCCATCACATGCTTGGCCTTCTCGCACTCCTCCGAGCGCTGCATGTACAGCTGCTTGGCCTTCCGCAAGTTGTTCTCAGCCTCTTGCTGGGAGTCGGGGGGAGAAACACAAGCAGCGTCTTTCCCTGGTCGGCCGAGGGCCGCCTCGGAGCGAAACCTGCCCCAGGCTCTGCCAGGAGGCGCTCTCTGGCCTCTCCCTGGTGCTGGGAGCGTCAGGGAGGGTGGCGTCGTGGGGGGGGGGCTGCTCTCTTCCCTCCCTCCTTGCAGGCCAAGGTCTCCCCAGTTTTTCTCCTTCAGGGATCAGGGGCTGAAACCAGCAGCTTCACCTCTTTGGGGGCAGGAGAAGGGGGCACATCGCTCAGGGACCCAATGACAGATTTTACAACGGCCAGTTCCAGCTCAAGGGCAGAAGAGGGCTGGAAGAACACCTTCTTGTCTACCTGAGAAAGCCTGCCTGGCGGGGGCCTCTTTAAGCCAGACAGGTTGCATCTTAAGCCTCCGCTTCCTCCCACAGTGCCATGTCCAGGAAACCGACCTTACAGGCGTCACCGTCCGTGTCCCTGAGCAGAGACGACGGAGCTGCCGCAGCCCACGCTCAGCCCTGCCCGACGGCGAGGGGGCTGATGGCGGAACCGGTCCGGAAGGCTGGCAGCCAAGGGAACCCAGCCCAGCCGGAAAGAGGCTGGCTCTTCTCCTCTTCTCCCTCTTCCCTCCCCGGCGCTTCTTCCTTTCGTGTTGTGTTTTTTCAGGTTGTAATTGGGAGTGGCCTGACTTTTGTATAAAAGCCGTCCTGAAAGACTTCCCCCCTCCCCCTCTTTGGCCGACTGGGAGGAAAATGGTTACTACTAAGGAGACCCGGGTCATCGGGCAGGGCCCGTTCCTCCTTCCCAGCTCCCCGCAACCTCTGGGCCGCCTCGCAGAGGGTCTCGGCTCCTCCTCACCAGCTTCCTCTGGGCCCGATGCCACTGCTCCTTGACCTCTTTACGCCGCTTCTCGTGCTCCTGGCGCCTCGTTTGCAGGGGCTAAAGCAGAGCAGAGGAAAGGCAGTGGAGGGGTGGAGCCCCCTCAGAGTCCCAGACACCGGACGGATCCACCAAACTCTCCGGAGAAGAGGCCGGCTGCGGAAAGTCTCTGCCCCCCTGGGCCAGGCGACCTCCTGCCCGCTCTCCCGCCTTACCTGCAGGAAGGTCTCCGTCCGCAGGGTGGCTCCTGCTTGAAGGGAGTTGACGGCATATTCCAGGTCTTGCTCCAGGGTCAAGGAGTAGATGGAGAGGAACGGCATGTGGTGCTGAGCAGGGGCCGAGGAAGAAACGTATTAGATGGGGGGTGGGTGGGGGTTGCGCGTCAGTCATTCACCAGAGAAAGAAAGGAGGATGGCAGTCCAGACTTCAGGAACTGCTCTGTTTGGAACAGAGTGACCCTCTGTTCAGAGCGATATGTCACGGGTGCCAAGTTGGTTCAGTCCCTGGGAGGGAAGAGACTGGGGGGCGACGATTCCCTTGCAGGAGTGTGGGTGTGGGTGGATGCGTATGTTGGGTTCTCTTAACAAAGCCAAAGCAGGATCCCGTTGCGTCCTGCATTACTTTCTCACCACGGGTGCAGAGAAGGCCTACCCGGGCCCTCAGGGCAGGGAAGCTCCCTCCAAAGGAGCTGAACTACAGCCCCCATCATCCTTGGGCAACAGGTGGTGAAACCAGTGGGTTTGGGGGGAATTGTTCCTACGGCTGAAGTATGGGGCCATTCCAGGAAGGGCCTACCTCGTGGGTGAGGGTTTGCTTGCAGGTGTTCGCCATCTTCTGAAGCCCTTTGGCAAACTCCATCTCTGAGGGAAGGAAAAAAGAGAGAGAGAGGGATTGAGAAGCAGGATTCCCCAAGGAGCGAGGCAGAACGCTGTTCGACACCGAGAGCAGCCAATGTCAGGGCTTTCCGAGTAGCTGGGGGACCAAGACAGCCTCCACGACGCTTCCTTCTCCCCCAGCTTCCCTTTTGTGGGCAGAGTGGTTTTGGATTAACCATGAAGAGGCATTAACTTTACAAAAGGCCCGTTCCTCACTACTTGGCATGGACGGATCCAGCTGCCTTTAGTCCCTCTTCCATCTCTTCCGACCCAGTGTGTAAGGATAACTGTGTAAGTGTTTCCCTGCTGTGGGAAGCCTGCCCCTCCCTTGCATCACACCAGGAATTGCACAACCACGCCTCCAACCCGTGCGGGCAAGATCAGGCAGAGCAATGGCCATCCTGCCGCAGCAGCAGCAGAGGGGGGGGAAACGGCCTCTCCCTGGTGGGGCCAGGAGACAGGACACCGGCCTTGATCAGGCAACCTGTTCTTACAGACGAATAGCATTGCCTTCATGTCATTTTATCTGCTGCCATATCAAGAGCCTTGGGGCCTTTTTCGTTTGGGTTTTGTTTGTTTCATTTGGGGATAAATATAAACAAATAGATATGACAAGTCGCTCTGGATTTCTGATCCACAAGATGAGGTGGTTCCCCTCGCTGTGCCGGTGGTGGAGTAAATCCTGCAGCCAAGCCTCTGAACTCTCACACACCCCTTGGCCCTAAAAATGTGACTAGAGTTCCCATCAGCCCGAGGCAGCACAGCCAACGGATGGGGCCGATGGGCAATGTAGTCCAGCAACATCAGGAGGGCCAAACATTCCCCAGAATCTCTGCTCCACCTTTTCCTTCTGGAAGTGTGTGTGTGTGTGGGGGGGGGGATGGCTGACACCCCCATAGCCAGGCACCGGGTATCAGGGCTCAGCCCCTGGAGGTATCTTTAGCTCGGCGGGAGATGGGTGTTTATTGGAGTGTTTCTGTGTCTGTGGGATCAGCAGGATGAGAACCCCTCTTTCTGAACCCTCGCTCACCCAGCGCAATCCTTTTGTCCAGGTAGTAGATGAGGTCCTTCATGTACTTGGAAATATTCTTGGTGTACTTGAGCGCCACCTCCACGCCGCCCTCGCACTTCTGGAGCAGGACGTCCACCTCTTCGGCCGACAGACGGGCTGCCCCGCAAGACAGAGCGAGAGGAAAGGAAGGATGAAGAAACCAGCCCTGCCCTTTAGGCATCCATTCCATGGAGAGACGGATGGACGGACCGATTTTTTAAATAGCTAAAGGTTACTTCCAAGCTCTACGGTGAACCCGCCTCCTATGTTCAATGCCTAGAACATGCCTGTGCATAAACTGCATGTGACAGCAGGGCCACAGTTCTCCCGTGGCCTTCCCTGAGAAAATAAGGTCCCCATTAAGGAGGGCTGGGAGGGTTCTTCACCTGAGCCAAAGTCTTGCGTGGCGTCCAAGGCCTCTTCTGCCCCCTGGCTGGACAACCCTCCGTACAGGTTCTCCATGGACTGTCAGGGCGGGAAGGAGAGGAAGCAGTCAGCGTGGCAGAGCAAAACCAGGAGCTGCTTCTTCTCTGGCTTTGCTCCCAACCCCGCCTTGCAACTCACACTTTCTGTGGGCACAGCCACCCCTCCCTCACCCTCACCCTTCCCCAGGTCTCCCACTGAAAATGGGAACAAGTGCTGGTTTTGATCTTCTTCACCCCGTAAGCACTCTCTGGGAATGTTTTTGTCTCTTCTAGTCCTCTTAAATATTTCCAGCTGCCTTGATGGCAGAAGGAGGCCTGTCTCAGCATGGCTACCTGACACCCTCGGAAACCAGAGACATGGGGGTCAAACTGGGACAACGTGGAGGGGTGTGTGTGCTCCCCACTGACCCATAGCCCCGACCCACAGTCCTCTGGCTCATCTCACCTCGCCAGGGGGCATGGACAGGATGGTGCTGCTGTCCACCTCGCCCATGAGGAATTCGGAGACCCTGGTGGGAGGAAAAGCATGAGACACGCAAGGAAGTTACTTTTGCTCGTCGCCAGAAGGAAGCTGGACCACAGGGAGGGGCTGGACTAGATGGCCTTTAACGGTTGGCTAAGCAAGCTGCTCACTTACGTGCTGCTGAAGGACACGGCGATCATCTCCACGGCTTTCTCAAACTCCCGTTTCTCTGACTCATTGTTGGATTCATAATGGAAGCCTGTAAATTCAGGGGAGAAGAAAACAAGCCTGCAGATTAAGGTGGAAGGCATTTGGCTTTTCCTAAAAATTCCAGCACTGCGTAAAAAAAGATGGGGGGGGCTCGAAACGGGGCAAGAAAGGACCCATCTCTTCCGGCGTGTCCAGAATTCCACAAGTTTGATGGAATGGCTGTTCTGCCTTATTTTTCTATTTGCTGAGTAAAAAAGAAAGGAAAAATATTGTGCCTTTCTTTCTGAAATGCACATTTCAGTAGAGATTTGTCTCTAAAAATATGCTTTTCTGACTCCAAGCATCACACCTAGGATTCATATTCTGAGCTCGTTTTTATTTTTCACCCACGTTTTTTGTTTGTTTGTTTGTTTCCCTATATGTTGGTCTGGGATGTGGCAATCAGGTCAGTTTGCTTAAAATTGGGCACGAAGTAAAATTCGAGACCAGGTGTGACCAATCACACCAGGATTTTGAAAGTCCAGTGCGAGAATGTGGGAAGAAGACGCCCCCCCCCCCTCCTTAACACAGGCCTGCAAGGCTAAGAGCGTCCGGGCAGAGCTGGGGATGGTCGCTGACCTTTGACCCTGGAGATCAGCGTCCCAGCGGCAGTCAGGGTCTCCAAGGTCTTGAGCAGCGGGTAATGGCCAAAGATCTGCCGGAGGGTCCGGAGGGCTTCCCCCAGGCACTCATGGGCCAAGGACCGCCGTGATTCTGCTCCATCTGCAAGACAGAAAGGAGAGGGAGATGGGTCCGTGGGGAAGGAAAGGAGGGAAAGGGTGCCGCAAGGGGGACACACCAGGGCAGGCCCCGCTTCTTGAATCTTTGCCAATCCCATTGTTGCTGTAAAGGCATCGGCCACAGAGGCAGAGGCGTGAGCCGGATCCCCAGACACAACGTATTTCACCCAAGCCAGAGAGGCGTCTGTCCTGCGCCCACTCTTCCTCATGATGGCTGCCTCACAGTTCCCGTGGCATTATTGTTAATAATGTATTTACTTCTTACAGTCTGGCATAACACTAGAAGAGAAGGAGGAGCATGGAAGGCACACCTGTGAGGGGCAAAACCCACAGACCCAATTTATACCAACAGAGCCATTCACACATGCCAAAACAAAATTCAGAATAAACCAATTTGACTTCCAAGTTAAAATAAATGAAGCTCTGGTGGAAGACTAAAATACATCACTTCCAATCTAAATAATAAGATTCCCTTTCAAAAAAAAATCTGCTCTTCCATGTGCATCATGTAGTCACCTTTTTAAAAATCCATTTAAAACATGTCGAACCCTATTCAAATATGGTTTCTTTTCCTAGCATACCTGCGCTCTTTGAGGTCAGGTGCCAAACCAGAGATGGGAAAAGCTCCTTTTCTGGAAATACAACTCCCAGAATGCCCCAGCCCTCTACATGCTGGGAGTTGTAGTCCAAACAAGTAACTCCTCCCACCTCTGGGCAAAACTGCCTGTGAATAGTGGGCACCTCCCAAATTCTAGCCGATGGGCCACCTTGGGAAGAGAGCCCAGGCTCGGTTCAGGGATTCCCGCCTGCCCCGGGGGGGCAGGGGGGGGGTAAAGCGAGGGACTATGGCTTGACCTGCAGCTCCACCTGCAGAGCCTCGTCCCGCGTACCTCCACGCAGGGAAAAGACATCAGGCGGTTTGCAAAAGCCAGGCCTGCTGCTGTGAAGGTCTGTTGACCCGAAGGCTTTGTTTACTGCCCGGAAGGGCGACGGCCCTAAACCCGGAAGCCCAGCTGCTCCTCTGGCTTCTGAGATAAACAGGCCATGACCCCCATCCTGACCATTAGCCACCCTAAACTCCTGCTCCCCCCCACCCCCCAAAGAACACACCCACCCTCTCGCCTGTTCTCGCCACAGAAACATCTCCTTTGTTCAGGTTTGGGAAGCAAAAGAAAATCATCAGCTGGGTTGCAGGAGGAGTGGATCGGGCACTGAAAGGGAGGAAGTGCTGCTCAGTGGCTAGAGGAAACAGCCAAGCCCGGGGGAGGGGGGGATGTGGCTTCTAAGGGGTGTGTGTGTGTGTGTGTGTGTGTGTGTGTGTGTGTGTGTGTGTGTGTGTGTGTGTACCACACGCCTCTTGATTCCCACAGATGTTTTAACTTTTACTTTAAACCGGAGAATTTCTTTTGCACATAATAACTGGCTCAACTGTATTTTAATATCTTCATTTGCTGAGCCTTAAGTGCCGTGTCTTCTTGTGCTTCTGTTGCATTTTGAGAGGTTGTGGATCCCGTACGGGTTGCAAGACGGATAGGAAATAAAATAAAATTGCAAAATGGGGACCTCAAAATGGTTCTGTGCCTGAGAAGCAAAAGAGTCCTTGTGTCCCAGATCGCTCTTCACCCCTTTCCCTACGTATGTGGCAACCTTGTGGCCGGCCTGCGCGTCTCCCATCTGGTGTTCATCACGCGTTAATGACTCACCCTGGGACAGACGAGGGGAAGGCTGGCGGGGGGAGAGGGGGGTCAGAAGGAATTGGGGTGAGGTGGATCAAACTGCTGGACAGACATGCCTCGTCCGTCCTTCAGTGGGTGACCCAGAACGCCGTTCTGTTCACTTGGAAATACCTCCGCAACATCCGTGGCACTAAACCCTCTCTGTCCATGTCCTGTCCTGAGAGTAAGCTTGGACACCATCATTAGGATACGTCTCGCTCGCCAGGTGAAATCAGCAAAGCTTAAAAGGCAACTCAGGACTTTTATTTATTTATTTATTTGATTTATATCCCGCCCATCTGGTATATTCTACCACTCTGGGCGGCTACCAGCAAACATATATTCATTAAAATAACACAAAGCCACTTTTCTACTCAGAAATAAGTCCTGTGGAATTTAACAGGACTTCGTAGTCCCTGCCCCCCCCCCACTCCTTGCCTAAGAGAAATTCAACAGGTGCAGTTCTCATCCCATTGCTTTCTTTGAATTCCAACTGTTCCTTGCTTGGCTATATCACCCGGTTGCCCCTGTTGCTAAATATATTTGATTTTTGCATTTCACCAAGGGAAAAAGTGCAGGATCGTAAGAGACCCGACCCACCAGGAAGAGGGACTTATCAGGGTGCCCGAGGCGGCCACAGCCCTGCTGTAAACAGGAAAGGCAAACGGAAGAACATAGAGCAGAAGCAGGAAAGGGTAAGATCCTGCCCCTCCCTCTGCCTCGCCTGGTGTGGCAATCCATGGGGAGGCCAGCATGGCTGTAAAACACACAACCTGATGAAACTTGGGAGGATGGAGAGCCAACGTGCTTCCCTGCTGCAAGGAAAGGAGAATTTGCACAGATGCGACTTCTCCCCTCTCCAGACAGACCTGGCCGCTGCTCTGCACGTCAAAGGGGAGCCTTTTTAAAAAAAAAGGGTTAAAGGACACCCGTGCCTTTGCTCCCCTTCCACTGGGGGGGGGGTTGGCGCCGGGAGAGGCCATGGTTCAGGCCCCCAAACCTCTGCCCGCCTACTACACACCCTGTCGCTCTGGCAGGGGGGGGACTCACCCTCCTGTAGCACCACGTCCTTCAGCTTCTCCAGGCGCTCGGCGAAGACGGCCACCTCGGCCAGGAGCTGGGCAATGTCCTCGGGCTCGGCCAGGCTCCCTTCCGCGGCCCCCGCTCTCCCCGGGGCTGTAGGCCAGCGGGGTCTTGTGCCCTTTGGCCAGGCCTCGGGGGACGGCCGGCGAGAGCGGGAACCCACCGGCGGCACTGGTGTGGCGGCTGAGGCTCGTGGGGCGCTTGAGGGTGCCGCCCGGGCCGGTGGAGGACGCCGGCTCGGCCAGGCTGGCCGTGGACCCTTCGAAGCCATCTCTCCGGGGCAGCTCCTGCAAGGAGACCAAAGGAAAAGGGGGCCCCAGTGAGTCCCAGTAAGGAGAGACGGCTGCCCCCCACTCCCCCCCCCCAAAAAAGCAGCCTCCCATCGTCCCCCTCCAGCCAGGCCAGAGAGGATGCGAACTGTCGTCCACAAGCATCTCGGGACGCCAGATTCAGAAAGGCGGCCCACACAAGCTTCAGGGCTCCAAACCACATAGTACATGGCCAGCAAAATGAAAGCCTCCTTCTGATACACAAAGTTTTCTTGCAAGGGCTCTGCCAGAGTCACAAGTTAAAACAAATTAAGATTCCATGTTAGTGGAAAGTGGCCAAGGAGAGGCCTTAGGTGGGTGATGGGACCTGGTGGCTGCTGAGGGCAGAATTGCTCAAGCGTGTCGTCGTGGTGAGTAAACAGCCGATGACGCACGGGGACTTCCACCAGGCTGGGCCCTCGTCTCGGAAATGCAACCCCCTTCCTGGTGAAAGCAGGCCTGCTTCCCCGAGCCGGTGCCCTCCAGACGGGTAGGACTACAACACCCAGCATCCTTTATGCACCTCCTTATAGTTCTCAAGAGTCACCCCTGTACAGAAGGGAAGCCTCGGGTGCAACTGTCCAGGACTGAAGCTGCCGCCTAGGCTTGGTTCCCTTGCTTGCCGGCCCCATTTCAACCCCGGCTTTTCTCTCGTCAGCTCAAGGAGCAGCGTGGGGCCCTCGCCCTCACCACGGCCCTCGCTGAGAGACCTACGTTTCCTGGTGAGTTCCAGGGCACAGTGAGGACTAGAACTCGGATCACTCCTGCCCTGGCCTCACGCTCCAACTTCTAGAACAAGAGTTGAGGTAGTCACCAAAAGGCACCCTAGGTCTGCTTATTCAGGATGATGTCTCAGTAGGGACTCCACCTCCTATCATCCCCCGACAGAGGCCATGCACTGGGTTGGGGGGGATATGGTATCCGTAGCCTGACCTTGCAGCCACTTTACTTCTTGCATTTGATAACAAGCCTTCAAGCAAAGGGATGGAAGTGAGCCGTAACTCACCCCCCAACAACGGATTCAGTGGGTCTGCCCTACTTGGGACCAGAAAGAGGACTGAGGTCACTGGCCATTTATCTCCCTAGTCCCTTACTAAAGTAGACCCACTGATTCAGTGGAACTTACACAAAGGTTGACTCCAGGAATGGATTCAATGGTTCTCAAGGACGCTTAATAGGATAATGGCTATGCTCTTTTAAAACAAGCGCCACCATCAGACAAACAACAACTCTGCAAGGCAGGCCAATGCTCTCGAACACAGAACGGCTGTCCTGCGACTGAGCTCACCTTAAGCCACACGCTCGCTCGCCAGGAGACCGAGTCCAGAACGTGCCCACCGGCTTTGGCGACTTTCCTCCGCAGGACGGCCGACGGGGTGGGGCTGGCACTCATCCTGGCACTCCCGCTCTTCCCCAGCATCCCAACGATCCAGCCGGCTATGGGGGGGCCCCGATTCACCCCCACCAACAGCAAACCCGCCCCGAGAGAAGGCAGCCGCACAATGTCAGAGGCCTCCCGAAGGGCGGGTGCATCTCCAGAGCATTTCCACCCATCCTGCAAAGCTCCTGGGATTTGAACAACACACAGCGCACAACACAACAACCCCTCCCTGCCCCCCCACCCTCCAGCACTGCCGTTGCTACGAGCGAAGAAACCACAAATTGTCTCTCAAGCAAGAGGAAGTCGGATTGGACCCACTTCCTCCTTCGGGGCACCCGCAGTTACGGTCCTCAACTAAACTGAGCAAAAATGGATAAACACAGTGCAGGAGCGGAATATTTGCCTTGTTTAAAACACTCCTCCTTTGTCCACCCTGCTTATTTTGCAAGGGGAACTGGAATAAGCTGGCCTCCTGCAGTTGTCTTCGTTTTTCCTCATCCCTCCTCTCGCCTACCCCTCATGTGCCATGTCTTCAATTTAGACTATAAGCTTGAGGACAGAGGCTGCTGCTCTGTTTATTTTGTAAGTTGCACTGAGAACTTTTTGGGCTAAAAGGTGGAGTGTAAATGCATTAAATAAAATAATTATATTACATGTAGTTAAGATAGTCATTCTGAAGAGGAAAACAGGAGTTGTAAGAAAGGCAGAAGGGTTTGTTTTCTCAGAAGAGGCCTTCCTTCCTCCATCTGTTTTCTCAGTCTTTATTATTATTATTACTATTATTACTATTATTATTAAACCATTGCACAATGTAACCCCAAGCTTGTGTCGGTTCACAATTGAGTCTCCTGGTGTTCAATAACTCAGCTTTGTTGCCTAATCGTTTAAGCCCCTAATTATAGGCTCTACGCGTTCACCTATCCTCCAGCAGACATGCAAGCGTAAATAAGTCTTGCACAATGTGAGCAGAGGCTCAGCTGGGCCAAGAGATTTTTCAGGCATTCCCTTCTGATTTTTCAGGCTTCCTGGAATGAGGTTCTGCCACCAAAGGAACATTGAGTGGCAGGGCTCCCCACAGATCCACATTTCTGCACATAAGAGACTCCCACCAGGAAAAATGAGAGACGCAATTCTTAATTTTAGCCACTCTGCCTTGTACCGGGCAAACCAAGTCCAGCTCAAGCAAAAACAGAGTGAACATGCACAACAAGGAATTATGTGGCACTCTGAAGACTGACAATTATATTGGGAGGTAAGATTTCATGGGCTGGAGTCCTCACAGCATGGTCTGTGTTTGTGTGTGAGGAGGAGAAAGACGCAGACACGCAGGAAAAACAAACAAAAAAACAAACTGGAGTCAGATGGCATGACCTCAATTCAGGCCCACAGGAGCCGAAATCTGCCTCCCTCAAATACACCATGAAGCACAGGCCTAAGCCGTCAAAAAAGCTTCCCCGGACCCTGCCAGTTATGTATTGATGGGGGACGAAAGGCAGGCAAAAGGACACCCTTCACTGTAAGCGTGTGACTGATGCACGGAATTCACTGCCACCAGTGAACCAGCATCAGACCATTTACTGAGGGAGGGGAGGAAACATCTCTCCACAGGTATGGACCTATAACAGTTCAATGAAACCTCCATGTTAAACAGCAGTCTGTCCCGAAGTGCCATTTCCAGGACAGCGAGGAAACAGGACAAGATCCCAGCCCGAATGACTCGGGGGCTCGTGGACGTCAGTTAGAACTCCGTGATGGCAACCCCTCGGTTGGGCAGTGAAGACACCCTTCTGCCTGCCTGCGTCCGAGAGCAAAACTAGAATCAAGCAACCAGCTGGCCTGCCAGGAGGCACAGCAGAGATAAAGCCGTTCACAAATTGTGCATGCACCGAATGCAGACACACAAACGCACTTCCCTTTCACACTTGGCAGGCAGTTAGCCAAGACATACTTCTGCATCGGCTGAAATTCCAGCTGTTCAGTGCAGATAGGCGGCTGGTGCTGGTGGTGGTGTTATCAGAACTGAAGGAAGTTTGAATGCCACTTCACAGTGGACGGTGTGTGGGTACATATCTTTTGTTGCTTCTGGGGCCACAAGTTAGCAGGTATGTGTTGCCTCCAGGACCTGCCAGACCCGTTTGAACCACAAGACATCAACAAGTGCAAAGGTGGTGCAGCGTGTCCACCACAAGAAGTGAAATTTCTGGCAAAGTTTCGGTTCACTAAAAAAACCCAACTGTCAGAAAGAGAACCAGATCCACGCAGGCTATGATGTTCTGTTGAATATTTCTAATTTGCTTGCTTTTCAAAGGGAAGCAGCTGGCTGGCAGCCGTCCCTTATCGCCAAGGCCTGCTCCAGAAGCTGACAGCATGGGGCGGGTGGATGCAGAGGAGAGAAACAGGTGTTACTGGGTGGAGGAGAATGGAAAGAAGGGCAGAAGAGAAAGGGGGGGCATGAGCCGTCCGACTTACTTTAAACTCACACCTTCCACACTCTCCTTAGATTTGTCATTCTCCAGGGACCAGAACTCGAGAGTTTCTTGTTGTGAAACACCCAAGAAAAAGGGGATCAATTCTGCACCCTTGTCTACCACGTGCATGCAATAAACAGACGTGGGCAAACGCCAGGAGGCCACACCGGTGGCCCCCCCACCCCACCCCAGGGCAGCTGCTGCGATTCGTTTAGGGCTGCCTGGCCATTTAGCATCAGGCAAGGAGATTTTTTCCCGCCCGAGCATTTTGAAATTAAACCGGCCTCCTGGGCTTCTGATCCACAGGAAAGAGCCTGTTCGAGGAGGTGCCGGTGGGATGACCCTCAGCAGGCAGGCTGCTCCACACGGGTGGCTGAGAAGCCACGTTCATCAGACCACTGTCGCCACGACCGTCCTACGAGACACCAGGCGTGCCTCTGCCCTCTGCTACTCACCCCCGAGGCCAGCGGAGGCACAGGACTTCCTGCCCGGCCCTTCTTCGAGATGGAGGGCGTCTTGATCAGCTCCCGTTTCTTCCTGGAAAACATCGCGCGGCTCCTTGGCGGGTCAACGGGGGCAGGTCAAGGCGGGGTGGCTCCGGACCCACGTTGTCCCACCGGTGTCCTGTCTTTGCCATCCACGGCAGGTGGGTGCCTCTCCAAAGGAGCCCCCCCCAAAGGCTCGCCCAGAGAAGGCACCGCTGAGGCTCTGGCTGCCCTCACGCCCGGGTGCTGAGCTGCCTGCCCCCAGAGCGCATGATTCAAACTTATTTCCTGGCTAGGTTGGTTCGTCTGAAGACGAAGAAGACTTTTAAAAACAGACACTTGACTATGGCAACAATACAGGAAATGGCTCCGCGTGTGCATGCAGGCAGGGTGCAGACACACTGCAGCAGCCCTCGGAAACCTGGGAGCCACCCCCTTGCCCAACTGCGCTCTCTCCTTCTCTCTCTCTCTCTCTCACTGTTATCGTTCTGACACTTTTTTAGACCAGATCAAAACCACTTCTTTTCTGCATAAGAACCACCACCCTCTGACGCTGCTTTATCAGAAATCCAGTAATTGTCTGTCTGGCCACATCTTGTGGCCATGAGTTCCACATATAAAGTTTCGATATTATGCTGGGAAAGCTTGGGTTCCCCCCCCTCTTTATTGAACAGACTACAAACTCATCTAATGGGGTGCTACGAGAGAGAGAGGAGAGAGAGAGAGAGAGATCTATTGAGTGGATTTATTTTTGATGTTCTCTTCAGTTACTTAAGTCTGTTTCATATCACAGGGAAACAGATTTTAGCAAACAGATTTTCAAAAGTAACCTAGCAACATAATTTAGTTGCTTTTGAGGGATAAATAATGTAAATAAACTGTTAAAATTGCAACGCAAATGGTGACTACTAACTATAAGCAACATATTACTTCTAAAAATCTATTTTGGAACTCTGAAAAGCACAGAAAGAGACTTCTGGCTTTGCCACCTTTCCTTTGTTTGGTAGGCTTATCTCTTCCCTTGAGCACTGTTTTTCAAATCTGAAGATACACCATTGTAATAAGAACTTTAGAATTTAGAGAAAGCACTATGAATAAAACAAACAAACAAACAAACAAACAAACAAATAAATAATTCCCCATCCATTACAAATACAAGATGCAATTTTTGAAAATTGCAGCCAAAACATACAAGCTGAGAAATACAAGTGATCAAAACATAAAATTAGAAGCACATCTGTAAACACGAGGGGAAAGCACAGCATTCAGCGGCTAACATTTATTCCAGCAAAACTGGACTGAGATTAAAAACCGCCTGAGTCAAAACATCTTTGGCTGATGGCTGTGGGCCTAGTCTTCAGTGGCAGGGAGTTCCACTGGCCACTGACAACAACGGACTGAAGATGTAAACGGCTTCTGGGAGTCTTAAAAGCAGGCAGGGCAGAAACCTGTCAGCTTTAGGGTGTCAGCCAGCACTTTCAATATTGCTGTCGTTACTGTTCTTGCCGGTCTCATTATGAGCAAGCTCTGCCTCCCGACTGTCCTGGACAAAGGCCTTGGAGATCCGGGTTCTAATCCTCCCCAGAGCCAGGAAACTGGCTCTCTGAGCGATCCTGGGCCAGCCCGGATGCTTCCCTCAACCTGGATCGACCTCCCAGGATTGCCTTGCAAAATCAGCCACAGCCGAGGAAGGGCAGAATGGAAAAGTGAGGGTAACCAACAACCGAGTGAGCCAGTGGGATGTTTTTAATCCATCCTCATCGCCTTGTGATAGGGAGTCCATACGCTTCCTCGGTCCCCTCAACCTCCCCCATTGGGGGGGGGGCATCCGTGTCTGTGTGAGGACATGGATGCCCCCCCTCGCTGCTTCAAGGGAGCAAATCCACTCAGTTCCCAGGAATTTGGGGCCTGGCCCCCCTCCCCTCCCTCATCTCCCCTTCCTAACCCTAACTGTGATGTCACCGTCTGAGCATCCGAAGCAGGCAAAGCCCTGCAGAAAGAGTGGCGGGGGGGGGGGGGGGGGGAGAGACAGAAATAGAGAAAGTGGGGATCTCTCTCTGTTTCTCTCTCTCTCTCTCTCTCTGGGTGGGGGACTGGGCGCCCTTTTGCGACAGAAAGGCTGGACATATTTGGATGCCTGTGGGTGACGTGTGTGATCTGAAAAACGCTCTCCTGGAAAGCCGAGTAACGGACCGCGTTCCAACTACTTTAATAAGCATGACTAAATTACCTTATGCGAGATCCCAATGAAAGGGGGAAAGAGGAAGGGCTCTCACGCCAGAAGCTGGATTTCCGAGCGGGGGGGGGGGGGGGGAGAAACCTTTTGAACTGGAAGAAGGGGGGGGGGGTGGCAGCGGGGTTGACCTTTGGATGGCTCTTTCTGAATTAAATATACACCACTCTTGGCAATAGGGAGGGAGGGGGAGGAGGCCATAAAGGGTGGTCGCGATGACCCTCGAGGCCTCCGAGAAGAGAGCCCCCCCCCTTTATGAGTGCGGAAAAAAGAGGCCCAAGAGGGCCCCCCCCCCCGAAAGCAGCCAAGCCAGGGGGAGCTGGACGGGGGTGTCTTTGTCTCCGGGGTGGAAGGGACGGGGGGGGGTCCCCCCTCTGGAAGGGGGGCCCCCTCAGCCCCCCCAGACGCCCTTCCGAGGCCTCCCTTCGGAGCAGGTGACCCCCCCCCCCTCGTCTCTCTCTCTCTCTCGACGGAAGAAGGACGAGGCCTCGCCGCATCTCCGGAGGGCGACAGGGGTCGAGGCCCCAGAAAAGGCTAAGGGAAAAGCCCCCTCCGGCCCCCGCGCGCCTCCCCCTCCATCTGGCCGAGAGGCCGAGGCCTCCCCCGCGGGGGGGGTGGGGGTGGGGGTGGGGGGGGGGACCCTGATGAGCCCGAAGCCGGGAGGGAAGCTTCTTCCTGAGCGCTTCCCCGACGGAAGGAGCCCTTTTTCCCCAAAAGGGAGGCGCCTCCCTGGGGAATGAAGCGCAGGCCCCAAGGCAGGATTGGGGCCCGGAAAGAGTTGGGGCGCAGGAAAGGCCCTCCCCCCCCACCCCCACCCCCCCCCCCACCCGACGGCGGCGCTCCCGCTTCTCCGCGGCCGGGGAAGGGGCTTCCCCGGTTGGACGGCTTCCCGCCCCGCCCCCTCGGAAGCCCGCCGCCGAAGGCTGCCGTTCAACCGGTGAAGTCGAGGTCCCGCGACCCAGAGGGGGGGCCCCTCCCTCCCTCCCCCCCCCCGCAGGGGTCTGGGGGCGCCCTCGCCTTCCCCAACCCCCCCCTCCCTCCGGCAGGAGTCCGGCTCTCTCTGCCCTTATAAGGCCATTTCGACGGGCGCCCAATCAGCGGCGAGGAGGGCCCCCCCCCCCCAAAAAAAACTCGGCCCGGAGGGAGGGAGGAAGAGGAGGGGGGGGTGCGCGCGGGGCGGGGCGGCGGGGCGGGGGGGGGAGAGAGGCTCGGCCGGCGGAGCAGCTCCGCCCGCCCCCTGGGCGCCCGACCGACCGACCGACGGACGGCTGGCGGGGTGGGTGGGGGGGGTGGCTCTGGGTGGGGCGCCTCCCGCCCCCGCCCCGCGCCGGGCCGCCCAGCCCCAGCCCCCGCCCCAGCCCCAGTGCTCGGGAGGCAGGATGAGCGGCGGCGGCGGCGGCGGCGGCGGGAGCAGCAGCCCCTTCAACAAGGGCCCCAGCTACGGCTTGTCCGCCGAGGTCCGGAGCCGGGTGAGTGGCCGGAGCAGCGGCGGCCAGGCGGCCCGTCCCGTCGGGAAGCGAGCGAGCAAGGAAGGAAGGAGCTCCGGGAGGGAGGCTCCGGCGCCGCCGCCAGCCTCGCGGCCCGGGCCCACCTCGCAGGGCTGTCGCGGGGAGGAGGAGGAAGGGGGGCCCGGAGAAGACCACCACCGCCCTCGGAGGGAAAGGGGCCGGGGGGGGGGGGCGCGCCCGCCTGCGCCTGCCTCTGCCATGGGGCTCCCCTCCAGGGACGGGGACCGGGCGAGGGGCAGGGGGGGGGCCCGCCCTCCCTCCCTCCCTCCCTCCCTCCCGGCCCCACCCGCCGGCGGGGCCTGCTGTTCACACGGGAAGCCCCCCCCCCCCCCGGCTTTTGGACGCCGGTCCCAAACCAGATGTGGCGACATCACCCGCCTTTCCCCCGGTCCTGCCTGCCTCCCAACCGGGGCGAAGACGTGGAGGCTCCCAGGGCCAGGGGAAAGGGGGGCCACCTGGACGCCGCCATATCTCCACCCCCCCCCCCAGCCATGCCCACAGCCCCTCTGCCCCCCTGGGACCTCCTGGACGCCTCCCCCCCCCCCCCCGGTTTCTTTGCCTTTCCTTCAGGCCCTCCTCTTTCTTTCTGAGTTCTGATGATGATGATGATGATCTTTTCGGCTCCCTGCTTCTCTGAGACGCCAACTTGGCCTGCGGGGTGAGGAAGAAACCTGAGCTCTTCTTCAAACTGCTTTCAGAAGTGGAATGTCTTTGAGGGCTGGTCGGTAGCAAAAAAAGAAGAACAAAATTGCTCTGTGCCTTGGTGCCAAAACGGGTGCAACGTGGAGAAGCCTCACTGACACACACACACACACACACACACACACACACACAGAGTCCTGGTTGTCTCTCCCCCCCCCCCCCCAAACTCTAGCTTTGCTGGAAAATGTGCAAAACGGGGAGCTTCTCCCCCCCCCCCTTTAATGCCTGGCCTAGTCTTAGAGGCTCCTTGAGCTCCTTCCTTCTGAGGTGACTGAACAGGAACGGGAAGGCAGGTGGCTGGTACACACCTGAGCTGCCCAGGGCGTTCTTGGGAGCCATGAGGAGACCAAGCGGCGTCAGCCCAAAAGGATGTCTGTCGAGGGAGCTTCTGCTGGATAGTTCCAGCAAGCCCCTACCTTACCCCCCCCTCAAGGCAACAGGCCCCTTTTGCTGCTCTTTGTCTGTGCCTCCAGCAACTGTTAGACTGCTCCTGAATGAGGAGGTTCTATTCCTAGATAATAGAAGAATGAGGCATATCTGTCTGGTCCGGAATCTGATTTCTAACGTGCTCTTGGGCAGAAATGGAAACAGCAAACAGAAATCACAGGTGGGATGGTAAATCAGAGCGAGTGTACCATGGGTGCAGAAACAGCCCCTGGCAGGCCCCGTGGCGCTGTGCGGGCGGAAGCGCTGTCTCCTGAGAGAGTCGGTCTGGTTGAGGTTTTGGACGTGGGATGCTCCCCCTGCAACATTTATTTATGGAGCAAGGTGGGAGGGAGTTCCACCGTCCCCTTTGCTGGAGTGAGGGGGGAGTAGGGCTGCCCCCCCCATTTCAAACCAGGGATGGGGGCGGGGGTTACGCACCCTTCCCCAGGCCTTCCTTTCGTGGGGCAAAGGCACCTCCAGACATCCGTGTAGGCGGAGCTGTGGAAGCCGGCGTCTTTTCTGGTGTGTGCTTCACGGGCTGCACTCCCAAATATTTATGCTGGACAGAACCAGCTACCATTTCAGCGTCACAAGATTCGGCTGCAATGGACAAACAGGGCAGGCAACCCTGGGATGCTCGGGTGTAAGGGGGAGGAGAGTGCCGTGGCCTGGATCACATTTCTGCCGATCCAAAGAGGAGCTGCTTCCCAAGGGGCACCTCACTCCTGATTTCCTTTTGTCTCTGGAAATTGTCTTGTGCTTATCTATATGTTTTTATGGGGGTGGCTCTCAGGGCATCCCAGGTTCCTTTTCTGGGGTTCAGTGACCCTTTCTTGGGTATGCCTTGAAGAACCAATGGACTTAGTTTGAGGCTTGAATTCAATTCATCTTTTCTTTTTAAGTGAGTTTTTTTTTGAGTCTTAACCTACGTTTTTAGCCACTTTGGGAAACTTTCTGCAGAGCAGGAGCAAAAAGTCTGAACAAATTGTTCTGGAAGTCCTCGGGATGTGTCCAAAGCAGAACCCAAGACCCTGGATCTTGGTTTTGGTGGCTGCCAAGAAAGAGCTGGCCTGCCCCTCGTCCCGCCAGAAAGAAAAAATGCCCTCCTCTGCGTGGACTTCCTGGACCGACCACGGCCGGCTGGAGGCACCCTGGGTTAGCGGTTGCAGCCGAGGACTTGAGCTTGTTTTGTTTTTCCGCCTCTGCGTAAGGGGTGATGTTGGAGGAGGAGGAGGAGGAGGGAGCGCCCGCAGAGTCCTGGCACACCCCAGGAATGCATGCACTGTCAGCAGCTACCCTCCAGGGAAACTCCGGATCCTCATCCACCCTCCCAGGGTGTTTTGCAAATGGAAGAGCCAGCTCTTTCCTTTTTATTACAGCTGTTGAAACCTGAATTGGTGTCCCAAGGATTGATGTTGCTTTTAGACAGAGGTTCTTGGGAGTATTTTTTTCTCTCTCTCTCTTTCAGCCACCCGTCCCCCCCCCAAAAAAAAGCTTTGGGGAACTTTGGACCCTTCCGTTTTTCAGAACAATAGTTCCCATGGTCTGTTACTCTTGGCCTTTTTTTTTTTGGAGGGGGAGGGAAAGATGGTAGTTAAAGTCCAAAAAGTCTGGAGAGGTAAAGACTTTCCACACTTGGACCTGTGCTTTTTTTGTGTGTGTGTGTGTGTGTGTGTGTGTGTGTGTGTGTGTGTGTGTGTGTGTGTGTGTGTGTGTGTGTGTGTGTGTGTGTGTGTGTGTGTGTGTGTGTGTGTGTGTGTGTGTGTGTGTGTGTGTGTGTGTGTGTGTGTGTGTGTGTGTGTGTGTGTGTGTGTGTGTGTGTGTGTGTGTGTGTGTGTGTGTGTGTGTGTGTGTGTGTGTGTGTGTGTGTGTGTGTGTGTGTGTGTGTGTGTGTGTGTGTGTGTGTGTGTGTCGATGTTGTCCAGAGGATTCTGGGAATTGTAGGAGGAGAATAACTTTTCCAGGCTCTGAGAATGAAGCCAGGAAGACGGAGCATGACTGAACAGTGAGGTGGAGTCTGTTGCCAAGAGGGGAGAGAAGCCATAGAAGAGCAAATGCCACTTCTCGGGTTCCTCTTTCTCAGGCGGGAGGTGTGTGAGTTCACTGTTTCGAAAGAATAATGAAATCCTAGAATCATGGAGTTGGAAGGAACCTCTGAGGCCATTGGGTCCAACCCTCGGCTCAAGGCACGAATCCAAATCCAAGATCTGACAGACGGTTGGTTGTCTACATTTCTCTTGAATGACTTCTGCGCTGGACCGCTTGCCACCTGCCCAGGGCCATTGGCTCCTGTTGTTAGAAAGATATTTGTCCTGATATTCAGTCGAAATCTGGCTGCCTGTCTCTTGAGCCCATTCTGACATGTCCTGCACTCTGGGATGATCAAGGACAGATTCTGCCCCTCCTCAGCACGACTCCCTTTCAAGTCTTGGAAAAGCGCTCTCCTATTTCTCCGCCATCTTCTTTCCTCAAGGCGAACATGAGAAACAGGATCACTGACATGATCACTGTTGCTCTGGCAATCCAAGACCAAGGGTGTGAGGGAAATATTTGCTTCAACCTGGATGCCCCTTTCTCCTTTTTCCAGCTGGCACAGAAATATGATCCGCAGAAGGAAGCCGAGTTGCGGGCTTGGATCGAAAGCATCACAGGACGGGAGATCGGGCCCGATTTCCAGAAGGGGCTGAGAGATGGCGTCATCCTTTGCGAGTGAGTAGCAGGAGAGTTAAGAAGGGGAGGGCAAGGCGGCCTTGGAGACACCCCCCCCCTTCCATTGAAGCTGCACTTCTGCTCCTTTCTGGGGATAGCTTTCTTCTATCTTGGTCCAGGGGCTGATTTCCCACTACTGGGACCTGGTGAAAGCCATCAAGCCCCCCCCCCCCCACCTCTGAAGACAGAGGGAGTTTTCTGTCCAAAAACCCAACAGAAGGGGTGGTTTTTTACCAGTTCCACTCCCACTGAATTGCCCTAGCTGGGCAGGGATTTGAACCCAGGTCTCCTGAGTCCCAGTCTTGGTTTTCAATATAGGGATGATAGAAAAACTTAAACTTTTTTTTTCCTTTCCACCCCTCAGGCTAATAAACAAACTGCAGCCTGGTTCAGTGAAGAAAATCAACCGTTCTGCCCTCAACTGGCATCAGGTAACGGTTATGGATGTGCACATCTCCTGGTCTCCTTTTTGCTTTAATTCTTAGGGCACACAGACCCCAAACCATGTTTGTTTCCCTCCCCAATTCCATATTAGGTTGCAAGCCACCTTCCCCCTCCTTCACCCCCCCCACAGAAAAAAAAAACTTGGTTCACCGTTTTGTGCCCGCTCTTCCAGAAGCTGTAAATTTTTTGACAGGGGTGCATTTTTTGCAACCTTTTCCTTACAGACTTAAACCGTCTGTACCCCAGTCAGTTGCATCTGGAAAAGTGGGGCTCCTGGCACCCTCAAAAGCCTCTCCTGCCAGGTGACGTTGGTCAGGTTTTCCAGGACCGCAGGGCTGCGTGTCAGGAAGGCCTGGTTTTCTAAGGCTGGCGATGCGTTTTCCCCACGACTTAACCCCTCTGGAGGCCCAGTCAGGGGACCTGAACGGGGAAGCACGAAACCTCACAAGATTCTCCTTTTTTTTATCCCGACCACCTGATGCCTCTTTCTTTGCCAGCTTGAGAACCTCTCCAACTTCATCAAGGCACTGATCAGCTACGGGTTGAAGCCTCTTGACCTCTTTGAGGCCAATGATCTCTATGAGAATGGGAACATGACCCAGGTCCAGGTCTCCCTGCTGGCCCTCGCGGGCATGGTGAGTAGACGACAGGTGGCTTTAGCCACACCATCCCCACCCATCCGTCCTCTCGACCTCGGCCCAGGGTTTGCGTGGGAGGGGGCAGAGCGGTGGCTGTGGGAATTTCCTGGCACTTCGAATGCTGGGAGGGTGGAGCCGTGGGTTGACATTCCTTTCAATGCATTCTTGGTAGTCATCAACTCCATCCAGTGAACAGAGAAAAGCAATACTTTTAGTTCAGTCGTTTTAGGCAGCCTTTTAAGCCTAGAAAAAGCTGGAATCGTGCTTAGAGGACCAGGAAGCCTGGGAGCAGGATTTCCTCTGTTTAGGGCTTCTCTCCCTTTGCCTGGAGATTTCCACTTTTTCTCAGGAGGGTGACGGCGTTACTGAGAATCCAGCCAGAGTTGCTGAGGTGCTAAACCTGCTTTTGGAGTAGCCGTGCATGGATTCCTTCTTTCCGCAGGCCAAGACAAAAGGGATTAACAGCGGGGTAGCCATCGGGGTGAAGTACGCGGAGAAGCAGGAGCGGTCGTTTGATGATGCCAAGTTGAAGGCTGGGCAGTGCGTCATTGGCCTCCAGGTGGGTCCAGTGGCACCCCATGGCAGGGTGGGGTGTGTGTGTGTGTCCTGTTGCTGCGGGTGGTTTGGATCCAGGGGCTCTTGCAGAGGAAGCCACAGGGAGGTTAAAGTTAGGGTTGTTCGGGTGCCTAGTCCTCACTGGGCTGCTTTTGGTCAGGTCTCCCTCCTGGATTTTGTCCCGGCCTTCCTGTCTACATTGGCTTTGTGTGTTGGTGGAGGAGCAAATAAACGCACGCACGCACCCCCAGTAGGTGGTCATGGAGAGCACCCTCTTTGTTTCAGATGGGCACCAATAAGTGTGCCAGCCAGTCGGGCATGACGGCTTACGGCACCCGGAGGCACCTCTACGACCCGAAGAACCAGATCCTGCCCCCAGTGGACCACTCCACCATCGGCCTGCAGATGGGCACCAATAAGTGTGCCAGCCAGGTGAGAAAAGGGCCCTCGAGGAGCGCGGTGAGGAGGCCGTGGTTGCACAGGGGCTCTGCAGGCCCCCCCCCCCCCGCTCGTGGTGGCCAACAGGAACTGACACCTTTCCTCCCCCCCCCCCCCCCCGGTCTTCTTCCCCCTCCAGGTGGGCATGACGGCTCCAGGCACCCGGCGACATATCTATGATTCCAAGCTGGGGACGGAGAAGTGTGACGACAGCTCCATGTCGCTCCAGATGGGCTACAACCAGGGGGCCAACCAAAGCGGGCAGGTTTTCGGCTTGGGCCGCCAGATCTATGACCCCAAGTACTGCCCCCAGGGCAACCCTGGGGAGGCAGCCAACGCCGCCCGAAACGTGGACGGGAACTCAGCCCACTATTACTACTATGAGGAAGGAGTGGACCAGTGAGCTTGGGGAACCAGCTGCAGTGGCGCCAGCGTTCCCGCCATATTCATATTTGCCCCCTTTTAATGGGAAAAGATAACCCTGACGTCTCGCCTCCCTTTCCCCATCCCCCCAGAAGAGGCGCTTTTTGGTCTTTTCTTCTAAAGATAGCAAGCTGGGTTGTTTCTTAAAGCGGGTAAGAGCCAGCAAGGTTGCGCGTAGATCCCCTTGGGGCAACAATCCAGTTTAGATTTGCCAAGGCACAAACAGAACCATTCTGATAGCTCGCCTTTTTTAAAACGGTCACCCAGTCTTATGCTGCAAATAGTTTTAGGTGAATACATGTTGCTTTGCTTTTGCCAGAGATGGGGAGCAGAAAGGGTGCCTCAGCTTCTCACTGTCTATCTTGGAGCACTAGACGCCGGCTGATGCTCGCGCCCGCTCTCTGAGGTGGAAGCGCCTTCTGTCCAGTGGCTGAATGATGCGGCCTTGTGTTTATGCTTTCCGTATTCTGCTTGCTTTTCCCAAAAAAATGGCAGAAGCAGCATCAAACTCCTCCCCTGTGGAGTGCCTCTGCCCCCTTCTGCAAGTGCTCACATAGAAAAAGTCCCCAGCATTTCTCAGAAGCCAGCGAAGAGAAGGTCCTCTTGCTGCCTGAGACTCCAGCGGGCCACTGAACTGGATCACCTCCTGCAGCCAGCTTTCCCCCAGTCATCTTGGCTTCTGAAAATCCCAACGATGAATTCTCTCATTCACCCAGCTCCATGCGTAGTGTTAGCCTCCATATGGTCTAGAAACTTCCACATGGCTGGAATGATCAAAGTTCAGTGCAAATTCTGCACCAGGACACCCGTGTTTCTCCTTTTAATCTGTGTTGGTGTTGAATTGCATCGAACTTACAAGCTCTCCAACAATTGCGGTTGCAAGGGTTAAGGGGTTATGGTAAGAATCTGCCACATTCTTACCAAAAAATAATGGCTAAGAAATAATTTTAATAATAAGAAATGTTTGCATGCATTTACTGTGAGTCTTTTCAAGAAAGAAGGTCTCAGGGACGGGCTCTGTGTGTGTGTGTGTGTGTGTGCGCACGCCTCTGAGAAGGAATGGGTACAAGCACTGGAATGGGAATAGCACTGGAAGATGCAAGAATGGGACCAGCAACCAGGAGGGCCTAAAAGGTCCACTGTCTGAACATGGGTTTGGTGGACAATACTTGCATGCTTTTCTTAAACGTATTCCTAATGAGAACGAGAAGCACAGATTTCTTTTTTTAAAGCCAGCTTTCTGCGATTGGTATCAAATTTCACATGAAAAGCAAATTTCCAATTGAAAAAGATTATACTCATAGCACTTAGTATGAAAAGTATTCTGTGATCTAGTTCTTCAACTGGAAAGGGTCTCAGAATCCTAATTACAGTTCTGTCCAGTGGTTGAGCGGATCCCGTTGTTGGTACCACTTGGGTGCTTACCTCTTTATCAGAAAGCAGTAACTGGGGCAGTTGTTATCAAGTGAAGGTGGTGGCATCTTGAATTTTGTTTCTGGAAAATCAATGGTGTCTTCCTTGTTTCACGATTTGTTAGGGGTGGAGGGGGGAACCTGTCACTATTTCTGGAGGCCACCTTTGCAGTGCTGGGGAAGCAGAGTCTGTATTTATGGAAAACAGCAGTTGGGCCCCTATGAGGTCTAGGAACATGAGAAGACTTTTGAGATAGATTTTGTATTTTTCTCTTTTCAACCAATAGGACTTAGTGCCTTTTATCAAGGGAGCAAGAAATTCTTTCTTCTCAAGCCAAAGAAAAGCCCTTTAAGAGCCTGTAAACATTTATATAGTACTGATAGCAAGGAGCACAGGGATCTCTATATATTTTTGGGTTGTTTTAGGGACCAATTTTGTTTAATGCCTTTTTGGTAGCTGTAATTTCTTTTCACTCCAGAAATAATGAATTTTTTAGTTGTTTCAGTAGGCTTGCTGTCTCTTGGTGCTTGGTGGACTCCTGGGTTTCTCCCTGGATCCCACCCCTCCTCATCATCTGCACGGCCATGGTGCTCTCTCCCCGCCGACAGTCTCTGGTGCACAAGAACGTTGTTCTCCACCATCCTCTTATCTGAAACCTTTTAAGGGATCTTCCAAAAGAGCTGCCTGACATGAAATTAATGGGTTAGGGGAGTGGGTGCTTTTTTCTTGCCGTGGAATTCACTGAAACCACAGGAAAGGAGTCCTGTCTAGGGCCAGGCCAAGACCTGCAAAGTTACACTGCTCTGCATTTCTCGGAAGATTGTTATCTGGCCCCTCTTTTTTTCCTCTACCCTCCGCTTCTTCCCTCCCCTCTTCTCCTCCATCCGCTCTGCGATTACACGGTGCCATTTTTTTAAAAAGAGTTATTGCAATTCGTTTTAAGACTCCTATTTTTAGTGTTTTCTATTTTACAAGCTGTAACCGGGCCAGAGTACTGCTGCGACACTAACAGGATGCAAATTGAATAAATAAATAAATAAAATCTGTTTCTTAAAATTCTAGTAAATGTCTTCTTTAGCGTTTGTTCATAGCCGTGTACTTTTACATCTGAACTCCCGTGGGTAGTTTTCCTGTTGAATGTGCAAAGGGTTGCCAAAGAACTGAAACTTCTCATTCCCCCCCCACCACCACCTGCATTCTCTTTTGTGTGAGTGCGTGTGTTACTTTTTAGACTTCAGGTAAGGGCGTTGGGACCATGAGTTTCTTGTCTTATTTTAGCTACGGGATGTGGACAACGGTAAAGAAGATCCAGGCACACAGACTTCTGGTACCTTTCCAATTAAACAGTGTAATTGCCACCTAATAAGAAGAAGAACAACAATAACTACAACAATAATAACCATTTATTACTATATTTATTGACTACCCTTTCATGCAGTAATCTTATTAAGGCACAGAAATGTTCTAATTTAAAGAACCGACACTTGGTTTAAATGAGAAATTACGGACCTCTAAAACCACCCTTACAAGTGGCTGATAAAGGAGAAAAGGGGAGGGGGGGTTTATTAAAAAAAAGCAGGTGAAATAGACCCAAAGTGGATCCAGTAGCAGTCGTCCTCTTGAAGGTTGGGGGGGAAATCACGACACCAAGGCGCGAGGAGGGTTCCTCCTTCCTGGTCCCTGGGAGAGCGAGGCGCCCTTCCTCCTCCTCCTCCTCCTCCTCGGTCCATTTCGGGATCCGCCGCGGGGCAGGGACCCTTCAGGAGCGCCGCTTTTCATTCCCGCAGCTGGAAAGCCTGTGGGAGGGGGGGGGGGCGGGATGGCTTGGGTCCTCCGGCATGAGGTGGCCAGCAGAGGGCGCGGAGAACTGGACGGGCAGGCGAGGAGAGGAATTGTCTAGCACGCTAGTCCTCAGAGGGCCTTTCGTGCCGACGTTCTATCCTTTTGTAATCGGAGGGCAGGTCCTCCGGGCCCGCCTCTTCCTGGAAGTCGCCATGGAGCCGTTCTAGCCTTCGGGCGTCAGAGGGCAGGTCCTCCGGGCCTGCCTCTTCCTGGAAGTCGCCATGGGGACCTTCTAGCCCTTTGCAGTCGGAGAGCAGGTCCTCCGGGCCCGCCTCTTCCTGGAAGTCGCCATGGAGCCGTTCTAGCCTTCGGACGTCAGAGGGCAGGTCCTCCGGGCCTGCCTCTTCCTGGAAGTCGCCATGGGGACCTTCTAGCCCTTTGCAGTCGGAGAGCAGGTCCTCCGGGCCCGCCTCTTCCTGGAGTGTTGCCATGGCGGCGCCGGGACTCTAAAGGCCGGTCCGTTCGGCTTTTCCTCCGGCCGTGTCTCCCCATTCTTTGCCCGGCCTGCCCCTCCGGCGCCCAGAGGCCGTTCCGGCTGCAACGCCGGTGGGAGACCCGGCCTCCGCTGGACGCTGCGCCGCCCGGAGCGGGGACGGCGGCTGGGTAAGGAGGCCCGGGGGTGAGGGTGGGGTGACTGCTGGGCCCCTTCCCCCCCCGCCCCATGATGGGACTTGTAGTCCTTTAGGAGAGGAATCTCATCCAAGGTGGGAAAGACGGTCCTCGGGATTTTTCAAGTCTCTGGGCATGTGCAGAGTTCCAGTTGGTCTCCTCCCCATGAGGCTGGCCCTTAAGGAAAGGATTCAAGGGGGTCTGGGTGGATTTCCCCCCCTCCCTCCCTCTCTCTGCCTCCAAACCCCATAGGAAACGCAGGGCGGGACTCTGCCTTGTAGTCGTCTCCCTCACCTTTCACTGCATTAAATTATTTGAAGTTCTTCATGGTTGTTTCTTTTATATATTTTATTTTATTTTATTTACTTATTTATTTATTTATTTGATTTATATAGCGCCCATCTGGCAGCCAAGGCCTCTCTGGGCTCTTTGTTTGCGTTGTGATTTTATTATTCCACCCTGGAGAGGAGAGGGAGCCGTCTTTTTCTTCCCAGCATCAAGGGGACCGGGGGTTGTGGCTCATTTCTACTGCTTTTAATTCCACCCCCTGCCCCCGCTTTTCTCCCCCTTTTCACAGCCGCTTGTACTTGTCATTTGGAATACCTGTATTGTCCCTTCTTAAGCAGGTGTCGTTCTTTCAATGAGATCGTTCACGTGGATGCGGAGCTTCATCGTTCCTTTGCGCCACCCTGCAACCTGGAGGAACGACCGGATCCGGAAAGGACGGCGGGTAAGGGTGCAGGGGGCCGGCGAGAGGGCAGGCTCCCCGTGTGGGTCTGTCACGAGCCCCTCTGCCCCATGATGGCCCTTGTAGGTGTTAGCAGAGAAGAAAGGGGTAAAATAACGATTTAAAAAGACAGCTCTAGGTAATTTTAACGCCCCTGGGCATGCACAGAGTTCCAGTTTTTAAACTTGCCGTTAGGATGGCCGGTTCAAAACAAAAAAGGATTAAGGCAGATACGTGTAGAGGTGCATCTCCTTCTCGTCCCTTTACGTCTGCAGGACATGGCGAGCTGTCTCCAGTCTCCCTCCCAGCTCGGGTTCGGGTCCCGAAGTGGAGATTCCTGAGGACTTCCATCTTTCCTTCTTTCCCGCCGAGGACAAGAGAAAGTGCAGTTCGGGGTCGAGTACCGTGGCCCTCTTCTTTGTGTTTCATGTAAGTTATTATTTTATTATCACTACTACTATGGCTATTATACCATTTTCCGGGGCATTAAGAGGCAGCATTCATTATCTTGTAGAGTACCAGTTCAGCCACAAGAAAGTGGCGTTTTCAGAGACTTTAAGAGGCAGCGTTCCCTAGCCTGCACAGTCTCAGTGACGCCACAGGAAGGCGCCCTTTTCGTGGGGGTAAAGGGGTAGCGTTCCCTAGCCTGTACAGTCGCAGTGTCGCCACAGGAGGGCACCCTATTCATGGGGATGAAGGGGTAGCGTTCCCTAGCCTGCACAGTCTCAGTGGCGCCACAGGAAGGCGCCCTTTTCGTGGGGGTGAAGGGGTAGCGTTCCCTAGACTGCACAGTCTCAGTGGAGCCACAGAAGGGCGCCCTTTTCGTGTATGTGAAGGGGTAGCGTTTCCTAGCCTGCACAGTCTCAGTGGCGCCACAGGAAGGCGCCCTTTTCGTGGGGGTGAAGGGGTAGCGTTCCCTAGCTTGCACAGTCGCAGTGGCGCCACAGGAGGGCGCCCTTTTCCTGGGGGTGAAGGGGTAGCGTTCCCTAGCCTGCACAGTCGCAGTGGCACCACAGAAGGGCGCCCTTTTCGTGGGGATGAAGGGGTAGCGTTTCCTAGCCTGCACAGTCTCAGTGGCGCCACAGGAAGGCGCCCTTTTCGTGGGGGTGAAGGGGTAGCGTTCCCTAGCTTGCACAGTCGCAGTGGCGCCACAGGAAGGCGCCCTTTTCGTGGGGGTGAAGGGGTAGCGTTCCCTAGCCTGCACAGTCGCAGTGGCGCCACAGGAGGGCGCCCTTTTCCTGGGGGTGAAGGGGTAGCGTTCCCTAGACTGCACAGTCTCAGTGGAGCCACAGAAGGGCGCCCTTTTCGTGTATGTGAAGGGGTAGCGTTTCCTAGCCTGCACAGTCTCAGTGGCGCCACAGGAAGGCGCCCTTTTCCTGGGGGTGAAGGGGTAGCGTTTCCTAGCCTGCACAGTCTCAGTGGCGCCACAGGAAGGCGCCCTTTTGGTGGGGGTGAAGGGGTAGCGTTCCCTAGACTGCACAGTCTCAGTGGCGCCACAGGAAGGCGCCCTTTTCCTGGGGGTGAAGGGGTAGCGTTCCCTAGACTGCACAGTCTCAGTGGCGCCACAGGAAGGCGCCCTTTTCCTGGGGGTGAAGGGGTAGCGTTCCCTAGACTGCACAGTCTCAGTGGCGCCACAGGAAGGCGCCCTTTTCGTGGGGGTGAAGGGATAGCGTTCCCTAGACTGCACAGTCTCAGTGGCGCCACAGGAAGGCGCCCTTTTCGTGGGGGTGAAGGGATAGCGTTCCCTAGCCTGCACAGTCTCAGTGGCGCCACAGGAGGGCACCCTATTCATGGGGATGAAGGGGTAGCGTTCCCTAGCCTGCACAGTCTCAGTGGCGCCACAGGAAGGCGCCCTTTTGGTGGGGGTGAAGGGGTAGCGTTCCCTAGCCTGCACAGTCGCAGTGGCGCCACAGGAGGGCGCCCTTTTCCTGGGGGTGAAGGGGTAGCGTTCCCTAGACTGCACAGTCTCAGTGGAGCCACAGAAGGGCGCCCTTTTCGTGTATGTGAAGGGGTAGCGTTTCCTAGCCTGCACAGTCTCAGTGGCGCCACAGGAAGGCGCCCTTTTCGTGGGGGTGAAGGGGTAGCGTTCCCTAGCTTGCACAGTCGCAGTGGCGCCACAGGAGGGCGCCCTTTTCCTGGGGGTGAAGGGGTAGCGTTCCCTAGCCTGCACAGTCGCAGTGGCACCACAGAAGGGCGCCCTTTTCGTGGGGATGAAGGGGTAGCGTTTCCTAGCCTGCACAGTCGCAGTGGCGCCACAGGAAGGCGCCCTTTTCGTGGGGGTGAAGGGGTAGCGTTCCCTAGCCTGCACAGTCGCAGTGGCGCCACAGGAGGGCGCCCTTTTCCTGGGGGTGAAGGGGTAGCGTTCCCTAGACTGCACAGTCTCAGTGGAGCCACAGAAGGGCGCCCTTTTCGTGTATGTGAAGGGGTAGCGTTTCCTAGCCTGCACAGTCTCAGTGACGCCACAGGAAGGCGCCCTTTTCGTGGGGGTAAAGGGGTAGCGTTCCCTAGCCTGTACAGTCGCAGTGTCGCCACAGGAGGGCACCCTATTCATGGGGATGAAGGGGTAGCGTTCCCTAGCCTGCACAGTCTCAGTGGCGCCACAGGAAGGCGCCCTTTTCGTGGGGGTGAAGGGGGTAGCGTTCCCTAGACTGCACAGTCTCAGTGGAGCCACAGAAGGGCGCCCTTTTCGTGTATGTGAAGGGGTAGCGTTTCCTAGCCTGCACAGTCTCAGTGGCGCCACAGGAAGGCGCCCTTTTCGTGGGGGTGAAGGGGTAGCGTTCCCTAGCTTGCACAGTCGCAGTGGCGCCACAGGAGGGCGCCCTTTTCCTGGGGGTGAAGGGGTAGCGTTCCCTAGCCTGCACAGTCGCAGTGGCACCACAGAAGGGCGCCCTTTTCGTGGGGATGAAGGGGTAGCGTTTCCTAGCCTGCACAGTCTCAGTGGCGCCACAGGAAGGCGCCCTTTTCGTGGGGGTGAAGGGGGTAGCGTTCCCTAGCTTGCACAGTCGCAGTGGCGCCACAGGAAGGCGCCCTTTTCGTGGGGGTGAAGGGGGTAGCGTTCCCTAGCCTGCACAGTCGCAGTGGCGCCACAGGAGGGCGCCCTTTTCCTGGGGGTGAAGGGGTAGCGTTCCCTAGACTGCACAGTCTCAGTGGAGCCACAGAAGGGCGCCCTTTTCGTGTATGTGAAGGGGTAGCGTTTCCTAGCCTGCACAGTCTCAGTGGCGCCACAGGAAGGCGCCCTTTTCCTGGGGGTGAAGGGGTAGCGTTTCCTAGCCTGCACAGTCTCAGTGGCGCCACAGGAAGGCGCCCTTTTGGTGGGGGTGAAGGGGTAGCGTTCCCTAGACTGCACAGTCTCAGTGGCGCCACAGGAAGGCGCCCTTTTCCTGGGGGTGAAGGGGTAGCGTTCCCTAGACTGCACAGTCTCAGTGGCGCCACAGGAAGGCGCCCTTTTCCTGGGGGTGAAGGGGTAGCGTTCCCTAGACTGCACAGTCTCAGTGGCGCCACAGGAAGGCGCCCTTTTCGTGGGGGTGAAGGGATAGCGTTCCCTAGACTGCACAGTCTCAGTGGCGCCACAGGAAGGCGCCCTTTTCGTGGGGGTGAAGGGATAGCGTTCCCTAGCCTGCACAGTCTCAGTGGCGCCACAGGAGGGCACCCTATTCATGGGGATGAAGGGGTAGCGTTCCCTAGCCTGCACAGTCTCAGTGGCGCCACAGGAAGGCGCCCTTTTGGTGGGGGTGAAGGGGTAGCGTTCCCTAGCCTGCACAGTCGCAGTGGCGCCACAGGAGGGCGCCCTTTTCCTGGGGGTGAAGGGGTAGCGTTCCCTAGACTGCACAGTCTCAGTGGAGCCACAGAAGGGCGCCCTTTTCGTGTATGTGAAGGGGTAGCGTTTCCTAGCCTGCACAGTCTCAGTGGCGCCACAGGAAGGCGCCCTTTTCGTGGGGGTGAAGGGGGTAGCGTTCCCTAGCTTGCACAGTCGCAGTGGCGCCACAGGAGGGCGCCCTTTTCCTGGGGGTGAAGGGGGTAGCGTTCCCTAGCCTGCACAGTCGCAGTGGCACCACAGAAGGGCGCCCTTTTCGTGGGGATGAAGGGGGTAGCGTTTCCTAGCCTGCACAGTCGCAGTGGCGCCACAGGAAGGCGCCCTTTTCGTGGGGGGTGAAGGGGGTAGCGTTCCCTAGCCTGCACAGTCGCAGTGGCGCCACAGGAGGGCGCCCTTTTCCTGGGGGTGAAGGGGTAGCGTTCCCTAGACTGCACAGTCTCAGTGGAGCCACAGAAGGGCGCCCTTTTCGTGTATGTGAAGGGGGTAGCGTTTCCTAGCCTGCACAGTCTCAGTGGCGCCACAGGAAGGCGCCCTTTTTCCTGGGGGTGAAGGGGTAGCGTTCCCTAGACTGCACAGTCTCAGTGGCGCCACAGGAAGGCGCCCTTTTCCTGGGGGTGAAGGGGTAGCGTTCCCTAGCCTGCACAGTCTCAGTGGCGCCACAGGAAGGCGCCCTTTTCCTGGGGGTGAAGGGGGTAGCGTTCCCTAGACTGCACAGTCTCAGTGGCGCCACAGGAAGGCGCCCTTTTCCTGGGGGTGAAGGGGTAGCGTTCCCTAGACTGCACAGTCTCAGTGGCGCCACAGGAAGGCGCCCTTTTCGTGGGGGTGAAGGGATAGCGTTCCCTAGCCTGCACAGTCGCAGTGGCGCCACAGGAGGGCGCCCTTTTCCTGGGGGTGAAGGGGTAGCGTTCCCTAGCCTGCACAGTCTCAGTGGCGCCACAGGAAGGCGCCCTTTTCGTGGGGGTGAAGGGGTAGCGTTCCCTAGCCTGCACAGTCTCAGTGGCGCCACAGGAGGGCGCCCTTTTCCTGGGGGTGAAGGGGTAGCGTTCCCTAGCCTGCACAGTCGCAGTGGCGCCACAGGAGGGCGCCCTTTTCCTGGGGGTGAAGGGGTAGCGTTCCCTAGCCTGCACAGTCTCAGTGGCGCCACAGAAGGGCGCCCTTTTCCTGGGGGTGAAGGGGTAGCGTTCCCTAGCCTGCACAGTCTCAGTGGCGCCACAGGAAGGCGCCCTTTTCGTGGGGGTGAAGGGGTAGCGTTCCCTAGCCTGCACAGTCTCAGTGGCGCCACAGGAAGGCGCCCTTTTCGTGGGGGTGAAGGGGTAGCGTTCCCTAGCCTGCACAGTCTCAGTGGCGCCACAGGAAGGCGCCCTTTTCGTGGGGGTGAAGGGGTAGCGTTCCCTAGCCTGCACAGTCTCAGTGGCGCTACAGGAAGGCGCCCTTTTCGTGGGGGTGAAGGGATAGCGTTCCCTAGCTTGCACAGTCTCAGTGGAGCCACAGAAGGGCGCCCTTTTCGTGTATGTGAAGGGGTAGCGTTTCCTAGCCTGCACAGTCGCAGTGGCGCCACAGGAGGGCGCCCTTTTCCTGGGGGTGAAGGGGTAGCGTTCCCTAGCCTGCACAGTCGCAGTGGCACCACAGAAGGGCGCCCTTTTCGTGGGGATGAAGGGGTAGCGTTTCCTAGCCTGCACAGTCTCAGTGGCGCCACAGGAAGGCGCCCTTTTCGTGGGGGTGAAGGGGTAGCGTTCCCTAGCTTGCACAGTCGCAGTGGCGCCACAGGAAGGCGCCCTTTTCGTGGGGATGAAGGGGTAGCGTTCCCTAGCCTGCACAGTCGCAGTGGCACCACAGAAGGGCGCCCTTTTCGTGGGGATGAAGGGGGTAGCGTTTCCTAGCCTGCACAGTCTCAGTGGCGCCACAGGAAGGCGCCCTTTTCGTGGGGGTGAAGGGGTAGCGTTCCCTAGCTTGCACAGTCGCAGTGGCGCCACAGGAAGGCGCCCTTTTCGTGGGGGTGAAGGGGTAGCGTTCCCTAGCCTGCACAGTCGCAGTGGCACCACAGAAGGGCGCCCTTTTCGTGGGGATGAAGGGGTAGCGTTTCCTAGCCTGCACAGTCTCAGTGGCGCCACAGGAAGGCGCCCTTTTCGTGGGGGTGAAGGGGTAGCGTTCCCTAGCTTGCACAGTCGCAGTGGCGCCACAGGAAGGCGCCCTTTTCGTGGGGGTGAAGGGGTAGCGTTCCCTAGCTTGCACAGTCGCAGTGGCGCCACAGGAAGGCGCCCTTTTCGTGGGGGTGAAGGGGTAGCGTTCCCTAGCCTGCACAGTCTCAGTGGCGCCACAGGAGGGCGCCCTTTTCCTGGGGGTGAAGGGGTAGCGTTCCCTAGCCTGCACAGTCGCAGTGGCACCACAGAAGGGCGCCCTTTTCGTGGGGATGAAGGGGTAGCGTTTCCTAGCCTGCACAGTCTCAGTGGCGCCACAGGAAGGCGCCCTTTTCGTGGGGGTGAAGGGGTAGCGTTCCCTAGCTTGCACAGTCGCAGTGGCGCCACAGGAAGGCGCCCTTTTCGTGGGGGTGAAGGGGTAGCGTTTCCTAGCCTGCACAGTCTCAGTGGCGCCACAGGAAGGCGCCCTTTTCGTGGGGGTGAAGGGGTAGCGTTCCCTAGCCTGTACAGTCGCAGTGGCGCCACAGGAGGGCGCCCTTTTCCTGGGGGTGAAGGGGTAGCGTTCCCTAGACTGCACAGTCTCAGTGGCGCCACAGGAGGGCGCCCTTTTCCTGGGGGTGAAGGGGTAGCGTTCCCTAGACTGCACAGTCTCAGTGGAGCCACAGAAGGGCGCCCTTTTCGTGTATGTGAAGGGGGTAGCGTTTCCTAGCCTGCACAGTCTCAGTGGCGCCACAGGAAGGCGCCCTTTTCGTGGGGGTGAAGGGGTAGCGTTCCCTAGCCTGCACAGTCGCAGTGGCGCCACAGGAGGGCGCCCTTTTCCTGGGGGTGAAGGGGTAGCGTTCCCTAGCCTGCACAGTCTCAGTGGCGCCACAGGAAGGCGCCCTTTTCGTGGGGGTGAAGGGGTAGCGTTCCCTAGCCTGCACAGTCTCAGTGGCGCCACAGGAGGGCGCCCTTTTCCTGGGGGTGAAGGGGTAGCGTTCCCTAGCCTGCACAGTCGCAGTGGCGCCACAGGAGGGCGCCCTTTTCCTGGGGGTGAAGGGGTAGCGTTCCCTAGCCTGCACAGTCTCAGTGGCGCCACAGAAGGGCGCCCTTTTCCTGGGGGTGAAGGGGTAGCGTTCCCTAGCCTGCACAGTCTCAGTGGCGCCACAGGAAGGCGCCCTTTTCGTGGGGGTGAAGGGGTAGCGTTCCCTAGCCTGCACAGTCTCAGTGGCGCCACAGGAAGGCGCCCTTTTCGTGGGGGTGAAGGGGTAGCGTTCCCTAGCCTGCACAGTCTCAGTGGCGCCACAGGAAGGCGCCCTTCTCGTGGGGGTGAAGGGGGTAGCGTTCCCTAGCCTGCACAGTCTCAGTGGCGCTACAGGAAGGCGCCCTTTTCGTGGGGGTGAAGGGGTAGCGTTCCCTAGCTTGCACAGTCGCAGTGGCGCCACAGGAGGGCGCCCTTTTCCTGGGGGTGAAGGGGTAGCGTTCCCTAGCCTGCACAGTCTCAGTGGCACCACAGAAGGGCGCCCTTTTCGTGGGGATGAAGGGGTAGCGTTCCCTAGACTGCACAGTCTCAGTGGAGCCACAGAAGGGCGCCCTTTTCGTGTATGTGAAGGGGGTAGCGTTTCCTAGCCTGCACAGTCTCAGTGGCGCCACAGGAAGGCGCCCTTTTCGTGGGGGTGAAGGGGTAGCGTTCCCTAGCTTGCACAGTCGCAGTGGCGCCACAGGAGGGCGCCCTTTTCCTGGGGGTGAAGGGGTAGCGTTCCCTAGCCTGCACAGTCTCAGTGGCACCACAGAAGGGCGCCCTTTTCGTGGGGATGAAGGGGTAGCGTTCCCTAGACTGCACAGTCTCAGTGGAGCCACAGAAGGGCGCCCTTTTCGTGTATGTGAAGGGGTAGCGTTTCCTAGCCTGCACAGTCTCAGTGGCGCCACAGGAAGGCGCCCTTTTCGTGGGGGTGAAGGGGTAGCGTTCCCTAGCTTGCACAGTCGCAGTGGCGCCACAGGAGGGCGCCTTTTTCGTGGGGGTGAAGGGGTAGCGTTCCCTAGCCTGCACAGTCGCAGTGGCACCACAGAAGGGCGCCCTTTTCGTGGGGATGAAGGGGTAGCGTTTCCTAGCCTGCACAGTCTCAGTGGCGCCACAGGAAGGCGCCCTTTTCGTGGGGGTGAAGGGGTAGCGTTCCCTAGCTTGCACAGTCGCAGTGGCGCCACAGGAAGGCGCCCTTTTCGTGGGGGTGAAGGGGTAGCGTTCCCTAGCTTGCACAGTCTCAGTGGCGCCACAGGAAGGCGCCCTTTTCGTGGGGGTGAAGGGGGTAGCGTTCCCTAGCCTGTACAGTCGCAGTGGCGCCACAGGAGGGCGCCCTTTTCCTGGGGGTGAAGGGGTAGCGTTCCCTAGACTGCACAGTCTCAGTGGCGCCACAGGAAGGCGCCCTTTTCGTGGGGGTGAAGGGGTAGCGTTCCCTAGCCTGCACAGTCGCAGTGGCGCCACAGGAGGGCGCCCTTTTCCTGGGGGTGAAGGGGTAGCGTTCCCTAGACTGCACAGTCTCAGTGGAGCCACAGGAAGGCGCCCTTTTCGTGGGGGTGAAGGGGTAGCGTTCCCTAGCCTGCACAGTCTCAGTGGCGCCACAGGAGGGCGCCCTTTTCCTGGGGGTGAAGGGGTAGCGTTCCCTAGCCTGCACAGTCGCAGTGGCGCCACAGGAGGGCGCCCTTTTCCTGGGGGTGAAGGGGTAGCGTTCCCTAGACTGCACAGTCTCAGTGGCGCCACAGGAAGGCGCCCTTTTCGTGGGGGTGAAGGGGTAGCGTTCCCTAGCCTGCACAGTCGCAGTGGCACCACAGAAGGGCGCCCTTTTCGTGTATGTGAAGGGGTAGCGTTTCCTAGCCTGCACAGTCTCAGTGGCGCCACAGGAAGGCGCCCTTTTCGTGGGGGTGAAGGGGTAGCGTTCCCTAGCTTGCACAGTCGCAGTGGCACCACAGAAGGGCGCCCTTTTCGTGTATGTGAAGGGGTAGCGTTTCCTAGCCTGCACAGTCTCAGTGGCGCCACAGGAAGGCGCCCTTTTCGTGGGGGTGAAGGGGTAGCGTTCCCTAGCCTGCACAGTCGCAGTGGCACCACAGAAGGGCGCCCTTTTCGTGTATGTGAAGGGGTAGCGTTTCCTAGCCTGCACAGTCTCAGTGGCGCCACAGGAGGGCGCCCTTTTCCTGGGGGTGAAGGGGGTAGCGTTTCCTAGCCTGCACAGTCTCAGTGGCGCCACAGGAGGGCGCCCTTTTCCTGGGGGTGAAGGGGTAGCGTTTCCTAGCCTGCACAGTCTCAGTGGCGCCACAGGAGGGCGCCCTTTTCGTGGGGATGAAGGGGGTAGCGTTCCCTAGACTGCACAGTCTCAGTGGAGCCACAGAAGGGCGCCCTTTTCGTGTATGTGAAGGGGTAGCGTTTCCTAGCCTGCACAGTCTCAGTGGCGCCACAGGAAGGCGCCCTTTTCGTGGGGGTGAAGGGGTAGCGTTCCCTAGCTTGCACAGTCGCAGTGGCGCCACAGGAGGGCGCCCTTTTCCTGGGGGTGAAGGGGGTAGCGTTCCCTAGCCTGCACAGTCGCAGTGGCACCACAGAAGGGCGCCCTTTTCGTGGGGATGAAGGGGTAGCGTTTCCTAGCCTGCACAGTCTCAGTGGCGCCACAGGAAGGCGCCCTTTTCGTGGGGGTGAAGGGGTAGCGTTCCCTAGCTTGCACAGTCGCAGTGGCGCCACAGGAAGGCGCCCTTTTCGTGGGGGTGAAGGGGTAGCGTTCCCTAGCTTGCACAGTCTCAGTGGCGCCACAGGAAGGCGCCCTTTTCGTGGGGGTGAAGGGGTAGCGTTCCCTAGCCTGTACAGTCGCAGTGGCGCCACAGGAGGGCGCCCTTTTCCTGGGGGTGAAGGGGTAGCGTTCCCTAGACTGCACAGTCTCAGTGGCGCCACAGGAGGGCGCCCTTTTCCTGGGGGTGAAGGGGTAGCGTTCCCTAGACTGCACAGTCTCAGTGGAGCCACAGAAGGGCGCCCTTTTCGTGTATGTGAAGGGGGTAGCGTTTCCTAGCCTGCACAGTCTCAGTGGCGCCACAGGAAGGCGCCCTTTTCGTGGGGGTGAAGGGGTAGCGTTCCCTAGCCTGTACAGTCGCAGTGGCGCCACAGGAGGGCGCCCTTTTCCTGGGGGTGAAGGGGTAGCGTTCCCTAGACTGCACAGTCTCAGTGGCGCCACAGGAGGGCGCCCTTTTCCTGGGGGTGAAGGGGTAGCGTTCCCTAGACTGCACAGTCTCAGTGGAGCCACAGAAGGGCGCCCTTTTCGTGTATGTGAAGGGGTAGCGTTTCCTAGCCTGCACAGTCTCAGTGGCGCCACAGGAAGGCGCCCTTTTCGTGGGGGTGAAGGGGTAGCGTTCCCTAGCCTGCACAGTCTCAGTGGCGCCACAGGAGGGCGCCCTTTTCCTGGGGGTGAAGGGGTAGCGTTCCCTAGCCTGCACAGTCGCAGTGGCGCCACAGGAGGGCGCCCTTTTCCTGGGGGTGAAGGGGTAGCGTTCCCTAGCCTGCACAGTCTCAGTGGCGCCACAGGAAGGCGCCCTTTTCGTGGGGGTGAAGGGGTAGCGTTCCCTAGCCTGCACAGTCTCAGTGGCGCCACAGGAGGGCGCCCTTTTCCTGGGGGTGAAGGGGTAGTGTTCCCTAGCCTGCACAGTCGCAGTGGCGCCACAGGAGGGCGCCCTTTTCCTGGGGGTGAAGGGGTAGCGTTCCCTAGCCTGCACAGTCTCAGTGGCGCCACAGGAAGGCGCCCTTTTCGTGGGGGTGAAGGGGTAGCGTTCCCTAGCCTGCACAGTCTCAGTGGCGCCACAGGAGGGCGCCCTTTTCCTGGGGGTGAAGGGGTAGCGTTCCCTAGCCTGCACAGTCGCAGTGGCGCCACAGGAGGGCGCCCTTTTCCTGGGGGTGAAGGGGTAGCGTTCCCTAGCCTGCACAGTCTCAGTGGCGCCACAGAAGGGCGCCCTTTTCCTGGGGGTGAAGGGGTAGCGTTCCCTAGCCTGCACAGTCTCAGTGGCGCCACAGGAAGGCGCCCTTTTCGTGGGGGTGAAGGGGTAGCGTTCCCTAGCCTGCACAGTCTCAGTGGCGCCACAGGAAGGCGCCCTTTTCGTGGGGGTGAAGGGGTAGCGTTCCCTAGCCTGCACAGTCTCAGTGGCGCCACAGGAAGGCGCCCTTTTCGTGGGGGTGAAGGGGTAGCGTTCCCTAGCCTGCACAGTCTCAGTGGCGCTACAGGAAGGCGCCCTTTTCGTGGGGGTGAAGGGGTAGCGTTCCCTAGCTTGCACAGTCGCAGTGGCGCCACAGGAGGGCGCCCTTTTCCTGGGGGTGAAGGGGTAGCGTTCCCTAGCCTGCACAGTCTCAGTGGCACCACAGGAAGGCGCCCTTTTCGTGGGGGTGAAGGGGTAGCGTTTCCTAGCCTGCACAGTCTCAGTGGCGCCACAGGAAGGCGCCCTTTTCGTGGGGGTGAAGGGGTAGCGTTCCCTAGCTTGCACAGTCGCAGTGGCGCCACAGGAGGGCGCCTTTTTCGTGGGGGTGAAGGGGTAGCGTTCCCTAGCCTGCACAGTCGCAGTGGCACCACAGAAGGGCGCCCTTTTCGTGGGGATGAAGGGGTAGCGTTTCCTAGCCTGCACAGTCTCAGTGGCGCCACAGGAAGGCGCCCTTTTCGTGGGGGTGAAGGGGTAGCGTTCCCTAGCTTGCACAGTCGCAGTGGCGCCACAGGAAGGCGCCCTTTTCGTGGGGGTGAAGGGGTAGCGTTCCCTAGCTTGCACAGTCTCAGTGGCGCCACAGGAAGGCGCCCTTTTCGTGGGGGTGAAGGGGTAGCGTTCCCTAGCCTGTACAGTCGCAGTGGCGCCACAGGAGGGCGCCCTTTTCCTGGGGGTGAAGGGGTAGCGTTCCCTAGACTGCACAGTCTCAGTGGCGCCACAGGAAGGCGCCCTTTTCGTGGGGGTGAAGGGGTAGCGTTCCCTAGCCTGCACAGTCGCAGTGGCGCCACAGGAGGGCGCCCTTTTCCTGGGGGTGAAGGGGTAGCGTTCCCTAGACTGCACAGTCTCAGTGGAGCCACAGGAAGGCGCCCTTTTCGTGGGGGTGAAGGGGTAGCGTTCCCTAGCCTGCACAGTCTCAGTGGCGCCACAGGAGGGCGCCCTTTTCCTGGGGGTGAAGGGGTAGCGTTCCCTAGCCTGCACAGTCGCAGTGGCGCCACAGGAGGGCGCCCTTTTCCTGGGGGTGAAGGGGTAGCGTTCCCTAGACTGCACAGTCTCAGTGGCGCCACAGGAAGGCGCCCTTTTCGTGGGGGTGAAGGGGTAGCGTTCCCTAGCCTGCACAGTCGCAGTGGCGCCACAGGAAGGCGCCCTTTTCGTGGGGGTGAAGGGGTAGCGTTCCCTAGCCTGCACAGTCGCAGTGGCGCCACAGAAGGGCGCCCTTTTCGTGGGGGTGAAGGGGTAGCGTTCCCTAGCCTGCACAGTCGCAGTGGCGCCACAGGAAAGCGCCCTTTTCCTGGGGGTGAAGGGGTAGCGTTCCCTAGCCTGCACAGTCGCAGTGCCGCCACAGGAGGGCGCCCTTTTCCTGGGGGTGAAGGGGGTAGCGTTCCCTAGCCTGCACAGTCCCAGTGGCGCCACAGCAGGGCGCCCTTTTCGTGTATGTGAAGGGGTAGCGTTTCCTAGCCTGCACAGTCTCAGTGGCGCCACAGGAAGGCGCCCTTTTCGTGGGGGTGAAGGGGTAGCGTTCCCTAGCCTGCACAGTCGCAGTGGCGCCACAGGAAGGCGCCCTTTTCGTGGGGGTGAAGGGGTAGCGTTCCCTAGCCTGCACAGTCGCAGTGGCGCCACAGGAGGGCGCCCTTTTCCTGGGGGTGAAGGGGTAGCGTTCCCTAGCCTGCACAGTCTCAGTGGCGCCACAGCAGGGCGCCCTTTTCGTGTATGTGAAGGGGTAGCGTTTCCTAGCCTGCACAGTCGCAGTGGCGCCACAGGAAGCCGCCCTTTTCGTGGGGGTGAAGGGGTAGCGTTTCCTAGCCTGCACAGTCGCAGTGGCGCCACAGGAAGGCGCCCTTTTCGTGGGGGTGAAGGGGTAGCGTTCCCTAGCCTGCACAGTCTCAGTGGCGCCACAGGAAGGCGCCCTTTTCGTGGGGGTGAAGGGGTAGCATTCCCTAGCCTGCACAGTCGCAGTGGCGCCACAGGAGGGCGCCCTTTTCCTGGGGGTGAAGGGGTAGCGTTCCCTAGCCTGCACAGTCTCAGTGGCGCCACAGGAAGGCGCCCTTTTCGTGGGGGTGAAGGGGTAGCGTTCCCTAGCCTGCACAGTCCCAGTGGCGCCACAGCAGGGCGCCCTTTTCGTGTATGTGAAGGGGTAGCGTTTCCTAGCCTGCACAGTCTCAGTGGCGCCACAGGAAGGCGCCCTTTTCGTGGGGGTGAAGGGGTAGCGTTCCCTAGCCTGCACAGTCGCAGTGGCGCCACAGGAGGGCGCCCTTTTCGTGGGGGTGAAGGGGTAGCGTTCCCTAGCCTGCACAGTCGCAGTGGCGCCACAGGAGGGCGCCCTTTTCGTGGGGGTGAAGGGGTAGCGTTCCCTAGCCTGCACAGTCTCAGTGGCGCCACAGGAAGGCGCCCTTTTCGTGGGGGTGAAGGGGGTAGCGTTCCCTAGCCTGCACAGTCTCAGTGGCGCCACAGGAGGGCGCCCTTTTCGTGGGGGTGAAGGGGTAGCGTTCCCTAGCCTGCACAGTCGCAGTGGCGCCACAGGAGGGCGCCCTTTTCCTGGGGGTGAAGGGGTAGCGTTCCCTAGCCTGCACAGTCTCAGTGGCGCCACAGGAAGGCGCCCTTTTCGTGGGGGTGAAGGGGGTAGCGTTCCCTAGCCTGCACAGTCGCAGTGGCGCCACAGGAGGGCGCCCCTTTTCGTGGGGGTGAAGGGGTAGCGTTCCCTAGCCTGCACAGTCGCAGTGGCGCCACAGGAGGGCGCCCTTTTCGTGGGGGTGAAGGGGGTAGCGTTCCCTAGACTGCACAGTCTCAGTGGCGCCACAGGAAGGCGCCCTTTTCGTGGGGGTGAAGGGGTAGCGTTCCCTAGCCTGCACAGTCGCAGTGGCTCCACAGGAGGGCGACTTTTTCATGGGGGTGAAGGGGGTAGCGTTCCCTAGCCTGCACAGTCTCAGTGGCGCCACAGGAAGGCGCCCTTTTCGTGGGGGTGAAGGGGTAGCGTTCCCTAGCCTGCACAGTCGCAGTGGCTCCACAGGAGGGCGACTTTTTCATGGGGGTGAAGGGGTAGCGTTCCCTAGCCTGCACAGTCTCAGTGGCTCCACAGGAGGGCGCCCTTTTCGTGGGGATGAAGGGGGTAGCGTTCCCTAGCCTGCACAGTCTCAGTGGCACCACAGGAGGGCGCCCTTTTCGGGGGGGTGAAGGGGTAGCGTTCCCTAGCCTGCACAGTCGCAGTGGCGCCACAGGAGGGCGCCCTTTTCCTGGGGGTGAAGGGGGTAGCGTTCCCTAGCCTGCACAGTCGCAGTGGCGCCACAGGAGGGCGCCCTTTTCGTGGGGGTGAAGGGGTAGCGTTCCCTAGCCTGCACAGTCGCAGTGGCACCACAGGAGGGCGCCCTTTTCGTGGGAGTGAAGGGGTAGCGTTTCCTAGCCTGCACAGTCGCAGTGGCTCCACAGGAGGGCGACTTTTTCATGGGGATGAAGGGGTAGCGTTCCCTAGCCTGCACAGTCGCAGTGGCGCCACAGAAGGGCGCCCTTTTCCTGGGCGTGAAGGGGTAGCGTTCCCTAGCCTGCACAGTCGCAGTGGCTCCACAGGAGGGTGACTTTTTCATGGGGGTGAAGGGGGTAGCGTTCCCTAGCCTGCACAGTCGCAGTGGCGCCACAGGAGGGCGCCCTTTTCCTGGGCGTGAAGGGGTAGCGTTCCCTAGCCTGCACAGTCGCAGTGGCTCCACAGGAGGGCGACTTTTTCATGGGGGTGAAGGGGTAGCGTTCCCTAGCCTGCACAGTCGCAGTGGCGCCACAGAAGGGCACCCTTTTCCTGGGCATGAAGGGGTAGCGTTCCCTAGCCTACACAGTCGCAGTGGCGCCACAGGAGGGCGCCCTTTTCCTGGGAGTGAAGGGGTAGCGTTCCCTAGCCTGCACAGTCGCAGTGGCGCCACAGGAGGGCGCCCTTTTCCTGGGAGTGAAGGGGTAGCGTTCCCTAGCCTGCACAGTCGCAGTGGCGCCACAGGAGGGCGCCCTTTTCCTGGGCGTGAAGGGGTAGCGTTCCCTAGCCTGCACTGTCGCAGTGGCGCCACAGAAGGGCACCCTTTTCCTGGGCATGAAGGGGTAGCGTTCCCTAGCCTGCACAGTCGCAGTGGCGCCACAGAAGGGCGCCCTTTTCCTGGGCATGAAGGGGTAGCGTTCCCTAGCCTGCACAGTCGCAGTGGCGCCACAGGAGGGCGCCCTTTTCCTGGGAGTGAAGGGGTAGCGTTCCCTAGCCTACACAGTCGCAGTGGCTCCACAGGAGGGCGCCCTATTCATGGGGATGAAGGGGTAGCGTTCCCTAGCCTGCACAGTCGCAGTGGCGCCACAGAAGGGCGCCCTTTTCCTGGGGGTGAAGAGGGGTAGCGTTCCCTAGCCTGCACAGTCGCAGTGGCGCCACAGGAGGGCGCCCTTTTCCTGGGAGTGAAGGGGGTAGCGTTCCCTAGCCTGCACAGTCGCAGTGGCTCCACAGGAGGGCGCCCTATTCATGGGGATGAAGGGGTAGCGTTCCCTAGCCTGCACAGTCGCAGTGGCGCCACAGAAGGGCACCCTTTTCCTGGGCATGAAGGGGTAGCGTTCCCTAGCCTGCACAGTCGCAGTGGCGCCACAGGAGGGCGCCCTTTTCCTGGGAGTGAAGGGGTAGCGTTCCCTAGCCTACACAGTCGCAGTGGCTCCACAGGAGGGCGCCCTATTCATGGGGATGAAGGGGGTAGCGTTCCCTAGCCTGCACAGTCGCAGTGGAGCCACAGAAGGGCGCCCTTTTCCTGGGGGTGAAGGGGTAGCGTTCCCTAGCCTGCACAGTCGCAGTGGCGCCACAGGAGGGCGCCCTTTTCCTGGGGGTGAAGGGGTAGCGTTCCCTAGACTGCACAGTCGCAGTGGCGCCACAGGAGGGCGCCCTTTTCGTGGGGGTGAAGGGGTAGCGTTCCCTAGCCTGCACAGTCGCAGTGGCGCCACAGGAGGGCGCCCTTTTCCTGGGGGTGAAGGGGTAGCGTTCCCTAGACTGCACAGTCGCAGTGGCGCCACAGGAGGGCGCCCTTTTCCTGGGGGTGAAGGGGTAGCGTTTCCTAGCCTGCACAGTCGCAGTGGCTCCACAGGAGGGCGACTTTTTCATGGGGGTGAATGGGTAGCTTTCCCTAGCCTGCACAGTCGCAGTGGCGCCACAGGAGGGCGCCCTTTTCGTGGGGGTGAAGGGGTAGCGTTCCCTAGCCTGCACAGTCGCAGTGGCTCCACAGGAGGGCGCCCTATTCATGGGGATGAAGGGGTAGCGTTCCCTAGCCTGCACAGTCGCAGTGGCGCCACAGGAGGGCGCCCTTTTCGTGGGGGTGAAGGGGTAGCGTTCCCTAGCCTGCATCAGTCGCAGTGGCGCCACAGGAGGGCGCCCTTTTCGTGGGGGTGAAGGGGTAGCGTTCCCTAGCCTGCACAGTCGCAGTGGCTCCACAGGAGGGCGCCCTATTCATGGGGATGAAGGGGTAGCGTTCCCTAGCCTGCACAGTCGCAGTGGCGCCACAGGAGGGCGCCCTTTTCCTGGGAGTGAATGGGTAGCGTTCCCTAGCCTGCACAGTCGCAGTGGCGCCACAGGAGGGCGCCCTTTTCCTGGGCGTGAAGGGGTAGCGTTCCCTAGCCTGCACAGTCGCAGTGGCGCCACAGAAGGGCACCCTTTTCCTGGGCATGAAGGGGTAGCGTTCCTAGCCTGCACAGTCGCAGTGGCGCCACAGGAGGGCGCCCTTTTCCTGGGAGTGAAGGGGTAGCGTTCCCTAGCCTACACAGTCGCAGTGGCTCCACAGGAGGGCGCCCTATTCATGGGGATGAAGGGGTAGCGTTCCCTAGCCTGCACAGTCGCAGTGGCGCCACAGAAGGGCGCCCTTTTCCTGGGGGTGAAGGGGTAGCGTTCCCTAGCCTGCACAGTCGCAGTGGCGCCACAGGAGGGCGCCCTTTTCCTGGGAGTGAAGGGGTAGCGTTCCCTAGCCTGCACAGTCGCAGTGGCTCCACAGGAGGGCGCCCTATTCATGGGGATGAAGGGGTAGCGTTCCCTAGCCTGCACAGTCGCAGTGGCGCCACAGGAGGGCGCCCTTTTCCTGGGAGTGAAGGGGTAGCGTTCCCTAGCCTGCACAGTCGCAGTGGCTCCACAGGAGGGTGCCCTATTCATGGGGCTGAAGGGGTAGCGTTCCCTAGCCTGCACAGTCGCAGTGGCTCCACAGGAGGGCGCCCTATTCATGGGGATGAAGGGGTAGCGTTCCCTAGCCTGCACAGTCGCAGTGGCGCACAGGAGGGCGCCCTTTTCCTGGGAGTGAAGGGGTAGCGTTCCCTAGCCTGCACAGTCGCAGTGGAGCCACAGAAGGGCGCCCTTTTCCTGGGGGTGAAGGGGTAGCGTTCCCTAGCCTGCACAGTCGCAGTGGCGCCACAGGAGGGCGCCCTTTTCCTGGGGGTGAAGGGGTAGCGTTCCCTAGACTGCACAGTCGCAGTGGCGCCACAGGAGGGCGCCCTTTTCGTGGGGGTGAAGGGGGTAGCGTTCCCTAGCCTGCACAGTCGCAGTGGCGCCACAGGAGGGCGCCCTTTTCCTGGGGGTGAAGGGGTAGCGTTCCTAGACTGCACAGTCGCAGTGGCGCCACAGGAGGGCGCCCTTTTTCTGGGGGTGAAGGGGTAGCGTTCCCTAGCCTGCACAGTCGCAGTTCAGCCACAGGAGGGCGCCCTTTTCCTGGGGGTGAAGGGGTAGCGTTCCCTAGACTGCACAGTCACAGTGGCCGCCACAGAAGGGCGCCCTTTTCCTGGGGGCGAAGGGGTAGCGTTCCCTAGCCTACACAGTCGCAGTGGCTCCACAGGAGGGTGCCCTATTCATGGGAGTGAAGGGGTAGCGTTCCCTAGCCTGCACAGTCGCAGTGGCGCCACAGAAGGGCGCCCCTTTTCCTGGGGGTGAAGGGGTAGCGTTCCCTAGCCTGCACAGTCGCAGTGGCGCCACAGAAGGGCGCCCTTTTCCTGGGAGTGAAGGGGTAGCGTTCCCTAGCCTACACAGTCGCAGTGGCTCCACAGGAGGGTGCCCTATTCATGGGGATGAAGGGGTAGCGTTCCCTAGCCTGCACAGTCGCAGTGGAGCCACAGAAGGGCGCCCTTTTCCTGGGGGTGAAGGGGTAGCGTTTCCTAGCCTGCACAGTCGCAGTGGCGCCACAGGAGGGCGCCCTTTTCCTGGGGGTGAAGGGGTAGCGTTCCCTAGACTGCACAGTCGCAGTGGCGCCACAGGAGGGCGCCCTTTTCGTGGGGGTGAAGGGTAGCGTTCCCTAGCCTGCACAGTCGCAGTGGCGCCACAGGAGGGCGCCCTTTTCCTGGGGGTGAAGGGGTAGCGTTCCCTAGACTGCACAGTCGCAGTGGCGCCACAGGAGGGCGCCCTTTTTCTGGGGGTGAAGGGGTAGCGTTCCCTAGACTGCACAGTCGCAGTTCAGCCACAGGAGGGCGCCCTTTTCCTGGGGGTGAAGGGGTAGCGTTCCTAGACTGCACAGTCGCAGTGGCGCCACAGGAGGGCGCCCTTTTCGTGGGGGTGAAGGGGGTAGCGTTCCCTAGCCTGCACAGTCGCAGTGGCGCCACAGGAGGGCGCCCTTTTCCTGGGGGTGAAGGGGTAGCGTTCCCTAGACTGCACAGTCGCAGTGGCGCCACAGGAGGGCGCCCTTTTCCTGGGGGTGAAGGGGTAGCGTTCCCTAGACTGCACAGTCGCAGTTCAGCCACAGGAGGGCGCCCTTTTCCTGGGGGTGAAGGGGTAGCGTTCCCTAGACTGCACAGTCACAGTGGCGCCACAGAAGGGCGCCCTTTTCCTGGGGGTGAAGGGGTAGCGTTCCCTAGACTGCACAGTCGCAGTGGCGCCACAGGAGGGCGCCCTTTTCCTGGGGGTGAAGGGGTAGCGTTCCCTAGCCTGCACAGTCGCAGTGGCGCCACAGAAGGGCGCCCTTTTCCTGGGGGCGAAGGGGTAGCGTTCCCTAGCCTGCACAGTCGCAGTGGCGCCAACAGGAGGGCGCCCTTTTCCTGGGGGTGAAGGGGTAGCGTTCCCTAGCCTGCAAAGTCGCAGTTCAGCCACAGGAGGGCGCCGTTTTCCTGGGGGTGAAGGGGTAGCGTTCCCTAGCCTGCACAGTCGCAGTGTCGCCACAGGAGGGCGCCCTATTCATTGGGATGAAGTGGTAGCGTTCCCTAGCCTGCACAGTTGCAGTGGCGCCACAAGATGGCGCCCTTTTCGTGGGGGTGAAGGGGTAGCGTTCCCTAGCCTGCACAGTCGCAGTGGAGCCACAGGAGGGCGCCCTATTCCTGGGGGTGAAGGGGTTAGCGTTCCCTAGCCTGCAAAGTCGCAGTTCAGCCACAGGAGGGCGCCCTATTCCTGGGGGTGAAGGGGTAGCGTTCCCTAGCCTGCACAGTCACAGTGGAGCCACAGGAGGGGCGCCTATTCCTGGGGGTGAAGGGGTAGCGTTCCCTAGCCTGCACAGTCACAGTGGAGCCACAGGAGGGCGCCCTATTCCTGGGGGTGAAGGGGTAGCGTTCCCTAGCCTGCACAGTCACAGTGGAGCCACAGGAGGGCGCCCTATTCCTGGGGGTGAAGGGGTAGCGTTCCTAGCCTGCACAGTCACAGTGGAGCCACAGGAGGGCGCCCTATTCCTGGGGGTGAAGGGGTAGCGTTCCCTAGCCTGCACAGTCACAGTGGAGCCACAGGAGGGCGCCCTATTCTGGGGGTGAAGGGGTAGCGTTCCCTAGCCTGCACAGTCACAGTGGAGCCACAGCAGGGCGCCCTTTTCGTGTATGTGAAGGGGTAGCGTTTCCTAGCCTGCACAGTCTCAGTGGCGCCACAGGAAGGCGCCCTTTTCGTGGGGGTGAAGGGGTAGCGTTCCTAGCCTGCACAGTCGCAGTGGCGCCACAGGAGGGCGCCCTTTTCGTGGGGGTGAAGGGGTAGCGTTCCCTAGCCTGCACAGTCGCAGTGGCGCCACAGGAGGGCGCCCTTTTCGTGGGGGTGAAGGGGTAGCGTTCCCTAGCCTGCACAGTCTCAGTGGCGCCACAGGAAGGCGCCCTTTTCGTGGGGGTGAAGGGGTAGCGTTCCCTAGCCTGCACAGTCTCAGTGGCGCCACAGGAGGGCGCCCTTTTCGTGGGGGTGAAGGGTAGCGTTCCCTAGCCTGCACAGTCGCAGTGGCGCCACAGGAGGGCGCCCTTTTCCTGGGGGTGAAGGG